>OZ024929.1:118448515-120848515 GCA_964017235.1 Sabellastarte sp. h YS-2021 | reverse complement strand
CCCACCCATTTGTGGATTCATAATGATTCCATGTATGTCAGATTTGGTAGAATAAGAAATACAAAGATTTGGAGCACGTCTAGCAGCTAACTGGTGCCCACATTTGCCCTAAGTTTAAAATATATCCCAGTGTCACTCTTATTGTCTTTTCTCTGCAATAATACACCAATAATCTAATCATGTGAGTTATGATATTATAATTCTCACTGGTTAAAAAACCCATGTAAACAACAGTTCTTGTAGGTAATTATAATAATAATTGGAATTTGTACTAGGATAATTTAAATGGTCCTATTAGAAACTGAAACTGTTCTAGCATTTGTTTAGTAGACATTCAAGTTGGCAAGTGGATATTCCGCTTGGAATCTGTCCTATCTCCACTTGGAGAATTTGAAATAATCCTGAATTTGAATTTGTACTGTATCTCATAAAAATAACTACAACCACCATTTGAAAGGTTTATAACTGTTAAAGATTCAAGCTGTTTTAAGACATATTCTTAGATATCAATAAAATAGTTGTGTAAATGTTTGTGAAAAGAACACAGTAGATCACGAACGGGTGGCCTACAGACAGAACTATGTCAAATATCTATATTTCCGTAAATCCTGTACTGATGTTGAGTGCTAACTCGTGGGAGAGAACATTTCGAGTTGTATCTAATTATAATGTGGCTGCACCACTATTCTAAGTGGCTGTTGTGTGACCCACAACTGGCTTGTTCACAGGTAAGACATGTACATTTTATGGCTCAAGTGTCTATTTGTTCTAGTAGTTTTATTAATTTCCAACTTTCTTCCAGATTTTTCAAAACATGCCTGCTCAAAGCAAACTTAAATTTATTTTGAAGTCATATGAAAACTGGAAATGTATATTTTATGTACTGTTGTTCATATATATCTTTTGCAAATAAGATGCATGTCATTTTTATGTTAATACCGGTATGGTATATGATCTAAGTAACATATTCTTTCTTGTTGTTATGGTACCATACCAGTGACAAATCACACACAAAGTACAATATTCAAACACAATACTGTGGAAAGGTAACATACCATGACCTGTTGTTAATGGTCCAATAACAATCCTGCCTTCATGTACTTGTATGTAGAACTGACTTTGACAGTGCTAAAACAAAGGTAAACATGCGCAGTCAAATAAGATGTGATATTGAATTACCATAAGAACTGAGCATCTATGACATTGTTATTGTTATTGTTATGTATTTATACTCAGCGCAATATCTCCATATACTACAGGACTCAAAGCGCTATATAACCAATCCAACTGTACAGGTACAGCCCCAACTCACAAGTAACTGACATTCCCCTAACTGGAAGACAGAGGCTCAAGGATGACCATTTATCAACGTCCTTGAGGTTCTTTAACCTCCCACTGGGGATAGGACCCAATGACAGAGGACCGCCATTTTAAGTGGTCATCCGAGCCACTATGTATCTGCCTGTACCTGGGATTGAACCCACGTCCTCTGAGTTCCTAGACAAGTGTGTTACCCGCTAGGCCACAGTGGCAGAGAAAGTTTAATCAAAAGATCCCGACAAAATCATTCTCAGAACTGTATGCATAATTCGAAGACAGATTCCATTGAATGCCGTTTAATCATACAGAATTAAAGAAACATGATTGACAAATAGACCTTTCTTAAATTGGCCAAATCTGCAGTAGCTTTTATCCGTGCTATATTATAGATGAAAAGTGTGGACTAGCATTACCACATGCTTATGCCACTGTTCAGCTGTCATGATCAGTTGTAAGACCTAGTCAATTTTAAACCCTGGGTTCTAATAGAACTGATCCTGTCAAAATGGTTTGAAAACTGACAAGCATCTGATTTTTCAAGAGTGAAAAGGATGATCCTACCACTGATAATATCAGCCTTGCAACTTGTTTCTTGTTGTTACAGTTCATATAGATCCTTTACAGGCAATTCTACGCCTAATGTTTTCTTGGGAAGAGATTGCTCGGCTGCACTTAAATAGAAGAGTGTACAAGATTGGCCATAGAACCTGAATTATTGTACACAACAACTTGGAGATAAGTTGTGAGTCACAACAACTTGGAGATAAGTTGTGAGTCACAACTTGTGACACTATAAAGACTAGTCATAACTGGCTTATAATCAAAACGATTAGGAATGAGTACTTGGGAAAGAAAGGCTCAATGATTAAAACCTTAACAGAGGTTAGTGGAACAGAAGTCTAAACCATCCCCCTCATGTTCTTTTGATAATGTTGAATTTTTGTCTGTTGATTAGTTCATGACTCAGACAATGTGAATCTACCATATCCTTTGGCGAATATGTCTAACTGTATTGAAATGGTAAGTACATAGGCGTAGGAACTGGGGGGGCGGTGGGGGCAGCCGCCCCCCCAACCATAAAGTTGGGGTGGGGGGTGGGGATATCTTTTCACCCCCCCCCCCCCCCCCCAACTGTTTGCAAAAGAACCAAACTCCAGTTTTGAAGTTTATGTAAATTTTAACAGGTAACTCAATAATATGTGGTCAAATTACACTTTTACCTTGTTCACTGCTCACATGTACCATTGTGTACGCTACCATTTGAACTGTAAACTATTTATTTTGATGATTTGTAAAAAGGAACATTTTCAGTTAACCTGTCATGGGATTTGTAAAATTCTGTGAAACGTTTCACTTATGCAGACCAAAATCATACATATAGTAATATTCTAGATTTAATTTACCGTGTTACTAATTTAAAATAGAACCTAGACATGTAGTTTCAAATTCTCACAGAGCAATTGCTTAGCACAGCAATTGTCAGCTCATAAGATTTTTCCCAGAAATCTCTTCTTTCTTTACTGTGTGTTTGTTGGACCTGGCCAGTCCAACGATTATACATCCCCCTCAATTTGGGGATTAACCTAGCTAAAAATAGATCTTGTATCAGCTCAGCACTTGAAGGAAAGGTCACAGGTTCTGGAAACATGTAGTCAAGATATTAGAAATACCTTTCAAATGCAGAGGTGACTATATGTATTTCTATACCCATACAAGGTCAGGAAAACTTAGGATTGATGTCGTCACAAAGATTTCCTTTGGTAAAGGAACTTTAAAATATTTTAATTGGACCATTTGAATATTACCTATATGCAATACATTTTGTAAAATTAACCAAAATTGTTGGTGTTGCATCGGTGCAATCTGGTTCCTCGCCCCCCTAACCAAAAATTGCTTCCTACGCCCCTGAAGTATGTTGCGTCAAATGTCCTGGGGACTCCAAGTTCGGTTGGCACTGGCTGGGATAGGCCCCAGATAAATTGAGCTGTTTCTAATCTGATCCCCAGGGTGATAATGTATTTGAAGTTTCTCACCCTTTTTTTGGCAATTTATAGCACTGTGCTACCCAGACTAAATGCAACATAAAGTCAGAAAATCTATCCCGACAGTCCTTTAATATTAAACCAGGCCTACCAGTGCCCTCTGATCATGGTAACAGAGAAATAAACTTGCTTCCAACTCAACATATTTAGTCTAAAAGAAATCCCAAGAGCTTTTGGTAGAGTGGATTACAGAACAGGATATCACAGAGAATTATGGTACCTGAACTATCGCAGGTTTTTCTCCTATCTGATCCACGACTGTGATGTCTTTAGAGACTCTGCTTACCCTCTTACAGTTCTCTGTTGTACACACCTCTACATCAAATAAATGGAACAATCAGAATTAAGTCTCAGTATTAAACATACTCCATAAATCATCAGCCTTTTATTCAATAATGCTGTGCATATACCAAAATATGTATGGTCAAAGTCTAATTAAATCAGAATGTTAAATATTTAATCATACACACATTGTAGCATTCAATATCCAAAAGACATGCATCTGATATGTTATGGAAGATATCAAAAGGAGGAAATACATGTAAGATTATATGATACCAAACATTGGTTGTGTAAATATATAAATAAAGAGTTCACATGGGCAAAATGAAATGTCAGAACTACTATGGTCATAATTTAGCATGAAATAATAAAAAAAATATGTAAATAATCAAAATATTTGTATTGTCAAAATTCAGCTTAGTCCTTCCCTATATGGTGCTCTTTTGATCATATATATTGTTGTGTCGTCAAAACTAGTCCTCAACAAATACTGTACAAAGAAAATAAGGCTAGAGTTTGAACAGTCAAAATGCTCAAAACATAACTAAACTCATCTAAATTCAAACTGACAATATACTGCTATTAGAAATTTAGTACTTGAACTCAACTTGCACTGCGTTTAAATGAAATGTAGTTTCAAAAATCTCAACTTCATGTTGCACATATATACGTTTACTTCTCTTTTTTTTTGTTCTAAAGAGATACTATTTTTCAAGTTAACTTTTTGGAGCCCAACTTTTGTTGACTTGTTTGCATGCATGCATCCATTCTTCTGTCCATCCATTCATAAATGTATTTAAATTGCCCACTGATTTATGCAACCGTCCCTCTGTCCCTCCCCTCAACCACCCAATTTGCCAATTGGATCATACCTGGACTTTCCACCTGCTGCAGATATTCAGTCATGGTAAAACCTTCCACCACCAGGTGACCACTGTCTGTTGTCTCTATGATGCCAGCAGAGTTTGAATATTGTTATGAGACATAAATTATACACTTTTTCACATATTAGTGAGATATTAACTAATGGTTCTATATTCCTGACTTTTGCCACGACTCTTGCCAATTTTTACATCCAAACCAAAATCATTTATGTCAGGAAGCAAATGTGGGGAAGTCCGGAGAATATCAAACATGTCTGCTATTTTTTTTCTGAAAATCGGTAATTTTGCTTCCCTACTCCTAAAGTCGGGATCTTCAGCCTGACTTATTTTAATAACATAAAGTCAAATCCCACATGTCAGGATATACTCCTGTTATATCCTGCCACCAATACATCAAATGATATCATTCCCTGTTACGATTAGTCATTATGAAATCATATCATTCGGGAAATTACAAATTTTGAACAAAATGAAGTGGAATGGCTACAAGCTTTCCATTTCCTATCATTTTTTTTGCTGCCAGCAGATCGAGAGAGCCATGGTCTGAATCTGTCATATCCTATCACTAATATGCCTGATCACATCAAAATCATACAGGTCAGGGGTAAATTCTTGTGTTAATAATAATATTCAGGAGTTCTTAGATTTCAAATAACCTGCTGAATGTACCATGTGAGACCACCTTTGGTGTTTGAAAATAGTGGAGTTATTTTCTGATTGGCACCCGGGCCATTCATTGTTACAAGCATAATATATTATTGAATTCATAGGTATGTTTGTAAATTGGCCATTTTATTTTGCCATCAATTAAACATAAATAAACTTTCCATGAGAGTTAATACAACATTCTGTTATAACTAAACACTTGACATCACTGAATTGCTTTTCATGTTTACTCAAAACCAAAAGTAGTTTTAAAATGCGTTACACATTATTGATTAGTATGATTGTGTTTATGTAGTCACCTTGAATTTTCACTGCAAATTTTGCTTCTACTAAATACAGCACATCCTGTCTCTTGATAAGCTGAAATGATACATAATCCGTAATGACTGTTCGGGATGAGTACATTGATACGTTACAAGAGAACTCAGAGAGTGCAAACCTCACCCAAGACCTTACACAATAACCAGTTTTGGTGTTAGTCCAACAAATTACTAGCAGGACTAAGATAGCACCATCCGTCTGAAGTTCAGTAATGTTTTTGACAATAAAATTCATTATTTCCTGTAGTTTAATTTATAATATAAACATAAGAGAAAATACACTGCACAAATGTAAATTGTACTATATATATGCGATTATAGTTCATTGAATGGTTTAAAAGTAAGATGACAAATATGTTTATATATACTTCATACGACCTATCGTGTATTTCCATGAGGCAGATGACTTCCCATACAACATCTGATAATGATCCATTCATTGTATTCAAGTGTCAACAGACACACTGACTGCCAATTTAGGGGCCTGTTCCACTAACATGAATGGTTCAGAAACCTCCCCGAATGAGCATATTCTACTATTCCTGGCAATTCTGGAGCAAAATTATGCAATCTTGCACGATTATGCCCCTGTTCCACCAAAGGACGAAGGCCCAATCCTGTTGGCGACCCTTAATCGTGGACAGTCGGTGAAAAATAAAGGTAAAATGGGCGGGAATACTGAATCGGCATCAAAGCCTGGGATTAAGTACAGATCGGCCTCAAGAAGCCTGAGGAGGCCCCAGGCGGCCCCACAAGTCCCCGACTGTTCTGCGACTAAGAACCGATTAAGCCAGTTTTCTGGTCGGTTTCAACCACGATCCTGTCGTACACATACTGACTGGGTCCCAGGATACCTCAGTCCTCCTGGCACTAAGCCCCGACTAACCCCCGATTAAGTCCCATCTTCCTCAGGCGTCCTCAGGTCTCTTCAGTCTTCCCCAGACCACGAAGGCCGATTCTTGTTTTGCAAAATAACAGGATTTTCTGGGTATATATATAAATTCCGTGATCTAATCATCATTACTTTTATTGGAACACAGCAGGATGCCACCTTTTAATGGAAGACAGCTTCAGCAACAACTTAGGGCTTTTTTAGTTTTTATTCAGTTACATATAATGATGTATATGCTATTTCTACGCCGACCACAGCAACCACCACAAGCAGCACCACCTCCACCACCACCAGCCAGACAGAGACCTAGAAGAAGGCACAACATGTGGGTCAGGTCATGGCTATTGCAGAGAGAGGAGAGGGGGGCCTACCACAACATTATGGCTGAACTGTATGCCACAGACATTCCAGGATTCACCAACTACATGAGGATGACCCCAGAATTCTCTGGAATGATAAAGACCAGACTGGAACCACGTCTAGCCAGGCAGGCCACCAACTACAGAGCTCCTATCAGTGTTGGGGAGAAGTTAGCAATCACCATCAGATATCTGGCCACTGGAGAGTTCTACACATCATTATCTTGTCAGTTCAGGGTTGGTAGATCCACCATTTCCAAGTTTCTACCACAGGTCTGCAGGGCCATCCAGGATGAGTTCACCAGAGAGTACCTCAGATGTCCTACTGCTCCAGATGAGTGGAAAGAACAGGAAAGGAAATTCAGGATCAGGTGGAATGTTCCACATGCCCTGGGAGCACTTGATGGCAAGCATGTGGCCCTGAAGAAGCCCAAGAACTCTGGAGCCCTGTACCACAACTACAAGGGGTTCTTTTCCATAGTAATGTTGGCCTTGGTAGATGGGCAGTACAAATTCAGATGGGTGGATGCTGGTACAGCTGGATCTTGCTCAGATGGCCAGATATTTAATGCCTGTCAGCTGAAGAGGAGGATTGAGGATAGCAGGATAGGCTTCCCTGACCCAGCTCCTATAACCCAGGGTGGTAGAGATGTCCCCTACTTCATTTTGGCAGATGATGCCTTTGCCCTGAAGACCTGGCTCATGAAACCCTATGGCAGAAGGATGTTAACCAGAGAGGAAAGGATTGCCAACTACAGAATATCAAGGGGCAGGAGAGTTGTGGAGAACGCTTTTGGCATCCTGGTCTCAAGATTTAGTCATGATGACCACTATTGAACTACCCCCAGAAACAGTCAGGGATGTGGTCATGACCTGTGTGGTTCTGCACAACATACTGAGAAGCCAGTATCAAGGTCAACATGGTGGTCAAGAGCCTGGAGATGATGATGATGTGCCTGGTGATTGCCGACTGATTGGTGGTGCTGCTGATGGTGGTCCAGACAGAAACCCTGCTAGAGAAGCCAAAAGACAGAGGGATTACCTCAGGGACTACTTCAATAATGAGGGAGCAGTGGCCTGGCAAGATGGCAGAATATAAGTCCTGCTGCAGTAACCAGTCCTTTTCGGGACTAATAACCAGTCCTTTTCAGGACTACCAAATATTCCAAAAACAATTAATCAGCTGTGCTTGTTGAAAATATCACAACCATTTTCCACCATAATTCACCCACCCAACAAAGAGACAAACCCAATGCCCACCATAATTCACCCACCTAACAAACAGACAAACCCAATTCCCGACACAAGTCACGCAACCAACAAACAGACAAACCCAATGCCCACCATAAGTCACCCACCCAACAAACAGAAATAAATGCCTTACAGAAGTCACCCAACTAACAAACAGACAAACCCAGTGCTAAACATAATTCTCGAAAGAAACACACAAAGCCAAACATAACTTTCTAAATGGAATAAATATTTCATATATTTTGAAAGCTACATCCTAATTTTACTTACATTTGGCATTTTTGGGGGAAAAATATTTGAAACAAATGTTTTCCTGGAAATCTTAAAATTAAAATTTTTTACTCCAGGTCACAAATCTTTCGGAAATATAACCACCAAACAGGTTTTCTTTACAATGATGGGGGGGTTATGTTGGCAAAATAGTTTGTCAGTTCTTTGGTTTGGGTTCTGTTTGCTATTGGGTTTGTCTGTTTCTTGGTTGGTGGTTATGTTTGGTATTTGGTTTGTGTGTTTGTTAGTTGGAGGTTAGGTTTGGTATTGGGTTTGTGTGTTTGTGGGTTGGTAAGTATGTGATAATGCCTTTTAACTATAGGGATGGTGTAAGTGTTGGACTTTTTTATTAAAGATTTTAACCAATTCCATGGATTTTAAGCTAAAAATGGGCTGATTATTGGCCATATTGGGAGTTTATTTATTTTAATTATTTTTCTATGTGGCCTTTTTTATGTGTGGTACCATGGGTTATTTGTTTCATGTTTGGGGTGGTGTAGGTGTTGGACTTTTTTTTTGTGATAAGTATTTGTACTGAACTGTTATGTTTTGGGAGGGGAATTGAAATAACTTGCAGCTTGAATAATTGTTTTTGGAATATTTGGGTGGCCGTGAAAAGGGCCTGGAGGTCAAAGACCCGCCCTGACTGGATGGCTAAGGAGGCTGCTGCTGTTGAGGCGGTGCTGTAGTGGTGATAGTGAAGAGTTGCTGCTGCTGCTGCTGCTCAGGCTGCTCAATGATCTGTGTAGATGTTAGATCTGGTAGCTGGCTTAGTATTCCACTTAAGTTGTGTCTACTGCCCTCGTCCTGTACTGTTAGAACTGATGGAGGGTTGCCAAAGCCAAGGAGGCTTGGTGTGTAGTAGACATAACTGCTGCTAGCTGCTGCTTGGGTGGAAGTAGACGCCTGTTGAGTGGTTGTTGGCAGTATGCCGACCCTCTGGGACTCCGTGGTAATAGTGGCTGATCTTCTGGCTAGTGGTTGACATCTACGGTTGCTCTTAATGCTTTCAATATCTCTAAAAATTCTGCCCTTAAGGTCCTCAAATTCCTCTTGGGTCATCTTTTCAGCCTCTGATGCCACGTAGTCAAAGAAGGGCTGCCTGTCTGACTTCTGCTGCAGGAAACCTGAGATCAATGTCCTCATCTGGTCAAAGTGCTCGAGTATCTTGGAGTCTGTTGAAACTGGTGTAGCTATGAACATAGGTTGACTCCTACCCTCTCTGAGGACACTGGACTCAAGGTGTTCTATATCAGTAGTAGACCCACGAGATTCGTCCTACTTGCTGGTATTTGGACTGGTCTCGAACCCTGAACTTCTGCTGGCCCTTTCATCTGATATGGGTCTTAAGGAAACCCATCTGCTGGTAGACCCAGGACTGTCTCTTGGTCATCTCCCTTGGGGCTTGGCCAGATTGTAGTTTTGACAGCTTGCCATAACACGTTCGCTGAGATTCGAACCATCTTCTGACATCAAAGGGCTGGAGCTTCAGTTCTGCAGAGATTTCTGCCCAGAGAGCCTCCTTCTTCTGTCTGTTGTGAAAACGTGCATGCTCCTTGTCATAGAGCTCTGGATGCTCCTTCACAAACTCCACAATTGCAGTTTCTTGGCTGTCAGTGAAAGTTGAACAGACCCTGGCTCTCTTGGCTGCTGAGTGACTCTCTAAATCCTCCTCACACCTCTCTTCTTCCTTGCAAGCTTCCTCAGTAAGTTCCAATCGCTCCTCAGTCTCTTATGTACCCTCCTCTGTACCCTCCTCCGTCCTTTCCTCAATCCTTTCATCCACCTCTTCACTTTCCTTCTCCCTCTCCTCTTGCCTCTCACCCATCTTCTTCTTTCCTCTCTTCCCTCCTTTCTCTTTCCTCATAACTCCAGTCAATAGCAAAAAAAAAAAAGTAAAAAAGTAAAATGTGTCTCCTAACTGTTAAATTTGCCTTAACTTCAAGTATTATATGATATTTAAAAAAATGAAAACCCCTACAAAACAGAGACACACGTCTCGCAGTAGCCAACCAGTCAGTAACAACGAGAATGTGTGTGCGGTCACTTATATAGTCCCAGACCCCCTCATTGCCTCGTTTTAATTTCCGATGCGCGGAAAACAGTCGGCTCTTAATCGGTTCTTAGTCCTGGGGCGTCCTCAGACCATCACGGACTAAATTTGTGTTGTCCCAGGCGGCCTGAGGACGCTGGCTTGGATCGGTTAGGGTCGGCTTCTCTTAGTCGGGGCTTAGTCCCAGACCCAGATTTCTTAGTCCCAGGACACCTGAGACGGTCTGAGGCTTCCCGGGACTAATGAAACCGAATCACTTTCACATGCATGAAACTTCAAAGATCTGTTATGAGTCGGGGACTGCCAAACAGGCTTCCTGGGACTAAGCTACAGAGGCCTGGGACTAAGGGTCGCAGGAGGCCTGGGACAACATAGGACTGTGTAAATTTGGGTCTGAGGAGGCCTGAGGAAGCTTGGGACTGGACATTTTGTTGTCAGCGGGAAATGAGAATCAGTTTGAGTCGTGAGAAATATCAAACATGTTTGATTTCTCTCACGGCCACAACCGACAACTATCGACCCTTACAGGACGTCTGGGACTAAGCAAATATTTGAAACCGACTCCCAAAAACCCTTAATCGGGAAGCGTAGTCGTGTGGTGGAACACCCACATTAGAGTCTGCATGTTTCTCTGCCAGCGAACTTCTAGCAACATGCTCCCAGTACCCAAAGAATGGTTCCCAAAGAAAATAATGCATTTCCAAACAATCTGACATAGCTAATAAGCAATGACAGAAACTTTTCCCAAAGTGATCCTCTGATGTTTGGCAGTGATTACTAATAATCTGGAGTAGTTTGGCATATAACTTGTTCGCCAAAATGACATGACTGCTAAGAAACACAGAATTTTGTTGAGAAATGATCAGGTACAGCTGTTGACTATCAAAATATGATTAAGATTGATTTAGGAATGATAGAAATTATATTTGCTTATAGATCCCTATTTAGAGATGTTGAACTGGGTTCTAATGCTAGATTTTTTTTTTTTTTTTTTTGCTTCCAGGAAACAGCCCCTGTAACCCGTAACAGTGAGAGTGCATTACCACTGATAAATTCCCAATTATCACTGATAAATTTCAATTTAGCACTGAAGAAAAATTTAACTCTCATCATATAAACTAGTAAAATTACAGCTTAGGCATGCTTAATCACATAAACAAAGCTAAAATGTCTGCTGTTAAAAAAGCATTTGTTTAATGTGCAAAAGGATAGTAATCTCAACTGCTGCTGTGGCAACTGAGAAGAGTGATTATGTCTATAAAATGGTTATTTTTGAACTTCAGTATGTGATATGTACTTTTTAATATAGTTTTACACTGTAGAACATAATTTATAATAAAATAGGGACCTCATTGGTATCATTAGCGTAAGTTGTTTAGTCATAAAATATTATAAGATAAATTGATTAATTAAAAAGTGGTGTTTGCTTTTAATTCCTTGCGCTTTACCACTGATGAGGTTATATCTTAGAACTGATATGAAAACACTTGAGCAGTATTGTTTACCATTCACTTACCTCTTCATGACAAAATTGGCCACACTTGCAAATTTGACTGGCATTTTGGCATTTTGACAATCCACCAGAAAGGGTGTAGTGTTCAAAAAGCACAGTAAACATTTCTTGATATTGTAATTGGATATCTATTGTCTATTTTGTAGGTGAACATTTTGGCAATGTCTCACTTAAAAAAATGAATATTTTAAATATATATGACTGGTAGTGCTGGTATTGTTTATCAATATTAAAATATTTATTGATTCACGCTAAGTTTGCAGATATCAATAATGTAGAGTACAATATCAATATCAAAACATACTACTTAACAGGTACAACTGTGGTGTTTTTCATTCAACTAAAATATTTAATGAATATATTAGTTGTCATGTGATTTTTGTCAATTTTTACTTACCGCTAAAGTGGAAACACCATATTTGTATACATTTCAGGAACCTACTAAACCTCGCGAAAGAATTTGGAAGGTCTCCCCCAGGAAAGCATCTCATGCCCCGATATTTCAATTTCGATCGATAAGGAAGGCAAGATATGGTTTGATATCAATATAACTATTTTTATTCGATACCAACACTAAGGACTGGTAATGTAATAACTTTTTACACCCACATAAACCTAGCCCTTGCACCATGCCTATTGGTTAGTATTAAAACCTTTCAAAACAAAAGAATATTAGTGAATTGAATGTTACAACTTCAAGCATCAAGATTGAATTGTTTGAATTCAACTTGTGACAGGCTGAAATGAAGATCTTCAAAACTGATGAGGTCATAAAGCCAACTCATGATAATGGAAAAGGGGCCTTATTTGGACAGAACAAACTGTTTTTTATTTCAGCTGACTTGTCAGTCGGCTGACATTATGTTGTCACTCTGCGGCGTCCGCATGAACAACTTCTTCTCCAAAACTACAAGACCCAGAGACATGCTGTTTTGCTAAAGGATACCATAACTAGTGAGGATGAAAAATTGTCCAAGGCATGCAGATCTGTTTGTTTGTTTCCCAGAGCCATTACAAGTGAGGCACCCCCACCCAAAGTGTGAAAATGTCAACACTTTATCACAAGTTTCTTATTGACTATTTCAGGGATTTTTCTCTTATCTTGCACAAATGTACTAGGCCACTAGTAGATTCCCTTGTGTGAGTATTAGGGCAGTATAAGACCTGAATCTTTCTTAATTATTTTTATGAATTTTTAAGATAATTTTCAATTCATTAAAATTCATGAAATCATGCACTAAATCACTTATAACCTGAAAAGTATTGCATTTAGAACATTTTGTTAAATATGTTATTAAGCTACTTTTTCCATAGCCATAACATGGTGAGTAACTTGGATGTCTATCCCAATAGCTAAGTGAGTAATAGCTACTTTTTGACTTTTAGTACATTCCATAATGATTAAAATCACTGGTAACTTAGAAACTATTGCATTTAGAACATTTTGTTAAATATGTTATTCAGCTACTTTTTCCATAGCCATAACATGGTGAGTAACTTGGATGTCTATCCCAATAGCTAAGTGAGTAATAGCTGTTTTTTGACTTTTAGTACATTCCATAATGATTAAAATCACTGGTAACTTGGAAACTATTGCATATAGAGAATTTTGTATAAATATGTTATACACTCACTTTGGGTTAGCTATAACATAGTAAAACTGCAGACCTGTAGCTCATTGTATAGCTGAGTACTTTGAGGTTATCACTGTTGAGTAAATTATGTATAACTTGAAAACGATTGCACTTGGAGAATTTTGTTCAAATATGTTTCCATGTACTTTTGAATTTTCTATAACATAGTAAAATTGCAGGCCTGTAGCTCATGGAATAGCTGAGCAATAGCTATGTTCAGGTTCTCACTGTTAAGTAAATCAGTTGTAACTGAAAAACTATTGCATTTACAGTATGTTCTTTAAAAATGTTATTCACCAACTTTTCTGTAAGCCATAATAGTGAAGTTACAGACCTGTAGCTCATTGCATAGCTGAGCTATAACTACTGTCAGAGTATAGCTGTTGAGTAAATCAGTTATAATTTGAAAACTATTGCATTTAGAGTATTTTGTTTAAATATGTTATTCACATACTTTTTGGTCAGCTATAACATAGTAATATTGCAGACCTGTAGCTCATTGTATAGCTGAGTAATAGCTACTTTGAGGTTATCATTGTTGAGTAAATCAGTTGTATCTCGAAAACTATTACATTAAGAGAATTTTGTTTAAATATGTTATTCATCCACTTTTGAATAAGCTATAATATAGTAAAATTACAGACCTGTAGCTCATTGCATAGCTGAGCAGTAGCTACTTTCAGGTTGTGTGCAGTGCAACATCAGTTGCCTCCTTCAGAAAGAAGCTCAAAACTTACCTGTTTTCAAAGGCCTATCCGCCAAAGCCTCCCCCGTCACCCCTGTGTCTCATTGGTATGACCTGGCTATGTCCTAACATTAACATTATCTGCCTTTTTGTTCAGATGCGCCTTAGAGTCCATCAGTGATGGAGATTAAGCGCTATAAAAGTTCACATTAGATTATATTAGATTCTCATTGTTAAGTATATCAGTTGCAACTAAAAAACTATTGCATTTACATTATTTTCTTTGAATATGTTATTACCTACTTTTCTGTGAGTTGTAATATAGTGAAATTACAGACCTGTAGCTCATTTCATAGCTGAGCTATAGCTACTTTCAGAGTATAGCTGTTGAGTAATTCGTTATAATTAGGAAACTATTGCATTTAGAGAATTTTGTTTAAATATGTTATTCACCTACTTATGGGTCATCTATAACATAGTAAAATTACAAACCTGTGGCTCATTGTATATCTGAGCAATAGCTATTTTGAGGTTCTCACTGTTGGGTAAATGAATTGTAATTTAAAAACTATTGCATTTCGAGTATTTTCTTTATGTATGTTATTCATATATTTTTGGGTCAGCTATAACATAGTAAAATTGCAGACATGTCGCTCATGGCATAGCGGAGCAAGAGCTACTTTTAGATTCTCACTGTTGAGTTTTCTATCATATAAAATAAAGAAACTGATGTAGTTTCAGTATCCAACAACACATGTATCCATATAAAATTTGATCTCTTTCCTTGCAATAAAAAAACACATATTCCATATTCGCGGCCAACTCGAAAAAGGAAGTGGATGGCTACGTCACTACTGGGGTCACCTCGATTCCAAGGCATCTCGCCACTATTATGCGTGCATTTTTCTTGGACGTTGGCCGGATGCCTGTGGCCTCCGGGTTAGCATTCAGTTCCACATGGTTAGCTTGTAGCTTATAAAAGCTACATTTGGGTAATTAAAATTTTCAATTTTAGCTTGAAAACTATTGCATTTAGAGAATTTTGTTTAAATATGTTATTCACCTACTTTTGGGACAGCTATAACATAGTGAAATTGTAGACCTGTAGCTCACGGGATACCTCAGCAATAGCTATTTTAGAGTTCTGACTGTTGAGTAAATCCGTTGTAACTTGAAAACTATTGCATTTACAGTATTCTTTTTATATATGTTATTTATCCATATAAATGTCCTGTTCAGAAGACAATTCAAAAGATTCATTTTAATTTTAGTCAATCGATTTATTTATAAACACTGCCACTGCCGCAGCGGTTATCTCCCGCCTTAGAATCAGTAATAATGGAGAACTAAAGGAGATATAAGGCCTTTGTAGTAAGATAACCCCACTTGACATTGAAAAAGGGGTCAAAGGTAAAAGTCACCAATTGGAAAAGAGTCTCAGGCCTTGACTTCCTTTAAGTTGTTTTCACATTTGGAACCCCTAGTAGCAATAATAAGGGAGATATAGGCCTTTTTAATAGGATAATCCCATTTTACATGTGATATGACGGCCATTTTGTTTTCGAAACTAGGCCAAATTACTATCAGGTTAACTTTCCTAGCCATATATATTTTGTGCATATTTGATGAAACTAGCTGCAATATTTCAAGGTTTAGAGCATCTTAGTGATTTTTAAATAATTGGCTATGGTGGCCATTTTGTTCTTCAAAATAAGGCCAAAATTTTTCTCAAGCAAAACATTTGAAGGCCAGGACTTTTGATGGCCTTTCTTTATATCTTGAAGCTATAGCACCAATAATAAGGGTGAAGTAAGAACATTTTAGTATGACGATGCCATTTAACCTCGAAGCAGAGGTCAAAGAATAAAGTAAACACCTGGAAAAGATTCCCAGGCCATGACTTCCTACAAGTTGTTTTCACATTCTGAACCTCTAAGAGCAATATTAGGGGAGACATAAGGCCTTTTTAATAGAATAACCCCGTTTTACATTAAACATGTGATATGGCGGCCATTTTCCTTTTGGAACTATTTCAAAATTACTATCAGGCTAGCTTTTCTAGCCATATATCTTTTGTGCAAATATGATGAAGCTAGCTGGAATATTTCGAGATTTAGAACAACTTTATGAAATTATGATTTTTAAACAGGTGGCTATGACGGCCATTTTGTTTTTCAAAATGAGGCCAAAACTTTGCAGAGAGATGTTTTTATAGCCATAAACATTCCCTGCAAATTTGATGAAGATATCTTTATAAATGAATGAGATGTTAAGGTTTCTGTTAAAATCTGACAAACAGACGCACAGACGGATGCACAAACAGACACACCCCTGGAAGGTGTTTACAATCTGTTGACCACAACCAATGCTTTTCATGGTCTGTCTGTACAATCTGAAGCCATAGCACCAATAATAAGGGAGAAATAAGGACGTTTTAATGTGACAACCTCATTTAACCTTGAAACAGGGGTCAAAGGTCAAATTTAAAACCTGGAAAAGATTCCCAGGCCATGACTTCCTACAAGTTGTTTTCACATTCCAACCCTCTACGAGCAATATTTGAGGAGATATAAGGCCTTTTTAATAGGATAACCCCATTTGACATTAAACATGTGATATGGCGACCATTTTGTTTTTTGAACTAGGCCAAAATTACTATCATGCTAGCTTTTCTAGCCATATAGCTTTTGTGCAAATTTGATGAAGCTAGCTGGAATATTTCAAGATTTAGAGCACCTTTACGATTTTCAAACAATTAGCTATGACAGCCATTTTGTTTTTCAAAATGAGGCTAAAATTTTTCAGAATCATACACATTCCCTGCAAATTTGGTGAAGATATCTTCATAAATGAATGAGATATTAAGGTTTATTCAAAAACGTGACGAATGGACGGATGGATGCACGTACGTACGGAAGGCGTTTTATAATCTCCTGACCACGGCCTTCGGCCGCAGGCGGGAGATAAAAATGATTATGATATTTAATATAATGAACAAAATAATGAGTATAGTAGTTTTGTAGTTTTAAATTTAAGTATGTTTATATTTTCTGGAAACCCCTATAATCTATGGCAGACGTGCAGTTAACTGAGAGTCTAGAGGGAAATGATTACAATGTACCCAATATCACCACATACATCAGCTTTATGTGTTTGAGAATGAGTTAGCCAGTGGACATCTCGTAGTCTTGCACAAGACCTTTGATTTATTAGTTTTCTGTGTATTTCTTTAATACTATTAGGTTACAAATAATTAGTTTCAGTTTTGTACAGGCTATGCTTCTGTATGCCAGATGTAAGGATTTATGCCTTTTTGTCAAATATCTCAAAAGGTAGAGTTGCTACTGGTTTTCAGTTGAATTGAAAATAGGATATACAAGATATAGATAGGAACAGTCCGATTATTGCCTTGAATAGAAAGTATAAATAGTAAACGACAGCATAATAGATATATTATGAATTTGAATAGTATAAAGTGATAGTTTGCCTTATAGTTCAACTCATAAGTTAAAATATAGAATAGTAAGATTGTTAAAACTGGCAAGTTGTAACCTGGAATTAAAATATTAACAGTAATTAAAAATAGTACATGATTAAAGTGTGGCATTTCAAATATTGACATCAATATCTGTTGGGAATATCTAACTAAATATATCCTATGTGTCTATATTTCATAACCATTAAACATATAAATATGTTAATGGTTGTTTTTTATTCAAATGCCTCCACTGCATATAAAATAGACAGATATTAATTACAATCCTAATTTTGACTCCTCACCACGCTCCCTCCCTATTAATCCCCCCTTCTCAACCTTTGCAAAGGTCATATTCGGGGTTTTACATCCCTCTCAACAGCCACCAGCCTTGCGATTCCGGGATTCCGAAAAAAGATGCGTTTTAGCACTTCCCCAATCGAATACCACTTATGAGAAATAAAGAAAATCACAACAAAACATGACAATTTGATCACAGATGCATTAAAATCTGTAAAAAACGAAATAAAAAATTACAATTTCTTCAGATTTAAGATTAGTTTCTAATATTTTAGGCTCTCCCACCATTATACATGCTTGCAAGTGAGATCAAGGCTGTAAGTGACCATTATCGCCCATTGCCACTGGACTCCAGAGTTGATTTTTTTTCTCTGTAATAGTAGCCCCCCCCCCCCCCCCCCCCCCCATTTTGAAAAATGCATCACCCCGGGGCATTTATATGGATAAATATGGTACTTTTCAGTCACCTATCACATATTGAAATTGCAGATCTGCAGCTCATTGCATAATTGAGCTATAGCTACTTTCAGATTCTCACTGTTGAGTATATCAGTTGTAACTTGATAACTATTGCATTTACACTATTTTCTTTAAATGTGTTATTAACCTACTTTTAGGTCAGCTATACCATAGTAAAATTGTAGCCCTTTAACTCATGACATAGCTGTGCAAAAGCTACTTTGAGATTCTCACTGCTGAGTAAATCAGTTGTGACTGAAAAACTATTGCATTAAGAGTATTTTGTTTTAATGTGTTTTCGACCTACATTTTACTCCTTAACAGTTAACTAGGTACTTTACTTCTGAATACCATTCGCAGGGCCCAACTTTTGTGTCCTTTTCTTCTTTCACTTCTACTCTGAAACTCAAAACACACAGCCAGCTGACAAAGAGTCCGGTCATGGGCACTGATTGCTTGTTATGAAAATTAGCAGTGAAAGTAGAATTTAAATCATTTACTTTGACTCATTAGAAGTAATGTAAAACTAATCACTGTATAAGTATTGCTTACTCAGTGCTCAAGCATTAACTTATCAGTGCTAAGTTGGTAACAGCATATCTTTCATCAGTGCTAAATGGTAATCTCTGTGTTATTAAGTGGCATTTTACAATGTGCAAAATATATTATTCCAAATAAAAATAATAATAACTAATCCCAATTAGCTCTTTTGGGAATCCTTTGTAGAACCTACTTTTGAAAACAAAATAATTTTCAAAAGATAAATACTGCTATATATCACACTATAGTGTTTAACAATGATATGATACAGGTTTGATGATGTGTAACAGTACTTTATATATATTTCACAAGGTGGGTTACAACTTAAATATATGTGGTTGTGTATCTTTGAAATATTGGAAACATTTTGTGATGAAAAACATATGGCTCATGTGGCTAGTCAAGTTTTTTTGTAGTTTTCCTTACCACAGGGATGTATGTATCAGTGATAAATCGGAATTGATCAGTAATAATTTGGAATTTCATCTGTTGTGGGTTACAGGGACTGGGAAAACAAAAGTGATCGGAATTGGCTGTTGTTTGTAAATGTTATGTGTTCTGAGTTGCTGTTTTATTCTTTATAAAAATATGTGTGTTACCCGACAGAGATTTTACATGTTACATGCAACTGTAGAATACAAAACTACAATACATGAATACAATGAATATTTCATAATCTGTAAACTGTCACTTTCAAGGCTGTTTCTCACAGATGTATCTGGATGCTTTACAAATAGCCTTTTCAAAGTCTCTATTCCGTCACAGTAAATACTTATGAAAAACATATGTTGGAAAGGTTAGATTGTAAAATTTGTTTCGTGGAATACACTAAATTCACTGCAATCACTTACATGAAATCAAAACCTTATTACCCTCTTTGACAGATGTACTAAAAATCTGTAACAGTAAAATATTATGAATTACACAGAAATTAACAGGAAATCATGACGTCATTGCATCTTACCATGGACACTTCAGACCATTCAATAATCAGAAATTGATCAAGCAGGTCATCATGATACATCCCATCTGTATCGATACCGTCTAATTGCTTTAGTATATCCCCTTGTCTGAAATGGCACAATATGAGAGGACATTTAACGGAATGTCAATGTTACACTGGAATAATGTCCTGATCACATCTTTCTGATAAGGCGCCGTGCTGAAAACACATTTCAAAATGTGTCTTAAAAGTCTAATACCTTGCTACATCATAAGATAAGAACTGATATGAATAAGACATGAATTGATAATTGCCATAGGGATTAACCAGACATTGACGCAAACATCTGGTCCCATGTCCAGTTATGCTGTCAAAATACAAATGTATTCAAATGCATTTAGGCACCTTGTGAAAGTATTTCCATTTGTCAATAAAAGTATTTGCATTTACAAATGAGAACTTGTAATTTACACTAATTTACAAAAGTGGTTGATAAAGAATCACAGCCAAGCATATTAATGCATTGAAGACAAAGTGGTCCTTATAATTGAGTGATCAGGCTTACAATCCCATTTTCTTGCAAAAATGAAAGTCAACCACCCAACAGTCTTACATTTAGGTCAAACTCAAGCCAAAACTCAGTTTAATGAGAAGGCTAAAAACTTTGAAAAGAATCCCTAGAGTTGAGACTTGAGATCTTCTGTGAATTTTCCCTATAAAAGACATCGGTGACCTCACCTTAATCCTACCACCCAGGCCACTCCTCCATCCTCAGTGTAATCTACCTGATGAGAAGCCCAGCATCGCCCCACTTGGTCTGTTTCTATGAAAGTCTTGATGGCAAACCCCATGTAGTAATCAGTGTCACAGTCCGAGGTGACCACATAGACTTTTGAGACTGGAGAAACCTGTGTAATTTCCGGTGTTTTGCCATGTTTTGCACGTATGACCAGTTCATAAAGTTGATCTTCCAGTTCACATTCATTCTCCACATCAGCTGACTGTGTTGTGACATCATTCTCAGTCACTGTGTTGTAAGTTACCTCTGAATCCTCACCTGTATTTTCTATTGCAGGTGTCACTGTCTCTGTGCCATTCATGTCTGTCCCTGTCACTTCCATAATGTAGTTGTGTCAAGGCCAGGAACTTAAGACAGGCTACGTCTAGTTTTTTTCCCCAGCAATTCAGTATCCTCTATAAGGCCCCTTTACGTATGTATTGCGTTTCTATTTTCTTGTCCGTCTGGATATTTTACGTACACTGTCGGTGACTGTTCATCTTAAACAACTATGTAATCTTATCTTGCAGTGACAAGACCACCTTGCTTGATATTCACTTGTGACCTGTCTGTGTTTCTCTAATATAAACGATGATTAATTTTTTTAAACTTTCCCATAAGATAAAAGTAACTTTATGTCCCTATATATTTAATACTTAATAATAGTAAAATTCCTGAAGCACCCATCCCAACCCATTCTGAAAAAGTTCAACAGGAAGTTTTACAGACACCATATATTCCTATTTGTTATTTATGTACACAAAATGTTTATTGTGATCTGACCCACGCTTATAAAAGGTTTGTATGAATACTCGTTATGGCATGGCAATTTTAAACGTTTTATAGGGCCCCTTACATATCTCACTCACATAAAAAACTCAAGAGAGAGAAACAAAAACAAAATAAAGTCAAGTACGGAAGCTCTGGACTGCCAAAGTTTTTTTTTTACTAACTTGAATATACGAGTTAGCTAACTGGAATATACGAGTTACTAACTAGAATATACGAGTTAGTAACAGGAATATACAAGTTACTAACTTGAAAATACCAGTTAACTAACTTGAATATACCAGTTAGGTAACTTGAATATACGAGTTAACTGACTGGAATATACGATCGAGTTAGCTAACTGGAATATACCAGTTAACTAATTGGTATACAGTGGTGTGTATGGTCTGAACACAATTGATTTGTGTGAATTTATTGACTGGGCTGAAGATGTCATAATTTGTTTATAACTTTAATAGGTGACAAACTGTTACAAAATATACTCATTCATTATCTCAAGAAAAAACCCAAAGCGAAGACTTGTGAACATGTCTAAGTGATGAACTAACTTTATTTCCAGATAAGATAATTTAACAAAGTCAAAGTTGATATTTAATGGCCCATTCAACAACCTGGATCAATACAGATCCCAAGCTTTTGCCGGCCACACAGAGATGACAGCCTAGGTTTTGATGCCAAACTTGCTTCTGCCTGGGATCCACATTCAGGACCTTACTACCACTTTGTAGGGGATTAATGAAGAATGAACGTGGATTATCAAGTCTTTGCCAATCAATCAACTTTGGCCAGAAAACGAGGTCATGTGGTTTAGTATGTGGTCTGTCACTACTTTATAAAGTTGTCAACAGTTCTGTCACACTCTTACTACCATCAGAGCAAAACCTAAAACAATTACCAGACTACTTCAACGTCGTAATAGGACGATTTATGAAAGCAATTGACGTAGAAGGACGACTAAAGATGATGAATCTATTGTTATTTTGTCTCTCTTGGACAAAGTACTGGACCATGCCTAGCGAGGAAGATGCATCATTACGACTCTGGACCCAGACCTGACTTGGCCACTCAGAGTGATGCGTCATATCATCAAGATAGTACTTTAAATTAAGGTGATAAGAGACCACAATACAATAGGCAGAAATAATATTGATGATTGTCTCTCTGATGTTCATAATTTGGGTGTATTGTTTAACTCAAAATTTGGTCAATGTCATGATCAATTCCTGTTTTTGCTAACTTGCGTGATTTGCATCATATTAGATATTTTCTCTCCTTTAATGTCTCAGTCATGGTTGCTAATGCATTGGTCAGTATCCGTCTGGATACTGTGGTGACAATATATCAGTGAATTACTCACCATGTCCCTAAATCCATGAACTTATTGGTTGGCCACACCAAGTCGATAAGCCACACTATTTATCTCCATATATGGAAATAGTAAGTTATTAACTCCAGAAAATTATCTTGGTGTAATAAGTCGCCTTAAAAATCACTGTGGCCTTAGCTTTTTACCAGCTCTTTCAATTAAGACAATTAACATAATTCACCAATTCACAATCAGGGTTTATTGGTGCATAAATTCATCATGTAATGCGGGAATTCTGAAGCAGTTTCAGCACCATTGCATAAATTGGTGAGAATGTTGATTAAACCTGTGACCTGAAGTAACCACTTCATGTGGAAATCATTGACAAAGGTTAATGCTTTTTAGAGTGTTCTATTTACAAACCTTTTTTTCATGGTTTCATAAAATAAGTCTTGAAGTGGTGGGATATTTAATCAGAGAGAGTCGTGTGCCAAGATTTTAAAGTATGCATTTTTTTTTGAATTACCAGGGATTTTCAATGTCTCTCTTCCTGGTTTAAGGGAATAGTCTTAATTTAAGGAGTGTTTGCTTACTAATTTTTTCTGCTTTGATAGCAGAGTGAAGACAATGGGAATGTCAATGAATTGTAAACAATACCAAATCTGCTATTTAATTCACTCCCAAATACATCCGCTCAGGAAGTTTGTTTGCTAAATGCCAGTTTGATTTGCGTTCAAGCATTTCAATTGCAGTTTATAGATGATTTACGAAAGTTCTTCATGAAAAGATAAACCTCCCAAACCGTAATTTAGAGAGCCATCACCCAAAACACAGAGGTTGATGACCAGAGTGGAACAGCCCTATAAAACTGTGGCACTAAATATCATCAGAATAGGTCTTTGTATAGAATTGATGAAATGTTATATCATGACATAAAACATTTGAAAGGAAGGTATAAAATCTGCATGGTAAATAAGAGAATTTAGACAGGTCAATAAAATGTTTTTTTTTAAAACTTAGTCATGCTATTGAACTGAAAATGTAAAAGTTTGTTCCTTGTTTCAAACCAGCACCTTTACACATGTGCTCCATAGTATGAAATACATTTTATTTGCACAAATATTACATGCTAGATTGTCCAGCTGTTCACACATGTAATAGAAGCCCTAGTTTCAATAAACTATCCAACATAAAAGTTTAATTATGAATCTCTAGGTACTGGAGAAATACTTTCACTTTAAAAAGTCCTTACAGGATTTAATCATTACTTCTATTTACATGGGAAATCTCCAGTAGAGCGTCAATAGATGGATTTGGCTGTGATTAAATTAAACAGGGAAAAAGCTGACACTAGCTTCAGTTCTTTTCCTTGGCAGACATAGTTTGAGCTTTTTCCAGAAGTCTTTCAATGCCCTACTGTTGGTTTGGTGGTGTGGGTATGTTAAAGAGACCACTGACTCTAGTATATATGACACTGGGAGACCCAGATAATGCATCTTTCCTACATCCAATGTCTCCATGATAATAGCAACAGTCCGGTCTACATCCAACACTTCTAACATGTCTGTGTTTTCCGTGGCTCCTGATTCAGTTCTATCTGAAAATGAAAAAAATTAGGTATAGAATTCACATATGACATATGTTAGCCTTGCCTAATGCCTACAGTTTATCAGTTTGTAGAATCTATTCTTGCATATCATGGCTTTTTCTTCAAGATGCGGCAAATAGATTTTGATTAACTCTAATGCAATCTACTGCAATGCAATGGTAATATCTTCCCCAAAATGGGGAACTCAGAGCTCTCGATTAACAAAAGCATTGTTCAGATGGATAGTTAAGGGAGTGTCTAGGCCAGTAATCCAGTCTTCAGTGTGTCCAAAGGGAAAAGTGTTAAGTGGGGAAGCCTGAGTTAACAAGGCCAAAAGGTGTTTTGGTCCAATAGCACAAGCGCAAAGCCATCAGAGGCAGGAGTAGTGCACGAAAATTTCTGAAAGTCTGGGGACACAAAGAAATTCCAACTCAGACACATCCCACAGCTGGTCTAGAACTCAGATGGTCACCCATCCAAGTACTTAGTAGCCCATTGCGGCTTAACTTCAGTGAGCAGACAAAATACTCATCACTCTTTCGAGGCTTGTGCTTAAAAAGATGAGTCTTAAGATGTTTCTGAAAGGCTGGCTTTTTCTTATGTGGAGAGGAAGAGAGTTCCAGAGGGCTGGGGCAAGAAAAGTGTTTGTGCGATTCGTGAACTTTATGGTCAAAAGAGGGGAAATGAAGGAACTTAAATTTTGGGCTGCTATGTCTAGTATTTCTAGAAGAGGTGTACAGATGGATTATTTCACTGAGGTAAGCTGGTTGGTCATGTTTATTAATATATCCTAACATATACCAGTGCCTCATACTAGGCCTTTGTGTACATGATTGAAAAGGCTGAAGCAAGGAAAAGGATCAGACAAAGACGTGAATATTGGCTCACGAACATAAAAGTTTGCTCTAAACTGAAGCTGACTCATAGCTTGTCATTCACTATCCTATGTTGTAATGATGGCCTCAAGCATCAGGAGATCAACTAGATCACTGGATCAGTAACATTACCTAAGGGTAAAATTTGGTATTTCTCAGCTGAAAGAAAATTTATTTTCAAAGTTTAAGGAGCTTCTCCAATTGATATTTTTCACCAATGACCATTTTTACTTAAATATGAATGAAAGTTTAAAATATCTCGAGGAATTATTTATACCATCTAGTCTCAATTGATATAACAGTTAACATTAATGCCAGGTGAAAATTGTAAAAGAAAATAGCAGTTCCCCCCGAGGAGAGGTGGGGTTAGCTCACAGCATGTGGCTGATTCAAAAGTTTTGCTGGGAGACATTTGGGTGTCTCGGGGCTCAGTCCTGGTGCCACCTTAATGTAATTTTTATTGTAGGTTCTTGTCCCCATGTGCATTTGACACCACCTCTGTGATTGGCCAGTGAAGCGTGACCTTCCCAATAGCTGGTCAATTGGTCACTTTGAATTTAGAAGGTGACCTGAACACATGAAAAATTTTCCTTCTATCGATGCTGTGATATTTTACATGATTTTAATTTTTTATTTGTAAATATGAATGAGGCCAGATACAATCTGAGGAACAGAGGGGAGTGTCGTATACCAATTCAACTCCAGCTGGCGTCAGATGTGGACGTTTTGACGGCGTCGGGAGAGGGAGCTGACTCTTCACAGTCCGGGCAAGTGGTTACTGATTTATCTGACTCCGGATCCGATATTGACATATCAGCATTAATTGAACATTCTGATCAAAATTTGTCCTCTAGTCCCATACATTCTGGCCTTGGTGTTGAAAAAGCTAGGAAAGGTCAAGCTTCACAGGCCTCGGGTTCGAATGTTGGCCTTATGGAGCAACAACACATTGATGCCCAAATTTTGACCCAACTCAGAGCATTGGGGGCCAGGCTAGATAGCATGGAAAGTTCCATGAAAAAACCGGTCAGAAAGACAAATGATGTTACAAAAATTAAAAAGTCAAAAACAAAAGCTAAGGTGCCATCCCAGGAGGTTGGGGCGGCTCCCTCTTCAGTTCATGTTCCTTATACTATTCCCCCACCCAGTCAGTTGAGAGAGGAGGCTAGGATTCAAGAAGAGGTTCAAAGTAGGCTCAGACACTTGGCAGATACTGCAAAACCAGGTATGACCAAACTAAAGTCCCAAAGGGGTGGATCAGTTGATGTTTTCGTCAACCATAAGGTCAGATGGCCACATGAATTTGTACTTTCGGGTCAAAATAAGGATAGGGTCACCTATAATCAGCTGTCTCCGGTTCAATGGATGGCTGGCTTTTGCCGAACCATCAGGGAGGAGTCAGATATTACTGTTAGGGACCATATGCTAGATTATGTCATTGATTTACTAGATGATGCCACTGACTTCTCCTGGGCTTCTGCAAAGGCCAGCCATGCGGTGTTGCTATGCCGTATGGAGCAGGGCGAGATCAAAAGTTGGTCAGAAACTGAAAAGATAGATAGAGTCCGTAGAGCTCATGCCCAGAGACATACCACTGCTCTAAATAACGCTCAAAAAGGTCAAGATAAGTCTTCATCTAGCAAGGTCACCACCCGTGTCTTTTATAACAAAGGTACTTGTGCTCATAAACAAACTCATGAAACCAAAGGGGTATTGTATAAGCATGTTTGTATGTCATGCTGGACCAAAGATGGCAAATCTTACCCTCACCCACAAACTGAATGTCGTAAGAATACAAAAAATGAGTAATCCTGGACATGACCCTGGGTTCGAGTCATGTCCAGAAGGCCAGGACTTACTTAATTCTCGATTTTGTCACAAAGATTTCCTTACATCTTCCCGATGGTCCAAAGCTGACATAAAGCAAGAGTTTGAATCTGCCATGGCAATCTTTAAAGTCAGAGACCATAGGACCTATGCCCAAGCCTTGCTTTCAAAACATGATAATGGTCATAAAAGTGACACTGGTCGCGTCACTGCACACCAAACACCACAAGGTGACCAAACTGCACTTAAACAGCTGGTGGTTAATACTGATTCCAATACTTCTAAGGTCAAGGAAAGTATTCTTCATATAAACAAACAGAAGTACCAGAATGTTGGGCATAACTACGTGGCTAAGCAGGACAAAGCTGCCAATTGTAAGGTGAATTTTGACTGTGTATGGAAACAACTATGGCCTAGTAGCACACAGGTGAGCGAATGCTACCCCATACCTACAAGCAATAGGTTTCAGTTACTTGATAACAATCATGAGGTCCAGGTAAATACAACTGCCGAGGTCGACTCTCAGATCGTAGATAGTTATGTCTGTGAACAGTTACAAACTGATCCCGGTATTCAGCAAAATATTGTACAACCGGATCCGAAAAGGACTGTAGCTGACCCTTGTGTCATCCCAGAATACCAAAAATGTAAAGATCAGATTGGCACCAAGTTTGGCTGCGTTCCCCTGGCCCCTATATATGTTTACAAGGGCCCTACAACATACTGGCATGCTATTCCAGATATCTTAACTGCTCACAAGCTCATCCGACAATCTGGACTCCCCAATTTTTTGGGACTTAGGATACCAGTTCGAACTAATTTAAATGTTAACAGTTGGAGGCACCATCTAGTCGACTATTTCGACCAGCAGCTTCCGGACCTGATTGAATTTGGATTTCCTCTCGATTTTGATAGATCCAGAGACCTCCAAAGTACATTGCTCAACCATGCTTCTGCTAGGTTGTATCCGGATCATGTAGATAAATATATTGAAGAGGAAGTTGGCTTCCAAGCAATGCTAGGGCCACTAGATTCTAAGCCTTTTGATGTCCATATATCACCCTTTATGACTAGGGCTAAGTCGGACTCTGAATCCAGAAGGACCATTATGGATCTCAGTTTTCCAAAAGGTTTATCCATCAATGATGGAGTACTTAAGGACACATATTTGGGCACAAATTTTCAGATGCATTATCCATCTATTGATTCCATTATACGGAAACTTAATGAACTAGGTCCTTCGGCTGAAATTTTAAGGTCGATATTAGCCGAGCTTTTAGGCATATCCATATAGATCCGGGAGATATTGACCTACTTGGCTTGCAGCATAGAGATAAGCTTTATCTGGATCTTTCTCTCCCATTTGGATATCGCTTGGGTGCTTTTTTCTTTAGTAAGATAAGCAATGCTGTAAGATATATTATGAATAAAAATGGTCATAATGCACTCATGAACTACATTGATGACCTCATATACTGTGGCTTGCCTTCTAATAGGTCATTCTTATCAATTTTTGTTGGATCTACTCCAGGACCTTGGACTCGACATTAGTACCAAAAAATTATGCCCTCCTGCTACAAACGTTATATGTTTAGGTATCATGTTTGACACTGTGAACAGAAGTATTTCCATTCCTGATAATAAGTTACAGGAAATATGTAGAACATGTAGCGCATGGTCCAATAAGACGATTGTTACAAAAAATGAGTTGCAGTCATTATTGGGTTTATTATTGTATATCACAAAATGCGTTAGACCAGCCAGATATTTCCTTAATCGCATGCTTCAGCTTCTGAGAGATAGCCATAATGATCAGAATATTTATCTGTCTGCTGAATTTTTCAAGGACTTGAAATGGTTTCAAGTATTCTTAACTTCTTACAATGGTATCACATTTTACCATCAACCCCCCCTTCATAAGCGTATATATTTAGATGCTTCTTTGGAAGGTCTAGGTGGTTGTTATGATAACTCTGCATATGCTCTACGCATCCCCAGAGGTTTTAAGGACTATAATATTGCACATTTAGAAATTCTTTATGTGGTGGTAGCCCTTAAAATTTGGGCCCCTTCCTGGGCCAATAAGTCCATTGAAATTATGTGTGATAATATGGCAGTAGTGGAGGTCCTTTCCAGTGGCAGAGCCAGGGACTCTATTATGGCGACTTGTGCTCGCAATGTATGGCTGTTGGCAGCTATGTTTAATGTTAATATCATTGTCAACCATATCAGAGGTCAGGACAACTCCATAGCTGACCTACTTTCCAGATGGCATTTAACTGTACACAATACACAGGAATTACATCACTTGGTGGAAAATCCTGTATGGATTGACACACATATAGATTTAACCCTGCTTAATCATGATATTTAGCCGCACATTTTTCTTCTGTCATTTCAGATTCCCAGGCGGCGACAGCTCCACTGGCTACCCAGGCTTGCAGAAGATTGCGTTTTGGCTTCCGTCCCAACACTTTGGCTTCCTATGAACGTATGTTCCAACTCTTCATTGCTTTCCTGGTGGTGGTGGACCTGTCGCTACCTGGGATCTCAACTATGGATGTACTTGCATTCATGGAATACCTGGCCCAGTCTGGTATGTCTCCTGACAATATCACTAAATCCTTAAAAATCAACCGTCCTTTGGCTCCTGTTGTTAAAATTCTCATAGACCAGACTTTGCTTTTGCAAATTGTTACAGTTTCAGCTCACTTACAATTTCCTTTGGTTTACACACCATTGTACTTGCTGGCGTTCTTTTCCTATCTCAGAATTTCCAACATATTGCCTCACGCTGCCAAGAACTTTGATAAAACAAGGCATCTCTGTGTGGGGGATGTGGTCTTTGCTTTTCAGAGGGCAATTATTGTGGTAAAATGGTCTAAGACTTTACAGGACCGAGTGAAGACCACTACAGTTGATATTCCATACTTAGGTGCTTCTGCCCTTTGTCCAATTGCAGCTCTGGAAAGAATGCTGGCCGCACATCCTGCCCATCTGGATTCCCCCTTATTTCAGATCCCACAGGCCGACTTATTGTCTCCCCTTACAGATTCGGCTGCTAGAAAACATCTTAAGCAGATGTCCTCATTACTGGGCCTACATAGGTCCTTGACCTTCCATGACTTTCGCAGGGGGGGGGGGGGGGGGGGGGCACTTGGGCCTTTCAGCATGGAGTTCCCATTCAGGATATCCAGGCCCAGGGTACCTGGTCATCCAGTTGTGTATGGCAATATATTACCCTTCCTGCTGCCCAGTCATGAGTTTCAGCTGCATTCAGCTTCTCCCTAACTCTACTGGGTGTTTGGGGCCCCTCTTTGCATTATCATATTACATTTCTGTCATAATCTTACATGTTTTATACTATATTATGACCTTCTCACCTGGTGGGACCCCTCCACTTCTTAACTCAAGGTTCATGATCTGCTTGGGTGACCTTGACCTTTGACCTTAAGTCACATCTGTTTGTCATTGATCAAGGTATTGTTTTCACCCCCTAGGTTTTTAGGCATAAGTAAATACCAGATCATGGTTTACCTGACCTCTTGACCTTGATTCACCTGGGCTTGACCTCTGGGTATTGTTTTCACCCTTCCCCTTGGTTTCTAAATATATACTTCATTTATGTTACCAACTAGATATGACCTTAGGTAGTGCTTCATAATTTGACCTTCAGGTCAACCCCAGTTACATTGGGGTCATGGGGGGGGGGGGTTCCACATCTGTATTGATGCTATTATAATGTGAATTTTAATACTCCTTTATTAACATACATTATGTACTCTTTCATGTCTTCTGTGTTATATGTCTTTAAAAGTATTTTTAGTAGCAACATTTTGTGGAAAATAAAAAATATAACCCCAATGCGTCTTTCTTGGGGATGGGGACAGGGACTGTGGATGGTTTTCTTTATCCAGATCTAAAAACTTTCTCTTTCTTTTCTACATTGGATAGGTTTATCCTTACACCACTCAATAATGTGAAGGTCCATGTCTCTAGATGAGTGTTTTTTTTTCTCAAAAACCTGTGGACTGGTGAATCTCTATAGGGTTGAGATTTTGTCAACTGAGACAAGGTGTTCCTACGTTCATTTTTATATGGGTCTTACTGTCTCACCAACACAATATTTGTTGCAATGTAAGCATTTTATGCAATCAATAACATTTGATAATTTAAATAAAGCAAAAATGGGGTTGGTCTTATGAGTGTGAATTTAAGACCTGAAATGCACAGAAATTAGATAACTTGTATAATGCCTGTTGAATGATTATCTCCAGTATTCCACATCAACCCCTGCTCATGCTTTGTAATCTGTTAACAGGATTAGAGTGTTGTACTTTTTAGAGACACCATTCTGGCGTGGAGAACTGCTATCCTAGGCCTAGGCATAGGCGTATATGCAGATCCCACTTCTATGCCCTCAGTTTGTAGTGCACAGGTGCAAAAAACCGGTTCAATTGCACATTTAAAAAGGTACTTCAGGGGGGTAGTTACCACATATCTCCAGCCTCTGATGAGAAAGTTCAGTGTTTAAACTTTCGAAACACAATAAACATATAAAATATATTGTGTATGGCATATCATCATATTACCAAATGTGAACAACCCTGGTGACTTACAAAGTTAATGCACTTAATTTTATTTTTTAGTTTTAACTGTGAGTGTGAGATTTGTAAGTGCAAGTCACTCTACTCTGGTTACCGCCGAATCTAGGCCTGCTCTACAAAATGAGGGCCTAGAAGTGGGATCTGCATATACGCCTATGCCTAGGCCTAGGATAGCAGTTCTCCACGCCAGAATGGTGTCTCTAAAAAGTACAACACTCTTATCCTGTTAACAGATTACAAAGCGTGAGCAGGGGTTGATGTGGAATACTGGAGATAATCATTCAACAGGCATTATACAAGTTATCTAATTTCTGTGCATTTCAGGTCTTAAATTCACACTCATAAGACCAACCCCATTTTTGCTTTATTTGAATACATGCACATTAAGACAGATACACAGAGTATAATATGCAAATAGAGAACAAGCCCTATTTCATAGAAAATCACAAAATCAAATAGCCCATATAAGGCACTTTTGAAAAATTGTGATGTCATAATCATATGACGTCATCACATCATTACATCTTATCAAATTACATCACAATTTGTGTACCAGTTCACATTGTCTCCTTGACGAAGACTGGTGACTAGTTTATAAATAATAAACATAGGAATGAAAAACTAATAGTTTTATTGTGTCAAATAAAATCAATATATTATTTATAATATTGATAAACAATAAATATAATGAATAAAACATTCCTATCATATTAAAATAATAATATGTTAATGTTATTCCTGTGTTATATTTTATACTAGTTAAATATAATGGCTGACTTAACAATGTATGACTATCTTGTTTTTCTCAGTCTCATATGGCAACCAATGTCAGACAGTTCAGGAAGCCATCAAACTCCTGATAAAGACATATGATTTGTGCATATAAGCCTTAATAACATGCTCAATATAATGGAGGTGTTCTTTACCATCAGAAAGTGGATCTAATGCCCACATAATTACATATAATTATTGAACCAATTATATTGTGAACTTGCACCCCTAACAAACCATAATATATTTTTATGTAAAATGTAATTCTAACATATAACCAGTCCACATATTATGGTAAACACACCTGGGGTCTAAATGGTAACGTGTCAGTGGACAAATACAAAAACACAAGACCACATGGTACCTAACCTTTCTAAGTCGTTAGGAGGCAATGGGTTTGAATGTTATATGAATCCCTCAGTCAGTCTGTTCACCCCTGTTCCTTATTGAGCCAAAAATCGATAATCAGCACTTTCCTGAACCTCTAACAATTCAAACAACTAAAAATTGAATTTTAGGCATTTTTGCACCTACTGTGCACCTGTGCACAGGTGCAAAAAACCGGTGCAATTGCACATTTAAAAAGGTACTTCAGGGGGGGTAGTTACCACATATCTCCAGCCTCTGATGAGAAAGTTCAGTGTTTAAACTTTCGAAACACAATAAACATATAAAATATATTGTGTAAGGCATATCATCATATTACCAAATGTGAACAACCCTGGTGACTTACAAAGTTAATGCACTTAATTTTATTTTTTACATTTGATAATTTAGATGTTATTTGTGATCTGTTGGGAATATGGCATTTCCACTTAATAGTTTGGTTGCAACTGTAAGTGTATTCTGTGTATTTTATTTTTTTCAGCAATATTTGCAAGTAAGAATTTTCTTAAGTATTCAATTTTTGTTTTGGTGAGGATAGGTCTATCCTATTCTAGGTACAGGCAGATTCCATTCACCAATGTGTTTCTCAGGTTTTTGTTTAATCTTCAGAAGCCAATAATGGGTTTATATGGAAACTGGAACGGTCTCTATTGTATTATGCTCCAGCGTTTGTTAATGATAGTTTTTAGATTTGTGTTTAGTGGGTGATATTGGGTGATTTTTACTGGTATATACTCTTCCGGATTTTCTGTTTTAACCTCATTAAGGAGTTCCATTTGTGTTTTTTCATTAGTTTTCTAAAATTGGTTAACAGGTGGTTATTTGGATATAATAACCCTTTTGAGATAAAGAAGTATGAGAATATCACATTATTCAGCAAAAACTTAATTTTTCTCGCAGATTCTTCTTTGTCTAAAAAATAGTCCGAATGGGTCTTTCTTGAACACAACTTTTGTTATTTGCTGAAGTGTAGAAGAGATAACTGTGTGTGTCTGTAGACCTTATTTGTGTCTGTATCAATTCAGACAAGGGTGTCCAGGAATGAAATTTCAGTGGGACTGCACTCACAAGTGAACTTAATGGTTTCATGTATATGTTCAAATACTCAACAAGTTTATTTAGCTTTTCTTTGCAATGTGTCCAGATTATGAAAATGTCATCAGTAAAACATCTCCAAATTAATGGTTTTAGATGGTATTTGTCCAGGGCTTCTTCTTCAAATCTAGCCATAAATATATTAGCATAACGTGGGCCAAACCCTGTTTCAATACTCATTCCTCTTGTCTGTAAATAATGTTCATCACTGAATGTGAAGTTAGTGTTTTGTAGAACAAATCTCATTGATCTCATTATGTGGGGTCTGAGTTTTCTTATTGGTTGGTCATTGAGTAATTGTCTAAATGTTGCTCTGATGGAATGTTGGTACAGAGAGATGTAACATCCAGTGTGATCATCCAGGCAACATTGTCTACATGTAACAGGCAACGCATACAGGCAATAAGTGTATACAAGTAGACACCAAACATATACAGGCAACAAAATGTATACATGTAGACAATGTCACTCCTCTCCACCAATGAGATTCCTGAAACACAATACTAGGAATACAAATGGTATACAAAGCGGCAACCAACCATTAGCTTCTGATGAGACCTAATCACTTGGTCTAAAGGTATAAATGCAAAATATGCAATACCTCAGGCTACTTTAATTTTTACTCGGTTTCTTTGTTACTTGCCTTAAGGGTACATCTGCACACATTACAACAACAAATTTCTTATATAGTTTACAGGTGAACATGTCTACTTATATTGTATTTGCATGTTATCAGCTTGTCTGGACAGGTAATCCTCTGTGTGGCATCTGAACATTTGGTGTTTGGTATTTGATGTGCATTCTGACTGATGGAGCATACTCTTATCCCAAATTTGTGAAAAAATTTTTTATAGGACATAGCTATGGTTTGTTATTAGCTACACAATATTTGCTCTATAATTTAGTAGTTAAGCTGTCATGGTGCTTATACCCTGAGATGAGCTATTTTACACATATGCACCCTTCTTCAGCCACAATGACAGACTGGCACCATGTTCAGAAGTCACTTTATACCACAGAAACCCAAACTAAACACTGGCTAGTTGTTCAAAAAATATCTTAAGCCTTTTATACTCAAAACCAGGATTAGAATTTTACCTCATCATTGATATCAAAGGCAAGACTGGTTGAATCAAATACCAGCTAATCACTAGACCAAGTCTGCATCTGAGAAGCAACATAAGGATCTATCTGGTTTGAAAAATATTAAGTAAACTGTCAAATCATGACTATATGTCCATCTATCTTTAAAACCACATGTTGTGAGATTTGAGCTGTTAAATAACTCATACTGCAGCAAACAACAAAACGATATCTCCATTTAATTAATACAGATAATTTTCCTGTAATCCAGTGAGTCTGTGACACTTACCATTGTCTTCTATGAACTGCTGTGATAGAAGCAGAATTATCCGTTTGCTTTCTGCTGATGCCTTGTGTACACTCTCTTCAGCAGCTACAAAACAATGTTTTACAAGTGATGATACATTTAAATAGAATACTCTTCACATAAACCAGACATTTAAACCATGTGTATGTCGTAATATAAAGTCTAATTTAGCGCAGTTTGAAATTACCATGGAAGTGTATACATGTACTAACTCGACACTGGATGGGTAGAAGTTGGACTATACACAAAGATTATATTAGTGGCTTTCTGAGTGTTTGAATTTCAAATCTTAAAAAGATTGTTTAAAACTCCAATTGAACTTATTGAACCATATAAGTAAAATTTCAATCAATATACACTGAAAAGAAAATACCACCCATGTGTATTCCACATTGGGACCACACAGTTGACTGCTTTTAAAAATGTTTGGTTTTGGATTGTTTCAAAAGAAAAGGTTATTTTGTGAGTGATAATGAATGATTAAACCTTTACACTGATACACAAAAGTGGTAAGGGAACCAGCCCAATAAGATCCCTTCCCAATTGGAAAGGAAGGTTAAAGAGTTACCCAATGCCCAAAAGTAAGTTCCCATAACAAGTTTCATGATACATGGAAATATGTAAAGATCTCTTGGAGACATAAATAACTGAATAAGTGAAAATAAATAAATACCATTGATACAGCAGTAACAATATGACTTCAAGACAACTATTTTGAGTCTATTAAGGCTATTAATTGTGGTCAGTTAAGGGTTTTTAATTACCTTCGAAATCTGGGAATGCTTGTTAAGTAGAGGTATTGCGATCCCTTGAGATTCCTCTTAACACAATTCAACTGTATATAGAAAAACAATTATTTTTTTCAAGAGACAAAATGTCTTGTTTACCAATTAAGGAATTCTGAACAACAATCAGTTACATTAAACCAAACACCAATATTTTTTGTTGCGCAAAAAAGTTCAAAAGAAAATTATGTAAATTAATATCACTTATCTTTACCATGTTCAGGCAGCACGGAGGGTTGGTTAGAACACACAACTAGCTCCAGATCTTCTAGAGCAGGTACAAGCTCTCTGGTGACCAGGTGACAGCTGACTTCATGATAACAAGAAAACAGGATCATCACATCATACTTCATGGACTCTGTAGAGTATGGAGAAAGTTCTGATACTTGATGTTAGTTTCACAACACAATAGGGCTCATATATGTACCATGCACTATGTATTTATATTTATACTATTATTTTATCTAATATTAAAAGTAATATGTCTACAGCATAAAACCTGAAAATAATGTAAAAATCTTGAGTATGGAACTATTGTAAGTTGGTGATGAAGGTTTCCTACTCTTGCTCCTATATGCATGTGTGGATGTATTTATCTTACCATTTTTTTCCCACCTGGAGAACCTGCTGATATGTTTTGTGAATGATGACCTTCTTTTGTTAATGATGAAAATGACAACAACTACAGAGATTGCCAGTAGAACAGACACTACAATGACCACAAGCCGCAGGCTGGATGTCACTGAAACAAAGGTATATGTATTTATATTATATGTTCCTCTTGGAACATCGATGTATAACTTTGGATATTATTCAATGATCTACTAAATCCATTGTAAAATTAAACCTTTTGGAAATAAGCATCATTATTTCATCTTACTTCAAATTACCTTGTAAATATTTTTGTAAAAAATTTTTAACAAATGATTGCTTTTCATGTCACTACAATTAATAATGTACATAACTTTTCAGGATAAAGGATTTTTGCACTATACTTCATTGAAACTTTGTTCATGGTACCTGCGTTAGTTTCTGTTGTGGTTGTTATTGATAAAGCTATTGGCGAGGTTGGCACTGATGTCTCCCTTTGGACTGGTATTTCACAAAACTTCCCATAGTATCTGTAGACAACAAAACTGCCAGTATTTGACTTCTTCAATCATTACAATGGGCTACATTTGGTTGGTTACAGGTGGTCACAATTACAGCATTTGCTGTTGATTTATTTTTGTCGTGTGGTGCCATGAAAAGAGAAACTAGTGAGAAAAGTAGGTTCATCAGCCCAAATTTGAAAGAATTTCATGGACACAAGAATCATCATATAGCTTCTGGTAGTTTTTGGGTAAACATTAAAATATATCATAGATGACTTAAAACTGATTTTATTCATTGCAAAATTTATTGAAAACTACTCTAGGTCCCCTGTGGCCTATTTGCTGGTAATTATGGCATCTAATGACAAGCTGTCTCCTCTGCTCCTCTGTTTAACTCCCACAATTGGCAATGTTTTCAGCCTTTGCCAATAAGACCCTAGTTGTTGAATGTGACGTAAAACCCCAACTTTGACCTTTCACCTTTAAAACTACCATATAATTCTGAAATGGCATCATGTGGAAGGTACATTATAAAAGTGTAATAATGTGAAGGAAATATTCACTGTTAATTACCCGGTTCCAATACAGTCACAATATATTTCGTCATCATTTAGAGCATCACATTTTCCATTATTCAGACAAGGCAGGTCACAACATACATCACACTGATGACCTAGGTAAGTACACAGGAAATATATATTCAAAAACAATCAAAGCAATTTCCAGAATGTGTACCAATGCAGAAACTTTACAAGTTTTGGGCTACCTTCAGGGATGGATAAGCAGTTGTATATACTACATGTAAAACAAGCAATCAGTGTCAGCTGACTGTGTGTTTTGAGTTTTAGAGTAGAAGTGAAAAAAGAAAAGGACACAAACATTGTGCCCTGCAAATGGTATTCAGAAGTAAAGTACCAATTTAATTGTTGAGATGTAAAAAGTAGGTGGAAAACATATTTAAACAAAATACTTTAAATACCAAAGTTTTCGAGTTACAACTGATTTACTCAACAGTGAGAATGTCAAAGTAGGTTTTGCTCAGCTATGCAATGAGCTACAGGTATGCAATTATACTATGTTACAGCTGACCCAAAAGTAGCTGAAATAACATATTCAAACAAAATACTGTAAATGCAACAGTTTTCAAGTTACAACTGATTTACTCAACAGTAATAATCTGACAGTAGCTTCTTCCCAGCTATGCAATGAGCTACACGTCTTTAATTTTACTATGTTATAGAAGACTCAAGAGTAGGTGAATAACATATTTAAACCAATTACTGTAAATATAATAGTTTTCAAGGCACAACTGATTTACTCAACAGTTAAACCTCAAAGTAGCTATTGCTCAGCTATGCAATGAGCTACATGTCTGCAATTTTACTATGTTATAGCTGACCCAAACGTAGATGATAACATATTTTAAAAAAACACTGTAAATGCAATATGCTCATAAATCGGTCAGTTTCATCGGATCACTCCCAAAATCTAATCAGCTCGCGTTTTTGGTAGTATAAAGATGTGTATGAAAGTACAAGCCTCTGCGGTCAATAGATTTTACTGAGATGCGATGATGGGCGGGTGTTCCCAAAAAAAAACTATTTTTTGATCATGTGACCTTGATAAAGATCAAAGGTCAAATTTAAGCATGTGGAAAAATTTTCACATGCCTGAGGTATATAACTGCCAAATATGGTTAGAAAACTTCCAATAATAAGGGAAGATATTCAAGGGAGACCATAATGCGGCGGGCAGCGAGGAAACTGAAGCGAAATCAAATAAGCACCCTTTCAGGGACACTTAATAATTAAGAAAGATCCAGGCTTGATACTCACACAAGCACATCTACTAGTACATATATGCAAAATAAGAGAGAAATCCCTGCAATAGTGAATGAGAAAATTGTGATAAAGTGTTTAAATTTTCGCATTTGTGTGGGGGTACCTCACCTGGAATGGCTCTGGGGAACAGACAAATGAACAGATCTGCATGCCTTGAACAATTTTTCATCCTCGACAGATAAGGTATCTTTTAAAACTAGAGGAAATAGTCCTTACTACCCAGGGAATCCAAAATTTGTTTGAGTTTTACTTTTCAGCAATTGTTAAATGATTTCCCACTTGAGGTAAAATTTATTAAATCTAAAACTCTAACTTAAATAGGAAAAAGTAAAAGAAAACAACATACATTTGAAAGAACAGCATGCACAGCTAGACTTGATAAACCTCAGTGAAAGTGAACCTTCCCATATTAGTCCTTATTACTCTGGGGGTCCGAAATTTGCCGAAATCGCTCTATTTCTTACAATTTTTGAGATAAATGATATTTTCCATTTCCGCCAAAATTCTAGATGGCGGCCAAACTTCGAAAAAGTCTAAACATTTCAGAGGGCCTACTAGAGTAGTCCTTAGTACCCTAGGGGTCCAAAATTTGGCCGAAATTGCTCTATATCTTACAATTTTCGAGATAAATTACGTTTTCCATTTCCGCCAAAATTCAAGATGGCGGCCAAAATTTTGAAAAGTCTAAATTTTTCAGAGGTCCTAGAGGAGTAGTTCTTAGTAACCTGGGGTACAAAATTTGCCCAAAGTCGATCCATATCTTATGGTTTTCGAGATAAACGGATTTTCCATTTGTACCAAAATTCAAGATGGCAGCTGAATTTCGGACAAGTCTAAATTTTTGAGAGGTCATACAGGAGTAGTCCCTAGCGACTTACTCATTGACAAAATGTCAAAGTAGCTATTACTTAGTTCACATTATAGCTACAGCTCTAAGAATGGGTCCTTACACAGAACATCAAAAAGTAGATGAACAACATATTTGATAAAAACCACTAAATTTAATACTTTTGAAGTTACAAGCAATTTACTCATTAGGAATATAGCAAAGCAGCTATTACTCAGTTAGCTGTGGAGCTATAGCTCTGAAAATGTGCCATGACACAGAACATCAAAAAGTAGCTGGAGAACATATTTGATAAAAACCTATAAATTGAATACTTTTGAAATTACAAGTGAGTTACTCATTATCAAAATGAGTATAGCTCTGGTGGATACAATAAGCTAAAAGAAGTAAATGATATACTATTAAAAACTCAATGAATAACATATTTGAAAAGATTGGCAAATAAGACAAATAATTCACAAAAAATCTGTAGCTGTAGTACTTTTGAAGAAATCTGAAATGATGCACTTTATAATCTCCCTCCTGGGCTAAAGAAAATATCTTCCTAAATAGATAACGTATCTTTTAAAAGTAACAGCATGTCTCTGGGCCTTGTACTTTTGGAGAAGTTGTTCACGCAGACATATATGCATATGCGGACACCACAAAGTGATGCCATAATGTCAGCTGACTGACCCACTCACAGACCAGCAAAAATTGCACAAAAATGATTTATTGCACAGATATAAATATTAAGCACCTTGTATTTGAAACAGCTGGAACCAGAAACCCTAGAAAAGCTTAAATGGAGAGTAGGCTGAGCCAGTCTCAGACTAAAAGTAGTCATCATGAAGACCACAAATAAGCACACTTGACATCTATATTGTCTAACAGAGTGTTTGGCCGAAGAGTCCTAGAATTCACATGAATAAAAAAATCCTTATTCTTAAAGTCTATAATCACCTGGATGATATGACCTGGTTCAATAATTTAGTTGAAACTGGTTTGACATACTTGGTCTATTACACACCGAAAATCATACAGTAAAATCTGATATGAACTGACTTCTTTTGGAAGAATTTGACTTTTACCGAAATTTGAAGATATTATGAGCATGTAAGACAGGGCCCCATCTTTAAATTACCAGAATTTCTTTATTATTGGAGAGATGTGAAACACAGTTTAGTCAACTGGAAGGGGGGGGGGGGGTGTGGCTGTATTTGCAGTAACTGTATTGCATTGCATTGGTTTGTTGTGTACAGGTCTTTGAGAAATAAATGTTACTTTCAATGATTCTTTTGTTGGAAAAGTTTCATAAGAGTAATTCTGAGAATAAGAATGTTAGCGGATATATTGGCCCAGATATTTTAAGTTCCATAATCAAGTAAAATATGCCTTCAGAAATAGTTGAAATTTTTCTTTGGATAAAGATGATATATGTACCTTTTCACAAACTCTCAGGCAATTGTAGACTTGCTCCAAGTCTTTGCATTTCTTATTCCACCAAATCTGGCATACATAGAATCATTATGAATCCATTTGGATGGTGGGAATTCTACTGTCCCATGAAATTCAGAACCAAATTCTTGAAAAAAAAGTCATTCAGTCTTCATATAATATCTAAGACAAAATGACTTGAGGAAAGTCTAGGGGAATTGGTGAGTGTCATATAACTATTAAGGTATACATTATAATGATCTGGATAGCACAAGTGACATTAAAACTCTAATGACTGTTATCATCTTGGAGTGATGTTATACAGAGGAAATTCATCGGTTAACCTTTATTATCCAACCTTGCTTACAGAGAAATAGTGTGCAAGAATAACACAAGGTTCACAAAATAGAAAAAAAGATATTTTAGAGTAAAACTATCGTCCAAGTAAAATTACGGAGAGGAAATGAGTTTATAAAATATACTATAGAGATAATTGAAGCTACAGAGACCTTATTAGGGCATTGTGATTTACAATTTAAGCTTAACAAGAACAAAGTGCACAACAAAACCAGACTTAATGATCCATTATACTTTGCAGGGGGGTTAAAATAGAAGAGCCAATGCATATCAAGGAATTTTACCGTGGTCTCACCCAATCAGATTTATGGACACAACCGTGTCACATTAGAAATTGTGATGAGTTCTTTAAATCCAATAAGTTACATATATTTTTAGGAATGGCAAATAACTCCCTGTTGATACATTAGCATGTGTTATTTCTGTGGTTTGGTGTTACCTCATTTTACATTATAATAAGATATCACGTTAACGTTGCATTGAATACAAACTGACTTGAAATTTATCTTTGGTAAAAGGATCAAAGTGCACAAGCTAACTAGCTATCCAGTTGATTGTTTCATGGAGCTGTAAGAGTAACCATAACCAGTAAGTCTGATGTCTGTAATAGATATATAATACTTTAATTTTAAATGTTCAGAGACTTAAATTATCCTTATTATCTAGGAATCCTGCTGAAATAGAAAGTACTTTTTCAACTCACTTGTTACCTGATACTAGCTTGTATCACTTTAATAATATGTATATGTCATATATAATTCAGGATTTTGTACAAGTTATAACTTGTGAAAAATGCTTCACAAATTCATTTCATGGAAGTCATACTGATTATAACTTGTTCCTTTTGGAGGCTTTCATAAACCTTGTATAAGTTGGGCCTAAACCTTTATTTACACCAATCCATTTGGTAAATAGTTTTTGTTTTCAGAAACACTTGCAATGTATAAAAGGATTAAACATAAACATTAAACATAATATACAATTGTGGTACATTGGACATACTGGTTACTTTTAAAAGTTGTGCTTGATATATGAGATGGAACTGAAATTCTGCACTCTACCAATTAAAAACCTTTTTGTCATACCATTCACAACTAATAAGAAGGTTTGTTTTAACTGTTTGTTGCATAACCATACAGATTCATGAAAATTTGTAAGATGAGTAAAAATGCTTCTGAAATTGAATTTGAAAATATTGAACACTTAGTTTGGGGACTACTTTTTGGGAATTTCCGGAAACTGATTAATGTAAAAATTAAATCATTGCTTAAATTTAACAAATTTATTGAATGTGCGGAATAAAATAATAATTTAAAAAGGTCAATCAGGTTATTAATATATGCAATATATATACCAGTATATCTACAAGACAAATTTATCTACAAATTTGAATGCAGAGACTGTTTCTTTATACTGTCAAGAGTATTTTCCACACCAAGTAAAATGTTATATTGCAAAAAGACTTGATTTGTTTATTTGGGGTTTAACGTCGCTTTCAACACTGTACAGGTCATATCACGACGGGTAGTTGGAAGGGCAGAGGAAACCAGTACATAGAGTTCGCTAGGGTTGTGTACTGTAAACTGCCGACCAACGGCAAGCAACTACCAGCTTTCCCACTTACGGCCATGACGGGGATCGATCCCCGGCCGCAGAGGTGGGAGGCCAGAGTGTTACCACTCTGCCACCGTGGCCCCGCAAAAAGACTTGAATCATGATACATATACTTCTGCATGTCGGCAAGATGCGAAAGTAACAGTAGCATTACGTTTATGTATTGTATTTTACTATAGTAGAACTACTTGAAACTGGATCTTATATAAGAGAAATTGCAGAATCCATTTCATGTGGTATAAAATAATATTGTAAACAGAGACAATAATAACTAGATGTAGCGCATCAGAGAATCGATACAAATTGTATCCACTGGAAATACAACTCATCAAAGCCAGTGAACCATCATTAGACCTTGAAGGAGGGGCAAAAGGTCAAATCTGACTACATCAAAATATTCCCAGCCCATAATTTCCCATTGGTTGGTTTCACATTGCACACCTCTAGTAGCAATAAAAAGCGAGTTATAGGCACTTTTAAAGTGTGCTACATGGGAAACTTTGGCACTCTGTGGATGAACTTAAATGAAGAGCTTCAAGGTCAAATGCCTGCATGCTTGTACAGGACATGTACATCTGTTATACATATCACCTATGAAGAGATTCAACTTTCTTCTTATGAGAACCAGCCAGTAGAAAAAGGTAGATCACTTTCAAAGAAATGCCCTTGGCGGTCATCTTGTTTTTTCAGAATGAAGCTAATTTTAGTACCAGTGAAGCTTACCCTGCAATGAAGATATCCTGCAAATTTGGTAAGGCTAGCTGGTGTACTTTCAAGCTGAGAGCATTAACACTGAAAATCTTGCTGTGTGAAGCAGTGGCAAAAACCAAACAAGAGGAGAGTGCCCGTGAACGGGCACTGTGTCAGCTGACTGAATGTTTTTGATTTGTGATGGTGATAATGAGAGGAAAGCATAATTATCAGGGAAAGGGCTGTACAGAAATACAGTAAATGGTAACTGAACAGCATGTTCGAAAGATATTCCGAAGCTGACAGAAAAAAAGGACAAAAAGTTGTGCCCTGCAAATGGTATTATGAAATAAAGTAACAAGGTAATTGTTTAAGTGTAAAAAGTAGGTTAAAAATATTTAAAGAAATACTATAAATGCAATATCCTCGTTCGACCATGAAGAAGGGGTCCAAAGGTCAAATCTGACCATACCAAAAGATTCCCAGCCAAAGAATTTAGGATGGTTTACCATCCCAAACCTCTCGGACCAATAATAAGTGAGTCATAGGCACTTTTTAAGTTTGGCTATCCTTGTTTGACCTTGACGGAGGGGGTCCAAGGTCAAATCCGACCACACAAAAAAATGAAGAAGGGGTCCAAAGGTCAAATCTGACCATACCAAAAGATTCCCAGCCAAAGAATTTAGGATGGTTTACCATCCCAAACCTCTCGGACCAATAATAAGTGAGTCATAGGCACTTTTTAAGTTTGGCTATCCTTGTTTGACCTTGACGGAGGGGGTCCAAGGTCAAATCCGACCACACAAAAAAATTCCCAGCCCATGATTTCCTGTAGCTTGTTTACCATCCCAAACCTGTAGGACCAATAATAAGCGAGTTCTAAGCAATTGTAAGTTTGGCTATCCTCAATTGACCTTGAAGGAGGGGTCCCAGGTCAAATCTGACCACACCAAAAGAATCCCAGCCCATGATTTCCTATATGTTGGTTTACCATCCCAAACCTCCAAGACCAATAATACGCGAGTTATAAGCACTTTAAGTTTGGCTATCTTCGTTTTACCTGGAAGGAGGGGTCTAAGGTGAAATCTGACCACACCAAAAGATTCCCAGCCCATGATTTTCTATAGGTTGGTTTTCCATTCCAAACCTCTAGGACCAATAATAAGCGAGTTATAAGCACTTTTAAGTTTGGCTATCCTCATTTGACCTTGAAGGAGGGGTCCAAGGTCAAATCCGACCACACCAAAAAATTCCCAGCTCATGATTTTCTATAGGTTGGTTTTCATTCCAAACCTCTAGGACCAATAATAAGCGAGTTATAAGCACTTTTATGTTTGGCTATCCTCATTTGACCTTGAAGGAGGGTTCCAAGGTCAAATCGGACCATATTAACAGATTCCCAGCCCATGATTTCCTACAGGTTGGATACAATGATTTACTCAACAGTGAGAACCTGAAAGAAGCTATTGATCAGCTATGCCATGACATAGAGGTCTGCAATTTCACTATGTTATAGCTGACCAAAACGTCTGTGAATAACATATTTAACAAAATACTCTAAATGTAATAGTTTTCAAGTTACTACTGATTTACTCAAGAGTGAGAACCTCAAAGTAACTATTACTCAGCTATGCCATGAGCTACATGTCTGAATTTTTGCTCTGTTATAGCTGACCTAAAAGTAGGTGAACAACATATTTAGGCAAAATACTGTAAATGCAATAGTTTTCAAGTTACAACTGATTTACTCAATAGTGAGAACCTGAAAATAGCTATTGCTCCACTATGCCATGAGCTATAGGTCTGTAATTTCACTATGTTATAGCTAACCCAAAAGTAGGTGAACAATATATTTTAACAAAATACTCCAAATGCAATATTTTTCAAGTTATAGCCAATTTACTCAACAGTCAGTGCCTGAGAATAGCTATTGCTCAGTTGTGCCATGAGCTACAGGTCTGTAATTTCACTATGTTATAGCTGACCCAAAAGTAGCTGAATAACATATTTGCACAAATTTCTGTAAAGGCAATAGTTTTCCAATTACAACTGATTTACTCAGCAGTGAGAACTTCAAAGTAGCTATTACTCAGCTATGCAATGAGCCACAGGTCTGGAACTTCACTATGTTATAGCTGACTCCAAAATAGGTGAATAACATATTGCAACAAAATACTCTAAATGCAATAGTTTCCAAGTTATAAGCGATTTACTCAACAGTGATAACCTAAAAGTAGCTATTACTCAGCTATGCCATGAGCTACAGGTCTAAAATTTTACTATGTTATAGCTGACCCAAAAGTAGCTGAATAACATATTTATACTAAATTCTCTAAATGCAATAGTTTTCAAATTATAAGTGATTTGCTCAACATTGAGAACTTCAAAGTAGCTATTACTCAGCTCTGCAATGTGTCACAGGTCTGGAACTTCACTATGTTATAGCTAACCCCAAAATAGGTGAATAACATATTGAAACAAAATACTCTAAATGCAATAATTTCCAAGTTATAAGCGATTTACTCAACAGTGATAACCTCAAAGTAGCTATTACTCAGCTATGCCATGAGCTACAGGTCTGAAATTTTACTATGTTATAGCTGACCCAAAAGTAGGTGAACAACATATTTAAGCAAAATACTGTATATGCAATAGTTTTCAAGTTACAACTGATTTACTCAATAGTGATGACCTAAAAGTAGCTATTACTCAGCTATGCCATGAGCTACAGGTCTGAAATTTTACTATGTTATAGCTGACCCAAAAGTAGCTGAATAACATATTTATACTAAATTCTCTAAATGCAATAGTTTTGCAATTACAACTGATTTACTCAATAGTGAGAACCTCAAAGTAGTCATTACTCAGCTATGCAATGAGCTACAGGTCTGAAATTTTACTATGTTATAGCTGACCCAAAAGTAGCTGAATAACATATTTATACGAAATTCTGTAAATGCAATAGTTTTCCAATTACAACTGATTTACTCAATAGTGAGAACTTCAAAGTAGCTATTACTCAGCTGTGCCATGACCTACAGATCTGAAATTTCACTATGTTATAGCTGGCCCAAAAGTAGCTGAATAACATATTTATACGAAATTCTCTAAATGCAATAGTTTTGCAATTACAACTGATTTACTCAATAGTGAGAACCTCAAAGTAGTTATTACTCAGCTATGCAATGAGCTACAGGTCTGAAATTTTACTATGTTATAGCTGACCCAAAAGTAGGTGAACAACATATTTAAGCAAAATACTGTAAATGCAATAGTTTTCAAGTTACAACTGATTTACTCAATAGTGATGACCTAAAAGTAGCTATTACTCAGCTATGCCATGAGCTACAGGTCTGAAATTTTACTATGTTATAGCTGACCCAAAAGTAGCTGAATAACATATTTATACGAAATACTCTAAATGCAATAGTTTTCCAATTACAACTGATTTACTCAATAGTGAGAACTTTAAAGTAGCTATTACTCAGCTATGCCATGACCTACAGATCTGAAATTTCACTATGTTATAGCTGGCCCAAAAGTAGCTGAATAACATGTTTATACGAAATTCTCTAAATACAATAGGTTTTAAGTTACAAGTGATTTACTCAATAGTGAGAACTTCAAAGTAGCTATTACTCAGCTATGCAATGAGCCACAGATCTGAAACTTCACTATGTTATAGCTGATCCCAAAATAGGTGAATAACATATTGAAACAAAATACTGTAAATGCAATAGTTTCCAAGTTATAAGCGATTTACTCAACAGTGATAACCTAAAAGTAGCTATTACTCAGCTATGCCATGAGCTACAGGTCTGAAATTTTACTATGTTATAGCTGACCCAAAAGTAGCTGAATAACATATTTATACGAAATTCTGTACATGCAATAGTTTTCCAATTACAACTGATTTACTCAATAGTGAGAACTTCAAAGTAGCTATTACTCAGCTGTGCCATGACCTACAGATCTGAAATTTCACTATGTTATAGCTGGCCCAAAAGTAGCTGAATAACATATTTATACGAAATTCTCTAAATGCAATAGTTTTGCAATTACAACTGATTTACTCAATAGTGAGAACCTCAAAGTGGTTATTACTCAGCTATGCAATGAGCTACAGGTCTGAAATTTTACTATGTTATAGCTGACCCAAAAGTAGGTGAACAACATATTTAAGCAAAATACTGTAAATGCAATAGTTTTCAAGTTACAACTGATTTACTCAATAGTGATGACCTAAAAGTAGCTATTACTCAGCTATGCCATGAGCTACAGGTCTGAAATTTTACTATGTTATAGCTGACCCAAAAGTAGCTGAATAACATATTTATACGAAATACTCTAAATGCAATAGTTTTCCAATTACAACTGATTTACTCAATAGTGAGAACTTTAAAGTAGCTATTACTCAGCTATGCCATGACCTACAGATCTGAAATTTCACTATGTTATAGCTGGCCCAAAAGTAGCTGAATAACATGTTTATACGAAATTCTCTAAATGCAATAGGTTTTAAGTTACAAGTGATTTACTCAATAGTGAGAACTTCAAAGTAGCTATTACTCAGCTATGCAATGAGCCACAGATCTGAAACTTCACTATGTTATAGCTGATCCCAAAATAGGTGAATAACATATTGAAACAAAATACTGTAAATGCAATAGTTTCCAAGTTATAAGCGATTTACTCAACAGTGATAACCTAAAAGTAGCTATTACTCAGCTATGCCATGAGCTACAGGTCTGAAATTTTACTATGTTATAGCTGACCCAAAAGTAGCTGAATAACATATTTATACGAAATACTCTAAATGCAATAGTTTTCAAGTTATAAGCGATTTACTCAACAGTGATAACCTAAAAGTAGCTATTACTCAGCTATGCCATGAGCTACAGGTCTAAAATTTTACTATGTTATAGCTGACCCAAAAGTAGCTGAATAACATATTTATACGAAATTCTCTAAATGCAATAGTTTTTAAGTTACAAGTGATTTTACTCATGATGGAAGTTACTGAAAAGCCCAAAAGTAGCTATTACTCACTTAGCTATTGAGACAGGCACCCAACTTACTCACCATATTGTAGCTATGAAAAAAGTAGCTGAATAACATATTTTAACAAAATGCTTTAAATGCAACACTTTTCAAGTTATAAATGATTTTGTGCATGATTTCATGAATTTTAATGCATTAAAAATTATTAAAAAAATTTATTAAAAAAAAAGTAAGACAGATCCAGGTCTCATACTCACACAAGAGAATCTACCTCTGGCCTAGTACATATATGCAAGATATGAGAGAAATCCCTGCAATAGTCACTGAGAAAATTGTGATTAAGTGTTGAAATTTTCACACTTTTGGTGGGGGTACCCCCCTTGTAATGTCTCTAGCAAACAGACGAACAGACAGATTTGCATGCCTTGAACAATTTTTCATCCTCGATAGATAAGGTATCTTTTAAAAAAAACAGCACGTCTCTAGGCCTTGTAGTTTTGGAGGAGAAGTTGTTCACGCGTACGCGTACGCCCACGCCGCAGAGTGACGACATAATGTCAGCTGACTGACAAGTCAGCTGACATAAAAAGCCAAACCAAAGTATCCATCGGATGCATCCAGTGGATACAATAATATAACTATGTGACATTTTACCTGGTTATTGTATTCTGTGACTAATGATCTGTATCCATCAAAGACAGAATACAAAATAACCAAACAAAAAGCAGGTGGAGCTTACCTAACCAGCCCTGATCACAATGACAGATATCATACTGTATTACATTGTTTGCAGTCCAATGCTTCTCACAGTAACCATTCTTACACCATATATCCATACAGGCTGTCCACTTTCCCCTGGCTGTGGAGTTGCACTTGTTTATTTCTGTCATAAAGTAACACTATCAATAACCAACAAGGTCAAAGAACCAAATTAGTAGTTAATTCCTTTTTAACTGGTAATCCAGTGAAAAAGTTTAATTTTGTAAATAAGAAAGATTAGGTTGTTTATACTGACTGAATGATTCTGGTGTATGTTCAACTCCCACATGTGACAATGCTGAGGACATGTTATGACTATGGCTGATGAATGGGTCATAAAACCCCAACTTTGACCTTTGACCTTTGATTTGGGTTTAACATTGCTTCCAACTTGATCTGTCATTTATCACAAATGGGTAGCTGTGGGTATAAAGGCAAGCAGTACATACTAGTTTCGTCAAGATACTGTATTGTAAATCATTGAGCATCTTGCAAGCAATTACCAATGCTTTCATTTGAGGGCCAGGGCCAGATTTAAACCCACAACCATAGATCTGAGGGGCAGGTGTATTACTACACCCTAACACCCTCTGATTATTAGTAAATTTTAATACTCTACACGCTGTTATGTAGAATAGCTACAACTTCCACACTGCAGTTTGGAATTTGCTGATGGAAACCTGGTGTCAAACAGATTGGTATTAATAATAGTGCAAATTCATGAGTGCCATTTTCTTGAAGAAGTTTTGTGTGGTAGCTCTTCCTGCACAAAAAGCATGGGTTACCTCAAAATGTGCCAAAAAATATACCAACAAATGTAATACCGTATTTACAGGCTAAATAAACCTTCACATGCTTGTGGAAGATGGTTCTTCTATCAACTAGATTGTGGCAGATAACATTTCATGAAGAAATTGGTTTCAATGTTTACACAATCAAAAACACATGCATAAAACATACCTGGGATTTCACACAAGTATCCTGTATGTCTGCAAATAGAAATGTATAATATTAATTTAACTTTAATTTGATATCCCGTAACAGCAGATGCTTCATTCAAAACACTCTTATTGACTGAATAACTAACATGTGTGAACAAACAAAAATCAAACTCTTGCAGATATCACTTTAACAAGTACTATGTACCTTTCTCTACAAAAGAGTATTGTTGCCATATTGTGTTTTTTTAGCATTTTAGATTAGTGTTGGTGAAATTCCAACAGTGAAAATTTCACCAACAATGCTGAAAACTTTGCCAACAAAGCTGAAAACTTCAACAACAATAATGAAAACTTCACCAACAATGACACAATAATCTTTGCAAACCATGATGGAAGGTTCACCAATTATGGCAAAAAACCTCGACAACAATGCTGAAAACTTCACCAACAATGATGATAACTTTGCCAACAGTGATAAAAAGTTTACCAGCAATGATAGAACACTGGCCAACAATGATAAAAATATTGCTAAAAATAAACATAAGCAATCAGCGAATCAGACACAGACATTGATGACAAACCAGATAAGTATCATGTCAAACAATAATTTGCTCCAGACTTCATATTTCCATTGGTACTAGTTAATGTACAAGTAATAAAGTAGGACTATTGCCCAGTATACCAAGGCACGAGTTTTGAATGTTATCGCTTTCATGCTGCAGAAACAAGATGGTGGTCACTGATGATGATTTGAGTATGTGTACTTTTAGCTAGTCATATTCTGTATATGGAATAGGTCTGTACTTAAATAAATCTCTCATCTTAGTTTGTCAGGTAAAGTGCGCACTCTAGTTATGTGACTGATTCATTGGAGACTGACTGCATACATTTATTTTAGCAACATATTTATCATTATTTGCAAATTTTCTACATTTGTGGCAAAGGTTATCGTTGTTAGCAGAGTTTGATGATAATGTTTTCATGTTTAATTGTAAGGTTTTCCAGTTTCAGCATTGTTGGTGTTATTTACATCATTGTTGGTGAGGGAATCATCATTGTTAGGGAAGTTTTCAGCATTGTTGGTGAAGTTTCAGTCACTTTGGCAAAGTTTTCAGCATTGTTGGGCCGGTTTTCAGCATTGTCGGAGAAGTTTTCAGCATTTTCGGTGAAGCTTTTATCATTGTTTTTTGTCATTTTCATTGTTGGTGATGTTTTTGGTATTGTTAGTGAAGTTTTCAGCTTTGTTGGCAAAGTTTTCTTCATTGTTGGCAAATTTATAAATTTTCTGTTAATCCCAGATGTGCTGTTGCCACAAAGAAATACTTAGTTTTTCCCGCCTTTTGGGCCTCAGATTCAGAAGTCCAAAACTCATTCTGATAGATCCTTTGCTAACAACTTGCTGTACAATCTGCCCCCACACACGAAGCGTACAAATTCCTTTTAATGTGCCATAGAATTTGATACACATCAAAATAGGTACTTTAAAAGTTTGTAAATAATAATAATAATGTGTGACAATACTTTGTGCTTGTATGTTTTAGCAGCGGGGGTTTTTAATTGTAGACCGAAGTCCAGGCATTCACTCTAAAGATATTTAAATCAGTTGTATTAATCTGGGAAACAGTCTTCATCTAGTCTTCCCAACAGGAATAATAATTTCCTGGTGTGTTTCAAGTGATTGTCCCAGTTAACCAAACATCTCCATGGGGGCTCACATACCTACACCCCTGAGGCAGTACATTTGAATATTGGGCTTTGTCTTCAGTTGTATGGTTTGTATTTGCTTGTGAATGCATGGTCAAAGACCTGGGCCAAATACACCCAAGACCTGGACCAAATACACCCAAGATCTGGACCAAACACACTTACGCTGTATGATCACAGGAACACTTCTTTTGACCAGAGTTGCTAATTTTACAATGCCCACCATTTTGACAAGGCAAATCACAGCATATGTCACAGTTCGGTCCTAAATAAGGGTGAAAAGGAACATATGTCAAATATTAAACTGACCAGCTTTGTAACCTTTAAATCAATCTCTTATTGACAAAGTAATAAGTTTAACTACACACATATAACATTTAAAATCTAAATAGGCTTTGGTTCTCATAATATAGCAAGTTAAAAAATCCACTGAACCTCTGAGTTAAGTAATAAATTTTGCTGAGACATGGTGTGGAAAATCCAATAGTTACTTTACCTTTTTCAAGTTTGGTAGCTGAGACACAGTATGAAAAATCTGATAGACTCAGGGGCATTTTCAAGTTAAATGAAGGCAATTAACAGTATTGTAAAACTAGAAATAGGACGCCCTGTTGATAGTTGCTGTGACATATGAATAGAAACAGGATAGCATAGAAGAACACACATTATCATGTGTAATCTCCATCCCATGAACCTTTTGCAGAAATTGTACAGTAGTCTTACAAGACCCTGTTTCATTTGTAAAATATATCAATGATGCTTAAAATATTTATTAGTATACATGTAAATTATTTCAGCTTCATGCCTTTTTGCATTGTTTGGGTCGAAAATTTCGATGAAATCGCTGTATCTTGCATGCTTAAGGAGATAGAAGCAAATTTCTGTTTTTCAATTTTTGGCAAAAATTCGAAAATTCAAAATGGCCGCCGTTTTTGGGAAGAGGAAATTTTTTGAAAATTGCCAAGAGTACATTGCTTAGATTCCCTGTGTGTCGAAAATTTTGACGAAATCGCTCTATCTCGCATGGTTAAGGGGATCGAAGCAAATTTGTGTTTTTCAATTTTTGGCAAAGTAGCTAAGTAACTATTACTCAGTCAGTTATATAGCTATTATCACTAAAAGCAATCCCAAGAAAGCTATCGACCTAACTATTGCTCATACCAAATTTGGTAAAGATATGTCAAATATTTTTCCTTAAAATGCCCGGAAACAAAAGAAGTACACAAAAGTAGCTAAGTAGCTATCAGTCAGTTACCTATAAAGCTATTACCCCAATAAACAGCCATACCAATTTGGTAAAGATAGGATAAATAGTTTTCCTTCAAATGAGCGGAAACCAAGTGTCCGGACGGCGGACGACGGATGGGGGAAAAAGCAAAAATAATATGTCTCCCCCCAGTGAGGTGGACATAATGATTCAATGTATCAACTACACCAAGGACGCATAAATGGCCAGATGTATGCAAGATGTATCCACCAGAAAAAGACAACTAACATGGTTTTGAAGATGGCCAAAAATAAGAAAAAACAAATCTGAATTCTTCAAAAGGAATCATGAGCACTTTTAAATTTGGCTACCCTCATCTGACCTTGAAAAAGGAGCCCAAGGTCAAATCTGACTAACCTATGATTACCTATAAGTTGGCTTGACATTGCAAACCTCTTTGACTGATAATGGCTGAGCTATAAGCAGTTTTAAGTTGGCACTCCTTGTTTGACCTTGAAGAAGGGGCCCAAGGTTGAATCTGACCACATCAGAAGAATCCCAGCCTATGATTTCCTATAGGTCAGTTTCAAATCCCAAATTTCTTAGACCAATAATAAGAGAGTTATAAGCACTTTAAAGTTTGGTTATCCTCATTTGAACTCGAAGGAGGGGCCCAAGGTCAAATCTGACCACATCAGAGGAATCCCAGCCCATGATTTGTATAGGTTGGTTTCACATCCCAAAACTCTAGGACCAACAATAAACGAGTTATAAGCACTTTAAGTTTGGCTATCCTCACTTGACCTTAAAGAAGGAGCCAAAGGTCAAATCTGACTCCCAGAAGACTCCCAGTCCATGAACATCCAGATCCCAAAACTCTAGGACCAATAATAAGCGAGTTATAAGCACTTTTAAGTTTGGGTATCCTCGTTTGACCTTGAAGGAGGAGCCCAAGGTCAAATTTGACCACACCAAAAGATTCCCAGCCCATGATATCCTATATGTTGGTTTCACATCCCAAACCTTTAGGACCAATAATAAACGAGTTATAAGCACTTTTTAGTGTGGCCATCCTGACTTGACCTTGAAGAAGGGGCACAAGGTCAAATCTGACCAATCAGAAGACTCCAAGCCCAAGGGAAGATCTCTACACATTGTGGTGGCGGCGGCATACTCATGTGTAATCCATAGTATCCACCAGATGCTATCCAGTGGATACAAATTAATGATGGAGTTATTATCTCGAAAAAATTGAGGGTAGTAAATTGATAAATAAAAAACTATCTTGATTTATTTAAATATTAAGATACTATCTCAATAATTCATTCAATAAATTGAATTGTATGACTTATTACCTCAATTTATTGAGAAAATATTGATTTACTGATATACTATCTCAGAATTGTAAAAACTTGGACCTACTACTCTTTGATAGATGAGTTTTAACATTTCAATTTATACATTAAGAGGCTTTGTGCAGGATAACAATATTAGGGTTGTTCCATTATTGCAATCATCTCCCTGATTGCAATGTGATCCCTCATTTTTGCAATTGGGAAGGTTAATCTTTTTTAAAAGAGAATCGTAAACCCATTGCAAACTACAACAAGGAAGATTGTTTACAGGGGTTCCGGAACTTCCTGATGGGTTTATAATGACATCGCTTGAAAGTCCTTCAGGAACAGTTTACGACAATATTAAACTGTTTGAAATTATTGTAAACTGCTCCCGATGTTTATCAGATCCTTACCAGAACTTAAACTCATCTTAGACCTACCTAATCACTCTTAAAGTTATCTTTTTGGTCTTAAAGATAGATGGTCTTATAAACCCATCATTTTCATGCAATGTTGATCTTTAAGGTTCCTAAACCTAATCCGATGGATCTTAAATTTATCAGGAACCTATCTTAAACTACACACATTGATCAGGAATGCCTTCATTTTTCCAATGAGGATGTAGGTTTACGATCGTAAGAATCGAACAGTCCTATATTTCCAATCATCTGGGCTTCATATCGGAAAGTTGGACGACGACAACCAAAAGTCAAGCAGTTTTTCTTTTCATCCTTTGATTAGAACAACATTGGGCATAACAAGATATATGAGTACTTACCTATCCATCCAGAATAACATTTGCAGGTCTGAAAAGTCTGGTGGTAAATTGTATGTGTAACACAGTATCCATTCACACAAGTTTTTGATGCACACGTGGTCTGGTTCACTGCATCTGTGACATTGCATGTAGTGTCCTCAGTAATAACCCGATTTCCATTAAAAGCCAGGAATCCAATCAGACTCACAATTCCTGGATACTTCACAGTGAGTGACATTTTATGAGTAGTTGTATTTTTTTACGTCTGGTAATTAAACTACACAAGTGTATCCTCCCGCAATGGTATTATTTGCATAAAGAATCAGAAATCCAACCAAACTTACAGTACCAGTCATATGTTAAAATGACAGAATAACATTAATGTATACTTTTGTCAAAGTAACAAAGTATTAAAGCAACCTGCAAATAATAATTTGATCTCAAACAATAACATTATTTGCAAAAGTTCACAAATCCAACTTGGATGATAATTCCAGTGTATCATTTATAAATTAACGTTTTAATTGCAAACAGGAGTTTTAAGATAGATGCCATTGAGCTGACGTAGTGGCTGGTATTTTGTTTCCAAAGAACTTTGATTTTGTAAACGAACGGCCCTCACACGTCTGATGACAGTTCAGTGGATATGTTACTCCAGCACATCTTATTTGGTGAAATATGTGGTGGGCGCAAAGTACCGATCCGCGCCACCTCGAGATGGTACTTGCGCGATCTCGTCATCAAAAAATTGCACGGTCATCTCGAGATTGCTTGAGCTGCTCCAACTAAGGATGATTTTTTTTAAATTATTGATTTTGAAAGGTATTTGATTTGGTATATCCATAGGCAAAGACGCTCAAAGTTTTGTTACAATAAATGTTTAGTTGTATTTGCAATTTACTAATCCATAATAATTATAACTAGATGTGGTTATGAGTGATCATAAAGTGAATCAATATGGCCCTGGCCTTGTGCCGCCATTCTCATGTTAATATAAAGCCATTCCTTTCATGTTGATTTGCTTCTGTCTTAACAGTGATAAGTTTGATTGCATTAATCTTTGCTGACCTCTGACCAATCTGTATTACACAGAACAATAGCTTAACCTATAAGATCTTACATATTTCTTAAGATGGGCTGGGATCTTAAAATCCTTAGATGTCCAAATAAAATGTGTTATAAAATTGGCCAATCAGTAACTTAATGATGTCCTAATAAAGTTTGTAGTAAAATTGGCCAATCAATGCCCACCACAAAAATAAATACAGCCAATCATATAAAGATTCTGTGATAGAAATCATTGTGAGTTGGAGCAAGTACCATCTCGAGGTGGCGCAGATCAGTACTTCGCGCCCAACACATGTATCTGTCGCCTCCTTTTCAGGAGGAAAATAGTGGATGACTTTGAATAAAAGACGTTTTGCATATTTATCAAATGAGACAGGCTGTAGCCTTCCAACAGGTGTTTAAAAATGATGGATTCGTGGATATATTCAATACATTCGGCCTGCCTTTACTGTTCGGGTACACAGGACTTGCATTTGACCTTTTCTTAAGATTATCTCTCACTATTTCAAATTGACTGACCAATTTGGATGGCGCTAACTACATGAAAGCAGTGACATGTAGGCAGTGACATTCGGTATCCACATCCCTCGATTATCCGATCCGATAATATGTACAGTGATATACAATGATATACTTTTTTTCATTTTATACCAGCTTGTATTAGTGTTTAATATTAACGATGATATCCAATGTCTTTCCTAACTAATAGTGTTCAACCTGGCTTTTTATAATTCTACAGTATTCATAAAATACCCAGTATGTTATGTGTGTCCATTTCTTTTCAGGACATTTTAGAGAAAGCATGGTTTAGACTTGGTTCACACTGATATGAATCTTTACTAAGTTTATTTCCTACATGTCTAAGATTTGACCTAAATATACATAGATTTACACCTTATTATTTTGTTAATTTATTTTCCAGAAAAAAAATGTGTTTAGGCAGTTTTAAAAGTATCTATTTATTCAAAGTAATTATTTTATTTGTGTGTGACCCAAGCTTTACGTCAGTATTCATTTACAGTATTAGGTTAATATACAACAGAGCCACATAGAACCTTTTATTCGTGCCTAAAAGGATAAAAATAGACAGAGTTCATGGATTGGCATCCAAGTGTATGCAAATATAATTCAAATTGTAGCATTGTCCCAAAAATCTTTCCCAAACATGTACACAGAGGTTTGGTATACATGAAGCACCCTTGCATATCTTAGCAGTATGTTAATAATCAGGTTAATATAAACAAAGTTAATTATGAAAACTGAAAATATTTCCCAGTTACAAACATTTTCTAGCCTTAAGCAAGACTTAGTGAATCTCACATTTGAGCTAGGCGACCCACCATAAATAAACAATAACCTTGTAACATATCCAAACACACAGATTTAGAAAAGGTGTATTATCCAGGTCAAGTTAAGTATTTTAATAGGTGAAAAATGATGGGATGATTTATGCACAAATAAATCTGCACATAGTTGCTCCAAAACTGGACATGACTACAAGTGAATTTCTTCAACATAAAACAAATCGTTACCCTTTTGAAAAATAAATTGAAATGAAATTAAATGTATGGAAGGCAAAGCTGAAATGGATTGTTTTTGTTATACTTTCACCAAAGTCTAAAGACCTATGCACATATACGCGGCGCGGTGCGGCGCGATACGTTTTTTACTGCATGCTGAGTAGGCTATTTTTCTTTACTTTGCACATTTGGGCGATTTTCCCAAGCGGTTTTCAGTAAAATGATAAAATATTATTAAAGTAGAGTGAAATTGACTAGAATAGTTAACATAATCACATATAATTAAACATCCAATACCCCACAGTACATTTCCACAATCCCCATTTCAACAGCTATCCTACCCTTAATTACATTTAATCTCTCCACAATGAAGGGCCTTGCCTTTGACCAGTGTCACTTTTATAATACTGGCTATTGTCCAGTGTGCCCCTTAGAATAACTGGTAATTGCAATCTTCATTCAGTTCAACCCTTTTATGTGACTATATGGACACACACCATATTTTATCATCTATCTGCCTGTAGTTAATCTCTTCACAATGAGCATGTGTGCTTGCATTTTGTTTTCCAATTAATATATTTGTGTAGAGTTCTGTGATACACTACAATTTTAAATATGTGGAAAATCCAAATATATATGAAAACTTGGGCAAAACAGAGAAAAAAACGCGCGGTTTTTAAAAAAAATAGAAAATTTTCTAAATGGAAAAATCCGCACCGCTACCTGCCGCGACGCACATATGTACAAGCAGTGAACTACTGCCATTATTTCTATTTTATTTAGCCGCACCGTGCCACGCCGCACTAGTGTGCAATGGGCTTTAGTCTTAGAAGACGTAGTTTTACTGATCTTGACATTTTTGTTCTTTCCATTCAAGATGACAAGGGTTTTTTTGAAGCCCCATTAGCAGGGCCTATCAGGTTTTTTCAGATTTTCACCACATCACATATCAGATAAAACTGTGTAACAACAGCATAGGAGACTACAGAAGTGATGACTTTCGTGTAGTCATACAACCTAATCAGTAATTAGAATCAAAGTGACCTGAATCTTGCTTCAACAAGATAAATGATAATTTTGTTACATTGCAAGTTATCTCATTCAAAGAAGCCAATAACAAAGCTAATTTAAATCTCTGCAGAGAAGGTTTTAATCTCAAAATTGTAAATTTATGTAAATCATTAAATGTTTCTCATATGTAATTAAAACTTAACATCAGCCTCCAGCGAACACAGATCAGAGCCAAAAGGTGGAAGACATAAATAACAAGTAGTGTCTGAGGGAACACAAACCCTCGGCTTATGAACCTTATGAAGAGGCCCAAGCTATGGATAAACCCACCTTGTGTGAAGATATGACCCACGATCTGATTATAGTGTTTAGTTATGAACACAGACAAACAAGCAGATATGGTTACAATACACTCGCTATTCTCCTTCAAATAATCCCGCTAAAGGACACAAACAAAAGTCTGCAAAGCACACCCACCTATGAGGAGACAGATAAAATTTGTGTGATTTTAAAGAGCCTGTGGCACCCTCAACACAACTAAACACAACCAGTTTAAAGAGCCTGTAGCACCAAATTTAACATACCACTTTTTTATTTGTATATAAAGTACATCCCCACACAAACACATTTACACTTCTCCCAGTTTCACCACGCCAATGTTTATGCCACTATTTGAACTTTTATCACTCAAATTTCCCTCCCTCTTGGAAGACAAAAACACAAGGCCAGAAGTCCAAAGTTTGTGTGTACTACGTCACAGGATGGCAGAGATTTCCACTTGTACAAAAACACACTGTAAAGACTACAGTATTCTTGTACTTATTCCCTTGTGTTTAAAATCTGATTATGTCTTCTGGTGTTGAAAATTGTATACAATAATCATGCACAGACTCAGAAGTTGGTACTAGTGAAAATAAATCAAATTTTTATGATGATAACAGTAGCAATCTTAAAGGAAGCATTGTGCTTTTATAAATCTGAACCCTTTCTGTCTGATGATGACAGTATAACTGAAAATGAAGATATGAATATAAATAATATCAGTGGTTCTTATGTCAGTAATATTTAGACTACAAAATACTGAATGTAATGTAAACTCGTTTCAAAAGTTAACAAGATTATTTTGATTCTATCCATACCAAGTCATAAGGGCTAATGATTTGAAACCTGGGTTTGTATCTGGCAGTTTTTAAAATTGTATTGCTTTACTCAATCTAATTTCTTTCCTGAATGTTTAGCATAATAATAATTACTTAGATGGCACCATTGCTATTTATAATGAAAAAAAAACAAATTAAATAAACAAAGTGTAGTCTTATAAATAATCCTTTGAATTACATATCTCTTAGTTTTTTATGAAACATCACTGCAAAGCTTGGTTTTGCTGGTATTTCATGTAAAGTTTTAAAAACTCTGTTTGCTCATAAAAACTTGTGTATATTATACCAGAAACATAAGAATTCCTGACATTAAAATTCAAACCATGGCTAGGTATGTTTTAGCTGAACTACCACAGTTGGCTTGATAAAAAGAAAAGTAATATTAGGTAAACAAAAAAGAGGGGATAATTATAATTCTTTAAAGTAATCTCAAATCTGGACCTCCAATTTGATTTTGCTGAGGAATATTCTGTCATAATTTAAATTCTGAATGAATCTTATTCATAATGCATTTGGACAAAATTTTGAATACTGTAAAGGTAGGTTTCTTCAACAGAATTATGAATTCTATCTAAATTTTGCCGACTGAACTTGATATTCTTCTAAACCACTGCAATACCAGGATTGGAAATTCTGTGAAAAGAATTTCAAATTCTGCCATAAGAATTTATCTGTCATGACATTTTCATGTGATATTTAAATGTGTGCATTATCAAATTCGTAGAAGTTGATATTCATGAAATTACAACATTTATTAAGAATTGTTTATAAAACCTAAACACATAATCACATATTGAAACATGTTATTATTGACTATATCTGAGTAGGATGTCAAATAAAAAGCCATGTACATACTTTAATCTAAGTATTATTTAATAAATTAATATCAAATTACTCCTAGAATATTTCATGTCCATTGTCACTATTTTTAATAACAAAAAAGCAAATAATAAACAAAACTTTTATTGTGCACTTGTATTTGTTTTGTTTTTTTCCTGTAGATGGGTTTCCAATTTATAAAAGGTGCAAGAAATATTATCTTTGAGTAATTAGTGATCATTTACTCAAGTAGAATAACTTTTTATGTAAATTAAAACAATTTGTGTGCACCAGACAAAAATTTACTGTACAGTTTATAGTGCAATATTACTAGGATATACAGTGGCCCTGAGAAAGCAATCCATTTTCATACGTCACAGCATTCTGCTAACATGGCTGTTTATGTTTGAAAGCTGTGGGGAGGGAGCTGCATAAAAAGTGAAATATATCCCTTATAACTTGGCAGTTTTCAAAATGTTGTATGTAGGTGTTCACTTTTTATGCAGCTCCCTCCCCACAGCTTTCAAACATAAACAGCCATGTTAGCAGAATGCTGTGATGTATGAAAATGGATTGCTTTCTCAGGGCCACTGTATATCCTAGTAATATTGCACTATAAACTGTACAGTAAATTTTTTGTCTGGTGCAATGAAATTGTTTTAATTTACATAAAAAGTTATTCTACTTGAGTAAATGATCAATAATTACTCAAAGATAATATTTCTTGCACCTTTTATAAATTGGAAACCCATCTACAGGAAAAAAACAAAGAAATACAAGTGCACAATAAAAGTTTTGTTCATTATTTTTTTTTTGTAATTAAAAATAGTGACAATGGACATGAAATATTCCAGGAGTAATTTGATATTAATTTATCAAATAATACTTAGATTAAAGTACGTACATGGCTTTTCATTTGACATCCTACTCAGATATAGTCAATAATAACATGTTTCAATATTTGATTATGTGTTTAGGTTTTATAAACAATTCTTAATAAATGTTGTGATTTCAAGAATATCAACTTCTACGAATTTGATAATGCACACATTTAAATATCACATGAAAATGTCATGACAGATAAATTCTTATGGCAGAATTTGAAATTCTTTTCACAGAATTTCCAATCCTGGTATTGCAGTGGTTTAGAAGAATATCAAGTTCAGTCGGCAAAATTTAGATAGAATTCATAATTCTGTTGAAGAAATCTAACTTTACAGTATTCAAAATTTTGTCCACATGCATTATGAATAAGATTCATTCAGAATTTAAATTATGACAGAATATTCCTCAGCAAAATCAAATTGGAGGTCCAGGTTTTAGATTACTTTAAAGAATTATAATTATCCCCTCTTTTTTGTTTACCTAATATTACTTTTCTTTTTATCAAGCCAACTGTGGTAGTTCAGCTGAAACATACCTAGCCATGGTTTGAATTTTAATGTCAGGAATTCTTATGTTTCTGGTATAATATACACAAGTTTTATGAGCAAACAGAGTTTTTAAACTTTACCAGCAAAACCAAGCTTTGCAGTGATGTTTCATAAAAAACTAAGAGATATGTAAGTCAAAGGATTATTTATAAGGCTACACTTGTTTATTTAATTTGTTTTTTTTTCATTATAAATAGCAATGGTGCCATCTAAGTAATTATTATTATGCTAAACATTCAGGAAAGAAATTAGAGTGAGTAAAGCAATACAATTTTAAAAACTGCCAGATACAAACCCAGGTTTCAAATCATTAGCCCTTATGACTGGGTATGGATAGGATCAAAATAATCTTGTTAACTTTTGAAACGAGTTTACATTACATTCAGTATTTTGTAGTCTAAATATTACTGACATAAGAACCACTGATATTATTTATATTCATATATTCATTTCCAGTTATACTGTCATCATCAGACAGAAAGGGTTCAGATTAATAAAAGCACAATGCTTCCTTTATGATTGCTACTGTTATCATCATAAAAATTTGATTTATTTTCACTAGTACCAACTTCTGAGTCTGTGCATGATTATTGTATACAATTTTCAACACCAGAAGACATAATTAGATTTTAAACACAAGGGAATAAGTACAAGAATACTGTAGTCTTTACAGTGTGTTTTTGTACAAGTGGAAATCTCTGCCATCGTGTGACGTAGTACACACAAACTTTGGACTTCTGGCCTTGTGTTTTTTTCTTCCAAGAGGGAGGGAAATTTGAGTGATAAAAGTTAAAATAGTGGCATAAACATTGGTGTGGTGCAACTGGGAGAAGTGTAAATGTGTTTGTGTGGGAATGTACTTTATATACAAATAAAAAAGTGGTATGTTAAATTTGGTGCTACAGGCTCTTTAACACCAAAGGTCATATCAGGACAGAGATACCAGGGATCCAAAATGTTACCACAGTGGTTAAACCCAGTTCATACCTTTACTTACCATTTTCAGTTGTGGTTTGGTCCACTTCATATATTGAGGAGTGGATATTCAGGATAGCTTGTTCTTCAGCATGTACTACACAGATACAATGGTGTCTTCAGAGCCATTCAGATGAGGTCAAGGGGGTAGCTAATATATATTGTTGGGGAAATTTTCTTCAAAGTTTCTTGTTTTGCGCCTTAGAACATGACAACACAGTTTCAAAAGAAAGACTAAAATTTTCTAACTATCTTTTAATTATACATGTTTATGTACAAATATTTACAAGATGTTCTCACAACACTATGTTTCTCAAGTCAGAAACCCATTCTGTTCTCCTATGTTCTCACTTCTCAAGTCAAACCCATTGTACACTCCTGTTCTCTTCTCAAGTCAGAAGCCCATTGTACACTCCCCTCTACGGTGGAATGCTCTGCCTTATATAGGCAAATTTGACGGCCAGGCCGCATTTGGTATTTACGGCCTGGCCGCAACTTGCAAACACAACAAAGCAACCAAACTTTACAACCTGTTGCTTTGAACATAAATCCAGCACACACACCGTACAATGCGGCTACGGCTGCTCTACGGTTACGGCCAATCTGCGGTTATGGTCAATCTACAGTTGCGGCTAATCTACTTTTCCGGCCAGTCTACGGTTACAACCAATCTACGGTTACATTCAATCTACAGTTACAACCAATCTACGGTTACGGCCACTCTATTTTATTACTACGACCTCTCTGCCCATTACAGTTACAGTTCTGCTATATTAAGACTATATGCACTATCAGAGTACAACTTTAGTTTAATAGTTTATCTTCAGTGAAATAGCCTGTCATAGTCTATAATTACATTATTCTAAAATAAAAATTCACAACAATATCCCACACCAGTATGCTTACTCCTGGAAGCATGTTTACTCTTTAAAAAATAAGAGAACTATACAGATTTAAAATAACTGCTAAATTGAAATGTTTATCTCTCAGTTTTCAACTGAACAAAAAAAAACCCATTAAAAATGAGAGAACTTGCATTTAAATTGATTACTAACTTTTAATGTCCACCTCTCAGTTTTACTTGAACTAAAACATTAAAAATAACAGAAGCTGCATTTAAATTACAGTCCAACCTGCGAAGAGCAACCACCCGGGGGAAATCCCAAAAGTGGTTGCTCCCTGCAGGTGGTTGCTCTTCGCAGGTTCAATTATGATCGTCATGGGTATAAGTATATACTTGTGTATACATCATGGTAGACTTGAAGAGATACACTTGTATAAAGGTAAACATGTTTATTATTTCACATAAAAACATATTAAAACATATTAATACACATGTACAAGTAACAAACTACATATATTATTATCATTATTATTACATGTATTACCACTCTTACAAGTACAAATATGTGTATATGTACAAATACAAATATGTATGTATGTATTGCTCTTTCATAACCCCAAACTAACTGTTGATTACAGAGGTATTGCACTCTACTCAGGGGTGAGTGTTATGTCTTTGAAGATCTGATTGTCATTAAGGTGATTTGAAATAATGGGGCCATGCTCAACAATGGGGGGGGGTTAATCCATTTCCTAGCCAACAGGTGACATAGCCTAACTGTGTGGTGTGTAATCCCATAGACAAAAGACCTGCCATCTTCAGTGAAACACAATGTAAATAATGATGTCCATGCCCTTTTTAAACATTGCCTCTTACACACAATAATATTCATAATTTAAATAACATTTACATAAAATTAGCTATAGTCACATTTATACATTATTTAGGGGAAAATAAAGGAGAAAGGGTGCACCTGGGTAAGGGGTGCATTGAGAGGACATAGCCTCATACAAACATGTTGGTGCCTGCAAGGTGGAGTGTAGGGAATGCCCAAATAAAATATAGTAATTGGCGCCTGCGCCTGGTGGTGGCATGTGGGCTTGTTGGATCCCCCCTCCAAAGCAAGATACTGGATTCCCTGTATTTCACAGAATGTTTTTCTGTGTGAATGCACAGAGACTGGAGTAGCCTTTTGGCTAAAATACTGAACACTGATGTAGTGTTCAAACACTGATGTAGTGTTCAAACATTATTACAGAATGGTTTTCTGGTATTTCCAGTATATTATATTGTCTGGAGTGTTTTTCTTTTAAGATCCTTGCCTTTATTAGATGCAGGATCTTGTAGTCTGGTAGGGACCCCATTAGTAATGAAATAATGTAATTACTTATGGTGGTGGTGGGTATGGGTGTACCACTCATAGGGATGTTAAAAGTATTTGCACTTTAAACTGTAGGTTGTTGGAATAGCAGACAGAGCTGTGTCACTGGCACTCATTATTACCCATAGATAAATAGATAAATAGGAGTTTGTGTGTCAGTGACAGACTGTTAATCCCTCAATTAACTGCCTTATATTGTCCAAAGTGTTTGGCAATATTTCGAAAATACTATGGATTTTCTCATCAGAGGCTGAACAGTCATCCCACATTTGGTCCTAAGGTACAAAAAACCTATCCACTTATATCCGCCAATTTGAGAGGATTATCCGCCAAATAGAGCCTCTAAAATGAGGATTTGGCGGATTTGGTGGATTTGGGATTTTTGGAGAGGAAACAGATACGAAATCTTAAAAATTGGTTATTTAAAGTGTTTTCAGTCATAATAACCATTAGATATCTAATTGGTTATTTAAAGTGTTTTCAGTCATAATAACCATTAGATTTAAAGTGTTTTCAGTCATAAAAATCCCAAATCCACCAAATCCGCCAAATCCTCATTTTAGAGGCTCTATTTGGCGGATAATCCTCTCAAATTGGCGGATATAAGTGGATAGGTTTTTTGTACCTTAGGACCAAATGTGGGATGACTGTTCAGCCTCTGATGAGAAAATCCATAGTATTTTCGAAATATTGCCAAACACTTTGGACAATATAAGGCAGTTAATTGAGGGATTAACAGTCTGTCACTGACACACAAACTCCTATTTATCTATTTATACATTATTTATGTCTATGTTTTTTTATAAAATGCTACATTATTAGTATTAAGATTATTATTAGCTTTTTTGCAAATATCTAAATTAATAATAATAGTGGTAGCTATTTAAATCAAATACATGGATGTAGGTAGATTGAGCAAAGTGATTCTAAATTCTTTAATTTTAACAGAAGTTTTTTTTTTTGGATGGAAGGGGTGGTTGCTCTTCACAGGTTCAGAGCTTCGGTGGTGCATAAAAAGGGTGGTTGCTGGTTGCAGGTAGCAGGTGGTTGCTCTTCGCAGGTTCAAATTAATGTAAAATGCCTTGGTGGTTTTCCAGGGTGGTTGCTCCTTGCAGGTGGTTGCTCTTCGCAGGTGGTTGCTCTTCGCAGGTTGGGCTGTAGTTATCAAATTTAAATGTCCACCTTTCAGTTTTTAATTGCACTAACACACTAAAAATAACAGAACTTGCATTTATATTTAGACAATATGCACTATCAGAGTGCAACTTTAGTTCAATAGTTTATCTTCAGTGAAATAGCCTGTCATAGTCTATAATTACATTATTCTAAAATAAAAATTCACAATATATATATGTATATTACTTAAACGCAAGGTACGACGGGGCCTTTAGAGTCAAGTGATTCAATAACAAATGTAACCACTGAGCCAGTGAGGGAATGGTTGCATCTCGAGATTTGAAGGAGGCTTTGATTCAAACAGAGGAAGGGTTTTGTATCACAGTTTACTTCAAGCATCTTATAAAAAACAGATATGTCTCTGACAGCAATAAAACACTGTGGGGTATGACAGGGAGGGTCATGGGGTCAGGAAGGGGAATGAATTAAAGGAAAACTTTACACTTCTTCCCTACACTAATCACATGGATCAGCCACGATATCTATCTGATGTAGCGAGAACATATGGGACAGTATTATAAGATGTCATTTCTCATTTTAAGTTCTGCCATTTATTTAATTAATTTGAATCAAATACCAGGCTATGGATCAAACCTTCACTCTGCACTTCCCCTGAAAGATGAGTTGTATCCTAGTATGAAACCAACATGAACATCAGGGGCGGATCCAGCTTTTATGTAAGGTGGGGGTTCACACCGAGTAAGGTGGGGGTTCACATTGAGTAAGGTGGGGGTTCACATCAGACATATTATAACTAAGGGGGTCGGGGGGCATCCCCCCCTGGAAAAAAAATAATTTTTGGTAAAAATAGAGTGCGTTTCCTGTAAATTTAACACCACTGTCAAGAAATAATTTTGTACTTTGGGTTGAACCCCTTTACATTATTTTTCAAGGGGGGGGGGGGGGGTTCGAACCCCCTGAACCCCCCCCCCCCCCCCCCCCCGATCCGCTAGTGAACATAAACATCTATGTTTATTTTTATTTATAAAGTACTGTTCAATGTTTCTGGTGATTTTATTTTGTGTCGGAGCTTATATAGGGCAGTTCCACTATGTGGATTGTCTTCCCTGATATCCTTGCTATCAGGAAATGTTCTGTAGAGGAGGCAATGTTTTTGGTTGGGACATTTATAAACCATGATCGTAGGGTTCAGGATGATCTGGTCAGGTTGGGGAGCATTTGGGAGCCAATTGCATGCCTTCCTGATAATTCCAAACAGTTTGAGTTTATCGTAAAATGTCCCAGATTTTTGTCAGATTTTACATCCAGAAACCTAACTGCACAAATATCTTAAACCTATTGTACTGTTTGTATGGTGGTCGGTAACATGTTCCTCATTCATCAGTGGTATACCTTTTAAAACCAATTGTAAACCTCCTAAGATATAAATTTTGAATTTGCTTACAAGCAAATCAGCCAATAGGATTGCCTCCCAGAACGCACAAAGTTTTTTGTTTGTAAAGAATCAATCCAAACGTCAGGATTAGGCTATACTATCAAAAAAATAGTAGGAAATGGTTTCAGTCACAAAAGACAATTTACGGCAAACTTACCCATATGAAGTCTGGCCAGAGGGCTCTGCAATTAACCAGTTGCCAGCATTGGGTTAAAGATTTGGGTTTGGATTCCTGCAGGCTGATAGACGTTTTTCAGCCGGAAGTGTGTTCAGGTTCCCACCCGAGGACACAGTATCCAGAGCAGTCGCTGGTATATTGCAGTCCACTGAGCCAGTAACAGTCATAGTGGAAACAAATCCAGCAACAACTTCTTCCAGCAGGGGTCCTATGAATTGAGGTAATGGAAGATTCACAGCCCTTTTGATTGTCAATCCCTTGACAAGCTTGCACTTCCCCAACCCAACCATTACCTTATAGCACAAACTGGCTTCCCGGGTGCAACTCTTCTGGGTTCAACACACCTTACCCATATCTCTGTCGCTGGAGGTGGGGTAACAGCACACAATCATGCATAGAATGCCAAAGGTATTTTCAACATGGCTCAGTCCATGCATGGCTAATTCAGTAACTGTAGACACGTTCGTTAAGGTCCAGAGTTCTTTGGGAGAAGGGTACCAAGAGCCATGTCCTAATTGGGAATGCATTGCCTGCCAATATGGCATAGTTCACTAGATTGTGCTGGAGGGAAGCCGTAGGGATGTCCTCTATCTTTCCTCTTAAGTCACTATAGTCAATGTAGTGTAAAATTTTGCCAACAGAACTAGAACCCCAGGCCCTTTTAAGACATCTCGGGGCAATATGCTTACCATTGATGGACCTGCTCAATCTCCTTCCATTCATCAGACGTTGTTGAACAGAGAATACCTTGATTGTGTTACTGCCTGATTATATTTTCACAGACCTAAGGTATGAAAGGGGGAATCACTGACTCCGCCCACTCGGAAGTTATCCTGCAGGGATGGACAGGTCTCTCCAGTAGTCAGGTGACTCCATATGATGGGCAACTTGAATTCTAGATGGAGTGTTCCTCGAAACCAGATCCTTTCCCTCTGGAGTGCCAGGGTTCTGCTCCAGCTCAGCACAAACTTTTAAAGACATCCTCATGAAGGTCCTGTAGGAGGGCTGGTCCTAGTCCTGAAGCTCAGTCATGATGATATGGTAATGTCCTCAATCTTGACTTAAACTGTGCTGCCCTTCTACTACGTCTAACCTTCTACCTAATGCATGTCTTAATCTCATTGTCAGGTCATCCAACTCCTCCATCTGTCTAAAGAAATCCTACTAGCTGACTCGACAATTAAATCACCTTGATCGAGAGAAAGTGCAATGATCCCCCATTTTTTGGCAACCGGGAGGTAGTTTTGGATCTAATGGCATATATGGAACTAGACCTCAAGAACAGGAATGGTCATGGTTCACATTAGCCTTAGTTAAGACGCTAGTCTGTTTGTTATAAAGAAAACTTTTGGTTTACACAACACACTCTAACATATTCTTGCTGCTATGCCAGTACACTGGAATGAAAGAGACTTTGGTTACCTTGGGCGGTATTCTCAAAAGGTCTTAGCCAAATCTAAGGGTTAAGTTGGCTATATTTGGATATAAAAATTAAACCTAAGATTTGACACCATTTTTCAATACCATCCCAAATAAAATAACCAAGAGTATTTTATGATACTAAACATATGTCTACTTGTTTGAAAAGACTCTTGTTCACATGGACTAAAATCCATGAAGTACTGTTAAACATGAAGATATGTGGATCTTATTTTTCACAAACATGTACAGATACATTTTTGTAGCTTACATAATAAATGGAATATTAACAAAAATCTGTAATGGTTGGTGGTAATTATATCAAATCCCCAATGTAGTGTATCTCAGTACTACCTAAAAAACTGATAAAAGTCAAATGCCCAGGTCATACACTAGACTTTCTTCAAGTCCTTTTGTCTAAGGTATTATATGAGGACTGATTGACTTTTCACCAGCATTTGGACCTGACAACACTGTTGTATTTCATGAGACATAAGATTAACCATTCATCAGGTAGATTCATAATGATTCCATGTATGTCAAATTTGGTGGAATGAGAAATACAAAGAATTGGAGCAAGTCTAATCACACACTGGAGAGGGTACTAAGATAACCTAGGAGAAAGCATGAGAATTTAAGGCAATTTAAGAGTCCGCAACAATTTTGCAATACAATCTTGAAACTGGAGTTGCATGATAAAAGAATTTTTGAATTCTGCAATGTTCTTTTATTGGGGTATTCCACTGGGGCCAGCCCTACAACTGACTCCACTACTCAAGGGTCAGTTTGCAGAGTCATGGATCATGGACCAAAATCCAGAAAAAAATTACCAAAAACTTTGGGTCAGTTACACCTCCCTGACAGGATGTAGCACATTCTGGCTTGTCTGGAACAAGATCCCGACCTGACTTGGGGTCAGGGTGTTTTTATCCATGACTATAGACGGGAAACTATAAGGACAAGCCATAAACCCCTAACATACAAGTCGTATCAGATCACAAAAAGCTGTAGTGACAAACCGACAAGACTGGAGCAGTGTCCTGATCAACCCTGACTGGAATAATTAATTTATGGAGTCTGGATCATGAGTCGGATCAAACCAACACTATATATAAACCCCTTCTGGCTGTAACTCATCATTTATCACTGCAAAGGTGCCAGCTACACATCAGAGACTTTCTACAGAAGCTTAGGGCCCTGTTGTTTTTATTGTGTTAATTTTTTTAATTTCATTCTATTTTGCAGACAAAAAAGGACTCATCTGAACCCAGGACCACCACTAACCATACAGCCAGCACCTTTATTGCAGCCCCCACCGCCACCCAGGAGAAGAAAGCCAAATCCCTGGGTCATGCCCTGGATCCTTCAAAGACAAGGAAAAAGGATACTATAGGAAACTCCTGGCCAGCTTAATACAGACTGATATCCCAGGTTACCAGAATTTAGTCAGGATGCCAACTGCAGTCTTCAACCGCATACATGGAGGCGTTCTACTGAGGTCGAGAAAAATCTGGGTAGGTTTCACCTCCCCAACAGAAAGTAATACATTCTGGCTTGTCTGAATCTAGATGCTGACCTGACTTGGGGTTGTGATGTTTTCTATAGGACTAAACAGGAAACTACCAGGACAAGCTGTAAACAATGAGGGGCCAATGAGGGGACCTACCGTTAATTTGCATTCCTATTACCTATATTCTTAAAATTTTCTAGAAGAATATGGTCTACCTTTTCAATACTTATAACTGCAATAATTAAAAGTTGGGAAACTGCCATGTACTGTTTTTCTAGGGTGACTTTTATAACCCCAAACATACAGATTTCTTAGAGTTAATGTGGCAATTGATAAATTAACAAACAGTTGAGCTAAATCATGGGGTGGGGGACCAACTGTTAATTTAATAATAATATCATCTTTCAGTATATAGTGTAAAGAAAACCAGCCATTTACAATGTTTCAGACTTCCCTGAAGAACAAGTTAATCTTGTTTTATTTATACCTATCTGATAGAATAATTCCTCAACAAAGGATAAATGGAGAACAAAATCCCTTCCCATTTCCTGTTACCCATTACCTATTTTGTGTATGTGTGTGTGGTACATGTACAGGTCCCTTAGAAAGTGCTTGGGTGGAAGTTGAGGTGGGGGGAGGCATCTTTTTGTGAGAAAAAGTACTTGTCCTGGCACTTTAAAGGCCTGTGACGCCATGCATGCTAGTGATATCACACTTCAGGATTGGTATTGTGGTTAACATTTATAATTTTTCTATGGTCAAAATAATAAATAATTCAAAACTGCATGACAGGTTCAGGTCATAGTTGGTAGGTAAACATCTAATGGCCTTAGAACATTTGTTTTTGTGACCTTAAACTTCTGAATATAATTATATTATGCTAACTTGAAGGTTACTTCTTCCAGGCCAGTAAGAAAAAACTACTTTGTGAACTTCAGTTGATATGTAGATACATATTATTATTTAAATTTTTAATCATTTCCTAAGAAAATGGAAGGTGCACAACTGGTACAGAACTGGTACAACCGGGGGTTCTATCACATCAACCAAAAAGTACTTCAGGGACTCCACATTTGGATTTTTCATTGCCTCTAATGAGACTTTTCAGAATAATTTCAATAAAAGTCGAAATATAATTACATAAGTGTATATTATATCAGGCACACACTTTATTAACCTTATCTGACCACCTGCAGGAAGTTATTATTTTGGTAGTCTTTACTATGAGTGCACCTTCCACAACAGCCAGTCAGATACATTTCTGTGATGCCATGTCTCGAGTCAACTTCACCTTAGAACCAGCTAGTGGCTGTGACACACCCATCCCACGTATGAGGATATCAGATGAGACATTTAACACCCTCAATCAGGTTAATGCAAAACTACAGGGATCTCAGTCCAAGACAGCTAACCCATGCAAGCACCCTCACAGAGGATCACTCACCAACAATGAGACCAATCCTCAATACACTGATACAAGAGCTGAATATCCCAGTGCAGCCAAACAGGTTTACCTTAGACTCAGGCGGATTACATAAGAAGAAACTCTCCTTGGCCTCCAACATCAAAATCATGGAGGGAAAACTGGCAAAGAACTGCTACCCGTCCAGTGTGGACTTCAGGTTCAACATCAATAGTACTCGCAACCCAGTACTGAAAGATGCATAGACAAGGGCATTGAGAAAATGCAAAACAGACATGACTCTAGCTCTTATTGATGACCTACAACGCACCTATAACCAAACCAAGTCAGCAATAGCAAAATATATGGCTGAATTGGAAACCTTACTCATCCCAGATCAACTACAGGAGATTAAGGATTCACTATCTACTAAGTTTAAGCAGATGGCCCCTCTATACATGGAGAAGAAACAGAACCAGTTTAGAGGTCCCAGAACCCAGGGTAAAAAAGCAAACCAAACCAATAGGCGCCAGGGACCACCAAGAGGCCCAAAATTGGACCCCAAAATGAACAGACTCGTTAATACACTGAGATCTCTATTAAAGTAACTCTACAATTTAATAAATGTTGAATACCTGATTTTCCTGTTATTTTTACAAATAAAAATATAATTATCAATTTCATAGCCTTTCTCAACTCTGAAGGTCAAAACAGGTCTTACCACACCAAACATATTAACTCTACCAGTTCCAGAACCGGTTCAAAACCGGTACTGGTACAGGTACAACATACTAACCTGTAGCCGACTTCAGGGCAGCCACCACTTCTGAACATCACATCTATGTTCAATCACCAATATGTCTAGTATTGAGGATGAACATTTTTTGGATACCCTCATAAATGAGGCCAAAACATCACGACCTGGTATATTACCAAAGGATACCAAGTTTGAGAGTTACATTGGCCACACAGTAATAAACTTATCTAAAACCCCATTAGATGAATTTCAGGTAAGAGCCCTGGAAAAGGGATTAACTTTTTGTCCAACACCTGGACCACCTGACAAGTCACAAATATGGCTTGACTTTAAAGAATTCCACCGCAGACTGGAATTGGTGGTATTCTTTAACAGGGGAAAGAATGACAATAATGACCTTAACTTGAATCAAAGTATCATTGATTTCATGAATAATAATGCCAATGAAACCAATGAAGACTCTGACCCAGAATTATCTAAGAACAAGGAAATTCAGCAAAAATTTTAATTAAAATCAGGATGGAGACCTAGTCCACCAAATAAGACTCTTGACACTTTCCAAAGATCAGTCAAATTAGAAATACTTAAAAGTAAACCTAAACATAAAATAAGTGACAACTTGACCAAACAAGAAAGAATGGGACTCAAAAGCCTTAAGGATAACCCCCATATCATGATGAAAAAGGCTGATAAGGGATCTGCTGTTGTAGTAATTAATACAACAGATTACCTAAGAGAAGGCAACTACAAGACCAAAAATTCTATCAGAAACTGCACATGGACATTACAAACCAGGTTTCAGATAAGATCGCAGATGAGCTTATCAAAATGAGGTCACTTAACCTCATAACAGAAAAAAACTTTGAATTCCTAAATATAAAAAAAAACCACAGAGGCTAGGTTTTACCTACTCCCGAAAATTCACAAAAAAGATATACCAGGGAGACCAATTTGCAGCTCAATTAGCCACCCCACCTCACACATCAGTAAATTCATTGATGAAGACATTAAAAGTTATGTCCCAAACACAAAATCATATGTCAGGGACACTCAACACTTCATAAGTAGACTTAAGCAACTAGGAAAAATTCCTGAGAATGCTCTACTGGTTACACTTGATGTCAGTTCACTGTACACAAATATCCCAAACCATGAGGGAATCTTGGCAGTTGCAGATCACATCAGAAGGGACCCTGAAAAACAAAAAATAGGCCCACATTTATTAAAACTATTAGAACTAGTTTTGCATTCAATGAATTTCACCTTTAATGGGGACCATTACCTCCAAATAGGCGGCACTGCCATGGGCACAGCAGTAGCACCAAATTATGCAAATTTGTTCATGGACAGATTCGAATCCAAAGCATTAGCAAATTGGCCATTAAAACCATTAATATGGCTTAGGTTCATAGATGACCTATTCATGATATGGACACATGGTGAAGACACATTAACTGAATTCATCACATATCGCAATGGAATCCACCCTACTATTAAGTTCACACATGAACTAAGCACCACACAGATTACCTTTCTAGACACAACAGTGAAAATAAATAGCTCTAGAGAACTATACACTACACTGTATGAAAAACCCAGAGACACACACCTGTACCTACATTATACCTCCTCCCATCATGCACCAAGAAAAACTAAGGGACCATATGGACAATTCCTTAAGCTAAGGCGCATATGTACATATGATACTGATTTCCAAGAATGCAGAAAAACTTGTCTCCTACTACACCAAAAGAGGGTACCCTGAGAAAGCCCTCAGGAAACATTATTCCAGAGCATCTAAACATAGTCAAGATGAACTTTTGGAAGTGATACCAAAAATCAAATAGACACCCCTGTCATGGTCACTAACCCCTCTAATCCCAACATCAAAAACATAATCCATAAAAATTGGAACATAATCACCAATAGTGCAGACTGTGGACAACTATTTACCAACAAACCAATAGTCGGGTTCAGGAGACTACCAAATCTTAGAGACATGCTCACCAACGCAACACTCATATACCCACCTGTAAACAGTACAGTAACCACACCCACCCCTAGCATTTGCACTAGATTAGGCAAATGCAATTATTGATCAATAATGAAGAAATTGTCAATAATAAACTGTAGCTTCACACGTAAGTCATTCAAACCACAAGACTTACCAAAGCACACCACTTGTGAAATCAATAATGTCATATCTGATCACCTGCACTAAATGCCACAAACAGTATGTCGGTGAAACATGCAGAGCACTTAGGAAAAGGATGTATGAACATAAAGCATCAATCCTAAAAGATGGACAACCAACACCAGTCTCACGCCATTTCAGAAATGATGGACACTACCACAGAAATATGCAGTTCTCTGTGCTAGAATGGTGTACACTAAAATTTTACCCATCCAACACAGCCAGGCGAAGGAGAACTGAGTTGAGTTGGATAGTCAAATTACACAGTCTAGCCCCAATTGGCATCAACCAATTTGTGTGATTCTTTATGAATATCATTTGGATTCACTCAGTAATCCCCCCCCCCCTTTTTCTTAGAATAGAATATAGGTAATAAGAATGTAAATTAATGGTAGGTCCCCTCATTCCCCCCAACCGTGATAAAGCCCAACTGTTTGCTAATTTATGAATTGCCACTTTAAATATAAGAAATCTGTATGTTTGTAGTTATACAAGTTAGACTAGAAAAACAGTAAATGACAGTTTCTGAACTTTTAACTAATGAAGGCACAACTATCAAATAGGTAGACCATACTCTTCTAGAAAATTCTGAGAATATAGGTAATAGGAAAACAAATTAACGGTAGGTTCCCACACTGTAAACCTCTAACAGAAAAGCTGTATCAGGCCACGACAAGCCCTAGTAACAAACTGACAGGACTGGAGGACTTGATCCTCTTTTTCACCAGAAATTGCTCTGTTGAAATAGGCTGAGAATTTGATTATTATGTGACCAAATTAAACACTTTTTCAGGTTTCTTAATTATTTACAGCACACATGTGGACCTTTTCTATCTGTTAACTTCAAAATTATGATTACTTGCACTGTTTTTGGTTATTCTTAACATAAGTTTTTGTCATATTTTTACCTTACATCATGCTGGAAATGGACTGCAAATAAACACTGCTTAAGTGACAAAAGACAAGCCGGTTTCATGATAGGACAAGACTGGAGGTGATAAAGACAAGACTGAAAGTGATAAGACAAGACTGGAAGTGATTAAGACAAGATGGGAAGTGACTAGGACAAGCCGGTGTCCAGGTGGCAAAACCACGGTCTGGAACAAGAGTCGGGAGTGTTGGTGAAATGTCAAACATGCTTCATTTTTTGCCGACCCACTATGGCTACAACCAACTCTAATCAACTGTGTAAACATTGCGCCCCACCTTCGAAAAATTCTTAGTTACCGACAATTCGGCCCCAGTGGAACACCCCTATCAAGAACGCCTCCACCACCACATCAAGAAGGAAGTCACCAATTTCAGAAAGCCTTTGGAAGTTGGGACTGAAACTGGCAATAACACTGAGACACCTGACAACAGGAGAAGTGTACACATCCTTACAGTACCACTGGCTGGTTGGCCAAACCACCAGATATAAATTCGTCCCCTAGTCTGCTGGGCCATCCTTACTGAATTCCAATATTGAAGACTACTGAAGAGTATTTGAGCTACCCTACCACTCCTGAAGACTGAAAACAAATTGAGGGGAAGTTGAGAATCAGGTGGGATGTCCCACACGCTTTTGAGGCACTAGACAGAAAACTATTGGCATGAAGAAGCCAAAAAAAATCTAGGAGTGAATTTTACAATTATAAGGGCTTCTTTTCCCAGGTGCTGCTAGCCCTGGTCTATGCAAACTACAGATTCTGGGTAGATGTTGGGTCAAGTGAATCTTCATCAGATGCACAAATATTTAACCTAAGCAAGTTTAAGAAGATTGAGGATGGCACCTTGGGGCTTCCACCTAAACCCTTGGGGTTGGAGGGTCAGATTTAAACTATTTTTTCCTGGGTGATGACGCTGTTACTTTGATGCCAGCTAAATTCTACAACAGAAGAAAACCCACAAGAGAAGAGAAAATAGCAAACAACCAGAGGCAGGAGGGTAGTAGAGAATACGTTTGTAATCCTGGCAAGCAGATTCAATGTCCTGGTAGACATGTAGACAAGTTTTACATGTGTTGCATAACGTGCTGAGAATACACCAAGGCAGACTAAACATTGCACACACCCAAGCAGATGACCCCAGCAGCCATAGCACATGAACCAGTAGTATATTTGCTTGATGTAAACCACATGAATCCTTCAAAGGAGGCAAACCATAAGTGAGACCTACTGAAACATTACTTTAATCACGTTGGTGCATTGGCTTGGCAGGAGGACAGGATCTGAGATGTGAAGAGGACCTACCCTGGTGACAGAAGAAGGTGGCATTTATCAGACCTTTTCAGGACTATCCAATTACTCCAACAACTTTTATTAAAGCACTGTTACACAAATGTAAGAATGTAATGTACGAAATTTCCCCAAAATCTCCAAGACATTCCAAACAATTTTCCAAACAATTTCCAAATCAATCACACGTCTCATAATAATGTTAAATAACTTGAACACCAGTTTTTTTTAATGTTCCACGGTATTTGTCAAAATGTTTAAACCTTCAGAGTTTATTCATCTTTCAAAAGGGATTAAAGGTAAAAAGTATACAAACAGTACTTTTTTTTTAATATTTCTAACTGTGAATCTTTGTGAAGTGTTAAATCTTGTTATAACTTTCAAAGTTTCTCAAATGTCAAAAATGAAAGGTTAAATCCAATGATCAAAATTTTTCAAAAGTCAAAGTCTTTTTCCAATTTTATAAATTTTTCAAAGTTCAAACTCACTTAAAATTTGTCAAAGTTGTTGCAAGGTTTTCAGATCTGAGAAATTTCTCAAAGGTCAAAATAGTTTTAAAAATTTCCAAGTTTCTTAAGATTAAAATATTTTAGAGAGTTTCCACATTTTTTGAAGGTCAAATTTTTTAAAGTCCATGTTTGGAGTTTTTTTAAACTACGTCTGGCCCTCTGGGTTGTTGCTGTCCTCTAGGAACCACTTGGGTCTGTTGAGCTGGTTGTAAGACCTGGTTTGTTGGCATCTGGATTTGTGGAATATGTAAGATGTATTCTGTGTCAGAGGCTGCTGCTGATAAGTCTGTGGCACATATGTGCGAATGGTGCTGGAGCTCCTAAGAAGTGTTGGTTGCTGTGGCTGATGGGTCCTTACTTCTGCCCTGCTCTGTATCACACTTAGAAGATGAACTGCCTTGTTTCTAAAAATCTGAAAGTCTCTTTCCTCCAAGTTTTCAACTCTCAGATGCCATTTAGTTGCAGAAGGCTGTTCTGAAGGTCTCATGTTTGGGCCCAAGGAAAGATGTGAATACAGTCTTCATCTGGGCAAATTGATCCATGACCTACTGGTTGACTGATGAAGGCTGGGATACTTCACTTGTACTAGCAGTGCTGCAGGTGGGTGACTGGTGTGTTGTGTCAGAGCTGATGCTGGTCTCCATCCTGTCAGTATCCGTGGACCCTTATGAAATGTTGTGGGCTGAGCCTGTACTCGCACTGTCTCTCTGTGGGGACTTGAAGCCTGAAGATTTGCTGAGGCCATTCCTTCTGATGTGGGTATTCAAGTAGTTAAATTTGTCCTGGTGAGTACTTTGGGATCCGAACCAAGTCTTGTACACTTTCACTGACAGGTTGTGGCTGCTTGCAAACCTCTCCGACAGGCAATCCTTCCTGGCTTTGTCCTTGAACTTCTCGCTGTTTTTGTCATAAAGCTCCTCATGGTCCTTGACAAAATATACAATAGCCTCCTCATCTGAGTGAGGAGGCTCCTGATCATAGCCTCCTCATCTGTTCGTTATAAGTCCTTTCTTGCACCTGGATTTGGATTGATATGTTTTGGCCTCTCCTACACACTCTGTGTCCATTTCACTTTCACTCTCCTCAGTTCTATGTTTTTTTTTGGCCACTCCCTCCTCCGTCTGGGAAGTTTCTGCCTGAGGAGTTTCCACCCTCCTGGCTTCCTTCCTCTCCCTCTCTTTCCTCTGTTGTTTCTCTGCCTCCTCCCTCTCTCTGTGTTCTGTCTCTTCCCTCCTCCTCTGTATGTCAGCAGCCGTATATCCCAACTCAAACTCTGTAGGTATGTCTTTGGGAACCTCTATCTTCCTCACATTCTTTCTTGCCTTTTTAGGACGTGTCTTATAAATCAAATGAAAGCAGTGTTTGTAAATAACAAAAGCCTATCAGCTAGCCAGTCAAAGCTTTAACTGTACACCAAATCCTAAGTTAGTTTGTAAAAAAAAAACAAAATCCTATCTGAACACTGCCAGCCAGTTTTAGTCTGTCATAGTTGAAAATCCAAATGATGCATTCCGCGTGACTTGCCTTTTGTACATAGTTTCAGTCTCAGTTCAGGACAAGACAGGAAGTAACTACAGCAAGCCGAAAAGAGACAAGACAATACTGTTTCCAGGTGGATGGAGACAGGGTCGGTATCAAGAGTCATGGAGGGTTGATGTAACATCAAACATATGTAATATTTTGCAGACCCACTGAGCCAAGCCGGGAAACTTCAACTGATCTTAAGCGACTCTGTAAACATTGCTTCCAACCCTTAAAAATCCGCAGTTACCAACAAGATGGCCCCAGTGAAACACCCCCATTAACATTCTCCGAGTACGCTGAGATGAAACCTCAACAAATGATGTTTATGAAGGGAATGCTCTATCAAATGATGAAGATTTAGCTACAGGTAGGCGAGAATGAAATATGAGCTGTGAAAACTCATCTGCCACAAACCAAGGAGGTAAGAAAGGGTAAGAATAAGGAGATTATACTGAGAATGTACTGCAAACAAGAATAAGTATGACATGTTACAACACTGGCGAAGGACTTCAACTTCAAAGAATGAACTGCCCTTTGTTATGAATTCTTGTAGTGAACTTCAAAGATGAAGAATAGCCGCAACAATTTTGAACAGCAAATTGTTATAGTGGGAGGGAGAATGGATGGATATAATACAGGATTTTTACGATGATGTTGCCCCAAACTTCAGAGAATTTTCTATGTATAGATTAATGACCAAGTAAGTTTTCATTATTTTCAAATATTGGACAGTTACGAGGCTAATTCTAATTCTAATTGGACTTTTATAGCACTTAATCTTCCCATACAAGAGGACTCTAAGGCGCAACAAAACACAAAGCAGTCGACAAAATTTCAGTAGAGACATGAAAGGAGTCAAGCACCACGGAGATCGCCAGGGGAATGATCCAGGCTAAGGTGGATATGCTTTGGAGTACAGGTAGGTTTTAAGGTGCTTTCTGAAGGAGGCCAGGGAGGGAGAGGCACGAATCTCATCTCGAAGAGCATTCCACACAGTGGGGGCATCAAAAGCAAAAGTATTACCAAACTGTTTGACAGATTTATGAACAGAAGAGTAAAACTTTGGAATGACAAGGCAATTGCCACCACTTTGACTGTGCCTGGTATTATAAGAACTGCTGTAGGAAGAAAGATATGGAGCAAAGTACCTTGGAAAACCTGTGTGAAAATGCTTATAAACAAGTGTGGCTGTCTTAAACACTGTGCTGTTCAACAGGAAGCCAATGCAATTTCTTTAGCACAGGAGTTATACTGGTGTATCGACTAGTGTTTGATATAATTCTGGCTGCACTGTTTTGGATGCACTGTAATTTGCATAGATTGAACTTGGAGAGGCTCCTGAAAAGTGAGCTGCAGTAATCCAATCGACTACTAACAAGGGCATTAGCCACAAGCACAGAAACATCATGAGTAAGAAACCGCCTGACATGTCAGAAAGCATGAAGTTTAACAAAACAACTTTTGCAGACATTCTGAACATGCTTGGACAAGGAAAAAATCTGAATTGAACCAGACTCCCAATTTTTTTACTGAATCAACAGGGCACAGTGGATTTCCCAAGATATCAATTGGAAAACATGCTTTCAACTTGTCCCTCTGTCTCTTCGAACCAAAGATGATAAACTCAGTCTTGTCAGGATTCAATTTGAGCTTACTAGTTGACATCCACTCTTTCACATCATCTAGGGACCTGTTCAACTTTTCAAAGGCAGCAGATGCATTCCTCTGGGATAAATGTATATAAACTTGGCTGTCATCTGCATAGAAATGAAACTTTATTCCTTTGTGTTTACTGATAATCAAACTGGGGGGGGGGGGGTGTACAATGAGAAGAGCAAGGGGCCCAGGACAGAACCTTGATGGATGCCAAATAGGAGTTTACAAACATCTGACAAAGTAGAACCAATTTTTATTGACTGATAACGGTCTGTTAGGTAGGGTGTGAACCATTTCAGAAACAGAGCCACTGACTCCAAACCAAATTCGGAGAAAACTAAGAATAGTGGAATGATCTATGGTATTGAAGGCAGCAGACAAGTCGAGCAATACTAAGGCAGTGGGTTCACCTCTTGACAATGATAAGTGAACTTCATTTTTTATGGAGAGAAGAGCTGTCTCAGTTGAGTGACCAGCCTTATATGCCAACTGGTATGGGTTGTCTAAGCTATGGACATGAATATGTTCTAACAGCTGCTTAGCAACCACATGTTCTACCAGTTTTGATATAAAACTGAGGCCAGATACAGGGCGATAATTCTTCAGGTCACCTGAAGGAAGATTTGGCTTTTTAATAAGAGGAGAGACCACAGCAGATTTGAAAGCGTCAGGGACGCATCCCTCCATGAGTGAGCAGTTGACCAGCTTTGTAAGTGATGGTAACAATATGTCAATGCATTCCTTGATCAAGAATGTCTGCCAAGGATCCAACAAGCATGATTTTGTTGGTGATGTTTTAATTATTTTATCAACAGCTTCTTCAGAAACTTGCCTAAAGACAGTATTTTTTGGAGGATCTGAAGGTGGGTGAACATCATTTTCAGTACCAGAGGGAGCGAAAGTATCTCTAATTTTCTTAATTTTGTTGGAAAAAAGGAGGCAAACTGGTCAGCCAATGACTTTTCAGACTCATGGGATGGAAGTGTCACCTCAGAAACCCTATTCAGGGTTTTATGCAGCTCATGCCATAGTTTAGGAGAGTCATGACTATTGTCTGAAATCAGTTTGCTGTAATAGTTTGACTTATCCTTGTTTACAAGTGCATTGCACCGAGCAATCTGACGACGAAGCCAACTTCTGTTCAGTGGATTTTTAGCCCTCGGTTCTCTCAAATTGGCACCTAAGGGACTTTGCACCTCTAGATATGAGAGGTGCATGCCTATCAAGAACATTACCTAAATCATGTACATATTGTTCGTGAAGATCAACTACAGCATCAGCTGGAGACTTGACAAAGGAAGTATTTTTGAGATCTGTGCGGAAGTCAGACATGTTGATTCGGTGGTACCTTCTATATTGAACTATGTTTGGAGTGTGAGCCACTTGACAAGGGAAGGCAATTGTGCATTTGACTAATGCATGACCAGACACAAAATCGCAAATTTTGACATCAGTTGTAGTGTCCTGATCATTGGGGGATAAAATGAGGTCCAATATGTGACCATGCAGATGAGTAGGTTTATTGACTAACTGTTTAAGATCACACGAATCAAGAAAGGTAATGAATTTATAACCATCGCCAACTGGAACATCAACATGAATGTTGAAGTCGCCACAGATATAATATGAAGAACCAATTGATGAGAGGTAACCAACAAATGATATGAATTCTTCTAGAAAGTTGCGGGTACATGATCCTGGAGGGCGGTACATACAGGCAAGCAACAATGAATGGCCATGAAGCCCGATTGGTACCACCATGCTCTCAAATGACTGGTAAGAAGGAGATTCTATTATATGCGGTCTGTAGGAGGATCTAATGAAAAAACCAACACCGATACCTGAGGGACGAGGCTTGTGAGGAAAAATAAAATCAGGAGGTGTTATAGACTGTAAAAAGCTGTCTGAATCAAAGGGACAAATATGTTTTTCCGTGAGGCATAGAAAGTCAAGGTCATTTGAAGCAACCATATCGGCTAGGCGTGGACCCTTATTCCTAACAGATCTGGCATTCAAAACAGGAGTGGACCAGGGTTGATATCTCCTCCTAGTAGTAGTAGCAACATATAAGCCCTCTTCTGTTAACCATGGTAGAAAATTTTTGGCAGGAACACAAATATGAGTAATTTTTTGCAACCCATATCAAAGGAGGACATGATGTATTGGATACTCTAGTGTTGAACCACTCATACCTGTGAGCCAGTGCAACTGTGAACAGTGCCATAAAGAGTAATACCCGAAGACTAAACATGACTGGTTGGATTGTTCATGAGTAAGAAGCCCTAAATCTAAGCTCAACAGTGGGATGCCTCAAGAATATATCCCTACACCTCAACACAGTCAGAATACTTCGTCCTGTGGGTGACTCACAGGCACCCCAACACCCCACACTACAGCCTCACAACACCCCACACTACAGCCTCACCTTAAGCTAAGTGACAACACCACCAGACACCAACAACAAGAGTAATATGGCTATAAACTGATTGGAAGTAAACTAAAAGAAAACTTGCAAGACACAAATTAGATTGTTGATAATATCAAATACTTGATGTAGGGAAAGTATTTACCAAATATTTAATGAAAATAACAACGATAATACCCGGCAAGACGGGCGATAATACCCGGCTTTTAAACTTTTTTAAATAACACCCCTTCCTTAATGTAGTTTTATATCCTTACTTTTCATTTTTATATTTCTGATGTGTATTTTGGGGGGTTTTAATGATCATTTTAGTTTAAATAAATGTAAAAGAGTTTCTTTGGAAATGCTCAAGAAAGGCTTTTAGACATGGTGAAAATCACAGAGTGGAACAACTGGCCATTAGTGAAAGATATTGGACACTTTTAACAAAAGAAAAACTCTCGGGTATAATTTAAATGCAAATATTCCGCAAAAATGACCACCTCTGGCCTGGGTATAACATTAGTCTCAAGTAGGGAGAACTGCGCCTGTTGGAATCATAACACTGAAGCATGAAGGGACTTTCATGGGTTTTTTTTTCAAATGTTCAGTGAACATTTAACCTATTTATAGCACATTAATTCATGTTATCAGACTCGACTTTTTGTGTAAACGTTGTGTGTAGGGTATATCTCTCGTCACAAATGAAAAAGTAATTATTCAACAATTTATTTACAAAAATAACAACACAAAAATACACTTGTGACGTTTGACGACACATTCACAAACAATAAAGTATATTCCAGATTTATAATCTGCATTTTCAACATGGAGAATAATAATTATAAGCACAGTTGCTTAGGCATATTTTTTTTTTCTGGCCAGTCTTATATTTTAACTTGAATCGTTTGAGACAGCTTGATATACACACTTCTGTATTGTGAATTCTAAATTAAATATAGTTATCCTTTGTTCATCACATATTTGAAAGGTTTCTGTACAATATGAAAAGCAGTGTTTTACAGTTCTATTTTTCTTGGCACGAGAATGCGGTCACCGTTTGTCTGAATGTATACGCTGTGATGTTTAAAGTACCCCAGGTCATTTTTGAGATTATTGCGGCACCACCACTCTGCAATGTCTCTTGGATATTGTGCTGGATCAAAGCTAGTGGCCCCATCTGAAGTGCGAAAGTAAAAGTCACCAACAAAAAAGTAATTGTAATAGGTTGAGGTTGTTGGGAGACTAAGGACATCATTGATCTGCATTTCTGAGTTTTGTAATCCAGAGAACAGAGACGCCCTAAGTGACTGGGGGTAGCAGCTGTCTACTCTACGGTTGCCACGGCTTTGCTTCCAAAGCATATCTCCACTAACGAAGTACACGTCTGTGCCATCATATGTAAAAACAGCATCAACGCTGATTCCTGAAGGTAATCCTTGAAACTCATCCGAAATCAAACCTGTGTCCTTCTTTCTTTTACTTTCCAGATAACCACCAACGTATCTATGATAAATAGGTCCAGAGAAGAGAAAGACTTCCTCCGGTCGGATGATTTCATAGCACTGTGTCATGCCATTGTTGTTGGTCAAACACTTGTTTCGAATGAGTTCTGGCAGATAGACCACAGCATCTACCTTCCCACTGATTTCTGGAAAGTCTGTACTGATATTCCTTGGGAATCCTTCTACAATACCTTTGTGATCTATTAATGTGTATGTTTCCCCATGGAAGACAAATATATCTCCTGACTTGTCTGAAGTTATAGCATCCAGATCACTGAAAGCACAAGAACTGTCTCGAGTTGTTGTTGGTGGTGACAATGTTGATGTGGATTTAGTTGGTGTTTCTGTTACTGGTCTTGTTGTAGGCAGTGATGATGTAAAAGGTGATATTCCTGGTGTGGTGTTTTCTGTTGATGTAGTCCAAGACTCTGTTGTTGATGCTGAAGCTGATGTTGCAGGTTCTGTATGTTTAGTGTAGGTTTGAGTCACTGATCCTGATGTTGATGATGTATCTCTGATCGTAATTGTAGATGTTGGAGTGGTTGTTGTTGGACCAGTTCCAGATTCTGTTGGTGTAGATGATGACATAGGGCCAGTTGTGTACTTTCCCTGTATGCCATAGAGGTTCTGTATGCCAGCTATATCATCTTCGTGGAGTTCAAAAGAATCTCTGTATGAATAAAATGGGTACATAATGGCATCAGTAACACTTGAATGCTTTAAACCAAGTGAGTGGCCAAATTCATGGACAGCGACAAGGAAAAGGTCTGTTCCATCTCCAGCTTCATTTATAGTCCAATGTTCATCATCATCAAAATGTACATCTCCTCCATAATATGGGAAGAAGGCATGAGCCAGAACACCTCCATATCCATCAAAGGCATATCCATCTGCATGGTCACGCGATACAAAGAAGATGTCCAAATCAGCATTCCTTACGACCTCTGTGAAAGTTAATGGAGTGACATTTGACCATTCAGAGAGAGCCTTGCGCAGAATGTTATCACTTACATTTCTCTCAAGACTGGATGAAGCATTTATAATGGTGTATGTGAGGTCTATCTTAGGCCAACCACCATAGTTATGGATGGAGTATCTTTGAAAACGTTCAGAGCTTGTCATTGTGTCAGAAATGTCTGAACAACCACATCGAGGTGTTTCCATTAGTTTCTTTGTCTCTGTGTTCATCTGGAATACAATCAGGCACACATGAAATGATCATCACGTTAGGTCTCATACAATCACAAACAATCTCTTAATTTTCAGTAATATGTAGAAAATGCAAGTTTAATTATTTGTCCTTGAAATATAGACCAAAGTTTTGTAATTAAAATAAACCTAGAATACAAAATTTGTTAAATAATAAGCATTCACTCATAAAAAAACCCAGAAAAACTTGTAATATCATAACCTTGGACATCTGTGAGATATGCTCACCAGGAAAACAGGAAATGTCCCAATCTATGACCGTAGATTATATGTTGTATCATTATCTTAGTATATGTAAAAATACAGATTTTTTGTAAAAGTGTATAATCTACGTGGGATTATTAAAAACATGGGCATGAATGTGACCATTTGATTTGCCATTGATAAATAACCTCAGCATACTTTTTCAGTCAGGATAGGGAGAGGTTAAATGGGAAACCATGTAATCTCACATCAACAAATAAATGGAGTTGGAGCTTCAAATACAAGAATCCCACAAAAGCAGTGTTAAGGGCATACTTATCCTCGGAGACATGCTTCATTGCATCAATGTGATGCATTTTACTGGCTCAGACACAGAAATAAAACATTAGTAATGTCTGTTGATACATTAATTGTGTCTCCTTTTGTACTGGACTCTGTCATTAGATATATAGAGTCTCTGGAAACAAAGTATTTATTGCTATTACCGTCGTTCCACTGGAAAATAGTGAATGGACAAATAATAATTTCCATACAAAGTCATACACTCAGAGAACCTTTCATGCTTATGTTTTCACCAGACTGGATGTAAGCACCTTACAATATATATAACCAGTCTATTTCAAGTTTGGATTTTTTAATAAGTAGGTACTAGAACATGGGACCATATATACATAGAAGAAAAACTTGCCGAATTAATTATCAAACAATAGATATTGTTTTGTATTTATGTTCCCCTGAACAGGAAGCCATCCCGACAACGGTTTACCTCCTTAATTATAAGTGGTGTTGTCACCCATTTTGTCCTCCTGTTTGAAGCAGTACACGTGTATAAAATACAGGGTACCATGTCTATGGTACAGGACTGAAGCCAAGAAAAACGGCTCTGAAGTTAATAAACCAACAAAGACTTGCCTCTCCTGTCGCAGGTAAGCCCCATCTCTGCTGAAAGGTGAGCAAGGCTCTGGACACGCTCTGAATGGCTACACGGGACCCAGGGCTTTCCATGTACCCGTACTGTCTCAAATAGGTCTCCACCTCAGCTGGATCTGACATATCTCTGGGTGTGTTGGACTGGATAGAAACACACCCTGCTAACGGGAGCAAGAATAAAACAGTCACACAAAACATAACTACAGCAGCAATTTTTATGAAACATATATCCCTTGTGAATTGGTTGATGAACATTTCAAATATTCATCGACAGAAATATTTGTATATATAGTGCTTTTCCTAACTTCCAAAAATGTATATATATTTTTTTTTCTTTGTAGCATAGAGCAGTGATCCATCGACCATTCCTATAACCAACTACCAGCAACACCTAGATCATTTATCGTTTTATAGTCAGGTGACAATTAACTTTGAGCGGTCTCTTTGGTTTGTCTGCTTTTGTATATAGTAAGATATAATGTCCCATTAAGTGAATTGCAATAACTGACACTAAACAAACTTAAAGGAATTGTGACATAACCAGCTATTTTGTATACAGCTGCAATTAAACCACATTCAAATCAATTACTCTTAAAGACAACATGTAGTCTTGGCAGCAACAATGGGAGATAATTATATTTGTTATTATTGTTCTGTAGACATTCTATTTGTATGTATAATGAGGATTAGAGTAAGGTTATGGCGCCATGTCTTGACCCGTAAGTAAAGCCATTCATTCACCCCAACCCTGCTTTTACATGGATTAGGATACAAAATTCCTTTATTTCATTGCTTCATAAGAAGTATTTTTTCAAGAAAGATGATCCACATCATCTCTACCTTCTAATATTCGTTGATGACCTTTAAAGCTACCTATATTTTAATGTTTTTATACTTATTTATAACTTCGCCGCACTCTTTGTATAATATAATACGAAAATTGTATGTCATTTACCCTTCTATTTATTTTTATTTCTCTTCAACAAAAACCACAATAACCATTGGTAATATTATCCAAGGTGTTCCAGTGTAAATATGAAGGTTTTTATGAGAATTTGGGGTTTTTTTCACAAGATTTAACCTGGGTGAGGGCCTACCTCCACGTGCTATAAAACTGGCTGAGAGGAGAAAATTGAGAGCGTTTCTGGTGAGGTAATTCTTAAGTGAGTGATTTTCTCCAATATTTTCCTAATGAATTTACTTTAATTTGCAATGATATTGCAAATGAAGTTTACTATGTCATTTTCACATAATCTTCAATAAAATAAATTTTTCCTTTATTATGTTTCATCATTTGTGGTATGCATGATATAGACTAATGTTAAGTTTTAATTTTAAGCTAACATTAAAACAAGACATGCACCCTGCCAGCAGCCATGGCTCAAGATATGACTATAAGCTGGATTAAAACAAGTGATTAAATGACTGACCTGTTAAACACTCAGTAAAGGGGATCCTGAGTAAAACACCTGTCTTTTAAAAATGCCACAATGTCCTCATGTACTGAAAGATTTAACGACAACTTTGATCAACTAATTTAGATGAACACATGTTTGAAATAAAACAGCTTTTAATGTAGACATATGAACAAATCTAAATTTTAAAAAATCTTTTTCTTGCTGAGCTGATTTATTTTTCATTCAAGAAAACCAAATATACAAAGTGTAAGCAATTTTGGATACACACGGTTCATCAATATACAGTCCCATTAAAAAGTAGGCAATTTTATTTCATTAAAAATAAATTTATAATTTATTTGGAAATTGCAAGTTCTTATCTGTTTCCGTTATTGAGTAGAAAAAGCTATATGTCTCTTTCCTCTACCGGGAGGTTATGTTTTAGGATTGGTTCGTTTGTTTATTTGTATGTATGAGGGTGTGCGGGGCCACTAGCGGATCCGGGGGGGGGGGGGGTACAAAATTATTTCTTGACAGTGGTGTTAAATTTACAGGAAATGCACTCTATTTTTACCAAAAATTAATTTTTTTCCAGGGGGGCATGCCCCCCAACCCCCTTAGTTATAATATGTCTGATGTGAACCCCCACCTTACTCAATGTGAACCCCCACCTTACTCGATGTGAACCCCCACCTTACATAAAAGCTGGATTCGCCCCTGGGGGCTGTGTGTTTGCAATTACTACATAAGTAATGAACAGATCTTTATGATAATTTTGTGTGTTGGGAGTTGCCCAAGGAAGAACTGGTCACATTTTAGGAAAGATCAAGCTCATATTGTGGAAAAACCAGAACTGATTTTAAAAGGTCCCTTTTTAGGCTTTCTGGTTGACATTACTCCAATATATATATAGTAATACTGGATCATCAGTGAACATGCTGGTTTTACAAAAAGTCCTGCATTTTCAGAAATGAACTTATGAACTCTCTTTTTTTTCTATTATCGATATCCTTGAGGAGTTTTGCCAATTTGACACGATGCAGAAATTCCTTAGGTAATTTCATCAACATTTATTTGCAGATTTTTTGTTAATATCAACCTGTTTTATTCAGCAACAGTTTTTTCGCACAAGATTAAGTGAGGCCTCCTCGTGAATGTCATTAATTCAAGTGCCCTCAATAAAATAAGTGTCAAGTGTCAGTAAGATAGCCTCTCCACATCTGGAGTGAGACATTTAACAGTTTAATGCAGACAGACTGAACCATTTATATCAAGCGGTGAAACAGCCTTTGATTGATTGGATTGCTCCCCTACAGTAACTACACAAACATGTGACATTCAATCCAATTAGCCCCATCACGAAAAGTGTAGAATTTTTAAGGCATATATCTCATTTAAAATATGTATCTGCATTTTTGTTCTGCTAAAAATATAAATAATGAGGCGTCGAGCTGGACTGCAATTGTTTATTCAATGCAAAGTAAGATAGTAAAGTGGGCGATAATAAGGTTACAGGCAGCAGTATGAGACACAGCAGAAGAGGTAATCTTCTTAATCACACGCATACACACTTGATATAACCAGGTCTTTATGACAATGAATACCATTATTATGCACCAGTTGATAAGTTTTCTGAGTGGATCGCTAGTCTGCACCAGGCGTGGCTAACAACAATTCACAGGAAGTGGACTCGAACGTCATTCCTAATACTAGTGCTGTTCAAACCAATTTTTTTGTTTAGCAACACTTCTGCTGTAGAAATAGCACCAGAGTACTGATTAACTATTTGTGAAACTGGAACTAACTGTGTGAAATATATCTTCTCTAGAGAGCACCAGCTAGGATTGTCATAACTTATTAACTACCTGTGTCAAAGTCATTAGACTTGCTCCAAGTCTTTGTATTTCTTATTCCACAGAATCTAACATATATGAGATCATTATGAATTCACTTGATGAGAGAGAAACGTTCCATCTGTTGAAATTCAAAAGTCAGTCCCATATTCTGATACAAAGCCATTCAGTCCTCATATAATACCTAAGACAAAGGACTGGAAGAAAGTCTACAAAGTCATTGTCTTGAGACAAAGCAAGACCCATTTTTTTTTTCAAGAATCAAGCACTTGTCAAGGAAAGAGCAATGGATTAACTATGATTTAAGTTGTGGAAATTTCTGAGTTTTGAGGATATTTTCAACAGCACAGATATCTTCAGGGCCAGAATCATATAGTTAGGATTATAGTCTTCGGTAATAAAACAATCTAATAATGCATATAAAGGTTATTAAGGAGCCAACTTTATAAAGAATAGGCCCATTATAAGAAAAAGAATTTGAAGACCTATCAGACAAAATGACTTTACTTCTACAACAAGTCAAAATTCCTTACTACAATATATTTATAGACAAACTAAATAGTAAATTTAAACTTAAGCCTATTTTGATTTAACACAGACTTTGTGAACCATGACAAGTTTAATGTCATTGATTAATTAATTGTGACGAGTGGATGCTAGTTTTAATTTATTGGGCCTTAGGAATCTGCAGTCAGCAAATATCAAGCGATATACAAGTTCATTTAGAATTAGAATAGTAATATGAAAGTAAATATTTTAATTAAAATTAGCCTTGGAAAGGCTGATTCCAGATATAAATGGAGGCCAATCCAACGACAGAGGTCTGGATATTTGGTGTACAAGCTTAACATATCAATATTGAGTATTTGGTTTTCTGTCACACGTGTAAATACTGGCTGAATAACTCACTAGCTGACATTTTAACACCAAATCACTAACACCAGAGTAGATTAAATGAAAAAGGTAAAGACTGAGGAGAAAGGAGTGTTTTATAGAATGTTTACTGAATGCTCTGTATATATTTATCTATAAGCAGTCGTCTCAAATTTAGAAATGTATTTATCCAATAAAAAATGCAAGTATGTCCAATGAACCCAAAAAGTCTCCAGAAAAGCAATGCAGGATATTAACGGGACAGCTGAAGTAGGATTTTAAAACTTAGTCCGTGTTTTAAGAACTGTGATATACACAAGAAATACAAAGGAAGCATTCTGTCACCAGTATGATAGACATTGTTACAAGTTACATGGCAGTAAACATACAGCCAGGATACCTTATCAACAAAAATGTGATAAATCTATGAACAATGAAGTTTTAAATGGAAAAATAAGATATATAGATAATTAAATAGGATTAAAATGTCCAGGAATTCAGCAAGTGGACAGAAAGAAAAAACTGTCACAAACTTCAGGTGAGCTGTTGGATGAGTTATTTCAGTACGGCCGTATTTGTTACCCAAGTATCGAGAGGTATTAGTATCCAAATTGTTCACAAATTTGGCATTGAATTACTTGTGTCTCACTTTATGGTCGTTGTTTTGATTCAAGGTTATAACACCATCTGGGATTTCACGAGGACAAGTACTCGGGCACCCCCAGTCCGGATGATATGACCTTCGCATGGATGGGATTTTAGAGACAAAAACTAAGATTTGAGACTTCAGACTTTTTGTAAATTGATCCTATAGTAACTCACAAACATGCTGGTTTCATGCCAGTGATAATTACTGTCACAAAAAATTCTGTATTGACACAATTCAGGAGTTCCTTGTTGTAGATCACTTCTCTGTGAATGACAATTAACTCTGAAACAAAAGTCTGATTTGGTGAAAAAAGTTGTTAAACAAGTCACATGAGTCACATCAAGTTATTTTGTCTTGTTGATGTAAAATTGTGTGTATTGTTAGTAGAACAAAAAGTGGTAAACACAGATGACATTTGCAAGTAGAAAATCTTTGTAAATAACCTTCTTAACTCATGATAACGATTATAAGTTTCATACTTGAGTTAGTTATACAAGGAGATTGCCTGTTTACAGTGTACTGATCCATGAGTAATAGTGATATTGGTATTGATAAAAAGGGGGAAGTTCTGATAAAACATTCAGATATTCAGTAACATGAAATTAGAATAATGACAGATTCAAAGCAAATTGCTGTGGCGTGAAAGAAAGGGTGTGGGTTTAATGGAAATCATTAACTCCCTGGGATTGTATTTGAAGGGACAGGATAGGTCTCATAAAGGCATGAATTCTCTGCAAATAATGATAGAAATCACTCATTGAGAATCTGACACAAGAATTTGGACAAAAATGATGAGGAAAGTTTATATGTTTTCTTCTGATGTCTTCACCTAGTTTGTGTTCTGGTATAGACTAAATTGTCACACCAAAAGTTGATGTGACATCAATTCATTCAAAAACATTTTTCCCATGATTACAATTTTATACATTTTGAATAATATTATCTTGCTCAGGAAACTTTTTCTCATTTCCTTTATGTACAAAGTAATCTTATTCTTACCATATTTATATATCTTCTTTCCATATCACTATTGTGTTCCCATGTCTTTATCTTGTTTTTGTACCTCGTTTCCAAGTCTACATCTTGTTTTCACTTCTATATCATATTTCCATGTCTTTATCTTGTGTGCATGTGTTTAGGCCATAGTCGGGAGATTATAAAATGCATTCCGTACGTGTGTGCATATGTGCATGTTTCCTTTCATCACAATTTTACCTAAATCTTTTTATCTTGGTAATTTATGAAGGTATCTTCACCAAATTTGCAGGAAATGTTTTTTGCTATGAAACATTTCTGTAAAAAATTTTGGTCTAATTTTGAAAACAAAATGGTTGCCATATTACATATTTAAGGTCAAATGGGTGTCATAATATTAAAAATGCCTCTTATGTTCCTTATTATTGGTTCTAGACCTTCAAAATATGTAAACAACTTTTGGGAAATCATAGGGCTGTGAATCTTTTGCAAGTGTTGAATTTGACCTTTGACCCCTGCTTGAAGGTCAAGTGGAGGTCATCATACTAAAAAAGGCCTTATATCTCCCTTATTGTTTGTTTCTTTAGAGCTTTGAATTGTACCCTGCGAATCAATTGCAAGTGTCGAATTTGATCTTTGACCCTGCTTAAAAAATTATGGCATGTGAATCTTTAGCAAGTGTTGACTTTGACCTTAGACCCTTGTGCAATGTCAAATGTTGTCATCACATCCAAAAATATACATCTCCCATATTATTGGTTCTAGACCTTCAAAATGTGAAAACAACTTATGGGAAATCATAGACTGCGAATCTTTTGCAAGTGTTGAATTTCAGCTTTGGCCTCTTCTTCAAGGTCAAATGGGGTCAACATACTGAAAAGGCCTGTTCAAGAACTTCAAAATGTGAAAACAACCTGCAAGAAATCATAGCCTGGGAATTTTGCAAGTGTGGAATATGACCTTTAACCTCTGGTTCAAGGTCAAGCAGGGTTATCATACTAAAGAGGCCTTATATCTCAATTATTATTGGTTCTACAGCCTCGAAATATGAAAACAACTCATAGAAAATCATGTCTTGTGAATCTTTTTCAAGTATCGAAGTTGATCTTTGATCCCTGCATCAAGGTTCAGTTGGGCCATCGTATTGAAAAAGCCTTTTGTCTCCCTTATTATTGGTACTTGGGCTTTTCATGGTCAGACCACCTCCAGTTTTTCTTAATATCTCGTGGGAGATAAACACCGCAGCTGTGGTCTTGTTTTCATTCTATGTATATGGTTTCCATTGCCTGAAGTATAACTCCTGTTCTTAAGAAATTGCACTGGCTGCCTATTGAACATCGCCCAGTTTTTACAACAGCCACACTCATTTCCAAATTTCTTCACACTGGTTTTCTCAAGTATTTAACTCCATATGTTTCTTCTTATATTATTTCTTCCAATAATAAGGGAGACAAAAGGCCTTTTCAATATGCTGTAGTTCTTACAGCACCAGGTGCTGTCATAGTGTTGGTAATTTCCTTGTTGCACCAAAGTTTCATCCATCTACTCAGTCTGTCAAACAGTTTGGTTATAGTTTTGCTTTTGATGCTTTTGACTGTGTGGAATACTCTTCCTGATGAGATTTGTGTGTCCCCCCTCTGTTACCTCTTTCAGAAAGAAGCTTAAATCCTACTTCTACACCATGGCATACCCACCTTAGTCTTAATATTTGCCTGACCGGTGTTCTCTGTGGTGCTCTGTGGTCTCTCACCCGATAGTCAGTACTGAAATTGACCATTTTGGTGGTGTTGCCCTTAATAAAGGGGAGATCAAGTGCTGTGAAAGTCCAATTAGAACAAGAATTATCCTGTTTCTTTGTCTTTATCTGTTTTGCATGTATTTAGCCTGTTCCCATGTTATTATCTTGTTTCTATGCCTTTATCTTGTTTCCATGTATTTTTCCAGTTTTTAGGCCTTTGTCTTGTTTCTATATCTCGAACCAAAGTGGGAAAGTTAGTAGTTACTTTTTCCAGTACCAGGTAGTTAACTGTGCAACTAATATCCCGTCATGATATGACATATAGAATGTATTGCAAGGGACAGTAAACACAAATCAGTCAGTCATGCCAGTATCATGTTTCCATGTTTTAATTTTGTTTCAGTTTCTCAGTGTCATGTTTTTATCAGGTGAAAGTATGGTTATCACCTTGAAGTGTATGCATTTTCTTAAAATATACCTGCTCCAACTTTATCCTCAGACTTCTTCAATATTAAATATCATAGGCTATAATAATCTCATTTATTCCACAGCCCCCTTCAACTAAAATCCTTCAAACATAGAGTTGTGTGACTGGGTAGTGCAGTTCCAACTTGAGATTTGGCTGCACATCTAAATAACTCAGTTTTCCCCCCTTATGTGAATGGGTGACCCACCCCCCTGTCACCTTTTAAAGGCCATGTGTTTGTATATTTGCACTGACTTTAAGACAGTTGGAAATTCTTTGCTGAACATGGTCAAATCCTTCCAATTGAAGCTTTGAAGAAAAAATATAATTTCAACCCTAATGTACTAGATTTCCACAGAATTAAATTACTTGTCCAAAAAATCATCAAGATATTTAAAACTGGTGATTTATTTAATTACACAAAACCGGCCCGTCCCTTTCACTTACAGATTCTTTCCAAATCTAAAAAAGGATGTGGGGATTTTTATAAGATTCTTCTGAAAGATATAGTAAAAGGACCAATTGAGGTTAAAAAATGGGAACCATTGGTTAGAATAGAATAGAAACATTTATATAGCGCAAAATTGATGCAACATCCTCTAATGCGCTTGAAATCAAAAAGGGAAAGTCGAGGGACGTTCGAGGTCATGATCCAAGGTTAGCGCCCGCCAGGGAGATGTACTATGGTGGAGGATATGCTAATCTAAACAAGTAGGTCTTTGGCTGGCTACGGAAACCTGTTATTGTTTGTTGTGATCGTACTGATTGTGGGAGTCTGTTCCATTCTATGGGGGAAGCCACTACAAAACCTCTCCTACCGATGGCCTTTTTATGAGAGGCTGAGGAAAGAGAAAGACGATTTCCACGTGTTAGACAACTGGTTTTGATCAAGGATGATAGGTATATGGGTTGAGAGAAATTTATAGCCTTGAAAGTAATTAGATTGTACTTAAACAATATACGGTAAGTGATAGGAAGCCAGTGTAGTTTTTGAAGAAAAGGAGTGACATGGCTAGTTCTATCAAGTCTAAAAACAATTCTACAAAGGGCATTTTGTATCTTTTGGAGTTTAGCAACATTGTACTTACTGATGCCATAAAGTAGGGAATTGCAGTAGTCAAGTCGACTACTGATCATTGAGTTTGCAAGCAAGGCTGCAGTTTCCACACTGAGGAATTTACGAATACGTCTTAGGTCCTTAAGGTGGTAGTAGCAGGCTCGACACATATTAGTTATGTGGTTGGAAAAGGTGTTTCCAGAGTCAAAAATTACACCCAGGTTCTTGACTGTATCAGTAGGGGAAATAGAATTTCCGAGAAGTTGAGTAGGGAATTTATTTATGAGGGACTCTCTGGCTTGTCTATCAGTTTTCTCGGGATTGAGTTTCAATTTCACGCCAGCCATCCAGTTTTGGATACATGTGAGACACTCTGTAAGCTCAGCGAAACTGGAATCAAAATTCCTATTGTCCAATGCTAGATATATTTGGGTGTCATCAGCATATAGATGGTGGGTGACATTGAAATTGGAAATGATATTACTGAGAGGGGTTGTGTAAAGGGTAAAAAGGAGGGGGCCCAGGACAGAACCCTGAGGCACACCATACGGAAGTGAGAACACATCTGAAAAGCTATTTCCTAATTTAACCTTCTGTTTCCGGTTTGAGAGATAGGATCTGATCCACCTCAACACAGTGCCATCAACCCCAAACCAATCTCTTAGGGAATTAAAAAGAATGTCATGGTCGATAGTGTCGAATGCCGCTGAGAGGTCTAGCAGTGTGAGTGCAACAGCCTTACCAGAGTCCAACGAAGCAGCAATGTCATTCTGGATTTTCAACAGCGCTGTTTCTGTGGAATGGAGTCTCCTGTAAGCGGATTGGTTGACATTGGAGAGCCCCTCGCTATCGATATAATTATTTAACTGTTTGGCAACTACTTTTTCGATCAGTTTGGATAAGAAACTAAGGTTGGATACCGGTCTATAGTTTTTTAGGAGATTTCTGTCTAAGTTTGGTTTCTTGAGAAGAGGGGTGACATATGCTGTTTTGAAACAGTTTGGGAATATTGGTGATTGGAGTGACCAAAATGTCCGCACACTCTTTGACTAGTGCGGTAGGGATTGGGTCCAGGTCGGATGATTTGGTGTTGGATGACCTTAGGATTTTGAGGATGTCATCCTCAGATACAGGCTCAAAAGAGGTCAGGGCACTGCTGTTACTCTTCGGTATTGTGAGGGAAACAGGCACTGATGACTCTAAAGCAACTCTAAAGGTTAGTGAAAATAAAAATGATTTTTGGAGGAGAATTTATAAAATTTGTTTTAAATCTGTCCCTGATAACTAGTATATTTGGTTTCAGTATAAAATTATCAATAATATATTAGATACAAAGTATTATTTGCATAAGGTTAAAATATCCGAATGCAATAAATGCCAACTCTGTGGTCTATATCCAGAAACTACTGGTCATCTTTTTTCGCAATGTAGTAAAGTTTTGGAATTGTGGAAGAACTTGAAGCACTGGATCTCTGTACGGACTGGGGCAAACTTGGAGTTAGATGAAACTACTAAAATACTTGGATATTCTAAGTTATAATGACAGTAATTTTTGGCCTTTAAACTTTGTTCTGATCTTGACAAGATATTATATCTATTGGTGTTCAAAGAATAAATTTTCACTGAATGTTTTTCACCTACAGAAGGAAGTTAAAAGAAGATATAGTGAACATAAATATCTAGCTAACATTAAAGGATATAGTATTTGCTTTGAGAAAAGGTGGTGTGACTGGCAAAACCTATATTTACATATATATGAATAAGTAAACTGTTTCATAAAGACCAGAGGGGAGTCAAGAGCATATATATCATGTAAAAAAAAATTTTTTTTTTTTATTCTTTTTATCTGCAGGAAAATGTCGATTCAGGTTATTTGTTAATTACGCTGAACTGTTTATTAACTTGATGCTAGTTGTTATTGTTTTTAAAATCTTTGTTTTTCTGTTAAACATGTTCTCTGGAATAGTTTAGATGTACATATGGAAACAAAAATAAAGAAATTAAAAAAAAAATTCTTTGCTGATGCACCAAAAAGAATATTACAGTGTGTGGATAGTGTCATTAAACTCAAAAAAAATAATGTCAAATAATTTCAGACATTATTAAACTCACATTAATTAAATATGAATTATATACGGTGACCAGATTTGTAATTAGATTCTTTATTAAACTCTCTCTCAGAAAATGACTTTGTCAGCTTTGAAATTGTGGATAACATACTGGGACAACTATCTGGGAATAAACATCTCATATGTAAACTCAATTAAGAGGTCAGTCAGCAAATTTTTAATACTGATCTGTTATTTACTTTGGTGAGAACCTTTATAATCTAAGGGTTTACATAATCAATTACTTTTATCATATTTCTTCTTATCATCTTCCCAAGAAGATGGAAGTATTTTGTGTAGTATTATTGTAACTTCATTACGATAAAAATAATAGGCAAATGTTTGAAGATTGTTTCGATTTGACAAAAAAGTTGCAAACTTGTTTACTCTTCTGGAAGATAGGGATAAAGTTATAAAGAATTAAGTGTTGTCTTTTTCTGCTCAGTCAACATTCTGTGTGGACAGTTTGTGTGAGATATTGGGTAAACAGAGACTTAAGCTGGATACAATCAATGGTGTCTGTTTTCTGTGTCCTGTGAATATTGTCAATATTCCACACAATGGATCACTTGTCTTCAGAGTGCTTTAAGAAAATATTAGCAAAAAGGATCAAGTACTAATACTCCAGTAAAAACAAGCTCTGTAGGTAAAAGTTTGAGGTGTATCCATAAGGAGATTATAACATAGAAAACCAAGTGTACTTATTGAGCGTGTCCCAAAGATCCGGTTAAATCTGTTACTGGTTTTTAGGCTTGAACCTTAAAACTGACACCAGCTTCCTTTAAACGAACAACTCATTAACTACAGTGTAACCCTTATCTAGACTGCTCTGATCACATCTGTATGTGTGACCTTGTCAGGTGTCAAACCCAGCCAATGAAACAATGTGCCAAAAAGTGGAAAAATCCAAAGTTTAACCATGCAACAGTGTGTTACTTTGAATTTTGTAGTTAGTACTATCTTATTGATGCCTGGTAGTTTAAAGTAGAACATGTTAATGAACTAATATACATTGCCTTCCTCCACCCTAACCCCTGACATTGCCTGTCATGTAATGATCTTCTCTCAGTGTTGAAAGCAACATAAAAACTAGACCAAGGATGCATCTGTAGCCAGATGCAAGATGTATCCACCGGAAAAGGACAACTAACATAGTTTTGAAGATAAACTGCATTTTTCAATAATAAGCAAGTTGTAAGCACTTTTAAGTTCGGCTACCCTTATTTTGACCTTTAAGCAGGGTCAAATCCGACCACATCAGAAGATTCGCAGCCCATGATTTCCTATAGGTTGGTTTTACATTGCAAACCTCTAGGACCAATAATAAGGGAGAGATAAGCACTTTTCATCACTGAAAAGAAACACCCGTGGCGGCCATCTTGTTTCTTAAAATGGGACCAAAAATATTTCCAGTCAAGATTGTGTAATGATGAACATATCCTACGAATTTGAGATCTCTACCTATAATACCCTTTGTTCTAGGGGGCCAACAAAACTCCTTGCTGAAAGTCGAAAAACACCTATCCAGTGGATACAATTAATTAAATCAAGTCAAACAGGTAATACATGTGTCTGTCTTTAGGTTTTATTTTAAATCTTTGCAATAGAAACACTTGATTTTCATCTGACACATCAGCTGGATATATGACGTCTTACATAAATGAAGACCTGAAGGCCACAAACTTATAATGTCCATTTTCTTTATACTTCCACAAATGTCAACAGTATAATTGACTTCCAGTGTATGCCTAAGATAACTGTGTGTTGTTCTCAGATTACTTGTTCACTTTAAGGAGTGCGAAGGCGACACAAATATAAGAACAGTATTTGCAGAACTTACATGTCTCAGTTTCTGAGAACCTGCACTATTTGTCAAGTTAAGAGGTGTCTATACAAGATTAATATTTGTTATCTTCTTGGCTTCTTGAAACCATTGTGAAATACTAGCTTAAATAATATTAAAAATTTAGTAGTCTAAAGTCAGATGTGCTGTTTCTTGATACCAAAATATGGTACCCTATGTCGTCAAAATGGGAAAACACACACATGTATCGTCAAAATAGGAAAACACACACATATAGACAAATATGTCACCCTGAGAGGATGTAATTGTAAATTATCAGAATAGGCATATTCCCTGATAGAAGAAAATATACTGGATAACATGTGTCAACTCTGGTCCTATTTTATCAAAACTATAAAATTTAAAAATCTGGACATTTGCGAAAAAAAACAGTAGTTGAAAGTTGTATTTATTTTTGTAAAAAAACTGCTAAAATCAACATTACTGTACATATATGTCATTATTATTTAAAAGCTGAACACTGGTGAAATGACTATAAACAGCCCAATTGACTTTTTATTACCAATATGAATGGGTTAAGATCACTGTGTAAATAATTCAGTACATTTTGTATCTTTGTTGAAGTGACAAAACATATTTATCTACAATGAAAGCTGATACGTTTAATCTTCCTTGTAATAACAAAGAATGTTTTATTAAAATGAAATTATATAATTTTACCCACAAAATAGCAGTTTTGAGGCCATAAAAATTGTTGATGAAGGTTATTTTATTTTGTATACATAAATATTGTATAATTATATTGATACATTATTGGTGATGTACAAATTGGATTGCCTCCCATCACTGATGGTCATCTTCTGCCAGTAGTACCAAGTTTATTAGATTTCGGACCCCAGAGCAGTACCTAAATCTCATTGATTGGAGTTTCTGCCAGTAGAAAGTCCAGTTGAAGTTTCTACCAAGTTTATCTTTAGATTGTAGTTGCTTGCCAGTGCCAATATCTCTACTTCCATCAATATAGGGAGCAGAGTGGTGCGTTGGGTGATACATTCACTTTACACCTCAAAGGTTACAGGTTCACACGCAGGTACACACCTAAAGTGGCAAAGATTGTAGTTGCTTGTCAGTGCCAATAGTTTACAAAAGATATTGTTGTAATTTACTATGTTTTGCTTGTAAATGTAAATGTATAACTTGTGTACTAATTTACTAAACTCCAGCACACAGTTGTTTGAAATTTAACTGTAAAAGCTTTGTGTATCATAGGCCTGAGGCCTTTGAATACTGAAAACACTTGTTCCTTGTTGTTCCATGTTGCAAATAGTTTACAGTGAAGAATCTTGACCAACCAGTATGTGCTGCTTTCCTCCACCCTTGTCCCATTAGATAAGTTCCAGTTAAGGTACTGTATAAGTAAAAATTTTAGCCTGAAGAAATTTTCACTGATTCTTCATTTTTAAGAAATTCACAAAAATCAGTTTTCATTAATGGGTAGTTTCTACTTGAGATATTAATAAAGATTTAAAATTTCACTGGGAATTAATTTTCACCATCCAAGCTCATCAGCTGAAATAGCTAAAATTAATTTCTAGTGAAAATTTCAACTTATACTGTAATTTCTTGTACCCATTTCTATGCAGTCGCTTGTGTATTGAAATGGTTTTATTATCCACCACGCGACGTATTTTCCCTAAATACGGGGAAATACAGACCGGGATGTATTTTTTTTGTATACACCGGCGCCCCGGTACTATGGATATTGAGTTTGATTAGCTTCCGGTTTTTAAACAATATCTCGGAAAGTATGTAACTTACAAATATGTATAATATATCATTGGAAAGGTGTTATTCCAGCGCTTCTGCTCATGTATGTTGCATAAAAATCCATGCAGAAATGACTGAGATATAGCAAGGTATGTCATTCGGGACGTTTTCCTATTATATGCCCAAGGCACCAGTATTTTATGAAATATTTTACTTTTTAATGTTTTTTTGTTTGTTGTTAAGATTTATACATTATTATTCTTAAACAATCATTAAATAACAAGGAAAAACAGTAATTATTTCTATCCATGTTTTAGTATCAATTTTTAGGAACCTTTTTCACAGGGAATCTAATTTAATGCTACACCCTCATCTCCCTGTCATGATATATACCGGGGTATATGTAATGCATTGTAAGTGGTGTTAAACTCAAACCAATAAATATTTGACTGGATTGGACAGGATTAGTGGCTACTCTCTGATTTGTGATTGATGACTACGCCACATGATTTGTGACTACTTGTAACAATGTGTGTATTTAACCCAACATAATCTCATTTCATTGTACACTGTGTATGCTAATTATCTTCTCAACAAAACTATTGTTAGATTTTTGGACCAGTATTTCCCTTTTCACACTTGTTTATCAGTATTTTGAGAGAATATCTCCAATAATATAAGGCTTATCAAAATGTTTTTTGGCAGTTATCATCTAGGTTTTGGACAATTTCAAACAAGATTTGACAAGCGCTTTCGTTACATCAGAATTTAGAAGCTAGATGATTACAAGATCAATCAGGCCATAATTGACCAATTGACAGGCAATTGATTAACATACTGAAGTTCACCCTTTCATGCATGTGTATATCGAGTCACATTTAGGAGCTTACACAGGTTCAATATGTGAGTAAAGTATGAAATTTGGGTTTCTATTTGTATCCCCGGACGAAAGTCTTAAGATTCAGTACGGTCACTCCGCCGCCGCCGGAGTTAGACCTTTCAAATTTGGTATGTGGGTATATATGGGAAATGCCAAGAATGCTATTGTTTTGTGACATTGACCTTCAATTTCAAGGTCACTGATGGCCTCTTAAAGATCAGATTTTGGCCATTTTTTTACATTTTGGCCCAGTTTTCATATACAGAAAGTTAGATCATCCTATGGGTGGTATATGTAATACATATATATGTCTTCTGTATGCATGTAGAAATTTGACCTTGAAGCTCTTCACTGAAGGTCATCCACAGACCGCCAAAGTACCTCACCGAGGCCATTTTTGGCCTTTATGGAGATATTTTTACACTTAATGCTGGCTATATTGCATGGAAACTATTGAAAATGGCTTTGGAGGTTGAGTACATGATGGAGTACCAGCATCCAGTTTGTTGACCTTGGCTATTGTTTTCAAGGTCACCTTAGGCCTGCTGAAATGACTCAAAATGGTACCTTTTACTGCATATGTATGCCTATATAAGACTTTGAGGCCATATACCTCCTTTATTATTGTATCCACTGGAGGCATCCGGTTATAATTATTGGTCCTAGAGATTTGGGATGGTAAACCAACCTATAGGAAATCATGGACTTGGAATCTTCTGGTGTGGTCGGATTTGACCTTGGGCACCTCCTTATAATATATATATATGTCCTTTGTAAGTATGCAGAAAAGGTTTTAGTTATTGCTTAAAATCTCTTTTCTCATTGCAGTTGTAGCTTTGGAATGTATTGGGAGATAAAAGCAGACCATGGTCTGGGATTCCAAAACCCCATCAAATTTATCCCTTTCAGATATTGAGCATTTTACACTTTACTTGATGTAGAATGCTTTGTCTTCCATGAGCAAAAACCTTTTGTCTAGTTATTTTTGTTTTCTTTTTGTAGACAAAGAAAGGAAAGAACTGAAGTTTTAAGTGGCTGGAAAACCAAAAAAATAGAAGATGAAACAGGTTGGTGGTATTTTAAAAGAATAAAAAATACTACCTGTATACTTTTATTTCAGATTTTAGGGTGCTTTATCTATCTTCAGAGTGATTCTAAGAAGTGTGAAACAAACTGATATCCAATGGACATATCTTGTTTAGACAATTTTTAAGAGTGACTGGTACATTTGACATCATAGATTTGAGGTATACTATTGATTCATTTCTAGTTATATAGAAAAATAAATCAAGTCTAATTGTTCGTTCTGTACAGAATATTCAAATTAGATTGCTTGATTGTATGACTTTCTTTTCCCACAACCTAAGGATCACTTCCACAAAAATTAGTTCATGAGCTAAAACATTCCAATTTGAATGTATCATTATATTCATTTTAATCGCTCAGAAATACTGATTTTCTATGTGAATGATAATTATAAAATCTTTATATCTTATAATCATATTTTATAATCTCTCTCAGACCATGTATCACAAGTCATAAAATCTTCCAGAGTCCATAGAGGAGACCTTTACAAAATTTGTCACCTCTTAGATATTAAAACATCAGTCCTGGCAAATGCTTTGGTGAGCAGTAGATTGGACTACTGCAATTCCCTGTTCGCATCACCCACTGACTTTGAGTTGAGAAGATTGCAGCTCATCCAAAACTCACTGCAGGGTTGTCACTCACTCTTCTAAATTTTCCCATATCACCCCTCAACTAAAAAAAACACTTCATTGGCTTCCAATCAAGTACAGTGTACAATTTAAAATAGGCCTTATCACATAGAAAATTCTGAAACATGGCCAACCAGCTTACCTTAGAGATTTAATTCACTCATACACCTCCTCTATAAATACCAGTCATAAATTTAAGTTCCTTCACATCTCTACCTCTGACTATAGAGCTCGAAAATCACAAACATTTTTCGAACTCCTTCAGTCATTATGACCCAAGTCTCTGGAACTCCTTTCCATATAATAAATAGCCACTCTGTCACATCCTTCAAGAAACATCTTAAAACTCACCAGTTTAACTTAAGTTTTCCTACTTAGTATCTTCCCTTCAGTCACACCCACACTCTCTTGATTACCGACCTAGATCATCCCTCGACTATCCGTATGAAAAACACTTTTGTTAACCCACCGCACTGAGTTGTCCATTGTGGGGAAGATATGTGGCTTGCAAAGCAGTAGATTAGATTAGATAATTAGGCTGATCCATACTACTGACAATAGTCCATGATAGTTCATCCCACTAAAAGCCAAGTATTTGTAGGTTTATAAAAATAATTAAGGAGCCCTTAAGTAAGAAATTATGCAATAAACAGACACACAAACACTGTTAATAACATAAACCACAGTCCTGATCACACAATGAATAAGAGAGATCAGCTTTTTATCTTTGTTAAAGATGAACTTATTCCTAAAGACCAATAAAATAGCAGCTTTGAAACTGGTACATTTTTTGTATCTTAGACACTGTGCACACTGAAGTACCAGGAGTTTGACTCAGATGTCTCTGTATAATGGTTACCTGGGACTGATGGTGAACTCATACCTGACAATAAATTATCTTCTTAGGTTTCTTGTGCTTGGCTTTGGTTTCACCTTAGTTGGAACAGCTGTTACCTGGCTATGAGTGGATTCTGACAAGTTATATTGCTGTATTTGAATGTAGTAGCATGTCTGCATGCTGCCCAAGCCAATGGAAAATTATTGAATATAAAAGACAGGGTGCTATGTTGTGATACAATTGGTGCCAGTAAGAATACCATGAAGTACATTTTTTTTAATAATTTAAAGTGTTAAGGGACAAATGTCTCAATTGCTTCTATTCTGTTGTAATCTACTCACACATTGTTAATTTTATCATAGTCAAAGTTTGGGTTTCATGTCCATTTTAACAGTCGTGGCATGACAAGTTATCTTTTAAATCACAAAAAATTGTATTGCATATGTAATGCAGTATTGTTCAGAACAGTAACTTCTGTTTCAGATATCAGTCACTGGGCAAAGAAGAGACAGTTACAGGATTGTTGTTCAGGTAAAGTCTAGTTTCATTTGATCACTGTTTACTTAATATTTCTGTATAACGAATTCATGTGTCGGAGTGTTATCAGGACAAATGATATTGGTTATTCTATCAAAGTGTATTAAAAATAAAATCATTTTCCAAAATTGGAAAGTTAATGGACAAGTATTGGGGTTATGGTGGGCAGTTAAGGAAAGTGAGTTATGCTATGTGAAGTTGTATAAACTTAGATATAATCAACATATTTATTGCTGATTGTTTGACTTCAAATATTATGACTAAGTTAAATAGTGTTTTCTTGTACTCTAAGTCAGATGTAATGTGTATCCTGGCTGACATAAAACATAGGCTTTTCACTATTTCTCCAAATAAGAGAGGAAGTAGTTGCAAATATTCACCTAAAGTATAAGGCTTTCACTTAGAGTTCTCAAAGAAATCAGGTCTACAAAACAGTGTTGAATCAATAACATTTTAACAGGGTCATGATGGCAGAGTTATAACATACTTGCCTGCCAACTCTGGGATCAGAGCTTTATTTTACTCATTTGGAGTTTTGTGTGGCTTTCAACACTGTACAGGTCATAACATGACAGCTAGTTTTGTGGGCAGAGGAAACCAGTACATACAGTTTGTCAAGGTTCTGTACTGTAAACTACCGAACATCAGTAAGCAACTACAGACTTTCCCACATAAGGTCCGGGGTTTGAACTTCCGACCTCAGAGGTGGGAGATGAGTATGTTACCACTGCACCACCATGGCCCCCAAGATCAGAGTTTGAATCCTAGGTGAACTTCAGTTGCAAAAGCTGGTAGTTGGTTCCTATTGGTTATCAGTTTACAGTACAGAGTCTTGGCCAGCTGTATATACTGGCTTCTTTTGCCCTTCTACCTGGGACAGTATAATTGATTCAAAGGTACTAAGCATGACGTAAAACAGGTGCCCCATTTCCTGGGATGATGTAGAAGTTGCAACCAACTTTCTTCTTGAAATTGCCCATCCCTTTAGTATTGCATCCCTTGCCCTGGCCTGTTGTATATTTCTTCTTTGCAGCCGACAAAATGATGTTACAGGAAAACTTTCCAAATGAGACATATCATGCATGTAGATAACAATATTATAAGTGCGTGGAACACTTCAACAGGTATTATATTGTTAATCTTCATGAGTGATGTTTTACTTTTATTATCCACCATTTTGTACGAGTTAAATACATCCAAATTTATAGAGAGAATGTCAAAAAGGCTGTCATATTATGAATATAAAAATTTGATATTTAACTTATGATTTCTCAGCCATTTCTGCATGGATGTTTAAGAAACCAAAACAAGCAGAAGCACTGTGAAAAGACCTTTCTAATCACATTATAATACATATTTGTGGGTTACAAAGTTTCGGAGATATTGTTGTAAAACCAGCACTTGTTAATGCCAATTGTCCATGGTAAGGACTCTGGCGCCGTTGTATACAAAAAAAAATATATATCCCACTCTGTATATCCCCCTATATATTTAGGTCATATACAGGCTCATGGTGGATAGTAAAACAAGCTCCAATCATGTAAACCAGTTAGCTTCTGTTTCTAACCCTTCTACAAACCCAACATAACTGCCTACCTCTATCAACCTCAATAAATGTTATATTATTATATTTTTCCAGATTCCAATAGACAGGCACCTCCCAAGTGGGATCATTATCTCTGTACAGTTATCAAGAAGTGTCGTGCCCTAGAGAGCGTGCAGGTGTTCATCGATGAAAGTCTTTCAGTGTCACTCAAACCCACCCCTAGTCACCTGGAGAGGCAACCTACAAGAGTGAAACTCAAGCACTCCAGTAGCATGCCTACGCTGAACATAAACAAAACAAGCAAAATACCCGAGGAAGATGAACATACAAAGGTAAACCCAGCAACAGAAACAGTTATAAAAGAGGAAAATGAAACAATATCAGAAACAGTAGAGAGCTCTGAAACTAAGTCATCAGAGGGTTTAATAGAAGGGAGTCATCCTGAGGAAAATTCTACAGATACTGCAGTGAACAAAGATAATGACTCATCTGAGAAAAATAATCAGATCAGCAGTGAAGAGGATCTGGAACTAAGTCAGAAGTATGGTATGAATGAGAATTCAGAGAATATAGACAATGAAGAGACTTTGACAGATAGGACAGAAGAGACACCATCAAGTAGACAAAAACAGTCTGATTCCAAAACTAAGTCTCAGGATAAGCCTCCTCCAAAGTTTGGTTATACTAGGTCAAACATAACACTGAATATCCACCCTTCATTCATGCCAATGTCTAATGGAAATACACACTTCAAGGCAGAAGATATTCGAACTGAATCTGATAATGAATACTGTGAAGGAGAAGAGGGTGCACAGTATGAAACTGTCAAGAAACTGAATTTTAAAGTGTCTTTGGCAAACCCATTGAAAAGACAGCCAACTGAAAAAAGGGTACTTCACACAACAAACCTAACTCATTCTTCTGTCCTTCCAGATTATTTTAGTAAAAGAGCTCTATTACCTGGACATGGAGCATTTAGTTCAAAATCTGAGTCCAACATATCTCGAATTCAAGATGACTCTCAAGTAGTGGCAGTTACTCAGGTACACCCAAACAGTAGTCAAGCAATAAACGGAATGTCGGTAGCATCTTTGAAATCTGCCAAGAGAGTACAAAGTGCAATTACAGATACAGTAACTAATGAAAGTGTTCAAGATGGCCAGGAAGAAAAGAAGATGTCCCAAAAGCAAGTTATGTTGGTCTTAAAGAAAGTCACTTTAAAAGATGACCTTGGTGACCTGCACAAGGAAGAGAAACAGGACAACCCATTCCATCAAACCCATGCACTGTTAAGCTCACACCATCAAAAGTATGATCTTCCAGCTACAGCAGTAGTACAAGGTAAACCCAGGAGACATTCTCATAAAGAACAAGGTTCTAAAAGATCCAAGTCTGGGAAGCACAAATCTATTTGCTTTCCCATAGGAGATTTGTTACCCGCTGTAGATACTAGTATTAGAAACAGTATGCCAGCAAGACACTACAGGTCTATGGAACATCCAGGACTTGAAAGAGACAGTGTAGAAGGTACAAATGAAAACATACTGTCTTATGAAGATGGTATATCTATGATGAAACAAGGCATTGAGATTGTTCGACTTAAAAACAATGGTGTAAGTTATTCTGTCTTTCACATATTTTTGACATTTTCAATAGTTAGGTGTATTTAATGAATTGGCTTCCTGGTGCTCTGTTTGAAATAGTCAAAGCTATTCTTCCTACCTGCCAGATTGTGTGTGTTATTGTAAGTGCTATGTCAACAAACTTACTTACTCTTTGCAGTCAAGCTATTACCTCACACGAAGTAATCTGGTAAATCTTTGTTTATTGATAAAGAGGTCCAATATGACATGTCCGGCTTTGTCTGGTTAGATAATACTCCCAAACACACAAACAAGTACAGAAGAATTTGTGAAAACTTTGAATCCTCTTAACCATGTTTCTTTTACTGAGTAATTTGTCGTGAACTTTATCCTTTGGATCGATAATACCCAGACTGTATTTATTTTTACTTTACTCATGGATAATATGTAAAAAGGAATAAAAGGGGAAATGATATACATGCATGAGCATTACCTATTCTATGTAAAGCTGGTGGGTAACAGGGAAATGCTTTCCACATTTTCTACTTTTGCTGAAGCAACTAACATTATCCTCAGGATTGCCAACTAACTTTTACTCTTTTTGACATTTTATCCTGCCAATCTCTTGCCACACCATATTATTTTGATCTTATATACATTTGTCGTCCCTTCTGGTCAACCACACAAAGAAGTTATATTTGTGGGTGTGTTTGTCTATCTGTTTATTTATTTGTCTGTGTTCATTATAACTGCAAAAGTAATGAACAGATCTTTCTGAATTTTTTTGTATGGTAAGGACCAGATAAAAGGATGAAGTGAATTATTTTGGAAAAGATCCAGATCATATTGTGGATAAAAAAAGATCGCAAATTTTCAAAGGTCTCTTTTTTAATGTGTTTCAGTGACTTTGGCTTTCTGGTTGACATTGTTCCAATAATTCTAATTCTAATTGGACTTTTATAGCGCTTAATCTCCCCAAACAAGAGGACTCTAAGGCGCAACAAGCAAAAAGCAGTCAACAAAATTTCTGTATCCAGGGACATAAGAAGGGTCAAGCACCACGGAGAACGCCAGGGGAATGATACTGACTAAGGTGGGTATGCTTTGGTGTACAGGTAGGTCTTAAGCTGCTTTCTGAAGGAGGCCAGGGAGGGAGAGGCACAAATCTCATCAGGAAGAGCATTCCATACAGTGGGAGCATCAAAAGCAAAACTATTACCAAACTGTTTGACAGATTTATGAACAGAAGGGCAAAACTTTGGAATGACAAGGAAATTACCACCACTTTGACTGCGCCTGGTACTGTAATAACTGCTGTAGGAAGAAAGATATGGATAAATAATAAATAATTGTGAGCATCTAGATATTTATGATTTTATTATGTGAGTAGAGCCTAGCCAAGGAAGAAAGTGATTATATTTTGGGAAACATACTAGTCCTTTCTAGTTTTCAATGTTTTTCTAAAGTGTTTGATGTTCTGCTGGTGTTTAATGACCTTCCTGATTTTGCTTCCAGAAATATAAAATTGCAAAAAAATTTAGGTCGGATTTCAAAATTGGCAAGATTCATGGCCAAAACCAGGAAAATAGAACCAGCACATTACAGAGTGCTTGGCAGCAAAATACACAATTTAACCAAACAAATTGTTGAAAGTAATATGAAACCCAGATGTATAAAAATCTGGTACTTGTTGTTCTTCCTATAACATTCATTCAATATTAAAATTATGTCTTTTTAACTACCTGTATACCTTGAGCACATGTTACTGATATCATGTTATTACAGTTCCTTGGTCCGCCAGCATTTCGTCCTCAGAATGGGAAGACTCCTTTACAGAGAGCAAAAGAGAATGTCAGTAAGAGGACATACACCAACCTGCCTCTATCTGCTACACAAGTATGCATTGTTTATGTAAACATATGTTCTCTCAACATATTCTTCATATGGTGACATAGATATACTAAGTTTTCCAATATGTGACAGGTTAGAGTGATGTGTGACAATGTAGTCTATGTGTTTTCTTTTGTGATATTAAAACTTGGTCGATTAAACTCAAATTTATTCACGATCCCAAAACCTGAATCCTGTCTGACAGCAAAACTTGCCATCTGAAACTTAACCATTGATATATGAAAATTTGTTTTATTTAGACAGCAAATTCAACAAAATCAATAAATTGGTGATCAAATCAGCACAGGTTTATTGTCCCTATGTGACAACACATATCTTTGAAAACAAAAGAAAAGGTTGTTTTCTATGGAAAACATAAATCTATCAAAAGATATAAATGTGATCAACCAGATGGATTGCGCAGAAAAAAGATTAAAGCTGTAGTAATTTTTGACTGTCTTTTGGGACATTAAAAATATAGATTTTTTCTGTGATATTGGTAAAGTCATGATAACAAAATGATATTACTGATCACCTCTTATTTCCTTGTGGTCACCAATCTTATTTTGTTCTGATCAGCAGATCTCATTATCACCTCATCATTTGGTAATCATTACAGAGTAATTAAATCGTGGTTATGTTGGGCGCCAACTCACGGTAGGGAACATATCGAGTTGTTCCTTGCGCCAACTAGCCAGGAAGAGTGGTGGCAAACATCTTGAGAGGTACTACCACATCTTGCGTGGGTGCTGCGCTAACTTTAACCTATGAGTAAATCTAATTATACCTCTATAGAGCTTAATCTCTGCAGAAGAAAATGTTATGTAGACAATCAAAGGTAGGGATTGATGTTTCTTAATTGCATTCAGGGATTTCCCAGGCTTATTTGATGTTGAATTGTTTAATATAAATAGGAAGCCTAATGGTTGACGTTTATCTTTTAATTGCTATCAGATGTAAGATTGTTTTGTCAAATGATTATGTCATATTTGTACATTAGTGAGTTAATATATACATATATGTAATATACTTTGCTTTATTATTCTTTCATATATTTTAAACTCCTATAAACAATTATATACTGTTATTTTAATAATTATTCTCAAGTTTTAACCAATGTTGTTTTAAGTTTGCTTTATATGAAATGACACATTGTTATATTATATATCAGTAAACATCTCTATATCACAAAAGTTAAAAAAATATACATGTATTTATAAACATTGAAAAAGTACAGATAAATAATGAAAATCACACTGAAACAACAGTTTACGGGTATTGAGAGACTAAAATACATTTAATGCTTTCCTTTCTTACAGATTATTTCTATGAAAATGGATGCATCTTTAGCATTTATTTGAACATATAAATGCATTTATCTTGTTTAAAAAGATACCACAAATCATATTTACAACTTTCTGAAATATAAAGTTAGATTTCTAAGACCACAGTTGCAAATGATGTAGGACATATGTCTAGTATCTTAATGACAATTAGAAGTCTGTATTTGACCACTTCCAACCAAAGGGGGAGTAAATAATTAACCAATTACAACAGATGATTAAGTTGGTACAGCCACAACTTAAGATAAAGAAGCCACCAATGAGGTCAATAATTAACCAATCAGAAGCCAGGTGGCCACTAACCAGTACAGGACATAAAGGGATGAAGTATGTGCAGCCACAACTCAAGATGGCGTTCACATCTCAAGATGTTTGCCACAACTGGCCCCGCAAGTTGGCACAAGTAACAACTCGAGTTGTTCCCTACCGCGAGTTGGCGCCCAACAGTTATATGAAAATAAGTCATAAGTTTTTCCTGTGATCACAACATAATTAGTCAAATCTGGGAAAATTGGCCTCCTGGAAATCAGTCATGTTCATGGGATTTTCTGGTGATCAATATATGATAAGTCGTGTTCACGAGATTTTCTGTTGATCACCACATACAAAATCATGCTCGCAAGATCTTCTCATGAACATTTCTTCGTAGATGTTATAATACAAATCACGATGTCCTTATAGAGGCTCCATGTGTAATACTTGGAAAAACGGAATGTACAATTACTCATGAAGACTATCTCAGATATCATTTCACTGGAGTGACTATGCCATATCCCCAATGACACAATAGAAAGCAAAATTATTGAAATGATTTTGTAGTCCTTTTGGGGAAAGCACTTTGTTTATCTTTATTCCTGTAGACAGGTCAGAAGACATTATCAGAAAGACTACTCTTTCATATAGAGAATCTTTTCATATATCCACTCAATAAACCTTTCATAGTTATAGTATTACGCATTGTTAATGGTTCATAATACTGATCAAGGAGATGACAAGAATACTCCATTGGAGAGAAAGACTTAGAATGGCTCAATGTTTTATTCAATGGGAGCTTATGTATGTATCCATTCAGATAGCTGAAGTGACTGACTTCAGCAAGACTTTCTGGAAATCTTCTGCGGGAAGCCTCTATTCTAACCCTGTAGTGAGGTCAAGGCCAGGAAGTAGAAATGAAGACGAGGCTAGAGCACGCAGTAGTAGGTATGTGTTTTGTGACTGGTTGTTTTTGTAAAGCTTGAGTCTACTCATAAAATTGTAAGCACAGTTAAGACAAGTAGCAGAATAGGAAATTTATCACTATTTTTATTATTAATATTATTATTTGTACAAGAATGCTGGGAGAAAAGACATAATTGTTGTGAAATGATAATATTTTTTTAGTTGTATAATGTACATTTATTATTTAATGTTCTAGTTTGTAGGTTAAAGTAGTTTAATGCAGTCACAGATATGCTGTCACACCACTGATCTTGTAAATATTTAATAACACATTTTATCTAAATGTTATCATTGTTCTGTTGTTGCCTGGCTGCTTTAACGATGTATGTTTTTTGGCTATATGCAGAAAGCATTATTTTTTCAGCTATTTTTTCTCATAAGTTATTATATCCCCAGATGAAAGTCGGAGATATACTGGTTTCACCTCTGTTTCGCCACTGGTGCTGCTGCATGTTTTGACCTGTGTGCGTGATGAGTCTGATGACTCAAAAACGCTTTCAAGGATTTCATTCAGACCTGGCACACACATAAATTTGGATCAGGAGAGGAGCCTTATTTTAAGGTGACCTTAAAATACTAAAAATAAAGAATTTATGGCCATCTTAAGGTCAGAAATTTGACTTTTGGCCACTTAATGCCCTCTAGGTCAGGCACTCATCTAACTCAAATTTTACGAGGGAACACACCCAGTAAAAATTAGAAACGTTTTTAAATGGTTTAAACATTTACAAAACATTTTTAAAATGTAATTAAACCCTATCTTTGGTTTTCTAAACGTTTCTAAGTAAACGTTTATGCTGTAATGTTTAAAAACGTTTTATAAACATTCTCTATACAAACATTTTTACTGAAAACGTTTATTAAACGTTTATAAAATAACTCAAGAAGCTTGGTTTGACTGGAAAAGTTTTTAAAACATTTATAAAATAGCTGAAGAAATTAATGTTTTGCTGGAAACATTTTTCAAACATTCATCATGAAATGTTTGATAAACAGTACACATAAAATGTTTAAACAACATTGCTTGTCAAATGTTTTAAAAACATTCTATCAAAAACATTTTTTAAACCTATAATTTTAAACCTTCACCTTCAAACATGTCCAAACAAAGATGACGGTGAGCAATAATAGGGGATTTTCGAGGACTTTGTCAAAAATTGCACCACATGCAATCCCTAAAAGTAAGAATTGAAGGGGGCGGCACAGTTTCTAAGCCACTATCTTACAATTTTAGACATAAAAATAATATTTTCAATAGTGAGCAACCATACAAAGATATTGAATTTGACCTCTGACCCCATTATTATTCAGACATTATTATGTTCATTTATAATGTTTTTCTAACATTTATCGTTAAACGTTTAATAAACGGTTTTCATAAAATGTTTTAAAAACATTCTATTACAAATGGTTTTTGTACCCATCATTTTATAACCATTGCCAAACGTTTCCTTTCAAACATTTGCAAAACCCAAAAATGTTTACTGGGACATTAATATATTCTTCTTACATGTGCCAAAAATCAAGTCTTTATGTTTAGGTTAAAATTATGTTCCAGGCCCATAAAGACCCTACTTCAACATTTTTTTGTTGTTGACATTTTTCACCTATTTATATGTTTTTATTCACTCTTTTTATTCACTTTTTTGCTGACATACAAATACAGTGACAGTATGTACACAGATACCTTGACCATACAATGTGACAAAAACCAACTTTTTACAACATAAAATGATCAGTGCTCAGCTACATTCGATTGTCTTTAATTACTACAGAAGAATTATGTCCACCCCCCTGGGGGGTGGATATATTATTTTTGCTTTTTGCGCCATCCGATGTCCGGCGTCCGATGTCCGGCGTCCGGCGTCCGATGTCCGGCGTCACGCATGGTTTCCGCTCATTTAAAGGAAAAGTATTAGAGCTATTGTCACCAAATTTGGTATGCAGGCTTATTGGGTCAGTAGCTTGCTTGGGATTGCTTTTGGCTGTTGTACCTCTTTTGCTTACTGAGTAATACTTAAGTACAGCTATTTTCAGTACCCATTGGTTTCCGTGCATTTAAGCCAAAATAATTAAAGATATTTTACTACAATTTTGAATACAAGATTGTTATGTCCATAGCTCGCTTGGTATTGCATTTGGGACTGATAGCTTTGTCAGTACATGAGTAATAGCCATTTAGGTACTTCATTGTGTATTTTCAGTACTACTTTTGAGTAATTTGCTAATATCTCAGAAACCGTAAGAGATAGAGCGATTTCGACAGAATTTTTGACTCACAGGGTATCTAAGGAATGTACTCTTTGCAATTTTCAAAAAATTTTCCCCTCCCCAAAAATGGCGGCCATTTTGAATTTTCGAATTTTTGCCAAAAATGGCAAAACACAAATTTGCTTCTATCTCCTTAACCGTGCGAGATAGAGCGATTTCGTCGAAATTTTCGACCCACATGGTATCTAAGGAATGTACTCTTTGCAATTTTCAAAAAATTTTCCCCTCCCCAAAAATGGCGGCCATTTTGAATTTTCGAATTTTTGCCAAAAATGGCAAAACACAAATTTCCTTCTATCTCCTTAACCGTGCGAGATAGAGCGATTTCGTCGAAATTTTCGACCCACATGGTATCTAAGGAATGCAATCTTTGCAATTTTCCAAAAATTTTCCCCTCCCCAAAAATGGCGGCCATTTTGAATTTTAGAATTTTTGCCAAAAAAGGCAAAACACAAATTTCCTTCTATCTCCTTAACCGTGCGAGATAGAGCGATTTCGTCAAAATTTTCGACCCACAGGTGTTTGAGCATTGTATTCTTGGCAATTTAAAAAAAATTTCCCCCCCCCCTAAAATGGCGGCCATTTTGAATTTTCGAATTTTTGCCAAAAATGGCAAAACACTAATTTGCTTCTATCTCCTTAACCGTGCGAGATAGAGCGATTTCGGCAAAATTTTCGACCCACAGGGTATCTGAGAATTCTACTCTTGCCAATTTTTAAAAAATTTTCCCCTCCCCAAAGATGGCGGCCATTTTGAATTTTAGAATTTTTGCCAAAAATGGCAAAACACAAATTTGCTTCTATCTCCTTAACTGTGTGAGATAGAGCGATTTCGTCGAAATTTTCAACCCACAGGGTATCTAAGGAGTGTACTCTTTGCAATTTTCCAAAAATTTTCCCCTCCCCAAAAATGGCGGCCATTTTGAATTTTTGCCAAAAATGGCAAAACACAAATTTGCTTCTATCTCCTTAACCGTGCGAGATGGAGCGATTTCGTCGAAATTTTCGACCCACAGGGTATTTAAGGAATGTAATCTTTACAATTTTCAAAAATTTTCCCCTCCCCAAAAATGGCGGCCATTTTGAATTTTCGAATTTTTGCCAAAAATGGCAAAACACAAATTTCCTTCTATCTCCTTAACCGTGCGAGATAGAGCGATTTCGTCGAAATTTTCGACCCACAGGGTATCTAAGCAATGCAATCTTTGCAATTTTCAAAAAATTTTCCCCTCCCCAAAAATGGCGGCTATTTTGAATTTTCGAATTTTTGCCAAAAATGGCAAAACACAAATTTGCTTCTATCTCCTTAACCGTGCGAGATAGAGCGATTTCGTCAAAATTTTCGACCCACAGGTGTTTGAGCATTGTATTCTTGGCAATTTAAAAAAAATTTCCCCTCCCCTAAAATGGCGGCCATTTTGAATTTTCGAATTTTTGCCAAAAATGGCAAAACACTAATTTGCTTCCATCTTCTTAACCGTGCGAGATAGAGCGATTTCGGCAAAATTTTCGACCCACAGGGTATCTGAGAATTCTACTTTTGCCAATTTTAAAAAAATTTTCCCCTCCCCAAAGATGGCGGCCATTTTGAATTTTAGAATTTTTGCCAAAAATGGCAAAACACAAATTTGCTTCTATCTCCTTAACTGTGTGAGATAGAGCGATTTCGTCGAAAATTTCGACCCACAGGGTATCTAAGGAGTGTACTCTTTGCAATTTTCCAAAAATTTTCCCCTCCCCAAAAATGGTGGCCATTTTGAATTTTCGAATTTTTGCCAAAAATGGCAAAACACAAATTTGCTTCTATCTCCTTAACCGTGCGAGATAGAGCGATTTCGTCAAAATTTTCGACCCACAGGTGTTTGAGCATTGTATTCTTGGCAATTTTAAAAAAAATTTCCCCTCCCCAAAAATGGCGGCCATTTTGAATTTTCAAATTTTTGCCAAAAATGGCAAAACACAAATTTGCTTCTATCTCCTTAACCATGCGAGATAGAGCGATTTCGTCGAAATTTTCAACCCACAGGGTATCTAAGGAATGTAGTCTTTGCAATTTTCAAAAAATTTTCCCCTCCCCAAAAATGGCGGCCATTTTGAATTTTTGCCAACAATGGCAAAACACAAATTTGCTTCTATCTCCTTAACCGTGCGAGATAGAGCGATTTTGTCAAAATTTTCGACCCACAGGTGTTTGAGCATTGTATTCTTGGCAATTTAAAAAAAATTTCCCCTCCCCTAAAATGGCGGCCATTTTGAATTTTCGAATTTTTGCCAAAAATGGCAAAACACTAATTTGCTTCTATCTCCTTAACCATGCGAGATAGAGCGATTTCGTCGAAATTTTCAACCCACAGGGTATCTAAGGAATGTAATCTTTGCAATTTTCAAAAAATTTTCCCCTCCCCAAAAATGGCGGCCATTTTGAATTTTTGCCAACAATGGCAAAACACAAATTTGCTTCTATCTCCTTAACCGTGCGAGATAGAGCGATTTCGGCGAAATTTTCGACCCAAGGGGTATCTAAGAAATGTACTTTTTGCAATTTTCCAAAAATTTTCCCCTTCCCACATATGGCGGCCATTTGGAATTTTCGAATTTTTGCCAAAAATGGAAAAGCACAAACTGGCCTTAACCGTGCAAAATAGAGTTATTTCGTTGAAATTTTCGACCTATAGGGTATCTAAGAAATGTACTCTTGGCAATTTTCAAAAAATTTCCCTTTTCCCAAAAATGGCGGCCATTTTGAATTTTCGCCAAAAATAAAAAAACAGGAATTTGCTTCTATCTTCTTAACAAAAGGTTGATAGGGTGGACATTACACATGATAATGTGTGTTCTTCTATGCTATCCTGTTTCTATTCATATGTCGCAGCTACAAGCAACAGGGCGTCCTATTTCTAGTTTGAAAACAAGTTAGTAAAGTTACACCATATTTTTAAAAAACTTACTGTATCTAATTTCTAGCTTCGCCACTTGCTCTTGATCTAAATATAATGTGTTCATGTATTTACAGAAGTGTCAATTAGTGAGTGTGGATGAAGATCAGGCACACTCAAAAATATATGTGTGAAAAATCAAGACTTTAAATAGACATTTAACCTGTGTATAAGTGACCTTTTTGACATTTTTCACATATTTTGTCCTGTTATTTAGAATTGGTAAGTTTTACAAATTTTAAACTGTATTAGATATAACTTTTTTTTGTAAGGTTTGTCTGTGAAAAATTTGAAGTCTGTAGCTTTAATTTTAAGGTCACCTTAAGGTCAAATAGTGAGTGTGGATGAAGATCAGGCACACTCAAAAATATATGTGTGAAAAATCAAGACTTTAAATAGACATTTAACCTGTGTATAAGTGACCCTTTTTGACATTTTTCACATATTTTGTCCTGTTATTTAGAATTGGTAAGTTTTACAAATCAATCTTAAACTGTATTAGATATAACTTTTTTTGTAAGGTTTGTCTGTGAAAAATTTGAAGTCTGTAGCTTTAATTTTAAGGTCACCTTAAGGTCTCAAAAATGCCTACAGAGACCAAATTTATAGACTTATAGAGCTGAAATCTCATTACGGAATCTATTGATAAATTTGTTTTCAAATGTGCCAAAAATTAAGGCTTTAAGTAGCATTTAACCTGTATATAAGAAGAATTTTTTTATAAATGTACCAAAAAATAAACAAAAATAAATGAAAAATAATTTATAATAAATCTGAATCACACAAAATGGGTGCTACAAAAATAGCCAGTGAATGCCTGTGGCATGAGAGATGGTCTGTCTGGGGATATGTTGGCGATGAGTCTGTACAATCTAGTTTTTGTTTGATTCAGATTAGAAATAGCATCTAACATACTCGACATAATGTGTATTGGCTACAAGCTAAAAGAGAATCAAAGGCAGAGGGGAAGTATTACAGTTAACTTATTATTGTATTGCACTAAAATTCCCCTGCCTCTTGTGCAATACTGCAGATGAGAGTTTGAATCCTATTTGCAAAATCATGAATTACCTTACTTATCCTTCAGTATGTAAATCAGCATGACATCACGTGATGGGTATTTGCATATTTAGTTCTGATAGGCCACTTACACCCATGCCAGGCAGCTTGTCTCACAGAAAAGCGCATGTGTACCACATGCATAAGTGAGTACATTGTGAATATACCTGCAATGCACAGTTTTGAATGTGTGCATGGTGTTGCTTGTGATGTGAAAATACACTATGCTGCTTTTTGTTTGATTTACCAATTAAATTTGTAGTTTGTGTGAAAATGAAATTAATTTTCATTTTTTTTGTGATTTTGATGTTGTCTTACTAATAATGAAAACTTTTGTCAGCCTTCATAAATATTTTAATAATATCAATGTCAATAATATGTTTTATATCAAGTGTAATTCATAAAACTATTTCAGAATGATGTATATGTTATATTAATTATCTTGTGCTATGGCATCAATCAGACAATGACACATTTCAGTCCCTCAGCTTATTTTGAAGTGTTAGCCATTTTTTGCTTTATGTTCATGAAAATTATTTGAAAATTGATGGAAGGTTACAAAACAATGCCTAAATAAGCAGATAATTCAGTAGGAAACCAGCAAAATCTGTCTTACACCCTAGTTCCACTGTCAAGAGTTTGTTTCTTGATCAGTCTGAGTTTACACTCGTGAGCCAACTATTGAAGCTCATACAACTTCTATTTGGCAGCATATGTTTGTTTGCAAATGAACTCTGCTGGATCTGGATCACCACCTTGAGGGGTTTTTAAAGGATTTTTTATTATTGCACTCATAACCAACATTGGAGGTATCAGGCCTTGGTAGAGTTTGTTTTATGGGTATTATTTTCACCCACAGCACTGGGTGGTTGGGCAGCAGGAAAAATCTTGTCTGGGCTGTATCTCAGAAACCGCACGGTGTGGGATGTTGATACTTGGTAAGAACATTGGTTAGGGATTGTAGGAGTGCAGTGTCATTGTGAGACCTTGACTTGACCTTATCTATGCCTGAATGTTTTCTGTTGCCATATTTAAGACATATTTCTCCTATACACCTCAATTTACCTTTATTCATGGTGTCCAATGCTACTTCCCCAGGCTTGTGGCCTCCGGAGCATCTCTGTTGCTATTTGTAAGGTGTGAAACCTTCAGGGGCGAGCATTTCTATACTGAGCAGTCATAACTTTTTAAAGCTAGGTCCTGCAGAATGCCCACAGAAGGATTTGATTGGCTAGGGCTTGAGATAGATGAACAGGCAGACTTTTGCATTTATTAATGTAGATATTACTTACTTTTCCATACATTAGAAAATCATCAGCCAAGTTGTACAGGTACATGTGTAAAAGTGTTTCTTCCTGTCTAGATTTGTATATCTGTAGTTATAAGCTGTCACTCTACAGACACTGTACTTTCAAGTGGATGTTATAACAAAGACCAGCTGTAACATAGTATCAATAGGATTAATGACACTCATATAGTGGCATAATGAAACACCTTAAGTTTGTGTCATTTGTAAACAAATTACATTCAATTATTACAGTAAAACTATTACAAAATCTGTGAAAGTGGAGACATTGAAACTTACTTTAACCTCCAATGAAGCACAAGGTTTTTATTTCAGTGCAATGAACTGAGTGACATTCACCCCTGCATTTGCTCACTTGATGACAAATTTTTGTTGACAATATATTTCTCATGTTTACACCAAATTGCGTTTAGCAGTGAAATTTTATTGACATGCTACTGCTTCAAAATTAGATTGTGTAAGAGAACTAGATTCATTAGCTTGGAACATTTTTCAGCCACTTTTCTTTTGTAGACCATTTTTTACAATTTACCACTATTGTTAAATCATAGCTCAGTGAAATATAAGAATATAAAGCTTCCCTACTAATGGTGTAGGAAAATACTCAAATTCTTTCATGGGAATATAACCCAGTAAATTAAGTAATTTTTTTTTTTTGGCAATTTAGATGAGATATTAAAATGGCTCCTGTGGTACAAACACAGCCATATTTAGAACAGGAACTTCTAAAGTACATCAAACCATGTTTGTACAAGAGCAAGTAAATCTCCCTTTACTGTGGCTGGTAGAGGTCACAGTGGTTTGTGGTAACACAACCACCTACTGAAATATGGACCTTGGCCTTAAAAAGGACAAACATATCACTTGCTTGGCAGTGTCTTCTGCATTGCAGTTCAAAATTGTGACTGATTATGATGCATGGCTTTGCTCTATTGCTGAAGTCACACATCATGATATGACCTGTACCGTTTGTTGAAAGTAATGTTTCACCCACATCAATCAGATGGAATAATATGACTGACATTTTATTTCTATTCTAGCTGCATCCTCTGTGGCTTTGCTTTTGACTCCCTGTGTGTCCTGTTGTGAATGATTTGGCTTTACTGCAGGCATAAACACCCTAAAAGTTTGATTAACCCCCCAAGTTAATCACAAAGCTTGTTCTTCAAGACCTGTGAATATTGCCAGGGAGATTGCATATAGCCTGCCAGTTTCATTTGTGTCTGTGTGCTAAATCCTGCAATGTGTTCTCACTCATAATGGAGATAAGATAAAACTTTATGTGACAGATGCTAAAATGCTTTCTCTGCTTGTAAAGGTCATCTGCAACTGTCATAAATTATTCACTTTTTTCTCTAACATGCTGTAAAATACAGCTGAAGCTCCATGTTAGTTAACATCATTACTTGCTTTTAAGTTCACATGTGTCAACGTACAGAAGCTGACTAAAATATAGTGTGTCAGGCTTTGCTTCCTTAATTTCTTATAAAAACTTCCTCGCTTATGCTTTTCCCTTGTTAAAAATTTAAATACTGATAACGGTATTTTGTGAAAGGGACTGTTGCTGAAACTATTTATTTATATATTATCTAATGAAAAGCAAAATGTTGTTATTTTGAACCTACACCTCTTAAGGCAACATTTGTATAAAACATATCAAAGGCTTCTTATTTCATGGATTTTCTATGCTGAAGACTTTCCATATATTGGATTCATTTTTATCATCACTAAAATTATTGTTTTATCCTTTTCATGTCTCATTTACAGTGTGGTAACTTACTGGTGAAATAAATACACAATATATATTTGAGTGTAAAATGATGATATTAAAATCAAGTAAATATAAATTACATGTTCAGACACATAAATGTTCTATCTGCATTGAACTTGTGAACTTTTCCTGTTAGACTTTCAAAAAAGTGGAAGGCTGATCACCAGAATACAGGGCAACAAACAGCAAGTGAACTGCAGCAAGTCAGCAAAACTCTGTCATCTAGACTCAATCAACTGGCAAGGTAAATGTGATATGGTGTCAGTCAGACTCTAGTTAGGTACAGATACCGGTATGGTCAAACCACAATCTGGCTGGCTAAAACTGACATTGTAATCTAAACTCATTTAGGTGGCTAGGGGAATTTGATATTGTGATCTAAATGCAACTGGCTGGCTAGGTAAAAGTGACATGACATCTAAATTCACTAAGGTGACATTGTCATTTAGAGTGAATCAGCTATTTAGCTTAAAGTAACATCATGTTGATTGAATAAGCTAGGTAGGTAAATTTGACATTTTTATGAAAATTAAATCACCTGGTTAGGCAAATTTTACATTTCCGTTGACTTAGGTGGATAAGCAAATGCGAAATTGTCAAGTAGATTGTATAAAATTGTTAGATAAATATAAAATTGTCATATAGATTGAATCACATATTTAGGCAAATATGACATTTTCCTGTAGATTGAATCAGGTGATTAGGCAAATGTATGTGATACTCTCATCTCTACACAGTTCATCACTATTGATAGTCTGATGGTATAACTCCTTGCTGACAAATGTTTGTACACAGACCGGCTGTTGTCAGGTCAATAACTTTAAACTTAATGGTTTGCACCATTTGAATAAGAAATTATTTGAGTTTATTTTATGATATTATTTTATGTTTTGATTAAGGTATTATTTTTTCCCATACATACATATAATTATTTCTTTTCAATTAGCTGAATTAGCTCTTTCATTTTATAACTTTTTATTTTTGTAATTGTGGTTGTTTATAAAAAAAACAGTGTTAACCACATTGCACATGGTATTTTGAAATATATTCTTCTAGCAATCTTGTAAAAAGATATATTAATGTAACACATGCATCATGTTTAGGAAAAATTATCAAAATAAATTTGCATTCCTTAAGCCTATGTCTCCAGACAGAGGAACATAATCTTTTTTATTTACTGTAGCTTCACTCAACCATCACCAAACCATCATTCTTCACCACACCTGGGTTATATCCATCATTTTATGCCATTTCTATTCACATCTGGTAATGTGACCTAGTGGGCAACACACTCACCTAGGAACACAGAGGACTTGGGTTTAATCCCTGGTACAGGCAGGTACATACTGGCTCAGATGACCTTTTAATATTGCTCTCATTTGTCATTGGGTCTTGTCTCCACTGGAGATTCTCCAGTGGCAGGCTGAAGAACCTCAGGGACTTTGATAAATGGTCATCCCTGAAGTTTTGTCTTTCAGTTAAGGCAGTGTCAGTCACTAGACCTTCAGCTGAACGTTGGCATTCACGTTGAGTTTGAGTCCTATAGTAAAGGAAATATTGAGTATAAACAAATGACAAAATACATTCCGTAGCAATATTCACCATCAATGGGAAACAGTCATCTCTCTTGAACCTATTTAAAAGAATTTTTGAAAAAAAAAATGAAATTGCATATTTAAGGTTTGCAAGGGCAGACCACAATGTCATTCCTTATTTCCCAAAGACAAACAGAGGTGAAAATTTCCATCAGTTTTATTTCCTATTTGTTAGCGTCCTGTGCCATAAATCACACCTAACCTACTTTACTCCTGACAACAAATCTGAATAATTCATCGACTCTAATACACTTTGTCTGTATTTTTCACTGTTATTTTTGTTTTATAATAAATTTTTTTATGCTTGGAAATATTGACTTGATGATTTTTGTTATTTGAATTTCTTCACTGAACTTTGAACATTTAAATGTTGCCCAATGAATTGCAGTAATTGTGGGTGTTTAATTTTTATTATTTTTTTGTTGTTGTTGTTGTTAAAAGTTGAAATTTGTTCATTTCTCATTGCACAGAGTGGTATGACAGATTTTTTGGGTTTGTGACATAACAAATTTTGTTTTGATTATTTTTGTCCATGAAATCACATATTGGATGGCAAAGAAATGCCGATTGCATTGTTAGTAGTTTCACACTGTCACCAGACAACTAGCATCTGTCTGACATTGTCTCAGGTTGAATGCAAAGTAGAAGGGAGGGTGAATGGACATATTCATATATTTTAAGGGGAAGGGGGAGAATTTTAAGTTATGTTATCACATTCAACATAATTGTAATATCATGGAAAACTTCACTAATATAGGTCAAACATCCTAGTGGTAATGTATCCATATAGTACTAGGAAAAGCCTAGGAAAATGACACTCACTGCACTAAAGACAAATGCATTTGTTCACTGTGCAAGGTAGTTTTGAATTTTTAAACTGTTCTTGGCAACATTTGTTTTTATTCAAAAATAAGATAATTACCAGTATATGTTTTTATAAAACAGTGGAACACAATGCCATCCTTCAAAGACTGGTTTTCAGACAAGAATATATATATGTCCCAATTTATCAAAATCTAAGATCACGGTTTTCTGGATGTCATCAACATAGCATGACATATTGTGCATTCTGGTTGATTTTTCCCTTCAAAGACACAACATTATATTCAATAAGATATGGCCAGATGTCCATTTTTTATACAGGTGTTCCACTGGAGCCGACCGGCCAGTAACTATGCATTTTTGGAGAGTCAGGACCAATGTTTACATGGTCGGTTAGGGTCGGTTGTAGTTTCCCGGCCTGTCGGGGAGCGTCGGTGAACATGTTTGATATTTCTACGACCGTTACCAACCCTTGTATCCGACCCTAAATTCATCCTCCTGTCAGTTAACTTAACGGCCTGTCGGTTACACTTCCAGACTTGTCTGTAACCCTTCCAGGCTTGTCGTTATCACTTGCAGGCCTGTCGTAACATGAAGCCGGCTTGTCTTTTGTAACTTAAGTACTGCTCATTTCCAGCATGATGTGAGGTAAAAATATGATCAAAAATTATGTCAAGAATGACAAATAAACAGTGCAAGTGATCATAATTTTCAGGTGAAGTTCCACATATATGCTATAATTAATCAAGAAACCTAAAAAAGTGTTTTTATTTGGTTAAATAAAAATAAAATCCCAGCTTATTTCAGGAAATAAATTTTTGGGCAAAAAGAGGATCTATCTAAGTGTCGGCCAATCAACAAATCTAAAACTAGGTCACTAGTAAATATTTGGATCCCATCACGTGACCAGAACTACAGGGTGTTTACCTTCACATCCAGAAAAATGTGCTTTCTCAGAGGCTCGAAATTATTTGGTATGAATGTGTAGAAAAATTGCTCAGAGGGACGGAATTTTGAAGGGGTCCTTCCCAGAAGCTCGAAATTGGAGTATAAAAAGCAGCAACAAGCAAGAGGGTTTTCATTGTCACGTGAGATATTGTCAGAAGCACATCTCTCTGCTTGTTTGCACAGGATATAACATTTTAAATTAAAATTTCATATTTTGAGTGGCTCTTTCATTCATAATCTGAAGCAGACATACATTGATTTATTTCTTATATAGTATTAAAACAAAAAACGTGAAAACTATAATTAAAATAACAAAAAATAAATTTGGACATTTTGGTCATGTGATGGGATCCAAATATTCAGCCTTGACCTAGTTTAAGAATTGTTTATTGGTCAACACTTGATCCTCTTTTTTTCCCAGAAATTCATCAAAAACTGTAATGACAATACCGACTGCAAACCTGGTCGTGGAGTTCTGTATGTTTCTCCAGTCCTTTCTGTTTATCAGTACGGCTTGTCGGGACCTGCTATGGCTTGTCTGTTAGGGGTTTAGGGCTTGTAGTAATACTTCTACGACTGGCTGTGCAATAAACGTCCCCAACCCTACGTCTTGTTGGGAAGGTCATTACGGCCTGTCTGTAACTATACCGTCCTGTCGGGGATTTCATAACCGACTCAGCATTTTCGCGCACTTCTTCCCACGACACTACGACTTTTGCAACCGACCCTAGGGTCGTAGGATCGGTTACAGGGTCGGCTCAAGTGGAACACCTGCATTATTTTCAAAATTGTTGGGGCTCAGGAAAGTGTTTTTCTAATTACTTTGAGAAAATATCAGTTTCAATGTAAACTGAGACTTATTTTGTGTGAAATCAGTGTTCAGTTTCATAGTCAACCTGTAGAGGCCCTCAGTGACCCATTAGTCAATGAGTTTAGCAATTCATCACTTCTGTCGTTATACAATCTAATCCAATGGCTGACATCATGTGGGATACACTTCAGGTCAGTCCTAGCATATCGTTAGTTGTTGTAATTGGTAAAAAAAACACCAACATTGATCTTCGCATCATTCTCCTGTACTTATCTATTTGTATATATTTATTTTACAATATTTTAGACAAAGGGGAACAGAGGCTACTGAAATGGTGGGCAGAGAATCAGTGAGGTGATGAGAGAAGTTTTGTTGATGTTTCATTCTACTGAGTATATATTACAACTCAAAAGCCAGAAGCTACACAGATGATATTATGTCACAGCTGTGTTCTGTTGCCTGGGGTGAAATTATTTGTGCAAAGAGTCACACTGTGTCTGTTGTAATAAACTCATGTGCAGTTGGTTCTTGTGTGAAAAAAACATTACATGTTTCTAATTATAAATCAAGAAATCTTGCTCAATTAAGATTGATACAAGAGGTGATAATATTACTGTGTCTTATTTCTTGTACCTGCCTTCATCAACCTTGTTATATTATATCATAAGCTTTTCTTCTCGCCATTAACTTGCTAGTTAATCAAATGAGGAGCTATATGTAAGTTTTCTGGTCAGAAATTGCTTTTTTTAGTGTGACTGCCATTGTTATGAATTTGTAAAACATCTCAGAGTAATAAACCAACAATGTCGGAAACTTGTGTACACATGAATTGTTGTGTGTTATTACTGTGAAAGTAAGTGTACAGTTTCATGTACCAGGCATGTGGAGACATCTTGTGGATAGAGTAAGAAATCTAAAATTCGCCATATATCTGAAATTCGCCACATGTGAAAATACTAATAAAATAAATGAATTGAGGCGAGATTTGTTGACTGTATAGTAAATTAGGGCTTTTTGAACTGAAAAATACCAATTTTTGGACAAAAACATCATTTTCTTCATAAAATTAACTAAGGTTTTAGAGGTGGCGAATTTTAGATTCCTGGCGAATTTTAGATTTCTTACTCTACAGTTGGTGTTAAAGTGTTATTTTTTTTTTTTTGGCAGTAAATAAACATATGTAATATGTTTCTAATGACAATAACTTTCTTATTTCTTGTCTGATTGTGACAATTTTTGACAAGTGATTAAAAGTTGAAACCAACAAAGATAAAATGTACACCAGAATGTATACCGTATTTTGCTTGCTGGGAGCTTGTGGATACAATAACACTTGGTGAAAATTGGTTGAAAATTAATGCAAGCCACAACCCATGTCATCAAATCCTAAAGAAACTGTCCCTCTGTGTCTTTTGTGAATATTTTACCATAAGCCAAAACGCAGCATATGCACCTGAATATGCTTATGCTTAAAGAGAAGCTAATCAAGCACTCAGTCATTACTGTATTTTTCAGATACAAAAATACTTTTGGATCTAATTGCTTGTGTCTGCATTTGAGTTTTAGCTGTATGTTTTAAAATTAAAATATACAGTTTTAATGACACTTCTTCCAGTCTTTGCAAGTGTAACCCCTTAAGCTTCTGTTGTAACGAATTTCTAATGATGCTTGCAACAATCTTTCAAAGAATAGCCTCTAATATGTATTGTTTATTGTGCTCATAAACTGTGATATCAGTGACACAGCACTACTTGATAATGTTGTGAACATTTTTTAAAAACTGGATGAAAATAAAACTGTTGAAAATATCATATATTTTAATATTGGTATGGATGAATAAAACTTTTTCAGTATTTACTTTGTTGTCCCACTTTCTCATTCATATAGAATCTAACATTGGTCGCATCACCCAAAAACACAGTATCTGACTTCAGAAGTAATCTGAAGACCTTTCATTTCAACAATTCCCCTTCCTGGTCACTACACTACTCAGATGTTCTGTTTGGTTGTTGAAAATCCCCCACACTGGACACTCCACTACTGACATGTAATGTTTGGTTTTTGAAAATTTATTGTAATATGGACTTTCCATACCTTGACATTAGTGGTTTAGAGAATGATCCACGTCAATTTAATGCTTTGTAAATGCTTCTATTATTACTTCCACCAAGGAGGTTCTGTTCCTGTGTGTCTTTGTGATTACTCTAAAACTGACGAATGCATCTTTATGAAATTTTTTATGTGTACACACCTGACCAAAGACAAAACTGATCAAGTTTTGAGAAACATCATGATCACACTCTGGATACAGAAAATACAGAAACTTTTTGACAGTCCCTGTTTCAATGATTTTCATCATGGTCAGGCTGTCCCAGTATGATGGTTAAAATAAAAAGGCGGTATTTGGATGGAATTACAATATGATGATGAATGGCTGCTTTGGCAGAGGCCTGCACTCTAGGAGTACTTCATGGTTAATTATAATCAGCCCTGAGTACCATAACATCACCGTGTTTTATAGCCAAGGTCTGCAGGGTCCTGGTGGTTGTCAAATTTGGTAAATAATCAGTTCACACCTGTAGCTGTGGGTCTATTGAGTGTTTGAGTTCCTGGTTTGGTGTTGGAGGTGTGGTTCTGAACTGGTTCAAGTCGTACCTCTGTGACCGCTATCAGTGCATCAAGATTGGTTCTGTTTTATCCGATGCTAAAAGGCTATTGTACGGTGTGCCCCAGGGCTCTGTCCTGGGGCCGATCTTGTTCTCATTATACACTACCCCCCTCAGTAAAGTTATTCAAAATCATCCTGGCATATGTTTCCACTTTTATGCAGACAACACACAGTTATATGTTCATCTCACACATAACCATGCCACTCAGGCCTTTGATAGACTGAAAAACTGCTTGGATGATGTCAGAAAGTGGCTTTCTGCAAATAAGCTTAAACTAAATCCAGACAAGACAGAATTTATTCTGTTTGGCTCAAGAAATGTCCGCACAAAACTCAGGAAATTTTTCCCAGTTAATATACTTGGCAACCTCCTTTCACCTGTTGATGCAATTAAGAACTTAGGTGTCTGGTTTGACTCTGATTTTTCCTTCTCTTGCCATGTCAGGAATACCTGTAAGGCTAGTTTTGTTCATATCAGGGATTTAAAGCGACTCAGAGGATATCTTACACGTGAAGCTGCTCTTTTAGCTGCAAATGCCTTGGTGGGAAGTCGTCTTGACTACTGCAATTCCTTGTTCAGAGGTCTCTCTGCTCTAGACATTCAGAGGCTCCAATGTGTTCAGAACAGTCTTGCAAGAATTGTGGCTAATACCACCAAATACTCACATATCACTCCTGTAAGAAAGAGTCTTCATTGGCTGCCTGTCTTGCATCGCTCTGTCTTCAAGACAGCCCTGTTGGTGTACAAGTTTCTACATAGTGGCCATCCAAAATACTTTGAACCTTTCCTTAAACCCAGGCATAGTGTGTATAGAACACGCAGAAGTCAATCTGATGGTGTGCTGCTTGAGGTCCCACATTGTGCTTCAATATATAAGTCTAAAAAGCATTTTGGCCTTAGCTTTGCATACGATGCCCCAAGAATTTGGAATGATCTTCCTGATGATGTACGCTCAGCTAAATCTCTCTCCTCATTCAGAAAAAAGTTGAAAACTTACCTCTTTGAAAAAGCTTACCCACCCTAGATCACCCCTAGTTTTTCATTTTGTCTCTCCGTGGTGTCGACCCCTGCAATGTCCCTGATTTAACGATTACGATCTCTGATTTTGGCTTTCTGCGTCTTAGAGTCTATCATTAGATAGAGATTAAGCGCTATAAAAGTACTATTAGAATTAGAAATTAATCCGGCCTCTGGAAAACTTGTGCCTTAAAGTCTGCTTTATTATTGAAGATTAAGTGCTATGAAAGTCCAGTTTACATTATATTACATTGTGGGGAAATATTGGACACATAACCAGATATAAACCAAGCTGTAAGATGGTGTATAAAGTAGGAAAAATGTCCCAAATGACAAATATTCATCATGATAGAAGATGACAGTATGAGTGTACTGCATGAATATTACACTGTTCATATTCATAAATGATAAGTTTTGTGTATATTTAATAAAGGCTATATTTGTTTTATTCTCCACCACTTTGCTTCATATTTATTTACCAAAATAATGCCAAAAAATAGGGGTCAATTGTATCAATAGTAACAGGCACAAGTGCATGTAAAAGCTTCAATTTTTAAGTTGAGATTTCTGCTCCATTTCAGTACAGATTTTAATTCAACAAAAAGAGAAAAAAACTCTTTAAAAGTACGTTTCTCATAAGGTTATCATCTTTTTAGGTTATATAGTTTAAGAAATATAACCAAAAAATTCATGACTTGTTGAATTTATAATACTAATTATGCATAGTGAATGGTGCCAATGAACATAAGAAATATTACCTGTATGTCCCAATATTTAGGTGAGACATGTGTGGCGGATAATAGAAATTCATTTTTGGTATTTTGACTTTCTGGTTAAGATGAATTCTGTAAAAAACACCTTTTCAGTAAGAATTTGGCCAAACCATTGACCTGAGGTCAATAAAAATGACACCCTTGTTTTCCAGAGCCACTTTAATGAGCAAAGGTATAGTCCATTGGAGCTTTACCATCCTCTTCCGATAACCTATATACATGTGCCATATTTTATATTCATTCTCTCCAGAGTAAAGGCTCATGTTCATCAATGATGATACAACCAGGGGGCGTATTCACAAACTAAGTAAGAAATTATGAAACCATATTCACTAATTTCTTAACTCTTATTTGTTGGTGAATATTAATTCAAAGAAAAAATTAAGGGAAAAAACCTTTACTTACTCAGATTTAAGGTGACCTTATCTACGCATTGTTTTGGAATCTTGCCCGTGGTCTGATCCAATAATGTGGTTGAAACTGGTTTAACATGCCTTGTCTGTACACACCAGAAGTAATACAAAAAAAGCTGATGTGAAATGAGTTATATTTGAAGAATTCTTTAAATTTTATCTGATCCAGAAGGTATTTTCAGCTTTTAGCATACACTTACATTTAAATTCACCACAACTGTTTTTGTTTCCATATCGATTCTGGAATTTTTTTCAACCATTTGCATCAGGTCACTATTTTAGCTTATGGTATGGAATCGTTAACACAAATTCAGCTGGTCTAATAATAGGTGAAGCACATATCTCCATCAGCAAAACTACAGATTGTACAAAACAACCTTGTCTTTATCTGGCAAATTATGCCATTGCCAATTTTCTCTAATTGTTGGCCTTTCTCAGAATTTCCCTTAATAACAGTAGCATGTGGAACCTATCTTCATCCATTAGTCTGTATTGATACATTGAGGTAAGTCATAATAATGCATTGTGAAAATAATCATATACATTGAAAAAAGTCCCTTCTGTAGTGGACTTAACAAGCCTATGGGAATTGTCTTCTTTGGTCTCAATTCCATACTGAGAGTCTTCAGCCGTCAGTCGGTTGATGAGTTTGACATGTAATCAGTTGGCTTGTACCACTGGAGTTTTGCGTTCTGATCCATCTAACATCAGGTACTTCCTCAAATTACCTTTCCTGTTGAAATGGACATAACGCCTAAATTTTGACCTTTTGCTTATAACTGGTAATTATTTGCTGAAAATGATGTAGAAGATAAAATTCAAATGATTGCAATTTGATCAGTATATAATGAATCAAGAGAAAAGTATATCCTGTAGGTGATAATTGGTAATTGTCATAAGTTCATCTGTGTAAACTAATGTGGGTGTTCCACCACACGACTAAGGCTCCCGATTAAGGGTTTTGGGGGGTCGGTTTGAAATATTTGCTTAGTCCCAGGCTTCCTGTAAGGATCGGTTGTGGTCGGTTGAGGCCGTGTGAAAAATCAAACATGTTTGATATTTCACACGACTACAACCGATTCCTATTTCCCGCCGTCAACAAAATGTCCAGTCCCAGGCGTCCTCAGGCCTCCTCAGACCCAAATTTACAGAGTCGGTTGTTGTCCCAGGCGTCCTGCGACCCTTAGTCCCAGACCTCCGTAGCTTAGTCCCAGGCGGCCGGTTCTTAATCCCAGACTCAAATATGATGCGTATGAATTTCATGCGTCTGAAAGTGAGTCGGTTTCATTAGTCCCCGGAAGCCTCAGACCGTCTGCGGTGTCCTGCGACCCAAAAATCAAGGTCTGGGACTAAGAACCGACTAAGGGTAACCGACCCTAACCGATCCAAACCGGCCTCCCCAGGACGCCTGGGACCACGCATTTTCAGTCTGCGGCGTCCTGAGGACTAACAACCGATTAAGAACCGACTGTTTTCCGCGCGTTGGAAATTAAAACGAGGCAATGAGCAGGTCTGGGACTATATAAGCGACCGCGCACACTTTGTCATTGTTACTGACTGTTTGGCTACTGAGAGACGTGTGTCACTGATTTGTAGGGGTTTTCAATTTTTATTTTACATTTTATATACTTGAGCTTAAGGCAAATTTCACAGTTAGGAGACACATTTTACTATTTTTTTATTATTTTGTCGACTGGATCATGAGAAAAGAGAAAGGAGGGAAGAGAGGAAGGAAAAAGATGGATGAGAGGGAGAAGGAAAGTCAAGTAGAGGAGAGGAGTGAAGTTATTACAGAAGAAGGAAGTGAGAGGAGAGAGGAGGAGGAGATTCAGGAAGATCCAGCTATTGGGGAAGCTGTGGCAGAAGAAGAAGAGAGGTGTGAGGAAGATCCGGAGTGCCATTCTTCAGCCAAGAGAGCCAGGGTGTGTGCCACTTTTACAGACAGTGATGAAGTTTCCATTGTAGAATTCGTCAAGCTGCACCCTGAACTGTATGACAAGGAACATTCACGTTTCCACGACAGGAACAGAAGAGAGGCTCTCTGGGCAGAAATATCTGCAGAACTTAAGCTCCAGCCCTTTGATGTGAGAAGGTGGTTTGAGTCCCAGCGAACCCGTTATGGAAAGCTGTCTAAGCTCCAATCTGGCCAAGCCCCGAGGGAGATGACCAAGAGACAGTCCTGGGTCTACCAACAGATGGGTTTTCTTAAAACCCACATCAGAAGAAAGGGGGCCAATAGAAGTTCAGGTTTTGAGGCCAGTCCAAATACCAGCAAGCAGGACGAATCACGTGGGTCAACTACTGACACAGAACACCTCGAGTCCAGTGTCCTGAGGGAGAGGAGTCAGTCCATCATTACATCAACACCCGTTTCAACTACAGACTCCAAGATTCTCGAACACTTTGAGCAGATGAGGACACTTATCTCAGGTTTTCTGCATCAGAAGTCAGACAGGCAGCCCTTCCTTGACTACGTGGCATCAGAGGCCGAAAAGATGACTCAAGAAGAATTTGAAGAATTAAAGGGCAAGATATTCAGAGATATCGAAAATATTAAGAGTAACCGCAGACGTCAGCCATTGCCCAGAAGATCAGCCACTGTTACCACGGAGTCCCAGAGGGTCGGCCTACTGCCAACAACCACTCCACAGGCGTCAAGTTCCACTCAAGCAGCAGCTAGCAGCAGTTTTGTGTACTATACACCAAACCCCATTGGCTTCAGCAACCCTACATCTGTCCTAACTGTACAGGACGAAGGGAGCAGACACAATCTGAGTGGAATCTTAAGCCAGCTACCAGATCTGACATCAACACAGATCGTCGAGCAGCCTCAGCAGCAGCAGCAGCAGCAGCAACAACCGCAGCAGCAGCTCTTTACTATCACCACTTCAGCACCGCCTCAACAGCAGCAGCAGCCTCCTCAGTAGCCATCCAGTCAGGGCGGGTCTTTGACCTGCCAGGCCCTTTTCAGGGCCACCAAATCTTCCAAAAACAATTATTCAGCTACGTGTTCTTCCAATTCCCCTCCCAAAACAAAAAAGTTCAGTACAAATACTTATCACAAGAGAAAAAAAAATTAAAGTCCAACACTTACACCACCCCAAACATGAAACAAATAACCCATGGTACTACACATAACCAAAAAGGCCACATAAAAAAATATTAAAAGTAACTCCCAATATGGCCATTAATCAACCCATTTTTAGATTAAAATCCATGGGATAGTTTAAAATCTGTAATTGAAAAGTCCAACACTTGCACCTTCCCTAGAGTTAAAAGGCATAATTACATACTTACCAACCCACAAACAGACAAACCCAATACCAAACATAACCCCCAAATAACAAACCCAGTACCAAACCTAACACCCAACTACCAAAAATAAACCCAACCCCAGTAACCACCAACCAACAAACACACAAACCCAAAAGTAAATAGAACCCATGCCAATGAACTGACAAACTATTTAGCAAACACAATCCCCCATTATTGAAAGCAAAACTAGTTCCATGGTTATATTTTCCAAATTTTTGTGATTAGAAATGAATATTTAAAATTGAATATTTCCATAAAAAAATTTCTGCTACAAATAAGTTTCCCAGCCATGAAAAAAGAAAAATGTTTAAATTATGATGTGGATTTGAAAATATATAAAATAATTATTCAATTTAGGATATTATGTGTCACTTTGTGTTTCGCTTTTGTTTAACAGTGGGTTTGTCTGTTTGTTGGGTGAGTAAGTTGTGTTTGTCTGTTTGTCTGTCTGAACAAGTTATGTTTGGCATGGGGTTTGTCTGTTTGTCTGTCTGAACAAGTTATGTTTGGCATGGGGTTTGTCTGTTTGTCCGTCTCGACAAGTTATGTTTGGCATGGGGTTTGTCTGTTTGTCCGTCTCGACAAGTTATGTTTGGCATGGGGTTTGTCTGTTTGTCCGTCTCGACAGGTTATGTTTGGCATGGGGTTTGTCTGTTTGTCCGTCTCAACAAGTTATGCTTGGCATGGGATTTGTCTGTTTGTCCACATAGCTGATTAATTGTTTTTGGAATATTTGGTAGTCCTGAAAAGGACTGTTATAGTTAGTCCTGAAAAGGACTGTTTACTGCAACAGGACTTATATTCTGCCATCTTGCCAGGCCACTGCTCCCTCATTATTGAAGTAGTCCTTCAGGTAATCCCTCTGTCTTTTGGCCTCTCTAGCAGGGTTTCTGTCTTGGCCACCACCAGCAGCACCACCAATCAATCCACAATCACCAGGCACATCATCATCATCATCATCCCCCCCAGGCTGCTGACCAGCAGGTTGACCTTGATACTGGCTTCTGAGTATATTGTGCAGAACCACACAGGTCATGACCACTTCTCTAACTTTTTCTGGGGGTAGTTCAATGGTGGTCCTCATGACTCTAAATCTTGACACAAGGATGCCAAAAGCGTTCTCCACAACTCTCCTGCCCCTTGATATTCTGTAGTTGGCAATCCTTTCCTCCCTTGTTAACAGCCTTCTGCCATAGGGTTTCATGAGCCAGGTCTTCAGGGCAAAGGCATCATCTGCCAAAATGAAGTAGGGGACATCTCTACCACCCTGTGTTATAGGAGCTGGGTCAGGGAAGCCTATCCTGCCATCTTCAATCCTCCTCTTCAGCTGAGAGGCATTAAATATCTGGGCATCTGAGCAAGACCCTTCTGTACCCACATCCACCCATCTGAATTTGTACTGCCCATCTACCAAGGCCAACATGAGAATGGAAAAGAACCCCTTGTAGTTGTGGTAGAGGGCTCCAGAGTTCTTGGGTTTCTGCAGGGCCACATGCTTTCCATCCAGGGCTCCCAGGGCATGTGGAACATTCCACCTGATCCTGAATTCCCTTTCCAGTTCTTTCCACTCATCTGGAGTAGTAGGACATTTGAGGTACTCTCTGGTGAACTCATCCTGGATGGCCCTGCAGACCTCTGGTAGAAACTTGGAAATGGTGGATCTGCCAACCCTGAACTGACAGGATAATGATGTGTATGACTCTCCAGTGGCCAGATATCTGATGGTGAGGGCTAACTTCTCCCCAACACTGATAGGAGCTCTGTAGTTGGTGGCCTGCCTGGCTAGACGTGGTTCCAGTCTGGTCTTCATCATTTCAAAGAATTCTGGGGTCATCCTCATGTAGTTGGTGAATCCTGGAATGTCTGTGGCATACAGATCAGCCATAATGTTGTGGTAGGCCCCCCTCTCCTCTCTCTGCAGTAGCCATGGCCTGACCCACATGTTGTGCCTTCTTCTAGGTCTCTGTATGGGTGCTGGTGGTGCTGGTGGTGGTGGTGGTGGTTGCTGTGCTTGACGTAAAAAATGGAAATACATGATTATTTGTAACTGAATAAAAACCAAAAAAGCCCTAAGTTGTTGTTGAATCTGTCTTCCATTAAAAGGTGGCATCCTGGTGTGTTCCTAGAAAAGCAATGATGATTAGATCGCAAATTTTATATATATATACCCAGAAAATCCAGCAACTTTGCAAAACAATAATCGGGGATCGTGGTCTGGGGAGGCCTGAGGAGGCCTGAGGACGCCTGAGGACGCCGGTAGTTAATCGTGTGTTAGTCGGCTCTTAGTCCCAGGAGGCCTGAGGCGTCCTGGGACCCAGTCGGTTTGTGTCCGACAGGATCGTGGTTGAAACCGACCCGAAAACTGGCTTAGTCGGTTCTTAGTCCCAGACCAGTCGGGGACTGTCTGCGGCTGCCTGAGGCGTCCTGAGGTGTCCTGAGGCGTCCTGGGGATGATCTGTTCTTAATCCCAGACTTCAGTACCGACCCAGTATTCCCGCCCATTTTTGTCTTTTTTCAACCGACTGTGCACGATTAAGGGTCGCCGACAGGATCGGGGCTTAATCTTTTGGTGGAACAGGGGCATAAAAAAAATCCCATCAAGCCCAACAGATTTACTTTGGTTCCTGCTCCTCCCTTTCAAAATAAGAGACGTGGAATGGTGTCAGTGATTTAATGTATTTAATGCCTTATATTGCTTGTAAATGTTTACTAGAGCTATGATTTAAAATCCAATACAAAGTTATTACAACCACAATAACTTTGTATGATTGGCCTGATGCCTTTATGTATAGAATCAACTGGTTCTCGATAATTATTTCGAAAATGTCATTCGATTTTAAAGTTTTCTGTTTTCAAATGCAGCAATGGGGAGAGATGTATTAAGTAGGATAATATTACCCTGTGTATAATCATCATCATTTCATAAATACCTATCTAGTACATGTGCTACTACCACGTTTTTCTACAGTTTGGGAGTATATTACCATATATTCTTGCAGTCTAACCACTGACAATGGGGTTCTTCCATGAAGGAGGATCCAGTTTATTCTACTTGGCTAGTGGGTCCATGAAACACATTTGTGTGTTGTTAAAGACTTTAAGAAACAACCTAAAAGTGACCCCAATATGATAAGCCAGAAATACTTCAATTATTAAATCTGCTTGGAAATATTTAAAAAATGAACATAAATTATGCTTAAATTAATGAGTCCTCTTGTGTGATATTACATTTTTGTCACTACTTTCTACAAGAATACTTTTTATCTTTATGGAGATAAATTAATCTATTTCAAGAGTAAAGACCTTACTTTGGAAAGATCTCTTCCTTTGAGAAGCAGATTGTCTGAAATTGGCATTAAGGGAAAACCACTTGACATTATAAAAATAAGCTGTCACTGTAGATCACAAAAAAAATATTTTCTGAGAAAAGGCAATTTTTGTAATCACTTTAGATTTTATCTGGAACCAAATCCCTCATCCCAATAAATAACAGACTTTCTGTTTTTTCTGTGATGTAAAAAGACACCGAAAAAGTCTTTTTCTCGAGCAGAAGAAAAAGTCATTATAAAGGTCAAATTGTTTCAGGCCTGTCTCTTTCAAAGCAGCCAGAGCAAACAAAATTTGGCAAGTTTTGCTTTTATGTTGGATCATTAGAGCTCTATAATGTAATCAGTACTTTCTTTGGGTGGGTAGCTTTTTGTCGGACTAAAATAACAACATTTTCTGGCAACTTTTGCTCAATTTATATGTTGCAGACATATGTGTGTGTTTTAGATACAAGCTCTCAATTGTGATATTAACATAATGAAATTAGAAGTAAAACACATTCTTGTAAGAGATATGTATATTAGCTAATATGCAACACTTTAATATTTACCAATCAATTCTAACTATGACACCTGAAATATGTAATTTGGTGGCTTTTCTACAAAATATACAGTTCAACTTGTCATGTCAGAGCAGTATACTTTACTCCGATTACCAAAACAGTTTTGTGTTTGAATTTCTACAAAAAACAATTCAAGTCTTTTGTGCGCAAAGTTGGATGTGCAGAGTACTTTAACATCATGACTGTTAGAACACAACATATATGCCTTATGCCATATGATATAGTGTATTGCAAAAAAAAATAGACCTGGGAAAACCAATTAGGAAAGGGGACTAATAGTTATGTAAAGACTTGTGGCTCTTAATAAGATGGTAATATTTCACCAATCTTTTCAGAGACAATCCAATAACACTTTACAGTGACATCAAACATATAGTACAAATATGGAAGAATCATGTATGTAACAAGCAAAATTTAAACATTTAAACATAAGAGAAATGAGTAACAGTTCACAAAACTGAAATGTATTGCTTACTGTGATAAGTGGATATCATATTAGTAGTAAAACAGTTGTTTTTGTACATACCAAAATAATACTACACATTAAAGTAACACATTGAAAGTATGCTTATAACTATCTTTAAATTGTATGTATATTTCAGGATATGTATCTGAGGACATAAGAATAAACTCCTACATTCATCACACACTAATTCAGTAAAATAACATGTTGGATTCCCAGTCAAGATTAAAATAATTCGACTGGTCAAATCTGTCCAGTTTGTCATTCAAATTGTATTTCTTTGATTTATGATTCTCATTGGACTTCTCATATTCTGGTGATGTCACTGGTTTTTGTGAAGTTGTTGTAGTACTTATTGTGGACATTAATGTAGAAACCTTACCATTATTCTGTGTAGGGGTGTGACTATTACTACTAATGTTTGTATCAGTACCACCGGACTTACACTTTTTCACTTCGTCAATGAGATAACAAATGACCTCAGAAACTCCCTCCATGGCCTCACTGGAATCTAAACCACCTTTTCTCTCATTACTGTTTCCGTGCAGGTCTTCTTCCAGTTGATAAATCTCTCGCAATGCTGCAGCGTGCCAGCAATAGGGTGCAGCTGCCCTATTTAATAGCCCGTTTATCCTCTGCCTTGCCCAAAGAACATTCCCTTCTTGCCCTGAACACCAGATAATGAAATCACTGCTCTTCTCTGCATCATCTTGCTTGAATGTGGTATTTGTCAGGGCCCCAACCACACTAAATTTGTGACTGTGGTTGGTGTGTTGTTCTTTTCTCTCCCCAGAAGCAATTTGCTGCTTGTGGTGTGCTTGTCTATGGAGAGGAGATGAAACTCTAATGAGGTTTCCCTTTTCCGATGTCTCCTCTCCCTCTGATGTGACGACCCAATTTGTCCTGCTCACATTAAGTTCCTCTCTTCCATGTGTCAATTGAATTTGGCTGTCTTTGTAGGTTCCATTTAGCCAGCTTAACTGTTTACCTTTAGAAATAGTTCCATCAAAGTGAGATTTAGCATGGAGAATCCTGGCTGTCTTATTATGCCTTCTTTTGTGCTTGCCCCTTTGTCTTGGTTGTTTTACATCAGACCTTTGCTGCTGCACCTTGCATAGCTTTATCCGTTTTCCAGCTTTGATGATATCATCTGTAAAATCTTCAACCCCAGCTCTCTCACTGGGATTAATAGTCTCACTACCATCCCTACTGATCTGTTGGATACAGGGGTGTCTCAACAAAACCTCCTTAATTAATGACTGTAGTTTTTTCTCTGAAGAGGGGATCTTTAAGAATCTGTTGGGAATATCAAGAGATGGGATGGTGTTGTTATTGTTCTCTGTGTCATTGCTCTCTTCACTGCTGCTAGCATCATTATGACCCTGTTTCCGATCAATACCTCTGAAACTAGCACTTGTTGGTCCTCTCCTTAAAGTAGCAGCTTTATTTCTCTGATCCTCATCATAAAGGGTATTTGCCTGTCTCTCAAAATCTACTTCCAGGTTTACATGTCCTTGTTTGTAGCTCCCTTTGGGGTTTTCCGAAGCTACCCCTTTATGGCTAGAGGAGAGATTAGGCCCATTCCCCAATCCATTAATTTTGCCATCAGAGGCAGATGACTGCCTTCTGTTTGCACTTTGTTGAGGTTTACTACCAACACCTTTAAGCTTATCGCCAGCAAGTTGAGTCTTAATATTATCATCTTTATGATCACTTTTTCTATGTAAATCAACACTATCTTTATTGTTATTTATTATATTCATCTCTTTCACCCTCTGAAATTTATTCACGTGACCTCTCTGGTGATTTCTTTTCATTGTTTTACCCTGACCAGACAGCCGTTCCTCCACTTGGTTTTTGCTGATGGTTTTCCCACTATATACTGAGGGAGGTCTCATACTTTCCTTGTCTCCATGTCTCCAGTTGTGAAAGGAATGAGTTCTGATTGGTTCTGCTCTGTCAAGTGTGTACTTGTATTCACTGTCTTTATCAAGAACTGGGTTGCCTTGGATATGCAGCTTCTCAAGAGGGACTATTATTAAGTCATCCTGGAAATACACAAGATAAATGAAAATCAGTTAGTCATAGAATTACTTTAAAGAAAGAATGATAGATAAGTCATATTTATAGTTAGTCATTGCTTATTAATTATCAGATAAAGATTATACACTAAGATTGTATAGCTTGCTAAATTTTTTTAATTAAGAGTCAATGACTGAATGTAATTGATGTAATTTCAAAGAAGAAAGATGATAGATTTCATCTGTAAATTAATGTAAAAATAAAAAATATTTTCAATAAATCTTAATAACATAAACAAAAGAATCATATTGAGGATACAAGCTAACTAGAATGAACTATTTTTATCATCTCTGCATTGACAAATGCTTTCTGATTTCTCTAGTCAGCAACACTTAAGGACACTTGGTTGGAATGACATCAAAATAGCAACCTCACGCTTCATTTAAACATTCCCATTAAGGTCAGATTAGCCACCAGGAAAACATGAAAGCACAAGTGGATTTATTTTGAGACACTTAGCTGTCTACTTCAGTTAGTAAATGGTCTTTGTAACTGTCATAAGCAGTATATATGCCAACCCTCACTCTGCTTATGTAAAGTTATGTAAATAACCAATCGACTACTTGAAAGCATTCTGGCAATGATATTGGCCCCTACAAAACTGTGAAGGCTGTCAGCTGAGAGTTTTACTCTCAAGTATTCTTTGTAGAATATTATGTTTGGTCTAAGTGTTATTGATTTGAATTTTGTATCTATTGCAGCTTTCATTAAAAGTTTGGAGATTCTTTTGCTGTTTTATTATCCAATAAATCTGCTAACTGTTTTCCTTTTCTCACAATGTTTTTTCTTCAGACAATACTGAAATAAATAGTATCAGTTCCATCGAGTTTTAGAGGAACCAAACTCTATTTATTATTATTATATCATTATTTAATATTTTGCCTTAGATTTCATCAATGGTTTTGCACATTTAACCTGTGGTCTCCCATTTTCATCACCTTTTCTTGAGTAAAAGAAGTGATAATACTTCTTTTTTTTTGATAACATCAGTGTCAGCAAGCTTTGTTGTAAAAGCTTCAGTGATAGATATCCCAAGTCTCAGTACAAATAGAAAGGGTTTGCTTGTAAGAGGAAGTCTGTTCACATCAGTGTGTAAATAGAGGACACACACATGAATAGAAGTGACTGTTTAAGCCTTGATGAAAGGGTGTCATGACTGCTGCACATTTTTACTTTGGTAAACAGCATTCATTATTTTTGTGTTCTTAGCCTATTTAATGAAAAAAGTACTTCATGTTCCTTGAGTTTTAATGGCTTTCATTAGTTTCTTTGTTTAAAAAGTGTCTGCACTAAAATAGAGAAAGTTGAATTGCTTTTAGAAATACTTCCTTGAAACATTGAACAGTTCAATACAAAAAACTATTCATTACATTCTTTAAATGCAGAATTTTTTAAAAGAACATAAAGAAAATTCCTTATATGAAGGTAAGCAAAGATAAATACTCTTTGTGGATGAATCCATGAAAAGTGCCCTCCTAGAAAAGTGCCCTCCTAGAAAGGTGCCCTCCTAGAAAAGTGCCCTCCTAGAAGACTACCCTCCTTCTATTTCGAAGGGGTGGAAAACTGCCCTCTTTTTCTCAGATGATGTACTGTGAAATTACTTTAAAATGTTTTATTCACAAAGTAGCTTCTCAGACTCTCATGATTAAAGGTACAGTTAAATCTTTTAGTGTTTGAAGTGTGCTTTATGTGAATTCCAATAGCTGCTCAGGCTTTCATGATTAAAGGATCAGTTAAATCTGCTGGAGTTCCTGAGAGGTGTTGGACAGTGAATTAGACTTTTCTATGGATATTTGTGGTCACATAGATGTGGTTCTGTCAATGTTTATTATAAAAATACTTCTTATGTATGCCTATGGATGTTAAATATGCCTATCTATGTTAATGTTGGAGCCCAACTTAGGAGTCAGCCCATCTTAAGATGTGCTATAGCCCAACTTAGGATGGACTAGAACATACTAGCCCAACTTAGGATAAGTAAAGTTAAGAATGATTTTAAAGCTAAAATTTAATATTAACTAGCTTACTTCTGTATTATCATAAATATATGTATCTTATAATTCTCTGAATTAAATGTCTATAAAATGCTTATAAAATATTTTATGGTGTATCATTTGAAAAAAGGAGGGCACTTTTCCAGTCCCTCAAAACAAGGGCACTTTTCTAGGAGGGCAGTCTTTCAGGAGGGCACTTTTCTAGGAGGGCAGTCTTCTAGGGGGGCACTTTTCTAGGAGGGCAGTCTTCTAGGAGGGCACTTTTCTAGGAGGGCACTTTTCCATGCACCTTTGTGAACATATGGCCCTGGTCTTTATTTACTTCATCATAGAAACATATGCCAAATATTCAAGAGTTGATAATGATTGTAAGTAAGTAATGAATTTAATTTTCAACCAATGTTTATGTTAAAGATTTACAAATTTGCATCACAGAAATAATGTTTAATTCAACTTTTGTCCAACAGTAAACTAACTTTTGTTGGAAACAAGAATTAAGGAGAACAGAAGTCATGCTGATAAATGACAACAAAATGTTTCAAACAGTTCAAAATATTTGCCACGGCATAAAGAAAACACTTATAAAACTTAAATTAGATTGGATGATGAAGGTGTCAAAGTCACGGACAGTCATCAATAAAAATCACAAACAATTTAGAATAATAGTTACCTTGATACAACTTACACATGTAGAAATTTTGGGATTTCAACTTTCTCCCATTGACATCCAGTTTAATGACCATTAAATCTTTTATAATTAACTTCATACATGCATTGGCAATCAAGCAGGTTCTTGCCAAATTAAATGTCTCTCCTTAAACTCCACTGGGAATGCAACAAAACAGCAGATCAGGGCTTCTTTGTACCTTTATTTTTGCTACAGTAATCAACCCAATCATTCACTTTAAAGTGTGGTTCTGGTGGGGTTCAGAAAAGTAATCAAAGAACTATGAAAGCTTTGTTTACTTCCTGTATTTGACAAAAACACAAGCTGGAGGTTGTAGATATGGAACAGATACATGCAATTCTTCCATCATATAAAAGCTTTAAGCAGTCAGTTTTGATTCATGTCTCGGTCCAGGAGGTTTTCTATGCTTATCCTATTTTGGTAATGGCCACTTTACTGGATGAAAAACTTAAGCATCTGCATGTTAATTCAGAATGAGAGGTCAACTTGTTTATTTTTCTTCTTATGGCAGAGATAATGGACACAGCTTGCAGACCGGTAATACATTTTATTGATGTTACATCACAATAATGTTTGAAACCATTTTATTTACATGGTGCTATCATTTTCTATGATAAAATTACACATTCACTCACTTTGTTAAAAACCATGCCATATTTAGCTGATGTTTTTTCTCGCCATATTGTTAAATAAATAACAAAATAATCCAAAAGCTTCCTCTGAATAAAATGACCATTCTTTCAGAAACTAAAACTAAAAAAATAAGTTATTATTTCCTGTTTCTAAAGATCTGAGTAGTCCACAGGTGTGAAATCTGACTAATTCCCACTCAGAAGCTACTACCGTGATGCTGGATTGAAATAGAGACTTAGGGGTAGCTATAGTAAAAATATAAGAAGCCATTGTACCACAGTCACCCGACCCCTCCTCTTCCAGGGCTAATATTTTCAAGTGTTTACCCCTTGATGACTATTTTCCAATGAAATAATAGTCTTCTTGGAAAGCCTCTAGGCTGCTGGGGTTAAATTTCCGGGAAAATTACTCTTCTTCTACTTCAGTGTATACATTTATTATGAAAATAATTATCCTTGTACCATACGAAATCTCTTCAGGCTTTTAACTCAACTTTGGAGGCTCTCCCTTCGTTTCATTTTGGGCAAATTGAAATTGATATTGTTCAACCAACAAAAAATGGTTGTGATGACTACTTAAATCTTTTTTTAGATTTTAATGAATCTATAATTTCTGCTTGGAAGTAGAATTTATATAATGAGGAAAATGAATGTTTCCCTTTATGGAGAGATGGGACCAAACCTGGGGTCTAGCCTTTTTATTGGTGGTTGCTTGGCGGTTGAGGGTAGATTTCCTCCTACACTGGTACAAAGTTGATCAACAAATTGACGTAAAATCCCAGTTTGAAATTTAAAATCAAATTGCTTACTGCATGCAATGTGTAAAACTGTATCATAATGTAAAGATTTTTTATTTATGTCTCTGATTTAGTTAATGGAGTTAGTCTCTAAAAACCTTCCCTGAAGCTGTAATATTTCAACTTTTACAGATAGGTTAACTCATTGTAAGTCAAACTGTTATTTTTTCTGTGTTTAGTGCTAAAAGTTGTGATGATAGTGGTAAAAAATGTCCTTCACATCTAGTTCTGAAAGAAGTTATTTTCCCTTTACACAGAAATACAGCTCAACCACAAAACGCTCTAGTTAAGACCCACATGTTATGAAAGCATATACTGGGTAAGTCATGGAATCACATATCTTTACTTTCTGAACAACTTTATCACATATGATAACATCTACACTAACAGATAAGAGTAATTCTATCATTTTGACAATATTGTTTTTCGGTTAAAACTAAAAGGGCCATTAAGGTTACTATGGCTGCATGGCAAGTTATTGCAAATGCCAATTGAACAAAAAAAGGCGAGGATTAATTCAGCTCCTGGGAGACCCTAAGAAAAGGGGTCCTGGAAAATTGTGCAGAAAAGATGGAAATAACCTTCATTTATTCCCATCTTACATCACCCTCAGCTAACCTGTGGTTAAAAGCCACCATTAATCCCAAAGTTGATGAAGTCAGATTGCCCTGTATTATAATATCAGATGGCTACCAAAGAATAATCTACTGGAAAACATAAATCTGATTTTATTTGTACTTTTTAAGGTGAATAGAACCCTGGAAGTTTTATTTCTTATGACAAAAAATTGATTACGAAAAACAGCTCATACACCTCTGAAGGGAAGTTGACATATTAATTCAATTATATACTGTTTTATTTCATGAAATAAATAAGTTTAGATCATCCAAGTGCTAAAGTGTCATATACGGGGGGGGGGGGGGGGGGGGCAGTGATTCGCCCATAAAAACAGCAAAATGCACAAAATGCAGTTTCTTGAGAACAAATTTGCAGTGTGGTTTTATAAAAGTTATCAGAATGGAAAGAGGTTCCTCAAACTGTAAAATGATAGTAGCATCATAAAATATATTTTGTGATAAGTACAAATACAACCATAGAACTTGTCCCATGGCAATAAGATTAGGGCTGTTGGAAAGTGGACAGCATTTCACTGATTATTTTATACTGTTCCCAAAAAAGTTACAAAGACTGTTAAACACTTTGCAAATAATAATTAAAGCTAAGGATCAATTCTTATTGTATTCTAGCACTTAATGAAGTTATAAATAGTATTTATATTGACCCCAGACAGAGTTTAGAGAATGTACAACTCTTTGCATCAGTCAGATACAGTTTGTTAGGCATATTTCTCACTGACATATAAACCTTTTTTTCATCTTTATAATCCTGCATGCTGTCTGTTCTAAAATCTTAAAAAAGTATCAAGACATGTTGCACACTTTTCTATGCTATAAGGCTCCTTCAGTATCAACACAGATGTTAGTTTTAAATGAGGTACAATAGAAATTGGTGAATCGCTGTCCCCCGCGAATCGCTGTCCCCCCCTGTATTTGTGAAAATAATTTTAAGATTTGGTTTTCAAAAAATCAGAAACAGGTTAGAACTGCATACTTGGTTTACCCACTTTACGGGATTCAGTGACATCAGTAACATATGTTGTTGACTTCTTGTCTGTTTTCAATGTATTACCCCGGAGATAATAGGTACTGGAAGTGATTCATGTAAATCTACAATTATATCAAAAGGACTTTAGACCCATGGTATTACACTAAAAGGTTTTGATGGCATGGTAACAAGTGAAGAACACCAAATGGTCATGTGAAACAATGTCACAAGAGCTCAACATAATCTCAGTTATACAGATACTTTTGATTCAGAAATAATGTGAAAAATATAAAAAATTGTATTCATATATTAGAATCCAAATTTCTACTCAAATTATACTGAGTATAACTTTTGTTTAAAATCAGTTTTAATTGCAGAACTAATTTCCTTAGTATAGCAAATGGCTGTGCAAGTATTGTTGCCACCCATGACCTCCACCTGGGTAGCCAGTCATGCAAGCAGCAGAAAAAATCCTGTCTGTATCTCAGAAACCATGAGATATAGGAAGTTCATACTTGACGAAGATGTAAGGTCGTAGGTGTGGAACATCATGTTTGACATTAATTTGATCTTTGATTTTACCATAGTGATTATGATCTTTACAATCTTGTCTGGACTATATCTTGGAAACTGTAAGGTGTAGGAAGTTAATACTTGGCAAGGGACATTGATTATGTGGGTGGGGTGTAGATATGCAACGTTACAGTGTAGCCTTGATTTGACCTATGACCTTGCCGTTGTGACTGTGACTTTTAGAATTTTACCCAGGCTATATGTCAGAAACCATAAGGTGTTGGTTCTTGATACTTGTTAGAGACATTGGTCAAGTTGTAGGTTTGCATTGACATGGTGTGCCTTTGATTTGACTTTGCCATAGTGCCCATCACCTTTTTAATTTTTATTTTGTCCAGGCTGTATTTTGAATGTCATAAGGTTTAGGAAGTTGATACTTGGTAGACACTTTGGTTGAGGGTTAAGGTGTGCAGTGTCAGTGTGTGGTCTTGATTTTGACCTGTGACCTTGCTCTGGTCATTCTGAGCTTTAAAATCTTGTCCAGGCTATATCTCAGAAACTAAAAGGTGTAGCAAGTCGATACTTGGTGTGTACATTGGTTTGTGGGTGAAGGTGTGAAACGCTATGGTGTGACCTGGATTTGACCTTTAACTTTGGTGTAATGACCCCAACCTTTAACATGTTGTCTGGGCTATATCTTGGAAACAGTCAGGTAAAGGAGGTTGGTATTTGGTATATCGACTGGAAGGTATAGGCGTGCAATGTCATGGTGTGTGACAACTTTGATTTTGACCCTACAACAATGTTTTCTACTGCCACAATTTAGACATATTTCTCCGGTCACCAAACTATTGCTGCAAGTGAACTTGTATGTACTTTTACTTAATTTGTGCCATATCCATTAGGAGCTATAGTTCATTAATAAATTGATGAATTAATACATTTTACATCTTCACGACTTTTAGTTTGCAAATTAAAGCTGTCGATGTTAAATTGCATTGTGTTAATACTTATCTTTATATACATGTTTCTGTCTCTAGAGTATTATTTCTCCAGCACCTGTCAAACCTTACAATGTCCTGTCTGTAAAACCCTTGTCTTTGTACGTTTGCAACTCTTCCATGTCTTATGGTGTCCAATGCTATTTCCATAGGCTGTGTCGGCTATGGGCATCTCTAGATCTGATGCTATTTTTACTGGTTTCTTTTTCATGTGTCCATTGAAACACTGTTATGTTTAAAGGCAGTGCCTCATAAGCCTGATAATGAGGGTTGGCTGCTAATTTTTACCTTTGTACCCTAATTTTGTTATGGTGTTTTGTGTACTGTATAATTAGCAGGTGCTCTTACATAGAAAAACTCTCCCTCAAGAACACAAGAGCAAGCCTTAAAAAGCGACAAGGAAAATTACAATGTTATTACTACAAAACAATTACCATAGATGCCTAGATATGGAATAATTCCAAGTGGAAACTGACAAGGAATAGATGTCCCTAATTGTATGCAGTTTCTGACAGTAATAAAATCCCAGTCTCAAAATATCAAATCACTGGCTGATAATTTGCTGGAGAATAAACTTGTCTGAATTGTGCAGGGCAATTTGAAGAGGGAGGAAAATTGCATAATTGGTAGTCTTAAGAGAATGTTCTTTTCTAACATAACAAGAAATTTCTTCATAATGAACATGTTCACACTCTTGTATTTCATATGACTACTATATTCTTGTGGACATGAATTATTACAAAACACAGATTTTTTGTTAAACTGGGTTGTAGTTTAAATAGAACAAGTGAAGGTTCATAACAGAAAAGCTAGTTGAAAAAGTTGCTGATATCATAACATATAAGTGTAACTACACATAACAGGAACACTAAATTATGCCATTTACAGTTGATAACGTAACAATTTTAAGACACCAATATTTTGGTCTTTAAAACTATTGATAGGTACTCTGTAAAAGGCTTCCATAATTATACTGCAGGAGATTATGATATGCTCTTAATAATATAAAAAGTCAGATATGTATTTACGGAATCCAAAGCTTTGTTGATGTTCTGCATATTTGAACAACACAAGCTGAAGACATAATATATGGAACAGACTCATGCAATCTTGAAATTGCATGAAAATCATTGAAGCTGCTTTTAGAGTGATCAGTTTGAATTGGAATTTGCTTCTGAGACTTACTGACTCCATAGACAAAAACAAGAATTAAATGTGCCACTGAATGGGTTTTAACATCATAGTACAATCAAATACTTACAACATCAAGTTATTAATTTATACAACATCAATGAACAGCCAAGTTTTCAATGTCCTTAATATATATAAGTGTAAGGATATATTTAACAAGTTTCCTGGAAAGCCTCTAGGTACCTAATTTTGTACTTCAACACACTATGTCAGTGTCATGTAACCTCTAAAAACTTCCTAATAAGTTTAAGATGGTTGTCAAAACCATGCTTGGTTTCTATCTGAAGTGCCTATGGTACGCTAAGGAGAAAGTAATGAAACAAATTAGGACAAAAGATTCTGAGTTCTGATTCAACATATTTGAATGCAAATGTCTAATAAACATCAGTGGGAGAGGCATGGGCACTAAAAATACAAAGCTTTACAAAGAATGTCACTTCAGGTAGCATGTTGTAATTATTATTTCACTTATTTTCACCAGAGATATGGCATCCTAAAAAGAAACATATTAAGAATGTAGAACTATTTTTGATACTTTACAGGTAGATATTTCTTCTGCTAGTGGTAAATGTTTAAATTATAAAAGTGTTTCTGACAGATTATATTAATTAAATCCAGTAACAGAGGCAATTTATACCAGTTTCTGCTTTTTGTTCAGTCTAGGAGACATTCTAATAGTGTTTGGAGTATGTCAGCGACTGGTTCTACCAGTTGGTCCTTAATCTGATTTTACACTTCCTCATAAAGAGAATTTAATTTTCTTTGTGTTATCTTTTTATTGCTTTACATCTATAAGCATTTATTAGGGAGTTCTAATGACAATAAGCATTGTCTCACTGTTATAATAGAATAGAATAGAAAAATTTATATAGCACAAAATTGACGCAACATCCTCTAATGTGCTTGAGGCAGAAAAGGGAAAGTCGAGGGACATGCCGGGTCAAAATCCAAATTTAGCACCCGAAAGGGGAGATATACTATGGTGGAGGGTATGCAAGTCTAAACAAGTAGGTCTTTAACTGGCTTCAAAACCCTATTATTGTGTACTGTGACTGGACCGATTGTGGGAATCTGTTCCATTCAGTGAGAGAAGCCATTGCAAAACCTCACCTACCAATGGCCTTCTTGGGATGAACTGAAGAGAAAGAAAGCCGATTTTCACGAGTAAGCCTACTGGATTTGATTAAGGATGATAAGTATGTTTGTTGGGAGAATTTGATAGCCTTGAATGTAATAAGATTATATTTAAACAAGATACAGTATGAAATGGGGAGCCAGTGTGGTTTTTGCAGATAGGAAGTAACATGGTTTGTTTTATCAAGTCTGAAAACAATTATACAAAGGGCATTTCGAATCTTTTGGAGTTTAGACACGTTGCATTTATTCACACCATAAAGTAGGGAATTGCAGTAGTCAATTCGACTACTGATCATTGAGTTTGAATTTTGAAAGATTGAAACAACCAAATAGGCAAAACCAGAAAATATATGACATATCACAAACATATATATGAACATAAGCTTTAAAAATAGTATGGCCGAGTCTGCTTTTTCTGACATTTACCCAATGAACTAAGTCCAAACAATTAAGCACTCTAGCTCATATTTTTTGAATGGCAAAGGTTACATAATGCTTGTAGTAGATTTTTCTGTTGTTGTTTTTATTGTTCAATCTGTTCTCATTGCTCTCCATGGTGGTTGTGAGTTTTACATTCTGAGGGTGTAATTAAGCTCACCATACCTTTGCTTATACAACCACTACCAGGGGTCTAGCAGGGGGTAAGTGTTAAGCAGTGATCCAGGTCAATGTTATTGTCACGAGGAGGTGAATTACACATTTGAACAACTCACAAAAGGCATGATGTTGTAATTCAGTATATGCAATCTGAAGACCATTTAAGCTTTCCCTTAGACTGCTTTGCAATATTTTAAATACCATTGGAAATTCCTCGAAATGTAGAAAAGTACCTATGATATGAAAATGATATGATATAAAAGGTATGTGTATATATGTATGATATGACATAAAAGTTATAGGTAGTTATATGTTTGTATGACATGATATAAAAGTTACATGCATAGATTTATGTCATAATATAAAAGTTATATGTATATATGTGTGAAATGATATAAAAGGTATATGCATATGAGTTATTATGTACAAATGTATTTAAACAAGAACTAACATCTTATAACTACAGTGTATTCTTGTAAATGAGTTTTTATATTACTGTAAAGTAATGGCAACAGCTTCTGTACTAGAAATCATTTTAAGTTTTAGACTACCATGAGATGAGGCATCCATTGTCTAACTTCGTCTTTTGAGCATTTTGAGTACAGGTTTTTGCATGCATTTCTGCTGCAAGGATATTACTTTCACAAAAGTGAAAAAAATTCAAACTGAATGAAACTATAAAAGTATTATTTTCTGTATAAATTTGATATGGACTTTTGCCACCACAGGTATGAGCCTAATGTTTCCCTTTCCACTTGACTTTCAAGATATTCCTGTTAGCAGGTATCATTTTAATGTGTGTGATTACTTGCAGCAGGTAAACCTAGTTCACACATAATCCCACTTGACAAGTATTAAGGGTTGAAACACATTGAACCATGTTTCCGTCAGAAAGATATTGCTCTATGTGAAATGTCTTGCAGCAGGGATTGGTTTTACAGGTTGAAAATTCAATCAGTTCTGTAATGTTCAGGTCGTATTATTTATTCATATTATATGCAATTGATTATGTATTGTACGTTATTAAATCCAAAAGTGACTTCACACTGAGGTGGCACTTTTAGACACCTGGAGACCTTCAGAAAAAAACTGATTCTATTTTCCAGTTTCTTGAGTCTTGTACAGGGAGGTAAATGCTCACAGGGGGTATATAGGATCTACTAATTATCTAGCAAAGTAAATCAGTATGTGTTATTACAGGACAAATGTCAATTATACACTCAACTAGGAAAGGAAAATAAAAACCAGCAACTAGAAAAGCAAGATTATCTTGTTTGGAAAAGCTGTATTTGGCAAAACAGCATTCATGAGGTTAGTTAAGAATGTACAAACTATAAGATGCGGAATACTAATATTCTTAATGTTTGTGTGTGCCAATCAGTCAGTGTGGTTGTTTTGAATTTATTTATTTATTTCGTGTTTTATGTCAAGCCTGATACCTTATCGGTTGTAATGTGATGGATAGTTGGAACGGCAGAGGAAACCAGTGCATTTTGTGGTCAAGGTTCTGCATTGTAAACTTTTATCCAACTAACTACCAGCTTTCCCACATGAGGTCAGGCCGGGATTTGAACTGTGATCTCAGTAGTGGGAGACGAGTGTGGTACCACTATGCCTCCTTGGTCCCTGCAGTTCTTTTGAAATTATCCTTACCTGAAAAAGCAAGTTAAAATGCTAAATACAGATCTCATTTTATAAAAGAATGCATCTTAGTCATAAATTAAAGATGCAAAACCAATCCAAAAGACAGTTCAACAAAACTTTTAAACCCATGTCACATTTGATGAAATCTAATTAAAGGCTGTCACCTTTGTGTGGGTTCAATTTGTCCAAATGGCAATGCTGTGGACCTGTACCAATATAACTCTTGGCTAGAGAACTGGACATAAAACCCAAATACCTACTTCTCACCTTTCCTTACTTGAGTCAGCTACAACCAAATAGGCTCATCTACTTTTGGCTCTGGTTCAGTCATTTTTTTGTGTGGGCAGAACTTCTTTGTTGGCATTAGAGACTAGATTTAGATTTATTTTTTTTGTTTTATGTCGCATTCAACACCCAGGATCATATTGCGATGGGTAGTTTACGGATGGAGGAACCAGTTCATACTAGTTGGTCAAGATTCTGCACTGTAAACCACCGGGCATTGGCAAGCAACTACCAACTCTCCAACATGAAGTGCCCAGGCCGAGATTCGAACCGGGGACCTCAGAGGTTGATTTTTTTGTTTATTTGGGGTTTTACGTCGCTTTCAACACTGTACAGGTCATATCACGACGGGTAGTTGGAAGGGCAGAGGAAACCAGTACATATAGTTCGCTAGGGTTCTGTACTGTAAACTGCCGACCAACGGCAAGCAACTACCAGCTTTCCCACTTACGGCCATGACGGGGATCGAACCCCGGCCGCAGAGGTGGGAGGCGAGCATTTAACCTCTACACCACTTAGCCCCCATGGAATTCGAGACAGCTCAGAAAACATTTGTGTTCAATATATATTGCCTTTTTGAAATGTTTGAAATACCTTTCATGAGCTTCACATGCTGTGCAGAGGTGAAGGAGGTGAAGTCTAACTTCTAAGCCTTAAGGACAAGGTCATTAATATAATTGTCATAAATCACAAGCCTTCCTTGTGTTTATGCAATGGCAGTTTACTTAGACCCAAATAAACCATCAAGTTAGCCAGCAACCATGTGGGGTTGTAACTTTGGGAAGGTTGAATCAAATTTTTTTTTTTTTTTTTTTTTTGGGGGGGGGGGGGGGGGGGGGCTTTTACCCCGGTTTAATAGCAAGACCAATGGCATCAGCAAGCGGTTTTTATAAAATTGTTGAGTGCTATAATTATGAAAATCATAATCTGTGTATCAAGCATACAACTTTTAATTGGCCTATAAATTGATTGAGACATAAAAATTACACGTGAAAAATTATAATAACAGTAAGAGAAATATCCTAAGCAGTTAAAGGTACAGAATTGCACAGAGATTACATAATACAATGAACACACTGTAAATGTTCCCACTCAATCATAGCTTCCTTGATGTTCAATATCTCTACAGATCCCTTGTGACGTGTTTTTTTTTTCAAATTTCAAGATTAACTTCTACCATTCAGTTCTATAAATAAGATCAAGAAAACAGTTGCATCATGTCTGATTTCATGCCGTCACCAGTTGGTATTACCAGGTAACTCGTATGTGACATATTCAGTTGCACAAAATGTTATCCCGATAAAAAAACCCAATAAATTTGACTTTCACAATTTGAGTAGGGCCAGATAACAATTTTTCAGAACATAAATCTCAACGTAGTATTATGCTTGATGTCGAGAGAAGCAATCCAATGGTTATCAAAGCTTTGTTGATTACTTTCCTGTATGTTGGAACAACAGAGTAATGAAACACACTCATACAATCTTGCCATTGCATGAACATATGTTAGTAGTGAACAATAGGTTTCTGGGAGATTATGTAAATTGCTGTTCATTGTGGCAAACTGTAGGAATTTGTTGACAATTGTTGCTACCACTCGCTTCCTGATTCACGTTTTACACTGACTGAAGAGGATTGAGTCTTTTTTTTTTTACAATTATTCTCTTTGTCTTTCACGTATGAACATTCAATGGTGAATCATAATAATAATAAGATCACATCACAATGATTGTAGTAAATGATGTATATTGCATTATCAAGTTTGCACCAAACTTACACCAAGGTGGGAGGTAGAGAGACCTGCAGACCTAAAATTGTTGTACTAATAAATTTAGCTAGGTAAATAGCACAAGTTGTTACAGGCAAAATGTTAATCATACACTCGAGTAACAGAGAAAATAGAAACTAGCAACTAGAAAGCGAACTAATCGTCTTGTAAAAATTAAGAGTGACCTTGAAACAGGATTCCAAGCCCAAGGACCAAAAATAACAGGGTTGTTCCACTATTCCAGTTGTCTCCCCAATTTGAATTTGATCATTATTACCGTTCGGGAGGTGGATCTTTTCAATCAGAATGATTACAAACCCATCGCAAACTAAAATAGGGAGAATCATGTATGGAAGATCCAGTACTTCCCCATAGGTTATCTACTGGATGCATTTGTGAGTCTATTGGAACAATTTTAAATTTTAAACTGGTTGAAGTTATTGTATACTGCTCCTTGATCTTTGTCAAACCATGATCATCTTAAACCTATCTTAAATCTATCACATCACTTATAAAGTCATCTTTTTGATCTTACAGCTATCTTAGACCTATCTTTACCATCATAAATTGATCTTTAAGGTTCATAAACTAATTAGATAGATCGGGAAAACTGTCGCAAATCCATTGAAAGACTTCATGAAGCAATCACAGCATCCATCAGAAAGCTATCAGGAAAAACCAGGAACCTATCTTAAACCTATCTCAAACTACAATCAGGAATGATGTTTACAATCGGATCTCAATAGTGGAACACCCCTAGAAAGGCAATATAAGATCATTTTTGGTATGACCACCAAACTCGACCTTTAAGCAGGGGTCAAAGGTCAAATTCGACACTTGTAAAAGATTCACAGGCCATGATTTTCTGTGAATTGTTTTAACATTACAAACCCTTAAGACCAATTATAAGAAAAGTACAAGGCACATTTTATTGTGATGACCCCATCAAGAGAGATTTATTTTATATTTTAAAGAGCGAGGTTAAAATTACGCTCAGGTAAGGTTTCCTAGCCATATGCATTTTCTGCGAACCTAATACTGCTGACTGGAATATTTTAAGTGTTAAACTGTCCTAATGATTTTTAATCAAAATTTTCTACAGACATGTTTTCATATCCAGAAACATTCTCTGTAAATTTGGTAAACAAGTTTTCATAAATGAATGAGACGTTAAGGTTTAATGTAAAATGTGATAATTGGATGTACATGTATGCACAGAGGGTACTTTATAATTTCCCAGCCTATGGCGGGCGAGAGATAAGTAACAAGTCATACTATGTCACATGATGTTATCCACAAGAATTGAGACAAGTGAAAACATCTCCCTTGCTGAGCGTTGTTTTCATAACATAATAAAGTCCAAAGTAAAAAAATATCGTAATCACTTGCTTTCATTTTGTGGTGAAATTATCTTGCCTTAATGTGTGTCAAACCATGTGATGGTGTTTTGTGTAATTATACTTTATTTACAGCCATTTCAAATTTTGAAGTGGAGAAAAGTTTATGGCGGCCATATTTAAGTCCTCTTTACAAAATTTAAGCCCACTTCCCCCCAGATTTAAAGTTAAGTCAACTGACTTAGCAATTTCATGGACTTAGCTGCTTTGTGAAATCTGCTAAGTCTAAGACTACAGACTTAACATTCTTTTGAGAAAATTTAAGACCAAAATCTTAAATTTAAGTCTAAATCTTGACTTAAGTCCCTTTGTGAAATCGGCCCCAGGCATATCAAATAACCACAGCGGTTTTCTGTGTCATATTGGTGACATATATCTTTCATTTGATGCATTTTACCTAAGGATAAGTGTTGTTTCGAAATGGAAAACCTTGTTACAACATATAAACTTCCCAAATACTACTTTAGTGAGGTGTTCTGTATAATTATACTTTGTTTATAGCCATTTCAACCTTTGAAGTGGAGAAAAGTTTACAGCAGCTATATTTAAGTCCTCTTTACAAGATTAAACCCACTACATACCAGACTTAAAGTTAAGTCCACTGACTTACCAATTTCATGGACTTAGCTGCTTTGTGAAATCCACTAAGTCTAAGACCACAGACTTGACAATCTGTTGATAAATCTGTTACCAATGGGTAACATGTAAAACTTACATAACTGTATAACAATGTTACGCCATGGACATTAAATGTGACAAATTAAATAAGAGTATGAGAAATAACATTAATGGTGGAAAGTAGACATATCAACACAGATGCCATCATAACAGTGTTGTCAAATGAACATAAGAACTGTCCCTACTAAACCATGGCTTTGTCCTTGGACAATATTTCTGATGAGATGATGCTTTCTTTATTTACAGGCAGTATTGGCTATGTTTACCAAAAACCTAAAAGTCGTGGAGGCAGAAAATTTGAACATTTCAAAACTTTCGTGTGTATTGATAGTTAAAGTAGGGAAAGTTTTTCAAGTCCACATACAGAAGTGTATCGGTAATTACAGGAATGAGGCATTTAACATAACGACCCTCCTTGACGTCCCAGTCAAGGTTTACGATGAGAAAGATGAAAAAGTTCGCAACAGTGGAACAGCCCTATTAGAGAGTATCTACAAACAAACTTAGCTGAAAATTATTAAATAAATATGAGAGGACTTCAGTTCACAGTATTGTGGAATTTATATATATATATATATATATATATATATATGGAATATTGCTCTTCAGACATTGAAAACATTGAAATATTTGGTCAGAAAGATTGTCACGCATTTTTCACCACTGTACAGCTTAGAGTCCCTGAAGGTACTTTCTCATTTCTACATATGACTGCATATGTTTCTTGCTGATTCAAGGACACCAAAACATGACATAGAAGTTGGTGATAATGTGCAAACTATTTATAGGTTGATTGTTATGACATCATAATGAAAACTATTCTCTATAGTTTTGATATGAAAAGAACAGTCACTGTATAGTCACAATGTGAGCAGCCCCCAAGGGCCAACAAATAAGAAAAAGCATGGGTGGGTTATAATAATATATTATCTATCATCCTGGATTTACAACTCAGCAGGCAGATGTGACTGACCCTGTTTAAAAAGGACAAGAAGGCATTAAAACATGTTACTTGTCCAACGAAAGGAAAATAATGATATAACTAAAAGGATAAGTCTTGCGACTTGCTCCCCAACTGCTACAACTCATGAATTTATTTATTCGGAGTTTTTACATCGCTTTCAACACTGTACAGGTTATATCTCGACGGGTAGTTGGGAGGGCAGAAGAAACCAGTACATACATTGGTCAAGGTTCTGTACTGTAAACTGCCGACCAACAGCAAGCAACTACCAGTTTTCCCATTTGAGGTTGGGCCGGGAACCAAACCCCGATCTCAGAGGTGGGAGGTGAGAGTGTTACCACTCTGCCACCGTCGCCCCCTACAACTCATGGAGTAACAACTCATAATTACAAGTCTCTATAACTCTACCGTAATACTTGGGGGACTAGGAGTGTTCTATGATTAAAACGCTCCATGGAAAAAAATCACTTGTCTTCATGTAGAGTCACAATAACTCATAAAGGGCACACACTAAAAATATTAATAGGCACTTGGGACAGTGTTACAAACAAGCAAGATTGTGATAGTGGAACATGGGTATTATAGATTTATGTTTATGAGACATTCATGGTCCTCAGTGACCTAGTGGTGAGCAAGTTTTGGCATCTAATCACACTGCGATTATCACAGATTGTGATTATCACAGACTGTAACCTATGTCAGAGTTCCACACCCCACAAACCAATGTATCATTGTGAACAGGGAAGTGACACAGGGGTTTAAACTAACTTTATGTGGTGACATGCAACTCTATGTAGAATTGTTTGGAAGCAATTTGTTCTCTGTATTATGATGTGTTTCGTTTTGTTTTGGTCCTAAGTAACTTCTCATGACTTCTCTTGTCAATATATGGGAATGGAAATTTGGGGTAAAATACAAAACAAAAAAAAGAAAGAAAACATATGGAGTGGTATTTCATTTCTAGCATTTCCACAGAAATTTGAGTGAACTTCCAAATTTCACTTTAACTACCCACTCATTTACATGAATTTGATCCATGAAAACTGATCTGCAAACTGCAAAATCAGTTTTTGTCAAATTTACAAATTGTACAACTAATTGAAATGACAAAGTTCTTCTTAGTAGACGTTTTTCAAGTGAAAACTATCAAGAAAATTGATCAATTTCTGCGTAGTTTATACAACTTTTCCTATTATTTATTTAAAATCGGATTTTTTTTTTATTATTTGGTAAACACACTTACAGACTTGGTTTGTCTGTACGAGTGAAACATTGTAAGTCACACCCGCAAGTCAGTCCTTACTGACCATCACTTGGGTATAAACATCAAACTATAGTATGTTTCAGTATCTGCACCCCTATTAATAATTGCAGCTCATTTGGATTATATTTTTATTAAAATCTTAATTTTCTTTCCAATATCTTTTTAATTTACGAAACACATCAAAGCCTTCTCTTTGAATCAGTTTCTTGCTGTATTCCTGTAGTTTTAACTGAAACCAAAAACTAGCCCACCTTCCTTGTGATGCTGGCTCCCTGTGAGTTGTTTAAATCCATCTTCTGGAACCATTAGTCTCACACAAGTCAGTGACAATTTTTGCGTGCGATTCTGTGTGTGCTATTAATATTTATCCTACCTTGAAAGTTCAGGCTGAGGTGGCCTTAAATCTACTAATCTATAGTAACTGTTTTGTAAACTTAATTTGCAATAGTCATATAACTTATATAACTTAATGGATTTGCCTTTATGATTAGTGTTAGTATTTATATCTACTGTTGTACTGGGGTTTGTTGTACTAACAAACTGAAATATCCTCATTTGACATTTTTCTTACTTGGAGTGAATTTTAGGAGGATTTGCAGAATTATGCAGATACAAAGCGCCCACTATGGTTAATTTATATCACTGAGCATTCATCAATGGCTGTCAAAAAGTTGTGTCAGAGGACATCCATATTCTTGTAGATTTTGCTCCTGTTTTCCTATGCCTTTAATTGAAACAGACTGTAATTTGTAGATATAGCACAACAGCACGCCATTGTACCATTTCCACTGCCCTTGTCATTGTCTTGTTCAGCTAAGGGAAGTCTGAATACCAGTATTACAAATGGATGTGGTTCTTCTGGCTTGTTTGTGTATTTATTTTTATACACAGTACAATATCTCCATATACTACAGGACTCAGAGTGCTATTTAACCATTCCGACTGCACAAGTACAGTCCGAACTGACAAATAACATCTCTGAGTGTACAGAACACATCAGAAGAGACAGAAAATTGGGCGAGAGGGTGAGAACGTGTCTCTGTTTATATTTTTTCATATGTTGTGATTTGATACCACAGTGGAAATGAAAGTCAATGTAGTTGTGACATGGTAGAATGCATCACTACGTAGGGCAAATATCCACACGATAGCAGTAAGGATTCCTCCAGTAAAAGGACAATGCGTGTTTTTTGGTTGACAGAACAATAGTTTTAACCAATTTAAACCATCAAGATGAGATTCTGCCAGCAATCTAAAAGAGTGCTCTGATATTTCTGGTCATATATAATAGACAGACTTCACTAGGAATCAATTAGAAGATATCTTTGAAGATATAGCTGTCCATAAACACTGCATGTTCTACACTGGAACATTGCTTTAATCAGATTATTATTCTATCCAAGCCTTTCTTGGATCAATAAAAGCCCATTTGTAAGCGCGTAGCTTATACCTGATTACACGGACTCAATTTGTTTCCACACTGGAATCTACCCTGATGACCACGAGATCATATCACCACAGACGAGAAATACATTCCAATACATTTGTTCTAATTTGTGTGAGTCTTAAAACAGCTATTATATGACTTCAAACACTGGATTGGAGTTATCTTGGCTATGCTTATTTACACATACTCTTTTTCTTTGCTTAAGGCTACCTTTGCTTACAGAATGAACGTATATTTATACCTTAACCTTAGGTGTTCTGGTTAATCTTTACATTATAGTTTTATGGTAACCATACCTTAAATGGACTTGTGGTAATCTTATATTTGGATTAAGGTTTTCCTATGCATTTCATGGATTAAGGTTAATAACATTCTTGCAAATAACACATGGTGCAGAAAACAGTTAAACTTAAAATGATTATTCACCTATTCTTATCAGTTCCTTCCTGGGTTGGAAGCCATATAACTGAAACTTTATGCATGGTTCATGATGTCATTGATGGCAAGAAGTATGTTCACACGGCTTTATTAACGTTCTGCCCAAAAATGGCAGGAAATGACTTATGGGATACCTGTAATAAATTTATGGCTTATATAATATAAAAAACAATATTAAATTACAAGAGATGGCTTACGAATGCTGTATGCAGAGATTACGTCCCCAATGAGAAGAAATGAATACAAGAAATACACCTTGTAATGAATTATTGACACAATCGGGCTTTTATGGGAGCCATCAATATAATGCTAGTTGGTTACACTTGTATAGAAGTCATTATTTCCTGGTACAGTTATTTGGATGAAGTTCCATTGTTCATACAAAAAAGATCCATGTCATATATTGTGATAATGCCAAAGGACAGTAGCTCCTATAGGGAGCCCCTCTATCTCTGTTAATACATTTGGAACATGTTCAATAAGTGATTGCCTATTGCTAGTATACAATGCAATTCTAATATGACTAATCACTCTCTCAGGAAATGAGACCTGCTATTTATAAGTTTTTGTTAAAACTTTTCAAATGATCCATTAATCAGGTTCACTAATTGGATGGCCTAGTGTTAAAAGTGTACATTTGCTTTTAATTGTGTGTTTACAACATATTTTTTATGTGTAGAGTTGGTAAGTGTATGGTTGCTATTTCTAAGAATAAGCCTTTTAGCACTTTTACTTGCTAATTGTGCCAAACTGAATGACAATAGAAAGGGTTTTTTTTACAATAAAACATCAGGTTAGTCCAGCAGAGAAGGGGGGTGCCAGTTGTATTTTTTCTCTCTGCAGATTATGTACACCTGGGGTCCCTGTCATAACATCCTATACGACGTGAACATCTCACCCTTGGGCAATTTCAGATATTTACCTTTTTCAAAATGACCACCATAATAACTTAAACATCTATTTATCATAGTTTTGGTTTTTCTTTAGACATATCTGTAAGTTTAGGGCCAAAACCACCTGTTTCAGTCAAAGAATTAAATAAAACAATTATTCAGTCATTGATTGTTGTATGTTAATCACCAAAAAATTTGAAATCCAATATGGATGCCACACTTTTTTCAAATTTTCAGGAACGATTTATAACATTCTGCTTAGTACAACTGGATATAATGTGAAGTGGCTAATCCAAGATGTTGTTTGACAACTGTTATTTTAATGACAAATCAAATTTTCAAAACAAGAAGATAGCACTTAAACATTGGCCCTTAATTTAATTCTTTCAAGGATTATCATTTCAAAGCCCTTTCACAATGTTAGTTATTGTAACTTGTGACAGTTCAATATAAAAAAAAGAAAAGAAACTAAAAAAAGTAAATTTGTTAAAGTAACAGGGTGCCACAAAGGATAAATAGTAAGAAAACCTATTTTCATTCAAAAGGATAGAAAAAATATATAGCTATCCAAGTCAAACATTATAGTCAGATAATCCAAAAGAAAAAATGTTAAACAGCTGAGCAAATTTTTTATTCTTAATGCTATCGTCAACATCATCATTCTCTGTCATGTGTTGATATTCACAGTTTTGGGGTCCAGCACATTTGTTGACTGGCTTCACACATGCAGGATTCTGTACATGGCAAGCTTGCTTTACTTTATCCACATCATTTGGTTTTGCAAGCCCTTTCATTTCCACAGCTACACCTGATCAGTTTTTTTCTGGTGCCACAGGTTTATTTTGAGGCAGTGAAACTGCAACAACTGACATTCCCTGTTTTGTCCAACCATGCTTCCCTGGGTCTAACATTGGTAGAGAAAATGTACATCCAGTGCCATCATATGACAACCTGCATGTGAGTTCTGGTAACATTTAGTGCAAACGCTTCCTATGTTGGTGGTAAAGAAGCCAGCATTGGGCTGAACCATGTAACATGCAACTTTCATGACCAGCGCCATTTGAGGCACCTTTGTCATGAACATGCAGGTATAGGGATTGAGAAATTGGATATCACAAAAATATTACCAAAGAGTGTGTTACTGTTGACCATCAGATCTGACCCATCACTTATTTCTTGTTGTCGACACAAAGAGCCTAGCATCACACATGGTAATGAATCAGTTGGTCAAACAGAAAATACTGGACTGACATACTGACATGAGTAGTCTCGATCTTTTATGCTTTCATCATTATACCTATCAAATATGAAATATACACAACTTCGGTGGAGATAATTAGTTTCATGTGTCCTGAAACTGTCCAAGAAGTTTTGACCAGTCTTGCTAGTTGCAAACAATGAGACTACTCATAATACTGTACAATCATTCAGGAATATTCCATCTGCAGTGGCACTTCATGAAGGGATTTCGACTTGGTGTTACTTGTTTTGCACAGATTTGGAAAACTCTACGCATGCCTTGTGGTCATACATGGTGCTTCTGGTAGGATAAAAGATTCTTTCTTTTGAAATCTCTCGTGCTATAGACCCATTCATCAAGCATACACAGTTTCCCTACTAAGAACATCACACTCACAAACTCATGGCATTTCAGGATTGAAAACATTGTTCTTACTTTTCAACTATGCCCTCCATGAAAAGTGTCAGCCAAACCCTTTCAAATTCCATCATTTGTTTTTGACCAAGCATTATCAACATTTACCGCTGATTTAGTGATGACCTTACTAATATTGACATTTAACATTCTCTGCTTTCATTCTCAGTAAAGGGAGTCACCGCAGACCCTTTGATAGAAATTCTGACAATCATTAGCATCATGCTACATTCTGGAATTTGATTGTGAAGGATGATCCTGCAGTGTAAACTCATTATTTATGGTTGCATGTTATAATCAGTCTGCCTGCAGGTCCATGATAGGGACTCTTCAAAAGCCCTGGCCATCAAAAGCTGCATGTTGCATTGGCTCCACCCAAAGCTGGTATCTTAACAACTAACATCTAAAGCTTTTGCACTAAATGTTACCAAATCCCATTTCCAGGTGCCATATACAGGCACAGTGCAGATTCTTCAAAAAAATATGGCGACCTAGAGAAACATGGTTGCAAGAAAGAGGGAACATCACGTGTTCCAATTTTATGTCACCATGCCACTGTAAGAAATTATGCGTATACACTTGTTTTTCCTTCGTAGTTACATCCTGTAACCTTAATAAATTTACACTCTTTTTCAGTTTCTTTTATTTTAAAGAAGTGTCACAGGTCAGAATAACTACCATTTTGAGAGAGTTTTGAAATTAAAATCTTCCAAAGAAATAAATTAAGAGCCAAAGTAGAAGTGTCACCTCCTGGATAAAAATGGCAAAGATCCAGATTTTCCCATTTACTTTTTATTGAGCTGTTTGCAAAATGATACATGCCTTGGCGGAGGTATGTGCTGTCTGAGTGCTCTTGTTTGTATTTTCATAAAAAGGGATTCTCACTGACGAGGGTGTGTAAATTGTACTATGCTTAAAATACTAGCAAAATCCTTCATTTATTATTTAGTCATTTGATCTTATTTAGAAAAGAATATATTGCTGTAAACTGCTTGATTAAAAAATTCGACCAGCTTTTGCAAAAGACCATCTGGAAAATCCAAAATGTTGAATACAATCTGCATTTCAGACCATTTGTCTTCTTAGCTTGATTGCAAACAGATGTGGGCGACAAAAACAACAGCAATCCAATTCTGGCTGGTCATGTTGATTTGCCATTAATAGAGTATGGGTGTGTTGACGTCATAGCGTCGTGACCTTGTTTAAATATAGGAGTTATTCTCTAATATTGGACACTTCATGTAGGTTTGCCATCAATTATGCAGTTTCGTTTTATTTACAACCTATTTCTAAACACAATCCACGATGTCACCTTTCTTTTTATACTGCTTATCTTGAGGAAGTTTGATTTTAACTATACCGTCATAAGTTTGCAAAAAGAGCTGGAAGATCCAATGCATTAAGTGCCGAGTAAACTTCTAACAATCGGCTTGGTTTACCAACAAATTATTTCAAGGTTATTGTTTTGGAAATCCCATTGATTTGCAGACTGGGTCAAGCTTAGTTAAGTGGTGTGAAAGTACAGCATTAATTGGATGCTTAGAATACATTTCATTTGCTACAAATCCAGGGTTGCAGCAGTGTCTTTTTTCCTTCCATCAAGGCTAAAATATGGTGTTGGCTTCTTGTATTTGTCTGTCTGTCTGTTTTCATAAATAACTCGAAAGTTATGGACGGATTTGATGAAAATTTCTCGAAACGTCAACAATGGCACAGAGAATATATGATTGGATTTTGATGGTGATCCGGGACACCATCTACATTAAGGATTTTTTATAGAATTTTTTTACCATTGCACTCAGAAGCAATATCGGAGGTGCTGGGCTGATCAGTAAATGTATGCTCTCTCTCTGATCGCTTTTGCTGGGATTATAATGTTTACAGGCTGACTTTTATAAACATGACCATCAACAGAAACTATAAACTCTTTTTAAGATTTCATTATCTTTCATTTCATTTCTCACAAAGATGCCTATTTATATGGATGCTATAAGGACTCTTTTAAGCTTTCAACGGCTCGTTTTCCCACAAGCATGACCATTAATACAGACATTATATTAGCTGCCTTCAACTGCCGAGTTTTTTCATCAAGAGTATCCTCGATGCAACGATGATAAAGTCTCTTCAGCTTTAAATAACCTATTTTTCATTTTTTATTAAGATGAGCATTGAGACATTTGTTTTTATTTAATGATTGAATCAAAAGTTTCACATATATGACCATCGATACAAAAACTATGATAAACCTCTCCAGCTGTCTAAAGCTGGTTCTCTCATAATAACTTTGTTTTCCTTCACATATAACCATTGCTGCTGATCTCTTCAAATACAAGGACTCACACTACTAGAACCAGAGTGGTATCAAAATCTATGTTGTTTAATGTGTTAATACTCTTATGTATTGTGTATAATGTAATGTTGTATTTAATATAATTAAGTGTTTATTCTGTGGTCTTTGTCAGGGGCAGTATATTCAATACTTTGTTCAGTTTTTGCCGTTTGTAGAAAACCTTTGATTTTTATATTGAAGGAGAATCTGTTGACCTATTTCACAGAAATAATATCGCTTTTACAATAAAACACTGGAATTGCATGTTATACTTACGGCATGTTTGATTAAATGTTGAAGATCTTATTAAAGCCACATTCACCCACTCATACGACAAGAGACAATTAGTCAGCTATTTCATGTCCTCATTATGTTCTACACAGCACCACAGAGTTTTCATTATTACTGTCACCAAGGAAGCCCATACAAGTGTAAGTGTTATCATAAGATGAATCTATCTTGTTCTTATGCAATTATCATGTAACCCTCAAGAAGGCATTCTAATAATGAAAGAAAAACGAAAAAAGTCCTTTCACAAGGCACTAGTATGTCATAATTACAACGTAAAAACTTTTTTGTGATTACCAAATAAGACCCAAGACTCATAAGGTATATCAGCTTTTTCTCTCAATTACAAGATAGTGTGGGTTTTCATAAAACAGTAAAACTCAAAACTTGTTTGGACCATAAAACGACTTGTATTTTCTGCAGATGGTGACCCATCAAATGTGAAATCACTACTTTACATAAAAAGCAGAGATTGCCTTGTGACTGCATGGCAAGTGGTATTATTACCTGAGGTGAGCCAGAGAATACTTTGATCCCAGGATGTGTGTTAAGAAAAAGGTATTGCAAGAAGAATACAGCATTTAAAGCAGTCAAAACAAATAATTAAGTCGGCATTGAATTGTGGTTGTTACAAGTAGTCAGTTTGAGCTAGACTTGCTCCAAGTCTTTGTATTTCTTATTCCACCAAATCTGACATACATGGAATCATTATGAACCTATCGTGATGGGTGGGGAAATTACTGAAGGCCAAAAAGCCATTCAGTCCTCATATAACACCTAAGACAAAGGGACTTGAGGAAAGTCTAGTTTGAGCTTATTTATTGTCAGTCAGATGGATTGTAACACAACTATCTGATATACTGATTATATGTTTGTAACTGGTTTAATCAGATAAAGTATTTCTTTGCTTTAGGGGTCATTTGTAAAAGCAGCACACACTTGTTAGGGCAGCATGTATCTTATCCATTGATCATATGTTTTAATTGGATCAATTTTATCAAATATCTACTGTTTTAGGGACCATTTAGAAAAGCATAGACTTGTCTGGACAGCTTGTGTCTGATCTGTTGATTATGTATTTGTAATTGGATCAGCTAGGAGTAACTACTGTTCAGAGGCCATTTGGAACAGCATATACACTTGCCTGGACAGCAATGTGTCAGATCTGTTATTGGACGACTAATAAAGGTGAACTAAGACCATACGTAAAATGTTATGTTCACTTCCATTGGAATAGATAAAATTCCAAGTGGTTATTCCCATAAATATACATACAATCCCAGCCAACTCAGTCTGAAAGCAAACTTTTCAATAATTCACAGCATGCTGTCAGGGGAATTTTTCATCTCCAACGTATTCCTTCTATAATGTAATTAATTGTTCTGATAAAACTTGCCAGCACCAAATTGATTCCGTCCCTAAACACTTAACGCATATAAAGTGAATATATTGAGTCACAATAAAAAATATCATTTCTCCTGTAACAGTATTTCAAAGTGTCTACGATTTGGTGAATATGGTCATACTATGCAAAGAGTGAAAATATTGAAAAATTCTTACATAAAAATTGAATTTCATATTAGGTGTGTACATAAGCCAAAATAGAGCTGTTGCCCTGTTTGTGTGTTTTTTTTCCAAATTTATACAATTAAGTTGCTATAAACGTATACCTTGTATAACTGTATTTTGTCAATATGACCTTAAAGGGCTGTCTTTGATATAATCACTTGAATCTGGGATTCTGTGAACTTACAAATACTTCATGCGCCTGAGTATACACATCTACAAATGTGGTAAGCTAGTGAACACACCAGAAAGAAGTGTGATAGTTGATTTTTCTTACACACATGGAAAAAATACTTACTTAACTGGTGACAAAAATAGCCAGTGAAAAATAACATAAAAGTGCTACAAAAGAATATTTTACTAGTCATGCTTCAAAAACAAGTTAGACTTTGTAAAATCGCCTAAACCCTTTATGGTGCTTATAACGCTAATTTTTTTCTTGAAACAAACACAATAGAAAAGACAACCATTGTTTATGGCTGCTTTGGATTGTTGCACGTATTTCAAATCTATCTTAATTAGATGCCAAACAACAGCACAAATCTGTTGTTACAATTGCAAGCCGCAACCAGGGACACAAATTAATCAAATGATTCTCATTTAGATTAAAAAAATGAAGACAAATGGAAACCTTCAGTGGGGTTAGAATTCCAAGCAATCTTTCCTTGCAGGAATCTCATAATAGTCTAGATTTTGTTGGGTTATTTGTGTCAGACTGCGATGTGAGGCATTTATATCAGTTTGGAAAGTGTATGGTATAATAACACCGGTCTTTAGTGGGGTGGGTTTTGAATCACGGTGGTACGAGTAGCATTTATACCATTGTGTAAACTTTATAGTATAATTAGTGAGGCCAGCCTTTGATGGGTTACTCGTACCATGCTGCTATGTGTATGATTTATATCAGTTTCTAAATTGCATGGTATAGTCAGTGAGACCAGCCTTTGGTGCGTTACTCGTACCATGCTGCTATGTGTATGATTTATATCAGTTTCTAAATTGCATGGTATAGTCAGTGAGACCAGCCTTTGGTGGGTTACTCGTACCATGCTGCTATGTGTATGATTTATATCAGTTTCTAAATTGCATGGTATAGTCAGTGAGACCAGCCTTTGATGGGTTACTCGTACCATGCTGCTATGTGTATGATTTATATCAGTTTCTAAATTGCATGGTATAGTCAGTGAGACCAGCCTTTGGTGGGTTACTCGTACCATGCTGCTATGTGTATGATTTATATCAGTTTCTAAATTGCATGGTATAGTCAGTGAGACCAGCCTTTGGTGGGTTACTCGTACCATGCTGCTATGTGTATGATTTATATCAGTTTCTAAATTGCATGGTATAGTCAGTGAGACCAGCCTTTGGTGGGTTACTCGTACCATGCTGCTATGTGTATGATTTATATCAGTTTCTAAATTGCATGGTATAGTCAATGAGACCAGCCTTTGGTGCGTTACTCGTACCATGCTGCTATGTGTATGATTTATATCAGTTTCTAAATTGCATGGTATAGTCAGTGAGACCAGCCTTTGATGGGTTACTCGTACCATGCTGCTATGTGTATGATTTATATCAGTTTCTAAATTGCATGGTATAGTCAGTGAGACCAGCCTTTGGTGCGTTACTCGTACCATGCTGCTATGTGTATGATTTATATCAGTTTCTAAATTGCATGGTATAGTCAGTGAGACCAGCCTTTGGTGCGTTACTCGTACCATGCTGCTATGTGTATGATTTATATCAGTTTCTAAATTGCATGGTATAGTCAGTGAGACCAGCCTTTGGTGCGTTACTCGTACCATGCTGCTATGTGTATGATTTATATCAGTTTCTAAATTGCATGGTATAGTCAGTGAGACCAGCCTTTGGTGCGTTACTCGTACCATGCTGCTATGTGTATGATTTATATCAGTTTCTAAATTGCATGGTATAGTCAGTGAGACCAGCCTTTGGTGCTTTACTCGTACCATGCTGCTATGTGTATGATTTATATCAGTTTCTAAATTGCATGGTGTAGTCAATGAGACCAGCCTTTGGTGCGTTACTCGTACCATGCTGCTATGTGTATGATTTATATCAGTTTCTAAATTGCATGGTATAATTAGTGAGACCAGCCTTTGGTGGGTTACTCGTACCATCCTGCTATGTGTATGATTTATATCAGTTTCTAAATTGCATGGTATAGTCAGTGAGACCAGCCTTTGGTGCGTTACTCGTACCATGCTCCTATGTGTATGATTTATATCAGTTTCTAAATTGCATGGTATAGTCAGTGAGACCAGCCTTTGGTGGGTTACTCGTACCATGCTGCTATGTGTATGATTTATATCAGTTTCTAAATTGCATGGTATAGTCCGTGAGACCAGCCTTTGGTGGGTTACTCGTACCATCCTGCTATGTGTATGATTTATATCAGTTTCTAAATTGCATGGTATAGTCAGTGAGACCAGCCTTTGGTGGGTTACTCGTACCATGCTGCTATGTGTATGATTTATATCAGTTTCTAAATTGCATGGTATAGTCAGTGAGACCAGCCTTTGGTGGGTTACTCGTACCATGCTGCTATGTGTATGATTTATATCAGTTTCTAAATTGCATGGTATAGTCAATGAGACCAGCCTTTGGTGCGTTACTCGTACCATGCTGCTATGTGTATGATTTATATCAGTTTCTAAATTGCATGGTATAGTCAGTGAGACCAGCCTTTGATGGGTTACTCGTACCATGCTGCTATGTGTATGATTTATATCAGTTTCTAAATTGCATGGTATAGTCAGTGAGACCAGCCTTTGGTGCGTTACTCGTACCATGCTGCTATGTGTATGATTTATATCAGTTTCTAAATTGCATGGTATAGTCAGTGAGACCAGCCTTTGGTGCGTTACTCGTACCATGCTGCTATGTGTATGATTTATATCAGTTTCTAAATTGCATGGTATAGTCAGTGAGACCAGCCTTTGGTGCGTTACTCGTACCATGCTGCTATGTGTATGATTTATATCAGTTTCTAAATTGCATGGTATAGTCAGTGAGACCAGCCTTTGGTGCGTTACTCGTACCATGCTGCTATGTGTATGATTTATATCAGTTTCTAAATTGCATGGTATAGTCAGTGAGACCAGCCTTTGGTGCGTTACTCGTACCATGCTGCTATGTGTATGATTTATATCAGTTTCTAAATTGCATGGTATAGTCAGTGAGACCAGCCTTTGGTGCGTTACTCGTACCATGCTGCTATGTGTATGATTTATATCAGTTTCTAAATTGCATGGTATAGTCAGTGAGACCAGCCTTTGGTGCGTTACTCGTACCATGCTGCTATGTGTATGATTTATATCAGTTTCTAAATTTCATGGTATAGTCAATGAGACCAGCCTTTGGTGCGTTACTCGTACCATGCTGCTATGTGTATGATTTATATCAGTTTCTAAATTGCATGGCATAGTCAATGAGACCAGCCTTTGGTGGGTTACTCGTACCATGCTGCTATGTGTATGATTTATATCAGTTTCTAAATTGCATGGTATAGTCAGTGAGACCAGCCTTTGGTGCGTTACTCGTACCATGCTGCTATGTGTATGATTTATATCAGTTTCTAAATTGCATGGTATAGTCAGTGAGACCAGCCTTTGGTGGGTTACTCGTACCATGCTGCTATGTGTATGATTTATATCAGTTTCTAAATTGCATGGTATAGTCAGTGAGACCAGCCTTTGGTGGGTTACTCGTACCATCCTGCTATGTGTATGATTTATATCAGTTTCTAAATTGCATGGTATAGTCAGTGAGACCAGCCTTTGGTGGGTTACTCGTACCATGCTGCTATGTGTATGATTTATATCAGTTTCTAAATTGCATGGTATAGTCAGTGAGACCAGCCTTTGGTGGGTTACTCGTACCATGCTGCTATGTGTATGATTTATATCAGTTTCTAAATTGCATGGTATAGTCAGTGAGACCAGCCTTTGGTGCGTTACTCGTACCATGCTGCTATGTGTATGATTTATATCAGTTTCTAAATTGCATGGTATAGTCAGTGAGACCAGCCTTTGCTGGGTTACTCGTACCATGCTGCTATGTGTATGATTTATCAGTTCCTACATTGCATGGTATAGTCAGTTAGACCAGTCCTTGGTGGGTTACTTGTGCCATACTGCTATCTGTGTGATAAGTTTATATCAGTTTCTAATATGTATGGTATAGTCAGTGAGACCAGTCTTTGATGGGTTACTTGTGTCAGTGTGATGTAATATTTGTATCAGTTTGTGAAATGTGTAGTATAATCAGTGAGAACAGGAAATAACCTGTCTTCAGATATCAGAGCTTCAAAGGATGCTCTAATCAATATTATTATTATTATATTATTACTGCAGCAGTAGTAGTAGTAGTGTAAAACCCATGACACGTTTCAAAAATGAAATGTGAGTCATATGACTGAAATGTCAGGTTTATAATATTGCTCCAGACACCACAACCACTGTAGTGATCCGGGGCCTCCTATGACTAATCTTCTCTAGAATAAGATCACTCAGCATCGTTATGACTTAGGATTATTCATATCTCTCTAATGATAATCCGCAACTACCTTACAACAAAAAGATTAATTGTTTTTAAAGTAATTCAGACTGAAATGCTCACTTGCAAAGGTATTTATACGTGTTAAATATATTAAGTATTTTTAATCCCGTGATTATGTTCCCAATCTTGATAGATGAACATGTAAACCATTCAGTCAATAAGATTATGCTAGGTATTACCGGTATACAAAGTTATTTTCTTCCAGTTTTCCAACATCCACCATGTCCTTTAAAAGAATCTGTCACAGAGATCTCTAACAAAGAACCCAGCTGCTTTCTTGTCAGAAGATTTTCTTTTATGTGAATCTGGTCCAAATAAACTGGAGAAAAGTGAGGTTAAAACACATGACCTAGGCTAATTGCTATTGCAAATACAAGCATCCATCTGAGATGTAATGATGGAGAGGCTGTCTCAACAAAATGGTCACTGAAGAGTAAATATTTATCACAATGATTTAACTTATTTCAGCTAGTGAACAGGTTTTGATGAAGCTCGTATATATTGCATTAGTATATGCTTTATACACCAGACTATCCATGTTATTAACAAAAGTTTTTTGTAACTTTTACTTGTGTGTGATTTAAAGATGGTCTAGTTTTCACCTTAGGCTTATGTCTCCAGGGAGTTCATTTGATAACATCCTGTAAAGCTATCGCTTAAGTCCACAGTGTCAGAGGTAATTTAACGCTTGTCACCGGGGCCCTCTCTGTAATGTCATGTCTTGTCACTTTCAGCTCATTACCCCACTTATCAGACTTTCAAAATAACCAGAGTTTTTCTTACTATTGCTGATGGTTCTCCAAGTTTTAGTATGTTGTCAGTTTTTCACAAACCCCTGGTAATTTTTCTGGTGTCAAATCAGTGTAAGCTCATTCTAAGCTTATCGCAACTCAGCAATAACTAGCGGTCATGGGTAGGTTTCATAAAAGGACATATCTTACACTAAGACCTAAAGTTAAGACTTTTGCCTTAGATTTTAGGTAAGTGTCTGGTCTTAGTAGGTTTCACAAAGAAGATAAATCTAGGCTTGGGCAAAGTCTAAGTTTCATGTGGAACGGGGCTTCACTTTTGGATAGAAACTCTTAAATATGGCTGCCATAATTTTTTTCTCCACTTCAAAATTTGAAATGGCTGAATATAAAATATATGAAACAGCTCCCTAAAGTATGTTTTGGAAGTTTAGTAGTGGGTGTTGTGTATTGAAATATGTTTGGTGATTAGTGATTCATTTTACAAAAATTACAAATTTTATAAAATAAGTTCCTTCGGTATCTTACTATTTTACTTTTACTTTATAAACTATACTACACTTTGCATATATGGATCAAGGAATTATAAAACAAGAAAGATAGCAATTAGAAGTTGTATATGAGATTGAAGTTCACTTGTTGAGAATGATCTGACATTATTCAAAATTTCTTATAGAGATTCACAAGTTACTAACTTCTCTTACAGAATCTTGGCTCAACGTGTTTGTTTATAGTTTATCTTATCATAATTTAAAATAATCACACAATATAATTATATTCTGATATTATAATCATACAATCGATATTTATTGACCCAAATGTCCCTCAACTATGACTTTTGGCCATTCTTTCTGATGTGTTTGTAACCTGAGTTCCCCTTGTGTGGAAGATATTGCGCCTACAAAGCAGTAGATTAGACAACATTAGATCAGATTAGGAAGTCATATATGGTTACGTTTCTATCTGCAATATTTGCTAACAGCAATTTGAGATATTCCCTTCTGGAAAAAAGTGTGATATCAGCAATAATAAACCCTGCAATTTCTAAATAATATTCACAGCGAATATTAAAAAAATATCCTCTATTTGAAACAGAGGTAGAAAAATTATTTTCATTGACAGAAGAGACAAAAACATTGCCACAGATCGCAGACAACAATTCACACTGTTACTGTGCATACAGTGATAAACACTGAGACAAGGTTGAAAGTTAAAACAATCTATACGAATACTAACAACTCACCTGATGTGTGTCTGGAGTGTCTGACTTCATCGCCAGTGTCCTCCCTGAGACAAGCTGTACTCCTGTCATTGAGGTGAGCATTAGCTGATACAGTAGTGCAGTCATTGTCACTGATGTCTCTGTGTCAACAGCCTTTATATCAATCCCTATTACAACAACTATTTATTTCACATATAATTGCTTTTACCGACAACCCTTTTTAGCTTTATTTGTACCCACCAAATCTGTTGTTTGCAAATAGTGTGAAAACATATATACCTTTTAAAAAATTTTTATTGCTACGCATATACTAAAAAAAAACATCTTGCTATTTTTACTATGTTACAACACCACCAAACTAACAAAAAATCCCTTGAGTTTGCTGTAGTGTATTTATTCCATGCAGCAGGTCTATAGTTTATGGGATTTCTCTGACCACCCCACCACACATGCTAAATGATATCTGGAGACACTCTAGAGTTGATCAGAAGCTAAGTAGCACACATAGGGAGACACTGAGGTTCTCCCCTCCCCTTCCACTCCAGGTTCTCTCTACTATAGATCTATTGGGCCAGCAGAGCCTTTAAACTGTCACTCCCTCCTTGCCAGTGTTCCAGGCCAATCAATCATTTCCATTGCCACTTCACATCATTACACTCCTTTTCAGGGTGTACATTCTTCTGCCAGCTAATACAATATTTGCCCTTTTCAGAGCTAAGACCGAACCATGCATGCACGCGCATATCTCCCTGGCTCCAAGGATGATATATTTCTTATATCTTTGCTGCAAACATTTTTGTATGCTGTTTTGTCTGTATAATCACACTTAACTACATACTGTTAGTTCTCAGTGGTTAAATATTTACTAGGTTTGGCATCTCATCACAGAGTGTCACCTCTGTGTGAGTTCAGCCCAACAAGTGACAATGCCAATGGCCTGTCCCTATATCACCATGGCTGTTCAACAAGACGTAAAACCTTGATTTTCTATATTTCACTTCTAATGAGAAGTTTTTTTAGAGTCAGAGCTCTAGCAAGATTCATCACTTTTTTCATTTTGTTTTTTGTTGTTGTTGTTGTTGTTGTACATATATATATTTCTTATCACTGGACTTTCATGAATTACGCCGTAGCATGATAAGTACCTGTCTAATCAGGAGCAGATTGGGCTTTGAATAAGTGGGGTGTTCACATGTCACATGTGATCCAGTGCAGGATGTTCAACTTTTAAATCTGTGTCTGTTGCTTTGGATTCACTGTCAAAGCCCTACAATTTTCTGGAGGGGGGAGGGGAGTGTTGAACCACCCCCGCCCCCACAAACTCCCCCTCTGGATCCACTAGTGCCCGTCACTGAAGTTAAGCAACTGTATGGTCTATGTTAGTACTTCGATTAGTTTTAGGCATAAGCCTCTCTTACATCCCATCATCTAATCTGATTTGCAAGGGACACAAAAGCTACATGTGTGATTTTATAACAGAATATCAAGGTTGCAGAGACCCCGCAATGCAAATTGGCATGCACATTATTTTCTGCGTGGTCGCAGTATGGCTACAAATCCATCCATGTCACAAGGGACATTCACAACAGGCTTGGGCAGGTGTATTCTCCTTGCTAGTGTTGTAAGTGCTCTCCATGGCTTCAAGTGTCTTGCATGTTTCCTTATAGGGTTTGCATGTGCCACATGACACACTCGTGTGTACATAAACCCACTGTGCAGCCTGTAGCCAGTTGCAGTCTGGTTTTGGATATTGAAGAAGTGACACTGTTGTTGGGTCAAAGGTCAAAGTTGGGGTTTTACGTCCCTTTCAACAGCCAGGGTGATATTGGGACAGGTCCTCAGAATTGCCACTTGTGGGACTCGAACCCACAGAGGTGACAGCCTATGATTAGATGCCAAACTTGCTAACCACTAGGCCACTGAGGACCTCACTGTTGTTGGGAGAATTCACCTTGTTTGCACATGCAAATCTCTACTACCCCACTACGCAGCTAATGCCACTCTCACATCTGGTTACAGAGAAAAAATCGGCGGATTTGCAAGGAACACTTACATGTGAACGGGTACATGTGCAATTTTATAACAGAATTTCAAGGTAACACAGACCCTACAATGAAAATTGACATGCACATTTTCTCTGCATGCACGCATAATGGCCGTCGTAAACGCATCCATTTCTCAAGGGCAACTTATGAGAGACTTGCTCATGTGTATTTCCCTTGCAAGTGTTGCAAGATCTCCCCATTCATTTGCAGGGTTTGCACGTCCTGTACAATACACTCATGCGTACCTTACATCCATATTAACCCACTGTGAGGCCTGTATCTAGTTGCAATCTATTCTTTGATGTTCAAGCAGTGACACTCTTGTTGGGAAATATACCTTGTTGGCACGTGCAAATCTCTGCTACCCTACTACCAGGCTGAGATAAGATGTTTCAACAATGTTTGCAGCACACTTACATGTGTATACACGTACGATGGGATGTAAGAGAAGCTTTAGCTCATATTTTTTAACAATATTTGTAGCACACTTACATGTGTATACACATACGATGGGATGTAAGACAAGCTTATGGGTTGTATCTTACTTTGAATGAACTTTTAGTTTTTGCGATGTCATTAATGAATTAAATTAATAATAAATTAAAAACTGTGTCATCACTTTGCACATTGTGTTCATGCAAAATCCACACTCTTTCACTACTATACAGTGTCATCACTACAACAGTTGTTAACCTACCTGTCTCAACCATTTTGCAACTTTTAAAATAAGTATTCAGATGATTCAAATGAAATGCCACCCACTATGTACTCACAGACACAGCTTGCATATGTATTCTGTATTTATAGCTCAGGTCTTTCTTCACATATGACTAGTGTATGTTTCCTTCTGTCATGTTACCACTATCACTGCCCATCTAGGAGTCATGTTTCATCTAAGTTATAAGCCCACAAAGGGAAGTATGACAAGAATTAGTAATCGCTCATTAATTTTCATTGTAATTGCATAAGGTTGTGTAAAACTGTTAGATAAAAATTTGACACACTGTGTTTCTGACCTTTATTTTTCTATCACAAATCTGGTCAGTTTGGAAAGAAGGCTTGTGTTTGACAATACAGAGGATCAATCAAAATAATTTTTTTTTGTAATAAAGTTTCACACTGGCTTTTTCACTTCAGCTTCCAGGACAACAAATAATTTAGTAAGTATGAGGAGTGATGCTAACTGATGCAGCATGTATAACATCCATCAAGCATTAGACTTGGTGATAGTGTTTGTCTGGGATGAACAAAAAGCATTTCTCCGTGGCCACAAGCATTAATAATCCTGATATATTATATCAGAGGCGCCTCAACAGATTATTTAGCTTAAACCAGAGTTCCACTCTATCAAGCTTGACTCTAGACCACCCTGATAATACAGTTCCTCACGTAATCTTATTGCTCATATAACTTATAGCCACTCTTACATCCCATCGTACGTGCACGTACGTCCTGGTTACAGAGAAAAATCGGCTGATTTACAAGGGACACTTAAGCTACAGGTGCGATTTTATAACAGAATTTTGAGGTTGCAGACACCCCGCAATGAAAATTGGTATGCAAATTATTTCCTGCGTGCTCGCAGCATGGCTACAAATGCATCCATGTCTCAAGGGCAACTTACGAGGGGCTTGGGCATGTGCCCTATGATACATTCACATGTACCTTGCATGTATATAAACCCACTCTACTACCTGTAGCTAGTTTGCAGACTGTTCTTTGATGTTCAAGTAGTGACACTCTTGTTGGGAGAGTACACTTGTTTGCACGTGCAAATCCCTGCTACCACACTACCAGGCTAAGTTTATATTTTTCAACAATATTTGCAGCGCACTTATGTGTGTATACACGTACGATGGGATGTAAGAGAGGCTTATCTTGCAGTCATAAAAGTCGGGAGCATAGTCGATGTAATCATAAATGCTTGTGTCATTTTAAAACATGTTTAAAAACTACCATGAATATTTCTGTCTTCAGTAATATGATATTTTTGGTCGTCAATCACTTGTGATTTATCTTTACGATGTTTACAATGTTACGACTCATCTGCATAGTGTTACAATTAATCTTGGGCACTTTTCTGTGTCCACCGAGCTGAGCGATCTTGTTCCAGAAGAAGATTGGTCACATGAGTCCACTGATAAAGTGTACAAAAGAGTTTGATATTTATGCATCCTAACAGTTGGAGAAAGGGCGATCTTTTCTGTCATGCTACTTATCTTCTAACTCAGACAGGTCACATGATTGTCAGTTTGCCGCTATGTTTCAATGACACTAGCCATACCAACCCTCTCAAGTTTTAATTAGGCAAGTTGTTACACAAAATCAAATATATAGAACTTGAGTATAATATGTGGACATGTACAACCACCAATATGTTTATCAGCCTTACCCATTCATTGATCATATATGCTTATTTGTTGTCCGCCATTAGCTGGTGGTTTGCAGTTCTTCAACAAGGGTTCTTCTATTAATAATTATGACATGTGACCCTACAGTTCTGCCCTTTGAGGTAAGCAAAGGCTTGCTTGTTTATGAATAGTGAGGTAGGTGTTGTCATCTTACTTGTATAAAAAGTCTTACAAATCTTGAGCCCTGATCTTACAAAACCTGAACATCAAATAACATGAAATACTGGAAGTATATGACATTGGATATACAGGACTACAGTTTTCGGAGTTTACTGTGATTTACTGCAAGAACCACGAATGATAAGGAATATAAATACTTGGTTTCTACAAAGCCTGGAACTGGAACTTGCAAATTCAAAATTTGAGATGTACTATTTGAAATTACAATTACATATCCGGAATTGCAAATAGCAAAATTATGAATTTGGATGGCAATTCCAGGCTTTTGTAGGTTTCAGAGTCCATTGTTTATTACTATTTCATAAACAATTGCAACTCAGCTGATCACTTTTCTTGTAGGTTTTTCTTTGGCTTTTAGTTAAGATACTTGTACCAAAAATTTTTTGGGTCAAATATAGCAGTGATATTAAGGCAGGAAATAAAACCCACCATTTCATTTATTTGTCCTGAATCTTGTATTTATCCCTACTATTTGATCATGTAAAGGATGGTCTTTAAGATAAGTAACACCTCGCAAAATCTTAGCTGTCAAAATGATTTTCTTATTTGTGCAATAAGTGATTTATTGTTCAGGAACACTTTCTCACTTTTTGGTTCAACAAGATAAAAGTGTTTGCCTTGACTCTATACGGATTAAATTAAGGGGTTAAAATGTGTTGTAGATTTAGCCTAATATGAGCACATTATGGTTATTCAAAGTGTGGTCCTACAGTGAGCTGATCCAGCTACCATTCTGCAGTAATTCGGAATGAAGATGCACCTTATGATAAAAATAATAAGGCATGTTTACTGTATGGGATTATCATAACTACCCCTTCCACATCTCCTACTGATTTCACTCAATTGTATGTTGAATTGTTATTCTGGAGGAATCTGTATAAAAGAAGGAGAAAGATGGGCTGATTGCTATTGAATCTAGGATCTTTGATGCTCTGTGTCAGTTGTTGCTGTTCTTTTTGGAATATTAGACTCTTGCAATAAAACTGCTTTGATATGTACCATCTGCGAGGCTCAACGATGACACCAACAATAAGAATTGATTGTCGTGGTTTATTGCCTTATTGCCTGATATTAGTTCCCCACAAGATTTCCAAATATGTATATTGTCATTTTCAGCCTCAGAAACTAAACTGACACGTGGATTATTGCAAATCTCATTGATTTATTTAATTTGAGTATTTTTCCCATTATTCATGAAAAGTCAGCTGTAAATAGCAGCAAACATTGTGCTGCTGTTTACCATTAACCGTTACAACTTCTTACTTGAACAGGCTAAAAGTAGTCATTTTTGAAGAATCATAGTCAAATATGAAGGAAAACACAAAGCACTGTTCATGACTGTTCATATTGCACTTCTTGTGGCAAATAGCATAGTCAGTAGTTGACTAGACTACTTTAATTCCCTACTATATGGGATCAGGAAGGCCAGTGTTGCTAAATTTAACTTTAGAAATACTCAAAATGCTCTCTGCCACATTGTTTTCAGACTGGACAGAACGATTCATATCACACACCATCCAGATAAACTCCATTGGCTTTCCATTTCATATTTCATCCTTTTCAAATATAATCTCTTCATTTTTAAAGCCATAATTTTCTCCAAACATCACCTCTTGGTCATCTTTGATTAAGTCTGACTTGTGAAAATAGACTATCAGTTTCCTCAGTCTACCCCAGAATGGAATAGGCTCCTACTTAATGTCATGTCCCAACAGACCATAGTCATCCTCCCCTGGTGAACAATTATTTGGTTACGAATTTCCTTGTTTTTTGGGACTCTTAGTTTTATTAATATTAATATTATTAATGAAATGTACTGACAATGAATTTCTTTAATACCTGCATTATGAGCATTACCTATAAATACAAAAACAAACACACAATCTTTTCACATTGCTTGTTATTTTATATTGTGCAAGGCAGAAATTTTATCAAAAGAAAATTTAATCGGCATAATTTTTATGTGATTAAAAATGTAATCATATGGAAAGTGCACAATAGTCCATCATCAATTGACAAAAAACAAAGAAGGAATACAAGATTTTATTTTTCGTAAATTCCAACAAATGAGAAATCGTGGCCAAAGATTAAAACGACAACTATTTATGACTGGACCAGGATTTTATACACGACTTGAAAGCTGTTGTGAATCCAGGCATATATATATGTACTAGCAAATATATTAAAAATTTTCATAATTACATGTATCTTAGAAACACCGTAAAAATTACTCTAAATGGATCCCCTGTAACCTGACAATACTAGATGTAATCCCCCACAAAAAAAGTCTGACATTTGACCACTAAAAGTCCAGTTCTAATACTCACTTCAACAATAGTATTTACTGTTCTGATCCTTTGGAACTTTGGATCCTTGCCCAAACATGTTAAATGTGCTGCCACACCCAGTGTATATAACTCTTTCCTCAAAACTTACCTACTTCAAGGAGCTTTTCCACCATAACATCCTCTTATCTGTCCCCAGTGCATGTCCACAGTGGTTGGCCTCAAGTTAGCAAGCTTAGACACCATGTCACTGGGGAGAATTGCACCTCACTGCAATACAGCTTCTGGGTGATTAAGTCAAAACATCCACTCACTGGTCATATGGTACTGGTCGATGCTGAGACATGTAGCATCTTGTAAATCCTAAAGTACTTTGTCACTTGCCCAGATAGTATTTATAACGTGCCGAAATTGATGTAACCATCCTCTTAGGCATTGACGGCCAAAAAGGGATAGTCCAATTCCAGAGAGATGTCAGTGTCCATGTTAGCATCTGATAGGGGAGATAGGCTATGGTGGAAGACAGGCTAATCTAATAGGTAAGTCATATGGGTATGTCCAACTCTTTTTTTTTCTCTTAATGCAAACCCAATCAGCTCAATCAGTCATTTGAACAGTAGTATAAAGTACCATTTGTACACTGATGATAGCCAGTTATACATAGCACTCTCACCAGCAAAGTTTTCTCTTGCTATTCAAACACTGCCTAAGAACTGCCTAAATGCCATTAAAATTTCATGTTCACAAATAAATTAAAACTAAACCCCTCTAAAACTGAAATTGTCTCAAAAACCCATAAACAACTCCCTCTGCACTTTCCAATCAGTATTCTTGGTAATCAGGTCTTACCAGCACAAAGTGTCAAGAACCTCACAGTGGTGTTTGATTCTTACTTAACTCTTTCAGACCACGTGTCACAAGTCATAAAATCTACTAGATCTCTACAGAATTTGTCGTCTTCTCAACCTTAAAGCATCAGTCCTTCTAGCAAATGTTTTGGTCAGCTGCAGATTGGACTACTGCAACTTCCTGTTTGTGTCACTCACTGATTTTGAAATAAGAAAACTGCAGCAGGTCCAAAATTTATTTTGTAGGGTTGTCATTCACTCCTCCAAGTTCTCCCATAGTACCGCTCAATTGAAACAATTAAGACTCCATTGGGTCTGAGTCAGGTACTGGATACAATTTAAATAGGCCTCATTACACACAAAATTGTAAACCAAGGCAAACCAGCTTACTTAGGTGAATTAATTTCCCCCACACACCTCCTCCGGAAACACAAGACGCAGCAGCCCTAAACTTTAGTTCCTTCACATCCCCATCCATTTGACCACACAGTTCACAAATCACAAACACTTTTGGAATTCTTTCAGTCATTGTGCCTATGTAAAACCCTTCAGGAAACACCTGAAAACTCACCTGTTTAACTTTCCCCACCTAGTCCCTTCTCTTTTGGTCACACCCATAACTCCAAATTACTGACCTTGACTGCCCCCAACTATCTTTATGACAAATGTATTTGTTACCATAGTGTATTAAGTAGATTACATTATATTAGACTGGATAAACTATTTTCTAAATCCAGTAATACTTTCCATGGTTCTAATGGCTTGAGGGAGCTTATTTCATTCATTTTAGCTACTATGAAACTGCGCATCCCCATGCATTTGTTTGACCCAGTTGAGGAAACTGAGAGACGATTGTCCCCCGATAAAGGCTTAAAGATGACAGATATGGGGGTTGGCTAAACTTAGTTGATTTTTTAAATAAGAAGGTTTATTTGAAGAGTATATGGTACCGAAAGAAAAACTAGTGTAATTTGTGTAGAAAGGGTGTCACTTGACTGAATTTGTTAAGTTTGCATATGATGCGACATAAGGCATTTTGAACTCTTTGTAGTGTCCCAATACATGCCTTGTTTCTGGAGGTGTATAGTATATATTCAACACAGATTAGCCATGTGTCTTTGCATTGAGTTGTCAGCATCCAGGAAGACACCTAGGTTTTTGACTGATTTAGCTAGTTCCATGATATTACAAAGAAAATTTACAGAGAATGATGACTTCATGACATTTTTAATTTGATCATTATCAATTAAAACAAATTCGGTTTTGTTGGGATTTAATTTGAGTTTGTTACTTCCCATCCACACCTGAATGACCTCAAGGCAATTTTCCAGTTCAGTGGTTTAGTTCAGTTTATTTTAGTTCCTCCAGTTCCGGTTGGAACACTGGGCGAAAACAGCTCTCCATTTGATTCTGTCAGCAGCTATAGTCTTGGACTCTTCCCAACTTATCCCCATGTCTCGCAAGTGTTGTTGTATTGTTCTTCTCCAGGTGGTGACTGGTCTGCCCCTTTCTGCTTTGCCTCCAGTAGGTGTCTTTCTTCTGGGATCCTTAGGATGTGACCCAGCATTATCAAACTCGTTCTTTCACTATTTCACTCAGCTTCCATTGTCCTGATCTTTGATACACGTCATCATTTGTAACATGATCTCACCACGATATTTTGAGTAGCTTCCGTAGACATCTGTGATGGAATACATCAAGCTTGTGCACTAAGTTGTATAAGCTAAGTTTGCTCATCATAAAGATGTGATTTGATATCCAAATGGAGCTAAGTCTCTGAAATACAGATTCTGCTTTACCTAGTTGGCATGAGATGCCCCGTTCAGTGTCACCCTTGTTTGAGGTGCTGCTTCTGAGGTAGGTAAAATTTTCTACTTCTTCTGCTTCCTGTTGGTTTACTTTAAGAGCCATTGGTTGCTGCTCCCTCACTGACATTACCTTGGTCTTTTCTGTACTGATTAGTTCAGTGGTACTAGAAGGTGGCTTTAGGTTGGATAAAAGGGTTATCCTGACTTTTGTGGTGATGGCAAGATGATAGCTGGGCCATTTAGCATACATAGGGCCAGGTGACATAACATGGACTCCAACAGCTATCTACTATGATGCCTGGTAAACTAAGACAAGAGCCTGTGGCTATTAGGTCTACTGGCTTCATTGTAGACATTGTAGACAACTGGAATTGTTGCATTTATGTGATCATCTTAGGAGCCTAGCCCCTGTGGTGTCTTTGGTGCCTGGTGTTGTGACTGATATAAGTGGAAAAAAGTGGATAGACCAATGATATATGACTCACTAGGTGACATACCATTTGCTTATTGATCAGCCAGGCAGAGACTGATAGAACATGCTCACCTAAGTCTTGTATCATCTCTGTATGCTGCTCTGTTGAAGTCTCTGCTCTTAGGTAAATGTTTTGGATATAAATGATCCTCACTGAGTTTATTCAAATCAAGAGTGAGTTAATTCATGAAAACAAGACTTTGGGTTGTCGATTTTCACTGCAACAAATTGCTTTATGTGTGATATCTTGTGCTGTATGATTTATCTTTTCTCATAGGACAAACACCACTATCACTTTCCCTGCCCTTTCGCAACAGGACCAGTCTTAGCAGCTTCCCAGTGTGCAAGAGTGGAAGAAGGAGTTTATGGAGGTGTATGCCAAAAAGTAAATATAGACTGTATTTAATTAAAATGTGCTTTATTTCCCCATCTGTATTGGCATAATCAGATAAAAACTATACAGTGTCTTCAAAGTCATTTTTGAAAAAAAAATTGCATATCTTCAGTCAGATTTAGTCACAGGACTTATATAAATCTACAAACATGAAGAAATGTGTAATTTACAATGCAAACAATGTAATAAATATTATTTATTATTATATCTTACTTACCTTTGAAACCATTATCAGTACTGGCAGTTTCATAATGGGCAGATTAACTGAATGGCCTACTCAGGAAATACTTTCAACCCAAAGGCCCAATTGAAGATTGCATCCTTGTTTTAGCTGCTCATTCATTTGCCTACTCAGATAATTAATTTCGCTGTTTCAAAACGGCCAATGGCATGTAACAGAATGACCACAGGATGTGCGGCCGTTTGGGTATATATAAGACCATTTAGGACCACAGGATCAATAAGCCTATATTTACTAGTTTAAGATTAAAAAATTTTTAATGTTTTGTATGTAAAAATGCTCAAATAGCTTATTCAAAATTGGTAGAATATAGTCAGTCATTGATTTTTATGCAAAGAAAAAAGTTCTCCCTGCGTTAAGTTTAGGCCAAGAATTAAAAATTTGTTTAAAGGTTAAACTGCAAACAAAATATTTTTCTGATGCTCAGCAGCTAGCTGCCTAATATTTAAAAAAAACTTGTTGTGTATAATTTGACATAATTACGACTGTGTGTAATTCTAATTCTATTCTAATTCTATTTTTATTGCGCTTAATCCCCATCTTTTGACAGACTCTATGGAACATATAATACCAGAAAGCAGAGATCCAAAATCAGTAAGCCAGAAACAAGACAGACAAAATAAGAGTGAAACCCTGACCATAAGTTGGTCTGCAGATAATGAAGGCAACGGTTCAGATGTCAGTGTGCTTCAAGGTATGTTTACCCTTACAATCTTAAAATCTGATCATATGATATGGTCTGCATATTGTGGATGCGTTTAAACCAATAACTTATGATTTATAATTTTTACAAATCTATCTATTACACGTTATTGTTATCATTACCATTAAGAAACAATGGCCATTTCAAAATATGGAATTTACAGCAAAATAAATACAACAACCTTCACATTATCTCAAATATGTAAAAAAAATAAATAGGAAAGTATATACTTCTGTGGTTTAATTTGACAAATTTATCTGTTTAAAAACCTTGTGTCTTAAAACACATCTCACAAAACTTTACCCAATGATTGTAAGTTATTTGTGATAGACATACACTACATACACTAATTTGTAAATCATGTTGTATTATGTCACAATCACTGTTATATCATATAAAACTCGGCTTATCTTAGCTAGTAAAATGCGTCCCATCTTCAGTCCAAACTGAGATCTATAATGAAGGTAGTTCCTTGGGCAAAACATCCACTACTGACATCCTAGGATCATGCTGAAGCTCTTCAGATAACAGTTCTTTGTACCCGTAACCTACCAGAACTGGTCTGCAGGCGTCTTGTGCTGTCTTGACATAGTCATAAGGCAATACTTCCCTCCATTCCTCTGCTGTTTTGCTGGAGTTTCTCACTGGTATATAGGCCAGGTGGCTATCTTTGGTGGTAACATCTCTCAGCCAGTCATAAAAGTCTGGTGCTGGTTTTCTTCCAAAGACCCTGAAAAATTTCTCAGACATTTCCTTTGGGTGGTAGGCAACATCTTCATACCTTACCACTGCTATTCTATTCTGCAGATCAACATCTTGCATTGCTTCTTTCACTGACTCTAGATTTTCTTCCATAATTTGGCACTGGGATATAGCTTCAGTACGGAACCAGTCCAGACGCCCAGGAGTCTTTAGATAAGTCTCAACACTGGTGTCTACATTATTAACCCCAAGTTTCACCTGTGAACTCAGGCATCCCCTAGGGTCCCTTACCAGATTGAGTATCAGTACCTCTGGATCTTTCAGCAGAGGCAGCAGGTATTTTATGTTTACTGTCCTGATGATCTTGACAGCAATATTCTGCTTGGTGACACAAGTGGCAGTGGCTTCTGCTATAGTTTTGTGTACTGGAAATGCAATAGGTATCCAGATGTTTCTAGCATTGCTGTAAGCAGGAAAAAACTTTTCTGAGTCATCTATCAGTGGTTTAAAATTGCATTCCATCAGATGATCTAAGTATTTAGAAGCATTTTCTCCCAGAAGCTTTGCTTCCAGTGCTGTTTTGTCCTCTAGCTGGACAAATCGCAATGGTTCAAAGGAATAGAAGGTATCTGGTATATGCTTAAAGATAGACCCAACAAAAGATGATCCAGACCGGCTTAAGGTCATGATGATGACCTTGAGGTACTTTGACATCATGGGTGTTGTTGTATCTTCAGTATCCCATCCACTGATTCTGTCTGTGTTATTTGGCATCCAATATGTATCATTATTCCCGTTTATGGTACTGTAATCGTAATCATACATAACATCATCAGAGCCTTGAAGAGGAAGAGCCTTCTCCATGACTGCTATCGTTTCCTCATACCAGTAGCTCAGGGCTATCTGGAATACAAACATCCCCGCCAGTACAATACAGGAGAGGTACAATGTACACATACCACACTTAAAACACCTGTTTGCGAAAAATGCCAGCAAAGACATCCTGTTGACAGTTTGGTCAGGCATTTAGGAACACCAGGTTTGTAAACAGGGAGTCTTCAAAGTCTTACAACTTCCTGTTACCTAGACTGATTTGAAAGCAGATTATCAGCACATGGGTTGGCGGATTCTTCGATTTATCATTATCCTATTAAAAATAAAGGACAACCAATGACGTGAGGAATGTGGGCTCTTCATTATTGATTTGGGTATAATGCATAATAAAATAAACATTTATGGGATTCATACAATATTTGTATAATATCTAGCCAAGCACTGGGCTTTGCAATGGTCTTTTGATATACATTTGTATATTAACAGTGATTCCACTGTTCATGTGTTTTATCAAGTTTCATGTGTTATTTCTTGACAAAATTTGTCATCTTGTCCACTCAAATCCATATACAAAGGTTTGAAATAAATGTATCTTTAAGTCAGTTTATACAGAAGTTTGGTTGTTTTGTCTTTAGAACATATGTCGGATTATAGAGTATCAGCCAGGAAATCGAAAGAATGCTATCAGATTTTGTTTGTCTGTGATTCACAACATGAGGATTTTTAATGAAATACTTTCAGCATTATCCATTTCTTATACGAATATGCTCTAGTTATCAACATCTTATCACTGGACAAAACATGATTGCATGGAAACATTTCTGTACTTACCAAATTTAGATTTGATTGGTTATCTCTTGAAAAATATAAGCAATATGTAACATATTTATTTTGAGTCAGCTAATAGTTTGAGGGGTGTCCTTGTGTCCACGTGTTGAGAGGTGAGGTCTCTACCACTCGCGGTAGGGATCCGTCTTATACAGTATTTTGTCCAGTTTCTGATAAAAACTTCACAAAATGAAGTAGTTAATGGGACATTAAAATGAGCCCACCACACACATAAAGAATAAAAATAAATTAAATAAATAGTGAGGCTTTAAGCAAAATATATTTTTTAAAATTAAAATAGACCAAAACAGCCAGGTTGTGGATTGATGATCCAATAGTTTTCTACATTTCAAAATATCCAGGATGACTTTTCAAATATCCAAGTGACACATTGTTACACAAGATTGGATGTAAGGAGAGATTTAAAAGACAGGTTTCCTAACATTAGAACATTTCAATCTTTGCTTTGATTCGGATTTTGTTATTGACTAAATTTGTCAAGGAGAGAGATACAATACAAGACATAAGAATACCTGATACATGATGATACTCTATCTGGTTCCTTACACAAGTGTATCTTTTTCAAAGTTAAGGTTCTGAACTTCCAACTTCCCAATGATCAAGTAACATGATCAAAACACTTCTGTCACACTTTCAAATACTCCTGGCGGAGGTTTGCACTTGTCCATAGACCTGCTCATTAATATGGTGCCAGTTGTGTTTGACGTTTTCACCGAGTTTGTGGCCTATTCTCTGAAAGTTAGTGATACAGCTGTACTCTCTGACGTACAGCGTGTGTCTATTCTACCTACAACTACGGAAGCCCACAAGTGTGATGGTTAAAACCTTATCAAGTAGTTATTTAATTTTTATTTATTTATTTTTTTGTAATTACAAGATGTTTTGTTTTGTAGATCATGTCATTACAAGACATCCGTTTTTATAATTACAAGTTAGCTGTTGCTTGTAATTATTATAGATGGGTCATTCTTGTAATTACAGGGAAGATATGATAGATTCTTGCACTTAATAGAAATAGTTCTTTTGTGAGTGCAAAAACTCCTATTTTTGTAAGCACAAGAAATACCTATCTCTAATTACTATATATAACTGTGAACAGTATTGGAAGGACAGTCATGACAGACAAAAGGTAAAACTCGTGTAAATTACACGATTATCTTCTATATTTATCGACAAACATATGCACTACCTCATACCAAACACACCAAGGCGAAGTACATTCCAGGATGGGTCAACGAAACCATAATAGCAGTAAAAGAGACCAAGTGTTTGTTTGAATGCATATGGCGCAGAAACAAATCTACCTTCAGTAGATCCCAATACATGCAGAAAGTCCACCAGTACAATAGAGTCTGCATGCAGGCCAAATCTGAATTCCTTAGAGCAAAAATTCAGGACGATTGCTACAACCCACAAAAATAATGGTGAGTCCTAGGCGATCTGTTACACAGACTACCAGCCAAGTTGCTCCAATTGATAAATCCCCCTCAGCTTTTGGCTGACAGATTTGTGGAGTTCTTCACAGTAAAAATTGAAAAATCACCCCAAACTCTCATCCCCCCATGTTTTTCACTTTCTCTACTGTAAACGAGGATCAAGTCACTAAAATCATTATGAACTCTCCAAGTAAATCATATTCCCTTGACCTTTTCCCAACTTTCCTTGTCCTTGATTATCTGGACATCATCATTACCCCTCATGACTTCAATGATTAATGCCTCTCTTGAACAAGGTAAGTGTCCTAACTTCTTCAAACAGGTCCAAGTTTCCCCAATCCTCAAAAAATCATCCTTAGACAAAAAGTTTTCAAAAATTAACTTTATTTCAAAGATACTTGAAAGGGTAGTAGCAGTCCAGCTACAAACTCACCTTGATGAAGCCGGCCGCATGACCGCTTTCTAATCTGCTTACAGAAAACATCATTGTACTGAAAGTGCCTGCATGCCTTAATATTCAGAATGATCTTCGTCTCAACATGGCCAAAGGGTTTGTCACAGCTCGCGTCTTATTGGATCTCTCTGCTTCCTTCGATACCATTGACCACACCATTCTCCTTGACAGACCTAATGTTTACTATGGAATCAGTGAACTAGCACTTGGCTGGTTCAAATCATACCTGTCGGGAAGGACAGACTCGACCAAATTAGGTAGCACACTCTCATATCCTGCTGCGCTCTAGATTGGTGTGCCCCAGGACTCTGTCCTTGGTCCAAATCTTTTTTTCTCTATACAAACCCGATCAGCTCAATGATTCACTCTTACAGTAGTATTAATTACCACTTCTATGCGGATGATACCCAGTTATATATAACACTCTCAACAGCTAATTTCTCTTACTCTATACAAATATTAAAGAACTGCCTAAACAACATTCAAAATTTCATGTTCACAAATAAATTAAAACTTAATCCTGACAAAGCTAAGTTTATTTTGATAGACTCCAAAAACAACCGTAAACAACTCATTCCTCATTTTCCAATCAATATTCTTGGTAATCAGGTCTCACCAGCACAAAGTGTCAAGAACCTTGAAGTGGTATTCAAGTCTACCATGTGTCACAGATCATAAAGTCTACCAGAGTTCATGCTAGAGACCTCTACAGAATTTGTCCCCTTCTAGACCTTAAAACATCAGTTCTCTTAGCAAATGCTTTGGCGAGCAGCAGATTGGACTATTACAATTCTGTGTTTGTATCACTCACTAATTTTGAGTTAAGGAGATTGCAGTTGGTCCAAAACTCACTCTGCAGGGTGTCACCCATTCCCCTAAATTTTCACACATTACCCCTCAACTCCAAAAAATCCATTGGCTCCTAGTCAGGTACAGGGTACAATTTAAAAGTGGCCTCATTACATAGGAAATTCTCAACCAAGGTCAATCAGCTTACCTAAGAGAATTAATTCACCCCTACACCTCTTCCTGAAATACACGGTGAAGCACTCCCAAAGTTAAGTTCCTCCATACCTTTCGACTTTAGAGATCATAAATCAAACACTTTTCTAATTCTTTCATTCACTGTCTCCCAGTTCTTTGGAACTGTTTCCCCTTCCAAATAAGAAATAGCCCCTCTGTTGCATCATTCAGGAAACACCTTAAATCCCACCTCTTCAACTCCAGTTTCCCAACTTAGTCTCCTTCCATCTTGTTCACACCCATAACGCCGGATCACCGACCTTGCCCCCCTTGGCTCTCCTTACGATAAATGATTTTTGTTGACCAGCACACTGAGTTCCCCTTTGTGAGGAAGATATTGTGCCTGCAAAGCAGTAGATAAGATTAGATTAGACAATATTTTGCAATGAGGAGATTTGTAATGTAGTAGTTAATTACAAGAAACCATCGAATAAGATTTCTGGAGAAATCTTAGACAAGTACAGTCATTGGAATAAGGTCTGTCTGGAAAGTTTAAGATCATTGATCATCTTGTATTTACAAGAAAACATTTTCTTGTGTTTACAAAGTAATTTAATTTGGATAACCATAAGCTTCCAGTTCCAATAAATAGCCACAATTCAATAATTACATGAAATGACATTCATTTACTTGTTAGATAGTTACGTTTATCCAGGACACTAACATACCACCATAGTTTGCTGTCATGTTGTGTACAAGTGGGCTGGCAGGAAATCAATGTTTATTTTCTCCCAAGTCTGTGACGAGTGGTTTGAGTGTGAGCTGGCTATGAGGACAGGGTGGTCGGCCAGGGGAGCGGCCTCAGAGACATGCCAAAGACTGGTATCCTTCTTTATTTCGGGGGTATGTTTTAAAATCTGTTCTTATTCTTATATCTATGTGCTATAAATTTACTTTCAGTAACCTTGGATTATTTTGGCTGTTTGCTTTGAGGTTTGTTTTTGTTTAAAAGTTAGATCACAAATTTGATCATTTTAAGGGACGATAAACTGTGTTATAAAAGAAAAGATATACGTTATCAGTGTCAAACATTGAAACACTGAATGTTAATGTTCAAAAGTGAAACCAATGTTTCAAGCAAATTATATGCACTCTTTTTATATGGACTTTGTTGAATAATTTAACGTTGTAATCAGTCAGATCTGTTTGGTTTTATCGATGCAATGCTTTGGATAATTTTAATCTAAATTTGTTTACGGAACAGTGTAATGTGTATAATAAGTATTCTTAAACTTTGTGAGGCTGCTCTGTGAAATAAGAACTTCTATAAGTCACAAAAATGAGTAAACAGGATAGTTTTGTTTGTGATAATTTTTAACAATTATTTGTAATTTGAAAACAAAATCTGTATGATGTCATATGATAAATTGCATTTAATTTTACTTGATCTGTAAGTAAAAAAATAAACATAGACATGCTTCATAAAGTCTGCATAAAAGTTTATAAGTATGGTATGCTTACATGTTAAATGATATCGTCTATAGTGTTTACCTACTATCTACCTTTATCTAATTAGCTTTTTCAATTTATTCTGACTTTTTTATTTGTGAGTAACGTGTATTCACATTTTGTTATGTATATTACAATGAAATGTAGAGTTTATATTGAACAAGTTTACCACCCTTTAGCACCTTATCACAGGCCTTCCTCTATTTCGCCAATTCTCAGATAAAATAGTTTCTGCATGTTGTAGTTTGTGTAGAAGAGATAAAATATTTTTGTATAATGTCACCAACATGCTTAATTCTCATTCTTTTTCATTCTACTGCATTTAATGATTTTTCATATGCCCTTGTTGCACCAAAGGACTAAGGCCCGATCCTATCGGCGACCCTTAATCTTGGACAGTCGGTGAAAAAAAAGGTAAAATGAGCGGGAATACTGAATCGGTATCAAAGCCTGGGATTAAGTACAGATCGGCCTCAGGAAGCCTGAGGAGGCCCAGGCGGCCCCAGACAGTCCCCGACATGTCTGCGACTAAGAACCGATTAAGCCAGTTTTCTGGTCGGTTTCAACCACGATCCACACATACCGACTGGGTCCCAGGATGCCTCAGGCCTCCTGGGACTAAGCTCCGACTAACTCCCGATTAAGTCCAGGCGTCCTCAGGCATCCTCAGGCCTCCTCAGTCTTCCCCAGACCATGATGGCCGATTCTTATTTTGCAAAATAACAGGATTTTCTGGGTATATATAAATTCCACGATCTAATCATCATTACGTTTATTGGAACACAGCAGGATGCCACCTTTTAATGGAAGACAGCAACAGCAACAACTTAGGGCTTTTTTAGTTTTTATTCAGTTACAAATAATGATGTGTTAGCTATTTCTACATCGACCACAGCAACCACCACAGCAGCGCCACCACCACCAGCACCAGCCATACAGAGACCTAGAAGAAGGCACAACATGTGGGTCAGGCCATGGCTACTGCAGAGAGAGGAGAGGGAGGCCTACCACAACATTATGGCTGATCTGTATGCCACAGACATTCCAGGATTCACCAACTACATGAGGATGACCCCAGAATTCTCTGAAATGATAAAGACCAGACTGGAACCACATCTAGCCAGGCAGGCCACCAACTACAGAGCTCCTATCAATGTTGGGGAGAAGTTAGCCCTCACCATCACATATATGGCCACTGGAGAGTCATACACATCATTATCATGTCAGTTCAGGGTTGGCAGATCCACCATTTCCAAGTTTCTACCAGAGGTCTGCAGGGCCATCCAGGATGAGTTCACCAGAGAGTATCGGAGATGTTCTACTACTCCATATGAGTGGAAAGAACTTGAAAGGGAATTCAGGATCAGGTGGAATGTTCCACATGCCCTGGGAGCACTTGATGAAAGCATGTGGCCCTGAAGAAACCCAAGAACTCTGGAGCCCTGTACCACAACTACAAGGGGTTCTTTTCCATAGTAATGTTGGCCTTGGTAGATGGGCAGTACAAATTCAGATGGGTGGATGCTGGTACAGCTGGATCTTGCTCAGATGCCCAGATATTTAAATCCTGTCAGCTGAAGAGGAGGATTGAGGATGGCAGGATAGGCTTCCCTGACCCAGCTCCTATAACACAGGGTGGTAGAGATGTCCTCTACTTCATTCTGGCAGCTGATGCCTTTGCCCTGGAGACCTGGCTCATGAAACCCTATGGCAGAAGGATGTTAACCAGAGAGGAAAGGATTGCCAACTACAGACTATCAAGGGGCAGGAGAGTTGTTGAGAATGCTTTTGGCATCGTGGCCTCAAGATTCAGAGTGATGTTGACTACTATTGAATTACCCCCAGAAACAGTCAGGGATGTGGTCATGACCTGTGTGGTTCTGCACAACATACTGAGAAGCCAGTATCAAGGTCAACATGGTGGTCAAGAGCCTGGAGATGATGAACATGATGGTGTGCCTGGTGATTGTCGAATGATTGGTGGTGCTGCTGGTGGTGGTCCAGACAGAAACCCTGCTAGAGCAGCCAAAAGACAGAGGGATTACCTCAAGGACTACTTTAATAATGAGGTAGCAGTGGCCTGGCAAGATGGCAGAATATAACTCCTGCTGCAGTAACCAGTCCTTTTCAGAACTAATAACCAGTCCTTTTCAGGACTACCAAATATTCCAAAAACAATTAGTCAGCTATGCTTGTTCAAAATAACCCAAACATTACCAAACATAAGTCACGCCACCAACAAACAGACAAACCCCATGGCCAACATAAATCACCCACCCAACAAACAGACAGAAATAAATACCAGTTATCCAACTACAAACAGACAAACCCAGTGCTAAACATAATTATCAAAATAAACACACAAAGCCAAACATAACTTCCTAAATGGAATAAATATGGCATATATTTTGAAAGCTACATCCTAATTTTACTTACATTTGCTTTTTTGGGGGGGAAAAATATTTGAAACAGAAATGTTTTCCTGGAAATCTTAAAATTAAAATCTTTTGCTCCAGTTCACAAATCTTTAGGAAATATAACCACCAAACTGGTTTCCTTTACAATGATGGGGGTTGTGTTTGCAAAATAGTTTGTCAGTTCTTTGGTTTGGGTTCTGTTTGCTATTAGGTTGGTCTGTTTCTTGGTTGGTGGTTATGTTTGGTATTTGGTTTGTGTGTTGGTTAGTTGGGGGTTAGGTTTGGTATTGGGTTTGTGTGTTTGTGGGTTGGTAAGTATGTGATAATGCCTTTAAACTCTAGGGATGGTGTAAGTGTTGCACTTTTTTATTAAAGATTTTAACCAATCCCATGGATTTTAAGCTAAAAATGGGTTGATTATTGGCCATTTATTTATTTATTTTTCTATGTGGCCTTTTTTATGTGTGGTACCATGGGTTATTTGTTTCATGTTTGGGGTGGTGTAGGTGTTGAGCTTTTTTTTTTGTCTGTGATAAGTATTTGTACTGAACTGTTATGTTTTGGGAGGGGAATTGAAATACCTTGCAGCTTGAATAATTGTTTTTGGAATATTTGGGTGGCCCTGAAAAGGGCCTGGCAGGTCAAAGACCCGCCCTGACTGGATGGCTACTGAGGAGGCTGCTGCTGTTGAGGCGGTGCTGTAGTAGTGATAGTGAAATGTTGCAGCTGCTGCTGCTGCTGAGGCTGCTCAATGATCTGTGTAGATGTCAGATCTGTTAGCTGGCTTAGTATTCCACTTAAGTTGTGTCTACTGCCCTCGTCCTGTACTGTTAGAACTGATGGAGGGTTGCCAAAGCCAAGGGGGCTTGGTGTGTAGTAGACATAACTGCTGCTAGCTGCTGCTTGGGTGGAAGTAGACGCCTGTTGAGTGGTTGTTGGCAGTATCCCGACGCTCTGAGACTACGAGGTAATAGTGGCTGATCTTCTTGGTAGTGCTTGACGTCTACGGTTGCTTTTAATGCTTTCAATATCTCTAAAAATTCTGCCCTTGAGGTCCTCAAACTCCTCTTGGGTCATCTTTTCAGCCTCTGATGCCACATAGTCAAAGAAGGGCTGCCTGTCTGACTTCGGCTGCAGGAAACCTGAGATCAATGTCCTCATCTGGTCAAAGTGTTCGAGTATCTTGGAGTCTGTAGAAACGGGTGTAAATGTGAACATAGGTTGACTCCTACTCTCTCTGAGGACACTGGACTCAAGGTGTTCTGTATCAGTAGTAGACCCACGAGATTCATCCTGCTTGCTGGTGTTTGGACTGGCCTCAAACCCTGCACTTCTGCTGGCCCCCTTTCGTCTGATGTGGGTCTTAAGGAAACCCATCTGCTGGTAGACCCAGGACTGTCTATTGGTCATCTCCCTTGGGGCTTGGCTAGATTGTAGTTTTGACAGCTTGCCATAACGCGTTCGCTGAGATTCGAACCATCTTCTGACATCAAAGGGCTGGAGCTTCAGTTCTGCAGATATTTCTGCCCAGAGAGCCTCCTTCTGTCTGTCGTGGAAACGTGCATGCTCCTTGTCATAGAGCTCTGGATGCTACTTCACAAACTCCACAATTGCAGTTTCTTGGCAGTCAGTGAAAGTTGAACAGACCCTGGCTCTCTTGGCTGCCAAATGACTCTCTAAATCCTACTCACACCTCTCTTCTTCCTCGCAAGCTTCCTCAGTAAGTTCCAATCGCTCCTGACTCTCTTGTGTACCCTCCTCTGTACCCTCCTCCGCCCTTTCCTCAATCCTTTCATCCACCTCTCCACTTTCCTTCTCCCTCTCCTCTTGCCTCTCATCCATCTTCTCCCTTCCTCTCTTCCCTCCTTTCTCTTTCCTCATAACTCCAGTCAATAGCAATTAAAAAAAGTAAAATGTGTCTCCTAACTGTAAAATTTGCCTTAAGCTCAAGTATTATATGATCTTTAAAAAAATGAAAACCCCTACAAAACAGAGACACACGTCTCTCAGTGGCCAACCAGTCAGTAACAACGAGAATGTGTGCGCAGTCAATTATATAGTCCCAGACCCCCTCATTAGCTCGTTTTAATTTCTGACACATGGAAAACAGTCGGCTCTTAATCGGTTCTTAGTCCCAGGCCTCCTGGGGCGTCCTCAGACCGACGCAGACTAAATTTGTGTTGTCCCAGGCGGCCTGAGGATGTCAGCTTGGATCGGTTAGGGTCGGCTTCTCTTAGTCGGGGCTTAGTCCCAGACCCAGATTTCTTAGTCCCAGGACACCTGAAATGGTCTGAGGCTTCTCGGGACTTATGAAACCGAATCACTTTCACATGCATGAAACTTCAAAGATCTGTTATGAGTCAGGGACTGCCAAACAGGCTTCCTGGGACTAAGCTATGGAGGCCTGGGACTAAGGGTCGCAGGACGCCTGGGACAACATAGGACTGTGTAAATTTGGGTATGAGGAGGCCTGAGGAAGCCTGGGACTGGACATTTTGTTGGCGGTGGGAAATGAGAATCGGTTTGGGTCGTGAGAAATATTAAACATGTTTGATTTCTCTCACGGCCACAACAACCAACCCTTACAGGACGTCTGGGACTAAGCAAATATTTGAAACCGACTCCCAAAAACCCTTAATCGGGAAGCTTAGTTGTGTGGTGGAACAACCACATTAATGAATATGTTAAAAAAACAGATGTCAATACGGGTGCAGGCAGTTTGAAACTTGGGATATTATTGTTGTTTAAATTTCAAATTTACTCTTGTACATAAAGTTATATGAAAAGGGTTAGTTTATATATGTGACAATGTATGTTTATTGTACACACACAATATCTACCCCATTTTATATTAACATAAAAACATACAGGACCGGAAGTTAATTAATCGAAAAGGCAAGTAATCGTCAGTAGTATGCAATGTATACTGGCTCAAGCTCTTCATTACGAAGGGATTAAATACCAGGGGAGAGATGTTTTGTGTATTATGTAAATTGTAAAAAAGGGTTGCCATGTCTTGACATGAGGGAAATGCAAATATCATAGAGAAAAACAGTAAAAAACCGCTCGAATTTACAAACACAGAGATTAGAACCAAGCAATCAAATTCCGAAATTGTAGGCAGTAATAGTGACTCCCTGTCTAAGACCCTGACTGTTGAAAACTTTGACTTTGATCTTTAAATGAAGTCATTTCTAAGCCCTTAACGGGCTGTTCCAATTTGGCAGATGGTCCTGAACACATTGGGAGAGGAGCAATTGTGAGAGTGGCAATTCCCATGTAAAGCTACACACTGCTCCAATGCTGAGCACGTTCTGAAACAGTACCACTACCGGATGATCGGTAAAAATCGGGGCCAGTACACAAGTTTACCACCAGATACCCCAGGATGTCCAAGAATGTACCTGATTGCTGCCCAATCTCCCTGAATATGTCCCCATGTGAATAATCTAGGTACCCCCATTTCACTAATGTATAGACACATTGCTTCCGAACAGGGACATCTATAGGACCATTCCTACCCATCCTGGATCATTTGTGGATTGTCTGGCTCCCAGAAGATCAAAGATGTGTCCCAATGACACACAGGATTCTTATAAAAACTGCCCTAGATCTACTTTTCAAAGTCATTTTTTGTGATATTGTCAGCACTTACCATGGGTATCTATGAAATGCTAAATGTAGCAATTGTGATTATTTTTCTCAAGAGGTTGTTAACCATTGATGCCCTTTGGATTCATTACCTCAAGCAAAGAGACATGCCCAGTCAGACATCACTATATGTGGGTGCTGCTTTGGGCGGACTGCCAGGCACTTGACCAGGTGAGTCGTTTTTACCAACTTCTGCCCAAACTCGAGTAATGGGACAGGAATGTATATATTCACTTCCTGAGAATGACACCTGAACTGTTCCAAGAAATATTGCAAAGAATTCAACCCAGAATTCTACACTAGCAAACCTTCTTTAAAAGACCTCTCAGCGCTGGCCACAAGTATTTGGCCTTCAGAAAAACCTATCCCTCACCCCATTACATTCCCGCTTGCTAGGAGTACCATCACCAAGATAATCCCTCAGGTATAGCAGGTGATCATAAAGGACTACCAGGATCAGATCCTTATGTCTCCCAATACTCTACAGGGATGGCTAGCAGTAGAGAGGTTCATCAGAGAAATATGCAAAATGCCACATGCCTAAGAGCCTTTGATTGAAACATATAGATATCAAATATCCAAGAAATGGGTAGAGTCATTACTCCAACTATAAAGAGTTCCATTCTAATGTGGTGATAGCCCTGAAAGACAGTGATTACAAGTTCGTGTGGGTGGACATGAGCAGCAATGAAGCCAATTCAGATGCAGCCATCTTCAACCAATGCCAGTCTGGTGTATAAAATGTAACCTACAAGTTAGGCTTCAAAGAGATGGTTATGAAGCCATACTCCAGCCAAGCCTGTCGAGTTGTCGAGAATGCATTTGGTGACCCAATTCAAGGTACTCCAAAACACTATGCAACAGGAGTCCAAGGTGGTGCAGAAAATAGCTATGGTTGTGTCATCTTGTATAATATACTTAGGAACAGGGCTGGCGAAAATTCTGCAGATGATCAGCAGGGCAATGCTGCAAGACAACAACAGCCTAGATGATGGGCATGACAGCAGAAGTTCAAAAGCAGCCAGACTACAAAAAGAATACCTGAAACAGTACATTATGGAAAAAAGTGTAGTTCCCTCCCAAATTGATACAATTTGAAAAACAAACAGACATCGCGCATATGAACAGGTGGCTCAAGATATTGACAGACAGAGAAAAAAAATGAGACAAAAAAGAAGCTATAAGAAAGATATTTTAAAATTTTCCCAAATAAATACATGCGTGACTTTAGTCATATACATAATTAAAAAAAAAAACATAATGCCCCAAGCAGCCCTCCACTCATATATACTCATGGCCCTCCCACAGAATGATACATGCGATATGTTCCAATAAAAATAAGTCTAAGTTTTCCCCATTCAAATTCCTAACAGATTTCATCACCAAACCCAAGACATTTTTTTTCACCTGAGGTACCCTGTCCCCCATACCTGTGTTCAAAACCATTTCCAGTTTTGATTTATACGAGGGTACACACTAGTATGTATTTGTTAGGACATGTATCCTACATACTTACCTGCCCCTTCATAGCAGACCATGCTTCTTACCCCAAGCATTGCCCTCATATGGCCAAACCTGGGATTACTTGAGGTATGACTTTCAAGTTTCACCATGGTTTGGCCTTATTGGGAAATGCCTGGGGTTTGAATCCTGTACTGCTGTGAAGGGGCTAGTTGTCTACGTGGGACAGTTACATATTCAGGGCTGCTTGCCTGAAGTAAGGTGTGGTGGTACAGAAAATGATAATTTTTTGACATGGATAAGCATTGGGCTTTTCATATTTTTATTGACACTAAACGTCACCCTTTTTTCGCTCTAGAACATTAGAAACCTGGAGACATTCACAAGAAATGTTTCCATTTGTCACTCATTTTCACAGTAATGGAACTAGGCCATTCAACATGACCAGGGAAAGTTCTTTGGAAAGGAATAATAGTGGGAGGCCTCCTCCCCCGTTTTACCATGGGATGCTAAAAAACATTACTCACTACAGTCCCCATGCTGTAACTCCCATACTGCTTACGGACCGGTCCCAGATGAGCTACAAATCTCTCCGCTCCATAACTGCTCCCAGAAATTAAGTGTCACCTCAAATATTTGGAATCTTTGCCAGATGGTTCTAAAAGTGTCAAGAATTGTCCAGCATGCCCCCAGGTCATTTAGGTGGGCGTCACAAATTTTCTGGGTTTGGGGACAATATGGGAGCTTATACATGGAAATCAAATTGGCATCTAAGGGGCTGGGTGTGAAAAGTCATAGCATTACCACATGACAAATTAGGTATCCATGTATACCAATAAAGTATTTACTCAACAAAAGTGTCCAATACATCTTTGTTAACTTCACAACCAAACTTTACCTCAACTACAGGTGACTATAAACTATTTATACTCTTTAAGGAGAATCCTTCTGCATTAGCAATTACTGTTGCCTCGAGTTTGAATTCCACTTTCCCTGCCTGTTCCACCACACAATTTGAGTCTGGCATTCACCCATGTCTCAACTACGTTAACTACGCCTTCTTGGCAATAAAAGGACATATTAGTAGGGTAACACACTCCTTCAAACATGTCAGCCCTTGGGTGTCCATGTTGTTGATCCTGTCAGGGGATGTCAGTATGAATCCTGGCCCTAACACTAGCCTTTTAACTGGAAGTCTGATTAATATCAGATCCATCAGAAACAAGTCTGTTGCCTTTACAGATTTCATTAATAGCAACAAGTCTGATGTAATTGCAATCACTGAGACCTGGCTTTGATCAGATGACAATGACAGCATTATAGCAAGTGTCACTCCCCCCGGGTTACAAATGTACTGCTGTTCCATGCCCTAAAGGGAGAAGCTGTGGTGTCAGGTTTTTTCATCCATGATGATATTGATTTCAAGGTCCTATCTCAACCATGTTTCAAGACCTTTCAGAGCATATCTGTTCACCTGTCCATTGGCAATGCCCAGGACATTATTTTTCACATTGTGTATAGGCCTCCAAATGTTTCCAAAGCCATTTTCATTGAGGATTTCAGTTCCTCTGTTGAGGGTGCTGCTTTATCATGTTGTGAAAATATAATATTGGGTGACTTAAATATGCATCTGGACAAACAGGATAGTTGGTCGCAGAAATTCAATGATTCCCTGTGTCAACACAATTTTACCCAAGTCATTGATTCCCAAACCCATATCCACAGGCAGATATTGGATGTTGTATGTGTGAGAGATGACTTCTTGCAGGCGGCTTGTCCAAAGGCTACAGGGGGCTGTCCGACCATCTTGCCACCATATTATCACCATAATACACCTATCAAGGCACCCTGCAAATTCAGGAAGGTTAAAAAGCGTCTTAAGCAGAAGTATGAGCGAGTATGGCGCAGTGACAATCCTGCAATCAACCTGAGTAGATATCAAGCTGCTGTCAATCGCTACAATTTCCTACTGGAACAGTGAAGATGCAGACACTATTCCACAGTCATTGCTGAAAACAATGGTAACCAAAAGGCTATGTGGAAAATTCTACATAAATCCTCAACCATTATCTTACCTGATTACATCAGTCCAACTGATTTAGCCAATACCTTTGGACATTTTTTGAGTGACAAAATTATGAAAATCAGAGTTGCGCTACAGTCATCGGTGCCTGTCTGCACTACAAGACCAAGAAGCAACAATGATGCTCTATCATCCTTTGAGCCAGTATCTGAGGCTGACTTCCTCAAAAATCCTAAATTCTTCCTCTACTAAATCAGGCATCTGGACCCGATACCAACTTTACTAGTTAAAGACATCCTAGTCACTCCAAATACCAATATCATTACTCGCTCAAAGAAGGGAGTTTCCCAAGCTGCCTCAAAATGTCACCCCCCCTCTCAATCAAGAAACCTATCCTAGACAGAAATCTCCTGAAAAATTACTGACCGGTGTCCAATCTTAGTTTCATATCCAAACTGATCCTAAAACTAGTAGTTAAATAGTTACATTAATAGTGAGGGGTTCTCCAACCTGCTTACAGGAGATTGCATTCCACAGAAATGGCACTCCTTAAAATCCAAAATGATATTGCTGCTTCAATAGACTCTGGTAAGGCTGTTGCACTCACATTGCAGGACCTCTCAGCAACATTTGACACCATAACATTCTTTTTAATTGCCTCAGGAATTGATTTGGAGTTGATGGTACTGTGTTGAGGTGGATCAAATCCTATCTTACAAACTGCAAACAGAAGGTAACAAACTAGGTAATAGCTTTTCAGATGCCTTCTTCTCCTCTATGGAGTACCCCAAGGCTCTGTCGTGGGTTCCCTCCTGTTTACCCTTCTACCCCCCTCTGTAATATCGTTTCCAATTTCAATGTCACTCACCATCTACATGCTGATGACACCCAAATTTTTCTAGCATTTGACCTCAGCACAAGCACAAATTACTAGTGCATTTAAAAGTATAAACAATTATGAAAAAGAAAACTAATGGCACATCTTTCATAGAACAGATCCTGTGTTTCTTTGAAGTATACAAAAGATATACAAAATGTATATCTTTAAATACCCAAGCCTTAATTCCAGAAATGCATCCCAGCAATTTTATGTTAATGGCTAATGGCCAAGTAAGAGTCCATTATTTAAAACTAGTGGACTGTTTACGAGGTCCCAAAGGACCTATTTAAATTACATTCATTCCTTAATTTGTAATTTTAAATATGTTGATTAACATTCTTATTCTTCATTTCTATTGTGTAATGATAATTTTAGTTGAAATAAATGTAGAAGGTTTTCTTTGGAAATGTGTAAAAAAGGCCAAAATCACAGAGTGGAACAACTGCCCATTTGTGAAAGATATCGGACGCTTTTAACAAAAGAAAAACTCTCGGGTGTAATTTATCAATAGTTAAATTCATTAACACTCATTTGATATTATCTGAAGAACTATATACTCCGAATAACTGCCAATAAAAGCTCCTTTATCTGTGTGTAGAAAAACAATTACTGAAACCTGGTGTAAGGATGCATTGGCTGGAAAATAATGACGTAGTAATATGATCAAAAGACAAACATCTACGATTACTTCACCTAATGTCTTTGAATTGATCAATTATCAGATTAAGACAAATTGTTATAACGTTGGCTTTATTGACAAGCTCCTTTGAAGTACACCGTTGTGGAGCACTGGATTAAATTTTTACTTTTCTCAGAGCTACGGACTTGGGGGTGGGGGGGTGGGGGGGGTGGTCACAATATTTTTAGTTACTTTCTTTTTATTATTATAGAGACGTGGGTGGTCACAATATTTTTAGTTACTTTCTTTTTATTATTATAGAGACGTGCAATTCATTAAACCAATATAACTATGAATAAATTAATGTCAATTGCCCAGCCTCTATTGATCTTACAAGTCACTTTAAACATACGGTATTTCTTATGCCGATTAAAGCTAACACAAATATATCATTAAAGATGTAACATAAATACATTTAGTTTAATTATGAAAACATACGACTACTACTACTATTTTATTGAACATAATTTCTCAAGACCTTAAACATACGATATTATTGAATGACAATATTTCTTAAACATACAATACTTGAAACACAATGAATTTCATCTTCCACAGATTCTGTGTTACATATGTTCTTTCTTCTACATTAAAATATGCTTATGATGTCATGCTATTATTAAAAGTGCAGATTATTTTTAATGATCTACACTTTGGTGTAGATTCTTTAATCCAAAGAATCCTCACTTGGATTACATGGCTGTATAACCATATAACAGTAACCTTGCAGAACATGTAGTCTGGCGGCCTCGAGCTTTCAAATGAAAGAATACACACTTTTTTGCGCATTTCACTTAACTTAAGTTTTTATTAAAGATGGTTTGCTGGATTTAAATCAGTTTTGAAAGTTTTTATAAAGTCTTAATTTTGATTTTGAATCAACAACTTTCTTCCATTCGTGTTTTGTAAGATTAAATTTGTTTTTCTTTTTACATATCAGTAATTTGTTTTAATCATAATTTAGGTCACTGAAAATTTCATTTACTTTTTGGCGCCAGGGTAATTACTGAGTATCTACATAGTCCATAGAAACATTGATTGCACTAGACAATTAATGTCTATTTTTACAAAAAATATTCTCTAGTCCTGTTGAGTTTAAGTATCCTCTGAATCTCCCTAGTAATCAATTCATTTCTTCCTGGTAAAGCCCGGGGGCAGCATCCTTTGTCAACAACATTGCAACCAACTTGCTGTAGTTGACTTTGATACATGGCAGGTAATGATAGAACTTAATCTAATCAAATCTATTCCTTATTTGTGCTTAATCTTCATACGTGCAGATTCTAATGCCTGGAATGTTGAATAAACGGTAAATATATAACCCAGAACATGAAGTCATCTTTTAAAAAATCCTTGGAGCTTGTAGAATCGCTGAATTCTGTTACAGAGAATACCCGACAAAGTATGGATTCTTTGATTTGAAATCCAAGAATCCACACATTTTGAGGGCATTCTCTAACTTAAAATGTACATCAGTTTGTCAATATATATGTTTAACCAAATAAATTTTAACTAGGTACATTTAACCCATATATTAGAAATTTAATTATTCCTCTCAGTATTATTGTTTAATATTAATTACTGTAGTACTTAAACCAGTTAAGGATGTGCTGAGTGATCACTGTTATATTCATTTATTGTGAATAGATTGTACAATAAATTCCATGGAAATCCAAAAGAGTCATCAAATTATAAAAAAAAGTATTGAAAATAACACATTGGGTTAAAAGAATCTACAGCAAAGTGTAGATGCTTAAAAATAATCTATTTTCTTAATGATAGCATGACATCACAAGCATATTTTGATGTTGATGATTCGTGTGTTTGATGACTTGGTTATTTATTAATTGCAGAAGGTTTTTTTCCACTTTATTGATCCATCAATATCAGATTTACATCATCAATGACAATATACATTGCACAATCGGTACACATACTATCATAGCTATATAAACTGATCTTTATATACATACCAAAAATATACCTCAAATATATTAGGGCCTTTGTATATTCATTTTCTCAGACATCTTTACCTTTTTATTGAAAGAGTGGTTTCCATAAACTCCATGACTCTTCAAAACTATTTTCTTTTGAATTTATTATTGATATATACTTTTGTTCATAGTATCTTCTATTTAATATTATTTTCAGATAGCCTATTTTTGGCAAAAGTTTCTTTTTTGTGCACCAAAATATATATTCCCTTGTTAAAAGTAATATAAAATTCATTGGCAGAAAATTCTGGCCTTGGACTAGGTATTCAAACAATTTATTTACTTCACCTAACACATAATTGTGATTAATTTTTTCTTTTATCCATTCAAGAACGCCAGACCATAAGGTTTGAACATTACTGCATTGTGTGAACAAATGCTGAATTGTTTCCACACTACTACCACATATGCCACATGTATTTGAATCTGTAATCTTAAGATTGAACAGGTAGCTCCAGGTAGCTAATATATTACATATCAATTTGTATTGGAACCACATGGTTGAATTATATGTTGTCACTCTGAAGCAAATTTTGTATATTAACGACCATACCTCTTTAGATAAAATTGTCCCCAATCTTACATTCCATCTTGTCTCACACCGTCTTAGTAGCTCTGATTTACTGTTGATAAAAATATTATAGTAGCTTTTACTACTCGAATTTTGTTTCAAAAATGTCTTAATGTGAAATGGGATATATGGTTTGTCAGCAGAAAGTCACCTAATTGTGAGTCCTTTCTGATAAGAGTGCCTACCATTTTTTTAACACAATAATACTCTAATATATTTACACTAAAACGGTAGTCTTGACCAAGTTGTTCTCTAGATAAAAGAACACCAGCAGAGTCAACCAGATCACCAATAATTCTTATGCCTTGTTTTTCCCAATGTGGGAGGAACATATCTTTCTGTATCCTTTCATTGAGCCATACATTCAAATGCAAAATGTCACTGTTTGATTTTATCTCCTGTTGATTACAGAATCCCATGTAATACTAGTAATTAAAAACATTATTCAAAAAAGTATTACACTTCTTCAATATTTTTTGGCACCACCCCGGACCTAATAATGTAATTCTTGAAAGATTACCCACTGTATCTAGCAGTAGGTTTAACCAGGGTGCATTTTTATTTGAAATTATTTTCCTTATCCATGTGAATTTCAGTGATTTCTCAAAGAGGGTAATATCCACCATTTTTAGACCACTATTTATTTTTTCAGCACATAGATCCTGTCTATTTATTTTCTCTGGTTTATTATTCCAAAGATTATTCCAATTCTTTATTTAATGCTTTCACGAAGTTTTCCAGAGTAGGATAGTTAAAAATAAGTGTGTGAAGTTAGAAGCTATGAGGGTTTTTATTACTGTTATCTTCCCTAAAGGGGTCAAGTGTCGTGTATTCCAATTTTTAATTATTTTTCTTGCTTTAATGATGGCTCTATCATAATTTAAATTTGGTATCTTATTTAAATCCATTGTAAAGGAGATTCCCAAGAGGTCAAACTCTGTAGTGTCCCAATCTAATTTTGCTTTTACATTTAATTTTTCTTTACATTTACTCTTGGACCCTATCCATATTAGCTTTGTTTTGTCTGAGTTCATTTTTAATCCAGAAAGGGAGCCATATATTTCCAGGATGTTAAGGGTTGCTTGAAGGGAACCCAAGCTTCCATCCAAAATTATATATAGTTGTGTCATCTGCAAACTGTACAATCTTATGTTTTACCTATTATTATCCCTTTCAAACTGGGGTTCGATACTATCATTATATTTAATATTGCCCCTGCGATTAGGAATAGATATGGTGCAATTGGATCTCCTTGTCTACAGCCCTTCTCTATCGGTATCAGGTCGGAGAGGAACCCACATTGTTGTACTCTTGCTTGTATGTCATTATTAAACAACTTAATCCATTTAATAATAGCATCATCAAAGCCAATGAGCATCATTGATTTATATAAAAATTCCCATGATGTTGAATCGAATGTTTTCTCGAAGTCTATACTAACCAAAAGACCAGGGATGTTTTGTTGTTTTTTTTTTTGTTTCGAATAAGAGATCATAAATTAGTCTAGTACAGTCACTTATTGATCTTCCTTTCAGGAGACCTGTTTGGTTTTTCGAAATTATTATATTTAATTGTGGTTTAATATGTGTTGTTATTGATAATGATGCTAATTTATATGTAGAGCACAGCAATGAAATTGGTCTCCAATTTTTTCAAAATTTTCGATCTTTGTTTCCTTTTGGTAGACAGGTTATGCTTTCCTTTAGAGTAGTTGACAATTTACCTTTTTAAAAACAACTATTTAGTGCATTCCTCACAAAATACTTTAAGCGTTTCCAGAACATCTTTAGAAAATCGGCTGGGAGGCCGTCGAGACCAGGAGTTTTGTTATTTTTCATTTGTTTCAGTGATATTCCTAGCTCTTCAACTGTTAACAGCTCACTATGTTTAGTTTGAGGAACTGTCGGAATTGCATTTTTTTAAATACAGTCTTCTAAGGTCCTTTGTTTCTCTGGATTTTTTCTGAACAATTTTGCATAAAAATCAGACCTTAGTATTTTCCTTTGGTTAGTTACTAAGGTACCATCATAAAACTCTACCTTTTAATTGTTTTTTTCCACAAAATTTTTATTTTCTAATTTGCAGAAGTAGTTTGATGGGCGTTCTCCTTCATGTATCCATTGGATTCTTGCCCGTATCATTTCTCCCCTAATTTTAGTCATGATTGGAAATGGGGATGGCATATTTAAGTTTTTCTTCATCTATTATATTATTAATCATATTTAAATAATCTGGATTTTTTAATAATCCAGTATTTAGTTTCCAGATCCTTTTTCCAATTTCAAAGTTATGAAGGGTTAAATCAAGTTCCACAATCGAATGATCGGATCTGTAACTAGGAAGAATATTACAACCTTCTATTACATCTGTGGTAGAACTTGACACCAAAAAGTAATCAAGTTGTGCCTGCTTAACCGGATTCTTCCTTCTCCAGGTGTACCTGGATGTCTAGATGTATTGATCTGTATGCATCTACTAAATGAAAATTCTCCATAAGTTCCATAACGCTTTGCTTAGACTTTGGTTTTTTGTTTGTTTACACAGGTTGGTGGTGCCTCGCTATAATTGGCTGCCTTTTGAACTTCAGGAACATTGACTGGGAACACACAGAACTGATACATGGAATCCTCGTTTTTATTCTTCTCTGCACAGTGCAAGGCAGTGCACTGGAGTTCGTAGTCCAAACCTTGGCCACCTTTGCACTGTATAAAAGCCCTGGAGAACACCCTGAAATACCAATCAAAGCAGTCGACCTAACATTATTGCTGAATTACAACTTACTAGCAGTAACATCTGAAGATGTAGAGGAAGCCCTTGATGCTATGTATGAAGCTTATATGACCAACCTCAGTCCATATACATCTGCTGTACTGGTGAGTGCTACAGGTGACCCCAAACTCAAAACATTTGAGCTTACTCAAAGAGACAACCTGCGATCAAAGATAAAGCATGTTTTACGAAATGAAGGCATAGCACTAATTGAATGCAGGTATGGTGAAATTGATGCTACCAGATTAGAATGTGTGTGGAGACCCTACGTAGGGATGGACAAAGAACAATTTCTTAAATTTACCTTGGATAGTGTTTGCAATCATTTTGCAAAAGAATTTATGGTCATCCATCGGGTATCAAGAATCTTAAAGAAATGTGGACAATATCAAGACTTGATGCTTTTATCAAAAGGTGATCAATATGCATACACATACACAGACAAGACTTTGTATGGCTCTAAAGCTAGAAAATTTAATGAATTATTATTCCATGACTGTGATGATGTCAAGAATATATTAGGCAGAAACTTTCAGTATACTTTTGTGCTTGACTCAGACACCCGCGTTCCCCCAGCAACAGCTTTGCAACTCATGGTTTTAGCAAAGGAAAATCCAAATGCTGCAATCATCCAGCCATCAATAAAGCTCTCTGCAGGCAACAATGACACAATATACATGCATCTGGAGAGTTTGCGTCAGCAGCTCAATGAACCTATCACAAATGCCATGGCTGAGTTATTGGGACAGTCAGGCTTCTATGGCAAAGCCTTGATAAAGAATGAGCTGTATATTGAAAGGGTACTTGGTACAAGAGAAAACTTGATAGAAAGAGTACCTATAGATGTACTCAGCCATGATACATTTGAAGCTGCAGTATTGAAGCCTCTCTATGCCGGCTCCCTCACTCTGTATGAAGCCCCAAGCTTTAATTTTGTCACATGGGATATTAGAGAGACCCGCTGGAATAGGGGAGAGGTCATCTTGTCCATGTACTTTTGGGAGAAGTGGGTGGGAAGGCCATTGAGATTTTTGCAAAAATCATTCCAGGGTGACTTTGTGGAAACCAAATTAAGAACGGAGTCCAAGCTCTCTTTTGTCAGTTCCTATGTGGCCCACTCAGCTTTGAGGCAGATGTTTATGAAGCCTGCACTTTTACTGTACATCATCCTTCAGATGAGGGTGACATTGTACCACACCTATCTCCCTATATGTATCATGTTATTCATTGTTGTTGTCTTCCCAAAACTTGCCATAGCAACGTGTTACAACATTCACTGGATCATCATTGAAACAATCTCCTCTGTCTTGCAGTTTACTCCAGAAGCCATTGTGGGCTGTGTACGGATTTACCAAGCCTACAAGGAACATGTATTCAAGAACTGCTGCTGGGTACCTCAAAGGGTGGTGGAAGATGAATTCAGAAAGTCAAACCCCATGCTGATCACCTTGAAACATACCTGGGGTTATAGTGTCTTGGCTTTCTTCATTATCCTGTTGATTGCTGCCTTCATGCCACTAAATCTCTTCACACATTTTCTCTTCTGCACAGTATTAATATTACCCATTTATGCTGGAATACTTTCCTTTTCAATGAGTTTTAACATTGCAAAGCCTGAAAATCCACAGAGTAATCCAGATCCTGATTCTATTGTATAGAATATAATTCTAGCAATTTAATCATATCCATTCACTTATTTTCCATATTCTTTCATTTGACCATATCCATTCTTTTCCACATTCTTTCACTTGTTTTCTGCTGTATTCCGGTATGTTATTTCATCCTGGCATTTAACTGTAACATATTAAGATTAAATGTACGGTACTACCTCCATGTGTATTTTGTGATAGGTATGATGATAAATTTCACTGTAGACTGCCCATAATCATTGAAACTTCAGCTTGCTTTGGTAATTTTGACAACTTAACCAAATGAAAGTTACCATTTGGTAAAACATCAAGTCACAAAAGTTGCATTTCCATTTATACTTATGATTTCTGTGGTATTGTTTATGGTCTGTTGTTATAAAGTATTGTTTTGTGAGCATATCAGTGCTGTTAGTTAATATTATTACTGCAGTTGTTTGTTATTCCTGATGATGTAACCTGTTGCTTGTTTACAATATTTTAATGTAACATCCGTTTGTTGTATGTTATTGCACTCATAGTGATCTTGTTTAAATTTTTACACAGATTCATCTGCCTTGGCACATTTAAGAGCAATCATGGTCAACTAAGAAAATGCTGCATTGTTTGGGAGAATAAAATATTTAACAAGAAATAAACTTTACAATGCAAAGTTTTATACATCACATAATTGTTGTATTCTGTGAAAAATAGACAATGGCGTCAAATACCTTCGGTTCCAATTTGAACAAGCCTGAAAGTTTTAAACAAAACTAATCAGTGTTTTACATTGAGATAATAAGCATGTCTCTTGTGGCAGAATTATGGTTGTATTGTCATTTGTTGCAATATCTTCTGATGGCATAAAATTGTTTGTTGAATCCTGTGGTTTTGTTGCTGTAAGTCTGACTGTTGTTCTTGTGGAGTAAAATTGACAAATGAACCACAAAAAAGATTAATCGCCATTTTTAAGACTACCAAAATGTGGTTTATTTTCTAATTCTAGTCACAAAACTGAACTAGATTGAGTAGCTCAAAGTGGAGACACTGGCAGTCTCCTTATTGAAATGTCTTGCAAAGTGTTTGTTCAGAAGTTGCAGGTGACAATACCTTGAAGGCAGTCTATTATCTGACCAGACTAGTCTCTGTACAGGCAAATTCTATGGTCCATAAACCAAAGTCATTCCTTAAAAAACACAGACTGGACTACAGAAGCACCAGTAGTAGTTGTTTATTTGATTTTATGTTGTTACAGAGACTGAAAATAATTCATGTTTGTTTTGTGATTTCTTTAGAGAATGGAACCCATAAATAAACATGTCAAATTGACAGAAAGTGTGATTACAAAGTATATATTACATGTGAAAAGGTCCTAAATTGTAAATCCAATTGGCGCATAATAAACAGGGTAAAAGATAAAACACACGTTTTACCTAAACTTCAGACCACACTGTCAAATGAGCTAATATTTTTTATTGACACTTGCCACTGGACAAATTTATTAACATACAACTACTAATATATTATTCTGAAATTCTTTATTCTAGAACAGAAATGAATTTCACAACTGAACACTTTCAAACTTATCACTGCTTTTTGTGGTTTGCAGGGATGAGTGTCATGTGCTCAATAATGCTAATTACATTCTGGTTTATTGAGTAACATCAGTTTAATCACACACTGTCTCCATTGTTAAGCAACTAGCAACTCCCCCATGCATGGCCAGAGAGAAGGTTCAAACAATGACATCAAGTGTAGCAGTTAGCTAACTTCCAAATTTACTGGAAAGTTTTATAAATGGTGCAGAACAAACAACAATGATTTTAACATTGATTCTTTGTGTGAAACATTGGGAAGTTATCCCCCAGTTCTTCTTGAACTAAAATTTTATAATTAAACTAGAGGAATGCTTTTGCCAACAAAAGCCAAGCATCCCTGAAAATTTAAAATGCACAAAGCTGCGCCGTATGCTTTCCTAATACCTCTTAATACATTCTGAAGCTATAAAAGCAACGATAAAGAGATATAAGGCAAAAACTCCAAAGCAACTATTTTGACCCCAGTTTGACCCATAAGGGGGGGTCGGGGGATAAAACTGACTGGCTATTTAGATTCTCCACATATGCTTTCCTAATACCTCTTAATACATTCTGAAGCTATAAAAGCAACGATAAAGGAGATATAAGGCAAAACTCCAAAGCAACTATTTTAGGACCCAAGTTTGACCCATAAGGGGGGGTCGGGGGATAAAACTGACTGGCTATTTAGATTCTCCACATATGCTTTCCTAATACCTCTTAATACATTCTGAAGCTATAAAAGCAACAATAAAGGAGATATAAGGCAAAAACTCCAAAGCAGCTATTTATGACACCAGTTTGGCCCATCAGGGGGGGGTCGGGGAGGTAAAACTGACCGGCTATTTAGACTCTCCACATATGCTTTTCCAATACCTCTTAATACATTCTGAAGGTATAAAAGCAACAATAAAGGAGATAGAAGGCAAAAACTCCAAATTGAAAATTTTAATTACTTAAATGTAGCTTTTATAAGCTACAAGCTTACCATGTGGGACTTAATGCTGTTCTCGGGTTGCCACACCCGCGGCCAACGTCTTAGAAAAAAAGACAGTTCTTGTTAGCCACTGGATATACTGGTAGTTGTCGTCACATGATAACTTCTGACCAATCGTCCTACTTTCTCGTTGGCCACGATTGACTGGTAGCAGTTTGTAAATATACAGACATTTTCATTTATTTCTCAGACTTTACTTATTGTTGGAGGCTAATATTTGATAGAAGGCAAAAACTCCAAAGCAGCTATTTATGACCCCAGTTTGGCCCATAAGGGGGGGGTCGGGAGATAAAACTGATTGGCTATTTAGATTCTCCACATATGCTTTCCTAATACCTCTTAATACATTCTGAAGCTATAAAAGCAACGATAAAGGAGATATAAGGCAAAAACTCCAAAGCAACTATTTTATGACCCCAGTTAGACCCATAAGGGGGGGGGGGTCGGGGGAGAAGACTGACTGGCTATGTAGATTCTCCACATATGTTTTCCCAATACCTCTTAATACATTCTGAAGCTATAAAAGCAACAATAAAGGAGATATAAGGTAAAAACTCAAAATCAGCTATTTTATGACCCCAGTTTGACCCAAAAGGGGGGGCCGTGGGGTAAAACTGACCGGCTATTTAGACTCTCCACATATGGTTTCCTATTACCTCCCAGTACATTTTATGGCTCTAAATGCAATACTTAAGAAGATAATAGGGGGGTTGACCTAAATTTAAGGCTTTCAGATTGGAAGTTGTCAGAAAATCACTCATAAATTTGGAAAATTTTATAGTAATTTGAATTTTTATCAGAAATACTTACCATTTCCTAACAGTAGCTATTTGTTGGAGCCATCCAACCCAATGGCCAACGCAGAGATGCGATTTTAAGGTTTTGTAACAACCTTAACCAAGCCATTGGGTTACAGTAGTCAGTCCTCCCGCCAAATAGGTCACATGACCACATTGTTTACTTCATTATTTTTGTTGCAAGTAAAAAGTATGACTTGCGGGGAGGCGGGAGGGAAATTTGAGTGTTAGAAAATGGTAAGTATTTCTAATAAAAATTCAAATTACTATAAAATTTTCCAATTTTATAGCGAAATAACCTTACCATTTACTAACAGTAGCTGAATTCAGCCTTGTAGGACGGAGGGAATTACTTTTTGCAACTTCCACCACCTGTCCTACTTCCACAACAAGAAAAAACACTGTGAGAAACTGTAACAGAGCAACCATGTGAGTTTTACATGCAACATGAACACATAAACTCCAACATTAAACATTTAACAGTGCGTTAACATGATTAAAACACCTAAACGTTAACCTGTCAACACCTAACATTCAACATACCTTAAAATAAAGGCAGAATGTGGTCGGTCTCACAATGTCTAAATCCATCCAATGTACAGTATCAACACAAAACAAAACTTCAACTTCAACTTGAAAGCAACAACAGGTCAAACCCCACTTGGCACCAATATCAGCTGACGCATGATAAACTCCAAGTGAGGCTCAAGCTAAACTAAACCTATCGCATCGGAGAACCGATGCAAATTGTATCCACCAGAAATAAAACTCACCAAAGCCATTCTAACATTGCTTAACCTTGAAGGAGAAGCCCAAGGTGAAATCTGACCATTTCCTATATGTTGGTGTGACACTGCAAAACCTCTAGGAATACGAATAAGCAAGATATAAACACTGTTAATTTTGGCAATCCTCATTTGACCTTGAAAGAGGGGCCAAAGGTCAAATCCGATCACACCAAAAGATTCCCAGCCCATGATTTCCTAGATTTTGGTTTACCATTCCAAACCTCCAGGACCAATAATAAGCGAGTTATAAGCACTTTTAAGTTTGGCTATCCGTATTTGATCTTGATGGAGGGTCCAAGGTCAAATAGATTCTTTGCCCATGATTTTGTGTAGGATTGTTTACCATGCCAAACCTCTAGGACCAATAATAAGAAAGTTATAAGCACTTTTAAGTTTGGCTGTCATCGTTTGACCTTGAAGGAGGGGTCCAAGGTCAAATCCGACCACAGCAATAGATTCCCAGCCCATGATTTCCTATAGGTTGGTTTACCATCCTAAACCTCTAGGATCAATAATAAGCGAGTTGTAAGCACTTTTAAGTTTGGCTATCCTCGATTGACCTTGAAGGAGGGGTCCAAGGTCAAATCTGACCACACCAGAAGATTCCCAGCACATTATTTCCTATAGGTTGGTTTACCATCCCAAACCTCTAGGACCAATATTAAGCGAGTTATAAGCACTTTTAAGTTTGGCTATCCTCATTTGACCTTGAAGGAGGGGTCCAAGGTCAAATCCGACCACACCAAAAACTTCCCAGCCCATGATTTCCTATAGGTTGGTTTACTATCCCAAACCTCTAGGACCAATAATAAGCAAGTTATAAGCACTTTTAAGTTTGGCTATCCTCGTTTAACCTTGAAGGAGGGGTCAAAGGTCAAATTTGACCACACCAAAACATTCCCAGCCCATGATTTCCTACAGGTTGGTTTACCATCCCAAACCTCTAGGACCAATAATAAGGGAGATATAAGCACAACATTTTATGGTTATTAATATATCCTGCAAATTTTGAGAAGGCTAGCTATAATATTTTTTTAGTTAGAGTGGTAACGGTGAAATCTCTCTACACACTGCAGCGGCGGCGTAACGAAGTCAAATCCATAGTATCCACCGGATGCTATCCGGTGGATACAACTATACTGTACACTTTACAGGTGCTACAGCCATCTATCCTGTAAATACATGAAAATACAACGTATTCTCAATCAAAACATACAAATACAGAAATCAATACCATATGAAATATAATAATAATAATAGTAGGATTTATATAGCGCAAAATTGATACAAATCCTCTAATGCCCTTGAGTCCAAGAAGGGAGAGTCCAGGGACAGGCATGGGTCGACATCTAAAAAGCGCCCGCCAGGGTATAACTAAGGTGGGGGGTATGCCAGCCTAAACAAGTAGGTCTTTAGCTGGCTTCTGAAACCATCTATTGTTTGCTGAGATCTGACAGTCTGTGGCAGCTTGTTCCATTCAGCTGGTGCAGCTACTGCAAAGCCACGCCTTCCTATGTACTTATTAGGGCGGGTTGAGGAGATAGATAGCCTGTTGCCACGAGTGAGACTGCTCGATCTTATTAAAGCTGAAAGATACGGGGGCTGTGAAAGATTAATAGCCTTGAATACCAAAAGATTGTACTTAAACAGGATGCGATGTTAAATTGGGAGCCAGTGGAGTTTTTTTCAAAAAGGGTGTAACATGACTCATTTTGTCAAGTCTGAAGATGATGCGGCAAAGAGCATTCTGGACTCTCTGTAGTTTGGCTATGTTGGACTTGCTTACCCCATAGAGTAAAGAGTTACAGTAGTCTAGACGACTACTGGCCATAGCGTTTGCCAGAAGTATTGCTGTCTCAACTCCAAGGAATTTGCAAATTCGTCGCAAATTTCGAAGATGATAGTAACATGCTCTGCAAACCTTGGCAACATGATTGTCAAAAAAGTTGTCTGAGTCGAAAATAACACCCAGATTTTTTACTTCCACCGACGAAGAGATATTGTTTTGGAGGAGTGGAACAGGGAAATTTGGTGCAAGCGACTCTCTGATGGCTTTTTGACCTATAATGATAAATTCGGTTTTTCTGTTATAGAAGTATAACATACAATTCAGTACCTAGTTATAAATCTATCACATGCTGAGCAGATACTATAGGGCCCAATTTCAAAATCTGACCATTATGCCAAGAGAGGTCCTTCAGATAGAAATTGGTGAATGTATTGTGAGACTTCCAAAAGCAAGCCTCAAGGATCTCATTCAAGGAAATCCCTCCTCTAAATGCCAAGGATGCAGCCATTGAACGGACATCATGAGCTTTCACCTGATATAGCTGTTGAGACTCAGAGTCTGAACTCTCATAAGCCAAAAGGATAGTCTGTTTCAACCAAGACGAGATAGTTGCCGTGGAAATATCTCTAGTAAAGCCCTCTTTAATAGCTACAAACAAAAGATTCTTATTCTTCCTCATATCTTTTGTCCTGTCCAGGTAGTATTTCAAAGCTCTCACAGGACAAAGAGATCTATCTTGAGTCAAATTTCTGTCTAACTGAGGTTTCAATGCTGGAATGACCACTGGCTTAATTGCTGCAGACCCATCTGAAGCCAGCTGGTTCTTTGCCAAAAAGGCAGTTGATGGGGCCAAAGTAACTTGTGACCAATTCTCCTTATAACTGAGAGATGAATGAGTCCAAGCATGATCTTCACTTCTCCTTTTGCCCGATGCCAAAGCCAAAAGAAAAACTGTCCTAAAGGTTAGTAACTTCAAAGAAGCTTTCCCCAAGGGTTCAAAATTGTAAATTTTAATTACTTAAATGTAGCTTTTATAAGCTACAAGCTTACCATGTGGGACTTAATGCTGTTCTCGGGTTGCCACACCCGGGGCCAACGTCTTAGAAAAAAAGATCGTTCTTGTTAGCCACCGGATACACTGGTAGTTGTCGTCACGTGATAACTTCTGACCAATCGCCCTACTTTCTCGTTGAAATTTTTTATTAAACCTACCCCTCAGCTGTAAACAGCGGGGAGGCAGGGTGGGACTCTCCTAAGTCCCACATGGTAAGCTTGTAGCTTATAAAAGCTACATTTAAGTAATTAAAATTTACAATTTTATTACGCTACAATAGCTTACCATGTGGGACTTAATGCTGAATTCAACCGCCCGGTGGCGGGATTACAGCTGAGACTGGAAGATATGTAATTTTTTCTAAGATTTGAATTAACATATACAGAATAGTGCCAGAAATGCCAGTCTGAGTCCCTTTTACAGAGCCCCGATCCCGAAGATCGGGCCTGTAACGAGCCAAAAACCTGAGTAAAAAGGGACAGTGCTAAAACTGTCCAGATGTTTGGTTGTAGGACGGAAGTGCAGCAGTGCTCACTTCGAGGTCTAAGGGTCCCTATTAGACCTTCACGTGTGACTGACCAACCCAGTGGCCGGGCATCTCATGAAATTTTTTAACCTGAAATATGAGATTAACCACAACTGACTAAGTCCTTAATAGAAATTACCTGATAATTGAAAAATAAAATGACCTTACCCGTAACATCTTGAAGGTAAAGGAATACCTAGATCCTGGGAGAGACTCCTGAAGACTTGGTTGTAGCGGATGTGCCCCCCCCCCCCCCTTTTTTCTTTCCGAGGACAACTGGTCTGAGGGGAAGGATCTAGGACTTGTTGTGCCGCCACTACGGGTCCCAGATACATATTGTTGTCGGTGTCCGACCAAGTAAGGTCTTTTAGGTAAAAATTTGTGAATGTGTTGTGAGCTTTCCAGTGACAGGCTTGCATGATTTGGTCCACCGATACGCCACTGTAAAAGGCCTTAGAGGCCGCGAAGGCCCGGATGTCATGCGCTTTGACTTGGACCAAGTCCAAGGCTTGTTGATCTGCTTGTTTGTAACAAAGTAGGATGGTTTGTTTCAACCATGAGGAGAGTGTAGCGGGTCTGATATCTGAGGTATGTCCTTTCTTAAAGGAGATGAAAAGGAGAGAACGAGACCCTCTCAGGTCTTTAGTTCGGTCCAAATAGAACCTCAGGGCCCGCACGGGACACAGGGTCCTGTCTTCCTTAAACTGTCTATCTACAATGGTAGTCAAAGCAGGAATAGTCACTGGTGACACACTTTGAGAACCTTCTCTTGCTAGTTGGTTTTTGGCTATGAAATCAGAAGAAGGGAACAAGGCTACCTTTTCCCATTGGCCTAAATTAGCTACTTTGTTAGCGACCCAGGCATGGATTTCGCTGCGGCGCTTGCCGGAGGCCAAGGCTAGCAAGAAAGCAGTTTTGAGAGTAAGATGTTTGAGGTCTGAGTCTTTCATGGGCTCAAATGGTGCTTTGGTGAGCTCGTTAAGGACAACAGAAAGGTTCCACTTGGGTAAATTTCTGGAACTTTTAGGACGATCCCTGTGAAAACTGGAGAGTAACCTATGAAGGTCTGCGTTGTGCGCAATGTGTTGGGCCGTTGGGCCCAAAGTGTCAACGATAGCAGTCCTGTAACCATCAATGGTCGAGGGGCGCCTGTTTAGGTCTTGGTACAGGTACATGAAAAAGTCTGAGATTTGTTTCACAGATGGAGTGGAGAAATCCACCGAATTTTCTCTGCACCATTTTTCAAATAGGGCCCACTTTGACCGGTAGATGGTCCTTGTTGATGACCGCTGAGGGGCAGCAATTCTCTCTGCCACCTCCATAGAGAAGCCTTGTTCTTGGAGTTGTCCGCTCCTAGACACCAGGCGTGGAGGTTCAGCTGTTGTGGATTGTTGTGGAACACATAGTTGTGGGACTGTTTGAGTAGGGTCGTTGACACTGGGAGTTGTAGTGGGATCTCTGTTGAGAGCTGCACTAGGTCCCAAAACCAGGGCTTCCTTGGCCAGCCCGGGGCTATCACGATGATCAGGCAATGGCATTGCTTGATCTTTTGGATCACCTTGTGAAGGAGAGCCGTAGGAGGGTAGGCGTAAGCCGTGAGGTTGGTCCAGTTTATGTTCAGAGCATCTATGTTCCAGGCCCTTGGGTCTGGGATAGGAGACACATATAGAGGGAGTTTGTGATTCAGGTGAGTAGCGAATAAGTCTACATGAGGGGTGAACCACTTTCGGCAGATTTGCTTGAAGACCTGAGGGTGCAGGGACCATTCTGTTGACTGCACTTGGTTGGACCTGGATAGGAGGTCGGCCATCACATTCAGACACCCTGGAATGTGCCTGGCTTTCAATGTTATATGGTAGTGATGGCACCAGGTCATGATTTTCCACAGGAGAGCGCACATCTCTGCTGAGTGAGTTCCCCCTTGCTTGTTGATGTAGGCTACCACTGTTGAGTTGTCCCTCGCAACTAACACTGTTTGATTCTGGCACTGGTCCTTGAAGTCTCGAAGGGCCAGGGAGACCGCCTTCAATTCCAGGACATTTATGTGTAGCCTTTTTTCCCGCTCTGACCACAGTCCTTTTGTAGAATTTTGATCTAAATGAGCGCCCCAACCTTCCTTTGAGGAGTCGGTAAAGAGTTGGATACTGTGGTCCTTGGGATGAAGGTCTGCGCCTTTCATCACATTTGAGGGATTTTGCCACCAATCTAGGTGGGCTACAATGGCTTCTGTCCAAGGAAGGAGGTTGTCCAGCGACTGAGGATATCTCCAGTGCTCCTTGAGATGAAACTGAAAGGGCCTCATGTGAAGGCGTCCCTCCGGGACCATTTTCTCTGTTGAGGCTAGCAACCCAATTAGAGACATCAAACATCTTGCAGTCAAAACACGTTTTGACTTGAGTCGTAGGATCAAATCCTGAAGTTTGAGCCATCTCTCGTGAGTGGGTCTTACAAGGGCTGAATCTAGGTGGTATTCGTAGCCCACGAACGAAAACACCTGAGTAGGTTTCAGTTCTGATTTTTCCTGGTTGATTATCCAACCCAAGGATTGGGTTAGGTCTACTACTGCCTGTGTGTCCCTTTGAGATTCCTCCTGGGACTGGGACCTGATCAGCCAGTCGTCCAGGTATTGGTGAATTCTGAGTCCTCTTGAGAGGGCCATTAGTTTCACTTCCTTTACGATCATCGTAAAGACCTGGGGGGGTGTGGCCAGTCCGAAAGGTAGGGAGGTGAACTGGAACACCTGGGCCTTGTAGCAAAACCTTAGGTACTTCCTTGAGTTGGGATGGATGGGGATGTGAAGGTATGCGTCCGACAGGTCTATCGACGATACCCACTCCCCTGGGACCAGGGAAGTCCGGATGGACTCCGGGGTTTCCATTTTGAACTTTTCTACATGTAGAAAAGTGTTGAGCCTGCTTAAGTCTATGACTGGCCTCCACCTTTGGTGGGGCTTGGGTACTAGGAACAGGCGACTGTAAAACCCGAGAGATTTTACGTTTTCCACCCTTTCGATGGCGTTCTTTGACAAGAGAGACTGGATACAAGTGGCCAAGGCTTGGTCTTTTTGTTGGGCCTTGTACTCTGATAGAATCAGAGGGAATCTGATAAAGTTTGGCTTTGAACGGAATGGCAGAACGTAGCCATTGGTGATAATGTTTAACACGTTTTGAGAACATTTGTTTGTTTGCCAGTCTCTCTTGAAAGAACGGAGGCGACTTCCTACTGGTGGACTGAATGAGGCTATGGAGGAGTCATTGCGAAGGGGGGTCCCTTCCTCTATTGTGGGGTCGAAAACGACCCCTGGAGCCTCTGAAGTTGGATTTTCCTCTTCCCGAGGGAAAGGATTGGTTACTGCTTTGAGAGGTATTGCCCCCATAGGGGCGTTTCCTGTAGGAGCCTCTTTTCTTGTGGGGGCCACGAAAGGGCTTATTCTGGTAGGGTGCAAAACCCTGAGAATCTTTTGAGGTGCCTTTTTTGAGAAGGAAGTCCTCACCTTCCTTTACAAGTTGAGACTCGAACAAGGAGGAGTCCCAGAAGGACGAGTTCCTAAGTTCTTGGCGTCTCGTTTCCCCTAACTGGGGATGCAAGAAAGTCATTTCGGCTTCGCGCCTAAGCAAGCCGGTATTAGCCATGGAATATAATTCCCTCTGGAGAATATGGGCTAGCGATTTGCTGAGACAGGTAAGAGCTCTATGTTGAACAAGAACAGTCTTGTTCCAAAAATCCAAGTACTCAGCAACTTCCTCATATCCGCGCTTTGCTGCTTTCTCAGGATTGGCACCTTTCTGGATCTGAGATTTAATCTTCTTGACAGTTGACTTGATGCTATGTTGACACTTCTCCAAGGAAGCATTGCAAGAAGAAGAGGTTTTGGCAAAGGCAGCGGTGAAATTGAGGGTTGAGATATTTTGTCTAGCCTGATGTTCCAGCTCCTTAAGGACTGGCATAGGGACTTTGGCTACTGGTGCCCCAGGAGGTCTAGGAGTAATACAGATCTTGGCAAAGTCCGTATTCAACTCCTGGATTTTGTCTTGAAAAGTGGGCTGTCCAACCTTATACCACTTAGAAGTGGATGGAGGAGGCTTGACATATTTTCCCTCAGATAAATTGGGAGCTTTGAAATCATGTTGAAATTTATCAAAGGCGTCCTTGATAACTGAGCTAAGTGGTAAGATAGAGGAGGGACCTCTAGGTCTGAGCTCTTGACGGCCTTTTTCGTCATCCAGACCCAACACTGAAGTTGACGACCTAGGCATAGAGTCCCTGGGGTCAGGGAGAGAAAGAATGCGCCTGAAGGTGTCTACCTCTTCAGAGTATTGGGAGGGAATGTCAGACAGGGCTACTTCCCTATAATAAGGGGGGTCTGGATCATGTTGTGGGAGGTCTTGATCAGAAGCTGTGCCTGAGGGCTGAGCCCTAGAGGGCTTAGAAGACCTGTGTCTAGCCACAGGGAGTGATCTTCCTCTGAAGATGACACATATCTGGACCTAGATTTATGCTTGCTCTTGTCAGAGTGTTTCTTAGGTCTAGGATGGATCCGAGATTCGTCGGAATCCTCATCCAGATGATCCGAGGCAGAGCTCGGTGTTACTGTTTGTCTGTGGCTTTGTTTTTTATGTGAGTACGAGGAATCCTTCGGTATTGCTTCAGAAGGGGCAACGTACTGATCCGAGGAAGTTTGATTTAGTACTAGACGAGGAGGGAGTGCCGGACCAACGTCCACATCCATAGCCTCGGATTGTGTATTAGTACTTGACCTCGGAGGGGGTAGGTCCAAATGAGCAGCAGGTTTGCTGGATGGACCAGCTTTAGAAGCATGAGGTGAGGGATCAACCTCGGCAGATTTTTTAACTGCTAACTCCTCTCGGAGTGACTGAAAAGCTTCTAACATGGATGCCTGGAAGGAACCCATTTGCTGCTGGATATGTATATTTAAGGAATCACCCAGGGATTTCTCTAGATTTCTTTGCATTTTATTTTGTAAAACAGTACCTGGGGTGGGAGGAACAGCCTTGGCTGGGGTCTTTAGTGATAAAGAACTGAAGGCGAGAGGTTGAGGACGGGGGGGTGAGGTAAAGAGGTTATCGGCAGCACTCTCAAGGTCTGCATTGGAACCATTAAAAGAGTCCCCATCGCCTTCACCCAAGTGATCTAGTTCATCTTTGGAACTAGTTCCCGCTTTTTGCTTTTTTAAGTACCGCTTCCTGTTTTGGATCTTTTGTAACTGCTCATCAGAGAGAGACGTACAAATATGGCAGGGCGCTTCAAAAGTGACACAGGGGTCATCTCCCTTGCCAGCCTCCCTACAGGTAGGGCAGTAATTATGTGTATCAAAACTGAAGCAAAAATGGCGGCATTTCTGAGCTCTCGGTTTGTCTTTGTTTGCTTGATGAAGGGACATTTTAACGCAATAAAAAGACGTACAATTAAGATTGCCTGAACCGAGAAAACTCCAAACACGCGGATTGTAAGGAAACTACTTAAGTTGTGAAATTAAAAATTTTACAGAATAATCTATGACATATTTAAAGAAATATCCAAATATTAGCCTCCAACAATACGTGAATACTGAGAAATAAATGAAAATGTCTGTATATTTACAAACTGCTACCAGTCAATCGTGGCCAACGAGAAAGTAGGGCAATTGGTCAGAAGTTATCACGTGACGACAACTACCAGTATATCCGGTGGCTAACAAGAACGATCTTTTTTTCTAAGACGTTGGCCCCGGGTGTGGCAACCCGAGAACAGCATTAAGTCCCACATGGTAAGCTATTGTAGCGTAATAAAAGGTTGTTTTGTCAGTGCATGGAGTACCAAAGCCAGATCCCAAGAAGGTATAGACCTATTCACCACTGGCTTGTCTCTATAAAAGCTTGCTAACAGTCTATTCAGCTCAAGACTTTTAGAGATCTGCTCCCCCTTCACACCACACCCAAACCATCTGCAATAGCTGTTCTATAGCCAGCAATGGTAGATGGCTTGAGATTTCTTTCCTTAAACAAACAGTTAAGAAAATTCGCTACATCTGGAATAGTGAGATTGGAGACATCCACCTGATTCTCTTCACACCACTTCCCAAAAATGGACCACCTTGATTCATAGATTCTCCTTGAGGAGTGTCTCTGAGGCTCCTTAATTCGCTTCGCCCCCTCCTCTGAGAATCTTTCTGAATATTCATGACTGACTCCAGATGCCAAGCATGAAGATTCAGGTAAGTCAAATTGTTGTGAAGTCTGTTGCTGAAAGGCTGAGTCAACAGATCCATCCACAAGGGAAGTCTCAGAGGGAGCCTTGTGGACAGATCCACCAGATCCCAAAACCAAGACATCCCTGGCCACCCTGGTGCAATCATGATGATTCTGCACCTGTAGGTGGTCATCTTTTGAATCACCTGAGGAATGAGTGGGTACCTCCCTGCTTGTTGAGATAGGCAACCACTGATGAATTGTCTGTGGAAATCAGCAGATTTTGATTTAGAAGATGATTTTTGAATGATTTTAAAGCTAGAAACACTGCTTTTAGCTCTAGAATGTTTATGTGAAGTCTTGACTCCACCTGATTCCACAGACCACCGGCTGTGTGATGCTTTAAATGAGCCTCCCAGCCTTTTAGGGAAGCATCTGTGAATAGGAGATTGTGCTCCTTCTGATGAAGTGGGGAACCCCTCCTCAAGTTCGAAAGATTGGTCCACCACTGGAGATGCTGTTTGAGAACCTGGGACACAGGTACTGGGATATCCAGAGACTGGGGATACCTCCAGTGTGTCTTCAGATACCATTGAAGTGGCCTCATATGCAGACGACCCAATGGTATTGTCTTCTTCATTGAAGCCATGCTTCTAATTAGTGACATGAGCTTCCTTGGAGATGTTTGAGGAGATTCCAACATGGAAACTGTTTTTTCCAGAAGACGATCGATTTTCTTTTGAGTTGGAAAGACTAGCCCTACCCTGAGGTCGAATTTGTAACCCAAAAATTCGATTTCTTGAGTTGGAATTAAATCTGATTTTTCAAAATTTATGATCCAACTCAAGCTCTGTACAAGATAAATCAACCTGTGGGTATTCTCTTGACATTGCTGTTTCGTTTTTGCTCTCATTAGCCAATCGTCTATATACTGGTGAATCCTGATGCCCTCTGCAAGAGCCATCAGTTTCACCTCTTTTGCTACCATGGTGAACTCGAGTGGAGCCGTAGCAATTCCGAAGGGTAAGGCAGTGAACTGGTAGGATCTGTCACCTACATTGAAGCGAAGATACTTTTGAAACCGTGGGTGAATTGGTATGTGAAAATATGCATCTGTGAGGTCGAGTGAGGTTACCCACTCGCCTTGCTGAAGCGAACCTCAAATATTTTCGGCAGTTTCCATCTTCAAAGTTGGAATATGCAAATATTTGCTTACCACACTCAAATCTATTACTGGTCGCCATTTCTTTCCTGGCTTGGGGAGAAGAAACAAACGACTGTAAAATCCCAGGGATGTGACCTTTTGAACTGGAGTTATCGCTCTTATGTTGATCATTTGATAAACCGCCTTTATAAAAAATTCCTGTTTCTCCCGGTTCAAATACTTGCTCCTTATTGCAGGATAATTTGTCAATGGAGGTTGATTTCTGAAATTCAGACAATAACCCTCCTTCAAAATGGTCACAACCATTGGATGAGCTTTTTTGGTCTCCCATACCTGCCAAAAACTGGAGAGACGGCCTCCTGGGCACAGACAGTCACTTCCTCCTGCCACCCCTGCCTCTGAAAGGCCTAGAGGAGAAGGAACCTCTTCCTCTATTCCCAACTGAAGAGGAGACACTGCCTTTTGTTGAGGTTGATGAAGAGTTGTTATGGTAGGGTCGAAAAGATCTATTCTGAGACCTGTTATCTCTCTTGTCCTCATGTCTTGAAGTGTGTTCCTTCCTAGAATCCCTACTTTTGGAATCCCTATTCACATGGGACCACTGAATAAAGTTTTTCTGAACCTCTGAGAGCATATCCACTGGAAACACTTCATTAGAAGTAAAAGGAGCATTTCTTAACTTGCTAATGTCATCCTCAGTGACATCCTTTGAACAGTTTTTCAAGTAATTGTCTCTGTGCTCAGTAACATGTTTGCTGACATGGTCATGGAACTACCAAGCAAAGAATCCAAAACCTTCCCCAAGGACTGGTTGACTGAAGCCTGTAACTGTAGACACTCCTGTACATATTCCAGAGCATTGTTAAAATCTGTCTCATTCTCAGCAGATTTTATAATAGCAAACTGCCTCTCCATCACTTCTGTGGCCTTGCAGTTGGCTGAATTGAACCAAAAAGTATGATTCAGGACATTGATATTCTTCCTGTTTACAGTCTCCCAGAGAGTAAACTGCTTCCATGGTGTTGAAATGGCAGAAGGCATTTGAAACTGAGATGAGGTAATGTTCCTGAATGCATCCTGCAACTTGGGAGCTGCCACTGCATGAGGTTGAGGTCAAATGTTATACCACTTCATGGGTGGTCTATCAAAGCTCAAAAATTGACCCTTTGGCAAAGGATTCCTTCTGGAAGACTTGGTTTTCAAAGAATCATGTTCCTTTGAAACACCCGAAGCCTCATATTCCTTGAAATCCCAAACTAGCAGGTGGTAAGGCCAAGGAAACTTCTGCAGACTTCTTCAGCTTTGAAACTTGTGAAAACACTGAAGGGGCTATAATTGTATCAGTCTCAGTGATAGCAATATCTAACCATTTTTTGATGGCAAAAAAGGGTATCTGAATAAGAAGGAACTGGTTGTTTGTCTTCTTGAGAGGAATCATATTCCCCATCATCTGACAAATCTACCCTCACTCTTTTAGCAGGTATCGAAACTCGACTGTCTACAGTCGCAGACGTAGAGGGATTTTCCTCCGCAGGTCGTTTTGAATGTGCCTCTTCAGAAGAATGTGCAGTGGACGTAGATGTCCTCTTGCATTGGAAACTCGTCCTTCCCGTAGCTTCCCTAGAAACCAAGATGTCCGCCTCCGCAGGGGAATCCTTTTTTCTATCGCAGTAATTCTGTTCGTTAGGGTTGTAAGCTGTGAGAGGATGGCTGCCAACGCCTGGCTATTTGAACCTGACGACTGGCCAGCGACCACAGAATGAGACGACATTCCAACCGAACTGTCTTCCTCAACCAATATGGAGTCATCTATCTTTTTCTTTTTGTAAGGTAGATTCTTTTAAAGATTTCTTACCCTTTGAAAGCTTCTCAGTGAGTTTACGCTTCTGATCTTCGGAAAAAGCAATACACAGAAGACAGTCTTTCTTAAGTGTGCAAAGATCATCACCCTTGCCAGATTCCCGGCATTTGAAGCAATATCTGTGGGTATCAAAACCCAACATAATATGTCCACAAAAACTGGATTTTTTCGTTTTAGAATCTGATGAATCTTTGTTGTTCGCCATGATTCAAAAACTCAATAAAAATTAAATAATCCCTGCAAATATGGAAACAACTTCCCAAGATTTGAAAACATATCTCTACTGTTGATGGCCAACAAAAATAAAGAAGTAAACAATGTGGTCATGTGACCTATTTGGCGGGAGGATGGACTACTGTAACCCAATGGCTTGGTTAAGGTTGTTACAAAACCTTAAAATCGCATCTCTGCGTTGGCCATTGGGTTGGATGGCTCCAACAAATAGCTACTGTTAGGAAATGGTAAGGATATTTCGCTATAAAAGAGACATTTTTCAAGGGATTGCTCCCAAAATCTAATCAGCTCGCATTTTCAATAGTATGAATAGGTGTGTCAAATTATAAGGCTGTGTAGCACGTAGTTTTTCCTTGTAATTGTTTTTGGTCATGTGACCTTCATAAAGGTCAAACGTCAAATTTAAGCATGCAGAAAAATTTTCAAACGCCTAAGGTATACAATTGCCAAATATGGTTTGAAAACCTTCTAATAATAAGGGAGATATTCAAGGGAGACCATAATGCGGCGGTGGTGGCGAGGAAACTGAGGCGAAAACAAATAAGCGCCCTTTCAGGGACGCTTAATTATAGCCTTTATTTTTTGGTCGTTACTTAAATTTTGTCTTTGCCCTGGTAAGCCAGTTGTCCAAATACTAATGTATCCAGATACCCCTGTAAAGTGTGATTAGCCTCATTTCTTTTACAATCATGGTAAAGAGTAGTTGGGCAGTAGCTAGTCTGAAAGATATTATTATTATTATGTATTTATACTCAGCGCAATATGTCCATATACTACAGGACTCAAAGCGCTATTTAACCAATCCGACTGTACAGGTACAGCCCCAACTCACAAGTAACTGACTTTCCCCTAACTGGAAGATAGAGGCTCAAGGATGACCATTTATCAACATCCTTGAGGTTCTTTAACCTGCCACTGGGGATAGAACCCAATGACAGAGGACCGCCATTTTAAGTGGTCATCCGAGCCACTATATAGCCTTAAACTAATACAATATTTTCCTGTGAGTAAATCTCAGCTATTTTCTTGATCTGTGGTGAATGGAGACATAGAGGCAAGCATCTGACAGGTGGATTTAGGGATACTAACTCCCCTTCATTAGTGATGCTCTGATTGATCTAGTGCCTCAGTTCTGAACTTCTAGGTAAGCAAAGGGGTGTTTTGTTTGCTCAGATCTGCTACCGGTCTCCACTGATTTTTGGGCTGTAGTATTCATGCAACTTCCCACTTCCACTTTTTCTATCACCTGTTTTGATAGGAAAGATTGGATGCAGGTATCGAAAGTGTGGTATTTGATACCCACTTATTACTGGATGATTGACATCCTTGACTTCTCCCTGAGAGCATGTAGCCTCTGGCAATGAGCTCCCAGATGCTATCTTGGCAATTTTCTTCTTTCCAGTTTCCCTTGAAAACATGTACCAAGCCCCACCTCTAATTGGTTTTTTGCCTGTAGTCATTGTTCGGCGTGATCTGCACATCCTCTCCCCTCCAGTAGGTCTAAACTGTCCTTGACCCGAGAAAACAACCTCTCCTAGGGGATTGTGATTGATCACTTGAGGTGTTGTAAGGGCCTCTGTTGTTAATCCCTGAATCTAAACTATCTAGTCATCCTGGCAATACCACAAAAGGACTGATGTCCGACTGCTTCAGAATAACATTTAGACCCATAGGGTAATATATTGTAGCACGTAAAGGGGTGACGGCAGCATCCACAAAAATAAAACAATTTTGTCATTTTATTTAATGTTATAATTTTATTTAGACATAGCCATATTTTACAAACTATTTCAAGCTGGGTGTATATGCAAACCAAATGTGATTAAGATAACCATAGGAACTGTATTGCCTTCACTCAGATTGTAAAATATTAAAACCACAAGAGTTTGTAACACTGACGGGAATTCTTGACTGGAAGTAAGGAACAATGAATCAAATCAAAGAAATATACTGATCATTTTTTTGTAAAATTATATGGCTGCAATGGCAAGATCATTTTAAGCATTACCAAGGAGCATTTGTCTTTTTCATGCATTCAAAATATTTCTTTCTTTTGGAGGAACTTCAGTGCTGATACAAATGACTGAAGAATTTCAAATGAAACATAGTGTTCAAAATTATTAAACTCATTTTTGTTCTCTTCTGTATTTAGACAAATTTAAATGTAAACACCTTCAGAATTTACATCATATCCAGTGATCCACAAAAATCACAATATTGGAGATTAAAATAGACCCACAAAATACTATAGTGCACAAATAACAGGAACGTGATGATCAAATTATTTAAAGGTAGAAAACAAAATGTACGGGTGAATTGCTGATTTGAATACATTCTCATAAAATTATTTAACTCATTTCTGACTTTGCAATACAATTTTTTTAGATTACAGCAGACTTTGTACAAATTGAAACAGTGTTAAATTGAAGTGGATACCAGCATTTCTAGTGACACAAATACATGGGAAACTATACAATACGTAGGCCAATTTTCTGTGCATTATCCTTTTGCTTCTCCAAAGTTCATCCACTGAGGGAGGTTTTGAGATAAAGTTGGACTTGGCTTGAGGGCAGAAAAGAAAATGCAAGGGTGGTTTTAAAAACAACAGAAATAAACAGGGAATTGTGAACTCCACAGGAGTATCTCTGACAACTCATTAACAAGTATATATAGCACACGTATATTACAATACTAACAAATTGAAGAAGCTATACAAAACCAATCACAGTGACATCGTGTAACAATTTATTGAGGGAAGTATACAGAGATAAATACCCTGCAATTCAGGCAAGGAGTAACACAACACTTGATGTGTAGAACAGATGCAAATTCTTACACTGCATTTTGAGTAGAAAATAATTAAAAGTGACTATAACATGAACACTTCTCTATTAAATGTAAATTACATTCCGATTATGTATTTTCACTACAATTCATACACTCATTGTTCTGAAGCCATATTATGCAGGTAAAAATGAAAGCAGCAGCAACTGAAACCGCACACAAATCATTTGATTATTTCAACACTTTAGTCCATTTTCTGACTATGAGCAAAGAAAGTGATAAGCACTGTAGTAAATCAAATACTAAGGTCACCAGCAAATACTTCAGCTTGACTGATGGTTTCACACTAGAAGAGATATTAAATTCTATAGTATCCAATATCTTTCATTTCACCACTATTCAATGTCAATCCAGCAAGTTGGGCATTCAAAGTTTTCCGGTATTTAAACATAGGACCTCAGTTGGAGATATAGATAAATTTACATTCAGATATTCACTCATTATTCAATATATGGGAGTGAATTTTTCAGTCTGGGTTTACTTCACCATTCTCTCTCCACTACCCCTTCTTCTACAGAGTTTCTTTCAAAGAAACCAGTCTCTTGTTAATTAACAATGCAATGACAAGCCTAAAGTACTACCAGGATAAATATCATTAAAAGCTGTATCAAATGCAAACTATTACACAAATTTTACAACAGATTTCAAAATATATTTATAAAGCTAAACATGTGTCACATAATAACTTGAAAAAAGGGATTTTAATGTTAGTATTCCTGCACATAATGCACATTTGGACAAAACAATGCAGATTACCAAAAAGTATCAAACAACTAACAACAGCCCAAGCCATGATAAAACCCCAGGGCAAATCAAATACACAAATAGGTCACAGACTGATGTCCAGACAAATTTGTCTCAAATATTTGCATCCAAATTTTACGGAGAAGGTATTAACACATCTGTGCATTAATAAATAATAGAGGAATAATTTTTTATGAAGGTTCGGTAAAATAGCACTCAATTTTCTACCAAAATCAACATCTGGCGAACTTAATTATAATGATAAGAATGTGACACCAATTGTCCACAATGATATAGTTTTGTTACAAGTGCTTCATTTAGATAATACAAATTATAGGGAGAATATAAATATCATTTCAAGTCTATCAGTTGTGTCAACACACATATACAAGTAGAAACTGTGTATATTAGGTGGACATCAAAATTTAAAACTACACTAGGTCAAGGCCAATATACCCTTATGTTTCATATAAATTCATCCACAGTAAAGCAGGTTTACAGGTAAATTTGGTATTGGATTGATGGCAGCTGACCGAGTTGGTAGTAAGCTGATTTTATATTTTCAAGGTATGGCTGCCACAATGATCCTTCTACAGGAGTCAACAGCTGGAACCAGCAAGAAAATCAATCAAGCACCAATATATGGCTGAGGGAGTTTAAAGTTCCACACAATACACAATAAACCAATTTGTCTGAATTTGTACTGCAACATAGTCATCTGAATAACTGCTGCTGATAAATAATAACAGAAGTGACTGAATACCATAAACTACAATCTACTGGTGTATGAAAAGTTGCAGAAAGTCTTTGATGAAGATAAATAGGCAGGTGCTCTGTATAAGTCTATACACCACTCATCATTTTTATTGCATTATTTGTACGATTACATATTTATTTAATACTTCCTCACCACTTCATTTCTCTGTGTTTTTCTTTCATTTAAAACAGGAAATTAATATGTCAAGGACTTTATGTTCAATTTGTTTCAAGTTATTTCAGGCCATTCTTAGAATATAAATGAATCCAGTTGAATTGTACAAGCAGTTAAATGATGATAGTGAAAGCATTGTGAAGCATAAAATAACTGAATTCTGTCTTCTACAAGTCTTATTTACGTGTTTTTTGCAGGTTCTTAACACTTCCTACACAGAACAATATATCTTCATGATGGCAAACAATATCAGTTGGATGAGCCAACTGACATAACCTTCTCAAGTGAAAGAACGGATGAACAAATGAATTTTTTTTTTGCAAAACCTTTTGCCTAATATGCTACAGTATGACACACCGAAATATTAATGCTGAAACACCTTCATCTATAGAGTATACTTTTCTTTATTTATGTGACATGATAAACTACCACTGAAAGTCAAGACAAGTAAAACAAACCTTAAAAAATATGCAACAATAGAAAAATGCGAGTATTGATCCATTTATATGGAAAACATGGTTAATTTCCTAATCTGCACTGCAATCATCATGTAGTTTTATTTCTTGTACACAAAACAAAAGTAAGTAAGAAACACTTATAAACACTAAACAATTTGTATCTCATGTAGATTTATAACTTGCAGAAAAATAATTGGTACACACATCAAATATTTTTAAAAGATAAACATTTTTAAGCTTTGGAAGCAAAATTATCCTTTGTGTTTATTTCACAATTCTCAAACATGACAATCACTTTGTACATAAATGACAATCTTTGCCATCATGTATGATCACAACAATTTGAGCCTTTTGTTGCCTTTATACCTCTTAAAAAAGTCTCTGATTACATAGGTTATTCATGGTTATTTCCATCAACAGGGCCAAAAACTTAAAGCATTAGAATACCCTTAATTTCACCAACCAACATTGAGAACCAATCTGTAGTCTTGATGGATAAGATCTGTTCTAATACCCCTTTCCACAACCAACATTGAGAACCAATCTGTAGTCTTGATGGATAAGATCTGTTCCAATACCCCTTTCCACAACCAACAATGAGAACCAATCTGTAGTCTTGATGGATAAGATCTGTTCTAATACCCCTTTCCACAACCAACAATGAGAACCAATCTGTAGTCTTGATGGATAAGATCTGTTCTAATACCCCTTTCCACAACCAACAATGAGAACCAATCTGTAGTCTTGATGGATAAGATCTGTTCTAATACCCCTTTCACACTACAGGCGGTATCATCCGCAGTAACCCGCGTTTGGTGAAACATCCCTGTCCTTGGATCACCGCCTGATGCCAGTTTGCAAACTTGGGATTCAGTGGCCAACTGTCCCAATCGTTAAGCGTCCCATGGAAGTTTTGAAAAGTTTAAAATATCCGCCTCTGATTTCAGAACCGTGAGCATGTGCAGATGATTCCGTGCATGTATGTGTGAATTTCTTACTACGGTAACTGAAGGTGTGGTCCATGGTGTATATAAGGTTGTGACTCGGTCTTTCTTCAGTGTAACAAGGCAATATAAGGGAGTGGAGGTATTGGGCATTTTACCACGTGTTCATCTGACGGCTACCAAAGGTGAGTTGAGGTTAATGGAGGTTGCTTTTCGGTGACCAACATTTGTAGTACTGTCATTGACAGTTAAAAAAGCGTGTCCAATCAGTGGCCATCCGCCTGTAGCGTGAACAACCTCTTACCATGGAATATACTGCCTGTAGTATGAAAGGGACATTAGATGCTCTGCAACATAAACCTATCAGCAGACCTTTTTAAAAAAGTACTGACTGTGGCTAACTTGCCTGAGTTCATGTAGTCTATTATAAGCAAATATTTACCAATCTGGGCCCATATTCTCAGAGCGGATTAAATTAAGCATAAAATTAGCTTAACTTTCACAGAAAAATGTCTTAGCTAATCTTTTGCATTAAATAGGTATTCACTAACCTAAGTGCAGCAGATAAACTATATTTAACCCAAAATTTAATCATTTTTCTTGGGTGGATAAAGTTCACCCGAAAATTAGCTCAACTTCTTCTCTCTGAATATAAATCTTCCTCCTTATCCAATTTTTGGATTAATTAACCTAATTTTTTTACTGATCTTTTGCTAATCGCTTTTGTGAATACCGCCCCAGCATTCGACTATCTGACTCCTGAAAATTCAAACCCTTCTTACTTTCCTAGGGACTTTTCCTATACACTGTCTGAAGATAGCATTTATCAGCATAAGTTTGATCTATTTTTAGCAAAGGCAGATAACTGTATAATTAAATCTAATACAACTCTTTCTTTCTGTATTAAACCAAAACACTGTAACTACATATTCAATCCCATCTTACACTGAACAGTTCTAATATTTTTTTTCACATTATTGGCATGTTTTCAGAACCTCCTCAAAATTATTAAGTCCAATACATCTTTAAATTTTTGTTGATATCACATAAAACACCTATTAAACTGAAGAAGACACTGTATAATTTAAGATAATAGTTTATATTGTATTAGTTGAAAGCTAGAAGTGATAAAATCAGAAAACCAACATTGCATTTTTAACATCTAACCCGGTGTCATACCATCTTCACTTCAGTGTCGGCTTCGCAAACGTACTTCCCTGAAAATATATTAACACACAAGAATATAGAAACTTTTCTGTCTAGACATTTTGGGAGGGAGAAATTGCCTGGATTATGGAAAGTTCATACAGTAGAAGAGGTAAATCTGTACTACTCAGCAGAGAAGTAGAGGTTTACCTTAGGTCAATACAGAGTAACAAATGTACACTTTGACAGTTTGGGAACCTATTTCTGTTTGCTCGACATCTGGAAATTATTTATACACATTTTGTGATTTTTGTGACTGCATTTGGCCCTTGATCTCCAAAGAGGGAGATACCAGCACAAGTTTCAATCACTTTGTCTTCCTTTTAATGGGTGTCTTTCATCGGATATTGGGTACCTTGTTTATCGATATTAGTGCTATTTATTGTTTTGGGAAAGGGTTGGCGATATTGATGTGCAAAGACATATATCAATACCTTCATTTTATGTATACTTATACAATTACACTACAAATATTTGAAATAAACTCTAACTCTTAAGAAATTGTACACTTTTATTTATTTTATTTTTTTTTTGTAGTTTTTAAGCATTTTGATCAAAATTACCATGTTTTGTTTCCATAAACTTCACTTCCTGTTAGTGATCGGGGATATGCTAGAACAAAACTTTTTCAGAACCCTGGATTCAGACTCTTTAAAGGACAATTTTATCTAAAAGTTAAAACTCTTTATTCTGATTTTCCACAAAATTTCATCAAAATTGCTTCTGAACTTTGCATAATATTTAGCAAGTAACCAGTCATTACAGGAGATAGATAAACGTGGTGTCAAATAACTTCAACCCATTAGTGAAGCAACAGACATTTAACATACTTAGCATGAGACAGCTCATGTAAATAATTGAGGTTCACAGTCTTAGTGACACCCTGTTTTAAACTTTACCTGGTTTATTTCTATTCATAGTCAAAACCAGTAACTGATTTGTACATTAATATTTTAATTAAACACATTATCAATCATTATAATGTTACCCGTGTAACCATGCCCATATTATCCAATTACAATTTGCAGTCATATCTGTTACCTAGCAGTCATGAGGTTTGACATATGACCACAGAGGCTTCACCTCTGAGGTTATGGATTCAAGTTTAGCCTCAAGTTTTACCCTCACTGTTATAAAGGATGTACAGTCAAACCTTAAGTTACTTTCTCACCTGTAACTAGGCGTTTTTTGATCAGTGACACCCGATATCCTGAGCCAATCAGTTCAAACTCCAGGCCAGACATGGTGGTACCCTCGCACAGGAACTGAACAGCGGCTGTGCTTGGTGTCATACCGCCCCCCTCCACATCAAACTTCCCCCTAAGTGATCCCTGACCCTGAGCAGTGAGAGGAGAGATCTCGCCCAGTCTCCAAGTCACACGCTTTGTGTCTCCACACCTGACAAATATACAGAAAATGTTCATGAAACTGACCCCAAAGACAAGATCAAGTCATATCTTTAGAGTCTCCAAATATAAACAAGCAATCAGTGCCCGAGATTGGGCTCTGTGTCAGCTGACTGTGTGTTTTGAGTTTCAGAGTAGAAGTGAAAGAAGAAAAGGACACAAAAGTTATGCCCTGCAAATGGCATTCAGAAGTAAAGTACAAAGTTAACTGTTAAGATGTAAAAAATAGGTGAAAAACATATTCAAAGAAAATACAAGCGCTGTCAGATTTAAAATCCAGACCTTTCCCTTTTAGACCTTCAATTTCACAATATGCAGGGTTTTGGTGCAAATGTGGAAATTTCTTTCATGAAATATGACAGTTACATGCAAAAATCTGCACCATTTGGGACATTTGTCAAAATCACGTAAGTAAAAAAACTCAAAAAGCCATCAGAAAAACAGCATATATCCACCTGGAAAAAGGGTGTGCCCTAAACACCAAAGCTGCAAATTTGCAAATTTAATAAGTAAATTAAATTTTTATAAGTTAATACCCTATCCAATGGACAATATGCTAAACCGGTCGGCGCAGACCGGCCCGTCAAACGTCAGAACAAGATGTCCTGTGTTTCCACCGGCTGGCCGGTACTCACACTGCACTCGCCAGGTGGCGTGTCGTACTTCCTTCCTGTCTAGACAAGCTGACGTCATAGCATCTTTTTCGTTGTCTAAACTTATTAGACCCCTAGTAAACTGATAGCGGGGCCGGTGGGAGGGTCTTGTGCGTCCATTGGATAGGGTATTAACTTATAAAAATTTAATTTACTTATTAAATTTGCAATTTTATTGCGTTAATACATCCTATCCAATGGACAATATGCTGAATAACTACCGCTTGGTCGGCGGGTAAGTTACTAGGGACTTATGCGAACTCAGAAAGTAACGAACAACTCTAAGCCTGGGTCGATCTAAGATTGTCAAGACCCTTAAGGCTATAGTCGGTCAACAGAAACCGGTTAAACGGTCCAAACCGACTCGCCTCCCCCCCCCTTCTTTTACAGACCTGCTCTGAGGTAGGGGAAGAGAGGGATGAGTTCAGTCCCAAGGAAATAAACCTCCCGAAGGAAGCACGTCTGATTTTTTTTTTTTTTTTTGATGCTTCTTAATTATATATACACTATATACATATGTACAGATCTCCTCCCTGACCTGGATTACTTGTGGATCTGCTGAGCAGCCACTACAGGTCCCAGGTGATAGAGCTCAGAGTCCGCCCATGCCACATCCTTCAGATAAAATTGTGTGAAGGTATTATGTGACTTCCAGTGGCAGGCTGACAAGATTTGTTCCAAGGAAACTCCCGACTGGAAGGCCTTGGAAGCAGCAAAGGCCCTAACATCATGGGTTTTGACCTGATGTAAGGTGTGGGCCTCTTGGTCTGAGAGCTCATAACATAGGATCACAGTGTGTTTGATCCATGAGGAGATAGTGGCAGGGGAGATATCTTTGTCAAAACCTTTCTTGAAGGAGACAAAAACTAACTCCTTATTCTGCCTGATGTCTGAGGTCCTGTCCAAGTAGTAGCGCAATGCTCTGACCGGACAGAGGGACCTGTCAGACTTGAGGGACCTGTCCAAGGTCGGGACCAGGGCTGGTATAACCACTGGGGCCACGCTGTCCGGACCCTCTTTGGCCAGCTGGTTCTTGGAAAGAAAGCTGGGAGATGGGTACAGGGACACCTTAGACCAGTCCGACTGGTGTCTGATGTTCCTGCTTTGCCAAGCATGAATCTCACTTCTGCGTTTGCATAAACCCAGGGCTAAGAGGAAAACTGTCTTGAAGGTCAAGTGCTTCAAGGAGGTCTCCTTAATTGGTTCAAAGGGAGCCTTTGTAAACTGGTGTAAAACCAGAGATAGGTTCCAGGAGGGGATACCTCTTCTGCCCTTGGGTCTGTCCCTATGGAAACTATCCAAGAGACGGGTGAGATTTTCATCTTTGCTGATGTTGAGAGTTGAGTTTCCCAGTTTATCAGCAATGGCAGACCTGTAGCCGTCAATGGTGCTGGGCTGTAATTTCCTTTCCTCAAAAAGGTACATAAGGAAACCTGGGCCGGTATTCATAAAACTTGCTGAGACCAAATTTTGTCTCAAGTCTTAAGTTTTGGTCTCAAGTCTGAGACCATTTTTGGTCTCAAACTTGTTGGCTATTCACAAAACAGTTGAGACCAAATTTAGTCTCAGATTTGGTCTCAAACTTAAGACAGGTACATAGTTGTCTTAAATATTTTGTTCAAAGTCTCAAGGATTATTTTATCTTAACTGAGTTTCATATTTTTATTTTTTATGTCTTAATGTAAAGTAGAAATAATTTACAACATATATACTACTTGGCCTAAACTTTTGTCACAATTGATAGCACAAATTTTGGCTTCAAAAGTGCCTTACTTTGAGACAATTTTCAACAGAGTTTTCTGACTGCATAGCAACAAAGAAGTAGATCATGTGACATGCAAAATGAAAAACAATTGATACAATTTTCTATTTATTTTTTATTTTAATAGACAGTATAATTTTTGTTAAGAATTAAAACACACAACAACTATTAATCTTTAAAAAATGTTGGATATATTTGCAAGTTAATGATTTGTTTACATTGGGAAGACTTGAGACTGGTCTCAGCTTGGTCTCAGCTGAGAACCTATTTGTGAATACAAAGTTGAGACTTGGTCTCAGCTGAGACCAAATCTCAAAGCTGAGACTATTTTTTGTCTCAGACTTAAGATCTTTTTATGAATACGGCCCCAGCAACTGATTTTACAGGAGGTGCCCTGAAGTCCACCTGATTTGTGATGCACCACTTTGTAAAAATGGCCCACTTTGCTACATAGACGGATCTGGTTGATCCTCTTTGAGGAGCCTCAATTCTTGTTGCCACCGCCTCAGACAAACCCTGCTCCTTGATAGCTGTGGCTCTAGGAGCCATGCATGGAGATTTAGGTTTGTCAGACTCCTGTGAGGGGTCTGATTGAAGGGTTGAGTCAGTAGGTTTGGCAGTTGAGGCAAGAGCAATGGGACCTGGCTGGACATTTCCACTAGGTCCCAAAACCATGTCATGTTGGGCCACCCCGGGGCAATAATGATCAGCCTCCGGTATGGGGAGTCCTGCAACTTCTCCACCACTTTGCCCAATATGGCTGTCGGTGGGAAGGCGTATGCGTCCAGATCTTCCCATGACAAACTGAGTGCATCCACTGCAGTGGCCATGGGATCCGGAACTGGTGATACGAACAGGGGCACCTTGTTGTTGAATCTCGTAGCAAAGAGATCTGAGGCCGGTGCCACCTGTTGCACAGGGTTTGAAAAACCTCTGGAAGGAGGGACCATTCTGTTTGAATAGTCTGTCCCAATCTGGACAGCTTGTCTGCCACTACATTTAGGCGGCCGGGAATGTGTCGGGCCTTCAGAGTCACTTGTTTCCCGGTACACCAGGTCAAGATTCTCCAAAGTAGGGCACAAAGTGGGCTCGACCTCATGCCTCCCTCCTTGTTGATGTAGGCCACTACTGTGGTGTTGTCGGTTGCTACCAGAACCATTTTGCCCGTGCATAGCTTTTGGAACTCTTTTAGAGCCAGAAAGACTGCTTTTAGTTCCAAGTAATTTATATGCAGTTTGCTTTCCGGCAGTGACCAGGTTCCTCTGGCAATGGACTCGTTTAAGTGAGCACCCCACCCTTCTTTTGATGCATCTGTAAAGATTTGCAGAGCATGTTGCATAGGGTGTAATGGTTGGCCGGTGAGGACATTGTCTTCTTTCAGCCACCATTGCAAATGAGGATGTAGCGATCTGGGTAGAGGGATCCGTTTTTCCAAGGATTCCGGTATTCTCCAATTGCTTTTGAGATGCCATTGAATGGGCCTCATGTGTAGTCTGCCCAGGTGAACTTGTTTTTCTGTGGCTGTCAGTAGCCCTATCAGGGACATAAATTTCCTTACCGAACAAGCCGGTAGGGAGATCAGAGCCAGTATTTTGTCCTGAAGGTTTTGCCACCGGTCCGGTGTCGGTCGAACCCGACCGGACTGGAGGTCGAATTGGTAACCTACGAAGTTGAAAATCTGCTTGGGTTTCAGCTCCGACTTTTCTACATTCACCAGCCAACCTAGACGTTGGCACATTTTTATTAGGACCGGTGTATGCTGGAGACAGACCTGGTGGGATGTGGCTCTCACCAACCAGTCGTCTAGGTACTGGTGGATCCTTATACCGTTGTGAATGGCCATCAGCTTCACCTCCTTTGCTATAATAGTGAATTCCATGGGAGCCGTTGACAGACCGAACGGCAGTGCTTTGAACTGGTAGGCCTGCCCCTGGATATGAAATCTGAGATACATCCTGGACCGTTCCTGTATTGGAATGTGGAAGTAAGCGTCCTTGAAGTCTACAGAGGTTACCCATTCTCCCTTTTGGAGAGATGTTCTGATGGTTTCCGGTGTCTCCATCTTGAATTTTTCTGTCTTGAGGAAAAAATTCAGATTGCTTAGGTCTAAGATCGGTCTCCACTTGTTTTAAGGTTTTGGGACTAAAAATAGTCGGTTGAAGAAACCTAGTGAGACCTTTTTGTGAACTAGTTCTATGGCATTTTTGTCCATAAGCTGATGTAATGCCTCTAACAGTTTGAGGTTTCTGTGAGGATTGCCATAGCAGCTTATGACTGTGGGAGTCCTTGACAAGTTCGGCCGGATCCGAAAGGGGAGGGTGTAGCCCTCTTTCAAGATTTGACCCATTTTCAGTCCGGCACCCAGATCTAACCAGTTTTTCCAAAACTTTTGAAGTCTGGCCCCTACAGGCAGATTTATGACAACATTTGGAGCATTTAAGACAGGATTTACATAAGACAATGGAATGACACAAGAAACACTTTTCACAGGTTTTAATATATCTTTCTTGTAAAGACAACTTGCTGTCCCGGGACTTATTTCGTTCTTTTGAGAATGCCCGGGAGCAGTATGAGCAAAATGAACAACATCTAGCTTTGCATTTAAACAAGTGTCTATTGTCTTTCCTGTAGGGCTCCCGGTCAGCAGCAGAGGCTTCAACTGAGTTACACATTGATTGTCATTTACGCTGCTGCTGACCCTTGGCCGGTCGTGATGAGTACTGTTGTCTGCCCTTGTGTTTCCTATGCTGAGTGTGGGACAGATTCTTCCAAGCCGGCCTCTCTTTCCGGCCGACTTTCCGTTTTGGGGTCCTGCCTCTCATAGGGGTGATACCTCCTTCCCTTGTAGACTGAACTGGACCGACCCTTATCAAAACCAGTAATGTCTTCCTCCGCCCTCTTAACAACACTGTCCGGGAACAAGGTGTCCAACTGGAGTGGGGCGGTACGTAAGGCATGTAGAGTGTCAGCTTTTACACCGGCCTTGAGATAAGCTAAGTAGGAATTGCGTCTAAGCAAGGTGGTGTTGGCCATATTAACAAAGACGAACTCCGTCAAGTGTTCCATGGATTTCGCCATGGCCTGGCACACACTAGAGTTAAAATCTTGAAGAAATTGGAGTTCGTCTACTGCTGATGACACTTTGGTTGCTGTCTTTCCCTTGGATTCTACTCTGATGGCTTTTAGCTGAGTGTTCATATTCTCCTGGATTAACCGGTTAAAACTGGCTGTGTGATTGCAAATCACAGTGGATACGCGTGCAGACCTCTCCCACTTGCGCAGACTTTCCTGAGAGATAAGGCGTGACATGGGAGGAGAAGTAGCAATGCCGGCCTGTTGAGCTATCCTGAGATAGGTGCTGTTGAGCCTTGAAGCCCCAGTATGCCAAGAGGAGACAGTTTGGTCAGAGTCCTTCTGAGGGTTGGGATGAAAACCGTACCACTTTTGCTGCGACTTAGGGGGGCGAACAAACTGATCCCGCAAAAGTCCTGCTGCCTCAGAAGTACGGGTAGGATACCCCTGGGCCAGTGTAATGTTCAGTTTGGCCATCTTCCGACACAGCCATTCGTTGGTCGGTAGGTTGACAGAGGTCTTGCCCGGTGTGTGCAACTTGGGGCCCGCGAACGGGTTATCCTCTGAGGTAGTAGCACCGGAATCAGTGTCTGGTATGTGATTCCAACCCATAAAAGATCTGATCCCCCGCATGGTTTCTCGGTAAGATTGTTCTTCAGACAAAGATTGTTCCTGATCAGATAGGTTAGCTTCCTGATCGTCCGACAGTTCACCTTCTTCCGGTAGGATGTCCAGGGGGGGTCGGTCTGGTGCTAGGGAGTCGGAGTCAGAATCACTAGAAGAGAGGGATTCCTTGCGGGAGACATCAAAGGCAGTAGATAACTGTCTGTGAACCGGGACCGACGTAGTAGGGTCCGGTTGAGCGGAAATTGAGGCCTTGGCACCCGACTTGTGATGAGAGTCGGTGGCCGGTGATTCCACAGCAGGGTCGGTGGGTTGAGAGGCTGGTTTAATAAATGGGTCGGTCCGGACCACATTAGCTGGTGGAGCATGAGGTGGCGTAACCTTCACTGTACTGAATACAGGATCCCGTGGAGGGTCCAAAGTCTTAGCCAATAGCAAGGCTTCCAGCCGGTTAAATCTGTCCGACCACTTCTTATCAAGGTCGGCAATCTTATTTTAACTACCTTTTATTTTAACTACCTTTTTTTAACTACCTTTTAGGTAACACTTTTGTAGATAGACTGTAAAATAAAGGAAAATTAAACATTATGACCCCAATTTCACCTTGAGGGGTTGGACTGGAGCAAATCTGAAGCTGACAAGTATTTGGGCCATGCTTTCCAATTACCTCTTAATATGCTCCAAAGCTGTAATTGCAGTAGTAAAGAGACGCTAAACAACAAGTGAAAGTCCGACCAGTTTAGGTCATAGAATTGACCTTGAAAGGCAAAGAAGGGGTAAAAGATCATATTACTAAGTCTAAATAGTCCTGAATGATATTTCAATAAAAATTTATAGGACTCATTGCAATATACAATAGTTTTTTAGAAACACTGCAAACTTCAAGAAAATCAACCCTATGACCTCAGTTTTACTATGATGGGGTTGCAGGGTGGGGGGAGTGGGGTTCAGGCAAGATGGCAGCAAAAAGCTATATCATGAGGTCTGAATAGTCTTGAAGAATAATTTAAATAAGTTTTATAACATTTCCGGTGATACGTTTGGGGGGTAGGGGGTGGCACTGCAAAATGCAAGAGATTCAAATTTCTGACTGAGGTTGACTTGAGGGTGGCTAAAGGGATGCAGAAGGTGGGGTGGGGGTGTGGGGGGGATGGGTGGAGGCAAAATAATTTGCTGAGGTTCTGGAATCCTGGACCATGGTTTCCAATTACCTCCCAATACATTCCAAAGCTTTTACTCAAAAAATAAAAGAGACATTTGGCATTTTATAAATGTCTTCTGCCTGTATACAGCATAACAAAGACACCTGAATTGGCTGATTTTAGCATAACCTAAACATAAGGATGCTACTGGCAGGAAAAGTCTTGTCCAGGCTGTATCTCAGTAAGCATAGGGTTTAGTAAGTTGACACCTGTTGGGGACATTGATTGAGGGGATAGGTGTGCAACATCATGTATGACCTTAATTTTAAGTTTGCCTCTGCTGTAACAACCTTGAACTGTAAAATGTTGTTCGGGCTAAATCTTGGAAACCATCAGGTGTAGAAAGTTGATGCTTGGTAGGGACATAGGTTTGTTGGTGTGGGAACCATGTCATAGTTTATCTTGTTAGTGCTGGTATTGCTAATCGATATTGAAATATTTATCGATTCAAGTTTGCTGATATAGAGTAGAGTACAATATCAATATCGAAACATACTTCTTAAACAGGTACAAATATCATGTTTTTCATTCAAATAAAGTACAATGTTTGAAGAATCCAAAGTGGAACACCATATTTGTTTACGCTTCGGGAACCTACTGAAACTTGCAAAAAAAAATTTGGAAGGTGTCTCTAGGAAAATATCTCATGCCCCGATATTTCAATATCGAACAATACGGAAGACAAAATATGGTTTGATATCGATATAAATATTTTTATTCGATACCAACACTATTACCTTGATTTGACCATTGACCTTGTCATGGTGACCTTGACCTTTAAATTCCTTTCTGGGTCCTCTCTCAGAAACCGTAAGATGGAGGAAGGGGATATATAGTAGGGGTGTGTAGATGTACAACATTGAAATGTGATCTTGATCTTTAAAATCTTGTAAGGGCTATATCTTGGAAAATGTAAGGTGTAGGAATTGATATTTGGTAGGCGCATTGATTTTGGGTGGTTGGTGTGCAATGTCATGGTGTGACCTTGATTTGACATTTGATCTTGCCCTTGATTTGACATTTTGACATTTGACCTTGCCTTGCAATTGACCTTCAAATTTAAAATTTTGTCTGGGCTATATTTTTAGAAAAAGGTCGGCAATCTTTGTGTCGGTAGAGGAAGTGGTAGATTTGCCCTGGTCGGTTGAAGAAGTTGGTGGTCGGCTGGAGGTAGACTTGGCCGGCTTATCAGACTTGGTCGGCTTATCAGACTTGGTTTTAGTAGAATGCTTAGCCTCAGCCTTCTTTGCTTTCTTCTCCACCGGTCCACTCAAACCAGAAACACCAGAGGTGCTTTGGCCATCCACGACCCCCACTACCGACACAAGTGCCGGGTCCACAAGGGTGGGACTGAGAGAGTCTGATTCTTTAAGAGGCGTAGATGACTTGGCTTCTTTCTTCTCTTTTTTAAGCTTGTACGAGGGGGTGGCAAGCTGATCCTGTTCTTGGGTTAAGTCGTCACAGTGCGCGCATGGAGCAGGTGGAGTTTTGATACAGGGGTCAGAGCCCTTCTTCTTATCTCTACACCGCGCGCACACAGAGTGATGGTCAAACCCTGCCATCATATGTCCGCATCCCCCCCGACGCTGACTAGGAGAAGACATAATGGAGTAACAAAAACGTGAGGAAGTGATTCAACGGTTGTATAAAACACAGCACTTCTACAAACTCACAACGTTCCAGAGAAGCTGAGAACTCCAAAAAGGTCTATAACATGTGAGGAAGTGATTCGCAAAGTTATAAAGTTCAGCACTTCTTCCAACTCACAAAAAATCCAAATAATTATACAATTTCCAAAAATCGTTCAAGCAGTGCATGCGCCAAACGAAAAAGATGCTATGACGTCAGCTTGTCTAGACAGGAAGGAAGTACGACACGCCACCTGGCGAGTGCAGTGTGAGGACCGGCCAGCCGGTGGAAACACAGGACGTCTTTTTCTGACGTTTGGCGGGCCGGTCTGCGCCGACCGGTTTAGCATATTGTCCATTGGATAGGATGTATTAACGCAATAAAATTAATCTTTTTGTAAATAGGGTGTGCCCTAAACACGAAGACAGCAAATTTCATCTTTTTGTAAACAGGGTGTGCCCTAAACTAACGTTTAGTTTGTACCAAAAAGCTTAAGGTTTAACATCTTAATATTCAAAATTGATCTTAACAGCAATACATATATGTTACAGTAAATGGGTGAAACCAGTAAATTTGCATATTTACTAAGATTTTGAGTAAAGGGGTGCATTTGCTGAATTCATTAGCAAATATGCATATTTTTAAACCAATCAATATTTTCTTAGTTAAATCTAAAATGCTTTTACTTATTTTATATTTTGACACGTTTAATCTTCAAGATTTAATAAACCAAACCTAGCTGGACATTTTAGTATTTTACTTTATAAAATACACCAAATTTGTTTCAAATGAAATGTAAGCTATCTTAATATTTACTACAAATGATTACATAAAACCCTGTAACTGATCACAAAAAATGGTATAAATAAATCTTACTTTCATATATCTTGGTTTGTTGTTTGAAGGCTTTATGTCCTCAACTTGATCTGATGTTTCATTTGAAGTCACAATTACCTGATGGCCACTGACTTTTAAGCACCAATCCATTACAGTAGTCTAATTTTTCACAGAGCTCCCATAATACATATGTATTTAAATTATTTCCAAAAAAATGTGAGCAAAACACAAAACACCTTGAACACTCAACTGTCCCTTAACATATGACTTCTAATCCACCACACTTCACTACTCCTTCTTGTATAATGTAAACCCATTATCTGACTTTCAGTCTTATCTTAATTGAGGTCACAGTGGGGAAAGAGACTGACCTATCTTGCCACTAAGAAAAATAACTAGAGGATCGCTCGCAAAAAAAAAAGATAATGTTTTTGCATAGCAAAAACAAAGCGTCCCGAAAAGGCTATAAAGGTGAGTGCTAAAGTATTAAGAAAATGCTTCGTTTCTAGCCTTATACTGTTGTGGCAACCAAAGTCAGCGCAGTCTGCTCTATCTAGCACGGTTTTCAAGATATAAGCATTTTTGTGTTTTGCAAAAAATAAAAAAATTAAAAATGTCCGCTATATTTGGTGAGACAAAAATATTTTGAAAATTGGCATGGCTACTCTGCAGAGATACCCAGCAGGTCCAAAATTTTGTTGATTTCGCTCCATATAGCACGGTTTTCGAGATATAAGCATTTTTGTGTTTTGCAAAAACTTTGAAAATTCAAAATGGCCACCATTTTTGGGGAGACAAAAATTTTTGTCAAGACCACTGCCGCGGTGTGTATCTCCCGCCGAGCATTAAAGCAGAAGAAATACCTTTTCCGAGATATTCACAATTTTTCATTTTCGTGTGTGAAAGCTCTTCCAAAAGTAGGTGAATGAGTTATTTGAGAAAAATTGGCTATCTGCAATACTATTAAGAGATAATTCACATTTACTCATTTTGAGTAGGTGAATAATTATCTATGGGTCTGAAACTTCACCAAGTGAAAGCTCTCCCAAAAGTAGGTGAATGAGTTATTTGAGAAAAATTGGCTATCCACAATACTTTTAGAGATAATTCGCATTTACTCATTTTGAGTAGGTGAGTAATTAGCTATGGGTCTGAAACTTCACCATGTGAAAGCTCTCCCACAAGTAGATGAATGAGTATTTGATAAAAATTGGGTATCCGCAATACTTTTACAGATAATTAGCATTTACTCATTTTGAGTAGGTGAATAAATAGCTATGGGTCTGAAACTTCACAGAGTGAAAGCTCTCCCAAAAGTAGGTGAATGAGTTATTCGAGAAAAATTGGCTATCTGCAATACTTTTAGAGATAATTCACATTTACTCATTTTGAGTAGGTGAATATTTAGCTATGGGTCTGAAACTTCACCAAGTGAAAGCTCTGCCAAAAGTAGGTGAATGAGTTATTTGAGAAAAATTGGCTATCTGCAATACTTTTAGAGATAATTCGCATTTACTCATTTTGAGTAGGTGAGTAATTAGCTATGGGTCTGAAACTTCACAGAGTGAAAGCTCTCCCAAAAGTAGGTGAATGAGTTATTTGAGAAAAATTGGCTATCTGCAATACTTTTAGAGATAATTCGCATTTACTCATTTTGAGTAGGTGAGTAATTAGCTATGGGTCTGAAACTTCACCGAGTGAAAGCTCTCCCAAAAGTAGGTGAATGAGTTATTTGAGAAAAATTGGCTATCTGCAATACTTTTAGAGATAATTCGCATTTACTCATTTTGAGTAGGTGAGTAATTAGCTATGGGTGTGAAACTTCACCAAGTGAAAGCTCTCCCAAAAGTAGGTGAATGAGTTATTTGAGAAAAATTGGCTATCTGCAATACTTTTAGAGATAATTCGCATTTATTCATTTTGAGTAGGTGAGTAATTAGCTATGGGTGTGAAACTTCACCAAGTGAAAGCTCTCCCAAAAGTAGGTGAATGAGTTATTTGAGAAAAATTGGCTATCTGCAATACTTTTAGAGATAATTCGCATTTACTCATTTTGAGTAGGTGAGTAATTAGCTATGGGTGTGAAACTTCACCAAGTGAAAGCTCTCCCAAAAGTAGGTGAATGAGTTATTTGAGAAAAATTGGCTATCTGCAATACTTTTAGAGATAATTCGCATTTACTCATTTTGAGTAGGTGAGTAATTAGCTATGGGTGTGAAACTTCACCAAGTGAAAGCTCTCCCAAAAGTAGGTGAATGAGTTATTTGAGAAAAATTGGCTATCTGCAATACTTTTAGAGATAATTCGCATTTACTCATTTTGAGTAGGTGAGTAATTAGCTATGGGTGTGAAACTTCACCAAGTGAAAGCTCTCCCAAAAGTAGGTGAATGAGTTATTTGAGAAAAATTGGCTATCTGCAATACTTTTAGAGATAATTCGCATTTACTCATTTTGAGTAGGTGAGTAATTAGCTATGGGTCTGAAACTTCACCATGTGAAAGCTCTCCCACAAGTAGATGAAGGAGTTATTTGAGAAAAATTGGGTATCCGCAATACTTTTACAGATAATTAGCATTTACTCATTTTGAGTAGGTAAATAATTAGCTATGGGTCTGAAACTTCACCATGTGAAAGCTCTCCCAAAAGTAGGTGAATGAGTTATTTGAGAAAAATTGGCTATCTGCAATACTTTTAGAGATAATTCGCATTTACTCATTTTCAGTAGGTGAGTAATTAGCTATGGGTCAGAAACTTCACAGAGTGAAAGCTCTCCCAAAAGTAGGTGAATGAGTTATTTGAGAAAAATTGGCTATCTGCAATACTTTTAGAGATAATTCGCATTTACTCATTTTGAGTAGGTGAGTAATTAGCTATGGGTCTGAAACTTCATCAAGTGAAAGCTCTCCCAAAAGTAGGCGAATGATTAATTTGACAAAAATTGGCTATCTGCAATACTTTTAGAGATAATTCGCATTTACTCATTTTGAGTAGGTGAGTAATTAGCTATGGGTCTGAAACTTCACCAAGTGAAAGCTCTCCCAAAAGTAGGTGAATGAGTTATTTGAGAAAAATTGGCTGTCTGCAATACTTTTAGAGGTAATTCGGATTTACTCATTTTGAGTAGGTGAGTAATTAGCTATGGGTGTGAAACTTCACCAAGTGAAAGCTCTCCCAAAAGTAGGTGAATGAGTTATTTGAGAAAAATTGGCTATCTGCAATACTTTTAGAGATAATTCGCATTTACTCATTTTGAGTAGGTGAGTAATTAGCTATGGGTCTGAAACTTCACCAAGTGAAAGCTCTCCCAAAAGTAGGCGAATGATTAATTTGACAAAAATTGGCTATCTGCAATACTTTTAGAGATAATTCGCATTTACTCATTTTGAGTAGGTGAGTAATTAGCTATGGGTCTGAAACTTCACCAAGTGAAAGCTCTCCCAAAAGTAGGTGAATGAGTTATTTGAGAAAAATTGGCTGTCTGCAATACTTTTAGAGGTAATTCGGATTTACTCATTTTGAGTAGGTGAGTAATTAGCTATGGGTGTGAAACTTCACCAAGTGAAAGCTCTCCCAAAAGTAGGTGAATGAGTTATTTGAGAAAAATTGGCTATCTGCAATACTTTTAGAGATAATTCGCATTTACTCATTTTGAGTAGGTGAGTAATTAGCTATGGGTGTGAAACTTCACCAAGTGAAAGCTCTCCCAAAAGTAGGTGAATGAGTTATTTGAGAAAAATTGGCTATCTGCAATACTTTTAGAGATAATTCGCATTTACTCATTTTGAGTAGGTGAGTAATTAGCTATGGGTGTGAAACTTCACCAAGTGAAAGCTCTCCCAAAAGTAGGTGAATGAGTTATTTGAGAAAAATTGGCTATCTGCAATACTTTTAGAGATAATTCGCATTTACTCATTTTGAGTAGGTGAGTAATTAGCTATGGGTGTGAAACTTCACCAAGTGAAAGCTCTCCCAAAAGTAGGTGAATGAGTTATTTGAGAAAAATTGGCTATCTGCAATACTTTTAGAGGTAATTCGCATTTACTCATTTTGAGTAGGTGAGTAATTAGCTATGGGTCTGAAACTTCACCAAGTGAAAGCTCTCCCAAAAGTAGGTGAATGATTAATTTGAGAAAAATTGGCTATCTACAATACTTTTAGAGATAATTCGCATTTACTCATTTTGAGTAGGTGAGTAATTAGCTATGGGTCTGAAACTTCACCAAGTGAAAGCTCTCCCAAAAGTAGGTGAATGATTTATTTGAGAAAAATTGGCTATCTGCAATATTTTTAGAGATAATTCGCATTTACTCATTTTGAGTAGGTGAGTGATTAGCTATGGGTCTGAAACTTCACCATGTGAAAGCTCTCCCACAAGTAGATGAATGAGTTATTTGATAAAAATTGGGTATCCGCAATACTTTTACAGATAATTAGCATTTACTCATTTTGAGTAGGTAAATAATTAGCTATGGGTCTGAAACTTCACCATGTGAAAGCTCTCCCAAAAGTAGGTGAATGAGTTATTTGAGAAAAATTGGCTATCTGCAATACTTTTAGAGATAATTCGCATTTACTCATTTTCAGTAGGTGAGTAATTAGCTATGGGTCTGAAACTTCACAGAGTGAAAGCTCTCCCAAAAGTAGGTGAATGAGTTATTTGAGAAAAATTGGCTATCTGCAATACTTTTAGAGATAATTCGCATTTACTCATTTTGAGTAGGTGAGTAATTAGCTATGGGTCTGAAACTTCACCAAGTGAAAGCTCTCCCAAAAGTAGGCGAATGATTAATTTGACAAAAATTGGCTATCTGCAATACTTTTAGAGATAATTCGCATTTACTCATTTTGAGTAGGTGAGTAATTAGCTATGGGTCTGAAACTTCACCAAGTGAAAGCTCTCCCAAAAGTAGGTGAATGAGTTATTTGAGAAAAATTGGCTGTCTGCAATACTTTTAGAGATAATTCGCATTTACTCATTTTGAGTAGGTGAGTAAAATGGCCGCCATTTTTGGCAAGACAAAATTTTTTTGAAAATTGGCATGGCTACTCTGCAGATATACCCTGTGGATCAAAAATTTCGTCGAAATCGCTCTATCTTGCAGGGTTTTCGAGATATAAGTATTTTTATGTTTTGCAATTTTTGCGAAAAATTCGAAAATTCAAAATGGCCGCCATTTTTGGCGAGACAAAATTTTTTTCAAAATTGGGATAACTACTCTGCAGAGATACCCTGTGGGTCAAAAATTTCGTCGAAATCGCTCTATCTAGCACGGTTTTCGAGATATAAGCATTTTTGTGTTTTGCAATTTTTACGAAAATTTCGAAAATTCAAAATGGCCGCCATTTTTGGCGAGACAAAAATTTTTTGAAAATTGGGAAAAGTACTCTGCAGAGATACCCTGTGGGTCAAAAATTTTGTCGAAATTGCTCTATCTAGCACGTTTTTGGAGATATAAGCATTTTTGTGTTTTGCAATTTTTGCGAAAATTTCGAAAATTCAAAATGGCCGCCATTTTGGACGAGACAAAAATTTTTTGAAAATTGGGAAAACTACTCCGCAGAGATACCCTGTGGGTCAAAAATTTCATCGAAATCGCTCTATCTAGCACGGTTTTCGAGATATAAGCATTTTTGTGTTTTGCAATTTTTACGAAAATTTCGAAAATTCAAAATGGCCGCCATTTTTGGCGAGAGAAAAATTTTTTGAAAATTGGGAAAAGTACTCCGCAGAGATACCCTGTGGGTCAAAAATTTTGTCGAAATTGCTCTATCTAGCACGGTTTTTGAGATATAAGCATTTTTGTGTTTTGCAATTTTTGCGAAAATTTCGAAAATTCAAAATGGCCGCCATTTTGGACGAGATAAAATTTTTTTGAAAATTGGGAAAACTACTCCGCAGAGATACCCTGCGCGTCAAAAATTTCGTCGAAATCGCTCTATCTAGCACGGTTTTCGAGATATAAGCATTTTTGTGTTTTCCTTATTTGGAAAATTCGTAATGATTAATTAATCATTAATTACTCGGCCATTTCTTGACCAATCAATGCCAAAATCTAATGATTTCCAGATTTTAATAGAATGAATGTATTTGCCAAGTTTCAGGTGAATTGATAAAATTGCTTTCAAGTTATCATCCGGACAAGCTTCCCCATCGAAAAAAGACATTTTTGGTCATGTGACCTCTCTGATTGGTTGAAATGTCACTGCAGCATATTCAAAAAAATTCCCCAAGGCTACTGCCTAAACCTGCCAAATTTGAAAAGAATCCGCCTAACGGTTACAGAGTTATAAGGAAAACAAAATGCGGAGCCGGTGGAGCCGGCGGAGCCGCCGGAGCCGGCGGAGCCGGCGGAGCCTGAAGCTCTCCCATACACAAACAAGCGTCCCTTGCGGGACGCTTAAATATATGTTGCTTGTTGTGTAATTTGAGTGTGTGTCCCTTAATTTACCTAGGCTCTGTCTTGTAGGTTTGTACAATAATATACCAGTGGGATTTATCAGTCCAGCATGTATCTCTGACATTATAATGACCCATTTACCCCACCGCACACACTTGATTTACACAGTCTTGGAAAAAAGTCTTTGAAAATGGTGGTAGTTAAGTAAACATACAGCCACAAAATGAACACACAACCAAGTGAAATTTCTGTAAAGCCTGAATCCTGATTTTTTTTTAATTAAAATAAGTGAAGAAATGCCAACTGAGGATGAGCGGGTATGCTGCTTGAAGAAGCCCGAGAACTGCCTTCGCAACATGCCTGGGTTTGATATCTGTGTGCTTAATGAACAAGTTTTGAGGCTTGCTGTGGCACACCGAAATGATCTCCTTGGACAGAGAAACTTAAGAGATGGCAACAGTGTGGAAGAGAGAAATAGAAGCCTTCGTCATGCTGCGTACCGACAACTAACCCTCATGCGATATGGACGGTTAGGTGAAGGTGTTAGAATGGTAATTCCTAGTTGCTGTGTATGGAAAATCAGACGCTTTTTTCCAGATCCCAATGGATTTTATGAAGGTTTTCGTGCTGCAAGAATTTAACCGCAGCACGACTAGATTGTATCTCTTACAACACTATGCAAATCTATTGTACCAAAATAGTGGTTCAAAGTTTAAAATAAAATGCAAATTTTGGATAAAATGTAAAAAAAATGCTCTGCTTGTTAAATATAATGTGAACTAAATAATAATAAAGTTTCAGCCTTTTTCCTCAATATCAAATCAGTCTCTGTCAATTGGGGTTTCATTTCATTTATGTTGTTTGCCCATCATGTGAATGAATTAAATTGTATGATTTCTGCAATAAAGTTATGGTCACCATTATACAATTAGTTTAGTTTAAGTACACAACTTATGAAAAAAAAAATTAATGTTTCCACATTTTGAAACTTTCCTTCACATGTTCTCTGTCAAAAAAACATAATAGGTAGACCAAAATACAGTGAAACGTAATTCACAAAAAAGACAGAAAAACCAAACATATACATGTTAAGTGCACAGTAAATGTTGTGTTTCTAGACAGAAATAAAAACAAGGAGATCCCATTGCGCCATACTTATTTATAATCTGTGCACAGATCCTAATATAGTCTAATATATAAAAATAAAGACATCAAGGGTGTCCAAGTGGGTTCTGAAGAATACAAAATCACACAATTTGCCGATGATACTACTATAATTTTAGATGGCTCCGAGAGATCATTGTTGTCAGCGCTTAACACTATTGAAATATTCGGATCAGTATCCGGCCTAAAAATGAATACCAGTAAAACAAAATTAATTTGGATAGGAAGGAAAAAATTTTCAAAAGAAAAGATCAAAACAAACTGCACATTAGAATGGGGTGCCACTGATTTCTCCTTTTTAGGCATAGAATTCAGTGTAAAGTTGAATAAAATTCCAGAAACAAACTTTCCACATGTATTACGCAAGATTGACATACTACTGAACGGGTGGAATAAGAGGCGTTTGACTCCAATTGGAAAGATAACTGTTATTAAAACTTTAGCAGTCTCTAAACTGAACCATATAATAATGACTTGTCCAATTGGGGGGTGGGGGGTGGGGGGGCAAATACATAAAGCAGCTTGAAAATAAATTTTATGAATTTTTATGGAATAATAAACCAGACAAGGTTAAACGTATTAATATAACACAAAAGTACCAAAAGGGAGGATTAAAAATGATAAACCTAGAATATTTTGTAAAAGCAATGAAATGTACCTGGATTAGAAGGCTTTTACAGACACCAAATTCCCAGTGGGCTACACTTTTCCAAAAACAATGTTGCCCAATTAAAACACTCCTTGACTACGGGCCTAAAGGGGTGTATACAATAATATCTAAATCTAAAAACCAATTCTGGAATGAAGTTTTCGAAATATGGGACCACATTTATAATGCTCTGTCAATAAAACCTCTTGACAACCTACTATCTCCATTATGGCACAACTCTAAAGTGAAGAGAAGGTTATTTAAAGACACATGGTATAAAAATGGCATTACTTTGGTTGGTGACTTGGTTAATTGCAGCACCTTTAAAATGAAATCTAAGAAAGAAATTGAAGACATTTATAATTTCAAAATAAAAATTTTTCTTGACTATTATGAGGTAAGAGGTGCTATTAAAATAGTAATGGCCAAAACAGACCACCGGAGTGAATGGCCAGAAAGACCATGGATCCCCAACCACTTATCTTTCTTGATTAAGCAAAAAAAAGGCTGTAAAAATAATATATAATATTTTAAATGGTAGGAGCTGTGATAACAAGTACAGGGACCAATGGGGTCATGAACTAAATGCAACAATAGATAGCATAAATTGGAAGAGAATATCTTATATATGTTTTAATACTGTACTAGATAACAAGCTAATTTGGTTCCAATACAAACTCATCTACCGGATACTAGGAACAAATACATTGCTATACCAGATTGGCAAGTCTAAAGATAATGCATGCCTGATATGCAATTCAGCAACTGACACTATTATTTATTTATTCACGACATGTGAAATTGTGAGGTAACTATGGAGCGATTTAAATCATTGGTTAGATCTTGTACTAAATCAACTTGAAAATTTTAATTACTTAAATGTAGCTTTTATAAGCTACAAGCTTACCATGTGGGACTGAATGCTTTACTGGTTGCCGCGAGGAACTACGACCAATGTCTAATTGGTAAAAGTGTTGTGAGCTTTCCAGTGACAGGCTTGCATGATCTGGTCCACCGATACACCACCGTAAAACGCCTTAGAGGCTGCGAAGGCCCGAATGTCATGCGCCTTGACTTGGACTAAATCCAAGGCTTGCTGATCTGCTTGTTTATAACAAAGTAGGATGGTTTGTTTCAACCAAGAAGAGAGAGTAGCGGGTCTGATGTCTGAGGTATGTCCTTTCTTGAAGGAAATGAAAAGGAGGGAACGGGAACCTCTTAGGTCCTTGGTTTGGTCCAGATAGTACCTCAGGGCCCGCACCGGACACAGGGTCCTGTCTTCTTTGAACTGTCTATCCACAATGGTAGTCAAAGCAGGAATAGTCACCGGAGACACACTTTGAGAACCTTCTCTTGCTAGTTGGTTTTTGGCTATGAAGTCAGAAGAAGGGAACAATGCGCCCTTTTCCCATTGGCCTAGATTAGATACTTTGTTTGCAACCCAGGCATGGATTTTGCTGCGGCGCTTCCTGGAGGCCAAAGCTAGCAAGAAAGCAGTTTTGAGAGTGAGATGTTTGAGGTCTGTGTCTTTCACAGGCTCAAAGGGTGCTTTTGTGAGCTCATTGAGAACAGAAAGGTTCCACTTGGGGAGATTTCTGGAGCTTTTGGGGCGATCCCTGTGGAAAATGGAGAGCAACCTATGAAGGTCCTCATTATGAGCAATATGTTGGCCCGATGGGCCCAAGGTGTCAACAATGGCAGTCCTGTAACCATCAATGGTGGAGGGGCGCCTGTTTAGGTCTTGGTACAGATACATGAAGAAATCTGAGAGTTGTTTCACAGATGGAGTGGAGAAATCCACCGAATTTTCTCTGCACCATTTTTCAAATAGGGCCCACTTTGATTTGTACATGGTCCTTGTTGATGACCGCTGAGGTGCAGCAATTCTCTCTGCCACCTCCACAGAGAAGCCTTGTTCTTGGAGTTGTCCACTCCTAGACACCAGGCGTGGAGGTTGAGGTGCTGCGGGTTGCTGTGGAACACGTAGTTGTGGGACTGCTTGAAGAGTCTTGTCGACACAGGGAGCTGCAGTGGGATCTCTGTTGAGAGCTGCACTAGGTCCCAAAACAAGGGCATCCCTGGCCAGCCTGGGGCTATTAGTATGATCAGACAATTGCATTGCCTGATTTTTTGGATCACCCTGTAAAGGAGAGTCGTTGGAGGGTAAGCATAGGCAGTGATACCCATCCAGTTTATGTTTAGAGCATCTATGTCCCAGGCCTTCAGGTCTGGGATAGGAGACACGTACAGTGGAAGCTTGTGGTTCAGATAAGTGGCGAATAGGTCCACGTGGGGAGTGAACCACTTTTGGCAGATCTGTTTGAACACCTGTGGATGTAGTGACCATTCGGTCGACTGTACCTGATTCGACCTGGAAAGTAGGTCGGCCATCACATTCAGAGACCCTGGAATGTGCCTGGCTTTCAATGTGATGTGAGAATGATGGCACCAGGTCATGATTCTCCACAGGAGTGCACACATCTCCGCTGAGTGTGTTCCCCCTTGTTTGTTTATGTAAGCCACCACAGTTGAGTTGTCCGTCGCAACTAGCACTGTTTGGTCCTGACACAGGTCTTTGAAGCGTCTCAGGGCCAGAAAGACAGCTTTTAATTCTAGGACGTTTATGTGAAGCCCTTTTTCCTGGGGAGACCACAGACCTTGTGTAGAACTTTGTTCTAAGTGAGCACCCCAACCTTCGTTTGAGGCGTCTGTAAAGAGTTGGATACTGTGGTCTTTGGGATGAAGGTCTGAGCCTTTCATCACGTTTGTAGGGTTCTGCCACCAGTCTAGGTGTGCAGAGATGGCTTCTGTCCAAGGAAGGAGGCTGTCCAGTGGTTGAGGAAATTTCCAGTGCTCCTTGAGGTGAAACTGAAAGGGCCTCATGTGAAGTCGTCCCTCTGGGACCATTTTCTCTGTTGAGGCTAGCAACCCAATTAGAGACATCAAAGATCTTGCAGTCAAAACATGTTTTGACTTGAGTTGTAGGATCAAATCCTGAAGTTTGAGCCATCTCTCTTGAGTGGGTTTTACAAGGACTGAATCCAGGTGGTACTCGTAACCCACGAACGAAAACACCTGAGTGGGATTCAGTTCTGATTTCTCCTGATTGATGATCCATCCCAAGGACTGGGTTAGATCTACCACTGCCTGAGTGTTCACGAGGGCTTCCTCCCGCGACAGAGACCTGACCAGCCAGTCGTCCAGGTATTGGTGGAGTCTGAGACCTCTGGAGAGGGCCATGAGCTTCACCTCCTTTACGATCATGGTAAAGACCTGGGGGGCTGTGGCCAGTCCGAAAGGTAGGGAGGTGAACTGGAACACCTGAGACCTGTGGCAAAATCTTAGGTATTTCCTTGAGTGAGGATGGATGGGGATGTGAAGGTAGGCGTCCGATAGATCTATTGACGCAACCCATTCCCCTGGAATCAGGGAGGTTCTGATGGACTCTGGAGTTTCCATCTTGAACTTTTCTACATGTAGAAAAGTGTTGAGCCTGCTTAGGTCTATCACTGGCCTCCACCTTTGGTGAGGCTTGGGTACTAGAAACAGGCGACTGTAAAACCTGAGAGATTTTACATTTTCCACCCTTTCGATAGTGTTCTTTGACAGCAGAGACTGGATGCAATCGGCTAAGGCTTGGTCTTTTGGAAGGGCCTTGTATTCTGATATTATCAGAGGAAATCTGACCAAGTTTGGTTTTGAGAGGAATGGCAGTACGTAGCCATTGGTGATAATGTTTAACACGTTGGATGAACAATTGTTTTCTTGCCAGTCTCTGCTGAAAGAACGGAGGCGACCTACCGGTGGACTGTTTGAGGCTTTGAAGGAGTCATTGGGAAGAGGGGTTTCCACACATTCTTCCCCTATTGTGGGGTCGAAAACGACCCCTGGAGCCTCTGAAGTTTTGTTTTCACCTATTGGAAGAAAACGATTGGTTACTGCTTTGTGAGGAATTGCCCCCGTAGGGGCGTTTCCTGTAGGAGCCTCTTTTCTTGTGGGGACCACGAAAGGGCTTATTCTGGTAGGGTCCGAAACCCTGAGAATCTTTTGAGGTGCCTTTTTTAAGAAGGAAGTCCTCGCCTTCCTTTAGCAACTGTGATTTAAACAAGGAAGGCGGCCAGAAGGACGCATTCCTGAGTTCTTGGCGCCTGGTTTCTCCTAAGTGGGGTTGTAATAGGGTCATTTCGGCTTCGCGCCTGAGCAAGCCAGTATTGCCCATTGAGTATAATTCTCTCTGGAGAATATGGGCCAGGGATTTACTAAGGCAAGTTAAGGCTCTGTGCTGGATTAGGATGGCTTTATTCCACAAATCCAGATATTCACAGGCTTCCTCATATCCACGTTTTGCTGCTTTTTCAGGGTCGGCTACTTTCCGGATCTGAGACTTCACCTTTTTGAAGGTCGCTTTCAAGCTATGTTGACACTTCTCCAGAGTGACATCACAGGAGGAAGAAGTCTTGGCAAAGGTGGTAGCAAAATTGAGCGTGGAAATATTCTGTCTTGCCTGATGTTCCAATTCTTTGAGAATTGGCATAGGGACCTTGCCCATAGGAGCCCCAGATGGTTTAGGAGAAATGCAAATTTTGGCAAAGTCTGTATTCAGCTCTTGTCCTCATAACAAGGCTGGCCTACCATGTACCACTTGGTAGTGGAGGGAGGTGGTTTGATGTACTTGCCCTCGGGTAAATTGGCTGCCTGGAAGTCCTGATCAAACTTCTCGAAGGCATCCTTGATGACTGAATTGAGAGGCAACATGGAGGAAGGACCTCTTGGTCTAAGTTTTTGCCTGCCTTTCTCATCATCAAGGCCCATGACCACTGTTGAAGATCTAGGTAAGGATTCCCTAGGATCTGGTAGTTTCAGGATGCGTCGGAACGTATCCACCTCCTCCGCGTATTGGGATGGGATGTCAATGCTACTTCCCTGTAATAAGGAGGGTCAGGGTCATGTTGGGGGTGGTCCTGATCAGAGTAAGACTTCCTGGAGGGCTTGGGGGCCCTATGCCTATGTTCAGGGGACTGATCCTCCTCTGAAGATGGGGTTAAAAATCTGGACCTCGACTTGTGTTTTGACTTATCAGAGTGCTTTTTGGGCCTACTAGGGGCTGGTTGAGGGTCAATAGAATAGTCTGAGTAGTGGTCCGAGGCAGAGCTTGGATCCACAACATGGTACCTAGCAGAGTGTGCTGCTTGTTTAGGTTTGGTCGAGGCAACCTGCGAGGGATCCTCGGCAGAACTATGAAGTTGACCCGAGTCGTCTTTGAGGCGACTAGAATACGAGTCGAGGCGAGGCGGAAGATCTGGGCCATACTCCACCTCCATAGACTCGATAGCAATACTGGCTTTCGAGGGTTTGTCCAGATCTTTGGAGGGTGCGTTCGTTTTTGTAGCAGAAGAAGAAGAGGTCTGATCCACCTCTCTTGGCTTTTGTAAAGATTTTTGAAAATCTTCATGAAGATTATTGAACGCCTCCAACATACTGGCCTGAAAAGCCCCCATTTTCTGATCCATTTGTATGTTAATGTGAGAAGACAGAGAGTTCTCGAGGTTTGCTTGTACTTTTAGTTGTAAAGCCGTACCTGGTGTAGGCGGGACAGTATGAGCAGGGGTTCGACTGGACAATGCCTCGAATGAGAGAGGTTGTGGGCGAGGCGGGGATGTGAAGAGGGGATCAGCAGCCATTTCCAGCTCTGCCTGCGAGCCTCCAAATGATTCAATAGAATTATCCCCTAATAATTCCAAACCCGTGTCTTCTGCCTTTTCTTTCTTGTCAGATTTTTTAGAATAACGCTTCCTGTGAGAGATCTTGGTGATCTGTTCTTCAGTAAATGAAGAGCAAATGGTACAGGAAGAGACAAGAGTTACACACGGATCGTCGCCCTTACCTGCCTCTCTGCAGATAGGGCAGAAGTTGTGTGTGTCAAATGGATGGCAGAAATGATTGCATTTTGCTGCGCGAGGTTTATCTCTACTAGCTTGGTGGGATGCCATGTTTTAAACGCAATAAAACAAACGTGAGTATAACCTCGAATAAAGACTCGCAGAAGAAAAGCCAGTCGAGGCAAGCTCACAAAACTTAAAATTAAGGACAATTACAAAAGCGGAAGTGCTGAAAATTGGCCAGAATGTGCTATATACAATAATAAATGAAATACATAAAAAGGGACATATAACAATAACACTGCACTGAGATATAGATAGAAAACGGCAGTAAATACTTCCCAAAGACTGTAAAATGGCGGCGACCAACGAGAAAAGTTGTAACATAAGGGGCAGATCACGTGACGACAACCTGAGGCTACGGCCAAGAATAAATGTCTTTTTTTCTTAGACGTTGGTCGTAGTTCCTCGCGGCAACCAGTAAAGCATTCAGTCCCACATGGTAAGCTATTGTAGCGCAATAAAAATTTTAATTTAGCACCTCTTGAAATCCTACTGGGCCATTTGAATAATGACAATAACTTCCTTCCTGTCAACTCCCTGATATTGGCTACAAAATATTACATTTTTATATGTGCAGTTTAAGGTCACCTTAGAATAGGACACACCTTGAATACCAGTTACAACCACATGCCAAATTTGAATTGAATCCGTCAACCCATTTTCGAGAAACTGTCTGGAAACAGAAAAACTTAAAATCAATATAGGTATGTTACTAGTGGGAGTTTAAGGTCACCTTAAAACAGGGCACACCTTGATCACCAGTTACATCCACATGCCAAATTTGAATTGAATCCATCAAGCCATTTTTGAGATACTGTCCGGAAACGAAAAAACTTAAAATGAGTTTAAGTATCTTACTAGTGGGAGTTTAAGGTCACAAAACTATACAGCACACCCTCAGGACCAGTTACATCCACGTGCCAAATTTGAATTAAATCTGACACGCCATTTTTGAGATACTGTCCGGAATACAAAGTGTGACGACGACAGACGACGATGACGCCACAAAATTGGATGACAAAGCAATCCCTATATGCCACGCAGCATAAATGCTGGTGACACAAAAATGCTATAAAGATCTTCTCATTACTTTTGGAATAATTGTGAGTAAGAATACAAAGAAACAATAAATCCTGAATTAATGGAAAGCTCCCAAAAGGAGGCCAGTGCTCTGTGAGTGCTATCTGGTTTGCAGAATGATAAAATAATGAATTTTTTATCAAATAATCCTAAAATATGTTTTTTCTAGGTAATCAGAGAATTTTTGTGCAATAAATGTTCTTTGTATTGATATTCTGAATCAGTTTCAAGTCATTTCCTGCTCTTTAGATGGACGGTTTCTTTTAATTAAGTGCAAAATATATGTAACATGTGCAAGTGAAAAATGAGTATTTGGTCTAAACTTTTACTTCTCTGAAAAAGTGTACTCAAGATGATAGAAACTACAAGATATAAAGGTTACTCTCTTGACAGCTATAAATCATATACATGTAAAACATGGGGGGGGGGGGGGGGGGGGGGGCAAGATTTTATGGTGATAGATGAGATTTTGTAGTGATAGATCAGTTTGCCCTCTATGCATGGAAAAGTGATAGGTGAACCTTCGGTAGTGCTCCAAAAAAACTAGAAATAGGACGCCCTGTTGATAGTAGATGCAAATAGAAACAGGATAGCATAGAAGAACACACATTATCATGTGTAATGTCCACCCCATGAACCTTGCCCAAATTGTACAGTAGTCTTACAAGACCCTGTTTCATTTGTAAAATATATCAATGATGCTTAAATATTTATTAGTGTAGATGTAAATTATTTCAGCTTTATGCCTTTTTGCATTGGTTGGGTTGAAAATTTTGACAAAATCACTCTATCTTGCACGGTTAAGAAGATAGAAGCAAATTCCTGTTTTTCTATTTTTGGCAAAAATTTGAAAATTCAAAATGGCCGCCATTTTTGGGAAAAGGAAATTTTTTTGAAAATTGCCAAGAGTACATTTCTTAGATACCCTATAGGTCGAAAATTTCAACGAAATAACTCTATTTTGCATGGTTAAGGCCAGTTTGTGTTTTTCCATTTTGGGCAAAAATTCGAAAATTCAAAATGGCCGCCATATGTGGGGAGGTGAAAATTTTTTGAAAATTGCAAAGAGTACATTTCTTAGATACCCCTTGGGTCGAAAATTTTGACGAAATCGCTCTATCTCACACAGTTAAGGAGATAGAAGCAAATTTGTGTTTTGCCATTTTTGGCAAAAATTCTAAAATTCAAAATGGCCGCCATTTTTGGGGAGGGGAAAACTTTTAAAAATTGGCAAGAGTAGAATTCTCAGATACCCTGCCGGTCGAAAATTTTGCCGAAATCGCTCTATCTCGCACGGTTAAGGAGATAGAAGCAAATTAGTGTTTTGCCATTTTTGGTAAAAATTCGAAAATTCAAAATGACCGCCATTTTTGGGGAGGGGAAAAATTTTGGAAAATTGCAAAGATTGCATTCCTTAGATACCCTGTGGGTCGAAAATTTCGACGAAATCGCTCTATCTCGCACGGTTAAGGAGATAGAAGCAAATTTGTGTTTTGCCATTTTTGGAAAAAATTCGAAAATTCAAAATGGCCGCCATTTTTGGGGAGGGGAAAAATTTTGGAAAATTGCAAAGATTACATTCCTTAGATACCCTGTGGGTCAAAAATTTCGACGAAATCGCTCTATCTCGCATGGTTAAGGAGATAGAAGCAATTTTGTGTTTTGCCATTTTTGGCAAAAATTCGAAAATTCAAAATGGCCGCCATTTTTGGGGAGGGGAAAATTTTTTGAAAATTGCAAAGATTACATTCCTTAGATACCCTGTGGGTTGAAAATTTCAATGAAATCGCTCTATCTCGCATGGTTAAGGAGATAGAAGCAAATTTGTGTTTTGCCATTTTTGGCAAAAATTTGAAAATTCAAAATGGCCGCCATTTTAGGGGAGGGGAAATTTTTTTTTAAATTGCCAAGAATACAATGCTCAAAATTTTTTGAAAATTGCAAAGAGTACACTCCTTAGATACCCTGTGGGTTCAAAATTTTGACGAAATCGCTCTATCTCACACAGTTAAGGAGATAGAAGCAAATTTGTGTTTTGCCATTTTTGGCAAAAATTCTAAAATTCAAAATGGCCGCCATTTTTGGGGAGGGGAAAACTTTTAAAAATTGGCAAGAGTAGAATTCTCAGATACCCTGCCGCTCGAAAATTTCGACGAAATCGCTCTATCTCACACGGTTAAGGAGATAGAAGCAAATTTGTGTTTTGCCATTTTTGGCAAAAATTCGAAAATTCAAAATGGCCGCCATTTTTGGGGAGGGGAAAAATTTTTGGAAAATTGCAAAGATTACATTCCTTAGATACCCTATGGGTCGAAAATTTCGACGAAATCGCTCTATCTCGCACGGTTAAGGAGATAGAAGCAAATTTGTGTTTTGTCATTTTTGGCAAAAATTCGAAAATTCAAAATGGCCGCCATTTTTGGGGAGGGGAAAAATTTTGGAAAATTGCAAAGATTGCATTCCTTAGATACCCTATGGGTCGAAAATTTTGACGAAATCGCTCTATCTCGCACGGTTAAGGAGATAGAAGCAAATTTGTGTTTTGCCATTTTGGGCAAAAATTCGAAAATTCAAAATGGCCGCCATTTTTGGGGAGGGGAAAATTTTTTGAAAATTGCAAAGAGTACACTCCTGAGATACCCTGTGGGTTGAAAATTTCGACAAAATCGCTCTATCTCACACAGTTAAGGAGATAGAAGGAAAATTGTGTTTTGCCATTTTTGGCAAAAATTCGAAAATTCAAAATGGCCGCCATTTTTGGGGAGGAGAAAATTTTTTTAAAATTGCAAAGAGTACACTCCTTAGATACCCTGTGGGTTGAAAATTTCGACAAAATCGCTCTATCTCACACAGTTAAGGAGATAGAAGGAAAATTGTGTTTTGCCATTTTTGGCAAAAATTCGAAAATTCAAAATGGCCGCCATTTTTGGGGAGGGGAAATTTTTTTGAAAATTGCAAAGAGTAAACTCCTTAGATACCCTGTGGGTCAAAAATTCTGTCGAAATCGCTCTATCTCTTACGGTTTCTGAGATATTAGCAAATTACTCAAAAGTAGTACTGAAAATACACAATGAAGTACCTAAATGGCTATTACTCATGTACTGACAAAGCTATCAGTCCCAAATGCAATACCAAGCGAGCTATGGCCATAACAATCTTGTATTCAAAATTGTAGTAAAATATCTTTAATTATTTTGGCTTAAATGCACGGAAACCAATGGGTACTGAAAATAGCTGTACTTAAGTATTACTCAGTAAGCAAAAGAGGTACAACAGCCAAAAGCAATCCCAAGCAAGCTACTGACCCAATAAGCCTGCATACCAAATTTGGTGACAATAGCTCTAATACTTTTCCTTTAAATGAGCGGAAACCATGCGTGACGCCGGACATCGGACGCCGGACATTGGACAACGGACGGCGGAAAAAGCAAAAATAATATATCCACCCCCCAGGGGGGTGGACATAACTAGAGGATCGCTCGCAAAAAAAAAAGATAATGTTTTTGCATAGCAAAAACAAAGCGTCCCGAAAAGGATATAAAGGTGAGTGCTGAAGTATTAAGAAAATGTTCCGTTTCTAGCCTTATACTGTTGTGGCAACCAAAGTCAGCGCAGTTTTTCAAGATATAAGCATTTTTGTGAAATTCAAAAATTCAAAATGTCTGCTATATTTGGCGAGACAAAAATATTTTTAAAATTGGCATGGGTACTCTGCAGAGATATCCAGCAGGTCAAAAATTTTGTTGAATTCGCTCCATCTAGCACAGTTTTCGAGATATAAGCATTTTTAAGCAGCCCGTCAGGGACGCTTATTTGTTTTCACCGAAGTTCGACTGATCACCGCCGCCGCCGGATTATGGTCTCCTTGAATAACTTCTTAGCCTTTCAAATTTTTCTTTCCTTCTTATCTTTCTTTAAAACTATAGGGGCGGGAAAAATTTTTGGGATACTTTGCGCAGACCTTAAGCTTTACTTAAGGTAACCTTTAGCATAACTCCAAAACACCCCGTCATCGCGTTTCGGAAAAAACCACACACACCTGTGCTATAAAATTTATCTGGTACATTCTAGACCAAATTTCCAAGGTCGGAAAGGATTTTCTCATCAATCGCACCATAGATACCTGAATGGGAGGCGTTTTATTTTTGTAAATTTTTTAAAAATGGGTACTTGGCCTGTATCTCAAAAACGGTTAGGATTTCGGCGTTTTGTTGGAATAACTTATTCAGCTACTTTTTGATAATCTTTCACATGACGAAGTTTTACCTCTGTATCTTCAAACTTAAGGTCACCTTAATGACCAAAACGTGGGTTTTAACCCTCCAGTTCACTTAGTTTTCCACACTTTTCAACCAAACTTGGCATATATATTAAGATTCACCAAAGGATTATCCTGACTTTATGGTGACCTTAAACTGTTAATATTATTAGGGCTATGGCCCCCCTAAAGTCATCAAATTGGAATAAAATTGTCTGGCCTGTTAGTTTTCCATCTTTTTTAAAATCTAACATATATTGATATTGAGGTACATCAAAAGAACACTCTTACTACCTTATGATTCAAATATTAATAATGTTAGGGCCATCTTAAACTTAAAATGTAGAATTTTTCAGCCCTAAGCTTAGTTAATGTGTACATTTTTCAAATAAAACTTGCGACATTCATAAAGGTTGGCAGAAAGGACATTCTGCTTTTATGGTCACCTTAAAGTCCCAATATGAATGAAGTTATGGTCACTTTTCAGTGAAAAAAGGAAGTTTTCGGCCTCCGGCTATCTTATTGTTCAACTGACCTCAGCTAAACTTTGTACACTTATAAAGGATGACAAAAGGGACATTCTCATTTTATGGTCACCTTAAAGTCGCAATATGGATGAAGTTATGGTCACCTTGCAGTGAAATTATGGAGTTTTTAATCTCCAGCTATCGTATTGTTCAGCAGAGCTCAGTTAAATTTTGTACACTTTAAAAGATGACATTAGGGACATTCTTATATTCTTTCCACCTTGGAGTTCCAATACTAGTACAGTCATGGCCATCTTCACGTGAAAATGAGGATTTTCAGCCCCTAACTGATTTACTGTTCAGTAACATCAGTTTAACTTGACATTGATTATACTAAAGTAAGATTTTGTATAACATTTCACTTAAAATTCCTGTAATTAAGAGGCTTTGGCCATCTTAACATGATAAATATATACTTCTTGCTCCCTCCTCATTTATTTTAACACTTTTTAAAACCACACCTGGCATATGTATACTTAAAAATATTTATGCTGTCTGGCAAACCTAATCTCTTAGTGTTTATGAAGTTATGACATCTTCAAAGAAAAAATGAGCTATTTATGATGCACTGATGTGGTTATTAACATATTGCAACTGATCAGTGTTCACATAATATAAATTCCCAATTTTAGGCAGATTAAAAAACCACATTCTTCTGATTCCATTCTTTTGGAATTGTGGGGATATAACTTTTCCTTTTTGGAAAAAAAGCTTCAATTGATTCAACTTTTGTTTTGTAGAAGGAGTTGATGATCTAGCTACTTGTTCACATAGACTATATAAATTGGTCAAATGTATACACCTAAGTTCTTTCACAATATAAGATGCTTGGAAAAAAAACACTTTCTCATAAACAGTTTTTCTTGTACAGCATTTTATGTATCTCCAGCTGAGTGGAAATGAATGATTTGTCCTTTTCTTCTTCCCCCCAACTCTTTATTTGCTTTTGCGTGATATCTATCAAAAGGCACATTTATGGAAAGTCTTTCTATGCAGAAAGAACCCCACCCCAACTCCCCTTTAGTGCACATAAAAAGCAAGTGGAAAAAAGAATGGCCTCAGTGGGGGAAGTGGGGGTTGATGGAGGGAGATGATAGATAGATATATATATATGTGTGTGTGAAGCAAAAGTGGAACAAAAAAAAGTGGAATATTTATGCTATTCTTTCGAATGTATATTGTTTTCTTTTCACTTTCTTCCATTTCACTTAGACTTCTACATTTAATTAATTTTAGCTCAAGGGGGAAATGAATTTTTGAAACTTTAATGCATTCAAATTCCTGAAGTGATGCACTAAATCACTTGTAACTTGAAAAGTATTGCGTTCACAGCATTTTGTTAAAATATGTTATTAGGCTACTTTTTCCAGAGCTATAACAAGTCCAGTAACTTGTTTGGTCTTAATTTTGTGCATTATTGAAGTGTGGAATGGATCATGATCTACTATTATTCCTAAGCCTAGATTTTTAATTTCAATTGCTAAATCATTCATAACTATTGCAATATACAAACTCATACTTTTCTTTCCCAATAAATCCAGCAACATTTTTCTAGCGCTATAGCTTGACTTGTTTGTAACTTGATTTTTCTTGTAAGCATTAACACTGAAGCAAAATCAGTAACTTTTGAACAAAAAGTCTAACGCACTTTGGTTCACTGGATTTTATTAGTGGTTTTGTTAAGTTTTTAGTTGAAGCACAATCAGTAATTTTAAACAATAGTTCTTAAGCGTCTTAGTCCACTGCATTCAATTAGTGTTTTATACTCAAGTCTGATACTAATGACATTTTGAACAGAAATGTCTGTGGTCAGTGTACCCTTTCACTTGAGACCTCTTCTCGGAGAACATTACCAAAGAATGTAGGACATACAGAATCCGGGGAAAAAAATGCCTCCTGGACAAAATGCCTCACAGAAAAAAAAGTTATTTCAACTTGTAAACATGTTACATATGAAACCTATAACATATAATATCAAAAACATGTTCATTTTAGATATGTACAGTCAAAACCAGAACGTACAATATCATGAAGTACAAATTACAAATATCTTCTTGAAAGGGTATCCCTTCAGCTGTACTCTGGACCAGTTTAAAAGCAGGATTTATGGCTGTGAGGTTTCTTGATGAAATAGTTGTGGTCTTTATGGCTTACAATATGCATTCTTATCAAAGTACAACATAGGTTATCCCCTCTGTAAGGAGTTGATCGCAGTTAGATGCACTAGGAGGGGCAGAAATGTAATTACAAGAAAAACATGACACCCGTCATAATGGAAACCAGGGATGAGCAGCCAGCCAAAAGAGTGAGAAGCACCAGCAAAACCTTACAAGAGAAACTTACATACCTTTGTACAGCTAAGCAAAATGGGTAAAAGACTGAATTTTTGACAGGCATTGGCGACTATAAGACTCAAGTGGAAAAAATGAAGATGCCTCTGAAGTTGTAATGTGAACCTGTAGTGTTATAATACTTGAAAGAACTTTTTTTTCTTAGGAGGTATTTTTCCTGGTCACAAAATATTCAGGAGGCATTCATTCTAGGAGGTATATTTCCTAGGAGGCATATTTTCTAGGAGGCATTTTTTCGCGCATCGGACATACATTCTTTTGAGAAGTAAATTTCACACCTGCAATTTCTCTTCTGCCAAGCTGTGGTTGTTCTTTCATTTGTTAAATATGGTAATATACACAATGCAATAAACTTTTCATTTTCTATTCCTTGTGATGCATATCTTGACATCTTTTACGGCTTACTTCGCACTTTTTCATCAGGGCCGCTTCGTTTTTGTCAGCAAAAACATTTTTCTAGTTGTGTTTTGCAAAAACTTCTAAAATTCAAAATCGCCGAGCATTAAAGCAGAAGAAATAGCTTTTCCGAGATATTCACAATTTTTCATTTTCGTGTGTGAAAGCTCTTCCAAACGTAGGTGAATGAGTTATTTGAGAAAAATTGCCTATCTGCAATACTTTTAAGAGATAATTCGCATTTACTCCCAAAAGTAGATGAATGAGTTATTTGATAAAAATTGGGTATCCGCAATACTTTTAGAGATAATTAGCATTTACTCGTTTTGAGTAGGTGAATAATTAGCTATGGGTCTGAAACTTCACCAAGTGAAAGCTCTCCCAAAAGTAATTGAATGAGTTATTTGAGAAAAAATGGCTATCTGCAATACTTTTAGAGATAATTAGCATTTACTCATTTTCAGTAGGTGAGTAATTAGCTATGGGTCTGAAACTTCACCATGTTAAAGCTCTTCCAAAAGTAGGTGAATGAGTTATTTGAGAAAAATTGGCTATCTGCAATACTTTTAGAGATAATTAGCATTTACTCATTTTGAGTAGGTGAGTAATTATCTACGGGTCTGAAACTTCACCATGTGAAAGCTCTCCCACAAGTAGATGAATGAGTTATTTGATAAAAATTGGGTATCCGCAATACTTTTACAGATAATTAGCATTTACTCATTTTGAGTACGTGAGTAATTAGCTACAAGTCTGAAACTTCACCGAGTGAAAGCTCTCCCAAAAGTAGGTGAATGAGTTATTTGAGAAAAATTGGCTATCTGCAATACTTTTAGAGATAATTAGCATTTACTCATTTTGAGTAGGTGAGTAATTAGCTATGGGTCTGAAACTTCACCATGTGAAAGCTCTTCCAAAAGTAGGTGAATGAGTTATTTGAGAAAAATTGGCTATGTGCAATACTTTTAAGAGATAATTAGCATTTACTCATTTTGAGTAGGTGAGTAATTATCTACGGGTCTGAAACTTCACCATGTGAAAGCTCTTCCAAAAGTAGATGAATGAGTTATTTGATAAAAATTGGGTATCCGCAATAGTTTTAGAGATAATTAGCATTTATCCATTTTGAGTAGGTGAATAATTAGCTACGGGTCTGAAACTTCACCCAGTGAAAGCTCTCCCAAAAGTAGATGAATGAGTTATTTGAGAAAAATTGGGTATCTGCAATACTTTTAGAGGTAATTCGCATTTACTCATTTTGAGTATGTGAGTAATTAGCTATGGGTCTGAAACTTCACAATGTGAAAGCTCTTCCAAAAGTAGGTGAATCAATTATTTGAGGAAAATTGGCTATCTGCAATACTTTTAAGAGATAATTCGCCATCTAGCACAGTTTTCGAGATATTAGCATTTTTGTGTTTTGCAATTTTTGCGTAAAATTCGAAAATTCAAAATGGCCGCCATTTTTGGTGAGTCAAAATTTTTTTGAAAATTGGCATGGCTACTCTGCAGAGATACCCTACGGGTCAAAAAAATTCATCGAAAACGCTCTATCTAGCACGGTTTTCGAGATATAAGCATTTTTATGTTTCGAAAATTCAAAATGGCCGCCATTTTTGGCGAGACAAAATTTTTTCAAAATTGGGATAGCTACTCTGCAGAGATACCCTGCGGGTCAAAAATTTTGTCGAAATCGCTCTATCTAGCACAGTTTTCGAGTTATAAGCATTTTTGTGTTTTCCTTATTTGGAAAATTCATAATGATTAATTAATCATTAATTACTCGGCCATTTCTTAACCAATCAATGCCAAATTTTAATAGAATGAATGTATTTGCCAAGTTTCAGGTGAATTGATAAAATCCCTTTCAAGTTATCATCCGGACAAGCTTCCTCATCGAAAAAAGACATTTTTGGTCATGTGACCTCTCTGATTGGTTGAAATGTCACTGCAGCATATTCAAAGAAATTCCCCAAGGCTACTGCATAAACCTGCCAAATTTGAAAAGAATCCGCCTAACGGTTACAGAGTTATAAGGAAAACAAAATGCGGAGCCGGCGGAGCCTGAAGGTCTCCCATACACAAACAAGCGTCCCTTGCGGGACGCTTAATTAGTTGGTAAAGATCTAGACTGGCACAAGGCTGGCAATAGATCATCTATTTTTAGATTATATTACATGAGTTACTTTGCCATGTACATGTATAATTTACTCAGGATTACAATGTTATACAACTAGCCATTTATTTATATTGACAGCAAGCCAGGACCAATTTTTATTGTAACTCATTTAGGTTACTCTTCATTCAAACTAGAAATAGGACGCCCTGTTGATAGTAGCTGCGACATATGAATAGAAACAGGATAGCATAGATTAGAACACACATTATCATGTGTAATGTTCACCCCATGAACCTTTTGCCAAAATTGTACAGTAGTCTTACAAGACCCTGTTTCATTTGTAAAATATATCAATGATGCTTAAATGTTTATTAGTGTACATGTAAATTTCAGCTTCATGCCTTTTTGCGTTGGTTGGGTCGAAAATTTTGACGAAGTCACTCTATCTTGCACGGTTAAGAAGATAGAAGGAAATTTCTGTTTTTCTATTTTTGGCAAAAATTCGAAAATTCAAAATGGCCGCCATTTTTGGGAAGAGGAAAATTTTTTGAAAATTGCCAAGAGTACATTTCTCAGATACCCTATGGGTCGAAAATTTCAACGAAATAACTCTATTTTGCACGGTTAAGGAGATAGAAGCAAATTTGTGTTTTTCCATTTTGGGCAAAAATTCGAAAATTCAAAATGGCTGCCATATGTGGGGAGGGGAAATTTTTTTGAAAATTGCCAAGAGTACGTTTCTTAGACACCCTGTGGGTCGAAAATTTCGACGAAATCGCTCTATCTCACACGGTTAAGGAGATAGAATCAATTTTGTATTTTGCCATTTTGGGCAAAAATTTGAAAATTCAAAATGGCCGCCATTTTTGGGGAGGGGAAAATTTTTTTGAAAATTGCTAAGAGTACATTTCTTAGATACCCTGTGGGTCGAAAATTTCGAAGAAATCGCTCTATCTCGCACGGTTAAGGAGATAGAAGCAATTTTGTGTTTTGCCATTTTTGGGTAAAATTTGAATATTCAAAATGGCCACCATTTTTGGGGAGGGGAATTTTTTTTGAAAATTGCAAAGAGCACATTCCTTAGATACCCTGTAGGTCGAAAATTTCGACGAAATCGCTCTATCTCGCACGGTTAAGGAGATAGAAGCAAATTTGTGTTTTGCCATTTTTGGCAAAAATTCGAAAATTCAAAATGGCCGCCATTTTTGGGGAGGGGAAAACTTTTTGAAAATTGCAAAGAGTACTTTCCTTAGATACTCTGTGGGTCGAAAATTTCGACGAAATCGCTCTATCTCACACGGTTAAGGAGATAGAAGCAAATTTGTGTTTTGCCATTTTTGGGGAAAATTCGAAAATTCAAAATGGCCGCCATTTTTGGGGAGGGGAAAATTTTTTAAAAATTACCAAGAGTACAATGCTCAGATATCCTATGGGTTGAAACTTTCGACGAAATCGCTCTATCTCGCATGGTTAAGGAGATAGAAGCAAATTTGTGTTTTGCCATTTTTGGAAAAAATTCGAAAATTCAAAATGGCCGCCATTTTTGGGGAGGGGAAAATTTTTTTAAAATTGCCAAGAGTACAATGCTCAGATATCCTATGGGTTGAAACTTTCGACGAAATCGCTCTATCTCGCATGGTTAAGGAAATAGAAGCAAATTTGTGTTTTGCCATTTTTGGAAAAAATTCGAAAATTCAAAATGGCCGCCATTTTTGGGGAGGGGAAAATTTTTTTAAAATTGCCAAGAATACGATGCTCAGATACCCTATGGGTTGAAACTTTCGACGAAATCGCTCTATCTCACACGGTTAAGGAGATAGAAGCAAATTTGTGTTTTGCCATTTTTGGAAAAAATTCGAAAATTCAAAATGGCCGCCATTTTTGGGGAGGGGAAAATTTTTTGAAAATTGCAAAGATTACATTCCTTAAATACCCTGTGGGTCGAAAATTTCGACGAAATCGCTCTATCTCGCACGGTTAAGGAGATAGAAGCAAATTTGTGTTTTGCCATTTTGGGCAAAAATTTGAAAATTCAAAATAGCCGCTATTGGTTGGAGCCATCCAACCCAATGGCCAACGCAGAGATGCGATTTTAAGGTTATATAACCACCTTAATAAAGCCATTGGGTTACAGTAGTCCGTCCTCCCGCCAATTAGGTCACATGACCTCCTTTGTTTACCTCATTATTTTTGTTGCAAGTAAAAGAATGACTTGCGGGGAGGCGGGAGGGAAATCCATGTGTTAGGAAATGGTAAGTATTTCTAATAAAAATTCAAATTACTGTTAAATTTTCCAATTTTATAGCGAAATACCCTTACCATTTCCTAACAGTAGCTGAATGCAGCCTTGCAGGAAGGAGGGAAATTCTTTTATTAAAACTTCCACCTACCAACAACAAACAAGCAACACTGTGAGAACCAACAGTAAACATAACAATAGTGAAATGTACATGCAAACAGCAACACATAAATTCCAACATGCAACATTCAACACAACAACATACCTTTTAAATGAAGGCAGTATGCAGTTGAACACTCTCACAATGCTCTGAATCCAATAAATGCACTTGTTGAACAAACATCTACTTTACAAACTGTAACTAACACTCATCATCAGGTTGAACCCCACTTGGTACCACTATCAGCTGACGTGTCATAAACACCAAGTACGGTCCAAGCTAGGCAAACTGTACAATATATACAGGTCGACGCCGTCTATCCTGTAAAAAACAAACAGATTGGTAAATAATTGTATCCATCACAAAGTATCAACTATAAACATACTCAAACATATGAAGTATTATACAGTTATAAAACCTACTCATAAGTTTATAACATGCTGAGCAGATACTATTGGACCCAATTTCAAAATCTGACCATTATGCCAACAGAGGTCCTTCAGGTAGAAATTGGTAAAAGTATTGTGGGACTTCCAAAAGCATGCTTCAAGAATCTCACTTAAGGAAACTCCTCCTTTAAAAGCCAAAGATGCCACCATACAACGAACATCATGAGCTTTGACCTGACACAACTGCTGAGTTTCAGAATCTGACTCCTCATAAGCTAAAAGTATGGTCTGTTTTAGCCAAGAAGAGATTGTTGCCCTTGAAATATCTCTGGTAAAACCCTCCTTAATAGCTACAAACAAAAGATTCTTATTCTTCCTTAAATCCTTTGTTCTATCCAAATAGTATTTCAAGGCCCTCACAGGACAAAGAGATCTATCTTGAGTCAAACTGCTGTCCAAATGAGGTTTGAGAGCTGGAATGACTACAGGTTTAATAACAGTAGGCCCATCTGACGCAAACTGGTTCTTTGCCAAAAAGGCAGTTGATGGAGCAATAGTTACTTGTGACCAATTTTCTTTGTAACTAAGAGAAGAGAAAGTCCAAGCATGAATTTCACCTCTTCTTTTGCCTGATGCCAAAGTCAAAAGGAAAACTGTCTTGAAGGTAAGCAACTTCAATGAAGCCTTCCCCAAAGGTTCAAAAGGTTGTTTAGTAAGAGCCTGCAAAACCAAGGCCAAATCCCAAGAAGGTATGGATCTATTAACCACTGGTTTGTCTCTGTAAAAGCTTGACAATAACCTATTCAACTCAAGACTTTTTGACACATCTTCACCCTTCAAACCCAATCCATCAGCAATTGCTGTCCTGTAACCAGCAATAGTAGATGGCTTGAGAGCTTTCTCCTTAAACAAATAGTTAAGGAAGTTTGCTATGTCTGGAATAGTGGGATCTGAGACGTCCACCTGACTCTCCTGACACCACTTCCCAAATATGGACCACCTTGATTCATAGATTCTCCTCGAGGAGTGTCGCCGAGGCTCCTTAATTTGCTTCGCCACCTCCTCTGAGAATCCTCTTGAACCTTCAAGACTGACTCCAGATGCCAAGCATGAAGGTTCAAATAAGCTAGATTGTTGTGAAGTCTGTTGCTGAACGGTTGAGTCAACAGATTCACCCACAAAGGAAGCCTTAGAGGGAGTTTCGTGGACAGATCCACCAGATCCCAAAACCAAGACATCCCTGGCCACCCTGGGGCAATCATGATTATCTTGCACCTGTAGGTGGTCATCTTTTCAATCACCTGCGGTATGAGAGCCACTGGACAAAACACATAGGCGTCCAGACCCTCCCAAGAGATGTTCAATGCATCTGTTTCCCAAGCCTGACTGTCGGGGACAGGAGACACATACATTAGAAGCTTGTGATTCAACCTTGTTGCAAACAAATCTACCATTGGTTGATGCCAACAATGACAAATTTGATTGAATACAATGATTCAATGCCCATTCGGTCTAAATCACCCTGTCTTTTCTTGACAGAGAATCTGCCAAGACATTAAGATTCCCTGGAATGTGTTTTGCCCGAATCTGGATTCCCCTGGCATTTGCCCAAGCCATGATTCTCCAAATCAGGGCACACATTTCCTGAGAGTGGGTACCTCCCTGCTTGTTCAGATAGGCAACCACTGAAGAGTTGTCTGTGGAAATCAGCAGATTTTGATTTAGAAGCTGATTTTCGAATGATTTTAAAGTTAGAAAGACTGCCTTTAGCTCTAGAATGTTTATGTGAAGTCTTGACTCCACCTGATCCCACAGACCACTGGCTGTGTGATGCTTTAAGTGAGCACCCCAGCCTTTCAGGGAAGCATCCGTGAACAGAAGAAGATTGTGCTCCTTCTGATGAAGTGGGGAACCCCTCTTCAAGTTCGAGAGATTGGTCCACCACTGAAGATGGTGTTTTAGAACCTGGGAACTGGTACTGGAATATCCAAAGACTGAGGATACCTGCAGTGTGTCTCGAGGTACCATTGTAGAGGCCTCATATGCAGACGACCCAATGGCACAGTCTTCTCCATTGAAGCCATGCTCCCAATCAGTGACATGAGCTCCCTTGGAGATGTTTGAGTAGCTTTCAACATGGAAACTATCTTTTCTAGAAGGCGATCGATTTTCTTTTGAGTTGGAAACACTAGACCCACCCTGAGGTCGAATTTGTAACCCAAAAACTCGATTTCCCGAGTTGGAATTAAATCTGATTTTTCGAAATTTATTATCCAACCCAAGCTTTGAACAAGACGAATCAACCTGTGGGTATTCTCTTGGCATTGTTGCTTTGTTTTCGCTCTCATTAACCAATCGTCTATGTACTGATGAATCCTGATGCCTTCTGCAAGAGCCATCAGTTTCACCTCTTTTGCTACCATGGTGAACTCGAGTGGAGCAGTAGCGATTCCGAAGGGTAAGGCTGTGAACTGGTATGATCTGTCGCCTACATTGAAGCGAAGATACTTCGGAAACCGTGGGTGTATTGGTATATGAAAGTATGCATCTGTAAGGTCGAGTGAGGTTACCCACTCGCCTTCTTGCAAAGAATCTCGAATATTCTCGGCAGTTTCCATTTTGAAAGTGGGTACATGTAAATAACTGTTTACCACACTTAAATCTATTACTGGACGCCACCTTTTTCCTGGTTTTGGTACAAGAAACAAGCGACTGTAAAATCCCAGGGAAGTGACCTTTTGAACTGGAGTTATCGCTCTTTTGTCGATCATTTGATAAACCGCCTTTATCAAAAACTGCTGATTCTCCCGGTTCAAATATTTGCTCCTTATTACAGGAATCTTTGTCAATGGAGGTTTTAGCCTGAAATTTAGACAATAACCCTCCTTCAAAATGGTCACTACCCTTGGATGTGCCCTCCTGGCTTCCCATACCTGCCAAAATGTGGATAAACGGCCTCCTGGCACCAAGCAGTCATTTCCTTCTACCACCCCTGCCCCTGAAGGGTCTGGATGAGAAGGATCCTCTGTTACTAGTTGTGGAACTAGATGCTGAGGAGCTGGTGGCAGAACTGTCATGATAGGGACGAAAAGACCTGTTCTGTGGTTTAGTGTCCCTCCTATCATCATGTCTAGTAGAGTGCTCCTTTCTAGGTTTATAAGACTCTCTGTTAACATGAGCCCACTGAATAAAATTCCTCTGGACTTCTGACAAAGTTTCCACTGGAAAAACCTCATTAGGTGTGAACGAAGCATTCCTCAACTTAGTTATATCATCCTCTGTAACATCCTTTGAGCAATGTTTCAGGTAGTTATCTCTCCTATTCAGCAATAAATTGGAGGACAAAGACTCCAAAGACTTCCCCAATGACTGATTTATAGTGGCTTGGAGCTGCAAACACTCCTGAACATATTCCATGGCATTGTTGAAATCACCCTCAGACTCTGCAGACTTAATAATGCTGAATTGTTTCTCCATTTCCTCAGTAGCCTTCATATTTGCAGAGTTGAACCAGAAAATATGATTCAACACGTTTATATTTTCCCTGTTCACTGATTCCCATAAAGTATATTGCTTCAAGGGAGTTGAAACTGTAGTGGGAGTCTGAAACTGAGGAGAAGCGATATTCCTAAAAGCATCCTGTAGCTTAGGAGCTCCCAAAGCATGAGGTTGAGGAGTCATGTTGTACCATTTCATATTTGGCCTGTCAAAGTTCAAAAATTGACCCCTGGCTAGAGGATTTTTCCTGGAAGATTTATTCTTCATGTTATCTTGACCTTTGGAGATTCCAGAAGCCTCATACTCCTTGAAATCCCAAAGGTTCACCATGTTCTCTGCTGGAGGTAAAGCAAGTGAAACCTGTGCAGACTTCTTAATTTTATGAGCTTGGGAGAACACAGATGGAGCAATGATAGCATCAGTGTCAGTAATATCAATGTCCAACCATTTTTTCACAGTTAATAAAGTGTCTGAATAGGAAGGACCTGGCTGTTTTCCTCTTGAGATGAATCGTATTCCCCATCTGAAATCTCGATTCTGCACCTTTTTGTAGGTACAGAAAACTCGATTGTCATTACAGGGGTTTTCCTCCGCTGAACGTTTTGACTGGACCTCGACGGAAGCGTTTTCCGAAGAGATAGTCTTTTCTCTGCAATCGGAACTTCCCCTTGGAGACGCTTCCATAATGTCTGCCTGCATAGGGGAATCCCTCTTCTCTACGGCTGAAAGCCTATTCGATATGGAAGTCAGTTGTGATAAAATTGCTGCCAATGCCTGGTTGTTAGAAGTTGAAGACTGAGCAACATTTGTGACAGATGAATTGTCATCTTCATCCAAGATGGAATCGTCTATCTTTGGTTTTTTAACGGCAGTTTCTTTTACAGATTTCTTCCCTTTTGAATGTTTAGAATTAAGCTTACGCTTCTGATCTTCAGAGAAAGATGCACAAAGCAAACAATCTTTCTTCAAAGCACATAAATCGTCTCCTTTACCAGCTTCTCTACATTTAAAACAATATCTATGATTGTCCCAACCAGGCATAAGATGACCACAAGACGAAGATTTCTTCGCCTTATTGTCAGAAGAATCATTATTATTAGCCATATTGAAGAATAAACCCTCAATAAAAAAGCAAAAGTCCCTGAAAACTTTACCACTTCAAAAACACGTCCTACTGTTGATGGCCAACAAAAATAATGAGGTAAACAAAGGAGGTCATGTGACCTAATTGGCGGGAGGACGGACTACTGTAACCCAATGGCTTTATTAAGGTGGTTATATAACCTTAAAATCGCATCTCTGCGTTGGCCATTGGGTTGGATGGCTCCAACAAATAGCTACGGTTAGGAAATGGTAAGGGTATTTCGCTATAAAATTGTGTTTTGCCATTTTTGGCAAAAATTCGAAAATTCAAAATGGCCGCCATTTTTGGGGAGGGGAAATTTTTTTGAAAATTGCAAAGATTGCATTCCTTAGATACCCTGTGGGTCCAAAATTTCGACGAAATCACTCTATCTCGCACGGTTTAGGAGATATGAGCACATTTGCCTTTTTCAGTACTCAAAATAGCCAATTACTCATTTATTTAATTAATTACTCACTGATCTATGAAGCAATTCCCCCCAAAAGCAATCCCATACAAGCTATTAACCCAATGAACCTCCATACCAAATTTCAGAAAGCTAGGCTTAATAGCATTCCTTAAAATGTCTGGAAACCAAAGAGATACTCAAAAGTAGCAAAGTAGCTATTACTCAGTTAGCTATAGAGCTATCATCACCAAAAGCAATCCCATACAAGCTATTAACCCAATAAACCTGCATGCCAAATTTGGTAAAGATAGGATAAGAACTGTTGCCTAAAATGTCTGGAAACCAAGTGTGACGCCGGACGCCGGACAAAGCAAAAATAATATGTCCACCCCCCAGCGGGTGGACATAATTAATTATCTCCCGCCGGGCTTTAGCCCGGGAGGGAGATTATGAAATCATGCCTGTGTGTGCGTGCATGAGTTAGTGTGTCACGCAGATTTCTCCAAAACTACTATAGCTACAGATTTTTTGTAAATTAATTGTCCCAATGAATTTTCACGCCCTTGAATTTTTTTTTTGTTTTATGGACTTAGGCCTAAAGATAAGTGAGTAACAGCAATTTTAGCTACTTTGAGTAAAGGACTCATAACTCAAAAACTATTGCAGTTACAGCTTTTTCTTCAAATAGGTTCTTCAGCTACTTTGTCCTTAACTATAAGATGGTACATAGTTTGGGGTCCCATTACATGCCATAAGTGAGTAATAGCTATTTTCTTATTTGTAGCAAAATAATGACGTTGTTAGGCCGCCGCCGCCGCAGTGTGTAGAGAGATTTCACCGTTACCGCTCTAACGAAAAAAATATTCTAGGTAGCCTTCTCAAATTTGTCTGGTTTGATTTGACCTTGGACCCCTCCTTCAAGGTCAAACGAGGATAGCTAAACTTAAAATGCTTATACCTCGCTTATTATTGGTCGTACAGGTTTGAGATGGAAAACCAACTTATAGGAAATCATAGGCTGGGAATCTTCTGGTGTGGTCAGATTTGACCTTGTACCCCTCCTTCAAGGTCAATCGAGGATAGTCAAACTTAAAAGTGCTTATAACTTGTTTATTATTGGTCCTAGAGGTTTGGGATGGTATACCAACCTATAGGAAGTCATGGGCTGGGAATCTTCTGGTGTGGTCAGATTTGACCTTCGATCCCTCCTTCAAGGTCAAATGAGGATAGCCAAACTTAAAAGTGCTTATAACTTGCTTATTATTGGTCACACAGGTTTGGGATGGTAAACCAATATATAGGAAATCATGGGCTGGGAATCTTTTGGTGTGATCTGATTTGACCTTGGACCTCTCCTTCAAGGTCAAATGAGGATAGCCAAACTTAAAAGTGCTTATAACTCGCTTATTATTGGTCGTACAGGTTTGGGATGGTAAACCAACTTGTAGGAAATCATGGGCTGGGAATCTTCTGGTGTGGTCAGATTTGACCTTGTACCCCTCCTTCAAGGTCAAACAAGGATAGCCAAACTTAAAAGTGCTTATAACTCGCTTATTATTGGTCCTAGAAGTTTGGGATGGTAAACCAACCTATAGGAAATCATGGGCTGGGAATCTTCTGGTGTGGTAAGATTTGACCTTGGAACCCTCCTTCAAGGTCAAGCGAGGATAGCCAAACCTAAAAGTGCTTATAACTCGCTTATTATTGGTTGTACAGGTTTGGGATGGTAAACCAACCTATAGGAAATCATAGGCTGGGAATATTTTGGTGAGGTCAGATTTGACCTTGTACCCCTCCTTCAAGGTTAATTGAGGATATCCAAACTTAAAAGTGCTTGTAACTCGCTTATTATTGGTCCTAGAGGTTTGGGATGGTAAACCAACCTATAGGAAATCATGGGCTGAGAATCTTTTGGTGTGGTCAGATTTGACCTTGAACCCCTCCTTCAAGGTCAAACGAGGATAGCCAAACTTAAAAGTTCTTATAGCTCACTTATTATTGGTCCTAGAGGTTTGTAATGTGAAACCAACCTATAGGAAATCATGGGCTAAGAATCTTTTGATGTGGTCAGATTTGCCCTTGGGCCCCTCCTTCAAGGTGAAACGACAGCAGCCAAACTTAAAAGTGCTAATAACTTGCTTATTATTGATCCTAGAGGTTTGCAATATGAAACCAACTTATAGGAGGTCATGGGCTGGGAATCTTCTGATTTTTTTCAGATTTGACCTTGGGCCCCTCTCAAGGTCAAACGATGGTTCACTGGCTTTGATAAGTTGTCTTTTCGGTGGATACAAATTTGCATCAGTTCTCCGATGCGTAGGTCTAGTTCATCTACTTTTTGATAAGCTATCACATAGTAAAGTTTCGGACATGTTGCACATTGCATAGCTGAGTAATAGGTACTTTGAAATTCTGACTGTTGAGTAAATCCATTGTAACTCCAAAACTATTGCAGTTAGAGTATTTTCCTAAAATATGTTGTTCAACTACTTTGTCCTTAACTATAAGATGGCATATAGTTAGGGTTTCTATTGCATGCCATAAGTGAGTAATAGCTATTTTGTTATTTGTAGCAAAATACTAACATAAATAAATGTCATATATCTTCAAAAGTATTAAAGTTAGGGAATTCTTTGCAAATATGTTATTCTTCTAGTTTTTCATAAGCTATCACATAGTACAGTTTCAGACCTGTTGCACATTGGATAGCTGAGTAATAGCTACTCTGAAATTGTGACTTGAGTAAATCCATTGTAACTCCAAAAACTATTGCAGTTACAGTATTTTCCTACAATATATTGTTCAGCTACTTTCTCCTTAGTTTTAAGATGGTACATAGTTTGTGGTTCTATTGCATGCCATAAGTGAGTAATAGCTATTTTCTTATTTGTAGCAAAATAATGACATCAGTAAATGTCAAATATCTTCAAAAGTATTAAAATTAGGGAATTCTTTTCAAATATGTTATTCATCTAGCTTTTGATAAGCTGTCACATAAGTAAAGTTTTAGACCTGTTGCACATTGGATAGCTGAGTAATAGCTACTGTGAAATTCTGACTGTTGAGTAAATCCATTGTAACTCCAAAACTATTGCAGTTAGAGTATTTTTCTAAAATATGTTGTTCAGTCACTTTGTCCTGAACTATAAGATGACATATAGTTTGGGTTTCTATTGCATGCCATAAGTGAGTAATAGCTAACATAAGTAAATGTCAAATATCTTTAAAAGTATTAAAATTAGGGAATTCTTTTCAAATATGTTATCTAGTTTTTGATAAGCTATCACATAGTAAAGTTTCAGACCTGTTGCACATTGTATAGCTCAGTAATAGCTACTTTTGAAATTCTGACTGGTGAGTAAATCCATTGTAACTCCAAAACTATTGCAGTTACAGTATTTTCCTAAAAGATGTTGTTCAGCTACTTTGTACTTAACTATACTAAACTAAATCATTTTTCCGCCACTTTTGGCGGCCATCTTGAATTTCTGTGTAAAACACAAAAACGCGTTTACCTCGGAAACAGAGTGTGATAGAGCGATTTCGGCGAAATTTTTGACTCACAGGATATCTGCTGAGTCTACTAGCGACTTTTCCCAAAAATTGTTTTCCGGAGACTTTTGGCGGCCATCTTGAATTTTTGATTAAAACACAAAAATGCCTTTATCTCGGAAACGGAGTGAGATAGAGCGATTTCGACAAAATTTTTGACCCATAGGATATCTGCAGAGTCTACTGGCGACTTTTATCAAAAATTGTTTTCCCCGAGACTTTTGGTGGCCATCTTGAATTTCTGATTAAAATGAAAAAATGCATTTATCTCGGAAACGGAGCGAGATAGAGCGATTTTGACGAAATTTTTGACCCGCAGGATTTCCCTGAGACTTTTGGCGGCCATCTTGAATTTCTGATTAAAATGCAAGAATGCGTTTATCTCGGAAACGGAGCGACATAGAGCGATTTCGACAACATTTTTGACCCATAGGATATCTGCAGAGTCTACTGGCGACTTTTATCAAAAATTGTTTTCCCCGAGACTTTTGGTGGCCATCTTGAATTTCTGATTAAAATGAAAAAATGCATTTATCTCGGAAACGGAGCGAGATAGAGCGATTTTGACGAAATTTTTGACCCGCAGGATTTCCCTGAGACTTTGGCGGCCATCTTGAGTTTCTGATTAAAATGCAAGAATGCGTTTATCTCGGAAACGGAGCGACATAGAGCGATTTCGACAACATTTTTGACCCATAGGATATCTGCAGAGTCTACTGGCGACTTTTATCAAAAATTGTTTTCCCCGAGACTTTTGGCGGCCATCTTGAATTTCTGATTAAAATGAAAAAATGCATTTATCTCGGAAACGGAGCGAGATAGAGCGATTTTGACGAAATTTTTGACCCGCATGATTTCCCCCGAGACTTTTGGCGGCCATCTTGAATTTCTGATTAAAATGCAAGAATGCGGTTATCTCGGAAACGGAGCGACATAGAGCGATTTCGACAAAATTTTTGACCCGCAGGATATCTGCAGAGTCTACTGGCGATTTTTCCCAAAAATGGGTTGTCACTGAATAAATTTATTCAAAAGTAGTCAGAGGTAAGATAAGACTAACCAAACTCGTCCCAGTGTTGAATAAATTTTTTCAGCATAGGCTGATGTCCTAGCTAATGTTTTTACTGTTACTCTTGGTTGTCACTGAATAAATTTATTCAGACCACTGACAGAGGAATTGTAAGACAAACCAAAGGGATGCCACCACTGAATTAATTTTTTCAGTTGATACTGCTATGTGCAGCCTAAAGTTTTAAAAGATAGCATGTGAGTTGTCACTGAATAAATTTATTCAAAACTAGTTGGCTGAGATAACACCGATCAAATTCTTTCCAGTGTTGAATAAATTTTTTTCAGTGGAGACTTAAAGTAATAATTTGGTGTTTAAAGTGGCAACTCTGTGGGTTGTTACTGAATAAATTTATTGACTTTTAAGTTTCAACAATGATCTAAGAGGTGGGATAAGACGAACCATTCCATTGCTGAATAATTTTTTCATAAGATGCTAAACCTTAAATCAGTGTTTTAAAATTCACTTCACAGGTTGAAGTAAAATATATCTGATGTCAAATATGTTGCACTAGGGAGCTGATTATTGCCGAGGATCACTGTTTCATTGAATAAATTTATTCTGATTACAAACCAGTTGTTCTACTTTGTCAAAATGTTTTGTGCCTACATAATGAAACAACTGAAGGAAAGTGCATGACTTGTAACTTATGAAGACATTTTTTCTCACTTAGTTTACCCTTTTCTCATGACATTAGAAAATATGTCCAATTTGTACGTAAAATTGTAAACTTTACAAATGTCTTTAAAATTTGAGACTTCCGGAAAAATCTCAAATTGGATTGGAGTCACTTATTTTAAGTAAAAAAAAAATCAGGATTCAGGCTTTACAGAAATTTCACTTGGTTTGTGTGTTCATTTTGTGCCTGTATGTTTACTCAACTACCACCATTCTCAAAGACTTTTTTCCAAGACTGCGTAAATCAAGTGTGTACAGTGGGGTAAATGGGTCATTATAATGTCAGAGATACATGCTGGACTGATAAATCCCACTGGTATATTATTGTACAAACCTACTAGACAGAGCCTATGTAAATTAAGGGACCCACACTCAAATTACACAATAAGCAACATATATCTATTTTTCTCAGTGGCAAGATAGGTCAGTCTCTTTCCCCACTGTGACCTCAATTAAGTTAAGACTGAAAGTCAGATAATGGGTTTACATTATACAAGAAGGAGTAGTGAAGTGTGGTGGATTAGAAGTCATATGTTAAGGGACAGTTGAGTGTTCAAGGTGTTTTGTGTTTTGCTCACATTTTTTTGGAAATAATTTAAATACATACCGTAAATGACCTATTTAGCGCAGAGTGTGCTAAGGAAAGACTATTTTTATTCAATATTTGGTGTAATATTTGCTGCAATTTTACTATGTTATAGCTAATTCAAAAGTAAATGAATAAGATATTTAAACAAAATTCTCTAAATGCAATAGTTTTCAAGTTATAACTGATTTACTCAACAGAAAAAACTCAAAGTAGCTATTGCTCAGCTATGGAATGAGCTATAGGTCTGCAACTTTACTATGTTAAAGCTGACCCAAAAGTAGGTGAACAACATATTTAAACAAAATACTCTAAAAGCTAAATGCAATGGTTTTCAAGTTACAACTGATTTATTCAACAGTCAGAACCTAAAAATAGCTATTGCTCAGCTATGAAATAAGCTACAGGTCTGCAATTTTACTATGTTATAGCTGATCCAAAGGTAGGTGAAGAACATATTAAAACAAAATAATCTAACTGCAATAGTTTTGAAGTTACAACTCATTTACTCAACAGTGATAACATCATAGTAGATATTACTCAGCTACGCAATGAGCTACAGGTCTGCAATTTTACTATGTTATAGCTGACCCAGAAGTAACTGAATAACATATTTATGCAAAATACTTTAAATGCAATAGTTTTCAAGTGACAACTGATTTACTCAACAGTGAGAACCTCAAAATAGTTAGTGCTGAGCTATGAAATAAGCTAGAGGTCTGTAATTTTTCTATGTTGTAGCTGACCCAAAAGTAACTGAATAACATATTTAAAGAAAATATTCTAAAGACAATAGTTTTCAAGTTATAACTGGTTTACTCAACAGGGATAATATCAAAGTAGCTATTACTCAGCTATGCAATGAGCTACAGGTCTACAATTTTACTATGTTATAGCTGACCCAAAAGTATCTGAATAACGTATTTATACAAAATACTGTAAATGTAATAGTTTTCAAGTTACAACTGATTTACTCAAGAGTGAGAAGCTCAAAATAGCTATTGCTCCGCTATGAAATAAGCTACAAGTTTGCAATTTTACTATGTTATAGCTGATTCAAAAGTAGGTGAATAACATATTAAAACGAAATACTCTAACTGCAATAGTTTTGAAGCTACAACTGATTTACTCAACAGTGATAACATCAAAGTAGCTATTACTCAGCTATGGAAAGAGCTACAGGTCTGCAATTTTACTATGCTATAGCTGACCTAAAAGTAGCTGAATAACATATTTACACAAATTTCTGTAAATGCAATAGTTTTTCAATTACAACTGATTTACTCAACAGTGATAACCTAAAAGTAGCTATTACTCAGCTATGCAATGAGCCACAGATGTGGAATTTCACTATGTTATAGCTGACCCCAAAATAGGTGAATAACATATGAAACAAAATACTCTAAATGCAATAGTTTTCAAGTTATAAGTGATTTACTCAACATTGATAACCTAAAAGTAGCTATTACTCAGCTATGCCATGAGCTACAGGTTTGAAATTTTACTAGGTTATTGCTGACCCAAAAGTAGCTGAATAACATATTTATACGAAATTCTCTAAATGTAATAGTTTTCAAGTTACAAGTGATTTTACTCATGATGGAAGTTACTGAAAAGTCACAAAGTAACAATTACTCACTTAGCTATTGAGATAGACACCCAAGTTACTCATCACGTTGTAGCTATGGAAAAGTAGCTGAATAACATATTTTAACAAAATGCTCCAAATGTAATACTTTTCAAGTTATAAGTGATTTAGTGCATGATTTTATGAATTTTAATGCATTTAAAATTATTTTAAAAATTCATAAAACAACTAGATTGGGCCAACTCGGCGCCAACATATCCCCAGACAGGTCATCACTCATGCCACAGGTTTTGATCGGGAATTTTTTATTTAATCCATTTGTTGTATGCCATAAATATTGGGAAAAGTTATATGAACTTCAGCACATCAATCTACTAAGTTTATATCTTCCCAAGGAAGATGGTGTATCCCCAGACGTCGAATACATAACTCAACAGATCATATTTTCAATCTTCCTGCAATGATAACTCTGAACCTATTTTCAAAGTATTTAAATGATTGAATGTCCATTCTAAATTAATAATCTCAAAAGAGCATATCTGTTTCTATATTTGTTGACAAATAAAATATTATTTTTAACTCAACTCATCATACTTTTCAATCTTCCTGCAAAGGGTAACTCTGAACCTATTTTCAAAGTATTTAAATGATTGATGATTGAATGTCCATTCTAAATTCATAATTCCAAAAGCGTATCTCTGTTTCTATATTTGTTCACAAATAAAATATTATTTAAAAATCATATATTATTTATATTATTATTTCATTATATTATTTTTAGAATTTGCATTGTTTTTCAGTTATTCATTTCCTCAATTCCTATATATGTGGTCCATATATATGCAACCTAAATATGTGACACAATCTCAGTTCTGACTCCCTTTGTCTTAGATAATTAGATAATGAAGCAAACACCACCTCCCACCCCCACCCCACCTCTCTCCCCTTCTCCACACCTCTCTCACTATTACAGAAGATCTGTATACCTTTGTTTATTTAGTGTCACTCAATAGCTGGAGGTCCCAGAGGTGGGTGGGGGATGGGGGGTGGGACTACAAAGAGATGGAGTGCTGCAGCACAAATGGTAAACAAACACTTATAATATAAAAGGGGTAATCAAATACAAAAAGCTCAGTTAATCTTATCACTAAAATAAAATCAAATATATAAATAAGGAATGTCCAACAGGAAGATTATATACCTCCAGAATTAAATATAAATTATCAAACGACAAGAACAGATTTATAATGATAATTCAGAATTGAGAATTTTAAGTATGTGATTATCAATTGAAATGAGTTCGTAACTGTAGGAGCTGTGTCAAAATTAAGGCAAGTTGAATAAAACTGGGCTAGTTGAGGGTTAAAAATCCCCTATTTTTACTACATAAGGCTATAATTTCATTAATATTTGGGACTTAAAGCTCACCAGAAAATAACAGTGTCCATTTTGCCTACTTGAATATGTTTAACCAGTTTCATATTAAAAAGTTAAAAACTCAGCAAGCAGAGAGATAACACACAAAAATATGTTCTTAAAAGCCTAAGATAGCCATAACATTATTAATATTCAAAATTTAAATAGACAGGCACTTCCTTTGAAAAATTCAAAGATTTCAGCTCTATGAGCCACATAGTTTGACAGTTACAGGGCTTTAAAGTGGCATAATATCCATAAATTGGGTCTCTGTGGGCATTTTACAATTGTTAAAGAGACCTTAGCAATTAAACTACAGAACTGAAACTTTTTGGGGGACATACACAACAAACAAAAAGTATATATAATACAGTTTAAGACTTGTCCCACTAAGCATTTCCAAATAACAGGGCAAAATACAGAAAAAAAATGTCAAAAAAGGTCACTTGGGCAAGTGTCTATGGCCCTCATACACAAGTTAAATGTCTACTAAAAGCCTTGATTTTCGGCACATGTGAAAAGGACATAATAATGCATTCCCAGATGGGATTTCAGCTCAATCAATCACATAGTTTAACAGTCACAGGGCTTAAAGGTGGCAAAAAGTCCAAATATTGGGTCTCTGTGGGCCTTTTAGAGATCTCGATGTGGCCTTCAAATTAAAGCATCAGACTTAAAATCTGCTACATACTAAGACTACACATAGAATATGTATCTAATAATAAAGTTTGAAACTTCTCAGACTCACCATTTCCAAGTTACAGAGCAAAATATGTGAAAAATGTCTTAAAACGGTCACTCGGGTAGGTGTTAATGGTCCTCATACACAGTTTAAATGTCTACTTGAAGCCTTGATTTTTGGCACATGTAAAAAGAACATAATAATGTATTCCCAGATGAGATTTCAGCTCTATCAGTCACATAGTTTAACAGTCATGGGCCTTAAAACTGGCAAAAAGTCCAAATAGTGGGTCTCTATGGGGCCTTTTAGAGACCTCAATGTGGCCTTCAAATTAAAGCTTCAGACTTAAAATTTGTCACATACTAAGATTACACATAGAATATGTATCTAATACAGTTTGAAACTTCTCAGACTTACCATTTCCAAGTTACAGGGCAAAATATGTGAAAAATGTCTAAAAAGGGTCACTCGGGTGGGGATTTATGGTCCTCAAACACAGGTTAAATGTCTACTTAAAGCCTTGATTTTCGGCACATGTAAAAAGGACATAATAATGCATTCCCAGATGGGATTTCAGCTCCATCAATAACATAGTTTAATAGTCACAGGGCTTAAAGGTGGCAAAAAGTCCATATATTGGAAAATATATGTGAAAAATGTCTTAAAACGGTCACTCGGGTGGGTGTTAATGGTCCTCATACACAGTTTAAATGTCTATTTGAAACCTTGATTTTTGGCACATGTAAAAAGAACATAATAATGTATTCCCAGATGAGATTTCAGCTCTATCAGTCACATAGTTTAACAGTCATGGGCCTTAAAACTGGCAAAAAGTCCAAATAGTGGGTCTCTATGGGGCCCGTCAGAGACCTCAATTTGACCTTCAAATTAAAGCTTCAGATTTAAAATCTGTTACATACTAACATTACACATAGAATATATATCTAATACAGTTTGAAACTTCTCAGACTTACCATTTCCAAGTTACAGAGCAAAATATGTGAAAAATGTCTTAAAAGGGTCTTAAGTGGGGTCTTTATGGGCCTCAAAGACAATTTTCTCCTCAATTTAAAGTCTTGATTTTCGGCACATGTACTAAGAATATATTAATGTGTTCTCAGGTAAAATTTGAGGCAGATAAGCCTCATAGTTTGTGACCTAGAGGGCTCTAAGTGGCCAAAAGTGCAATTTCTGACCTTAAGGGTGGCCATAAGTTCTTTATTATTGGGAGTTTAAGGTCACCTTAAAATAGGGATCTTCCTTTGGGCATCCTTAACATGTGTACCAAGTTTGAAAAAAAATATTAATCCGTTTTTGAGTTATCGCGTCCACAAGGAAATTTCTACGGCGGCGGCGGCAGCGGCGGCGCGACGGACCTGAATCCAATATATCCCCGATTTTCGTCTGGGGATATAATAATTAAGAAAGATCCAGGTCTTATATTGATAGAAAGGAATGTCCCTGTGGTCTAGTACATATATGCAAAATAAGAAAGAAATCCCTTCAATAGTCAATGAGAAAATTGTGATAAAGTGTTGAAATTTTCACTCTTTGGGTGGGGGTACTTCACTTCTAATGGCTCTGGGGAACAGACGAACAGACAGATCTGCATCAATTTGGAAAATTTTATAATCCTCGATAGTTAAGGTATCTTTCAAAAGTAACAGCATGTCTCTGAGCCTTGTACTTTTGGAGGAGAAGATGTTAACGCGTACGCGCATGTGTATGCAGATGCCGCAGAGTGATGCCATAATGTGAGCTGACATAAAAAACAGCATGTCTCTGGGTCTTGTAGTTTTCGAGGAGAAGTCATTCCCGCGGACGCCACAGAGTGATGCCATAATGTCAGCTGACATAAAAAATTAGAGATGAGATCTACTCATTTTGGAGTCTTTACACTAGTGCTGTAACGAGTTGACCGAAACTCGAGTCGTAACTCAGTGGGCGATATTTGGGGATCACATTGATTTACGCAATTTTAACTCAAGTTTTTAAGAAATAAATAATGATATACTAATCTTGTTACAAACTAGCACTTTTGCAATTTATCTAACCATAGAGACATAAAAATAGCATCAGAGATGCCCGTACCCCACAGCCTAGGGAAATATTTTCAACACCATGAGATACAGAAGTACTGTATCAGTACAAACTTCAGGATACTTTCAGAGCACTGTCAGTTATATAAAGGTCCAAACAATGTTTAAATGGAGAAATAATGTTTAAAAGAAAGATCATGCATATAAAGATGAAGTATTAAAACAAGATAATTCAATAACAAGATGACAGCATTAATCAGCAAACTAAAATTCAACCCTCTTTATCTACATCTGCAAGGCCCGAATTATGGTTTAGATGGTTTGAATATTACCATGCATACAGAAGTGGTAATACATTTAATGAATGCTTATGTGTGGTGTTGGAGCAAAATCTGTGGCTCACTTGATGAAATTCGATCTCTTACAATGGGAAGTTATGAAAGTAAAATAAATTAATTTATAAAATAAAAATAAATTAATTTATAATTAAAATAAATTAATTTATAATTAATACATTCTAATACGACTTTAATAGTGCTTAATCTGCATCAAAAGAGAGACCCAAAGGTGCAACAAGATTTTATAGGTCAAGGTCACTAGGACAAGGTCAAAGGTCAAATTAAGGTGACACCATGATAATACACACCTATAGCCCCTAACCAATGTCCCTAGCAAGTATCAACTTCCTCAACCTTACGGTTTCCAAGATATAGCCCGGACAAGATTTTATAGGTCAAGGTCACTACGCCAAGGTCAAATCAAGGTCAGATCATGATGTTGCACAACTACATCCCCTAACCAATGTCCCTACCAAGTATCAACTTCCTACACCTTACGGTTTCCGAGATATAGCCCGGACAAGATTTTTGAACTCAAGGTCACTACGGCAAGGTCAAAGGTCAAATCCTGGTCAGACCATGACGTTGCACACCTACACATTCTAACCAATGTCCCTACCAAGTACCAACTTCCTGCACCTTACGGTTTCCGAGATATAGCCCGGACAAGATTTTATAGGTCAAGGTCACTACGGCAAGGTCAAAGGTCAAATCAAGGTCACACCATGACGTTGCACACCTACACCCCCTAACCAATGTCCCTACCAAGTATCAACTTCCTACACCTTACGGTTTCCGAGATATAGCCCGGACAAGATTTTATAGGTCAAGGTCACTACGGCAAGGTCAAAGGTCAAATCAAGGTCAGACCATGACGTTGCCCAACTACACCCCCTAACCAATGTCCCTACCAAGTATCAACTTCCTACACCTTACGGTTTCCGAGATATAGCCCAGACAAGATTTTCAAACTCAAGGTCACTACGGCAAGGTCAAAGGTCAAATCAAGGTCAGACCATGACGTTGCACACCTACACCCCCTAACCAATGTCCCTACCATGTATCAACTTCCTACACCTTACGGTTTCTGAGATACAGCCTGGACAAACTATTTCCCGCCGCCCGCCCACCCATCCGGACACCATGGGTGAAAACAATACCCCGACAGCCCTTAAGGGCTGTGGGGTAAAAATCAATGAGTAATGGTTGTTGTTTTTTTATTTCCCTTATTTACGTGGCTGTTCGATAAAGTGCTCATACATATCTACACAATTTAACCGGCAACAAAATATATTTCCTTGGAATAAAATGGTACTAACAGTGGATCCCTTGATGACAATATTTGGACATTGTTATTTTATTTATATTTGTGTCATTTACTCGAGTTCAACTCGCATCTAACAAGCGATCCTCGATCTACAGAAATCACTAATGATAACAGCCCTACTTTACATTGTTTGTACTGACCAATTGGCATTTGGCTGCATCTGTGCATTGGTCACTTGTCCAGTCAGTGGTAACAGTACAGTCACATTGGTGAGTGGCAGTTTACTGGCAAGCCCTGTCCCATTATAAGCATAGTCCAGTCTGAAGTCTACACAGCCTGGTTCACACTTCCAGTAGGTCATCAATTGTAAAGGTGTGTGCTGGGAGCCACTACCTGGATCAATCTAAAACAATAACACAAATAGTTTTGTATTCCTGGGCTTACCGGCTGTTACCTGTACTGGGATCTAGTACCTGGCTCAAACTGAAACAAAAACACAAATATATATGTATTCCTCAGCTTACTGGCTATTGCCTGTGCTGAAACCAACATCCTGCATCAATCTAAAACCATAACACCAATATATCTGAATTCCGACTTATCCATGTCTCAGACTTAAGATAGGTATATTCCACACAATGCTTATCCCAGTGTATGGGTGTGTACTACTATTTCCTGGTTTCATGCACCTGCCTGGTAACATTAGCAAGTAATCTGTGTATTATTATATGATACACTCCTGTACTTTATACATCAGAGCTTCTCTTATGCAACCTTCTTTAATCCAAATTGTAACAAATTTTATTTGTAATTTAACTTTTTACAAGTTAAATACTTACCTTATCCTCACAAGTGCTTGTTTGGTTTTGTGGAGCAAAACGTATCGACCGACAAGAATTTTTTAAGGAATATTCTTGTCACAAGAGGTGACCCCTTTGTCTGCGCATGTCCGCGCTTGCGCAGTAGTGGTTGTCGACAGACGATTGTCGAGAGATCTTCATTGTATTTTTGGTCCCCAGCAAAACAAATTATGCGGGGAGGTAGGGTGGGTTTATCCTTGTAAGGATAAGGTAAGTATTTAACTTGTAAAAAGTTAAATTACAATAAAATTTGTTACATTTTATTGCGTAAAATAGCCTTACCTTATCCTCACAAGTGCTTGAATACAACCATAACAGGTGGAGGGTATTTGTTTTGGCCACACTGTTAGATGATTGTCAGACAAGGGGTCACCAAATAAAGCACTGATAAGAGGATAAGATAAGCTTCCATACACCACATCTTAGGTTAAAAGTTACTTCTTCATCACAGATGAGTAACTTGCTACCCTCAACAAGAGATCCATGATGTGGTCGTCATTGTTGCTGCTGTTGCTGTTGTAGACAATTTTACAACAAATCATATAGCAGAATTAACCATCACCCAGTATTGGCCGGAGATGTCTGCATGAATCCCCAAACAAGATGTCATCATCTGGCAATGAGAATATCTCCAAGCAGGCAAACTGAACTGCATAAACTGCAGATATGGGGCCATATGAAAGCCAAGAAAGACATATGTCAGTGACACAAGACTTGTATAACTGGAGAGAACATAAATATGTGAGTCATATGAATAACATGTATAAATACACAAAAATTGACTACATGCCGAGGTGAATCCACAAGGCCCAATTTGTTCATGGACTGGTCATGGGATTGCCAAGCTACTTCTTCAAGTAGAATGTAGTAAAGAATTGTGGGTCTTCCAATAACAAGAGTTCCATATCTGCTCAGGTAAGACCCCACTCTTGAAAACTAAAGAGGCAGCCATGTATGTAATATGTGCCTCAATGTATAGATTCTGGGAATCAGAATTAAAGGACTGGCAATCTAATCATGCATCCAGATTGATCCAGGAAGAGATACCAGAACTCAAAATATCTCCATCAAGCCTTCCTTAAAAGATATGAGCAAGAGATGCTTCACCTCCTTGAAGTACTTGTACTGTCTTGATAGTAACTAAGTACTGTAAGAGGGCAGAGTGTCACAACATCAGTCCAACGTCAGCTCAGGAAAGGTTTGTGAGCTGGAATGACCACTGGTTTGAGCCATCTGGAGCATCAGAAGCCAACTGGTTCTTGCTAAAAGGCAGGAGAAGGAGACTTTCCCTTTTCTCCAAGCAGTAGTCCTGTCCATGAAGGATGTAAGTGCTGTAGGAGGACAACGAAACATGTGTCCAGGCAATTTGAGTTCAGGAATGATCTAGAGCTGAAGTGACCACTGGAGCCAATCTAGACCAATTGAGGCTAATAGGTCCTTGCTGAAAAGGTAGGTAGGAGGGAGAAACTGTAACCTCCTTCCTATGAGGCTTGTGTCTGAAGGAGCCAAAGTCCCAGAATACACTTCCAATGCCATTGCAACAGTCTTGCAAGTCAAACTTGTTTTTTTTTTTTTTTTTTTTTTTTTTTTAACTGACTGACCTCCTTTAAAGGTTAATAAGGAGTCTTTTGTGAAAACCAACAGAAGCAAAGGCAAATCCCTTGATGCTACACCTGTGTTAGCAGTGGGCTTCTCTCTATAAACACTTGCAATAGGCCTATAAAGATCCAGGCTTTTGCTCAACTCCTGCACAAAAAGGTAAATGATCAGCTATGGCTGCTGCAAAGCCAACAATAGTGACAGGTTTCAGATTTTTGCAAGTAAATGGATAAAAAAATCTGGTATATTTGAGACCGTAGGCTCTGAGATGGCCACCTTATTCTGTGGGTACCAGAGCTCAAAATGGCCCATCATGACTCATACATTCCAAGATGAGGGTCCTTGAGATGCCCTAAATCTCTCTATCCCTTGCCCAGAGAATGATATAAGAGATTCTGAGTGGTGTTAAGGTGCCAAGCATGAAGGTGCCAATGCAACAGATTTAGATGGTATTTCTGACTGAATGGCTGTTTTTGAGACCAGTGAAGTAGCTGTAATGGAGGTTTGGTTGAATGACTCACCAGACAACAAAGCCAATGCATCATGGGCCACCAAGGGGCCACAATCATTTTGCACCTGGTGTTCACTTGTTCAATGACTTTTTGGAATAAGTGGTATAGGACAAAAGGCCTAGCAGTCCAGAACCTCCAACAAGATGTTTAATTCATCTATGTTCAGAGCATTTGCATCCGGGACTGGCAACATAGAATGGAAGCTTGTAACTCATATTGGTGGCAAACATCTGTACCATTGGTATTTGACAAACTATGTAAATCAAATAAAATATTAAAGATGAAGACTCTCCTGTCTGAATTATTTCGTTCTTTGTGGAGAGGCTGTCATGACATCTAGGCAACCCTGAATATATCTGGCTCATATGAGAATATTTCAGGGATTGCAGTAGGCCAAGATGCAGCATACCTGCATAAAACACCTATTGTTGATTTGTGCCAAACTTGCACGTTGTCTAGAACCATAAAGGGAGTAAGAATCATTCTGTACATATTACTTTTGTCCCTTCTGTAGGGATCATTGAGTATGACATTTAAGTAACCCCAGAATATTTCTGTCTCTTAAGAGTATATTTCAAGGATTGTAGTAGGCCAGGATGCGCCAAACCTTTATCCCTTGTGGAGTTATGTTGAGTATGACCTTTAAGCAACCAAGAATATGTCTGTTATGAGTATATTTCAAGGATTGCAGTAGGCCAAGCTGCGCCAAACTAGGAGGTATACGCCCCCCCCCCCCTGTTTGTTCAGATAACCGAACACAGTGGTGTTGTCTGATGCTATAAGAATTCTTTTGTGTGGAATTTGTCTTGAAGGCTTTTAAGGGCTGAACACACTGCCCTCAGCTGTATGACCTTGAAATGTAATATATACATTTTTAACTGTCCAAAGCCACTAACTGTGATGCTTATAGATGGGATCATCAACCCTGGTTTAATGCATCTACGAAAATAAGGGAATTGTGCACCCGTGTATAGAAATGGCATCCTATTTCCCATTTTTTGGCATTTTCCACCACTGAATATGCCTTTTCAGAAGGATTTGAAACAGGAATTCTCACAACTAGTGACTGGAGATATTGCCAGTTTTTTCTTGATACCACTGAAAGGCACACATACATAACTGACCCATTGGTATAGTCTTTTCCAAAGATGCTAGTATCCCTACCTGGGAAATAAGCAACCTTGGGGTTAATTGTGATAAGATCGCCATGTCTTGAATAGATTCTCAGGTATTTAAATTATTCGAGGTAGAAAGAAAATTCCTGGTACCAAATGCAGCGGTAACCTAGGAAATCGATATCACGAAGTCCAATTGATGAATAATTGGATGAGTTCTTTGGTTTGAACCCAATACTGGTGTCTTTTACGTACACTAAACAACCAGTAGTCTAGGTATATGGTGAAAGAAATTTCCTGATACCAAAATGCAGTGGTAACCTAGGAAATCGATATCACGAAGCCCAGTTAATGAATAATTGGATGAGTTCTTTGGTTTGAACCCAATACTGGTGTATTTTACGTACACTAAACAACCAGTAGTCTAGGTATATGGTGAAAGAAATTTCCTGGTACCAAAATGCAGTGGTAGCCTAGGAAATCGATATTACGAAGCCAGTTGTTGAATAATTGGATGAGTTCTTTGATTTGAAACCAATACTGGTGTCTTCTACGTACACTTAACAACCAGTGGTCCAGGTATATGGTGAACTCCTATTCCGTGAGACTGAAGAATGAGATTTGCCTCTTATTACTCGCACGAAACTGTAGAGGGGTCGCTAACCCGAATTTTATAATGCTTTGAACTGATAGGTTTGCCAGTGTACATTAAACTGAAGTAGATGTTGAAAATCTTGGTGAGTCGGTACATAGAAGAACGCATCTTTTGTAACCGAATTTCTAATAATTTGTGTCTCCAGTGTAAATGAAGGGACAAGCCGGTCTTTAATAACACGGTAAAGGAACCCCACTCGTGGACACCAACCGTTCAAATCGTAGGTAGAATCACTTCAGGACACTGGGAAGTATCATAAGTCGTCATTAGCCAAGTTTCTTTACGAAGAATAAACTGCCATGGAAACCTGGAGTTTTGCAATTCTTGAGTGGATAAATCGCTTCCTTTTGTAGCATTTAATTGCCAGAAGTGAGCGATATTTACTGCAGCCATGTTTTCCTGTCTGACGTCATCGCTTTGCATTGTGGGTAGTACAGGCATTGGTGAATTCGATTGGGGAATAATTCGACAATCTCAATTCACGATTCGCACAACTCTGGGATGGCGATAAAATCTCTCATACCAGTAATACTGAAGATAACACTAGTTCTGTGAAGCCACTTCAAACACACACGTGAGGGTTGTAGGTACTGAGTTCAACACAGTATCTCGTCTAGCCAGCTCCAGAATAAACTATTGGGGACATATAGCCTTAGGAAGTGAAAATTTCCTTGTCTAGTAGATTTATGCAACTCTTCAACAGGACTGAAAGGACAAGCAGAACACATACTGCCACCATAGGTAATTGTGTTGGATCTTCATCCAAATTTACAGCAAAATAATAACTGCCAGGATCAGTGGATGCACTTCTGTAGTGGTTCTTTTGGAGGGAGACCTATTACTGTAACAGAGTGGCGCTCCACTCCCAGTAAAGAATCTACGACCTCCGTTGTAAAGATAACTAAATTCTTTCTTCTTTGTTTCCCACTGGAAACTTCACAGCAAACTCTTCTTGCAACCCTTTCCTCGACAAGCAGGTAGTTCCAGTCGAATAGAAGGTGAGTGCAGCCGTATAACGTCTTCCGCTGAAGACTTCACAGCAAGATTTCTTGTATAAAACATCTTTATTCTGACCCTTTTCAGGACAAGGGAGGCAGAATTAGTGGTAGTACCAGTCGAATAATGGATAAATACAGGTAGGTGCACGCTTGCACGCTTCAAAACTTCATAGATCTTCGTCTGTAAATGGACGATAATAAAAGAAAATACGTGTTGCTCCCATATCGACCAAAAATATAATGAAGATCTCTCGACAATCGTCTGTCGACAACCACTACTGCGCAAGCGCGGACATGCGCAGACAAAGGGGTCACCTCTTGTGACAAGAATATTCCTTAAAAAATTCTTGTCGGTCGATACGTTTTGCTCCACAAAACCAAACAAGCACTTGTGAGGATAAGGTAAGGCTATTTTACGCAATAAAAATTCAATTTTAAGAAGTCATTTCCATTGCCTTAAATTTCCATTTTCCCTATTCCTTTATCCTGAAATGTCTCTTCTGTTTTATGAATCTTTTATTACCCAAACAAAATTTCATTCTCTCAACATTTTCAGATTATAGAGGCTGCAATATTTATGTCAGTAGAAAGGGGTCTACACCACAAATAATCAGTGAAAGCCCTCACCTGGTACTTGATGATATCTATGTTAAAGTAGGAGGCCTTGTTATTATGTTCCGCCTGTGCTCTCAGGTGATCGGCTAGTGCTGGCATCACAAAACTGTACGACTTGCTCCCCACGCTTTGCTGTGAGGTGTCCCTGTGGAAACAGATATGGAAGTAATATAACTGGAAAATACAGGTGTAAAGATAAAGTTATTACACTATGCTGTATATTTATCTCAGTATTCTGGAGATTAGGGTGAATGTAATATAATCACGTCCATTTGTTTGTCCATGTACGGACCTCAGATCAAGGTCATATTTTCACATTACACAGGATCTACCCATAGAACTAGTATACAGAATTTTTTTGTTATTTTTCTCCAATGTTCACATTCATAACTCAAAAACTACCCATGTGATCAGTGTTTATTTTCACATAATTTTGGGTATACTCGTGGTCTGATCATCCTCAAAGTTGATCTGGATACAGATCAATGATCCCGATTCAGATAAAAAATCCAACATTCTTGCCTTTTTCCAACACTACCCGTAGGTCTGAGTTTCTCAGACACTCCATATTATAGAATATATTGATAATATTCCAACTGGATTTATAAAAATTGGACTGAAACAACATATAGTCCAATGACCAACATTGGAGGGCAATGCGACGAATATGATGAAGGATTTCAAACAATACATCTTATTATGAATTTCAGCATCATTTCTTTCAGTTTGTTCATACATTTATTTCTTGCATACAAGTTGAACTAGACCTATGCATCAGAGAACTGATGCAAATCTGTATCCACCAAAAAGACAACTCACCAAAGCCAGTGAACCATCGTTTGACCTTGCAGGAGGGACCAAAGGTCAAATCTGACATCAGAAGATTCCCAGCCCACAATATCCTGCAAATTGGTTTCACACTGCAAACCTCTAGGATCAATAATAAACGAGTTATAAACCCTTTTAAGTTTGGCTGTCCTCGTTTGACCTTGAAGGAGGGGCTCAAGGTCAAATCTGACCACCTCAGAAGATTCCCAGCCCATGATTTCCAAACAGGTGGTTTCACATTGCAAGCCTCTAGGACCAATAATAAGCAAGTTATAAGCATTTGGCTATCCTTGTATGACCTTGAAGGACGGATCCAAGGTCAAATCTGACCACATCAAAAGATTCCCAGCCCATAATTTCCTATAAGTTGGTTTACCATCCCAAACCTCCAGGACCAATATTAAGCGAGTTATAAGCACTTTTAAGTTTGTCTATCCTCATTTGACCTTGAAGGAGGGGTTCAAGGTCAAATCCGACCATACCAGAAGATTCCCAGTTCATGATTTCCTATAGGTTGATTTACCATCCCAAATCTCTTGGACCAATAATAAGGGAGTTATAAGTACTTTTAACTTTGGCTATCCTCATTTGACCTTGAAAGAGGGGCCCAAGGTCAAATCTGACCACACCACAAGATTCCCAGCCCATGATTTCCTATAGGTTGGTTTACCATCCCAAACCTCTAGGACCAATAATAAGCGAGTTAAAAGCACTTTTAAGTTTGGCTATCCTCGTTTGACCTTGAAGGGGGGGGGGGTCCAAGGTCAAATCTGACCACATCAAAAGATTCGCAGCACATGATTTGCTATAGGTTGGTTTCACATTGCAAACCTCTAGGACCAATAATAAGGGAGATATAAGCACTTTTAAAGTGCGCTATGTGAGTTACTTTGGCACTTCGTGGATGACCTTGAATTACGAGCTTCAAGGTCAAATGTGTGCAAGGTTGTAGAGGACATATATATCTGTTATACATATCACCTGTGAAGACATTCCACCTTGTACCTATGAGAAACAGCCAATAGAAAAATGTAGATAATTTTCAAAGAAATGCCCGCGGCGGCCATCTTGTTTTTCAGAATGAGGCTAATTTCCTTCCCAGAGAAGCTTACCCCCCAATGAAGATATCCTGAAATTTGGTGAACCAAGCTGGTGTAGTTTTCCTCTTAGAGCGTTAATGCCGAAAATCCCTCTACGCGCAGCGGTGGCAGTGTAGCGAATGCTAAACCAAAATATCCACCAGATGCCTCCGGTGGATACAATCAATACAAATGCACTGCAGCAATAAACATACACATTTTTAGGTGAGATCACGGTCCTTTTCATCTATTTAAAAATATGCTACTCTACACTATTCTTACTTCACACATAAATCCAGGAGAATAGCAATTATTTGCCCAAGAGACCACAAACTGTCCCTGATAAAGTACAAATCTTTTATTTTAACAGCGATTATTTTATCTTTCTCTTCAAAATCAATGGCTGTACATCTTAACAGAACCATCAGCATATGGGGTTAAAATGGTAAAGAGTTCTGGTTTGAAGACATCAGTGTGTACAATTTGATCAAGAGTCTGTGCTGTAAATTAATCAGCAGACAATCTTCCCACATAAGGTCAGGGATAAAATAGTAATCCACAAAGCAATCACTATGTAACCCTAGCATAGATGGGTGTGTGTGTGAGATGTGTCTGGAAATGGGCACGGAACACTTGAAACATTCTAAAGTGATTTAGTCAGTACATTATAATATCACTCAGGCAAATGTTTTGACCAAAAATTGCCATATCATAAAAACATCCTTTTGCATACTAAAGGAACTTTTTAGCTTGATGTACAATGTTTGAACATTTATCATAATCAATTTAACTTCTTGCAAAAATTCAGTGGATTTAACTTCTAGATGACTAATTTCAAGCAACAGTCCAAATGACAGACTTAACATACTGTGTGAGAAGGCTAGTTTTAAGGTACTCACTCTGTGACAAGCTGTTTGTTGACTAGAATGTGCTGAAGTTTGTGGGTGTTTTTCAGGGAGAAACTGAGTGTTGATGGAGACGGGTTGTCCATCAGTACTCGTACTATACCCGCAGGAAATGACACCATCACATCGCCAGTCAGCTTCACTTTACAACTGCAACAAATGTGGAAATGTAATAGTTACTTCTTCATACGTCTACAACTACTAACATATACAGGTATATATAAGCACAGGTAAAGCCTTTTCACCAGAAAACAAATATTTAACAATTGTATGGATTCAATGCACAAGGATATAACACGGACACAATTTACACGATTTTTTCCACATTTGCTTCACATTATGATCTAATTGTCTCACCTGTTGGAGTCTGTGCCTTTAAACATGGCATTGGCAGTCTCTGAGAAGGCCACAGCTAGGGGTATCGTATCAGAAGACCCTATGGTCAAAGGACTGGGTCCGCGGGATGACAGGCTGTAGGGATTACTGTGGAAGGATACCTTGTCTAGACTGGGTAAGGAATCCGTTCTGTCCATACTTGATGACCCCCCACCTCCAGTGGTCATCATCCCTGGGGCTGGACTCACCCTACCTGGAGGGCGGGCAGTGGCTGTGGAGGAGTTTGGGGGGTAGTTACTGCGGGTTCGAGGAGGCGGGGGACCAGGGAGTAAGGGAGCACCAGTGTTAGAGCTTTGTGAGCGAGTAGTCGTGTGATTACCAGAGGTATGGGAGGAACCACGCAGTGAGCCAGGACTACCTCCTGTACTGAAGTCTGAGAAACCTGAAATAAACTACTGGATTTAAGTAAGATACATTCAGGTTACAGGGTGTTTGAAAACACAAGACAGGATGTGAGCCTGCTCAAATAAAGTTCTAAACTAGAAATAGGCCGTCCTGTTGATAGTAGATGCGAATAGAAACAGGATAGCATAGAAGAACACACATTATCATGTGTAATGTCCACCCATGAACCTTTTGCCCAAATTGTACAGTAGTCTTACAAGACCCTGTTTCATTTGTAAAATATATCAATGATGCTTAAATATTTGTTAGTGTAGATGTAAATTATTTCAGCTTCATGCCTTTTTGCATTGGTTGGGTTGAAAATTTTGACGAAATCACTCTATCTTGCACGGTTAAGAAGATAGAAGCAAATTCCTGTTTTTCTATTTTTGGCAAAAATTTGAAAATTCAAAATGGCCGCCATTTTTGGAAAAAGGAAATTTTTTTGAAAATTGCCAAGAGTACATTTCTTAGATACCCTATGGGTCGAAAATTTCAACAAAATAACTCTATTTTGCACGGTTAAGGCCAGTTTGTGTTTTTCCATTTTGGGCAAAAATTCGAAAATTCAAAATGGCTGCCATTTTTGGGGAGGGGAAAATTTTTTGAAAATTGCAGATTACATTCCTTAGATACCCTGTGGGTTGAAAAATTTCGACGAAATCGCTCTATCTCGCATGGTTAAGGAGATAGAAGCAAATTTGTGTTTTGCCATTTTTGGCAAAAATTTGAAAATTCAAAATGGCCGCCATTTTAGGGGAGGGGAAATTTTTTTTTAAAATGCCAAGAATACAATGCTGAAATACCTGTGGGTCGAAAATTTTGACGAAATCGCTCTATCTCGCATGGTTAAGGAGATAGAAGGAAATTTGTGTTTTGCCATTTTTGGCAAAACTTCGAAAATTCAAAATGGCCGCCATTTTTGGGGAGGGGAAAATTTTTTGAAAATTGCAAAGATTGCATTGCTTAGATACCCTGTGCGTCGAAAATTTTGCCGAAATCGCTCTATCTCGCACGGTTAAGGAGATAGAAGCAAATTAGTGTTTTGCCATTTTTGGCAAAAATTCGAAAATTTAAAATGGCCGCCATTTTTGGGGAGGGGAAAATTTTTTGAAAATTGCAAATATTACATTCCTTAGATACCCTGTGGGTCGAAAATTTCGACGAAATCGCTCTATCTCGCACGGTTAAGGAGATAGAAGCAAATTTGTGTTTTGCCATTTTTGGCAAAAATTCGAAAATTCAAAATGGCCGCCATTTTTGGGGAGGGGAAAATTTTTTGAAAATTGCAAAGAGTACACTCCTTAGATACCCTGTGGGTTGAAAATTTCGACGAAATCGCTCTATCTCGCATGGTTAAGGAGATAGAAGCAAATTTGTGTTTTGCCATTTTTGGCAAAAATTCGAAAATTCAAAATGGCCGCCATTTTTGGGGAGGGGAAAATTTTTTGAAAATTGCAAATATTACATTCCTTAGATACCCCGTGGGTCGAAAATTTCGACGAAATCGCTCTATCTCGCACGGTTAAGGAGATAGAAGCAAATTTGTGTTTTGCCATTTTTGGCAAAAATTCGAAAATTTAAAATGGCCGCCATTTTTGGGGAGGGGAAAATTTTTTGAAAATTGCAAATATTACATTCCTTAGATACCCTGTGGGTCGAAAATTTTGACGAAATCGCTCTATCTCGCACGGTTAAGGAGATAGAAGCAAATTTGTGTTCTGCCATTTTTGGCAAAAATTCGAAAATTCAAAATGGCCGCCATTTTTGGGGAGGGGAAAATTTTTTGAAAATTGCAAAGAGTACACTTGTCAGATACCCTGTGGGTCGAAAATTTTGCCGAAATCGCTCTATCTCGCACGGTTAAGGAGATAGAAGCAAATTACTCAAAAGTAGTACTGAAAATACACAATGAAGTACCTAAATGGCTATTACTCATGTACTGACAAAGCTAACAGTCCCAAATGCAATACCAAGCGAGCTATGGACATAACAATCTTGTATTCAAAATTGTAGTAAAATATCTTTAATTATTTTGGCTTAAATGCACGGAAACCAATGGGTACTGAAAATAGCTGTACTTAAGTATTACTCAGTAAGCAAAAGAGGTACAACAGCCAAAAGCAATCCCAAGCAAGCTACTGACCCAATAAGCCTGCATACCAAATTTGGTGACAATAGCTCTAATACTTTTCCTTTAAATGAGCGGAAACCATGCGTGAGGCCGGACATCGGACGCCGGACATCGGACGGCGAAAAAAGCAAAAATAATATATCCACCCCCCCAGGGGGGTGGACATAAAAATAGTCAGCCTTGGCAGGCAGGAACCCCAGCCCGCAGGTACAGCTAAATGGCAAACAACATTGAGATTTGAGAAAATCTTAGAAACAACTTCTGTTGTAAGAAGTACAGAGAACCCACGAGATGCCATGGCATGGCAACAGATACCCCCAAAACATAATCAGCTCTAGATCCTCTTGGGACAAACATATCCTGAAAATTTGGTGAAAATCTGTGTAGGGGTTTAGGCTGTGGAACACCCACAAACATTAAGACTCAAAAATCTTTGAAATGTTGCCATGGCAACAGTGGTAGCTGGATACCCACCAAAACCTAATCAGCTCTAGATCCTCTTGGGACAAACATCCCCTGAAAATTTGGTGAAAATCTGTGTAGGGGTTTAGTCTATGGAACACCCACAAACGTTAAAACCAGAAAATATTAAAAGTTTGCCATGGCAATAGTTGTTACCCGATACCCCCCAAATCCTAATCAGCTCTAGATCCTCTTGGGGTAAACATATTCTGAAAATTTGGTGAAAATCCGTGCAGGCGTTTAGTCTGTGGAACACCCACAATCTTAAGACTCGAAAATATTTAAAGTGTTGCCATGGCAACAATTGTTGCAGGATACCCCCTAAAACCTAATCAGCTCTAGATCCTCTTGGGGTAAACATCCCCTAAAAATTCGGTGAAAATCCATGCAGGGGTTTAGTCTGTGGAACACCCACAAACTTTAAGACCCGAAAATCTTAAAAGTGTTGCCATGACAACAGTTATTACCAGATATCCCCCAAAACGTAATCAGCTCTAGATCCTCTTGGGATAAACATCCCCTGAAAATTTGGTGAAAATCCGTGCTGGGGTTAAGTGTTGCCAACAGTTGTTACCGGATACCCCCAAAATCTAATCAGCTCTAGATCCTCTTGGGGTAAACATCCCCTGAAAATTTGGTGAAAATCTGTGCAGGTGTTTAGTCTGTGGAACACCCACAAACTTTATGCCCGCCGCCACCAACGCCGCCCGGACAGCGCAGGGGATGACTATAACCCCAGCCTTTATGGGCTGGGGTTAAAAAACTAGAACATACTGCTGAGAAAGTTTGAGAAAGCTGTAACAACTGGTTGGGCTTCATTGATATAAAGATACTTTCAACATACTGCAACGATCAGGATTTTGAGAGAAAGTATCATATTAATTAGTTAGTAAAATCTATAAAACATCATATAAATTAGTTGGTAAAATCTGTACAGTGTTAACTAATTGGATTGCGTTCTTTTTGATCATACATTTTTCCTACGTCTTTTTTCCCCGATAAACCGTTTATAAAGCATAGGGCAGACCATAAGTACCAGTGTGAACTTACTGAAGTTATGGCTGGAGTTTGAGGTGTGGCTCTGGTTATGTGCATTGTTTGGAGAGGAGAAATTCCCTGCATCTGTGGGCGAGGAAGTATTGGAAGACAACATACCAAATGGATCTGTGCCTTTCAGAGATGAACTGCAAAACAATACCAACAGCAGGATGGTCTGATCTGTTCTCTATTACCTAATCTACATTGATCTTATTGAGCAGGAAACATCTCTACTGCAACTGGGCTAAAACTGGATGTATCTTTACCACTATTTAAAAGATTCAGTAAATTGCCTAAATTCTCGAATTTGACTTATCCAAGAATTTAAATATTCTGGCATGAAACTGACTATAATGAGGGTTTGGATCTTTGAATAAATGTGGTTGCTAATCATTTGCCAATCATAACTATCAAACAAAATCTCCTTAACTTGGAAATTCAACTAATGTACTCTACTTTAAAATAAATTTTCAAGAAAATTTTAGCAATTTTCCTTTGCATGGAAAACCTTTCCAAAGTGTACTTACTAGACAGAGTTTAAACACACAAGATTAAATATTTGAAACTATAAACGGACTTACATGAGATTTTCAATATGTATAAGACAGACGTGCAAACTAACCTTGACAATGTTTCTGATAATGAGTTAGATTTTTTCATTTCACTGTTTGGCAAATTTTTCCGCTGAAAATATAACCATACAAAACAAAATTTATATATTTCCATTCATTTTATAATTTTTTTTATGTAAGATAATATGAAAATGTAGTGAGTTCATTTAGTTTACAATGCACTATTATGTGAAATTAAAGAACCAATTCTAATAAGATTATAAAAACAAATACAAAATTGATCCCAGTTCATCATTAATAACACAATATTACCGCACTATGTAAGCTTAGGTATTTATATGTAGAAAGTACAAAGCTATGAGACATGTTAATTTCATATGGCATAAGACGTCTGTATATAAGAGACAAGTACAAGGAGCTGCTAATAGGAAAATTGCCTCCAAAGATGGTTTTAAGAATCCTGCATTCCTGCCTGAGACTGGAGGCTATGTAAAACATACAACAGCAAAAAAAAGTAAAATGCTTTATTCTGAAGGCCTTTACTTCAAAGCAGGGACACAGTTGACTTTTAAAACTTATAATACAATGTACTCATTCAAGAAAAAAACTTTTAGTGTTTATGGTTCTAAATTTCAATCACCTCCCCATTTGTCTGCAATAGTTAATTCCGGTAATAACTGTTTCCAGTACATACCCACAACAAACAAGTTGATAGTTGGAGTTTTGCAATTGCGGTACTATCCAAATGGCAAAAAAAAAAAAATCGAGTATTATTCACAACAGAAAAAGAAATTGTTTTTGCACAGCATCCCAATGTGCATTAAATGATTTTCCTGAAATGACTATTTTGGTCTGTTTATTATGTTTTTCCATTTATAGTAAAATTCAACCTGCCTGAAACAAAATGGCAGAAAAATGTTTTCTTAAAGTGCCAGATGACTCTTTTGCTTTTCATGCAGATGTTCCAGATGACTGCATAAAACGGCGAGTATACCCTGGGGTTCAAAATTCCGTTGAAATCGCTCTATCTCCCACTGTTTCTGAGACAAAGGCGTTTTTACGCTTTACACAAAAGTTCAAGATGGCCGCAAAAAATAGTGGGTAACGATTTTGGCAAAAAAGGGCAGACGACACGGCGTACACCCTGTGAGTCGAAATATTTGTGTAAATTGCTCTATCTCACACCATTCCTGAGATAAACACTTTTTTTGCATTTTACACAGAAATTCAAGATGGCCACCAAAAATGGCGGGAAAATAATTTTTGGGCAAAAAGTGTCAGATGACTATATCGCTCTATCTCGCACCGCTTCTCAGATATTAAAGATTTTTCATTTTCATTGTTGACAAAAACTGTAATGTTTAGTTAATCGTTAATAACTCAGCCATTTTTTATTGGATCAACTTCAAAACTTAATCACTTCGAGACATCTATATAACAAACCTACTTGCAGAATTTCATCTGAATAGGTGAAGTGCTTTTTAAGTTATCATCTGGACAACCACACCCTTTCTAAAAACATGTTTTTGGTCATGTGACTTCTCTGATTGGTCTGATTTTCATGACACTATATTTAGATAACTTCCCCAAGGCTAATGCATACATGTGCTTAATTTGGACAGAATCGATCCATAGCTATAGCCAATACAAAATACAGGGAGCCGGCAGAGCCGAAAGACTCTCTCTCAGCTTTCCCCTGAATACCAACAAGCACCCCTTGCAGGATGCTTAATAACCACTTGCAGTCAGGTATGAACAAATATGGCTTATTCCTGAAGATTCATCTTTTCCAACTTGACTTCCCACAAACCATCACTGTCTCCACCATAGTACATACTGTTTTTGGTGTTGATCTGGTTCTGACTATTGGACTGACTATTGGACTATCCATTCTTGCTTCACATCAGTTTGGCACTGAATTAATTATTCTAACCACATAAAATCGAATAAATCTAGTGCAGTAATACTGTCGGCACAAAGACAGAGATCCAGGCCTCTAACTAGTGTGTATTTTGCTGCCTCTACTTCCGATTAGTATGACATTTTTTGTTAACCCCTATCTAATAACACACACAGACTAATTGACCAGAGTGTCCAGACGACTTCATATCGATGTAGTGAATGTGAGTGCTGCTTTCATACTCACACTAGCACCAGGACTGAGCCTCAAACCCTCCACTATATTCACTAGGGTGTCCACATTGCTGCCCCCACTGAGTCCGGATCCATTCTGATCCACAGGTTTGATCTCAACTTTGATCTTTGTGGTTTTCTCATCTGGATCTAAAACACAAACAGAAGAATATGGTAACTGTCGTGTCCAAAACAACTAACATGTTTACAGGCAACTGCACAACAAACATTTTAACATCATAAATAGGGCAGATCACCTCATATACATTGAAACAGTATGATAGAAAATTACAAAGAGGAGTATCATGCAAATTACATTTTTTATTTAAATTTCATTAATGCTCTGAATAAAACTCACAAATCATACGCAGTAGATAACCATAGATGTAAGGTAAGAATATTGGAAATAACAATAATTCCATGTCCATAATTTAGCTTAACATTATGCATTAAGCCAAAATAAAACAGAAATATTTTTATTTATTTAAATTTAAATAATTTTTTTTCACTGAAACATTAAACAATTACCTGATTCTGAATCAGAACTAGAGTACCAGCTATCTCTGTCACCATTATCTGTGATGTAACATGAAGGAAAATTACCACATTCCAATAAACTTGTCAGCTAAACAAATGTAACCACATTCAAGATTTGACTAATGTAAGTATTACAGCGCCCTCAGGACACTGTACAGGCCATATCATGATGAGTAGTTGAGGGAAAAGAAGAAAGAAGTACAGAGTGGTTGGTCTAGAATCTGCAATAAAATCATTTGGCACTGGCAAGTAGTTACTAACTGTCCCATTTCTACCTAGACTAGGAGTCAATACCAGAAGAGGTGGGAGGGGGTAGTATTTCACCACCATGGCCCAACAAAAAATTGGAGATTAAGTCTAAACAGAGATAAGTTACAAAAAGGCTTAATGTACAAAATTTATTTTATTTTCTGTTCAGAAAATAGCTGCCAACAAAGAATTCTTCTGTTTCTTTTACAGTCTTCCTTTGCAAATCTCAATGTAATTTGATTTAAAACAACACTGTTTTGTTGGGAACACTTAGCCATGCTGATGATATAATGTACATGTACTGATCTGTCCTGATCAGAAAAAAAAGATAAAGAAAACCATGTATTTTTGCAGTGATTGAATGTGTAGATAGTGGCACTGCTACAGAGGACATGTCGACTACTTTTGGTTTATTTGGTCAGAACTCTTTTCAAATTCAATTCAACTATTTCTCTAAACCATAAAATTGTACCAGATTTGTTAAAAATTCCCAATATTGTACCTCTTTATCTAGTTTATGTATTTTGACTCCTTGTTTACTTTTCCACAGAGAACCAGAAACTCTTTTCTGGTGCCAAAGAGCAGGCAGGGGGAAGCAATTACTTCAAAGCAATAATATTCCAGTGTATTTCCAGAAAGTGTACGTGAACATACAATGCTGACAGATGGTCAACATGGTGGACAGTCAATGCAAGACTTCCTGTTGCAAGTAATAGTACTGGTAGATAGTGTAGAGAGTTCATCAGAGCATTAAACCTCTCACATGCACACCACTCAAACACAGACAAAAGGATACTATTTAGGCGACTTTCCGGGGGAATGCTAAAACCTTCCTCATCAACCACAGGTGCATCCTGAAACACAAAATATTTTTCAATAGTTTACAATCTTTTGAAGAAACTGCAGGTAAACGTGTTAAAAACAGGATATGAATAGTACCATTTATAATAAGTACACACTTATGTTGTCACCATCTGTCACAATCTCAAAGGATTACCATTCAAATATTCTTATGACTTTTAAAGTACATTAGAGCACATAAGAATACATAACATGTCAGTTATAGGTCCAAATATTTTAGGTTAAACACATTTTCTTGCTGGGATTACTTTTCTTTTGTTAACTTTGATCTTATGATTTTCAAAGTAAAAAGTATTTGAATCAATAACAGCAGCCATAAATCAACTTCCATTGGGCCAGTTGTCTCATGAATCAACTGAGACAAACATAGTCACACACACTATGTTGCTAAAAATATGTACTGATGAGCAGCCACAACCTTCCACACAACTTTAATGAGAAGCCAATTGGCTGAATATTAAAGCCATGGAGCCCGAAGGGCTGAGTGCTTTAATACAGCAGATCGATAGTTTAAAACCATTATAAAGCACGAGAATTTGTCTTTTATTCCTATTCTAAAATGGTTACATAAATATTTTAGTAAAAACAAGCATTCTGACGCATGCATTTATCTCCCGCCATATAAATTAGATGTACTAAAGATAACATATTTTAACAAGGTGCTCTAAATGTAATACTTTTCAAGATATAATTGATTTAGTGCATGATTTCATGAATTTTAATGCATTAAAAATTATTTTAAAAATTCATTAAAAAAATTTAGCATGTGAAAGCTCTCCAAAATATAGGTGAATGAGTTATTTGAGAAATACTGGCTATCTGCAATACTTTTAGAGATAATAGGCAGTTACTCATTTTGAGTAGGTGAGTAATTAGCTACGGATCTGAAAATTCACTAATTGAAAGCTCTCCAAAATGTATGTGAATGAGTTATTTCAGAAATACTGGCTATCTGCAATACTTGTAGAGATAATTCGCATTTACTGATTTTGAGTAGGTGAATAATTAACTACGGGTGTGAAACTTCACCAAGTGAAAGCTCTCCCAAAAGTAGATGAATGAGTTATTTGATAAAAATTGGCTATCTGCAATACTTTTACAGATAATTCACATTTACTCATTTTGATTAGGCGAGTAATTAGCTGCGGGTCTGGAACTTCACCATATGAAAGCTCTCCCAAAAGTAGATGAACGAGTAATTTGATAAAAATTGGATACCCGCAATACTTTTAGAGATAATTAGCATTTACTCATTTTGAGTAGGTGAATAATTAGCTACGGGTCTGAAACCTCATCAAGTAAAAGCTCTCCCAAAAGTAGGTGAATGAGTTATTTGAGAAAAATTGGATATCTGCAATACTTTTACAGATAATTCACATTTACTCATTTTGAGTAGGTGAGTAATTAGCTACGGGTCTGGAACTTCACCATGTGAAAGCTCTCCCAAAAGTAGATGAACAAGTAATTTGATAAAAATTGGATACCCGCGATACTTTTAGAGATAATTAGCATTTACTCATTTTGAGGAGGTGAATAATTAGCTACGGCTCTGAAAATTCACCAAGTCAAAGCTCTCCCAAAAGTAGGTGAATGAGTTATTTGAGAAAAATTGGCTATCTGCAATACTTTTAAAGATAATTCACATTTACTCATTTTCAGTAGGTGAGTAATTATCTACGGGTCTGGAACTTCACCATGTGAAAGCCCTTCCAAAAGTAGATGAATGAGTTATTTGATAAAAATTGGATATCCGCAATACTTTTAGAGATAATTCACATTTACTCATTTTGAGTAGGTGAATAATTAGCTACGGGTCTGAAACCTCACCAAGTAAAAGCTCTCCCAAAAGTAGGTGAATGAGTTATTTGAGAAAAATTGGATATCTGCAATACTTTTACAGATAATTCACATTTACTCATTTTGAGTAGGTGAGTAATTAGCTACGGGTCTGGAACTTCACCATGTGAAAGCTCTCCCAAAAGTAGATGAACCAGTAATTTGATAAAAATTGGATATCCACAATACTTTTAGAGATAATTAGCATTTACTCATTTTGAGTAGGTGAATAATTAGCTACGGGTCTGAAACTTCACCAAGTGAAAGCTCTTCCAAAGTAGGTGAATGAGTTATTTAAGAAAAATTGGATATCCCCAATACTTTTAGGGATAATTCACATTTACTCATTTTGAGTAGGTGAGTAATTAGCTACGGGTCTGGAACTTCACCATGTGAAAGCTCTCCCAAAAGTAGATGAATGAGTTATTTGATAAAAATTTGATATCCGCAATACTTTTAGAGATAATTATCATTTACTCATTTTGAGTAGGTGAGTAATTAGCTACGGGTCTGGAACTTCACTATGTGAAAGCTCTCCCAAAAGTAGATGAACGAGTAATTTGATAAAAATTGGATATCCACAATACTTTTAGAGATAATTAGCATTTACTCATTTTGAGTAGGTGAATAATTAGCTACGGGTCTGAAACTTCACCAAGTGAAAGCTCTTCCAAAAGTAGGTGAATGAGTTATTCAAGAAAAATTGGATATCCCCAATACTTTTAGGGATACTTCACATTTACTCATTTTGAGTAGGTGAGTAATTAGCTACGGGTCTGGAACTTCACCATGTGAAAGCTCTCCCAAAAGTAGATGAATGAGTTATTTGATAAAAATTGGATATCCGCAATACTTTTAGAGATAATTATCATTTACTCATTTTGAGTGGGTGAATAATTAGCTACGGGTCTGAAACTTCACCATGTGAAAGCTCTCCCAAAAGTAGATGAAGCAGTTATTTGAGAAAAATTATGTCATTATTTTGCCACAAATAAGAAAATAGCTATTACTCACTTATGGCATGCAATAGAACCCCAAACTATATGCATTTACCCTACAGTCACAATTTCAAAGTAGGTATTACTCGGCTATCCAATGTGCGACAGGTCTGAAACTTTACTATGTGATAGGTTATCAAAAACTAGATGAATAACATATTTGAAAATATTTCCCTAACTTTAATACTTTTGAAGATATTTGACATTTACTTATGTTGTTATTTTGCTACAAATAAGAAAATAGCTATTACTCACTTATGACATGCAATACAACCCCAAAATATATACCATCTTATAGTTAAGGACAAAGTAGCTGAACAACATATTTGAAGAAAAAGCTGTAACTGCAATAGTTTTGGAGTTACAATGGATTTACTCAACAGTCACAATTTCAAAGTAGGTATTACTTAGCTATGCAATGTGCAACAGGTCTGAAACTTTACTATGTGATCGCTTACAAAAAAGTAGATGAATGACATATTTGAAAAGAATTCCGTAACTTTAATACTTCTGAAGATATTTGACATTTCCTTATGTCATTATTTTGCTACTAATAAGAAAATAGCTATTACTCACTTATGGCATGCAATAGAACCCCAAACTACATGCCAGCTTATAGCTAAGGACAAAGTAGGTGAACAACATATTTTACAAAAATATTGGTACTGCAATAGTTTTGGAGTTACAATGGATTTACTCAACTGTAGAATTTCAAAGTAGCTATTACTCAGCTATCCAATGTGCAACAGATCTGAAACTTTACTATGTGATAGCTTATGAAAAAGTAGATGGATAACATATTTGAAAAGAATTCCCTGACTTTAATACTTTTGAAGATATTCGACATTTACTTATGTCATGATTTTCTTACAAATAACAAAATAGCTATTACTCACTTATGGCATGCAATAGAACCCCAAACTATGTACCATCTTATAGCTAAGGACAAAGTAGCTGAACAACATATTTTAGGAAAATACTCTAACTGCAATAGTTTTGGAGTTACAATGGCTTTACTCAACAGTCAGAATTTCAAAGTAGCTATAACTCAGCTATCCAAGGTGCAACAGGTCTGAAACTTTACTATGTTATAGCTTACCAAAAAGTAGATAGACAACATATTTGAAAAGATTTCCCTAACTTCAATACTTTTGAAGATATTTGACATTTACTTCTTCTGTTATTTAGCTACAAATGAGAAAATAGCTATTACTCACTTATGGTAAGCAATAGAACCCCAAACTATGTCCCATCTTATAGTTAAGAACAAAGTAGCTGAACAACATATTTTAGGAAAATACTGTAACTGCAATAGTTTTGGAGTTACAATGGCTTTACTCAACAGTCAGAATTTCAAAGTAGCTATTACTCAGCTATCCAAGGTGCAACAGGTCTGAAACTTTACTATGTCATAGCTTACCAAAAAGTAGATGGACAACATATTTGAAAAGATTTCCCTAACTTTAATACTTTTGAAGATATTTGACATTTACTTCTTCTGTTATTTAGCTACAAATGAGGAAATAACTATTACTCACTTATGGTAAGCAATAGAACCCCAAACTATGTACCATCTTATAGCTAAGGACAAAGTAGCTGAACAACATATTTTAGGAAAATACTGTAACTGCAATAGTTTTGGAGTTACAATCGCTTTACTCACCAGTCAGAATTTCAAAGTAGCTATTACTCAGCTATCCAAGGTGCAACAGGTCTTAAACTTTAGTATGTGATAGCTTACCAAAAAGAAGATGGAAAACATATTTGAAAAGATTTCCCTAACTTCAATACTTTTGAAGATATTTGACATTTACTTCTTCTGTTATTTAGCTACAAATGAGAAAATAGCTATTACTCACTTATGGCATGCAATGGGACCCCAAACTATGTACCATCTTATAGCTAAGGACAAAGTAGCTGAACAACATATTTGAAGAAAAAGTTGTTACTGCAATAGTTTTGGAGTTATGAGCCCTTTACTCAAAGTAGCTATGATTGCTATTACTCACTTATCTTTAGGCCTAAGTCAATAAAACCAAAACTTTTTTCAAGGGCATGAAAATTCATTGGGACAATTAATTTACAAAAAACCTGTAGCTGTAGTAGTTTTGGAGAAATCTGCGTGACTAACTAACACACGCACGCACGCACACACAGACATCATTTCATAATCTCCCTCCCGGGCTAAAGCCCGGCGGGAGATAATAAGGGGTAAATCTTAGGCAAAAATCAAAACAAATCCAACGCCATGTTGGCTGTTCCATCAATGCAACATACATAGTGACATCTAGGGTAAAAAGAGTAAGTATTTTTGTCACTCTATTGTCATAGAAGTTGTTATGAAATATTGAGAGATTGTTACTGTAGATGCTTTCATTTTTTGTAAGCTTTAAAACGATATGCTATTTATTAAAATCAGGCAAGAAATAACAATTTTATAAATATTTTAACCACTTATTTTACCGCGAGTTGTTTGTTTACATTTGTACGCGAAGGGATGTTGTACGTAGAATTCAACAGCGTTACTTTATTTACCGTTCTATATTCGCTATTTCTGAATTGCGCAAAAGACATGTCCAAGGTCACTGTGCAGCCTACCATTTTAGAATTGGAAATTAGGATTAAAACAAATGTTATTCCAAGAGAAAGATGCACTAATTGGGAAATCTGCATATGTATATGTGAAAACAGCCCTTGTAAAATGAAGCAAGCATCCTTTAAATGCTAACTAGAAATCGGCCGCCCTGTTGATAGTAGATGCGAATAGAAACAGGATAGCATAGAAGAACACACATTATCATGTGTAATGTCCACCCATGAACCTTTTGCCCAAATTGTACAGTAGTCTTACAAGACCCTGTTTCATTTGTAAAATATATCAATGATGCTTAAATATTTGTTAGTGTAGATGTAAATTATTTCAGCTTCATGCCTTTTTGCATTGGTTGGGTTGAAAATTTTGACGAAATCACTCTATCTGGCATGGTTAAGAAGATAGAAGCAAATTCCTGTTTTTCTATTTTTGGCAAAAATTTGAAAATTCAAAATGGCCGCCATTTTTGGGAAAAGGAAATTTTTTTGAAAATTGCCAAGAGTACATTTTCTAGATACCCTATGGGTCGAAAATTTCAACGAAATAACTCTATTTGGCACGGTTAAGGCCAGTTTGTGTTTTTCCATTTTGGGCAAAAATTCGAAAATTCAAAATGGCTGCCATTTTTGGGGAGGGGAAAATTTTTTGAAAATTGCAAAGATTACATTCCTTAGATACCCCGTGGGTTGAAAATTTCGACGAAATCGCTCTATCTCGCATGGTTAAGGAGATAGAAGCAAATTTGTGTTTTGCCATTTTTGACAAAAATTTGAAAATTCAAAATGGCCGCCATTTTAGGGGACGGGAAATTTTTTTTTAAATTGCCAAGAATACAATGCTGAAATACCTGTGGGTCGAAAATTTTGACGAAATCGCTCTATCTCGCACGGTTAAGGAGATAGAAGCAAATTTGTGTTTTGCCATTTTTGGCAAAAATTCGAAAATTCAAAATGGCCGCCATTTTTGGGGAGGGGAAAATTTTTTGGAAAATTGCAAAGATTGCATTCCTTAGATACCCTGTGGGTCGAAAATTTCGACGAAATCGCTCTATCTCGCACGGTTAAGGAGATAGAAGCAAATTTGTGTTTTGCCATTTTTGGGAAAAATTCGAAAATTCAAAATGGCCGCCATTTTTGGGGAGGGGAAAATTTTTGGAAAATTGCAAAGATTGCATTCCTTAGATACCCTGTGGGTCGAAAATTTCGACGAAATCACTCTATCTCGCACGGTTAAGGAGATAGAAGCAAATTAGTGTTTTGCCATTTTTGGCAAAAATTCGAAAATTCAAAATGGCCGCCATTTTTGGGGAGGGGAAAATTTTTTAAAAATTACCAAGAGTACAATGCTCAGATACCCTGTGGGTCGAAAATTTTGACGAAATCACTCTATCTGGCACGGTTAAGGAGATAGAAGGAAATTTGTGTTTTGCCATTTTTGGCAAAAATTCGAAAATTCAAAATGGCCGCCATTTTGGGGGAGGGGAAAATTTTTGGAAAATTGCAAAGATTGCATTCCTTAGATACCCTGTGGGTCGAAAATTTCGACGAAATCGCTCTATCTCGCACGGTTAAGGAGATAGAAGGAAATTTGTGTTTTGCCATTTTTGGCAAAAATTCGAAAATTCAAAATGGCCGCCATTTTTGGGGAGGGGAAAATTTTTGGAAAATTGCAAAGATTACATTCCTTAGATACCCTGTGGGTCGAAAATTTCGACGAAATCGCTCTATCTCGCACGGTTAAGGAGATAGAAGCAAATTAGTGTTTTGCCATTTTTGGCAAAAATTCGAAAATTCAAAATGGCCGCCATTTTTGGGGAGGGGAAAATTTTTGGAAAATTGCAAAGATTACATTCCTTAGATACCCTGTGGGTCGAAAATTTCGACGAAATCGCTCTATCTCGCACGGTTAAGGAGATAGAAGCAAATTAGTGTTTTGCCATTTTTGGCAAAAATTCGAAAATTCAAAATGGCCGCCATTTTTGGGGAGGGGAAAATTTTTGGAAAAATTACCAAGAGCACAATGGTCAGATACCCTGTGGGTCGAAAATTTTGACGAAATCGCTCTATCTGGCACGGTTAAGGAGATAGAAGCAAATTGGTGTTTTGCCATTTTTGGCAAAAATTCGAAAATTCAAAATGGCCGCCATTTTTGGGGAGGGGAAAATTTTTTGAAAATTGCAAAGATTGCATTCCTTAGATACCCTGTGGGTCGAAAATTTCGACGAAATCGCTCTATCTCGCACGGTTAAGGAGATAGAAGCAAATTAGTGTTTTGCCATTTTTGGCAAAAATTCGAAAATTCAAAATGGCCGCCATTTTTGGGGAGGGGAAAATTTTTTAAAAATTACCAAGAGTACAATGCTCAGATACCCAGTGGGTCGAAAATTTTGACGAAATCGCTCTATCTGGCACGGTTAAGGAGATAGAAGCAAATTGGTGTTTTGCCATTTTTGGCAAAAATTCGAAAATTCAAAATGGCCGCCATTTTTGGGGAGGGGAAAATTTTTTGAAAATTGCAAAGATTGCATTCCTTAGATACCCTGTGGGTTGAAAATTTCGACGAAATCGCTCTATCTCGCACGGTTAAGGAGATAGAAGCAAATTTGTGTTTTGCCATTTTTGGCAAAAATTCGAAAATTCAAAATGGCCGCCATTTTTGGGGAGGGGAAAATTTTTTGAAAATTGCAAATATTACATTCCTTAGATACCCTGTGGGTCGAAAATTTCGACGAAATCGCTCTATCTCGCACGGTTAAGGAGATAGAAGCAAATTAGTGTTTTGCCATTTTTGGCAAAAATTCGAAAATTCAAAATGGCCGCCATTTTTGGGGAGGGGAAAATTTTGTTAAAATTACCAAGAGCACAATGCTCAGATACCCTGTGGGTCGAAAATTTTGACGAAATCGCTCTATCTGGCACGGTTATGGAGATAGAAGCAAATTTGTGTTTTGCCATTTTTGGCAAAAATTCGAAAATTCAAAATGGCCGCCATTTTTGGGGAGGGGAAAATTTTGTTAAAATTACCAAGAGCACAATGCTCAGATACCCTGTGGGTCGAAAATTTTGACGAAATCGCTCTATCTGGCACGGTTAAGGAGATAGAAGCAAATTTGTGTTTTGCCATTTTTGGCAAAAATTCGAAAATTCAAAATGGCCGCCATTTTTGGGGAGGGGAAAATTTTTTGAAAATTGCAAAGATTGCATTCCTTAGATACCCTGTGGGTCGAAAATTTCGACGAAATCACTCTATCTCGCACGGTTAAGGAGATAGAAGCAAATTAGTGTTTTGCCATTTTTGGCAAAAATTCGAAAATTCAAAATGGCCGCCATTTTTGGGGAGGGGAAAATTTTTTAAAAATTACCAAGAGTACAATGCTCAGATACCCTGTGGGTCGAAAATTTTGACGAAATCGCTCTATCTGGCACGGTTAAGGAGATAGAAGCAAACTGGTGTTTTGCCATTTTTGGCAAAAATTCGAAAATTCAAAATGGCCGCCATTTTTGGGGAGGGGAAAATTTTTTGAAAATTGCAAAGATTGCATTCCTTAGATACCCTGTGGGTCGAAAATTTCGACGAAATCACTCTATCTCGCACGGTTAAGGAGATAGAAGCAAATTAGTGTTTTGCCATTTTTGGCAAAAATTCGAAAATTCAAAATGGCCGCCATTTTTGGGGAGGGGAAAATTTTTTAAAAATTACCAAGAGTACAATGCTCAGATACCCTGTGGGTCCAAAATTTTGACGAAATCGCTCTATCTGGCACGGTTAAGGAGATAGAAGCAAACTGGTGTTTTGCCATTTTTGGCAAAAATTCGAAAATTCAAAATGGCCGCCATTTTTGGGGAGGGGAAAATTTTTTGAAAATTGCAAAGATTGCATTCCTTAGATACCCTGTGGGTCGAAAATTTCGACGAAATCGCTCTATCTCGCACGGTTAAGGAGATAGAAGCAAATTTGTGTTTTGCCATTTTTGGCAAAAATTCGAAAATTCAAAATGGCCGCCATTTTTGGGGAGGGGAAAATTTTTTGAAAATTGCAAATATTACATTCCTTAGATACCCTGTGGGTCGAAAATTTCGACGAAATCGCTCTATCTCGCACGGTTAAGGAGATAGAAGCAAATTAGTGTTTTGCCATTTTTGGCAAAAATTCGAAAATTCAAAATGGCCGCCATTTTTGGGGAGGGGAAAATTTTTTAAAAATTACCAAGAGTACAATGCTCAGATACCCAGTGGGTCGAAAATTTTGACGAAATCGCTCTATCTGGCACGGTTAAGGAGATAGAAGCAAATTTGTGTTTTGCCATTTTTGGCGAAAATTCAAAATGGCCGCCATTTTTGGGGAGGGGAAAATTTTTGGAAAATTGCAAAGATTGCATTCCTTAGATACCCTGTGCGTCGAAAATTTCGACGAAATCACTCTATCTCGCACGGTTAAGGAGATAGAAGCAAATTAGTGTTTTGCCATTTTTGGCAAAAATTCGAAAATTCAAAATGGCCGCCATTTTTGGGGAGGGGAAAATTTTTGGAAAATTGTAGATTGCATTCCTTAAATACCCTGTGGGTCGAAAATTTCGACGAAATCGCTCTATCTCACACGGTTAAGGAGATAGAAGCAAATTTGTGTTTTGCCATTTTTGGCAAAAATTCGAAAATTCAAAATGGCCGCCATTTTTGGGGAGGGGAAAATTTTTTGAAAATTGCAAATATTACATTCCTTAGATACCCTGTGGGTCGAAAATTTCGACGAAATCGCTCTATCTCTTACGGTTTCTGAGATATTAGCAAATTACTCAAAAGTAGTACTGAAAATACACAATGAAGTACCTAAATGGCTATTACTCATGTACTGACAAAGCTATCAGTCCCAAATGCAATACCAAGCGAGCTATGGACATAACAATCTTGTATTCAAAATTGTAGTAAAATATCTTTAATTATTTTGGCTTAAATGCACGGAAACCAATGGGTACTGAAAATAGCTGTACTTAAGTATTACTCAGTAAGCAAAAGAGGTACAACAGCCAAAAGCAATCCCAAGCAAGCTACTGACCCAATAAGCCTGCATACCAAATTTGGTGACAATAGCTCTAATACTTTTCCTTTAAATGAGCGGAAACCATGCGTGACGCCGGACATCGGACGCCGGACGCCGGACGCCGGACATCGGACATCGGACGGCGAAAAAAGCAAAAATAATATATCCACCCCCCAGGGGGGTGGACATAATAATGACTGCTGTGGGTAGAGCAGAAAAGATTCATACTACTTACCTTCTTTTCATTCGTCTCACTACAAATATAACAAGTACACAGTTTAACATCCAGTCAGGTTTACATATACAATCACTAATTTCCTTTTAATTTGAATTATTTTAACCATGTCTGACATTTGTTAAATCATGTTTTGCTGCTTCTGAAATAATTTAAATTGTGAAACAAATTTTTATTTATTTATTTTTTTTTTTTTAGGGAGCTGGGGGAGGGGGAAGGGCAAAGGTAGGAAACTAGTAATGGCACAAAAAGAAATCTAGTATAAAACAAAAAGCGAAAAGAAGTAATATTTTGTTTAAATACCAATAATTTGCATATAATTGTTGACGCCTCATTGGCAACCCCATTGTTGCTACATTCCAGAAATAAACTAGAGGATCGCTTGCAAAAAAAAAGATAATGTTTTTGCATAGCAAAAACAAAGCGTCCCGAAAAGGATATAAAGGTGAGTGCTAAAGTATTAAGAAAATGCTTCGTTTCTAGCCTTATACTGTTGTGGCATCCAAAGTCAGCGCAGTCTGCTCTATCTAGCACGGTTTTCAAGATATAAGCATTTTTGTGTTTTGCAAAAAATAAAAAAATTTAAAATGTCCGCTATATTTGGCGAGACAAAAATATTTTGAAAATTGGCATGGCTACTCTGCAGAGATACCCAGCAGGTCCAAAATTTTGTTGAGTTCACTCCATATAGCACGGTTTTCGAGATATAAGCATTTTTGTGTTTTGCAAAAACTTTGAAAATTCAAAATGGCCACCATTTTTGGGGAGACAAAAATTTTTGTCAAGACCACTGCCGTGGTGTGTATCTCCCGCCGAGCATTAAAGCAGAAGAAATTGCAAATTTAATAAGTAAATTAAATTTTTATAAGTTAATACCCTATCCAATGGACAATAGCTTATCCGGTCGGCGCAGACCGGCCCGCCAAACGTCAGAAAAAGACGTCCTGTGTTTCCACCGGCCAGGCCGGCCCAGTCCTGTGCACTCGCCAGGTGGCGTGTAGTACTTCCTTCCTGTCTAGACAGCGTGACGTCATAGCATCTTTTTCGTTGTCTAAACCTATTGGACCCCTAGTAAGCTGATAGCGGGGTCGGAGGGAGGGTCTTGTGTGTCCATTGGATAGGGTATTAACTTATAAAAATTTAATTTACTTATTAAATTTGCAATTTTATTGCGTTAATACATCCTATCCAATGGACAATAGCTGAATAACTACCGCTTGGTCGGCGGGTAAGTTACTAGGGATTAAAGTTGAACTTATGTCCGAGATTATAAACATCTCTCCTTTAGCCTGGGTGGACCTTGAAGTCAAAAGGCACCCTTAAGGCTATGGTCGAATATCATCATCCGGTTGTCCGGAATGGAACCGTCAGAATCGACCTTGCCCCCCCCCCCCCTTTTTTTTAACAGACCTGCTCTGAGGTAGGGGAAGAGAGGGATGAGTTCAATCCCATAAAATAACATCTCCTGGAGGAAGTTCGTGAGAGATTTTTTTTTTTTTTTTTTTTGTTGTTCTTAACTAAACGTGCTATATATACAAATATGTGCAGTATTTACATATGTACAGATCTCCTCTAGGTACCAGTCTGTTGGTGGATCTGCTGAGCAGCCACAACCGGTCCAAGATGGTAGAGCTCTGAATCAGCCCAGGCCACATCCTTCAGGTAGAATTGGGTGAAGGTATTATGAGATTTCCAGTGGCAGGCCGCTAAGATCTGTTCTAAGGAAACTCCCGATTGGAAAGCCTTAGAAGCCGCAAAGGCCCTGACATCATGAGCTTTAACTTGATGTAGGGTGTGGGCCTGATGATCAGAGAGCTCATAGCATAGGATCACAGTTTGCTTGATCCATGAGGAGATAGTGGCAGGGGAGATGTCTTTGTCGAAACCCTTCTTGAAGGAGACAAAGACTAACTCCTTGTGTTGCCTGAGGTCTGAAGTCCGGTCCAAGTAGTAGCGCAGTGCTCTGATTGGACAGAGGGATCTGTCAGACTTGAGGGATTTATCTAGAGTAGGAGCCAGGGCTGGTATGACCACTGGGGCTACACTCTGTGGACCCTCCTTGGCCAGCTGATTCTTAGAGAGAAAGCTGGGGGATGGAAAAAGAGACACCTTAGACCAGTCCGACTGGTGCCTGATGTTTTTATGCTGCCATGCATGGATTTCACTCCTTCTTTTGCCAGAGCCCAGGGCCAAAAGGAAGACAGTCTTGAAGGTCACATGCTTCAGAGACGCCTCCCTAAGTGGTTCGAAGGGAGCCTTTGTCAGCTGGTGTAGTACCAGGGAAAGGTTCCAGGAGGGTATCCCCCTCCGCCCTTTGGGTCTGTCTCTGTGGAAACTTTCCAAGAGACGAGTGAGGTTATCATTTTTGCTGATATTGATTGATGTGTCACCCAGTTTATCAGCAATGGCAGATCTGTATCCATCAATGGTGCTGGGCTGTAATTTCTTGTCCTCAAAGAGGTACATTAAGAAGTCAGCTACTGACTTTACAGGTGGTGACCTGAAGTCCACCTGATTAGTGTCGCACCACTTTGTAAAAATGGTCCACTTTGCCTCATAGACTGATCTGGTTGACTTTCTTTGAGGAGCCTCAATTCTTGCTGCCACTGCCTTAGAGAAGCCCTGTTCTTTGATTTTTGTGGCTCTAGGAGCCAGGCATGGAGATTTAGATTTGTCAGATTTCTGTGAGGGATCTGATTGAAGGGCTGTGTTAGCAGACTGGGCAGGTTGGGTAGGCTGAGAGGGACCTGGCTGGACATGTTCACTAGGTCCCAAAACCAAGGCATGTTGGGCCACCCCGGGGCAATCAGAATGAGTCTCTTGCACGGGGAGTCCAGTAGCTTCTCCACCACTTTGCCCAAGATGGAGGTCGGTGGGAAGGCGTATGCATCCAGATCGTCCCATGGCAGGGTGAGAGCATCCACTGCTATAGCCAGGGAGTCCGGTACCGGAGAGACAAACTGAGGTAACTTGTGGTTGAACCTCGTGGCAAATAGGTCTATTTGAGGCCGGTGCCATTGATTGCATAGTTGTTGGAAAACTTCCGGAAGGAGGGACCATTCTGTTTGGATGGTCTGACCCAGCCTGGACAGCTTGTCGGCTATCACATTTAAATGGCTTGGGATGTGTCGGGCTTTTAGAGTCACTTGTCTCTGGGAGCACCAGGTCAAGATTCTCCATAGTAGGGCACACAGTGGGCCCGACCTCATGCCTCCTTCCTTGTTTATGTAAGCTACCACTGTAGTGTTGTCGGTTGCCACCAGAACCATTTTGTCTACACAAAGGTTTTGAAACTCTTTGAGGGCCAGGAAGACCGCTTTGAGTTCTAGATAATTTATGTGCAGTTTGCTTTCTGGCACCGACCAGGTCCCTCTTGCAGTGAACTCGTTTAAGTGAGCGCCCCACCCTTCTTTTGATGCGTCTGTAAATATCTGCAGAGCATGTCTTACTGGGTGTAGTGGTTGGCCTTGAAGCACATTGTCTTCCTCTAGCCACCATTGTAAGTGGGGGTGCAGGGACCTTGGTAGGGGGATAATCTTCTCTAGAGATTCTGGTACCCTCCAATTGTTCTTGAGATGCCACTGTATGGGTCTCATGTGTAGTCGGCCGAGGTGAACCTGTTTTTCTGTGGCTGTTAGTAGGCCTATCAGGGACATGAACTGTCGGGCCGGACAGGCCGGTAACGACAGGAGTAGATGTATCTTGTCCTGAAGGCTTTGCCACCGGTCCGGTGTAGGTCTGACCCGACCAGACCTGAGGTCGAACTGGTAACCTACAAAGTCGAAGATCTGTTTGGGTTCCAGCTCTGATTTCTCCAAATTCACCAGCCAACCTAGGTCCTGGCACATTTTGATCAGGACTTGGGTATGGTGGAGACAAGTTTTGCGGGATTTGGATCTCACCAACCAGTCGTCTAGGTACTGGTGGATTCTTATACCCTTGTGTGTGGCCATCAGTTTCACCTCCTTTGCGACCACAGTAAACTCCAAGGGGGCTGTGGACAGGCCGAACGGCAGGGCCTTGAATTGGTATGTTAGCCCTTGGACGTGAAATCTCAAATATTTCCTGGATTGTTCCTGTATTGGAATATGGAAATAGGCGTCCTGAAAGTCTATGGATGTGACCCATTCCCCTTGTTGGAGTGATGACCTGATGGTTTCCGGCGTCTCCATCTTGAATTTCTCCACCTTGAGGAAGAGATTTAGTTTGCTCAGGTCTAGGATAGGTCTCCACCTGTTGTTTGGTTTCGGAACTAGAAATAGCCGGTTGAAAAACCCTAGGGACTTTTGATTTTGAACTAGTTCCACTGCATTTTTGTCGATAAGTTGATGTAATGCCTCCATCAGGTAGCTGTCCCTGTGAGGATTGACATAGCAACTTACGACTGTGGGATATCTTGTGAGCCTGGGTCGAATCCGGAAGGGGAGGGGGTAACCCTCTTTCAAAATATGAGTTACCTTCGGACCGGCCCCTAGCTCCAGCCAAACTTTCCAAAAGTGTTGGAATCGAGCCCCTACAGGATAAGTTGTGACAACATTTCTGACATTTGTTACAGGTTGGACATAAGACAATTGAGTGACACAAGAAACACCTTTCACATATTTTACTGTATGATTCTTTTGAAAGGGATGACAACCTGCTACCCCGGGACTTATTTCTTTCTTTTGCGAAAGCCCGGGGGCAGTATGAGCATGGTTCACAACATTTAATTTTACAAAAGTGTCTTTGTATTGTCTTTGATCTGTAACTGGGCTCCCGGCCAGCAGTCCTTCCTGTGATTTGAGAACACATTGATTGTCATTTATAGGACTGCTGGCCCTTGGCTGGTCGCGAGGAGTAGTAAGATGATTTGCCTCTGCCTCTCTTGCTTTGTCCTCTGTATCCCACATTTTTCCAAGCTGGACGATCCGGCTTTTTATTGTCTGGTCGCTTTTCAGGTCGCTCATATGGGTGGAAGCGAGCTTTCTTCCCGGTGTGAATCTGTCCTTTCGATTCAAAGGCGGCTATGTCCTGCTCTGCCTGCTTTAAGGCTTCTTCTGGGAAAAGTGTAGACATGTTAAGCGGACCTGTCCGGAGAGCAGCCAAGGTGTCCGGCTTTATACCAGGTTTGAGGTGAGATAGGTATGCATCCCTCCTGGTGAGTGTGGAGTTGGCCACTGTAATGAAAACAAAATCAGTAAGATGTTCAAAGGTCCTGGCCATAGCTTGGGTGATACCCGAGTTAAAATCCAGGAGGAACTGCAATTCCTCAGCAGCACCAGAGACCTTGGATGAAGATTTTCCCTTACTAAGATCCAACTTAATGGCTTTTAACTGTGATCTCATATTGTCCTGCACTTTGTTCAGACACCTATTGAATGCTGCGGCCTGATTGCACATGGTGGATGCTTCGCGGGCTGCCTTCTCCCAGCGTCGTAGATTGTCCTGAGAGATCTGACGCGAAGGGGGAGGGGTGGAGGCAATACCTGCTGCTCTGGCAATCCTGCTGTAGGTGCTGTTAACTTTGGCTGAGTCGGTATTCCAAGAAGACAATGACTTGCCAGAAGCGGACTTTTGTGGGTCAGATGCCAAACCGTACCATTTCTGTTGTGATCTGGCTGGTCGTATAAATTGGTCTTTCAGTAAACCACCCGCCTCTGAGCTGCGAGACGGGTAGCCTTCTACCAAGGTCAAGTTAAGTTTACCCATTTTTTTGCACAGCCACTCATCCGTGGGCATTTTGACCGACACCTTCCCTGTGGGTTGAGTCCTTGGGCCAGCAAAGGGGTTGTCGTCCGATGTAGATGTTGTGGTATCAATATCCGGAATGTCTGTCCACCCCATGTAGGACCTGATCCCCCTCATCGTCTCCCTGTAATTCTGATCCTCTGAGAGGGTCTGGTCGGGATCAGTCACAGTGTCATCCGGGTCGTTGTCGGACACCTCCCCTTCGTCTACAAAGATATCCACTGGGGGTCGGTCGGAAAACTCAGATTCGGAATCAGTGTCCATGGAAGCTGAGTCATGTTTGCCGGCCGGTGCTGAGGACGATTTACTGGAGGCCTGAAGAAAAGGTGAGCCGGTCCCAGGTAAATCTGAAAGTTGGTCGGTGTTTGTTTTGTCCTGAGGCAATTTGCTGGTCGATTGAACCTTGGAGCCAATCTGAGAGACACCCTGCAAATCTGAAGATTTCTTGACAGTAGATGAAAGCGATTTGTCCGTTGCCTGTCTCTGAGGAGAGTGGTCGGTGCTGGACAAATCTGAGGTTGGTAGTTTTTCAGCCGGTCGGATGAAAGGTTCTGAGGATTTAACTACACCAACTGGTGGGGTGTGCGTCGGTGTGATCTTAACCGGAGCAAAGGTCGGTTCTTGATTATCCAAGGTTTTTGCAATGAGGAGAGCTTCTAGTCTATTAAACCTCTCCGACCATTTAAGGTCTAACTCGTCAATCCGGGAATCTGCTGCGGATTTGTGAGCTTGAGGTGGCGATTTAGAAGGCTTTCCTTCAGCAGTCTTGTGTTTAGCGGAAGATTTCTTTTCCTGGGATTCTGTTTTCTTCTTTTTCTTTTCAGAACTCAAACCCGGGGATTTGACTACCCCTTGGGCGTCCACAGCTCCCACTACCGTCACAGAGGACGGGTCGATGAGAGAGGAACTAGCTGAGTCTTTGTTTGGTGTATCAGAAGATTTCTTAAGCTCTCGCTTTTCCTTTTTAATCCTATAACTAGGAGTGGACAACTGTAAGCGTTGGTCCTCTGTGAGGGAGTTGCAAGCAGGGCAGTCATTATGTGAAATACAAGGATCTGAGCCTTTACTTTTTTCTCTACATCTAGCGCAGAAACTATGGCTGTCGAAACTGGCCATAATGTGACCACAGCTCCCGTGTTTCTGGCTAGGAGAAGACATAATGTACTGAAAGGATGTGAAAATAAGATACAAACGTTCTATGACACTCCCACAACAATGTTATATAACTTCCGAAACACTTCTTGAAGATAAATTGACAAATTCCAAAATATAAATTCACTCTCAAATTTTCGTGTACACAGGGCACGCGCCAAACGAAAAAGATGCTATGACGTCACGCTGTCTAGACAGGAAGGAAGTACTACACGCCACCTGGCGAGTGCACAGGACTGGGCCGGCCTGGCCGGTGGAAACACAGGACGTCTTTTTCTGACGTTTGGCGGGCCGGTCTGCGCCGACCGGATAAGCTATTGTCCATTGGATAGGATGTATTAACGCAATAAAATAGCTTTTCCGAGATATTCACAATTTTTCATTTTCGTGTGTGAAAGGTCTTCCAAAAGTAGGTGAATGAGTTATTTGAGAAAAATTGGCTATCTGCAATACTATTAAGAGATAATTCACATTTACTCATTTTGAGTAGGTGAATAATTATCTATGGGTCTGAAACTTCACCAAGCGAAAGCTCTCCCAAAAGTAGGTGAATGAGTTATTTGAGAAAAATTGGCTATCTGCAATACTTTTAGAGATAATTTGCATTTTGAGTAGGTGAGTAATCAGCTATGGGTCTGAAACTTCACCATGTGAAAGCTCTCCCACAAGTAGATGAATGAGTATTTGATAAAAATTGGGTATCCGCAATACTTTTACAGATAATTAGCATTTACTCATTTTGAGTAGGTGAATAAATAGCTATGGGTCTGAAACTTCACAGAGTGAAAGCTCTCCCAAAAGTAGGTGAATGAGTTATTTGAGAAAAATTGGCTATCTGCAATACATTTAGAGATAATTCACATTTACTCATTTTGAGTAGGTGAATAATTAGCTATGGGTCTGAAACTTCACCAAGTGAAAGCTCTGCCAAAAGTAGGTGAATGAGTTATTTGAGAAAAATTGGCTATCTGCAATACTTTTAGAGATAATTCGCATTTACTCATTTTGAGTAGGTGAGTAATTTGCTATTGGTCTGAAACTTCACCAAGTGAAAGCTCTCCCAAAAGTAGGTGAATGAGTTATTTGAGAAAAATTGGCTATCTGCAATACTTTTAGAGATAATTCGCATTTACTCATTTTGAGTAGGTGAGTAATTGGCTATGGGTCTGAAACTTCACCATGTGAAAGCTCTTCCAAAAGTAGGTGAATAAGTTATTTGAGAAAAATTGGCCATCTGCAATACTTTTAGAGGTAATTCGCATTTACTCTTTTTGAGTAGGTGAGCAATTAGCTATGGGTCTGAAACTTCACCAAGTGAAAGCTCTTTGGGATAGCTGCTTTGCAGAGATACCCTGAAGATAAAAAATTTCGTCGAAATCGCTCTATGTAGCACGGTTTTCGAAATATTAGCATTTTTGTGTTTTGCAATTTTTGCGCAAAAATTCATTCGAAAATTCAAAATGGCCGCCATTTTTGGCAAGACAAATTTTTTTTGAAAATTGGCATGGCTACTCTGCAGAGATACCCAGTGGGTCAAAAATTTCGACGAAATCGCTCTATCTAGCACGGTTTTCGAGATATAAGCATTTTTGTGTTTTGCAATTTTGCGAAAAATTCTAAAATTCAAAATGGCCGCCATTTTTTGCGAGAAATTTTTTGTTTGAAAATTGGCATGGCTACTCTGCAGAGATACCCTGCGGGTCAAAAATTTCATCGAAATCGCTCTATCTAGCAGGGTTTTTGAGATATAAGCATTTTTATGTTTTGCAATTTTTGCAAAAAATTCGAAAATTCAAAATGGCCGCCATTTTTGGCGAGACAAAATTTTTTTGAAAATTGGCATGGCTACTCTGCAGATATACCCTGTGGGTCCAAAATTTCGTCGAAATCGCTCTATCTAGCAGGGTTTTCGAGATATAAGCATTTTTATGTTTTGCAATTTTTGCGAAAAATTCGAAAATTCAAAATGGCCGCCATTTTTGGCGAGACAAAAATTTTTTCAAAATTGGGATAAATACTCTGCAGAGATACCCTGTGGTTCAAAAATTTCGTCGAAATCGCTCTATCTAGCACGGTTTTCGAGATATAAGCATTTTTGTGTTTTGCAATTTTTGCGAAAATTTCGAAAATTCAAAATGGCCGCCATTTTTGGCGAGACAAAAATTTTTTGAAAATTGGGAAAAGTACTCTGCAGAGATATCCTGCGGGTCAAAAATTTTGTCGAAATTGCTCTATCTAGCACGGTTTTTGAGATATAAGCATTTTTGTGTTTTGCAATTTTTGCGAAAATTTCGAAAATTCAAAATGGCCGCCATTTTGGGCGAGAGAAAAATTTTTTGAAAATTGGGAAAACTACTCCGCAGAGATACCCTGTGGGTCAAAAATTTCGTCAAAATCACTCTATCTAGCACGGTTTTCGAGATATAAGCATTTTTGTGTTTTCCTTATTTGGAAAATTCGTAATGATTAATTAATCATTAATTACTCGGTCATTTCTTGACCAATCAATGCCAAAATCTAATGATTTCCAGATTTTAATAGAATGAATGTATTTGCCAAGTTTCAGGTGAATTGATAAAATTCCTTTCAAGTTATCATCCGGACAAACTTCCCCATCGAAAAAAGACATTTTTGGTCATGTGACCTCTCTGATTGGTTGAAATGTCACTGCAGCATATTCAAAAAAAATTTCCCAAGTCTACTGCCTAAACCTGCCAAATTTGAAAAGAATCCGCCTAACGGTTACAGAGTTATAAGGAAAACAAAATGTGGAGCCGGCGGAGCCGGAAGCTCTCCCATACACAAACAAGCGTCCCTTGTGGGACGCTTAATTATCGGTATATAAATAAAACATTACTTTTTTGGCTTTTTATTTTATACTGGTTTTCTTCAGCCGTTACTTCCTTATTTCCCAAAAACACTTTGTGATTAGGTATCAGCAGTCAGAGCTTTGAAAGTCTCACTTCCCACACAAAATGCTTAAAATGTTGCAGAGACACCTAGTACTCTATGCTTATTACTTCTGTTATCTCAATATACAGTGATTTAAAATCAAAAACAGCTGATTCTACTTACAAATAAAATGTATTTATATGTCATTTACATACAATTTTATAGCTTGGTTAATACTAAATCAAACAAATCCAAATGTTGTTGAATTTTTGTTTTGGGAGCCCTAATTCAAAAATTTCTGTAACACAACTTAGATGTAAAAAATAAGTAACTGTGTCCCACCTTTCTTTCTCCTTTTCTTCCTTTTTCTTCTTCTTTTTCTTCTCTTTTCTCCGTTTACTCAAAAACCCTTTGAAAATAATTACACAATACACATATACAATACAGCAGAATACAACCTTACCATCCAAAACTTGTGTACTACAGAAAAATAGAATCTATCTTAAAGTCATGCTAAGTAAAATTATAGCGAACAAAAATGAAAAGAAATTTGCACAAATACTTTCTGTTTAATGTCATCTTTACAACATATAAAACCAATTCAGAAACACAACACAGTCTGTTACACTATGCGGGGTTTTATTTTACTCTAACAGAAGAAACAATGACATGAAAACTTTGAACAATATCTACAATATCAACTCAAATTTTAAAGTTTGTGTCCAGATACATGATACTGCATATTTAAGAAGTATCCTTACAGTAAATGTCCTATTACCTACACCATGCATCAGTTAATTTGACATGCCCATCATTTGCTCATGCAAACACAGCCAAAACAGTGGATCATTACTTGTCTTTGATGCTTGTCACATTAATAATGCATTGGATTAGGGTTAATTTTAGTTATGTCATACAGAGGTATTACAGGACTATACAATTTGAACAGTCCACGGGTGCAGCAATACCAAAAGTATCAACTAAGTCTACATCAAAATTCTGAACTCGATACCACTATATACTGCAATGACACAAAGTGATATCTAACGGTTTTACATTTTATATAAAACACATACTTGGACAATATGCCAATGAAACATAATGAAAAAAAGCAGTGGGTACTATTATAATTCCAAAGCACTACATATAGTCAGTGCTTCTGTGCCAAAAATTTGCAAATTTAATAAGTAAATTAAATTTTTATAAGTTAATACCCTATCCAATGGACAATAGCTTATCCGGTCGGCGCGGACCGGCCCGCCAAACGTCAGAAAAAGACGTCCTGTGTTTCCACCGGCCAGGCCGGCCCAGTACTGTGCACTCACCAGATGGCGTGTCGTACTTCCTTCCTGTCTAGACAGCGTGACGTCATAGCATCTTTTTCGTTGTCTAAACCCATTAGACCCCTAGTAAGCTGATAGCGGGGTCGGTGGGAGGGTCTTGTGTGTCCATTGGATAGGGTATTAACTTGTAAAAATTTAATTTACTTATTAAATTTGCAATTTTATTGCGTTAATACATCCTATCCAATGGACAATAGCTGAATAACTACCGCTTGGTAGGCGGGTAAGTTACTAGGGACTAAAAAAACTTGAACTCATGCAGACTAATGACAATACCTTTTTTAAAACTGGGTAGACTTTGAAGTCTAAACCCTTAAGGCTATGGTCGAATATCATCATCCGGTTATCCGGATTGGAACCGTCAGAGTCGACCTTGCCCCCCCCCCCCCCCCCCCCCCCCTTTTTACAGACCTGCTCTGAGGTAGGGGAAGAGAGGGATGAGTTCAGTCCCATAAAAATTAAGCCTCCCGGAGGAAGTATGTGAGATTTTTTTTTTTTTTTTTTTTTTTTAACTATATGTGCAATATATATACAAATATGTACAGGTATTCACCTAAGTACAGATCTCCTCTAGGTACCAGTCTGTTGGTGGATCTGCTGAGCAGCCACGACCAGTCCAAGATGGTAGAGCTCTGAGTCAGCCCAAGCCACATCCTTCAGGTAGAATTGGGTGAAGGTATTATGAGATTTCCAGTGGCAGGCTGCTAAGATCTGCTCTAAGGATACTCCAGACTGGAAGGCCTTAGAAGCCGCAAAGGCCCTGACATCATGAGCTTTAACTTGATGTAGGGTGTGGGCCTGATGATCAGAGAGCTCATAGCATAGGATCACAGTCTGCTTGATCCATGAGGAGATAGTGGCAGGGGAGATGTCTTTGTCGAAACCTTTCTTGAAGGAGACAAAGACTAACTCCTTGTGTTGCCTGAGGTCTGAAGTCCTGTCCAAATAGTAGCGCAAAGCTCTGACTGGACAGAGGGATCTGTCAGACTTGAGGGATCTATCTAGAGTAGGAGCCAGGGCTGGTATGACCACTGGGGCTACACTCTCTGGACCCTCCTTGGCCAGCTGGTTCTTAGAGAGAAAGCTGGGGGATGGAAAAAGAGACACCTTAGACCAATCGGATTAATGTCTGATGTTCTTGTGCTGCCATGCATGGATCTCACTCCTTCTTTTGCCAGAGCCCAGGGCCAAAAGGAAGACAGTTTTGAAGGTCAGATGCTTCAGAGATGCCTCCCTAAGCGGTTCGAAAGGAGCCCTTGTCAGCTGGTGTAATACCAGGGAAAGGTTCCAGGAGGGTATTCCCCTCCGCCCTCTGGGTCTATCTCTGTGGAAACTTTCCAAGAGACGAGTGAGATTATTATGGGCTGTGTCAGCAGGTTGGGCTGGTTGGGCAGGCTTAGAGGGATCTGGCTGGACATGATCACTAAGTCCCAAAACCAAGGCATGTTGGGCCACCCCGGAGCAATCAGAATGAGTCTCTTGCACGGGGAGTCTTGCAACTTCTCCACCACTTTGCCCAATATGGCGGTCGGTGGGAAGGCGTATGCATCCAGATCTTCCCATGACAGGGTGAGTGCGTCCACTGCTACTGCCAGAGTGTCCGGCACCGGAGACACAAACAGAGGTAACTTGTTGTTGAACCTCGTGGCAAATAGGTCTATCTGAGGTCGGTGCCATCTTCTGCACAAGTCCTGAAAAATGTCCGGAAGGAGGGACCATTCTGTTTGGATGGTCTGATTTAGCCTGGATAGTTTGTCTGCTATTACATTTAGTCGGCCAGGGATATGTCAGGCTTTTAGGGTCACTTGACGCTGGGAACACCAGGTCAAGATTCTCCACAGTAGAGCACACAGTGGGCCCGACCTCATTCCCCCTTCCTTGTTTATGTAGGCCACTACTGTTGTATTGTCTGTGGCCACTAGGACAATTTTGTTTGTGCATAGATTTTGGAACTCTTTTAAGGCCAAGAGGACTGCTTTTAGTTCCAAATAATTTATGTGCAGCTTGCTTTCCGGCACTGACCAAGACCCCCTTGCAGTGAACTCGTTTAAATGAGCGCCCCACCCTTCTTTTGATGCGTCTGTAAAAATTTGCAGAGCATGCTTTATAGGGTGTAGTGGTTGACCTTGAAGCACATTGCTTTCGTTTAGCCACCACTGCAAGTGTGGGTGCAAGGACCTGGGTAGAGGAATGACCTTCTCCAGGGATTCTGATACCCTCCAATTGTTTTTGAGATGCCACTGTATGGGTCTCATATGTAACCGACCTAGGTGAACCTGTTTCTCTGTGGCTGTTAATAGACCGATCAAGGACATGAACTGCCGGACCGGACAAGCCGGTAGTAGAAGCAGTGTTTGAATCTTCCCTTGAAGGCTTTGCCACCGGTCCGGTGTCGGTCTGACCTGGCCGGACTTGAGGTCGAACTGGTAGCCTACGAAGTTGAACACTTGTTGAGGCTCCAACTCTGATTTTTCTAGATTCACCAGCCAGCCTAGATCCTGGCACATCTCGACCAGGATCTGGGTGTGGTGGAGACAGGTTTGGTGGGATCTGGCTCTGACCAACCAGTCGTCTAGGTACTGGTGGATTCTTATACCCTTGTGTATAGCCATCAATTTCACCTCCTTTGCCAATACAGTGAACTCCATGGGCGCTGTGGACAGACCAAAAGGCAGTGCTTTGAATTGGTAGGTCCGACCCTGGACATGAAATCTGAGATATTTCCTTGATTGTTCCTGTATTGGTATATGGAAGTAGGCATCCTTGAAGTCTACTGAGGTTACCCACTCCCCTTGCTGGAGGGATGTCCTGATGGTTTCCGGTGTCTCCATTTTGAACTTCTCCACCTTGAGGAAAAGATTTAGTTTGCTTAGATCTAGTATAGGTCTCCACTTGTTGTTGGGTTTGGGTACCAGAAAAAGTCGGTTGAAAAACCCTAGAGATGTTTGATTGTGGACCAACTCTATTGCATTTTTGTCCATAAGCTGATGTAATGCCTCCAACAGGTAGCTGTTCCTGTGGGGATTGACATAACGGCTTATGACGGTGGGAGACCTTGCAAGGTTTGGCCGGATCCGAAAGGGGAGGGTGTAGCCCTCTCTCAAGATTTGAACTATTTTCGGTCCGGCACCTCTTTCCAGCCAAGTTTGCCAAAAGTTTTGAAGTCTGGCCCCTACAGGCAGATTTTTTACAACAAGAGGGACATTTGTCACAGATTGGACACAAGGCAATTGAATGACAGAAGAAGCACCTTTGACATGTTTTAATGTACAACCTTTTAAATTTACAGCTGACAAGCCAGGACTTATTCCTTTCCTTTGCGGATGCCCGGTTGCAGAATGAACATGGTTGACAACATTTAAATTTACATTTGTTTTCAACAATTGAACAGTCAATGTCTCTTTGGGGGTGCTCCCGGCCAGCAGCCGTGCCTTTAAACTTGTTACATAGTAATTGTCATTTATACGGCTGCTGGCCCTTGGCTGGTCGTGAGGAATACTGATGTTTTCCTTTCCCGCGTCTGTACTGGCTGTGAGAGGATACGTTTTTCCATGCCGGTCGGTCCTGTTTCTTAGGGTCAGACTTCCTATCTTGACGTTCATAGGGGTGATATCTGCCCTTCTTGTACACCGACCCAGAGCGATTTCTGTCGAAATTAGCAATATCCTCCTCTGCTTGCTTGATAACTGAGTCCGGGAACAATGTATCTAACTCCAATGGGGCTGCCCTTAAAGCATTTAAAGTGTCCGCCTTCACTCCAGCCTTGAGATATGACAAATACGAGTCACGTCTTAGTGGTGTTGGCCATATTCACAAACACAAAATCCGTTAGGTGTTCCATAGCCTTGGCCATGGCTTGACAAACACTGGAGTTGAAGTCTAATAAAAACTGGAGTTCATCTGTGGCAGCCGACACCTTGTTTGCTGCTTTGCCCTTGGATTCAGTCCGGATGGTACGGAGCTGAGCTTGCATGTTCTGCTGGACTTTGAGTACACAGCGATTGAAACCAGCAGCTTGGTTGCATATTATGGATGATTCCCGGGCTGATCTCCCCCACTTTCTTAAATTTTCCTGGGAAATAGGTCTGGAAAGTGGTGGATTTGAAGCTATGCCAGCTTGACGCGCAATCCTAAGATAGGTGCTGTTAATGCGGGAAGAGGAGGTATTCCAAGATTTTGGAGTGGAGCCAGATTCCTTGTTTTCAGAGTGCACACCGTACCACTTACTCTGGGATTTGGCCGGCCGGACAAACTGGTCCCGCTGAAGAGTTCCTGCCTCAGTGGTACGTGAAGGGTAACCCTGCACAAGAGTAATGTTCAATTTGGAAAGTTTGTTGCAGAGCCATTCGTCCGTGGGGAGGTTGACGGATACCTTGCCAGGATGTTGGAGTTCGGGTCCGGCAAAAGGGTTGTCATCTGACGTCTTGGTGCCGGAGTCCAGGTCCGGAACATGAGTCCACCCCATGTAGGACCGAATCCCTCTCATAGTTTCTCTGTAAGACTGTTCTTCAGAGAGGGATTGGTCGGGGTCGGTGATAGAAACGTCATGGTCATCAGACAATTCCCCTTCTTCCGGGTACAGATCAACTGGAGGTCTATCCGAAGTAACACTTTCTGAGTCTGAGTCACTGGACGAACTTTCCCTTCTGGATAAATCAAAGGCAGTGGAAAATGACCTCTTAGCAGGCTGGCTAGAAATCCCTGAGGTTTCCGGTCGGTGAGAGGGTTGAGAAGAGTCAGAACCGGCCTTAGAAGCAGTGGTGACATCCACATGGTCGGTAGCCGGTGGCACTGAGGTAGTTGGTCGGTCTGAAGGTTGTGAAGTTGAAGAAGGCTTCAGGAAAGGCTGAGTGCTGATAGCCGTGGCTGGTGGAGCGTGAGTTGGAGTGACCTTGACAGCACTAAATGTCGGTTCCTGGTCTAATGTTTTGGCCAACAGTAATGCCTCCAAGCGGTTGAACCGATCCGACCACTTTTGCTCCATAAGTTCAAGTTTCTGGTCGGTGGATTCAGCAGGAGGTCGGTGAGATGACTTGACCGACTTGTCCGGCTTTTTGGAGGTAGTGCCTTTCTTGTCCTTCTTCTTCTCTTCTTTCTTTCTCTTCTCGACCGGCTTATCACTCAAATCAGAAGGCCCGGCTGGGCTCTGACCATCCACGACCCCCATTACCGTCACCAAAGACGGGTCTACAAGGGTGGGACTGAGAGTGTCACCTACAACAGGGTTCTTGGATGGAGTTGAAGACTTCATATCCCGCTTCTCCTTTTTTAATTTATACGATGGCGTTGATAGCTGGGACAACTGTTCAGGGGTGAGAGCATTACAGTGACGACAATTGGCCCCTTCCTTTTCTACACAAGGATCCGTCCCTTTCTTTTTATCACGACAGCGTGCACAAACTGCGTGTGGGTCAAACCCCGCTATCATGTGGCCACAACCACCCCTACGTTGACTAGGAGAAGACATAATAAGCTATGAGTCTTCTAGAATCCAAAGAACAAATAAAGAAATGAAATGTATAAGAGTTCAGTAGATAATACTTGAAAATAAAATTCACTGAGAAAATCCGTGCACCATTTACATGCGCCAAACGAAAAAGATGCTATGACGTCACGCTGTCTAGACAGGAAGGAAGTACGACACGCCATCTGGCGAGTGCACAGTACTGGGCCGGCCTGGCCGGTGGAAACACAGGACGTCTTTTTCTGACGTTTGGCGGGCCGGTCCGCGCCGACCAGATAAGCTATTGTCCATTGGATAGGATGTATTAACGCAATAAAAAGTTTTATAAGAAATTGCAACATATAAAAATATATAAACATAAAATTATACCATCCCTACTAGTACGCTAGATCAAGGAATATTCCACCAGTCATCATCTCACTGATATTATGATGACCAAAATAATCCTAAACTAGTGAAATATGAAGCGAGTTGAGCTGACCAATCAAAGCAAACCTCTGTTGTCTGAACATGCTGGGAGAGTGAGATCGTGTTCAGATAATAGCAGGTTTGTAAAAGAACTTTAGTTCTTCTTAGTGTAAAACCCAGGGAAATTTGAAAGAGCAGAAATAAGTTCATAAAATCAAATGTTTGGATAATAGAGGGTGAGGTGACAGATGTAATTTACAAGGAATAGAAGCTCATAGTCGTATGTGAGATAAAATGCAGACCTGTCCTGATTTGACCCAAATAGTTCATTTTGAGAAGATCATAAAACCCAAAATTTGAACGTTTAACCAGGCAATTAACATAGCTTAAAACTTGGCACTTTTGGACCACTACTGCCACCAAGTAGCAGGGTTAAAGGTTAAAGTCAGGGTTTTTCATTCAACATTGCCACTGTAATTCAATGCCAAATTTGCTAACCACCTGGTCAATGAAGACCTCCAAGACCAGGGTGAGATGGATTGTAATTGTAGTACATTGTAATGTGTGTAAATAAATTAAAAACATAAATTCTGATAACTGATACATTAATTTAAGAATACAAGCAAATCTCAACAACATACTAATTTTTGGCATTTTCTTTCCACCTATTTCAGGCATGTCATGGTCCAGAATTTTTTGGCTCTCATTTTACACAACCAGGATTTAATTTAGCTAGGGATATTTTGGACTGATTTGCCTTTTAAGAACCACAAATCTGTAAGCATTTAAAAGGGAATTTCTGTTGTGAAAAATCCACTGAAATGGACCAGTATACTTAACATATAATCTAAATATTGATGAAAGCAACAATTATTTGAAAATTCTTATTACTCACAATTTTATAAGCAGTGCAAGGAGTGTATTCTAACAGAAATTAAAATTTTCAAATTTACAGAAGTTAATTAAAAAATTAAGATCTAAAAATTGCAAAGCAGGGATTTTAGAAAAATAAAATTGTTCTTGAGAGAGGTGATATAATGTTCTTTGTTAATTTTAGAATAATTCTTTACACAAGACATATGAAGAGCATATTAGGCAGTCACTGATTGGCAAGAACATCCATGATTAATGGTAATGTGCTATGTACAAAAGATAGATTTACAATCACAATCACTCTTAATTGTAAATAATCACAATTATGTTACAAGCACCATAAAGAACACATATTTATGTAAATAAACATTAATTTAGTTCAGGCTCATTGAAAAAAATTAAATATAAAAAAATAGTGATTCCAGAAAAATTCAAAACAGAAACTAAACACAAAACTGACAGGTGTACCTTGAATTTTAATTAATTCAATTTGATCTATAAATTGCTTTTTTCATTACCCTTATTTGGATAAAACACAAAGACAAATAATGCTAGTTTAAGGGACTTAATTTGTTTGTTCTTTCATTAAACATAAATTAAAGGTCATGTGAACACATCTTAGTCAATGTTATTTAAATGTTCAGCATCAAGGTAGAATATGTGGTTTCTGTAATAGAAATCATGCCAGTGTTCATTTTTCCCACAGAATACAGATCACCATATAAATTGTAGTAATGCCAATAATAAGGGAAAATAATACTGTCAACTAGAAAGCTTTCATACAAAATCCTCCATGAGGGTATGTTTTCAAAAATTTGGGATTTTTTTTGTATCCAGAATATTATCCGGATCTTTCCCAAAATTTAATCAATTCTTCCTTTGGTCAGACCATAACCCACATAAAAAATTTAGAAAGATCCATTCATTACATTTGGAGTTAATGCAAACAAAGCCAAACTTCAGTCAGGCAGACAGACAGATGGACAGACAAATGAATGCACCCAAAAACATAATTTCCTCGTGGGGGTAAAAGAAAAAACAAACATATTCAGATATGGCATAAATCATAAGGCATGTGGTACCATTCTGTATTTAGACTTTGTATATTAGAAACAATGTCAAGGTATCCTATTTTGTAACCAAACACATCCTACTTTAAAGCTAAAATCCTAATAAAACTGAAAGGAATATAAACAACAAATTATGTATTTTCAAACTCCTCAACTTCACTGCTAAGTACCCAATTTATACCAATATTACTTCATCAAAAAAAGGAAAAAGATTTTATATCTTCAGTGACTGCTTGAATGTTCATTGTATAACCTGCTCACTACATTTTACTGCAATATATTTTTTAACTTCTCTTTCTATATTTTTCATTAAGCCACTCAATTTGCAGGTAAAAAAATCGTTGATTATGATAACGGTTTCTCAGGGTTATCTTGGAGCCAGTTACCACAAGAATACACCTACTCCCATGCGTGGATTGTCTTTTCACACTGATCAAATGAACTCATTAACACATTTACAAATATGACAAAAATTATAAATAAGCAGCTACACTAAGTATTGCTTAGCAATGGTAGACCATTCTCCTATTATGGTGTTAGATAGCAAAGAACATAATGTAATAATTCATCCAGACAGTCACAAAATGTTGAAGTTTTAAAAAGTCAATTTTTTTTTTAAGATATTGATCGTTACTTGTGCTCACACCAAAACACTTTAAACAATGGTGCAATGTCATCAAACTTTAACTGATATTAAGTGTCTTGGAAATATTTAACAGTAGATTATGTACAACAAAACACAGAAATTATACGCCTCAACTAAATTTTAAGGTTAAAAAACACTGATCAAAGATATCATTTTAACATGGAGATATAAAATTATGACTGAAGGAACTTCAAGGAAAGGTGTCAGAAAGAAACACCAATAGTGTGCAAAATACTAGTCCTATCACTTACAGATACTTGGTCCTGTTAAACAACTACTGTGTGTTTTGTTTGAGAAGCATGTAACTATTTCACTATTGTAAATTCTAATGGCCAAGTTTGAACTAACAAAGAATACTAGATTATGGAAAGGCACTTTATACTAAAAAAGAGATTATACAGTTTAAGATCAGATTAGAATATCAGTAATGTTTTATTTTTTATGAAATATTATTTCATCAAAAATTGTCACATGTTTACACATGATGTTAAAGCTCTTCCATTGTGAAAGCAAGTACCAAATTGCAATTTACAAGATAAACACACTTAAGTTCAAAACCACAGCATTTTGTAACTGCCTTTCAAAGCCTCTGTCACAGCACTGTGGTCTACGAACTACAATATTGTACCATCTTCATATTTGCAATTGAATAATGCATTACACAACATATTTACGTTTCATGTGAATTAGAAGTTCTTTGGGCTGGTAAAGTGGCATTCTTCTGTTTAGTTCAAATAGATATCCGGTATTCAAGTGACATGTTGCATGAACATTTACACTGATATCGTGAATTCTTAGTTTAACAGAAATATTGTTTTGGTTGCTTTGCTAAGTAAAGATCAGAAACCGGTTCCCAAAAGCATTTTCCACTGATACCATCAATTATTGAGTTAACAGAAACATTTTTTGGTCCCTTAACAATCACCTTTACATGATTGTGAAGTGTAATTATCAGCGCTGAGATGTTACAACAGAGTTAGCAAACCAGAGTGCTTTAGTGTATATCGTACATCCTGTGTTCCTTAATGGCACAGTCCAGGGACTGATTTTACCACTGACATCAGCAGACTGGGACTGAGTACTAGTTAGTAAATCTGCAAGATAAACACCAAGACACATTGTATAGAACTGTGCCCCCAACATACAAGCAGGTATTTTCACTTGATATTAATTGGAGCTATTTTAAATTAAGAGCTTCGATAGAAATTTAATTGCCAGTGAAAATAAAAGATTATATTCATCTTTTAATAGACACTAAAATTAATGAAAATTAATGCGAGTGAATTTCTCACAATCCGAGGACTCATGAAAAGAAATTTGCAAGGATCTATTAAATAAATTTTAATAAATAAATCCTTGCAAATTTTAGCCAGAAGAATTTTATTTGTATTAAGATTTAGACAAATATAAGACTTAAAAACATAGTAGAGGCGGCATGGATTACCATCTTCTACCATGTTGTCCTAAGATATTTAATCAAAAATATCATTACTCTTGTACCAGTACAGTGAAATTAACAAACCTCACTTCAGAGTTAGTCTATAAGATCCCATTAAAATTATGTATTCCATTTAAATGTAAGGAGGTTTCAAGACAGTCTCAAGCAGAAAACGGTCATCCTCTGTACAAGCTTGATGGTTCCACAATAAATACCTTCTGAAACTTTGCATCAAAGTACTGAAGAAAGAAAAGTGTACTAATATTTGACCATTTTACACTGGCTGTCTGCATGCAAGAAAGCAAAAGAACTCAAAATTCAGTGCTAAATTGTAAATTTGAGTGATGGGAATTTTAATTTTTTACAGACTACATCATGCAAACCAGTGTGAACTTGACAAGGTATAAAAAATTGTATAAATTGCATAAAAAAAGCAAAAAAAATTGTGACCCTTATGATGATATGACTGCTCTTGTGTAAAATACTAGTAAAATCCACCCATCCTTCACAATATTTTCCTATGTGGAGCTCTATGTCTCAACAAGAAGAGGTTTGCAAATAAAGAAATCTTAAATCACCTCAGTTCAGAGAAACTCAGTGCAAAAATGATATGTTTTGTAACTGTCTTAAAAGTCACTTACTTAAACTTTGAAAACTCAAAGATTTTGTCATAGTTATAACTACAAGAAGAAAATGACAAAAACATACCATAAGGCAAAACAAAACAGATAAGCTTTTACATAATGGAAAAAAAAGATGTAACATGTTTCAGTACCTGTGATTGCAGAAATATCAATTAACACTTTAAGGGACAAAAGAGAGTTTTTTTCTGTATCTGACATTGAATAGTCCTGCTGTCCTGTATTCATGTGTGTCAGCTTAAATATGTAAACTACAAAAATGCTACCAGATGACAGCTTATATAATGTAATATAGATTTCCAGGGCTCTGAACAAACAAAACTTCATGTTGTATATACTTGTTACTGTTACAGAGAAACTTAAAATTTGAAACAGAAAAGTTTTTGCTACACATTTTTAAGTTTATATTTTTATTTTACATGAAAAAAAAAATTGAGATATGTCAACAAATTTATGGGCTTTTTTATTGTTTTGATGTAATATCATCCATTAAAAGCCTAAAATATACACATTTTCAATATATATTCCAACATATTCTTTATGGTTCATCTTTACTTCTACACTGAACAAAATAGGTGAATACAGAATCACTGGAACATCCAGGCCTTATTTTCAAGATAGGTTTCATGAGAGGGTAATCCCAAATTATTAGTCTAACTTTACATCCAATATAACTGCTACTCACAGGAGGCATTATTAATAGGATCTGGCACCAAAAATTGAAGACTAATGTCCAACATTTAGGTCAAACATTGAAAATTAACCTCACTTTATAAAGTATACTCGGTATATAAACTGGGTATATATACTTGGGACAATAATGAAAGCCATTGAAACGGGAAATGTAAGTGAAAAATATATTTTAAAGTGACCCCAATACTGTTTTACTTCCCATCAAACTCAAAATTTTTTACATGAACATATTACAAATTGTGATGAAAAATCAAAGCTGTTTAAATCCCAAAACCATCACTCTTTATAAGCAGTGTAGGCAGGAGGTATATAATCAGATGTTGCAGACAACTCTAATATTGCAATTACAGGTGAGCATGGTATTTAACTTCAAATGGGTTTAATAGATTTTGATATAGATTAATTTGCTCTATTGGCTCAAGCAACTCAATAATCTTTAAGTGTCAAAATTTTAAAAAGCAAAAATTAAGATCACAAGAACAGTAATTACTATACTCAAGTCAGAAATGTAAAGTTTGCCACAGCAAGTAAAACCTCTGCAGAAAGGTACAGAAGTGGCCTAAAGCTACCACTAAAATAACAAGTTTCATACGAACATTTCAAAGCAAAGTCAAGCAGTTTTGTTGTGGCAAATTTTACACTTTTAATTACATATTCAACAAGTTCATTGTCCCTTGTCTTCAAAAAAAAATAACTAGATTGGGCCAACTCGGCGCCAACATATCCCCAGACAGGTCATCACTCACGCCACAGGTTTTGATCGGGAATTTTTTAAAACATAATTACCCATTATTATATGAACTTCAGCACATCAATCTACTCTGTTTATATCTTCCCAAGGAAGATGGTGTATCCCCAGACGCCGAATACATAACTCAAATTATATTTTCAATCTTCCTGCAATGATAACTCTAAACCTATTTTCAAAGTATTTAAATGATTGATGATTGAATGTCCATTCTAAAATAATAATCCCAAAAGAGCATATCTGTTTCTATATTTGTTGACAAATAAAATATTATTTTAACTCAACTCATCATACTTTTCAATCTTCCTTCAAAGTATTTAAATGATTGATGATTCAATGTCCATTCTAAAATTCATAATCCCAAAAGCGCATATCTGTTTCTATATTTGTTCACAAATAAAATATTATTTAAAAAAAAATTATTTATATTATTATTTTATTATATTATTTTTAGAATTTGCAAATTGTTTTCAGTTATTCATTTCCTCTATACCTATATATGTGGTCCATATATATGCAACCTAAATATGTGACACAATCTCAGTTCTGACTCCCCTTTGTGTTATATGTAATGAAGCCCACTACCTCCCACCCCCACCCCTCTTCCCCTTCTCCACACCTCTCTCACTATTACACAAGATCTGCAACCCCATTGAGTTCTTTGTTTCTCATCTGATATCATTAAATACCTTTGTTTATTTAGTGTCACTCAATATAGCTGGAGGTCCCAGAGGTGGGGATAAATGGTAAACAAACAATCTATATAAAAGGGGTACTCAAATACAAAAAGAACTGAGAATTTTAAGTATGTGATTATCAACTGAAATGAGTTCATAACTGTAGGAGCTGTGTCAAAATTAACTGAGGCAAGTTGAATAAAACTGGGCTAGTTGAGGGTTAAAAATCCCCTAGTGTTACTACATAAGGATATAATTTCATTAATATTGGGACTTAAAGCTCACTTAAAGTGTCCATTTTGTCTACTTGAATATGTTTAACCAGTTTCATTTTAAAAAGTTAAAAACTCAGCAAGCAGAGGTATAACACACAAAAATAAGTTCTTAAAAGACTAAGATAGCCATAACATTATTAATAATCAAAATTTAAATAGACAGGCATTTCCTTTGAAAAATTCAAAGATTTCAGCTCTATAACCCACATAGTTTGACAGTTACTGGGCTTTAAAGTGGCATAATGTCCATAAATTGGGTTTCTGTGGGCATTTTACAATTGTTAAAGAGACCTTAGCAATTAAACTACAGATCTGAAACTTTTTGGGGGACATACATAACAAACAAAAATTATATATAATACAGTTTAAGACTTGTCACACTAAGCATTTCCAAATAACAGGGCAAAATACGGAAAAAATGTCAAAACAGGCACTTGGACGAGTGTCTATGGCCCTCATACACAGGTTAAATGTCTACTAAAAACCTTGATTTTCGGCACATGTAAAAAGGACATAATAATGTATTCCCAGATGGGATTTCAGCTCCATCAATCACATAGTTTAACAGTCACAGGCCTTAAAGGTGGCAAAAAGTCCAAATATTGGGTCTCTGTGGGCCTTTTAGAGATCTCGATGTGGCTTTCAAATTAAAGCTTCAGACTTAAAATTTGTTACATACTAAGATTACACATAGAATATGTATCTAATAAAGTTTGAAACTTCTCAGACTTACCATTTCCAAGTTACAGAGCAAAATATGTGAAAAATGTCTTAAAAGGGTCACTCAGGTGGGTGTTTAAGGTCCTCATACACAGGTTAAATGTCTACTTGAAGCCTTGATTTTTGGCACATGTAAAAAGAACATAATAATGTATTCCCAGATGAGATTTCAGCTCTATCAGTCACATAGTTTAACAGTCACAGGCCTTAAAATTGGCAAAAAGTCCAACTACTGGGTCTTTATGGGGCCTTCTAGAGACCTAAATGTGGCCTTCAAATTAAAGCTTCAGACTTAAAATTTGTCACATACTAAGATTACACATAGAATATGCATCTAATACAGTTTGAAACTTCTTAGACTTACCATTTCCAAGTTACAGGGAAAAATATGTGAAAAATGTCTAAAAATGGTCACTCGGGTGGGGATTTATGGTCCTCATACACAGGTTAAATGTCTTCTTAAAGCCTTAATTTTTGGCACATATAAAAATAACATACTAATATCTTCCCAGATAGGATTTGAGCTCTATCAGTCACATAGTTTGACAGTCACAGGGCTTAAAAGTAGCAAAAAGTCCAAATATTGGGTCTTTGGGAGCCTTTTAGAGACCTCAATGTGACCTTCAAAATTAAAGCTTCAGACTTAAAATCTGTTACATACTAAGATTACACACAGAATATATATCTAATACAGTTTGAAACTTCTCAGACTTACCATTTCCAAGTTACAGGGAAAAAGATGTGAAAAATGTCTTATAAGGGTCACTCGGGTGGGTGTTTATGGTCCTGATACACAGGTTAACTGTCTATTAAAGGCCTAAATGTTGGGGCACATATAAGAAAACACATAGATATATTCCCAGATGATATTTAACTTAGATGAGAGACATAGTTTGAAAGCTACAGTGCTTGAAAGTGGCAAAAAGTGCATAAATTGGGTCTCTGTGGGCACTTTTGAGACCTTAAGTCGACCCCTTTGGGTAAACCTAGAGCCCTAAAATTTTCTACAGACAAGGATTACATATCAAAGTTATACCTAGCGCAGTTTGAGACTCATCAGAATTACCACTTCCAAATTATAGGGCAAAATATGTGAAAAGTATAGCAAAAAATCCCTAAGTGGGGGTATTTATGAGCCTCAAACACAATTTTCTCCTCAACTTAAAGTCGTGATTTTCGGCACATGTACTAAGAACATATTAATGTGTTGTCAGGTAAAATTTCAGCCAGCTGAGCATCATAGTTTGTGACCTACAGGGCTCTAAGTGGCCAAAAGTCCAATTTCTGACCTTAAGGTGGCCATAAGTTCTTTTTTACTGGGAGTTTAAGGTCACCTTAAAATAGGGATCTTCCTTTGGGCACCCTTAACATGTGTACCAAGTTTGAAAAAAAAATATTAATTTGTTTTTGAGTTATCGCGTCCACAAGGAAATTTCTACGGCGGCGGCGGCGGCGCGACGGACCTGAATCCAATATATCCCCGACTTTCATCTGCGGATATAATAATAATAACCTAATCAATAATCCAACAAACTGACATATAGAATTTAAATCTCAACATGTTTTAGAAAACTGTTATGTTGAAAATCACAATCAAAACAAAGAAGAAAAGCTCTGTTACACCTTCTTCTGTGTGGCTTTATGCCCTCTTCTAGGTGTTTATATGTACCATGCACAAATCTTAATGTCGCAGATACATAGCCCTACAGAAGATAAATCCACCAATATGATTGACAAATTGTATTTTTATGTCACTTTCAATATCTAATGTCAAAATGGAATAGATCTGCAGCACTTCCACCACTTCTTTGAGCCCAATACAAACCAAAGACTACAGAGGTAAGACCCAGGTTACCACTTGTTAAATGCAATAAGTCGGTGCAACCTGTATCATCTGAACATCCTGGGAGAACAAAATTTTGTTTAAAAACAGAATGTTAAAAAAAAGGGAGAGGCATTTTGGTGCAACAAGCAAAACAAATCAGGGTGAGTGGGTAGGAGTTCATAAAATCAAACCTTCAAATAATAGAGGTAACAGAGGTTTTGCATTCATGCTTGAAAACACTTTCTTTGTAATACTTAATCCCCCTCCACTTACAGTTCATGGCAAAGCTAGCTGTACAACAAACATTAAAACTGCATTTGAACAAATTTTAATGGGCCAGCTAATGTCCCCCCACCCCCCAACCTCCTCTCCACCCTGACATCATTATTATTACTTCTGCCATGTAGGTTATGTGTTCACTGGATTATCTTCGTTTTGCAAGAATAGAAAAAAATAATGCACAGATTTATATCAAATTTTCACAATGGCCTTGGTCCAAAATACAACCAATCTAATTTGGGGTTACGACCCACAACTAATTCTAGATCCAGGATATTTTTAATGGACTTTAATGGTCGCTACACTTATATGCAATAGGGCAGGTGATGGGCCTTGTCAGAGTAATGCACTCTCCACATACTCTCGTTAATATTTTTTAACAAGAAGAGGCCCCAATGACAAGTCTGCTATATAATTGCTTGGGTCTCACCTGTATGGTCACTGGTTTGAATCCTGCCCGTGAAAACATGTGGGATGCACTGAAGACCTGACATGATCATTAGTTGTTGAAAGAAATATAAAACCCTAGTATTTTTAACTTAGACCATAACAACCTCAGTTACATTTCTCACCTCCTCCTTCCTTACGAGGTTTGTCTATCACTGGAATCTCATGTTCTGGTGTGGTGTTATTGGAGTTGATTGTCGACACTTCAGACTCCTCAAACTCTATGGGACCTGGAAGAAAAATTTTAGGTCAGCACAAATTCACAGAACTGTGGTCCCTTTATCAAAGAGGGATTGATGAATGGGATTTCGCCCTTGCACCCCCCCCCCCCCCCCCCCGCGCAAAAAAAAAACAAAAAACAGAAAAGATGCACAAATATCTTCATTTGTGGCCATATTTAAGAAATATACAGATATCTTCATCTCATATTTAGACTGTTTATTAAGTGGTGAGACAACCTTATTTCACACATTTTATGATACTGATTATCAAATGACTAGGCAAATTGAATGAAATATATCAGGTATTCTTCCTGTATGTTACAACTGCAGATGAGGCATTTTCCCAGAGAGCTAGAATAAGGATATTTTATACTACACACAATTCAAAATTCACCCTTGCCAGCAGACCAGGGAAGATATCACAAATTTACCTATCTAATTCAGAATGATACTGAACACTGTATGATGAACAGAGACAGGTATAACACTGAATCTTTAATGTCAGTGCTTATCTTTTTCATCTATAAATTCACTAAAAGCCATTTCACCTGTGGTCTGTGATGTCTGCCTGCTATGTCCCTGGGGTCATATTCAGAAAATGGATCAGCGAATGATCGGTGAAAAATTAGCTTATGACTACTATGAATGGCTTCATACTAAAGCGAATTATTTACTCATCTTTCAGAAAACCCTTTGTGAATACAGCCTGCTGATTCTGAAATTTTCCTTCTCTGTTATAGTCTCTGGTGCCTTAGAGTCTACCATATGAAGGAGATTAAGCAATATAAAAGGACTCGCTGAATAATACTACTTTCATAATAAGAAAATAATTTTATCCATACAGATTTGGGTAGTATTGCAATTCTAAAACTGTCACTAGGTTACAAATGCTGGTTCAAAGAAACACTCAACTGCACCTTGATCACAACAATAAGCACTACTTTTTCACTTCAAAAAGAAAACAAGTTGACACAGATGTTGATGCCTGACCATGATTTACACCCACGCCTTTTTTTTTTGTTTAATTACAGTAATATTATATCTTCAATGAAGACAAATATTTAAAGTTCTAAACTGACACAACAAAACAACAGACATCTACAAGATATGTCTAGTTTCCTGAAAGAAAATACCATCAATTCAAACAGCAGGTCTCCTCACTTTATAGTAAAAAATATGTTTAAATTAGGGTTGGTTGTTATAAAAAAATATAGATTGGGAGACTACCACAGCCAAACCATTCCAGACTTCAGATTTGTGGTTTGTTTCCAATATTTTAAGTTTTCATTCCATTATATGTGTTGACAAGTGAGATGGAGACTGTAAGATGTTGTTTATCTTCCAAAACATGACAGTTCTGCTCAACAAAATCTTTATAAAAATCTGCAAATGCACAAATATGTGGGATGATAGCTTAGACATTCTTTAGATTGGGGGTTTGCCTACTGTTATAAAGTTTCCTTCAAATAGATGAGGTAACATGCAAGATAGCAGTTGTAAAATCTTTTCGTGGTATTACAGTAAAATGTTCTCAATACTGTGACATCAGGGCTACCAACCCATCCCTATTTTACAGAGACTCAGTCCCATAAAGATTTTAATACTTTTTGTTTCAATTTTCCTTTAAATCAGGTTAAGGTATATGACTCTCAAAATTTCTAAGCCCAATAACAAAACATATACAAAATTTCTGGCACAGTGCATTTTTTATAAAAAATGGGTAAAAATCAATAGATGCAAATTCAATTTACTAACACGGTTAAGATGCAAGGGTCAAATCATAAATTATACTATATCCAGCATTGCATAACCACAAACTGGGCACAAGACAACACACTTTATCAGTTTAGGTAGGATATATTGTAACTATGCAGTGACAATAAGTTGGTTTACAATTAGTGTGATTTTGTCACATCATGAGGTGGTAGATATTTAAACAAGTTCACAAGTACCTGAGGGTTATCAAGTGACACGTCACAAAAGCCATATTCTCTTGTAATAAACTAGGTAAAATCTCAGCAACATTTTCCAAACATTTGGGAAATAACAAATATGGTGTTAACTGTAAAGTATATGGTTAACATTATTATCAGACCAGTTTATATAAAAAACAAGACTAGCTACAGATGGAAATCAAAGTTGAAAACCTCGCTCTTCCCTCACACTAAACAAGAATTTTTTTAAAATAGGAAAGAGTACGAACAGCATGAAATGGGGAAAACAACCAAATAAAAATTGAGAGGACAAAGCAAACTCGATTGCCACTGCAATGGATTTCGGCAAACACTGTCTCAAACCTGAGGAAAAAAAATGGATCATTCAGAAAATCATTAAGATTCATTAAATCCTTCAAATTTCAAATTTTATTCTGTCACCTACTTAGTATACTGTCACCTTAAAGTTTCTGTTATCTCCTTGTTATTAAAAATATATACGGTCGCTATATAACAGGGTTCCCCTAAGATCTAGGTACGTCCACATAATTATCAATAAATACAAATTTAATATTCACCGAGGAAAAAGAGAAAAATATCAGCACACAATGTCCAATAAAAGGTGAAAAACACTTCCATGCAAATCATTTTTTTTAAAGAAATAATTCACAGCCTCATTAGCTTGTGATTCCTTCTGCAGGGTTCGCGAAGTACCTATAAAATATGGACTCCATTTTTTTCTGAGTCCAGTGTGTGCGTTAGGGTTATGAAATGTTGGATACCTTGTACCTTATGGCACATCAAAAATGGGGTACCATTGTGTGAAAATGGGGTGCAAATAATATTTTTCCCCTTATTTCTGGATACATTTAAAAATACAGAAGCACTGTTTAATTTCCTTTCTACTGATAAATAAATAATATGTATCTGTCAATAAATCAATTTTAAAAATATTTAAAAAGCTGGACTCCAGTCAACAAACTTCATTTTAGTGCAATTGGAGTGAAATTTTTTTGTATGATTATTTTATTTAACCTACAAATTTGCAAATTTAATAAGTAAATGAGCGGAAACCAAGTGTCCGGACGGCAGACAGCGGAAAAAGCAAAAATAATATGTCCACCCCCAGAGAGGTGGACATAATTAAATTTTTATAAGTTAATACCCTATCCAATGGACAATTGCTTTACCGGTCGGCGCGACCGGTCCCGCCAAACGTCAGAAAAAGACGTCCTGTATATAATACCGGCAGGACCGGCCAGGAGAGTGCATTCGCCAGGTGGCGCATCGTACTTCCTCTTCCTGTCTAGACATCGTGACGTCATAGCATCTTTTTCATGTCTAGTCCTAGTAAGACCCCTAGTAAGTTGATAGCGGGGCCGGTTGGGTGGGCCTTGCCTGTCCATTGGATAGGGTATTAACTAATAAAAATTTAATTTACTTATTAAATTTGCAATTTTATTGCGTTAATACATCCTATCCAAAGGACAATTGCTGAATAACTACCGCTTGGTAGGCGGGTAAGCAGCTAGGGACTTACGTGAACTCATAACAAAAACAAAACTGTACAGGTCCATTTGACCTAGGGTCAGAGAACCCTGAGAGGTCAAGGTCGGCTACCAACTAACCGGTTACCCGGGAGTCTACCGACGTTGCCCCCCCCCCCAACTTTTTCTTTCCCTCCCAGGGTTGGTCTGAGAAGGGAAAGAGAGAGAGAGAGAGAGAGGGGCTGAGTTCAGTCCCAGAAGAAATAAACTTCCCAAGGGAAGCAAGTCACAGTTTTTTTTTGTTTTTTGTTTTTTTTATAAAACATATGTACATTTCAACATATTTACACTATGTACATATCTAGCATATTTACAATATGTACATATTTACATATATATATGTTACAGGCAATCTGTGTAACCAGGCATTACGCGTAATGACTGAACATTTCAGTCATTTCGCGAAATGCCTAGGCGTAATGGCTGAAAATGAGCTCTAGGCATTACACGTAATGCCTGAACATAGTTTTGTATCATGTTTGATGATTATTCCTGAATTATTTTGATGTTATATAGTTTTATCCTTGCTTGTGGTGTACATAGAGAATATATTTTATGTCCATTCATGAACAATGATAATAAAAATGGTATTATGATTAAAAATACCTATTTTCAATTTTACTGAAACTGTTTATCACTATCCATACAAAGTATTCAGAAAACATAACAATACATACAAATACAAAATGATGTTAACAGTAACAATTTGAAAAAGTGGCATAATTAACCAACACTTATTTTACGGCATTAGTGCAGAACACTTACTTAAGTCAAGCAAGCTCAGGCTGAGTGTTTGGATGCTAAAAGGGTGGGGAACCCTAATTGCAGTTAAGCTTGTTTTATCTAAGAGGATTAACATAAAAGTTTTCAGTATTTGTCTCATACATTTAAAGAAGCCCCACATAACAAGTTCGTAAAACATACTCTTTTGAAAACACTAACAACAATTAGATGCCCTTCTTACAACTAAATGAAAGAGGCATGGAAGATATGACTATTAGTGATAACATTGCAATACTAACTCATTCATTTATTCAATTATGTAAAACAAGACCACTGCCGTGGTATGATCTCCCGCCGCACTACATCAAAAAGTAGGTGAACAACATATTTGACAAAACTCCTTGAGAAAAATTGGCTATCTGCAATACTTTTAGAGATAATTCGCATTTACTCATTTTGAGTAGGTGAGTAATTAGCTATGGGTCTGAAACTTCACCAAGTGAAAGCTCTCCCAAAAGTAGGTGAATGAGTTATTTGAGAAAAATCGACTATCTGCAATACTTTTAGCGATAATTCGCATTTACTCATTTTGAGTAGGTGAGTAATTAGTTATGGGTGTGAAACTTCACCAAGTGAAAGTTCTCCCAAAAGTAGGTAAATGAGTTATTTGAGAAAAATTGGCTATCTGCAATACTTTTAGCGATAATTCGCATTTACTCATTTTCAGTAGGTGAGTAATTATCTATGGGTCTGAAACTTCACCATGTGAAAGCTCTCCCAAATGTAGATGAAGGAGTTACTTGAGAAAAATTGGCTATCTGCAATACTTTTACAGATAATTCGCATTTACTCATTTTGAGTAGGTGAGTAATTAGCTATGGGTCTGAAACTTCATCAAGTGAAAGCTCTCCCAAAAGTAGGTGAATGAGTTATTTGAGAAAAATTGGCTATCTGCAATAGTTTTAGCGATAATTAGCATTTACTCATTTTGAGTAGGTGAGTAATTAGCTATGGGTCTGAAACTTCACCAAGTGAAAGCTCTCCCAAAAGTAGGTAAATGAGTTATTTGAGAAAAATTGGCTATCTGCAATACTTTTAGAGATAATTCGCATTTACTCATTTTGAGTAGGTGAGTAATTAGCTATGGGTCTGAAACTTCACCAAGTGAAAGCTCTCCCAAAAGTAGGTGAATGAGTTATTTGAGAAAAATTGGCTATCTGCAATACTTTTAGCGATAATTCGCATTTACTCATTTTCAGTAGGTGAGTAATTAGCTATGGGTCTGAAACTTCACCAAGTGAAAGCTCTCCCAAAAGTAGGTGAATGAGTTATTTGAGAAAAATTGGCTATCTGCAATACTTTTAGAGATAATTCGCATTTACTCATTTTCAGTAGGTGAGTAATTAGCTACGAGTCTGAAACTTCACCATGTGAAAGCTCTCCGAAAAGTAGATGAATGACTTAAAAAGTAGATGAACAACTTATTTGAGAGAAATTGTGTAGCTGCAATACTTTTGAAGATATAAGGCATTTACTCATTATGGTTATCATTAAAAATTGACAAAGTAGCTATTACGGTTTGCGAGATATTTGTCATTTTTCACATTTTCACCAAAAGTAGCAATAAAGTAGCCATTACTCACTTGTACATTGAGCAACAGTTGTGAAACATAAATATGTTACAGTTCACAAAAAAGTAGATGAACAACTTATTTGAGAGAAATTGTGTAGCTGCAATACTTTTGAAGATATAAGGCATTTACTCATTATGGTTATCATTAAAAATTGACAAAGTAGCTATTACTCACTTAGCTATGGAGATACACTTCCAAACTAGTGACCATGTTGTAGCTGTGGAGATAGTAGCTGAACAACATATTGGAACAAAATTGTGTAGCTGCAATACTTTTGAAGATATAAGCCATTTACTCATTATGGTTATCATCAAAGTAGCTATTACTCAGTTAGCTATGGAGTTAGAGCTGTGAAAATTCACAATACAGTATATCCAAAAGATAGGTGAACAACATATTCGACAAAATTCCTCTATATTCAATAGCTTTTGAGTTATAAGTGACTTGCTCAATGGTCAAATGTTAAACTTAGTATAGCTATTACTCAGTTAGCTATGGTGCTACACCTTGGACACCTCACCGTGATATAGTACATGAAGGAGTTGTCGAACAACATATTTCAGGCCAATATTGTAAGTAACAGTTACAAAGACAAAATCAATTTACTCATTTTGCTCATTGTTAATAACAGAAAATAGCTATTACTCACTTAGCTATGAAGATAGAACCCTAAAAATGGTACCATCTTGTAGGCATGGAGAAAGTAGCTGAACAACGTATTTTACAGAAACACTCTAAATGCAGTCGTTTTGGAGTTATGAGCACTTTACTCAAAGTAGCCACCATTGCTATTACTCACTTAGCTATGGTCCTAGGTGTGAAATAACAGCATCAAGTGAAAGGACATAAGCAATAAGGTCATAACAAGAGGAGAGTGCCCGTGAACGGGCACTGTGTCAGCTGACTGAGTGTTTTTGATTTGTGAAGGTGATTAGAGGACAGAATAATTATCAGGAAAAGGGCTGTACAGAAATACAGTAAATGGTAACTGAACAGCAAGTTCGAAAGAAATTCCGAAGCTGACAGAAGAAAAGGATAAAAAAGTTGTGCCCTGTAAATGGTATTATGAAGGAAAATAACAAGGTAATTGTTTAAGTGTAAAAAATAGGTTAAAACATATTTAAAGAAATACTACAAATGCAATATCCTCGTTCGACCTTGAAGAAGGGGTCCAAGGTCAAATCTTACCACACAAATACATTCCCAGCCCATGATTTCCTATGGTTTACCATTCCAAACCTCTAGGACCAATTATAAATGAGTTATAAGCACTTTTAAGATTGGCTGTCCTCATTTGACCTTGAAGGAGGGGTCCAAAGGTCAAATCTGACCATACCAAAAGATTCCGAGCCAATGATTTCCTATGGGATGGTTTACCATCCCAAATCTCTGTCACCAATAATAAGCGAGTTGTAGGCACTTTCAATTTTTGCTATCCTCATTTGACCTTGAAGGAGGGTTCCAAGGTCAAATCGGACCATATCAACAGATTCACAGCCCATGATTTCCTGTCTGTTTACCATCCCAAACCTCTGGGACCAATAATAAGCGAGTTATAAGCACTTTTAAGTTTGGCTATCCTTGTTTGACCTTGAAGGAGGGGTCATTGAATGTCAAATCTGACCACACCAAAAGATTCCCACCCCATGATTTCCTACAGGTTGGTTTATCATCCCAAACCTCTAGGATCAATAATAAGGGAGATATAAGCACTTTTCATGACTGACAAAAAACACCTGTGGCGGCCATCTTGTTTCTCAAAATGAGGCCAAAAATATTCCCAGACAACATTTTTATGGTTATTAATATATACTGCAAACTTAAGAAAGCTAGCTATAATATTTTTTTTCATCAGAGCAGTAATGGTGAAATCTCTCTCTACACACTGCGGCTATCCAGTGGATACAATGATTTACTCAACAGTGAGAACCTGAAAGTAGCTATTGCTCGGCTATGCCATGACATAGAGGTCTGCAATTTCACTATGTTATAGCTGACCAAAAATTCTGTGAATAACATATTTAACAAATTACTCTAAATGCAATAGTTTTCAAGTTACAACTGATTTACTCAACAGTGAGAACCTCAAAGGAACTATTACTCAGCTATGCAATGAGCTACATGTCTGAAATTTTACTATGTTATAGCTAACCCAAAAGTAGGTGAACAACATATTTAAGCAAACTACTGTAAATGCAATAGTTTTCAAGCTACAACTGATTTACTCAATAGTGAGAACCTGAAAATAGCTATTGCTCCGCTATGCCATGAGCTATAGGTCTGTAATTTCACTATGTTATAGCTGACCCAAAAGTAGGTGAACAATATATTTTAACAAAATACTCCAAATGCAATATTTTTCAAGTTATAGCTGATTTACTCAACAGTCAGTACCTGAGAATAGCTATTGCTCAGTTGTGCCATGAGCTATAGGTCTATAATTTCACTATGTTATAGCTGACCCAAAAGTAGCTGAATAACATATTTCCACAAATTTCTGTAAATGCAATAGTTTTCCAATTATAACTGATTTACTCAACAGTGAGAACTTCAAAGTAGCTATTACTCAGCTATGAAATGAGCCACAGGTCTGAAACTTCACTATGTTATAGCTGACCCCAAAATAGGTGAATAACATATTGAAACAAAATACTCTAAATGCAATAGTTTTCAAGTTATAAGTGATTTACTCAACAGTGATAACCTAAAAGTAGCTATTACTCAGCTATGCCATGAGCTACAGGTCTGAAATTTTACTATGTTATAGCTGGCCCAAAAGTAGCTGAATAACATATTTATACGAAATTCTCTAAATGCAATAGTTTTTAAGTTACAAGTGATTTTACTCATGATGGAAGTTACTGAAAAGCCCAAAAGTAGCTATTACTCACTTAGCTATTGAGACAGACACCCAACTTACTCACCATATTGTAGCTATGAAAAAAGTAGCTGAATAACATATTTTAACAAAATGCTCTAAATGCAACACTTTTCAAGTTATAAGTGATTTACTCAACAGTGATAACCTAAAAGTAGCTATTACTCAGCTATGCCATGAGCTACAGGTCTGAAATTTTACTATGTTATAGCTGACCCAAAAGTAGCTGAATAACATATTTATACGAAATTCTCTAAATGCAATAGTTTTCAAGTTATAAGCGATTTACTCAACAGTGATAACCTAAAAGTAGCTATTACTCAGCTATGCCATGAGCTACAGGTCTGAAATTTCACTATGTTATAGCTGGCCCAAAAGTAGCTGAATAACATATTTATACGAAATTCTCTAAATGCAATAGTTTTTAAGTTACAAGTGATTTTACTCATAATGGAAGTTACTGAAAAGCCCAAAAGTAGCTATTACTCACTTAGCTATTGAGACAGACACCCAACTTACTCACCATATTGTAGCTATGAAAAAAGTAGCTGACCAACATATTTTCACAAAATGCTGTAAATGCAACACTTTTCAAGTTATAAGTGATTTAGTGCATGATTTCATGAATTTTAATGCATTAAAAATTATTAAAAAAATTTATTTAAAAAAAAGTAAGACAGATCCAGGTCTCATACTCACACAAGAGAATCTACCTCTGGCCTAGTACATATATGCAAGATATGAGAGAAATCCCTGCAATAGTCACTGAGAAAATTGTGATAAAAAGTTGAAATTTTCACACTTTTGGTTGGGGTACCCCCCTTGTAATGTCTCTAGCAAACAGACGAACAGACAGATTTGCATGCCTTGAACAAATTTTCATACTCAATAGATAAGGTATCTTTTTAAAAAAACAGCATGTCTCTAGGCCTTGTAGTTTTGGAGAAGAAGTTGTTCACGCGGACGCGGACGCGTACGCCCACGCCGCAGAGTGATGACATAATGTCAGCTGACTGACAAGTCAGCTGACATAAAAAAACATTGAAAAGGCCAAGGAGAAACAACCAGTGTGATGTACAGCCCTTTATAAAAGCGTGACACTCAATAACACACGCACGGAATGCGTTTTATAATCTCCCGCCCGGCCGGCGGGAGATAAAAAGTATAAGAGATCTCAAAATGTAACTTTATTGATAGTTATACAGTTAAAACATACAACGTGTGAATTGCTTCTATCTGCAAGACATAATGCATCGAATCAATAAAACTTTTTAAAAAATGGTGACACAGACTGCTTGAAATCTCAAATAAAAGTTTAAGTATTTGATATACTTAAAGAAGCCACACCCCATATAACAGCATAAGAGGATGTACCAAGAACTAAAAAATGGAAAATGAGAATGAGTATGAAATGTATTATAGTTGATGATTATGTAGTAAAACTGTTTTTGTACTCACTTATGCCAAAATCCATGAGATATGTCAATATTATAAGCTTCATTAATTGCAATATAGTTAAAACTACATCTTGAATTGCTCATAGCAAGAAATAATCATATTCTATCAAAAAGAATTAAAAGATACTTTAAAAAAATCATTACACAGATTGCCTGAAATCTCAAATACTTCTTTAGGCAATCTGTGTAACACTGAACCTTATATTTCAGTCATTACGTGAAATTCCTAGGCATTTCGCGAAATGGCTAAACTGTTTAGGCATTTCGCGAAATGACTGAAATGTTCAGTCATTACGCGTAATGCCTGGTTACACAGATTGCCTGTAACATATACAACTTCTCCTCACCTCTGGGCCTGGTGGTGCACCTGTTGGGCAGCCACTACAGGTCCCAGGTGGAAAAGCTCTGAGTCAGCCCAGGCAACATCCTTCAAATAAAACTGAGTGAAGGTGTTGTGAGATTTCCAGTGGCAGGCTGACAATATCTGCTCTAAGGAGATCCCTGATTGGAAGGCCTTAGAAGCAGCAAAGGCCCTAACATCATGGGCTTTAACCTGATGCAAGGACAGGGCCTCCTGGTCAGAGAGCTCATAGCACAGAATCACAGTCTGTTTGATCCATGAGGAGATGGTGGCAGGTGAGATGTCTTTGTCAAAACCTTTCTTGAGGAGACAAAGACCAACTCCTTATTCTGCCTAAGATCTGAAGTCCTGTCCAAGTAGTAGCGCAGGGTTCTAACTGGACATAGGGACCAGTCACCTTTGAGTGACCTATCCAGAGATGGGGCCAGGGCTGGAATGACCACTGGTGCCACACTATCTGGACCCTCCTTAGCCAGCTGATTCTTGGATAGGAAGCTGGGTGAGGGGTACAAGGACACCTTAGACCAGTCTGACTGGTGTCTGATGTTCTTATGTAACCAAGCATGGATCTCACTCCTGCGTTTACCAGAACCTAAGGCCAGCAAGAAAACAGTCTTGAAAGTCAGACGTTTCAAGGAGGCCTCTTTTAGGAGTTCAAAGGGAGCCTTTGTCAGCTGGTGAAGCACCAGGGAAAGGTTCCAGGAGGGGATGCTCCCCCTGCCCTTGGGTCTATCTCTATGGAAACTGTCCAGGAGACGAGTGAGATTCTCATCCTTGCTGACATTAATGGTGGAATTGCCCAGTTTGTCAGCAATGGCTGATCTGTAGCCATCAATAGTGCCTGGTTGCAACTTCTTGTCCTGAAACAAGTGCAGGAGGAAGTCAGAAATGGCTTTCAGAGGTGGTGCCCTGAAGTCCACCTGATTACTGAGGCACCACTTTGTAAAAATGGTCCACTTTGCCTCATAGACAGATCTGGTTGATCCTCTTTGAGTAGCCTCAATTCGTGCTGCCACTGCCTCAGAGAAGCCCTGCTTCTTGATTGCTGAGGCTCGAGGAGCCAGGCATGTAGGTTCAGATTTGACAGGTTCCTGTGAAGGACCTGGTTGAATGGCTGAGACACTAAGTTTGGTATGTTGGGCAGACACAGTGGGATTTGACTGGACATTGCCACTAGATCCCAGAGCCAGGGCATGTTGGGCCACCCTGGGGCAATCAGAATTATTCTGTTGCAAGGGTAGTCCTGTAACTTCTCCACCACTTTGCCCAAGATGGCTGCTGGTGGAAAGGCGTATGGGTCCAGGTCCTCCCAGGAGAGGCTGAGTGCATCCACTGCCCATGCCTGGGGGTCTGGGACTGGTGACACAAACTGTGGCAGTTTGTTGTTGAATCTGGTGGCAAACAGGTCCACTTGGGGCTGGTGCCACCGGGAGCATATAGCTTGGAACACTTTTGGATGAAGTGACCACTCTGTTTGAATGGTCTGGCCAAGTCTGGATAGCTTGTCTGCTATCACATTCAGCCAGCCGGGGATGTGACGTGCCCTGAGGGTTACCTGCAGTCTGGTACACCAGGACAGGATTCTCTACAGTAGGGCACACAGAGAGCCCGACTTCATCCCCCCTCTTTGTTGATATAGGCAACCACTGTTGTGTTGTCTGTAGCTATCAGTACTGTCTTGTTGCAGCAGAGGGTTCGAAACTCTTTTAGAGCTAGAAATACTGCTTTTAGCTCTAAGTGGTTTATGTGCAACTTGCTTTCTGGAAGGGACCAAGTTCCCCTTGCAGTGTGCTCGTCTAAGTGAGCGCCCCACCCTTCTTTTGATGCGTCTGTAAATATTTGCAGAGCATGTTTTAGAGGGTGTAATGGTTGACCTAGCAGCACATTGCTTTCCTCCAGCCACCACCTTAGATGGGGGTGGAGGGAGTTGGGGACTGGGATCACCTTTTCTAGTGACTCTGGGACCCTCCAGTTGTTTTTCAAGTGCCACTGTATGGGCCTCATGTGAAGTCGCCCTAGGTGGACTTGTTTTTCTGTTGCTGTGAGTAGATCTATGAGGGACATGAACTGTTGGACCGGGCATACCAGATCCGACAGTATTGATCTGATTTTGTCTGTCAAGGTCAGGTCGAACTGGTAACCTACGAAGTTGAAAACCTGTTTGGGAGCCAGTTCTGACTTTTCCTTGTTCACCAGCCACCCTAGCTCCTGACAAAGGGTCACTAAGGTTTGTGTATGCTGGAGACAAGTGTCGTGGGTAGAGGCTCTCACCAGCCAGTCATCTAGGTACTGGTGGATCCTTATACCCCTCTGAAGTGCCATGAGTTTGACCTCTTTGGCCACCACTGTGAACTCCATGGGAGCTGTGGATAGACCAAAGGGTAGGGCTTTGAACTGGTAGGACCGACCCTGGAGATGAAAGCGCATGTACTTCCTGGACTGACTGTGAACTGGTATATGGAAGTATGCGTCTTTGAAGTCTATGGATGTGACCCATTCCCCTGCCTGTAGGGAGGTTCTTATTGTCTCTGGGGTGTCCATTTTGAACAACTCTGTGTTTAAAAAGGTGTTCAAGGTGCTCAGGTCCAGGACCGGTCTCCACCGGTTGTTGGGTTTGGGTACCAAAAATAGCCAGTTGTAAAAACCCAGTGAGTTTTGATTTTCTACCGGTTCGACTGCATTCTTGTTTATCAGCTGATACAGTGCCTCTAAAAGGAAGGACTGCTTGGCTGAGTTGTGGTAGTTGCTTATCACAGTTGGTGACCTTCTTAAGTTGGGTCTGAACCGGAAGGGAAGGTGTAGCCCTCCCTCAGTGTGGTGACTACTTTTGGACTCGTACCCAGAGCTTCCCATTTCTCCCAACACTGGTGTAACCTTGCCCCTACAGGAGGATCTATAACAGCATGTGGGGCATTGGTGACAAGATTTACAGAACTCAAGTGACCTACACAAGAAACATTTTTCACATATTTTATTTCTGTGTACATTTGACAATAAGTGGGATTTACGCCTTTACTTTGTGGCAACCCGGTGACAATATGAGCATTTGCAACACGAGTCTACATTCAAATTTAAAGTCACTTTGCCGTTCTCGGCTACCACTGGTGCTGGGTTCAAGTCTCCCTGACCGGTAACATGTACAGAGTTCTTCTGACCGATCACAGAATTTACACAGTGATTGTCATTTATGAGACTTGGAACCCTTGGCCGGCTTCTGGGAGAATGCTGAGGCTTTGCCACGACCCTTCCTGGCTTGTTGCTTGTCTTTAATCTGCTTCCAAGCAGGGAGGTTCGATTTCCTGTTGTGATGGCCAGTCGACTTGTCACTTGTAGCATAAGGGTGGAAGCGATTTTGATGTCGGTGTGATGTACCGGACGAACGCCTCTCCTCACTTTTACTGATTTCCTCTTCAGCCTTGGAGATAAGCTGGTCCGGGAACAGTGAGCTGAGATGTACTGGAGACGTTCTTAAGGCGTTCACAGTGTCTTCCTTCACTCCCGCATGTAGGTAGTCAAGGTAACTATCCCTGCGGGCCAGAGTAAAGTTCGCCATGTTAATATAAACAGACTCAGATAAGTCTTGCATCATTCTGGCCATGGCCTGGGAGATTGACCGGTTGAAAGTGGTCAAGTATTCTAGTTCATTCACAGCTTGTTTCATCTTCTCTGATGACTTGCCCTTGCTATCCAGACGCAGGGTTTTAAGCTGAGTGGCCATTGAGTCTTGAACCCTGGTCAAACACCTGGACAAACCAGCAGCTTGATTGCACATTACTGTCTGTTCACGTGCTCCTCTCTCCCAACGCCTGAGCAGGTCCTGACTGAAGGCCCGGGAGGGTGGGGCAGTAGGTAGATTTCTTCGTGCAACCCTGCTGAAGGAATGGTTGAGTTTGGCAGGATCCGGTGACCAGGTGCATACTGTTGAACTCTCATTGTCCTTCTCAGCATGCATCCCATACCATCTGGACGACCTGGGAGGTTTGATAAATTGATCTCTGAGGAGGCCAGTATTGTCAGTGTTCCTGGTGGGGTACCCTTCTGTGATGGTGAGGTTGAGATTGGACATCTTCCTACACAACCAGTCGTCCACCAGAAATTTCACAGAGACTTTACCGGTTGGGTGAACACGTGCACCGGCAAAGGGGTTGTCATCTGCAGCAGAAGACACAGTTTCAAACTCTGGAATCTTATGCCAATTCATGAAGCTTCTCACACCTCTCATAGTCTGTCTATAATTGGCCTCCTCAGAAGGTTCCTGGTCAGCCTCATCCTTGGGGACATCTCGGTCTGGAGACCGGTCCCGGTGGATCTCATCATCCAGGGAACCAGTAAAACTGAGCTGGTCAGCTTCACTGTCAGATGCTCCACTCAGATCTCCCTCACAGGTGGGCTGAACATCAGGGACCGAACCGGGGGCCTGAACAGGCTGGGTTGCTGTCCCAGCACCGGGAGCCTCAAGAGGCTGGGTGGCTGTCTGCATCTCATGTACTGCTTCACCGGTGGCCTGATCAAGGCAGGGACCAGTAGTCTCTCTAGCCAGACTGCTGGTGGTGGCACCAGGGTCAAAATATGGCTTCTGGCTGGTAGTCCCATCTGAAGCTGGTTTCACAACCGGTTCAACCGGTACTGTGAAAGACTTGGCCAACAGCATCGCCTACAGCCGGGAGAACCTCTCTGCCCATTTATCATCTAACTGCTTCAGATCATCAGCTGAAGGTCTGCTACTGGAAGATTTCTTCTTGTTGGCAGAGGGCTTGGGAGACTCACTACGTTTCATCTTCTTGGCAGTAGTAGGGGTTGACTGAGGCTGTGAAGCCTTGACCTTCTCTACCTTACCCAGCACACTCACATGTGCAGGGTCCATGAGAGTGGGAGCAGAGGAGGACGCAGTTGCCTTCTTCTCTTTTCGATCTCTGTAGGTGGGTGTTGCTAATTGCTGGATCTGGTCAGGGGTAAACCCTTTGCAGACATCACAATCTTTCTTGAGGACGCAAGGGTCGTCACCCACCCCCTTATCTCGACAACGTGCACACTTGGAGTGGGAGTCGAGGAACCTCGTCTCTGTCCTAGGGAAGACATAGTCCTAGTCCTAGACTGTAGAACTTCTTAAAAGTTGAAATAAAAGGGATGTATTCGTTGTAGAACAAAAAGTTCGCTTGTCGTGAAAACACGTCTTCACTCTCCACATGCCAAACGAAAAAGATGCTATGACGTCATGATGTCTAGACAGGAAGAGGAAGTACGATGCGCCACCTGGCGAATGCACTCTCCTGGCCGGTCCTGCCGGTATTATATACAGGACGTCTTTTTCTGACGTTTGGCGGGACCGGTCGCGCCGAACGGTAAAGCAATTGTCCATTGGATAGGATGTATTAACGCAATAAAAATGGTATTTATACTGTTTGAAAGAAAAATATTTATACTTTCTGTTGCTTTTTGTTTGATAAAAATTCATTGGGTAGTTCCAGAGATATAGTTCTTTTGTTACATTCACTGTTGAATATTTGTTACAGCTTTTATTTTCCAAGGGACTTCCAGGGTTAAATATCAATAGTTTCCGAGATTTAGTATAGTTCGTCTCCAACGAAAGTTCACCGTCCTGGCTTGTTGTTTCGATTGTTCCCATGCAGAGATCAGGCTTTCTTTCGATATACAACGTTTTGAGTAGATTTGCTAGTGTACAACACCAGCACTGACTGGCTTTTTGGAAGAATCTTGTCACGCATGAAATCTTGCTTAACAATGGTGGACGTAAACAACTTGCCAGGAAATCGCTCGAAACCATTTAATTTTAAAATATAAAGCTTGTCTTCAGTGTTATATATATTGTGTGCATATCTACACTTCCTGCCAACCAAAATTCACTTCTAAAGCAGAAATATTTTGTTCATAACAATCACGTCCCAACAGACACACTGACAACCGAAATTCATGTCCAAATCTGAAATGCCGCCTGTTTAACATACTCGGACGGCGTCATTGCGAACCCTGCTTCAGTATAGTAGCTTGGGTTACTAACACAAGGTATGATATTCTCACTGTTGCAGCATGAATGTCAACAGTGATAACAACAACCAGTGGTAGGACTCTGTGGCCAATGCTTAGACAACTGCAAACATGGACCATAATATGGAATAGAAAATATTTTTGCTAAGATATGTTAAAGTAAATACACTCTGTGTTTTAATTTTTTAATACATTTGAAATAAAATATTCCATATTTTACACATTTTTTATTATTATTTCATGAAAGATCAGCTATAAAAATGCCTAAAATACTGACATTTTCAAAAACTGACTCATAACTATTCCTTGCAGTTTTTGCTATTTCTACCAAAAGAAAAGAGTATCTGTACTATCTGTTTATCTTTTCCAACTTTAACAATGTCTTTTAAGGTAGTGGGTACACCATTTGGCTGCGTGGACTTCAAAATTAATCGTAAAAATATTTCGATATCATCTGACATCGGGGGCAATAATGTTTATTAATAAGTCCAAAAGTGAAAAAGGTTTTGTACTAGCATTGTAGCATATTCCAATCACTAACAAAATGTGAAGTTAATCAAAACAAACATGGCCGTACTGATCAAAACCACATTAGAAACTGCAAAAATACAAGCTAAAAGTGTATCATTTTTTCAGATTTATTGTTTATTTCAAACATTTGCAGAGTAAGTTTATACTTAGTCACAAAATGACGATACTGATATGTGTCTCTTGCACATCCACATCAGCAAACCTCTCCCAAAACAATAAATATCGCCAATATTGATAAACAATGTGCCCACTATTCTACAGGCATGGATTAACATCTTGATCTTGTAATTACTCAGTCAAATGTACATTCCAAACATTGTGAGATGAATTAAGAAAACTTCTTTGTGTCATAATTAACAATCCAGCTGAATTATACTGAGCATGAGATGGTGATAACATTTGTGTTAGCAAAACTTTAAACCTAAACATTTAGCCGACTATAAATTAGGAATGTACCAGAACATAAAAGGGTGTTAAATGAAAGAAATTTTTTTCCTTTAGTTGTAGTAGTAATTGAAGAAAATATATTCAGTTCAATTTTGTGTCATTTTAGCATAAAATATGTTTGCAGCTTCTACACAACTATAACACTCATCTAATCCTCCATATTAACATATGAGGTGAGGGGTTAGTCATAAGGTGACGGATGACATACTGTCATGCTGTCAAACACACACACACACACACACACACTTGGAACCACTTCAAGTTTTCTTATTAATAAAAATCAAAATCATGTTAAAGTGTTCAAAATAAAGTCTGAAAGAAGCCCCAGTGTCTATATTTCTAAATGATAACAATTCTTTCTCCAAAGTAATAAACTGATTTTTCCTGAAATGTCTTTTCAGTTTTATGCCATGTTATTCCTGCAAGTTATATGTATCTGATAATATCAGAAATAAAGCGTTGCAGTGAAAGAAACTGCTCTGTATATTTTTTCTATATTAAGAGATATTTTTATACAGGTGCTCCCAGTTAAATTAAATCATGATGAATCAGAAGATAGTTTTCCTTCACCTTGTTTTCACAATAACAAGGCAGGTTTCAATGGGGGTATGCCTTTTGTTAACTACATATTATTATTTGCTAGCAGTCTACTTTTGGGCAAAATTAATCCACAGAATTTGAGCATACTAATACATTAAATTCAGACACCCTTTTACGCATTTACAATATATACTATTACTTTGATTTAAATACGAATGACAATTTTAACATGAAATGGTTCAAAGTTGACGAACACAACTCCAAGCTCAAACGTGAACACTTCTGTGAGAAACACATTCACTAGAACAAAGGTTCATACTAACCCTCTGGTAACTCTATGTGTGCTGTAAACAGCAGTTTTCCAGAACAAAAATATATACTCTGATATGTTATATATATATATGCATCAAAAGATAAACAGCAATGCTATACAAGTATTTCTAGTATTTAAATATAAGCCAAAAACTTCAAATCAATATATAAACATTGTAATATATCAAAATGTGGTAATGTACAATGATGCAGTGCAAAAAAAGATAAACATCTAAAATGAAGCGGTTTGGTCCTGAATTTACCTGCATTCACGCTCCAAGTGTACACGGCTAATTGCAAAATGTTCAAAATGCGGCAGTTAGAGTATACTTGAAGAATCCCACAAAAATTTGCCAGTTATGACAGGAAGTGAAGTAAGCTTGGGTCAAACTTAAGTTTATGTATTAATCAAGTACTTTGATTCATCATAAAGAATTGCATCTACCTTCCATCAACCTACAGTGACTAATTTATTGCCCTAATCCTTATGTTTGAAGTTAAACTCTGTGATTACATCACAGCTTTAAATGATGGATATGGCAAATACAACTAAAACATTAACTGAAATTGTGTAGTCACACCACCTCATGAAAGGTTTATTAAGGTTAAATAAGGTCATTAAATAGGCACAATTACACAATGTCTTCTCAAGTTAAAAAGGTAACTAATGACTTATCAAAAGACACAATGATACAGGTGTTAGAGCCAAAATTATAGGTTTCTCTTGGGCTTTAATAGTCTGAAAAGAAACTCCCTTAAAACGATCTAAAGATGTGACAAGAACAAGATTACCCCATAACTTTCATATATTAACTAGTCCATCATACCTGGTCTCTCATTTCCAGTGTGCTTTGTCTCTATGAACAGATTGAGCAGTTTTTCCAATGACATCTCAGTATTACTAGTTCTGAATTCCTCATGAATCTGTGACAAAATATGAAAAATCTTCAGTTTGTACCATATTCAAATAGAAAAGTAGCTTGAAATGGACTTGTCAAACTATAACCCAAACATAAGTCAGCACAGTTTAAGTAAACTGCATTTCTCCTCCCCGCTAAAATAGCATTGACACTGAACACTTGCCTAATTCAGCATTTAATTTGGACTCATTAACTTCAATTTATCAGTTCCTTCACACAAACATTAGGGTTTTACATCCCACAGAGAGGGGATGGCCTGTGATTAGATGCCAGTTCCATCATACTGGCTTATACTTCTACACATGAATATGTATCTCATGTATACCCACCGTTATTTGGAGTGTAGGACGTAAGCCCCCCCTGGTCTGCCTGGGGAGGGCAAAATGTGTTAGACGTGCTAAGAAACGTAAAACTTGTAATCTAGGTTACGAATGGAATTACACCAATTTCGAAAGGAACCTAGCTATGATGGTGATCTATGTCCCTGTCATGTTTGAATTCGATTGGACAAACCGTTTTCGAGTTATAGTCCGGAAACGAAAATGTGGATGGACAGATGGATGGACAGACAAATGGACAAAAGACAGACAAACGAACACACAGAATTACACCAATTTCGAAAGGAACCTAGCTATGATGGTGATCTATGTCCCTGTCAAGTTTGAATTCGATTGGACAAACCTTTTTCGAGTTAGAGTCCTAAAACAAAAATGTGGATGGACAGATGGATGGACAGACAAACGGACAAAAAACAGACAAACGAACGGACAGAATTACACCAATTTCGAAAGGAACCTAGCTATGAGGGTGATCTAGGTCCCTGTCAAGTTTGAATTCGATTGGACAAACCGTTTTGCAGTTAGAGTCCGGAAACAAAAAATGTGGACAGACAGACGTCGGACACATCAATCTAATAGGCGGGTTGGTTACATACAACCCGCCTAAAAACAGGGGGTTTTTTGGATCTAACTTATAGAAGTGTCTCAAATGACATTTTTGGAAATCTAGCATTCATTAAATGAAAAAAATAAAAGTGTCAATAGTGTTTAAAAAATATAAGGGGGGGCTTTTGCCTTACTCCTCTGAAAAGGAGGGGTTTTTGCCCTCCTCCCTCATATTTAAGAGGGGTCTGTTCCCCTGATATTTGTGGTGTCTCACTTCAACTTGCAGGTAACATATTGAAATTTTAATGTCCAACAAACTATATATATATATATATTTAATGGTTCCATGCGTATACCTAAGGTTTTATTCTTCGATTGTTTTATCATCATGTCACAGATAATGTACATGTTAATTTGTCTATCTATTTGTTTTCTCCCTTCAGAAATTATTTTGGGGGTTTTCTCTTTATTTCCAAATTATTAGGTTTGGTTTTATATCCATGAGTTCTTGTTAGTTTTCTGCAAATGTTGTATAATGAAAATGCAATTTAATCGTATTATATATTAATTTTCTTTCTTTTAACCATGCAAACAAAGAGCAATCCATAAAAAGTTGTGCTCACAGAGAATACAGAAACATATCACTGACTGTCAAAAACTTAACAGAATGGAGAAATTTTCTTGGTAACTTGGAAGCTTTTTGAAACATAAAAATAAATTTTTTTCAATGTCTTTACAAACAAGGGCAATATCTTAAGAGTTATGTTCAAATACAAAAGCAAAAACTTGGCCCAGTCATTTATTCGAATATGCAAATGTGTAGTACTCACCTGTCCCAATAGAACATGATGATGTTCCCAAGCTTTGGCATAAGTGTCCACAAAATCTTTCATCTGACACAAGTGGTACTCCTCCAGCTCCTGAAATCTCTGCAATAGTAAGATTTTATACGATTTTCATACACTTTCATGTTACGTAAGAACAAAAGAATCAGGTTAAACATGATATTATGTTAAAATAGCATCAGAGATACCTGTAATCCACAGCCTGTAGAAATAGCACTGGACACCATGAGATATAAAGAGAGATGGAAAAGTACAAAGATAAGGAGTTTTCACAACAGACAGTGTAATCCATATAGCTTTGAGATATGAGAAATAAGTCTCAAATGTGGCAGTAGAAAACATTCTGGCAAAGCCAGGGTCTAAAATCATACCAGGGCCACATCATGAAAATGTATACTGACAATCTGAACAAGCATTCCTATTAACTATGAACATCCTATACCTTACAGTTTCTCAGAGAGAGCCCTGATAAGAGTTTTTCTGCAGCCCATCTGTCTCCCCCCCTGCCAACCCACCCAGACACCATGGGTGAAACAATATCACACACGGCCTTTAAAGGCTGAATCATAAATATTTCATCTTACTTTCCATACATTGTATACTTAATATAATCAAGATGCACTACTCAGCTGGATAAAAAGCTGTTGTTGTTGTTGTTGTTGCAAAGACTCTCCACTTTAAACCAGTCCCCATCCACAAATACACTACCAATTTTCTTTGACAGAGCTCAGACAGTAAAGGTGGAAAGTAACTAGGCAAATATTTTTATTACAGTAGAACCTCTATTATCCGACCCTCTTGGGAGAGTAAAAATTAGGTTGGATAATAGAAAGGTCGGATAATAGAAAACCTAAAATTACATGTTTATATGGAGTTAGGAGAGTGGATTGAAGGTTGAATAATTGAAAATTTGGATAATAGAGGGTCGGATAATAGAGGTTCTACTGTATTTGTAAGACAGCAGACTACATGAGGCTTTAGTAATTCTTAGTGTCTATGCAGCAAAACAAGGATTTGAATCGTTAAAGTCAACAAAAAAGGAGGAAAATTCACAGATTTGATATGTCTTTCTAAAAAGCTGCCACTGTGTTTTTTATTTGAAATATTTGTACTCCATTTAGTTTGAAATAAAGAAAACATTCTCCATCTTATATTTACAAAAGAAGCATGGCGATATCTTACATTATGTTACTGCAAAAACATTACGTAAAACCTCTCCAATTCAAATACAGTTTTAACCAAATTCTTTTCAAACTACAATGGAAGTAAATAGACTACGTGTTAAGTGATGTGTCTATTTTTTATCCAAAAATTGCTCTAAAAATTGGTATTAAAATACTGCCAGAATACATTTTTTTTGTTTAAATTGTATTTTTTCAGTAGCTAAAAGCATACAGCTGATCCCGATTTGAAGCACTTGACAAGCCTACCTGACAAGAGTCAGACATTTTGGTTTCAAATTCATTCCTCACATTTGAATATTTTTCCACGAGGCTTTTGTAATCATCATCTGACATGACAAAAAAGAAACAACCATTCAAACAACTTTAAGTGAGAACAAAACGACAATACAAATTTACAAATTAATATCAGACAAGTTTGGATAATTAAAAAATCTCTGATCATTAAAAAAAATAGTGTATATTAGATGGTAAAGAATCTGTACTGTAAAATACATTTTATGCACATAATGTAATGAAATAACGTTTCAATTCAGTGCACGGAAAATTTAAACATTAGAAACGTTTAAGAAATCTTTCTGAAATTATCCCTTTATGCTTTATGATCAATTTTTTTTCTGAAGATTTTTTACTTTATTAAGTTTAGGGGATTTCATACATTGTGATAAATTTTTTATTTTATTTTCTTATATAGGACACTTGTAAAAGAATGAAGCAAATACTCACTTGCTTTTTTAAATTTGGTTTCAGCCTGAAAATATAATATTGTACAATTTCAAAAGATATAAGAAAATCATACATTAAGAAATGTTACAGATTTATTCAATAATACACATGTTACTCATGTTTAATCCTATAAAGATACATTTTATAAAAGATAAATTTGACAAAATAGACAATTGACGTTACCCCAATTATTCATGACAAAAACAATGATAATACTCTCTATAACTACAGCTTTCAAGAAAATATGAAAATCAGTCATTTATTTGTATAACACTCCAAATTCACAAAACAGGATTAATCATACAAATAAATGCATCTTATTTGAAAATTATTTACTAACAAAATGGAGAAATATCTCTTGAAGATGCAAAATCTTGTTACTGTGTGAAAATGAATTCTATGGAATTATTAATTAATGAGTGTACACATTACCTTTTCGACTTCTTTTGGCGAGGCATTTTCTCTTTTTAATTTTTCATACTCTGATGAGCGTGCATGGAAAGTCTCCTTCGCCTAAGTAAAAGTACAAACACTAGGGCCTGTCTCAACAGAAACCTCTGTATAGTGTATTAGTGCAGTAGTACATCCCTGGATTGTCTTAACTGTTTTTCACTGATTTGTGCAAAGTATCTCATTTAGAGTCAGTTTTACTGTGAATTTGTTGGATAATTTTACATAACTTCATGTATTTTCTTGTGTGATTCCTCTTCAGTCACAAAGTGCCTATTCTCTTTACATATACAGAGTTTCTACTGGATAGAAAGTACCACTATATAGTTCAAAAGTGTAAACAATAATTGAAAGGCCGATAAAATTTAAGGCTTAGTTTGAAATAGCTGTTTTAGGTTTATGTCACTATTGTGTTGAACATAACACATGGTCATCAAACCATATCTGAATCTAGAAAGTTTATAGACTTTTGGCTACCTTTCACTGGCGATGAGTACTCATATGTTGTAGCTCCCAAATGGATATGAGAGACTGGAGCTTAAGAAAACCAGCATGACCATAAGTCTAATCTGATGGACTAATATAAAGCTTAATCTCCATCAACTGATGGACTCAAAGGCACAGACAGATTCTATATGGCACAGTAACTAATTTTCTGCACTCAAAATTACACACCCCAAAAAAATGTCACAATAGGAATTTTATCATGCAGACACCACATAAATTTATCTTCAAAACGTTAAGCACCTTCTGCAGGCCACTTAGATGGAAAATTACAGAACCATGCAGATGAAATGACAACACCTACTTTATGAAGGGCATTGACAGTCTGTTGAATGGACTGCACTGTGTCTGATGTTGTTGCCTCTGTTTCTTTCATCTGTGTAAACATTGTAAATTAAACAAAGTAAAGAACATTTATATCAGCAAAAGTTAATTTCGAGTCTGACCTTGAGTCTTTGAGTATTTTCTCTGCTAAAATGCAAAATAGAAAAGGATCAGAAACAAGATAAAACTAGAGGAATGCTTTTGCTAACAAAAGTTTAAAAGTTTAAAATGCTTTGTGGTTTTAATAAGCATGCTGTAAAGCTAAGAATGCACAAAGCTGCACCGTATGCTTTCCCAATACCTCTTAATACATTCTGAAGCTATAAAAGCAACAATAAAGGAGATATAAGGCAAAAACTCCAAAGCAGCTATTTATGACCCCAGTCTGACCCATAAGGGGGGGTCGGGGGGTAAAACTGACCGGCTATTTAGACTCTCCACATATGCTTTCCCAAACCTCTTAATATATTCTGAAGCTATAAAAGCAACAATAAAGGAGATATAAGGCAAAAACTCAAAATCGGCTATTTTATGACCCCAGTTTGACCCATAGGGGGGGGGGTAAAACTGACCGGCTATTTAGACTCTCCATATATGCTTTCCCAATACCTCTTAATACATTCTTATAAACTTATAAAAATTTAATTTACTTATTAAATTTGCAATTTTATTGCGTTAATACATCCTATCCAATGGACAAATGCTGAATAACTACCGCTTGGTCGGCGGGTAAGTTACTAGGGACATATGTGAACTCATAATTGCAAATTGTAACCTACAGTCTAGGCTGACTTTGTCAGAAGACCAATAGGCCCAGGCCTGGATTGATCTTTGGTCAGGAAACCCTGTAAGGTCATGGTCGGTTGCCAGCAGCCGGTTACCTGGGGCTATACCGACGTCACCCCCCCCCCTTTTAACAGACCTTCTCTGAGGTAGGGGAAGAGAGGGATGAGTTCAGTCCCAGAATGTCAATAAACCTCCCAAAGAAAGCACATCACATTTTTACTATGTACATGTAGAAATGTTTATACTATGTACATATATACAAATCTCCTCAATCTAAGGGCCACCTGTGGATCTGCTGAGCAGCCACTACCGAGCCCAATTGGTAAAGCTCCGAGTAAGCCCAAGCCACACCCTTCAGATAGAACTGTGTGAGGGTATTATGTGACTTCAGTGGTAGGCTGACAAGATTGGATCTAAGGAGACTCCCGACTGGAAGACCTTAGGAGCAGCAAAGGCCCTGACATCATGGGTTTTAACCTAATGTAAAGAGTGGGCCTCCTGGTCAGAGAGCTCATAACATAGGATCACAGTCTGCTTGATCTAAGAGGAGATAGAGGCAGATGTCTTTGTCAGAACCTTTCTTAAAGGAGACAAAACAACCACCTCCTTATTCTACTTGAGGTCTGAGGTCCTGTCCAAATAGTAGCGCAATGCTCTAACCGGAAAAAAGGGACCAGTCAGACTTGAGGGATCTATCCAGAGAAGGGGGCCAGGGTTGTTATAACCACTGGGGCCACACTGTCTGGACCCTCCTGACCAGCTGATTCTTGGATAGAGCCTTATTCAGTTGGTGCAAAACCACCGAGAGGTTCCAGGAGGGTATGCCCCTCCTGCCTTTGGGTCTGTCTCTGTGGAAACTATCCAGGAGACGAGCGAGATTTTTGTCCTTGCTGATGTTGAAGGGTGAATTTCCCAGTTTATCAGCAATGGCTGAACTGTAACCATCAATGGTGCTGGGCTGTATCTTCCTGTCCTCATAAGGTACATAAGGAAGTCAGCAACTGACTTTACAGGGGTACCCTGAGGTCCACCTGATTAGTGACGCACCACTTGTAACAATGGTCCACTTTGCCTCATAGACTGATCTGGTTGATCTCTTTTGAGGAGCCTCAATTCTTGCTGCCACCGCCTCAGCGAAGCCCTACTCCTCGAATGCTGAGGCTCCAGGAGCCGAGCATCGAGATTAAGATTTGTCAGATTTTTGAGGCCGGTGCCACCTGTTGCATATTGCTTGGAGGACCTCCTGAAGGAGAGACCACTCTGTTTGGGTGGTCTGGTCTAGCCTGGATAGCTTGTCTGCGACCACACTCAGCCAGCCTGTGTCGGGCTTTTAGAGTTACTTGATATCTGGCGCACCAGTTCAAGATTTTCCATAGTAAAGCACAAAGTGGGCCCGACCTCATGCCTCCTTCCCTGTTTATGTATGACACCACTGTGGTGTTGTCTGTCTCTACAAGTACTATCTTGTGCATACAGAGGTCTTGAAACTCTTGTAAGGCTAGAAAGACTGCCTTGAGTTCTAGGTAATTGATATGCAACTTCCTTTCCAGGAGGGACTAGGTGCCTCCTGCAGTGTGTTCATTTAAGTGAGCACCCTACCCTGCTTTGATGAATCTGTAAAATTTGCAGATCATGTTTTATTTGGGTGTAATGGTTGGCCTGTAAGGACATTGTCCTCTTGCAACCACCCTTGTAAATGTGGGTGCAACACCTTGGTATTGGAATCACCTTTTCTAGTGACTCTGGTACCCTCCAGTTGTTTTTGAGATGCCATTGTATGGATCTCCTATGAAGTCGGCCTAGGTGAAATTGCTTTCCTGTGGCTGTTAGTAAACCTATCAGACATGAACTGCTTGACCGGACAAACCGGTAGTGACAGTATTTCTAGTATTTGTCCTGAAGGTTCTGCCAATGGTCCGGTATAAGTCGGACCCGACCGGCCATGAGGTCGAACTGGTAAACTAAACTTTGGCATATTTTCACTAGAACTAGTGTAAGCCAGAGACAACCCCAGTGGGATGTGGCTTTCACCAACCAGTCTAAGTACTGGTGGATTATTGTACCCTTGTGTATGGCCATCAGTTTTAACTCCTTTGCTACTCAGTGAGCTCCATGGGTGCAGTGGACAGACCGAAAGACAGTGCTTTAAACTGGTATGTCCGACCCTGGACATAACATTTGATATGTCCTGGACTGTTCCTGTATAGGTATATGGAAGTAGATATCCTTGAAATCTATTGAGGTAACCCACTCCCATTGTTGGAGGGTGGTCCTGATGGTCTCCGAAAGGTTTGGTTTGCTCAAACCTAGAATAGGTCTCCAATGGTTGTGTGGTTTTGGAACCAAGCAAGGGTGAAGAAGCCCAGAGATTTTGAACTGGCTCGACTGCACCATTCCTTGTCCATAAGCTGATGTAATGCTTCTAACCAATATAGGTTCCTGTGAAGATGTGCATAGCATTTGATAATTTGGGTGACCTTGTCAAGTTTGGTCTTGACTGGAAAGGGAGAGTGTAGCCCTCCTTCAACATTTGTACTACCTAGGGTCCAGCCCCCCAAGGCTTCCTAAGTCCCGAAACGGGGTTAGTCTGGACCCTACAGACAGATGTGTGCCACATTCGGGACATTTGCTAGTCCGACAAACATTTCTGTGCCTGCGGACACTGGTCCCCTCTGGTGACAATGATCCGAGAAAACAGTCTCTCTGTTCTTGCTGTGGTCCGGTCCGCTGGGGCTGACACAAACTTTTCACATTTAAAAGACTCTTGCCCCAGCATCCTGCAAGGTGCAGCATTTACAAGAAATTGAGATGGCTGACCCTTGGGCGGACATGATGAAGAACTTGTCTGACTATCGACCACTTTCATGCTTTTCGACCTTTCATGCTGGTTATTCAGGTCTGTGTTTGTCAAGGTGAAATCTACTATCTCTCCAGTTAAGTCCAGCACCGATAACAGGCTGTTGAGAGGTGTGATAACACTGATAAGGGAAGGTTGCCTGGCAGTAGCTGGGGGCACTGTCCTATCACTAAGGCCACTGATTGGTCTAAGAATTATTCTGTAACCAAATCTACCAAGGCAATTTGTCCGGTACCAAGACTCCATAACCGGCAATTCACTGTAAACAGTTAAGTCTCTGTAACTGGCACCAAAAAACTGGCAAGCTAGGGTGAATTTAGACAGCTACTGGTCTATATTTAGCCAGCTTTTTCTATGTAACCAGTTGGGGTGAAGCCCTGTACAGTAAGGACTGTGTAGCCAGGACCCTGTTTGTAGACTTGTAACTGGTAGGTTGAAGCAAGTGTACAAGGCTGTGTAGCCATTACCAGCCGGTACACTCTGTAACCAGTTATTGAAGCAAGTGTACAGGGTTGTGTAGTCGGTACCTGTCAGTACACTCTGAAACCAGTTGTTGAAGCAAGTGCATAGGGCTGTGTAACCTGTACCCTGGCGGTACACTCTGTAACCAGTAGGTGAAGCAAGTGTACAAGGCTGTGTAGCAATTACCAGCAGGTACACTCTGTAACCAGTTGTTGAAGCAAGTGTACAACTATATTTTGTGTTGAATTCAGCTTGCTGTAGGTTTCCTCCATTAATTAAAGTATTTCTTTAATCGCACGTCTTACTTGTAGATTTGACAGCCCTTGTGATCTATTTTTAGGAGCACTTGTTTTGGCATGTCACGTGACCAGTCTGCTGGTAGAAAGGACACGCGATTGGCTGATTGGAGATGACGTCAGTGGTCGCGTTCTAGTGTGAAACTTAACCGGCAACTTTACAGTATGCTGAACTGTCCACAAAACCTCACTACCGACAACAAGGCCGGGTCCGCAAAGCAGGGACTGGAGTCACAGTAGATGTGAGTTCTGAAGAACGCAGTTCCGACCTTCCTGGTCGGTGAAATCATGTGACCAGCTTCGGATTTGGTCGGAAGGACACGCGATTGGCTGACTGGAGATAACGTCAGTAGTCGCGTTCTTTGCGTGATACTTAACCAGCAACTTTACAGTCTACAAAAACCCCACTACTGACAACAAGGCCGGGTCTGCAAGGCAGGGACTGTAATCAAAGTAGACGTGAGTTCTGAAGAACGCACTTCCGACCTTCCTGGTCGGTGACAACACGTGACCAGCTTCGTGAATAGTTAGGAAGGACACGCGATTGGCTGACTGGATATGACGTCAGAGGTCGCATTCTTTTGAGCTGGTCGGTCGGCTGATGCTTTGTAGATGAAATTCCTTCTTTCTTTTGTGATAAAACCAGTGAACTGGCCATCCACAACCCCCACTACCGATAACAAACCCGGGTCTGCAAGGGAGGGACTGATATCACCTTCCAAGTCAGTTGAACTGGAGAAATCTGAAGAATGCATCTCTTGCTTCTGATGAAAAAACACTGAATACTCGAGCTAGGCTGGTGTGACTGATGCTATACAGCAGAGAAGTCGGTACCAGTGCGCTCTGAAGAAATTTGAAGAATGCATCTCTTTCCTGGGGAATTCCTTCCATTTACAGTGTTAAAAACTACGTAGACTGAAGTTTCCCGTGATTTCTATTGTAGTACTAGAAAAGACGTTTCTATGGTGACTGTAGCTGGAAGGTTACAGAAGGCACATTCAAACAAAAGACACGGATAAAAATACCTGTAAGTAGTATATCCATAATTCCTCAATATTGTCGATCTTCTAACAACCCAATGGTTGAGTGGGAGGAAACTAGTAAAATGGCTGCCTTTATATTTCGTGTTGTAACTGCCCTATCATCAACAATAAATTGAGTCAGCTAGGGAGCGTTTCCAGCAGATTTCTAAATGTATATCCGTGCTTGATCAGTAGGTAACACTTCTACACTGAACATATCCACATATAAGGTTGACAATCTGTCATAATGCACACTTTTCCTTAAAATATCTGGAGATGTTGAAAACACGTCTGCACAGTACACGCGCCAAACGAAAAAGATGCTATGACGTCAGGTTGTCTAGACAGGAAGGAAGTACGAGGCGCCATCTGGGGAGTGCACAGTACTACGGACCGCCGAGCCGGTGGAAACACAGGACGTCTTTTTCTGACGTTTGGCGGGCCGGTCTGCGCCGACCGGTTTAGCATTTGTCCATTGGATAGGATGTATTAACGCAATAAAAGAGACATTTTTCAAGGGATTGCTCTCAAAATCTAATCAGCTCGCGTTTTCGATAGTATGAACAGGTGTGTCAAATTATAAGGCTCTGTAGCAAGTAGTTTTTCCTGAACTGTGATGACGGGGGGGTGTACTTCAAAAAATAGTTTTTGATCATGTGACCTTCATAAAGGTCAAAGGTCAAATTTAAGCATGCATAAAAATTTTCCCACGCCTAAGGTATATAACTGCCAAATATGGTTTGAAACCTTCTAATAATAAGGGAGATATTCAAGGGAGACCATAATGCGCCGGCGGCGGCAGCGGTGGCAGCGAGGAAACTGGGGCGAAAAGAAATAAGCGCCCTTTCAGGGACGCTTAATAATTTACCAGAAAGGTACCAGCAGTAAGATTCAAATAGTGGGGTTGCAAAAGTTGGAAAACTGAAAATAACCATGTCAACATTGCAAAGACTCGGGTATACTTTTTTGTAGAAATGCACCTCAAAATCTGATGTTTTACTTATGACTCATCTTCCTTACCATTTTGTGCTTCTTGTGTTGTTCATCAGTGTACCGGTGTACATCCTTGGCAAGATCCTGCCATGAAAAGACAAGTTGCTGATGCACATTGGACAACTTCTCCACCAAGGTCTTCAGCATACCCCAAAATGGACCAAAGGACCTATCAACATAAACAAGTGCTACTTAAGAACTACATTTACAGTACAACCAGTAGAAGGGCTGCAAAACCCAGAAATTTAACTCTTTTAAGAGCACTCTTTCTAGTGATACCAGCAACAAAATGTGTTGTTTTCTGAAAAATTAACAGAAATTTGCCTGTTTTATCACTAGTTTATGGACGAATAGTTTGAAAACTGTCAATGTTTGAGTTAAGTACACATTTCTTACTTTTGTATTCCAAGAAAGCTATTTTTCTACCCTTTAATGAGTACTTGAGTACTCTTCAACGGCCTTGACCTGTATTATCCAAATAATTGATTTTAAATATTGGTTTTCACCCTCCCAAATGTTTGCCTACTATTTTAAGAATGCCTCTTCTATTTTATGACCCTTTTATTATCTGAACAAAACCTTTCTTATCCAGCATGTTTAGATAAATGAGATTCCACTTTTGCTTATACTTTTAGAGTAAGATATAATGAAGTTTGAATTTTAAGACATTAATGTAAAATAGCCAGCCTCAGCAGGCAGGAACAAATACCCACAGGTACAACTAAATAGGCAACAGCATTGAGATTTGGCAAAATCTATGCAACAACTTCAAATGTAACAAGTGTACAGAACCAATGAGATGCTGTCAAATGTAACAACTTCAATATAGTTGAAGAAGGGCGAAAAGCTTGCAGATTTTATTCGTTCTGGGGATAAACAATTGGGCATGGAACTTGCCTCCAAAGCCCCATGAAACTTTAAGATCCCAAAATTGTAAAAGCATTTTCATGGCAACCAGATACCCCCAAAACCTAATCAGCTCTAGATCCTCTAGGGTTAAACAGATTCTGAACATCTGGTGAAAATCCAGCATGGCTTTAGGCCGAGGAAAAGCCACAACCTTTAAGACCTCAAAATATTTAAGTCCTAGCACTCACCAAGACCTAATCAGCTCTAGATTTTCTTTGGTTAAATATATCGTGAACATTTGGTGAAAATTCATGCATGGGCCGAGGTAGTGGAACACCCACAATGTTTAAAACCAAAATATCTTGAAAGCATTGCCAGATACAATCATTGCCAGATACTCCTCAAAACCTAAATCAGCTCTAGATCCTCTTGGGTTGAACATATCCTAAAAATTGTTAAAAATCGATCCATAGGTTAAGGCAGTCCGAACACCCACAAATTTTATGTCTGTTACCACCAATGCCTGGATGACGCAGTGAAAGACTATAACTCCAGCCAATGGGCTGGGTTAAAAAATTCTGTGACAATTTTCGATCACTTGCCAAGTTTTTGTGAATTTAGCTTCTTCCTGTATAAGTCTTATGATATAGGATCTATTATTATACTGTAACATGCTTTCTTAGTGACTGTTTCCAAACAAGATATAAAATGGCAAAGTATCTGCAGGTGATTTGGGGTACTCACCCTTTCGTTCCACAGCTACTAGCATACTTGGCAAGTTTTGCCAACAGTTTGGCATAATTTTCTTCCACTGAGCAACTGCAATAACCACATAACATTTATTAAATTATTTCAATTACGTTAACAATATATTTTGTCTCAATACAGCAAATCCCGACATGGGGCAAATTCAGCACAATACACAGAAAATTGCCGAAAAAAAGGTACATGCTCTCTTAGGCCCAGGTTAATATCATTTGATCTTGAAGGAGACATTATAGTTCAAGCCTGGTCTGCTTGACCTTGAAACAGGGGTCGAAAAGGAGTCTTGAAATGCCAAAACATTTGCAGCCAGTGACTTTTCATATTCTAAAGTTTTTAAACCAACAATATGGGAGATATAAGTCATTTTTGGCACATCCAGAGGTCCTTAGTGGCCTAGTAGTTGGCAAGTGTGACATATCTCATCACAGGCGGTCACCTTTTGATGGGTTCGACTCCAGCAAGTGGTAATGCTGAGGGCCTGCCCAGTATATCCCCACCTGTTGAATGGGACATGAAAAAGTGGGGAAAGGTCAAATCTGACCCCACAAAAAAGATTCACCATCCATAATTTCTTACAGGTTCTTTTCACATTGCAAATATTAGGATTAGTATGAGATATAAAGACCGCACTGTATATTTATACTTCATGCAATACCTCCTTCACTACAGGTCACAAAACGCTATTTTTATTATCCAACATGCGCCGTACATGACCTATATCGGGGGATATACGGAGTGGGATATATATTTTTTGTGGTACAACAGCGCCTCGTTACAATGGATAATAACTGTCAATAACTTGGAACCGTTTTATCACTAATATCTCAGAAACTATGTAATTTATAAATATTTATTACATATCACTTGATATGACTTTTTACAGTGCTTCTGCTCATGTTTGTTGTATAAAAATCCATGCAGAAATGACTGAAATATTGTTTTATATTTGTCCATTTCTGTTTGACAGCCTTTTTCACATTTTCTCATTAAATAGTCATTTTACTTAACCCATAAATCATAGTGGTAGTAGGTTGTACAACGGGTCAATAGGAAAACTACCTGAATGACATAAAGAGAAAAATATATCACTCATGAAGATTAACAATACTCCTGCTGCGCACTCGTATAATATTGTTATCCTCATTTGTGATTTTTTTTTTCTGTATGTGTCATTCAGGTAGTTTTCCTATTGACCTGTTGTACAACCTACACCACCTACTGAATATGCATTCCCTTAACTGAAAGAGTCTAAGGGATGATTCATTTTCAACATCCCTGGGGTCTTAAGCCTACCAATGAAAATAGGACCAAATAACAGTGGACAACCATTTTATGTGGTCATTTGAGCCGCTATGTATCTGTCTGCATCTGGGATCAAACCCAGGTCCTCTGTTCCCAATTATGTGTGTTACCCACTAGCCCAATGTGGCAGAAAAACTGTATTCAAATTCCCAAACCCACAAACCAATAACAAGAGTGATACAAGGCACTTTGTAAGTCAATCCTATTTGATATTGCCTCTAAGTGGCAAATGATGTGTATATGTCCCAATATGTCCCTGGCTGTTGAGCAGGATGAAAAACACTAACTTTGACATCTTTTACCATGAAGCAGAGATGCAAAGTTCTGACAAGGTGGTTAAAGGTACTGGATATCAATACATCATGGTTTTTCCAAACTCCATTGCAAATCCGAATTGCTTCTCTCATGTATTTCCACAACTACCAGCTAAACATGGCTGCAAAGAGGAATTTTGCTCTTTCTGGATGACCTTCATATTCAACAGCAAAGTTTTACAGGTTTAGAGGAAATATACTAGTATATCAATATATTTTCAAAACATGATCCAAGCTGTGGTATATCGGAATTGGGTTAATTATGGCCATAAAATTAACTTTTTGAAAGATGCCATTGACGCTGAAATTAGTCAGGGTCATCAAGAGAAAAGCTCAAATGGGAAAAGCCCTACAACATTTTGACACCCATGGAGGAAAGCCCTACACCAATTTTTTTTCTGACCGTGGAGAGAAACTCTACACCATTTTTTCAGACCATGAAGACAAACAATTTTCTAGATTTTTCGATGATACAAAGAACATGTATGTACTGTTTCAAAATTATGAGCATTCTTTGTGAGCATTCCCCCTGTATCTTTGAACTTTTGGCAATCATTAATCACTGTTGGCTTCACCTTTGATGCATCAAGCGTAACCACATCCAGGTTGAACCCCTATTTTCACCCAACTAGATGATGTATACACAAAATTCTGTGACCTCATGTTTTTAATTTCCAGATTTTATTTTAACATATTTCTAGGAAATCCCACAGAATTCTGTGACCTCACGTTTTCTATTTTGTACATTTTATTTTAACACATTGTTAGGAAATCCCATGAGATTCATTTAACCTCATGTTTTATAACTTACATACTTTATCCATGATATTCGACAAGTAAGATTTCATTACTTTGTTAGTTGATAGTATGAATATGTTCTGCATAGTAGTTTTGCATATGTAATGACTTCTGTGATTTTTAATGTCTGGCGATAAAATCAAACTAGATATTGCGTCTTGACGCAGTGTATCCCAGGACGGAACAAGGTTGAAGTGTGACATACAGAGGATTATGATAACACACACGATTTCCTATAAGTTGTCTTCACAAAAAAAAAAAGCTATGGCCTATTATAAGTGAGACACAGGCCACTATAGATATCAGGGACTAAATGCAACTTCCAAGGAGTGGTCAAAGCTGAAATCTGACCCCACCACAAGAATTGGGGCACATGCTTTCCTGTAAGTTGTCTTCATATCCCAGACCTCTATGCCAAATTATAAGGTGCGACCAATAATAAGGGAGATATAGGTCATTATAGGTATCAAGGACCACATTCGACCTTCAAGAAGGGCTCTAAGGTCAAATCTGAGATCACCAAAAGATCGGGGCACATGATTTCCCACAAGTCGTCTTTACCGCCAAAACCTCTACGACCAATAACAAGGGTGCAGTGGCTGGCTTTTTGCCAACCATGGAGTCAAATCTTAGGACAGAATTGGGTGTTGAAATCTGTAATTCATTCTATTATTGCCCGCATTTGCAAACCGCTTGCAAAGACATTTATAGATCTATGTAGCGAGAGGTGTTGGGTATTTGTACTAACCAGAAACGTGACAAGAAAGGTTTATAAATAGAGATTCTCTGTGTAAGTGCCCAGTATGAATATTGATTTTGAACGTAGATGCGCATTAAAATTCTAAGTTCTGTCGACAGAACTTCAAATCCTTGGATTTCATTGGTTTGGAGGGATTTTAAGTTCTGTCGACAGAATTTAAAATCCTGTCGACAGAACTTAAAATTCTGTTGACAGAACTTAAAATCGTGTTTATATAACTGTAATCAGATTAATAAAGTATAATATATTCATTTTAAACTTTATAGGTGATATGCACCATTAAACACATACATTATTCACTGAGTTTAGCACTGCGATTGTAGACAAAAACCAGCAAACACCTAGGCAGGACCAGGCTGACCCTGGCACCCCCTTATCGATTTTGAACTCCAGCTGCTTTTCTTCTTAGTATCTTAATGTAATTTGATTAATTGGACAAGCTACAGCTTGACCTTGATTTGACTTGGTAGGGACATTGGTAGAGAGTTGTAGGTGTGCAATGTCAGGTCTGATCTTGATTTGACTTTTGATCTTACTTTAGTGACCTTGACCTTTAAAATTTTGTGAGATACGGGCATCTCCGATGCTATTTTACACTAGTTTAAATTACACCTGCGAGTTTTTCTGGTGTTAAAAGTGTCTAAAAAATATGTATATGGATATTTTACACCAGCAAACTGTAAGTATTTTTACCAAATATTCAATAATATTCGGTTAAAATAAGGAAATTTTGAAGAAATAGGCGTAGGCAATACATCGATGTTACAGTCTTCATCTGATATTTCTCGTGGCCATATTTAACATTTATAAATATTTTAAAGTGAAATAAAATAACCTTATTTTCAAAAGAAATATCTTGCCTTTAAACATTCGCAGATCTTTGTATTATTTATATGTTCTGATGAAAGCCATTTCTTTTAATCTTCATGCTTTTGAAACCAAATGTCACAGATCAGCTCATGAATATTAATGAGATGTACAAGTCCACGAATAGATCTTCAGTTATATTTACACCGTGGTCAAGCTAGTGTCTTTTGTCTTCTTTCTATATAAGCTGTTGATGATCAATATTTTAATCTCAGATATGATTTATATGCACTTTATTTTATAACAATTTTTTTGTAAAACCATCGTCATTTGTCAAGCATTTGATCTTAAAGCCAATATGTAGACATTTGTCATTAATGAGTACATATAAACTGCGAATTTGTAATATTTTCCTTCTGAAGCAAGAGAAACAGCTGACAGGCAAATATTAGATCATGTGGAGACTTCTAGGAAATGGAAAGCCCAATAGCACATTCCAGTGGTTGAATGTAGAACTACACAGTTGAGGGCTCTCGTCACGGATCAATTTGTAGTAAAATAACATCCATTCAATTTTCTGTCTATCCATTTTGAAGGACGATATTAGAAAACAAAACAACTAACACGTTCTGAAATTGGAAGGGCACTGTACATGGAATGTATTTGCAATTATTAAGGTCATCTTTGTGAGAAATGGAAATAAATAGCGATAAAGATGTAGAAAGCAAATTAATTCAAGAATTCCACTGTCGTATAACCATTTACAGTCACAGTCACTATTAGTGTAAAAATGTTGTCTGCGAATCATACCATAATTTTATTGGTCAATGTCTCGTACTACTATGATGTCACTTCATTCATTAATTTCCTTGCGGTTTACTTAATCGACAAATGAGTAAGGCTGCGACTTCGTATTTTAAACACAACTATCTGTCAAGCTATGTAATTGGTTCATAACAAATACTTTGTAAACTAAATTGCGCTGACTTGACGCTACTATTTCCCCAGATAGGCCAACTCTCACACCAAAAGCATTCACTGGGTATTTCTAGCAGAAGCCATTTTGTGTGATTCACAATTATTATAAACTATTTTTCATTTTTTTTTTTTTTTGGTCAAACCCATTTTTTTTTTTAATTTTTTGGGAGATCAATTTTTTAAAAAAAGTCCTCTGAGTGGATCATTCATGGGTCTTGTATATAGTATGTTAAATGTTTACTTAAAGCTTTGGTTTTTGACACATGAAAAAAAGAACATATTAATATATTCGCAGATGCGATTTCAGCTGTATCAGGCACAGATTATGACAGTTATAGGGCTTAAAAGTGGTAAAAAGTCAATAAATTAGGGGTCTGTGGGCATTTAAGAGACCTTAAGGTGACCTTAAAATTAAAGTTACAGACTTAAAATTTTTCACAGACTTGCAGTACATGTAGAAGTGAAAATATGGGAAAAATGTCTTTAAAAAAACATCTAAGTATGGTCTGTGCAACAAAGGCTGTGACCTAGAGGGCATTAAGTGGCAAAAAATCAAATTTCTGACCTTAAGGTGGCCGTAAGTTCTTTATTATTGGAAGTTTAAGGTCACTTCAACATGGGGTTCCTCTCCTGACCCAAATACATGTGTGTGCCAAGTTTGAATGAAATTCGTGAAAGCGTTTTTGAGTTATCGCGCACACAAGTCAAAACGTACAGCGGCGACGCAACGAACGTGAAACCAATATATCTCTGACTTTCGTCTGGGGATATAATTAATTGTCATGCTTGGATGAATGAATGAGGGCATGTAGATGCACAGACAACGACTTTACATTAACAGTGACTGCGCAATCCACCAGCAGACGGTACTTGAATTAGGGATGCGCAGACGACTATTTTACATTTCACTGACTGCGCACACATTTTCATTTCTAGAGACCAGCAGACGAAACCAACAATGGAAAACACAGTAGTTTCTAGGACATACAGGACCTTACAGAAAGCCAGAAGTACTGCTAGACAAGGTTTTAACTTTATAAAATATATCTTAATAAAAACATTTAATTTTTTTTTTTAAACAAGCAATCAGTGCCCGTGAACAGGCTCTGTGTCAGCTGACTGTGTGTTTTCAGTTTCAGATTAGAAGTGATAGACAGAAAGAACACAAAAGTTGTGCCCTGCAAATGGTATTCAGAAGTAAAGTAACATGTTAACTATTAAGGTGTGAAAAGTAGGTAGAAAATACATTTACAAAATACTGTAAATACAATAGTCTCAACAGTGATAACCTGAAAGTAGCTATTGCTCACGTATGCAATGAGCTACAGGCCTGGAATTTCACTATGTTATAGCCGATATAAAAGTAGGTGAATAACATATTTACACAAAATACTGTAAATACAATAGCTTTCAAGTTACAACTGATTTACTCAACAGTGATAATCTCAAAAGCTGCTATTGCTCAGCTATGCAATGATGTTACAGGCCTGCAATTTTCACTATATTATAGAGGACTGAAAAGTAGGTGAATAACGTATTTAAAGAAATTACTGTAAATGCAATAGTGTGTAAGTTACAACTGATTTAATCAATAGTGAGAACCTCAAAGTAGCTATTGCTCAGCTCAGCTGCCATGAGCTACAGATCTGGTATAGCTGAACCATAAGTAGATGAATAACATATTTAAAGAAAATACTCTAAATTTAATAGTTTCCACGTTACAACTGATTTACTCAACAGTTATTAATTGAAAGTAGCTATTGCTCAGCTATGCAATGATGTTATAGGTCTGCAATTTCACTATGTTATGGCTGACCCAAAAGTAGCTGAATAACATATTTATACAAAATACTCTAAATGCAATAGTTTTCAAGATACAACTGATTTATTCAACAGTAATAACCTCAAAGTAGCTATTACTCAACTATACAATCAGGTACAGATGTGCAATTTCACTATGTTATAGCCAATTGAAAAGTGGGTGAATAACCTATTTAAAAAAATTACTGTAAAAGGAATAGTTTTCAAGTTACAACCGATTTACTCAACAGTGATAACCTCAAAGTGGTTATTACTCAGCTATGTGATGAGCTACAGGTCTGCAATTTCACAATGTTACAGAGGACTGAAAAGTAGGTGAATGACAGATTAAAAGAAATTACTGTAAATGCAATAGTTTTCAAGTTACAACTGATTACTCAACAGTGATAACCTGAAAATAGCTATTGTTCATCTATGCAATGAGCTACAGTTCTGCAAGTTTACTATGTTAAAACTGACTCAAAAGTAGGTGAACAACATATTTAAAGAAATTACTGTAAATGCAACAGTTTTCAAGTTACAACTGATTTACTCAACAGGTCTGCAATTTCATTATGTTATAGAGGACTGAAAAGTAGGTGAATAACATATTTAAAGAAATTACTGTAGATGCAGTAGTTTTAAAGCTACAACTGATTTACTCAACAGTGAGAATTTCACAGAAGCTATTCCTCAGCTATGCCATGAGCTACAAGTCTGCAATTTTACTTTGTTGTAGCAAACCCAAAAGTAGATGAATAACATATTTCAACATAAGTCTCTAAATGCAATAGTTTTCAAGTTATAAGCAATTTACTCAACAGAACCTCAAAGTAGCTATTGCTCAGCTATGCAAAAAACTACAAGTCTGCAATTTTACAATATTATGGCTGACCCAAAAGTAGCTGAATAATGTATTTAAACAAAATACTCTAAATTCAATAGTTTTCATGTTACAACTGATTTACTCAACAGTGAAAACCTGAAAGTAGCTATTGCTCAGCTAGGCAATGATGTTACAAGCCTGCAACTTTACTATGTTGTATCAAACCCAAAAGTAGATGAATAAAATATTTATACAAAATTCTCTAAATACAACAGTTTTCAAGTTACAACTGATTTACTCAACAATAAGAACCTCAAAGTAGCTATTGCTCAGCTATGCCAGGAGCTACAGGTCTGCAATTTAACTATGTTATAGCAAACTCAAAAGTAGATGAATAACATATTTAAACAAAATTCTGTACATGCAATAGTTTCCAAGTTATAAGCAATTTACTCAACAGTGAGAACCTCAAAGTTGCTATTACTCAGCTATGCAATGGGCTACAGGTCTGGAATTTCACTATTTTATGGCTGACCCCAAAATAGGTGAATAACATATTTAAACAAAATACTCTACAAGGGGAGAGTGCCCGTGAACGGGCACTGTGTCAGCTGACTGAATGTTTTTGATTTGTGATGGTGATAATGAGAGGAAAGCATAATTATCAGGGAAAGGGCTGTACAGAAATACAGTAAATGGTAACTGAACAGCATGTTCGAAAGATATTCCGAAGCTGACAGAAAAAAAGGACAAAAAAGTTGTGCCCTGCAAATGGTATTATGAAATAAAGTAACAAGGTAATTGTTTAAGTGTAAAAAGTAGGTTAAAAATATTTAAACAAATACTATAAATGCAATATCCTCGTTCGACCATGAAGAAGGGGTCCAAAGGTCAAATCTGACCATACCAAAAGATTCCCAGCCAAAGAATTTAGGATGGTTTACCATGCCAAACCTCTCGGACCAATAATAAGTGAGTCATAGGCACTTTTTAAGTTTGGCTATCCTTGTTTGACCTTGACGGAGGGGTCCAAGGTCAAATCCGACCACACAAAAAAATTCCCAGCCCATGATTTCCTGTAGCTTGTTTACCATCCCAAACCTGTAGGACCAATAATAAGCGAGTTCTAAGCAATTGTAAGTTTGGCTATCCTCAATTGACCTTGAAGGAGGGGTCCCAGGTCAAATCTGACCACACCAAAAGAATCCCAGCCCATGATTTCCTATATGTTGGTTTACCATCCCAAACCTCCAAGACCAATAATACGCGAGTTATAAGCACTTTAAGTTTGGCTATCTTCGTTTGACCTGGAAGGAGGGGTCTAAGGTGAAATCTGACCACACCAAAAGATTCCCAGCTCATGATTTTCTATAGGTTGGTTTTCCATTCCAAACCTCTAGGACCAATAATAAGCGAGTTATAAGCACTTTTAAGTTTGGCTATCCTCATTTGACCTTGAAGGAGGGGTCCAAGGTGAAATCCGACCACACCAAAAAATTCCCAGCTCATGATTTTCTATAGGTTGGTTTTCATTCCAAACCTCTAGGACCAATAATAAGCGAGTTATAAGCACTTTTATGTTTGGCTATCCTCATTTGACCTTGAAGCAGGGTTCCAAGGTCAAATCGGACCATATTAACAGATTCCCAGCCCATGATTTCCTACAGGTTGGATACAATGATTTACTCAACAGTGAGAACCTGAAAGAAGCTATTGCTCCGCTATGCCATGACATAGAGGTCTGCAATTTCACTATGTTATAGCTGACCAAAACGTCTGTGAATAACATATTTAACAAAATACTCTAAATGTAATAGTTTTCAAGTTACTACTGATTTACTCAAGAGTGAGAACCTCAAAGTAACTATTACTCAGCTATGCAATGAGCTACATGTCTGAATTTTTGCTCTGTTATAGCTGACCTAAAAGTAGGTGAACAACATATTTAAGCAAAATACTGTAAATGCAATAGTTTTCAAGTTACAACTGATTTACTCAATAGTGAGAACCTGAAAATAGCTATTGCTCCGCTATGCCATGAGCTATAGGTCTGTAATTTCACTATGTTATAGCTAACCCAAAAGTAGGTGAACAATATATTTTAACAAAATACTCCAAATGCAATATTTTTCAAGTTATAGCCGATTTACTCAACAGTCAGTGCCTGAGAATAGCTATTGCTCAGTTGTGCCAAGAGCTACAGGTCTGTAATTTCACTATGTTATAGCTGACCCAAAAGTAGCTGAATAACATATTTGTACAAATTTCTGTAAAGGCAATAGTTTTCCAATTACAACTGATTTACTCAACAGTGAGAACTTCAAAGTAGCTATTACTCAGCTATGCAATGAGCCACAGGTCTGGAACTTCACTATGTTATAGCTGACCCCAAAATAGGTGAATAACATATTGCAACAAAATACTCTAAATGCAATAGTTTCCAAGTTATAAGTGATTTACTCAACAGTGATAACCTAAAAGTAGCTATTACTCAGCTATGCCATGAGCTACAGGTCTGAAATTTTACTATGTTATAGCTGACCCAAAAGTAGCTGAATAACATATTTATACTAAATTCTCTAAATGCAATAGTTTTCAAATTATAAGTGATTTGCTCAATTGAGAACTTCAAAGTAGCTATTACTCAGCTATGCAATGAGTCACAGGTCTGGAACTTCACTATGTTATAGCTGACCCCAAAACAGGTGAATAACATATTGAAACAAAATACTCTAAATGCAATAATTTCCAAGTTATAAGCGATTTACTCAACAGTGATAACCTCAAAGTAGCTATTACTCAGCTATGCCATGAGCTACAGGTCTGAAATTTTACTATGTTATAGCTGACCCAAAAGTAGCTGAATAACATATTTATACTAAATTCTCTAAATGCAATAGTTTTGCAATTACAACTGATTTACTCAATAGTGAGAACCTCAAAGTAGTTATTACTCAGCTATGCAATGAGCTACAGGTCTGAAATTTTACTATGTTATAGCTGACCCAAAAGTAGGTGAACAACATATTTAAGCAAAATACTGTAAATGCAATAGTTTTGAAGTTACAAGTGATTTACTCAATAGTGATGACCTAAAAGTAGCTATTACTCAGCTATGCCATGAGCTACAGGTCTGAAATTTTACTATGTTATAGCTGACCCAAAAGTAGCTGAATAACATATTTATACGAAATTCTGTAAATGCAATAGTTTTCCAATTACAACTGATTTACTCAATAGTGAGAACTTCAAAGTAGCTATTACTCAGCTGTGCCATGACCTACAGATCTGAAATTTCACTATGTTATAGCTGGCCCAAAAGTAGCTGAATAACATATTTATACGAAATTCTCTAAATGCAATAGTTTTGCAATTACAACTGATTTACTCAATAGTGAGAACCTCAAAGTAGTTATTACTCAGCTATGCAATGAGCTACAGGTCTGAAATTTTACTATGTTATAGCTGACCCAAAAGTAGGTGAACAACATATTTAAGCAAAATACTGTAAATGCAATAGTTTTCAAGTTACAAGTGATTTACTCAATAGTAATGACCTAAAAGTAGCTATTACTCAGCTATGCCATGAGCTACAGGTCTGAAATTTTACTATGTTATAGCTGACCCAAAAGTAGCTGAATAACATATTTATACGAAATACTCTAAATGCAATAGTTTTCCAATTACAACTGATTTACTCAATAGTGAGAACTTTAAAGTAGCTATTACTTAGCTATGCCATGACCTACAGATCTGAAATTTCACTATGTTATAGCTGCCCCAAAAGTAGCTGAATAACATATTTATACGAAATTCTCTAAATGCAATAGGTTTTAAGTTACAAGTGATTTACTCAATAGTGAGAACTTCAAAGTAGCTATTACTCAGCTATGCAATGAGCCACAGATCTGAAACTTCACTATGTTATAGCTGATCCCAAAATAGGTGAATAACATATTGAAACAAAATACTGTAAATGCAATAGTTTTCCAAGTTATAAGCGATTTACTCAACAGTGATAACCTAAAAGTAGCTATTACTCAGCTATGCCATGAGCTACAGGTCTGAAATTTTACTATGTTATAGCTGACCCAAAAGTAGCTGAATAACATATTTATACGAAATTCTCTAAATGCAATAGTTTTGAAGTTATAAGCGATTTACTCAACAGTGATAACCTAAAAGTAGCTATTACTCAGCTATGCCATGAGCTACAGGTCTAAAATTTTACTATGTTATAGCTGACCCAAAAGTAGCTGAATAACATATTTATACTAAATTCTCTAAATGCAATAGTTTTTAAGTTACAAGTGATTTTACTCATGATGGAAGTTACTGAAAAGCCCAATAGTAGGTATTACTCACTTAGCTATTGAGACAGGCACCCAACTTACTCACCATATTGTAGCTATGAAAAAAGTAGCTGAATAACATATTTTAACAAAATGCTCTAAATGCAACACTTTTCAAGTTATAAATGATTTTGTGCATGATTTCATGAATTTTAATGCATTAAAAATTATTAAAAAAATTTATTAAAAAAAAAGTAAGACAGATCCAGGTCTCATACTCACACAAGAGAATCTACCTGTGGCCTAGTACATATATGCAAGATATGAGAGAAATCCCTGCAATAGTCACTGAGAAAATTGTGATTAAGTGTTGAAATTTTCACACTTTTGGTGGGGGTACCCCCCTTGTAATGTCTCTAGCAAACAGACGAACAGACAGATTTGCATGCCTTGAACAATTTTTCATCCTCGATAGATAAGGTATCTTTTAAAAAAAACAGCACGTCTCTAGGCCTTGTAGTTTTGGAGGAGAAGTTGTTCACGCGGACGCGTACGCGGACGCGTACGCCCACGCCGCAGAGTGACGACATAATGTCAGCTGACTGACAAGTCAGCTGACATAAAAAGCAATAGTTTTCACGTTATAAGTGATTTACTCAACAGTAATAACCTATAAGTAGCTATTACTCAGCTATGCCATGAGCTACAGGTCTGAAATTTTACTATGTTATAGCTGACCCAAAAGTAGCTGAATAATATATTTATACAAAATTCTGTATATGCAATAGTTTTCAAGTTATAACTCATTTTACTCATCATGGAAGTTACTGAAAAGTCACAAAGTAGTTATTACTCATTTAGCTATGAGGATAGACGCCCAAGTTACTCACAATGTTGTAGCTATAAAAAAAGTAGCTGACTAACATATTTTACCATAATGCTCTAAATGCCATACTTTTCAAGTTATTAGTGCATGATTTAATGAATCTGAATGCAATAAAATTTATTTTAAAAATTCATAAAAAAACTAGATTGGGCCAACTCGGCGCCAACATATCCCCAGACAGGTCATCACTCACGCCACAGGTTTTGATCGGGAATTTTTAAAAACATAATTACCCATTATTATATGAACTTCAGCACATCAATCTACTCTGTTTATATCTTCCAAGGAAGATGGTGTATCCCCAGACGCCGAATACATAACTCAAATTATATTTTCAATCTTCCTGCAATGATAACTCTAAACCTATTTTCAAAGTATTTAAATGATTGATGATTGAATGTCCATTCTAAAATAATAATCCCAAAAGAGCATATCTGTTTCTATATTTGTTGACAAATAAAATATTATTTTTAACTCAACTCATCATACTTTTCAATCTTCCTTCAAAGTATTTAAATGATTGATGATTCAATGTCCATTCTAAAATTCATAATCCCAAAAGCGCATATCTGTTTCTATATTTGTTCACAAATAAAATATTATTTAAAAAAAAATTATTTATATTATTATTTTATTATATTATTTTTAGAATTTGCAAATTGTTTTCAGTTATTCATTTCCTCTATACCTATATATGTGGTCCATATATATGCAACCTAAATATGTGACACAATCTCAGTTCTGACTCCCCTTTGTGTTATATGTAATGAAGCCCACCACCTCCCACCCCCACCCCTCTCCCCTTCTCCACACCTCTCTCACTATTACACAAGATCTGCAACCCCATTGAGTTCTTTGTTTCTCATCTGATATCATTAAATACCTTTGTTTATTTAGTGTCACTCAATATAGCTGGAGGTCCCAGAGGTGGGTGGGGGGAATCCGGGTGGGGGATGTGGGTTGAGCATAAATGGTAAACAAACAATCTATATAAAAGGGGTACTCAAATACAAAAAGAATTGAGAATTTTAAGTATGTGATTATCAACTGAAATGAGTTCATAACTGTAGGAGCTGTGCCAAAATTAACTGAGGCAAGTTGAATAAAACTGGGCTAGTTGAGGGTTAAAAATCCCCTAGTTTTACTACATAAGGATATAATTTCATTAATATTGGGACTTAAAGCTCACTTAAAGTGTCCATTTTGTCTACTTCAATATGTTTCACCAGTTTCATTTTAAAAAGTGAAAAACTCAGCAAGCAGAGGTGGGTGGGGGGAATCCGGGTGGGGGATGTGGGTTGGGACTTAGTTTAGTTTATTAGTTTATTATAGTGACATGTATTATGTTGACAAGGATTATACAAAAACTATTGAAGTAATACCCAGCCCTATATGGGCTTATAAGTCACTTTAAATAGAGAGTTAATAACAAACAGAGCAAACATATTTTGAGGTAAGATACAGTAAATAAAGACAGCAATTCAATACATAAAAATTAACAATATAATTTACTTTTTCTTTCTTGCCACAAATCAAAAATAAAATTAACTAGAAATAGGCCGCCCTGTTGATAGTAGATGCGAATAGAAACAGGATAGCATAGAAGAACACACATTATCATGTGTAATGTCCACCCATGAACCTTTTGCCCAAATTGTACAGTAGTCTTACAAGACCCTGTTTCATTTGTAAAATATATCAATGATGCTTAAATATTTGTTAGTGTAGATGTAAATTATTTCAGCTTCATGCCTTTTTGCATTGGTTGGGTTGAAAATTTTGACGAAATCACTCTATCTTGCACGGTTAAGAAGATAGAAGCAAATTCCTGTTTTTCTATTTTTGGCAAAAATTTGAAAATTCAAAATGGCCACCATTTTTGGGAAAAGGAAATTTTTTTGAAAATTGCCAAGAGTACATTTCTTAGATACCCTATGGGTCGAAAATTTCAACAAAATAACTCTATTTTGCACGGTTAAGGCCAGTTTGTGTTTTTCCATTTTGGGCAAAAATTCGAAAATTCAAAATGGCTGCCATTTTTGGGGAGGGGAAAATTTTTTGAAAATTGCAAAGATTACATTCCTTAAGATACCCCGTGGGTTGAAAAATTTCGACGAAATCGCTCTATCTCGCATGGTTAAGGAGATAGAAGCAAATTTGTGTTTTGCCATTTTTGGCAAAAATTTGAAAATTCAAAATGGCCGCCATTTTAGGGGAGGGGAAATTTTTTTTTAAATTGCCAAGAATACAATGCTCAAATACCTGTGGGTCGAAAATTTTAACGAAATCGCTCTATCTCGCATGGTTACGGAGATAGAAGGAAATTTGTGTTTTGCCATTTTTGGCAAAACTTCGAAAATTCAAAATGGCCGCCATTTTTGGGGAGGGGAAAATTTTTTGAAAATTGCAAAGTTTGCATTGCTTAGATACCCTGTAGGTCGAAAATTTTGACGAAATCGCTCTATCTCACACGGTTAAGGAGATAGAAGCAAATTAGTGTTTTGCCATTTTTGGCAAAAATTCGAAAATTCAAAATGGCCGCCATTTTTGGGGAGGGGAAAATTTTTTGAAAATTGCATATATTACATTCCTTAGATACCCTGTGGGTCGAAAATTTCCACGAAATCGCTCTATCTCGCACGGTTAAGGAGATAGAAGCAAATTAGTGTTTTGCCATTTTTGGCAAAAATTCGAAAATTCAAAATGGCCGCCATTTTTGGGGAGGGGAAAATTTTTTGAAAATTGCAAAGAGTACACTCTTAAGATACCCTGTGGGTCGAAAATTTTGACGAAATCGCTCTATCTCGCACGGTTAAGGAGATAGAAGCAAATTTGTGTTTTGCCATTTTTGGCAAAAATTCGAAAATTCAAAATGGCCGCCATTTTTGGGGAGGGGAAAATTTTTTGAAAATTGCAAAGAGTACACTCCTTAGATACCCTGTGGGTTGAAAATTTCGACGAAATCGCTCTAACTCACACGGTTAAGGAGATAGAAGGAAATTTGTGTTTTGCCATTTTTGGCAAAAATTCGAAAATTCAAAATGGCCGCCATTTTTGGGGAGGGGAAAATTTTTTGAAAATTGCAAATATTACATTCCTTAGATACCCTGTGGGTCGAAAATTTCCACGAAATCGCTCTATCTCGCACGGTTAAGGAGATAGAAGCAAATTTGTGTTTTGCCATTTTTGGCAAAAATTCTAAAATTCAAAATGGCCGCCATTTTTGGGGAGGGGAAAATTTTTTGAAAATTGTAAAGATTGCATTCCTTAGATACCCTGTAGGTCGAAAATTTCGACGAAATCACTCTATCTCGCACGGTTAAGGAGATAGAAGCAAATTTGTGTTTTGCCATTTTTGGCAAAAATTCGAAAATTTAAAATGGCCGCCATTTTTGGGGAGGGGAAAATTTTTTGAAAATTGCAAATATTACATTCCTTAGATACCCTGTGGGTCGAAAATTTCGACGAAATCGCTCTATCTCGCACGGTTAAGGAGATAGAAGCAAATTTGTGTTTTGCCATTTTTGGCAAAAATTCGAAAATTCAAAATGGCCGCCATTTTTGGGGAGGGGAATATTTTTTGAAAATTGCAAAGAGTACACTCCTCAGATACCCTGCGGGTCGAAAATTTTGCCGAAATCGCTCTATCTCGCACGGTTAAGGAGATAGAAGCAAATTAGTGTTTTGCCATTTTTGGCAAAAATTCGAAAATTCAAAATGGCCGCCATTTTTGGGGAGGGGAAAATTTTTTGAAAATTGCAAATATTACATTCCTTAGATACCCTGTGGGTCGAAAATTTCGACGAAATCGCTCTATCTCGCACGGTTAAGGAGATAGAAGCAAATTTGTGTTTTGCCATTTTTGGCAAAAATTCGAAAATTTAAAATGGCCGCCATTTTTGGGGAGGGGAAAATTTTTTGAAAATTGCAAATATTACATTCCTTAGATACCCTGTGGGTCGAAAATTTCGACGAAATCGCTCTATCTCGCACGGTTAAGGAGATAGAAGCAAATTTGTGTTTTGCCATTTTTGGCAAAAATTCGAAAATTCAAAATGGCCGCCATTTTTGGGGAGGGGAAAATTTTTTGAAAATTGCAAAGAGTACACTCCTCAGATACCCTGTGGGTCGAAAATTTCGACGAAATCGCTCTATCTCACACGGTTAAGGAGATAGAAGCAAATTAGTGTTTTGCCATTTTTGGCAAAAATTCGAAAATTCAAAATGGCCGCCATTTTTGGGGAGGGGAAAATTTTTTGAAAATTGCAAAGAGTACACTCCTCAGATACCCTGCGGGTCGAAAATTTTGCCGAAATCGCTCTATCTCGCACGGTTAAGGAGATAGAAGCAAATTACTCAAAAGTAGTACTGAAAATACAGAATGAAGTACCTAAATGGCTATTACTCATGTACTGACAAAGCTATCAGTCCCAAATGCAATACCAAGCGAGCTATGGACATAACAATCTTGTATTCAAAATTGTAGTAAAATATCTTTAATTATTTTGGCTTAAATGCACGGAAACCAATGGGTACTGAAAATAGCTGTACTTAAGTATTACTCAGTAAGCAAAAGAGGTACAACAGCCAAAAGCAATCCCAAGCAAGCTACTGACCCAATAAGCCTGCATACCAAATTTGGTGACAATAGCTCTAATACTTTTCCTTTAAATGAGCGGAAACCATGCGTGACGCCGGACATCGGATGCCGGACGCCGGACATCGGACAACGGACATCGGACATCGGACGGCGAAAAAAGCAAAAATAATATATCCACCCCCAAGGGGGGTGGACATAATAACCATATTGACATTCATATGAGTTAATACCCTTGATAATTGATCTATTAATAATTCAGATTTATCTATATTTAAAATTTTGAAATATTTCATACGAATCAGCTCTAAAGCTGGACAAACACAAACAAAATGTATCTCATCTTCTACATCTTTTTTACACAGTTTACATGTTCTCTCAAAGAGATGGAGTGCTACAGCAAAAATGGTAAACAAACAATCTATATAAAAGGGGTACTCAAATACAAAAAGAATTGAGAATTTTAAGTATGTGATTATCAACTGAAATGAGTTCATAACTGTAGGAGCTGTGTCAAAATTAACTGAGGCAAGTTGAATAAAACTGGGCTAGTTGAGGGTTAAAAATCCCCTAGTTTTACTACATACGGATATAATTTCATTAATATTGGGACTTAAAGCTCACTTAAAGTGTCCATTTTGTCTACTTGAATATGTTTAACCGGCGTTTAACCAGTTTCATTTTAAAAAGTTAAAAACTCAGCAAGCAGAGGTATAACACACAAAAATAAGTTCTTAAAAGACTAAGATAGCCATAACATTATTAATATTCAAAATTTAAATAGACAGGCATTTCCTTTTAAAAATTCAAAGATTTCAGCTCTATAACCCACATAGTTTGACAGTTACTGGGCTTTAAAGTGGCATAATGTCCATAAATTGGGTTTCTGTGGGCATTTTACAATTGTTAAAGAGACCTTAGCAATTAAACTACAGATCTGAAACTTTTTGGGGGACATACATAACAAACAAAAATTATATATAATACAGTTTAAGACTTGTCACACTAAGCATTTCCAAATAACAGGGCAAAATACGGAAAAAATGTCCAAAAAGGCACTTGGGCGAGTGTCTATGGCCCTCATACACAGGTTAAATGTCTACTAAAAACCTTGATTTTCGCCATATGTAAAAAGGACATAATAATGCATTCCCAGATGGGATTTCAGCTCCATCAATCACATAGTTTAACAGTCACAGGGCTTAAAGGTGGCAAAAAGTCCAAATATTGGGTCTCTGTGGGCCTTTTAGAGATCTCGATGTGGCTTTCAAATTAAAGCTTCAGACTTAAAATTTGTTACATACTAAGATTACACATAGAATATGTATCTAATAAAGTTTGAAACTTCTCAGACTTACCATTTCCAAGTTACAGAGCAAAATATGTGAAAAATGTCTTAAAAGGGTCACTCAGGTGGGTGTTTAAGGTCCTCATACACAGGTTAAATGTCTACTTGAAGCCTTGATTTTTGGCACATGTAAAAAGAACATAATAATGTATTCCCAGATGAGATTTCAGCTCTATCAGTCACATAGTTTAACAGTCAAAGGCCTTAAAATTGGCAAAAAGTCCAAATACTGGGTCTTTATGGGGCCTTCTAGAGACCTAAATGTGGCCTTCAAATTAAAGCTTCAGACTTAAAATTTGTCACATACTAAGATTACACATAGAATATGCATCTAACACAGTTTGAAACTTCTTAGACTTACCATTTCCAAGTTACAGGGCAAAATATGTGAAAAATGTCTAAAAATGGTCACTCGGGTGGGGATTTATGGTCCTCATACACAGGTTAAATGTCTTCTTAAAGCCTTAATTTTTGGCACATATATAAATAACATACTAATATCTTCCCAGATAGGATTTGAGCTCTATCAGTCACATAGTTTGACAGTCACAGGGCTTAAAAGTAGCAAAAAGTCCAAATATTGGGTCTTTGGGAGCCTTTTAGAGACCTCAATTTGACCTTCAAAATTAAAGCTTCAGACTTAAAATCTGTTACATACTAAGATTACACACAGAATATATATCTAATACAGTTTGAAACTTCTCAGACTTACCATTTCCAAGTTACAGGGAAAAAGATGTGAAAAATGTCTTATAAGGGTCACTCGGGTGGGTGTTTATGGTCCTGATACACAGGTTAACTGTCTATTAAAGGCCTAAATGTTGGGGCACATATAAGAAAACACATAGATATATTCCCAGATGATATTTAACTTAGATGAGAGACATAGTTTTAAAGCTACAGTGCTTGAAAGTGGCAAAAAGTGCATAAATTGGGTCTCTGTGGGCACTTTTGAGACCTTAAGTCGACCCCTTTGGGTAAACCTACAGCCCTAAAATTTTCTACAGACAAGGATTACATATCAAAGTTATACCTAGCACAGTTTGAGACTCATCAGAATTACCACTTCCAAATTATAGGGCAAAATATGTGAAAAGTATAGCAAAAAATCCCTAAGTGGGGGTATTTATGGGCCTCAAAGACAATTTTCTCCTCAACTTAAAGTCGTGATTTTCGGCACATGTACTAAGAACATATTAATGTGTTGTCAGGTAAAATTTCAGCCAGCTGAGCATCATAGTTTGTGACCTACAGGGCTCTAAGTGGCCAAAAGTCCAATTTCTGACCTTAAGGTGGCCATAAGTTCTTTTTTACTGGGAGTTTAAGGTCACCTTAAAATAGGGATCTTCCTTTGGGCACCCTTAACATGTGTACCAAGTTTGAAAAAAAAATATTAATTTGTTTTTGAGTTATCGCGTCCACAAGGAAATTTCTACGGCGGCGGCGGCGGCGGCGCGACGGACCTGAATCCAATATATCCCCGACTTTCGTCTGGGGATATAATAATTAAGCAAGATTCAGGTCTTATACTCACAAAAAGTAATCTACCTGTGGCCTATTATATATATGCAAGATAAGAGAGAAATCCCTTCAATAGTCAATGAGAAAATTGAGATAAAGTGTTGAAATTTTCACTTTTTGGGTGGGGTTACCTCACTTCTAACGGCTCTGGGGAACAGACAGATCTGCATGAATTTTACGATTTATCATCCTCGATAGATAAGGTATCTTTTAACAGTAACAGCATGTCTCTGGGCCTTGTACTTTTGGAGGAGGAGATGTTCACGTGGACGCCGCAGAGTGATGCCATAATGTCAGCTGACATAAAATTGGCCAAAATCTGACCTTTAAGAGGCCACCAGTGACTTTGAAACTGATTTATTTATTTGGGGTTTTACGTCGCTTTCAACACTGTACAGGTCATATCACGACGGGTAGTTGGAAGGGCAGAGGAAACCAGTACATACAGTTCGTTAGGGTCCTGTACTGTAAACTGCCGCCCAATGGCAAGCAACTACCAGCTTTCCCACTTGAGGCCCTGCTGGGGATCAAACCCCGGCCTCAGAGGTGGGAGGCAAGAGTGTTAACAACAACACAAACATGTAGAGTTCGCGGCATTGTCCATATATACCCACATACCAAGTTTGAAGGTCTAACTAAAATATTTTTAAATTATGGCATCATCCGGGGATACAACAATTAATCGATCCGGTGTGGGCGATAATTGAGTCTCTACAAATGGCAGAGTTGCAGCACTAAAAGAGGTATACATATAGCCATCTGAGCAAATTTTGACACCACCTTCTTATTTCTAAGTATAGATCCTGTGTACAGACTGCAATCAAAAGGACTGAGACTACAGTCATAAATAGCCATCCTCTTTGATCAGTTATCATCTAAAACATCCAAGTAGTTACAATCCAAAAATGGTATAGGGCTTTCTCCACGGGTGTCAAAAACTGTAGGACTTGTCTATTGGGGTCATTTTCATGAAAGGACTTAGCCTGGACTTAGCCTTAAAGTTAAGACTGTTATCTTTGATTCAGGCTGAGTCTGTGGTCTTAGACTTAGCATATTTCACAAAGCAGCAAACTCTAAGCTTCAGCTTAGTCTGGGGCTAAAAATTAAGTCCAGCTGGGATTGGGCTTAACTTTTGTCAACAAAGACTTCAATATGGCCGCCATAAATTTCTCTGCACTTCAAAATTTGAAATGGCTGTAAATAAAGTATAAATATATACAAAACCTCCCTAAAGTAGTCTTTGGAAAGTTTGTATGTGATAATAAGGTTTCCATTACAAAACAGCACTTATCCTTAGATAAAATGCGTCAAATGAAGGATATATGTCACCAATAGTATATTCTGAACAGAGATAAAAGGTCACATAACAAAGAAAACCACTGTGGTTATTTAAAAAGCTTGGACTTAGCTAAGTCACCCTTTGTGAAATCGATTTAAGTCTGGGACCTAGCTAAGACCAAAGTTTCAGATTTAATTCCCTGACTCGGCCAAAAACCTGGCTAAGTTTAAGACCTTTTGTGAAACCGGCTCCTGGATACCCTTATATACCAACAAACCAAATATAAAAGCTCCAGGTCATATATTTTTGAGTTATGACATCTGAAATGAAATTGTTTCAGTGGTAGCTCAAAACCGAAAACCTCCCAGACTTTACTCAGGGGGTATAATAATTGCCGTCAACTGAACAATTTGTAACTGAAAATATTAAAAAAATTGTACATACCTTTCCCTGAGAAAATCTGAAAACTCTTTGCTTGAATCATATCCGTGTTTCATGTTATGATACAGGACCTCAAATCCATTGTTTTTGTCACCCTGAAAACAGATAAAATTACAAATGTCTTTGGTAATATTATTTTGGCTACGTTTGGTTGAAGTTAGAAAGATTCTATGGCATGTGCATAAATCGAAAGGCTGTCAGCAATCTAGGAACTAGATTGGGCCAACTCGGCGCCAACATATCCCCAGACAGGTCATCACTCACGCCACAGGTTTTGATCGGGAATTTTTTAAAACATAATTACCCATTATTATATGAACTTCAGCACATCAATCTACTCTGTTTATATCTCCCCAAGGAAGATGGTGTATCCCCAGACGCCGAATACATAACTCAAATTATATTTTCAATCTTCCTGCAATGATAACTCTAAACCTATTTTCAAAGTATTTAAATGATTGATGATTGAATGTCCATTCTAAAATAATAATCCCAAAAGAGCATATCTGTTTCTATATTTGTTGACAAATAAAATATTATTTTTAACTCAACTCATCATATTTTTCAATCTTCCTTCAAAGAATTTAAATGATTGATGATTCAATGTCCATTCTAAAATTCATAATCCCAAAAGCGCATATCTGTTTCTATATTTGTTCACAAATAAAATATTATTTAAAAAAAAATTATTTATATTATTATTTTATTATATTATTTTTAGAATTTGCAAATTGTTTTCAGTTATTCATTTCCTCTATACCTATATATGTGGTCCATATATATGCAACCTAAATATGTGACACAATCTCAGTTCTGACTCCCCTTTGTGTTATATGTAATGAAGCCCACCACCTCCCACCCCCACCCCTCTCCCCTTCTCCACACCTCTCTCACTATTACACAAGATCTGCAACCCCATTGAGTTCTTTGTTTCTCATCTGATATCATTAAATACCTTTGTTTATTTAGTGTCACTCAATATAGCTGGAGGTCCCAGAGGTGGGTGGGGGGAATCCGGGTGGGGGGATGTGGGTTGAGCATAAATGGTAAACAAACAATCTATATAAAAGGGGTACTCAAATACAAAAAGAATTGAGAATTTTAAGTATGTGATTATCAACTGATATGAGTTCATAACTGTAGGAGCTGTGCCAAAATTAACTGAGGCAAGTTGAATAAAACTGGGCTAGTTGAGGGTTAAAAATCCCCTAGTTTTACTACATAAGGATATAATTTCATTAATATTGGGACTTAAAGCTCACTTAAAGTGTCCATTTTGTCTACTTCAATATGTTTCACCAGTTTCATTTTAAAAAGTGAAAAACTCAGCAAGCAGAGGTATAACACACAAAAATAAGTTCTTAAAAGACTAAGATAGCCATAACATTATTAATATTCAAAATTTAAATAGACAGGCATTTCCTTTTAAAAATTCAAAGATTTCAGCTCTATAACCCACATAGTTTGACAGTTACTGGGCTTTAAAGTGGCATAATATCCATAAATTGGGTTTCTGTGAGCATTTTACAATTGTTAAAGAGACCTTAGCAATTAAACTACAGATCTGAAACTTTTTGGGGGGACATACATAACAAACAAAAATCATATATAATACAGTTTAAGACTTGTCACACTAAGCATTTCCAAATAACAGGGCAAAATACGGAAAAAATGTCAAAAAAGGCACTTGGGCGAGTGTCTATGGCCCTCATACACAGGTTAAATGTCTACTAAAAACCTTGATTTTCGGCATATGTAAAAAGGACATAATAATGCATTCCCAGATGGGATTTCAGCTCCATCAATCACATAGTTTAACAGTTACAGGGCTTAAAGGTGGTAAAAAGTCCAAATATTGGGTCATTGTGGGCCTTTTAGAGATCTCGATGTGGCTTTCAAATTAAAGCTTCAGACTTAAAATTTGTTACATACTAAGATTACACATAGAATATGTATCTAATAAAGTTTGAAACTTCTCAGACTTACCATTTCCAAGTTACAGAGCAAAATATGTGAAAAATGTCTTAAAAGGGTCACTCAGGTGGGTGTTAAAGGTCCTCATACACAGGTTAAATGTCTACTTGAAGCCTTGATTTTTGGCACATGTAAAAAGAACATAATAATGTATTCCCAGATGAGATTTCAGCTCTATCAGTCACATAGTTTAACAGTCACAGGCCTTAAAATTGGCAAAAAGTCCAAATACTGGGTCTTTATGGGGCCTTCTAGAGACCTAAATGTGGCCTTCAAATTAAAGCTTCAGACTTAAAATTTGTCACATACTAAGATTACACATAGAATATGCATCTAATACAGTTTGAAACTTCTTAGACTTACCATTTCCAAGTTACAGGGAAAAATATGTGAAAAATGTCTAAAAATGGTCACTCGGGTGGGGATTTATGGTCCTCATACACAGGTTAAATGTCTTCTTAAAGCCTTAATTTTTGGCACATATAAAAATAACATACTAATATCTTCTCAGATAGGATTTGAGCTCTATCAGTCACATAGTTTGACAGTCACAGGGCTTAAAAGTAGCAAAAAGTCCAAATATTGGGTCTTTGGGAGCCTTTTAGAGACCTCAATTTGACCTTCAAAATTAAAGCTTCAGACTTAAAATCTGTTACATACTAAGATTACACACAGAATATATATCTAATACAGTTTGAAACTTCTCAGACTTACCATTTCCAAGTTACAGGGAAAAAGATGTGAAAAATGTCTTATAAGGGTCACTCGGGTGGGTGTTTATGGTCCTGATACACAGGTTAACTGTCTATTAAAGGCCTAAATGTTGGGGCACATATAAGAAAACACATAGATATATTCCCAGATGATATTTAACTTAGATGAGAGACATAGTTTGAAAGCTACAGTGCTTGAAAGTGGCAAAAAGTGCATAAATTGGGTCTCTGTGGGCACTTTTGAGACCTTAAGTCGACCCCTTTGGGTAAACCTACAGCCCTAAAATTTTCTACAGACAAGGATTACATATCAAAGTTATACCTAGCGCAGTTTGAGACTCATCAGAATTATCACTTCCAAATTATAGGGCAAAATATGTGTAAAGTATAGCAAAAAATCCCTAAGTGGGGGTATTTATGGGCCTCAAACACAATTTTCTCCTCAACTTAAAGTCATGATTTTCGGCACATGTACTAAGAACATATTAATGTGTTGTCAGGTAAAATTTCAGCCAGCTGAGCATCATAGTTTGTGACCTACAGGGCTCTAAGTGGCCAAAAGTGCAATTTCTGACCTTAAGGTGGCCATAAGTTCTTTTTTACTGGGAGTTTAAGGTCACCTTAAAATAGGGATCTTCCTTTGGGCACCCTTAACATGTGTACCAAGTTTGAAAAAAAAAATTAATTTGTTTTTGAGTTATCGCGTCCACAAGGAAATTTCTACGGCGGCGGCGGCGGCGCGACGGACCTGAATCCAATATATCCCCGACTTTCGTCTGGGGATATAATTATATTTGTCAATTAATTATTTATTCATCTAAGAATATAATGTGTTGTGATATATGGCTGATATATATTTAAATATATTCATCAGCCTTAGAGTACTGTATGTCCCATTTAGAAAAAAAACTAATAATTTAGTTCCTAATGAAAAATATTTGGTCATGTTTTGAGCCATTAAAGAACACTTAGCACACTAATTATAAATCTCGAAACACTAAATTTATTTCAGGATTGTAACATTTCCTGAAAAAGAGCATATTTCCCAGGATACTAGGATATACCAGGAAATACCGAGAAATTTTGGGAAATCGATTTTAAGTCGATGATCGCTTGGAATTTTCACTGATTAACCGAAGGGTTGTTTTGCTGTCAATTTCCAACACTAACTAGAGTATTGCTTCGCAAGAGAAAAAGAAATTGTTTTTGCACAGCAAAAACAAAGCGTCCCAAACTCCTAATGAGCATTAATGATTGTGTTAAAATGACTATGCTCCTCTGTTTAATATGTTTTTCTATTTATGCAAAAATGCAAAGTTTCAGAGATTAATGCGTTTTTGAAAAAAAATTTTGGGAAAAGTCACCAGCTGACTCTACAAACACCCTGGGTTACAAAAATTCCACTAAAATCGCTCGATCTTGCGCCGTTTCTGAGATAAATGTGTTTTGGCGCTTTACACAGAAATTCAAGATAGCCGGCAAAAATGACGGGAAAACAATTTTGGGGAAAGTCGCCAGTTAACTCTACAGATACCCTGGAGATAAAAAAATTTCGCCGAAATTGCTCACCGTTTCCGAGATAAATGTGTTTTTGTGTTAGAGGCAGACATGCAAGATGACCACCAAAAATAGCAGGAAGACTTTTTTGGGGGAAAATTCACTGGTTACCTGTGCAGATACCCTGGGGCCCAAAAATTTCCCCAAATCACTCTATATTACACAGTTTCCAAGAAAAATGCATTTTTGCATGTTACACATCAATTCAAGATGGCCGCCAAAAATGGTGGGGAAAATGCTTTTTGGGACAAGTCATCCAGTAACTCTGTGAATACTCTGGGGGTCAAAAATTTCACCTAAATCGCTCTATCTCGCACCATTTCTGAGATAAATGCACTTTGCATTTTACACAGAAATTTAAGATGGCCACCAAAAATGGCCAAAAAAATATTTTGGGGAAACGTTGCCAGTTCACTCTGCAGATACCCTGTGGGTCAAAAATTTTGTAGAAATTGCACGACCTCACACCATTTCCGAGATAAATGTGCTTTTGTGTTTTATGCAGAAATTCAAAATGGCCGCCAAAAATGGTGGGAAAACAATTTTTAGGTAAAGTCACCAGATGACCCTACAAATACCCTGGGTCACAACTTTTGCCAAAATCACTCTATCGCACCGTTTCTGAGATAACTGTGTTTTGGTGCTTTACGCAGAAATTCAAGATGGCCGCCGAAAATGGCCAGAAAAAGATTTTGAAGAAAGTCACCAGTTCACTCTGGGGTACCCTGAGGGTTAAAAAATTTCGTCGAAATCTTGCACCATTTCTGAGATATTTAAGTTTCATCATTAAGAAAAATTGTGGTGTTTAGTTAATCATTAATAAATCAGCCATTTTGTATCAGATCACTTCCAAAAGTTAATGATTTCCAGACATCTATATAACAAACCTACTTCCCAAATTTCATTTGAATAGGTGAAGCGCTTTTCAAATTATCATATGGATAGGCACATCCCTTTAAAAAACATAATTTTGATCATGTGACTTCTCTGATTGGTTGAAATATCATGACACTAGATTCAGAAATTTTTCCCAGGGCTACTGCACACATGCTAAATTTGAGGAGAATCCGCCCAGTGGTTGCCAAGCTATAAGCAATAGAAAACCCTGTCTTTCTCCCCTCTCCCCTGAATACAAATAAGTGTCCCGCAAAGGGACGCTTAATGATGACCCCACTTAACCTTTAAGCAAGGGTCAAATCTTGATCCACAAGTCATGACTTCCTACAAGTTGTTTCTCTCATTCCAAACCCTTGGGCAAATAATAAGAAGATATTAGGCCTTTTTGACATGATGACCTCCTATTTGACATTAAAGTTGTGACACAGCAGCCATTTTGTTTTTAAAACAATGCCAAAAGTACTATCCGGCAAACTTCCTAGCCCTAAACATTTTGTGCAAATCTGATGAAGCTAGCTCCAATATTTTAAGTTTTAAAACATCTTGATGATTTTCAAACAATTGCCTATCACCGCAGTTTTTTAATGAGGGCATTTTTTTACACAATTTCATAGCCATAAACATTCTCTGCAAATCTGCTGAAGATATCTTCATACATTAATGAAATATCAAGGTTTAAAATAGCATCAGAGATGCCTGTACTCCACAGCCCAGGGAAACAGCTTTTTTACACCAAAAGAAATCTGCTGTTTTCAGTAGGGCTGTGCCATGGTTGTACATGCAAGTTAACTTGTGTTGGCTAGGGATGGGTCAATGCCACCAGTATTTCGGTGTTTAGCCTATTTCAGTCGAATACTGTATCAACACCTCACAACCGACATCTCAACTGTCAGCACATACAATTGTGAGACAACTTTAAAAATTGGAAACTTACCCCAAACTAAAGAAACTGCAAACTTTTATCTCATGCTTTGTTGATTTTAAGACTTTTATAGCAATTTGTACTAATAATATGAGCTGAAACAAGCAAAATTTACTAGCCAGGTAGTTGCTTGTATTAACCGTCAACTAACTGCTTAACTGTTTCCGAGGTTTAACATGTGTGAGAAATACCAAAAATGTCACATACATGTGTTCTGAATGTAAACCAACAAAATGGGTGATCGCGAGATGCGAGAAAAGTAAAAAAAATCACCAGATTGTTGGGTATACTGGTTAATACTATTATATTTTGATATTTTAAAAATAAAATACAGATGAAATGCTTCAATTTGATACTTTTAAGGTCTTAACTTGAAATATTTATAGTTTTAACAATCGTGTAAAATCCAATACGGGGTGATATACATAAGAAAATAGTTAATCTGTTTAGTAATATTGATGTCAACTAGCACTTTGATAACAATCGACTTAATCGATTAGTACGAATACGAATAATTGTTTCAGCTCTAGCAATTACTAGGAATGGAACAGCCAGGTTTTGTGTTCATTAGCTTCACTGCCTGTTATTGAGCTTATTTCATTGGGGATGTACTAATACCCAACTTCATTTGACTTGGAAAGGGTTTGCACCGGCTACATACCAAAATGGAGAACATCCTATACATGCAGGGCCATATCTAGTATTGGCTATAAACTACTGCCTTGCTACCAATTATCGCTAGACAAATTCAAATAGACGTAACTTGACCAAAAGTACATCCCAAATTCCCAAGTCTAGTGAGGTAGAACCATTTCCAAAATAAACAGAACAACCATAACAAAAGGCTTTCATGATATGTGGCCATTACTGAAACATGAACATTTTATTTACTGGTGGCGATAATTGGTATCCGGCAATAACTGGTAGCAAGGCAGCATCTTTTATACCAGGGTAGATACTGACCAGTGAAGTTAGTCACCTCAGTGAAGTTCATCACCTGCCGTAAAAACACTCAAGGACACTTGGGGGCAAGCAATATCCACATTTAAATAAATGGAATAGCTGCTTTGGATAGCAAGGTACAATTGTGTGCTGAAGGATATTAGTAATTAAGTTTTGATATCGTCACAAAATAAAACTGATGAACTTCACTGGGGTGTCAAACTTCACTGGCTGAGCAATAGTCTCGCAGACTGGATGGTCATAATGGGTTTTACCATTTGATTGCCATGACTGTCCTATCTGTGCCACTGCCCAATCCCTGAACTAGAAACAAGTGGAAAACAAACCGAAAAATGACAAATTTAAATAATCTGAAAGACAGAAAGACAAATAGGTTATTGTACAGTGTACACCAATGAAAACTGTTGCATATAATAAGTTTAGTGGTGGTGGACCAGTTCACGCCCGTGTACCTATTCACGCCCACCCTCAGTTTTCTTAAAGATTTATGATTTTTCATAGAAAAACTGTTTACCACAACATAGATAATTATGAAACTGATCATATACATTGGTAATTTATTGTGTAACTGTGATTGCTTTGGAGATATTAGGGTGTGGGCGTGAATAGGTACGCGGGCGTGACCCAGATAGCATTCCGCCGTTGGACCGACGTTGGCTGTTGGTCGCAAGGTCGGCAGATTTTGCCGACGTTGGGCCGACGTAGGCTTGCCAACCACTACTCGAGTAAGATTTCTCAATATTTTGCCGACGTTGGGCCGACGTTGGGCCAACGGCGGATTTTTGTTCAAGATGGCGGCGAGCAATAATAGGGGATTTGGGGAAACTTAGAAAAAAATTATTTATTATGGTATGTCTAAAAATCATATTTCAGTGAGCCCAAAAATTTTAAGCAACCATTTAATAATTTTAGACATAAAAATATTATTTTCATTATAAATTCGCACTAAAAAAGTTGTTTGTGAACATATCTGATTGGCTGATGCTATACATATAAAAATATTTTTACCGTTTTTGGGCCAACGTCGGTCCGACGGCGGAATGCTATCTGGGGAACTGGTCCACCACCACTAACAATAATACATGATTTCAGAGTGTAGTAGGCCACTCATGTTAAAGCCCTGTGAAGGTGTGGTGAGGGCGGCCAACATATGGCTGCGGCCAAGTTATGCAGGGTAGCAGTACTGTACACATGTAATTCGAGTGATGGGTGGGACTGGTCAGTGGCAGGGCTGAAATCTGATACCTTAGTCGAAACTGAAAAGTGACATGTTCCACGAATATGTTGGAATTTTTAAAGGGGGAAATAAAGTAAAGTTTACTAGTGCATTACCCAGAAATTATCCACAAACGAAGGCATAGTATATTTTTCAAAAAATAAAAATACGGAAAAATGGATGTAGTTTATTTATCATACTATACGCATGCGTAACAAGAGCTACCGCCAAAGAAATGTAACTATATCTTTTCACATAACATTCCTACACCGACTTCTTTGCTCCATAAATTTTACTTTTGCCCTTTTTCTGTCCGAGGTTTTTAATATAGATATCAGTATTGCACTTTTTTAACACAGTGTATTATGATAATAATCAGTAAGCATGTAGTAATACATTATTCCAAATTATCAGATGTTATTCAGAGTGAATGTTTATAATGGAGTAAGTTCTAAGGAGATGGGGAAATACATTACATTGATTAATTGAAACTTATTAGGATTTACTGAATGTCCAAGTAAAATCTGTACTGATTTCAACAAATTATTTCAATGATCTGCCCAGGGAAGAAATAACTGAATGAAGCTACAGCAAAAATGCATACATGTTATATATAAAAATTCATTGCATTTTTACAGTTCGGCAGGCAGTCTAGATTTTCCTTGAAGTCATCACTCCCTGTAAGTCTCCTTGGAAATACCATGGAAGCAACTGAATCATTGAACTTTGGTGTCATCATGCATGCAAACAATCCAGTGCAAAGACATGTGGCTATTTTATGTCATGTATGCCACTATCATCTCCAAGGGTATCTAACCTACAAAATGGCTGTAAAGTTGGCAAATGCCATGGTCAGTAGCCGTCTGGACTATTATAATGATCTGCTCTACCACATAAAAAAGACAAATATTAGTAGACTTTAAAGTGTTCAGAACACCCTATGTGGCATTGTGTGCCAACTTGGTAAATTCAGCCATGTGACACTTTCCTGCAGAAACTACACAGGCTACCAATTCAGCGCCATATACTGTTTACTCATTACCTACAACCCAGTAAACATTACAAACGTTTATAAATGTTTATAAACCTAACTGTAAACGGTTTAGATTAGGTTTAAAATGATGGGTCCCTAAACGTTTGCCTATAAGTGTTTATAAATGTTTAAGCATAAACATTTATAAATGTTTATACATAATAGTTTTTAAACGTTTATACACATGTTTAAAATCTGTAGAAATATTTCTGTAAGTATATCTTGCTGTATCACTGTTGTTTGAAGCTATCATTATATTCTAAGTAGATATATAGAAGTATATAATTTGATGATATTATATACTTTTATATCTCCACTTATAATATAATGATGGCTTCAAACAACAGTGATACAGCAAGATATAGTAACAGATATATTTCTTAAGTTTCTCTCTAAATGGCTGTGCTGTTGTCATCATCCCAAATGAAAGTGAGGTTAAGATATTTTTAACCCTTCGTAAATGTTTTAAAACGTTTATAAACCAAACTAATGTTTATAAACCCATAATATTGAATAATTGTATATATCTAGGTTTATATTTGGTTTTAAAAACGTTTATAGGTTTACTAAATGTTTATAAACATTTGCTATGTTTACTGGGAAGGCAATAAATTTTAGCCAACCGTCATATCTGTCCTCTTTAATTAAGCGTAGTGACCTTACACAAAGTAACTGTCTCTCACTTTCCTCTACCAGACCTAAAAAATTGCATGGGGATGCATACTTCTATATATTTATGTTATTATTTATATTTAAATGTTTCTGTTTAAGTCAAAGTTCTAGGGTTTTACACCCGGTTCAACAGCCAGGGTCATATTGAGACTAAATTAGGACAGATCCTCAGCATTGTCACTTGTGGGTATAAATATATTTGTTGACCTAGATAAGTTATTGATGATGCTCATGCACTAGAAAACCATGCAAGGGAAATCATAAAGACTGGAAGTGTACAGACAAGCAAAAACCCTGCATGTTGTATAATTTTGTGAATATTTATATAAAGCAATAACTGGACGATTGTCCACAACAGAAGAGATAAAGATTCAGACCAAATATAGTGCAACAAAAAGGTGTGTAAAAATAACATTTATAATAATATTATGGACACCTAAATGAAACTGGTCTTTATAATAAAAATAAAGTCTTATCCTCTGGAAGTAACATCCTTTATAGATGTTATAAAGTATTCACCCTGACAGACTTTATTTGTACAACTAAGGTACACAATTTTTGTCACATAAGTATATCCACTAAAAATTTTAATGGATTATTTGTCTCCAAGACTATACGAGCATTATGGGAACAAGAGTTTTGGAGATTTACAAAGTATTTATATCTGATGACTCAAAAGCTAGAACAGCAAAGATGGCCTATTGAGTCTATTAAATATTCTACATGTACTATATTACCTTATGCAAGTACTTAGATAAAAGTCTCAATATTGCAGCATTTCTGTGCATAGAAATTTATAAACCAAACATCTGTTATGAGCAATGATCTATATTTGATGAGTTCACATGCTCAGAATTATTTGGTAACTGTTCCAGCTGGACTATTGCACCATATAGTTTTATCCTGCTTAGACTTAGAGCAAAATAATAACAGTACTAGTGTTAACTAAAATATTTCCAATTTGGTAAGAATGCTATTCCATAAGTGGTCCCCAACCCCTTTAAAGTATCTGAAATACAAAACAAGCTTTACATGCCCCTGGGACTTGACTTACACAGGATAATCACCCTGAAACAACACTCCCAATTTGTAATAATTTTTGCAAAACTCATCTGACATTCCATAATTTCTAATGATCCAAGAAAGTATAGGTGTTTATCTGAAGAGAAGATCTCCAAAATGCCTATATATATGTTGGACCCAAACCCAGTAAACATTAGAAATGTTTAAAAATGGTTTAAACATTTACAAAACGTTTTAAAAACCTATTTGAACCCTGTCTTATGATTTTCTAAACATTTCTAAGTAAATGTTTATGCTGTAATGTTTAAAAACGTTTGATAAATATTCTATATCCAAAGGTTTTTATTAAAAATGTTTATTAAACATTTATAAAATAACTAAATAAGAAGCTTTTGACTGCAAACTTTTTTTTAACATTTATAAAATACCTAAGGAAATGGTGGAAATGTTTTTCAAACATTCATCATGAAATGGTTTATAAACAGTACACATACAATGTTTAAAAAACAGTGTTGATCAAATGTTTTAAAAACATTCTATCAAAAACGTTTTTGAAACCAATGTTTTCAGAATGCTTATTAAACCTTCACCTCCAAACATGTTCAACAAAAATGGCAGTGAGCAATAATAGGGGATTTTAGAGGACTTGGTAAAAAATTGCCCCACATGCAATCCTTAAAAGTAAGAATTGAATGGGGGGTACAATTTTTAAGCCACTATCTTACAATTTTAGACATAAAATAATATTTTCATTTGTGAACAACCAACCCATTATTATTCAGACATTAACATTTATCGTTAAACGCTTAATAAACGGTATACATAAAATGTTTTAAAAACATTCTATTATAAATAGTTTTCATACCCATCATTTTTTAACCTTTGCCAAATGTTTTCTGTCAAACGTTTGAAAACTAAAAAATGTTTAGTGGGAAACTTTAGATCTCGCTAAGACTGTTACTAGCCCAACTTAGGATCATAAGTTGGGCTACCAATCTTAAGATTGGCTGGCCAATCCTGGGCTGACTGTGTCCCAGCCCATCTTAAGATGGGAAAATTTTGATGGGAAATTTTGCAGTTATGTGTAATGAATATTATTGATGTAGTAATTTATGCATCCATTCTATCAACAATAATTTTAATGGGTGACTATGGGGAACTACAAAAGGTTTTTGAAATAAATTGTATTAAGATTTAAATTAAAACTATTAGAGAAGTTCCATTTTTCAGGATATTTTATTTGTATATGTAATAAATATACATAAGTGAACTTAACAAAATGCAAGTTATATATATTCACTCCCCATTTACAATATTTTACCAACTGTCCAGAAGACCCTGTGCAAGATTAAAATTAAATGAATATATGTAAGGTGTTACTGCACAAGCTATTGTTCTGCTCAAAACTAAGACAGGAACTAATCAACATGAAAAGGATGGCTTCTTATTAACATGATATGAACATAAGTCCTATAATGATCAATTAATGATTAGTTAATTGGATTTACTTAGGCATTATGTTGCTGGGCCCTCTTCGGCCTCAGTAGGAATCCATGTCTTTTATGTTGATGTTGGAGCCCAACTTAGGAGTCAGCCCATCTTGAGATGGGCTATATAGCCCAACTTAGGATCCTAAGTTGGGTAGCCTATCTTAAGATGGGCTAAGCCCATCTTGAGATGGGCTAGAACATATTAGCCCAACTTAGGATAACTAAATTCAGGAATGATTTAAGCTAAAATTTCATATTAACCAGCTAGTTTAATATTAATTTGTTATGTCATATTCCATTGGTAGTTTTAATTATGAAATTGAATATAACCATGCTAGTTTATTTAAATACTTTATATTTAAATTTTAGATTTGTTGTGCTTATCTCATCTTAAGATTTGGTTACATTTATTAACACAACTTATAATTTGCAGACATAGTCTTTATTTTTGAAGTGAAATGACATTATTTAATTATTTTTCTACTTAAATGTTATTTCTTTTCTTTACATCATTATGCATTGATAGTATTTATCTTAATCCCCTTATTGCTCCAAGGCTCTGTCTCAGTTAATTTGACAATGGGAGGGTCATTAGGTCATAAGGTGTCTATTGTTCAACCATAGCTTTCTACTTGATTTGTTTCACTTGTGGGGAGTGATTAGGCAACTGGATTAGATTGTGATATATCTATTGTTTCACCATTTCTTTCAAGTTGATTTGTTTGACTATGCCTATAACTGGGGAAACTGGATTAGGTTTAGATTTGCCTTTTGTTCTAGCATTCTTTTGTACTTGAATTCTTTCACCTTTGGTTGAGTGACTAGCTAACAGGATTAATTGGGCATTGTTGTAAGATTCATTAAAGGTATTTGGGGTGATATTTTACATGTTTGTAAACAAACTGATTGATTTAATCATAATTTTCAAATGCTTAATGTTAAGTCTTAAACAGATATTTACCTGTATAACCTAACAGAAAACACCAATTTCATATACAATGTGTATTTAATCATTTTTATCAATTTTATGCATCAGTGTATTGTTTGACTAAATTAATCAAATTAGCTTATTTGGATTTAATTACATTTTCCAATTAATTAATGTTACTGAGCTCCAAAGATAAAGCACTTTATAAAATCTGTTTAATTGCCCTTTAATAATATAAAAAAGTAATTTTATAAATTTGTTGTTAAACTTAAAATATATAATGAGGCTCACCCATAAAACCCCCCACTCTTGGCTTTCCCCCTTATAGGTTTGATAGAATTAAACCTCATTATATTGAGAGATTACTTTGATGTTGATTTGTTTCACTTTATGATTTGAGGTATTCCCTATTGTGTACTTCACCTACCCCAAGAGAAACAAATCAACATCAACAGAATGTTGAATCAATAGGCACAAATCCAATCAAAACAAATCATTCCAATGAAAGACAATTGAATCAACATCAAAGGAATATTTTAATGCTTTAAAGGCTCATGAAACAAAATTCATTTTAGCTTCTGCAATTAAACACTTTTTGTTGAGGTTAGATATGTTAAACATATTGATATAAAATAAAAAAAAGAAGTGCAAAATACTTCTGTACAAGGGTCAGTTAAACTTATCAATGTTAATATCATCTTTTTCATGGAAAATAATTCCCTTGTAAATAGTAAACATTATATTCCACATAAAAATAATTCTGAAATTTTATTATCTCAAGTTGGGCTGATATGTTCTAGCCCATCTTAAGATGGGCTAGCCCATCTTAAGATAGGCTACCCAACTTAGGATCCTAAGTTGGGCTATAGCCCATCTTAAGATGGGCTGACTCCTAAGTTGGGCTCCAACATTGACGTCACTCGCTCACTGTATTCACAGGTTGATAAACTGATGACATTTAAGCTTTTTTATGTTTATTTTTTTTTTTAACATTTCAGCTTTATTGGCCTATGGTCAGTCAGTTTATGATAGAACAATAGAAGGGGGTGGGAGTAAATGTGATCAGATAATTTATCAAAGTCATACTTATATTAAATCCTGACATTATATTACATGATTTACACAGATTGCATAGAATTATAAGGTTTACAAAAGTAATGAGACAGAAATATATTATAAATATATTTTATATTTAACTTATCTAATTCCCCTAATTCCCGATAGATTGTAAAATATTGTAAATGTGGAATTTATATATTTTCATTTTTGTGTTGAATTCACTCATGTCCTGTATATTCATTACATATACAAGGAAAATAAAATCAAAAGATTTGCTGTAAATTTTTCCCCACATACCAGTAGTTTTTTTTTTCTAGATTGCAAATTTAGTTAAAAGGTGATATATTTCCCATCTTAAGATGGACTGGCTTGTCTCAGGCCATTTTAAGATTGGCCGGCCTGTCCCAGCTCATCTTAAGATTGGTAGCCAAACTAAATTGGCGAGATCTCGAGTTTGGCTCCAACACCTACATTGTGACATTTTGCTTGTCGAAGAATGTTGAGTATCACTTTATGGTAGCGGTCTTTTTGAGTCATTTTTATGCATTTGTAGCAGTCAACATTGCCTGTCCCCATCGCATTCAGCCATCATAAGCTGATAATTTGCAATAAATTAACAAGTCAGAGGCAGATCTGGGTGGGGTTGTGGTGAATAGCAGAGGGCGTAGCTCCCCTCCCATTCAGAGCATGAACCCTTTCTCGCCCTCCCACCCAAATATCAACCTCGGCTATCACCACTCGAGTTAGACGTGGTTACCTGCTTTCTTCTTTACTTCATTTGCTTCAAATACAATACCTGCAAATGTATTGACCCAAGTATTTTCAGAATTATTTTGGTATATTCCCCTTCAACACGCAAACATGAATGAAAATAAATAACATTTACCCATTTTCAAATGTTTTTTGAAGATTTTTCTAAAATATTGAGAAAGTTCTTTTATAGTCAAGTATCCTTGATTCAAGGGTCTTGTTGATTCGAGTATCGCTGTTTTTTATGGATATAAAATCATCTATTTTTTTATAATATAAAATGGCTTTGGTATTGATATTTGATATTTATAGTTTCATAAAACACATCCAAATTGCTGCAAAATAAAATATTTAGCGTGAAATAAGCTCATAACTAAAACGTTAAAACTCGCGAATCATCAAGACGTAAGGCTACTGTAAAAATCTAAAATGGCTTATATATCATAATCTCAGTATGCTTACATTCAAATCAATTGATTTAAACTGCAAGAAATCAATTTTAGCCATTTATCTGGTTTAATTCAACAGGAAGGCCTTTCCCAGCAAACATTACAAACGTTTATAAACGTTTATAAACCTAACTATGAACGGTTTAGATTAGGTTTAAAATGATGGGTCCCTAAACGTTCGCCTATAAACGTTTATAAACATTTATAAACATTTATACATAAACGTTTATACACGTGTTTAAAATCTGGAGAAATATTTCTGTAAGTATATCTTGCTGTATGACTGTTGTTTGAAGCCATCATTACATTCTAAGTGGATATGTTGGAGCCCAACTTAAGAGTCAGCCAATCTTAAGATGGGCTAGAGCATATCAGCCCAACTTAAGATAATAAAATTCAAGGAAAGGAAATTATTTTTTTCATGAAAAAGATGACATTAACATTGATAAACTTAACTGACCCTTGTACAGAAATAATTTGTACTTCTTTTTTATTTTATATAAATATGTTCAGCTTAGTTAACCTCAAAAAAGTCTTTAATTGCAGAAACTAAAATGAATTGTGTTTCCTGAGCATTGTAAGCATTAAAATATTCCTTTGATGTCAATTTCATTGTCTTTTATTGCAATGATATCTTAATTGGATTTGTGCCTATTGTTTCAACATTCTATTGATGTTGATTTGTTTCACTTGGGGTGGGTGGAATACCCCAAATCATAAAGTGAAACAAATCAACATCAGAGTAATCTATAAACATATTGAGGCTTAATTCTATCAAACCTATGAGGGGGTAATTCTAAGACTAATCCAGTTACCAAGTCACACACATAGTCAAACAAATCAACTTAAAAGAATTGTTGAAACAATAGATATATCACAATCTAATCCAGTTGCCTAATCACTCCCCACAAGTGAAACAAATCAAGTTGAAAGCAATGGTTGAACAATAGGCACCTTTTGACCTAATGACCCTCCAATTGTCAGATTAACTGAGGCAGTGTCTTGAAACAATAAGGGAATTAAAATTAATGCTATCAATGCATAATTAGGTAAAAGAAGTAACATTTAAGTAGAAAAATAAGTAAATAATATTTAAATTTCAAAAATAAAAATTCTGTGTGCAAATTATAAGTTGGGCTAATATTTGTTACCAAATCTTCAGATGAGATAAGCACAACAAATGTTAAATAATATTTCACAAATATATACTGTATGATTGAAATATAAGTATTTAAATAAACTAGCATAGTTATATTCAATTTCTTGATTAAAACCACCAGTGAGGTGTGACATAATAAATTATTATTAAAATAGCTGGTTAATGTTAAATTTTAGTTTTAAAATTATTCCTGAGTTTACTTATCTTAAGTTGGGCTAATATGCTCTAGCCCATCTTAAGATGGGCTCAGCCCATCTTAAGATAGGCTACCCAACTTAGGATCCTAAGTTGGGCTATAGCCCATCTTAAGATGGGCTGACTCCTAAGTTGGGCTCCAACAGATATATAGAAGTATACAATTTGATGATATTATATACTTTTATATCTCTACTTCGAATATAATGATGGCTTCAAACAACAGAGATACAGCAAGATATAGTAACAGAAATATTTCTCCAGTTTCTTTCAAAATGGTTGTGCTGATGTCATCATCCCAAATGAAAGTGAGGTTAAGATATTTTTAACCCTTTGTAAACGTTTATAAACATTTATAAACCAAACTAATGTTGCTGAAACGTTTATAAACCCATAATATTGAATAATTGTCAATATTTAGGTTTATATTTGGTTTAAAAAACGTTTATAGGTTTACTAAACGTTTATAAACGTTTGCTATGTTTACTGGGTTTGTGCAAATCTCCAGTTTTATGTGGGGCCGTGCCATGGTTCTACACACAAGTAAAGTAGAGCAGAGGTAACCACATCTACACTAGAGTAATATACCTGTTTGGTTGTGAGGGCTATTAAAACTTTGTTATTGTCAAACTGACAAAATCAAGGGTTTAGACTTTTGTGTGTGTACCAAGTTAAGTCTTGAGCAAGCCAAGGATTACATCTTTTGTTGATAACTTGGCTTGTAAACCAAATCAGTTCAAATGAAAGATATATAATTCACAAAATCACTTAGGACATATTATGACAGCCATAACTGATACAAGTGAGCGATAATAAGGTATTTTATCAATCTTGCCTTCTATTTAACTCTAGAACTTATGAAAAACAGTGTATTAAAGCTTAACTTCATCTTATTTTATTTTAACTTCATAATATTTGGTGTTTTATGTGGCTTTTATGCTATATTTGTATGAATCAATGAATCATCTGTGATTTGTGATGTCATATAAACCTCAGCCCAGGGTTAAAACTTTTTAAAACAACTGGAGTAAGTAAAGTATTTGAATTTATGCGTGCAGTTTGTAATATTTCTTTTATGTTTGTGTGTATATGATGTTGGAACTATTAATTTAGGCAATGTTGAACAATATTGGACATAAATTATGCGAATGCTGGTTGTTAGTTTAAAAGCTATCACCCCTCCAGTCCATTCTAAGTATCCTCCCACAGGTCATATGACCTCTCGCAAAGTAAATATATTTGCCGTGATTCTGAGATTTGGGCAGAATTCACTAGTGAATTCCGAAGTCAATATTAGCAGCAGAAGAAAGAAGAGCAGCAACTGAGAGAGCAAAGTGGGGAGAGCAGTAGAAGTCATGTATTCAGGAGTGAATACTGGTTTTAGCCTGACTTCTAAGCCTTCCAATGGCCAATATCCACCCAAACCCAGTACATCCATATTGGGCTTCCAGTAGCCATATATAGCTACCAGTAGCCACCAATATAGCCACCAATAGCCACTTATATGAGCATAAACCCAATCCATCTATATGGGGCAGCTAGTAGCCATCTATAGCTGCCAGTAGCTGCCAATATAACCACCAGTAGCCACTTATATAAGCATTAACCCAATCCATCCATGTGGGATGCCAGTAGCCATCTATAGCCACGAGTAGCTGCCAATATAGCCGCCAATAGCCATCTAAACCCTATCAATCCATTATGCCAGTAGCCATCTAGAGCCACCAGTAGCCGCCAATAGCCACTTATATGAGCATAAACCCAATCCATCTATATGGGGCTGCCAGTAGCCATCTATATGTGCCAGTAGCCGCCAATATAGCTGCCAGTAGCCACTTATATCAGCATTAACCCCAAACCATCCATGTGGGATGCCGGTAGCCATTTATAACCGCCAGTAGAAGCCAATATAGCTGACAATAGCCATTTAAACCCTATCCATCCATTTGGGATGCCAGTAGCCATCTATAGCCGCCAATATAGGCCCCAATAGCCACTTAAACCCTATCAATCCATGTGGGGATGCCAGTAGCCATCTATAGCTGCCAATATAGCCACCAATAGCCACTAAAACGTTTCCATCTATGTGGGGATGCTAGTAGCCGCCGATATAGCCGATGGGGGATTCGGGCGGTGGGGGCGGTGGGGAAAAGTTTGTCTGGGCTGTATCTCAGAAACCGTAAGGTGTAGGAAGTTGATACTTGGTAGGGACATTGGTTAGGGGGTGTAGGTGTGCAACGTCATGGTCTGACCTTGATTTGACCTTAGACCTTGCCGTAGTAACCTTGAGTTTTAAAATCTTGTCCGGTGTAACGCGAGATAATGACTCCCCTCTATTTCTGACTCCTCTCCTTTGATCTTTTGGGGGAGTCATTATCTTGCTAACAACATTTGTCCCCCCAAACAATAGGATTTAGGGGGGTTAGAATATTGCTTGCAAGATACTCACCCCCCATTCAGAAACTGACTCCCCTCTATTGTTTCTGCACCTATTCAGTTGGGGGCAAGTGGGGAGGGGGTGGTGTTATTGTCTCTCAACTTGTATAGGCTCAAGTACACCTTGAGTTAATCAGTGAGATATCTTCATTTCTCCAGCTCATTTACTTAATGAGAGCAAGTGGGGGGGGGGGGGGGGGGGGGGGGGGGGGTGAGCATTCATAAATCCTTGCTGGTAGTTTGTATCTAGCTCCATAATTATCCTCTCAATATCAAAATACATTATAATTCAAGGGTACCTTATGTGCAGTATATATACACAATTTGGTTAGCACAGAACAAAGAGATTCAATAGGATTAATATCAAAGGAACTGGAAATCACATGTTTATTGATAAATTTCCACAACCACCTATTAAAAAGATTAGCTAATTCATTCTATTGAGAATTAATAACAACTAGCCAAAGGTAATTCAAAGCCCATTCTATACTATTTTACATTTTAGCTAACATAACAGTTTTCTTTTTTAAAATATTAAAACAACCACATGTATAACTATATCTTCATATTAAAAGTGACTTATAAGCCCATATGGGCTGAGCATTGTTGGTGCATGTCACCATAATAAATGAATAAATAATATTAATAACTTATTGCTCAAAACACACATGAGTACACAACCCAATCAATATGTGCTTTAATGACACTCAATTAAGTGGGAAGTGGGGGGGGGGGGGGGGGGGGGGTAAAGGGGGAGTCATAATCTTGCAGGGGGGTCAGAATATTTCAACCCCCCTTGCAAGATACTGACCCCCCAGTCAGTAATCTAGGGGAGTCATTATCTCGCTCTACACCGGGCTATATCTCGGAAACCGTAAGGTGTATGAAGTTAATACTTAGTAGGGACATTGGTTAAGGGGTGTAGGTGAACAACGTCATGGTCTGACCTTGATTTGAGCTTTGTCCTTGCAGTAGTGACCTTGACCTATAAAATCTTGTCCGGGCTATATCTCGGAAACCGTAAGGTGTAGGAAATTGATGCATGGTAGGGACATTGGTTAGGGGTTGTAGGTGTGCAGCATCATGGTGTGACCTTGATTTGACCTTTGACCTTGTCACAGTTACCTTGACCTTTAAAATCTTGTTGCACCTTTGGGTCTGTCTTTTGATGCAGATTAAGCACTGTTAAAGTCATATTAAAATTCATTAAGAATTTTACTTTTACAACTTCCCATTGTAACAGATGGAATTTCATCAAGTGAGCCACAGATTTTGCTCCAACACCACACATAAGCATTCATTGAATGTATTGCCACTTCTGTATGCATGGTAATATTAAAAACATGCAAACCATAATTCGGCCATGCCAGATGTAGATAAAGAGTGTCGTAATGTTTAGTTTACTGATTAATGGTGTCATCTTGTTATTGAATTGTCTTGTTTTAATACTTCGTCTTTACATGCATTATCTTTCTCTTGTTTGGACCTTTATATAACTGACAGTGCTTTGAAAGTATCCTGAATTTTGTACTGATACAGTACTTCTATATCTCATGGTGTTAAAAATATTTCCCTAGGCTGTGGGGTACGGGCATCTCTGATGCTATTTTTAACTTTACTACCTTCATTTTAACTTATATATGCTGCTGATAATTGATCAACCATTAAATTGTATCTTGTGTGAGTTTCTTAATTTGCATTTGCTACAGAAGCAATAATAATTAAATTGGAAAACTTTTTAATTCTTACAATTTTTCAATAAACTTAATTACAATTATATTCTTTCCCCAATGAAAAATGATGAAGCTATTCTGTATAGGAAATAGGTGAAAAATAAAAAAAAATCATAAGGGCATAAAAATTTAGATTAAAGTATGTCTTTCACTAATTTTTTTATGCAGTTGCACAAGTGTTAATGACACTAGCCAACGCACAGTGTAGTTTATTTCATGATATGATGTCAGTAAATCAATTATATTTGTCCACTTAAACCTCCAAGACTTGTTTTTTTCCTACAACACAGTTACCCATGTATGCTGGATGATCGAGTTTACGTAATAGTGTTACTTGCCATTTTTGAAACCATTGGCCGTTTTTTGACTGTTTTGAAATGGCCAAATAAATCTGATGGCCATTTCAAAACCTAGGAGAAGTTTTGAAATGGCTTGGCCATTTTTTGAAACCACCTCACAGGTATTTAATATCCAGTATTTTCAATAATTATTTTAAAATATATATAATGTGAATTGTTACAAATTTGTAATGGCACTAATATATTATTACTAGTATACTTTTTATGATCATTGAAATGCAATTTAGATGTCTAGCTTTATAAAGCTATGCAGTTTAGCATAAATACCTCTGATCAGTTAGGCTTTGAAACGGCCAAGTCGTTTTGAAACCTAGTAAATGATTTGGTTGTTTTGAAACGGTCAGTGGCTATTTTGAAACAGCCAAGATTGTGAAACGGCCAAAAGCAATAGCACTAGTTATGTCAGCTGACTTGTCAACTACCATCTTGAGTAAAATCACTTGTAACATGTAAACTATTGCATTTAGAGAATTTCGTATACAATATGTTATTCAGCTACTTTTGGGTCAGCTATAACATAGTAAAATTTCAGACCTGTAGCTCATGGCATAGCTGAGTAATAGCTACTTTTAGGTTATCACTGTTGAGTAAATCACTTATAACTTGAAAACTATTGCATTTACAGAAATTTGTGTAAATATGTTATTCAGCTACTTTTGGGTCAGTAACATAGTGAAATTACAGACCTGTAGCTCATGGCACAACTGAGCAATAGCTATTTCCAGGTACTGTATGTTGAGTAAATCAGTTGTAACTTGAAAAATATTGTATTTGGAGTATTATGTTAAAATATGTTGTTCACCTACTTTTGGGTCAGCTATAACATAGTAAAATTTCAGACCTATAGCTCATGGCATAGCTGAGCAATAGCTATTTTCAGGTTCTCACTACTGAGTAAATCACTTATAACTTGAAAAGTATTGCATTTAGAGTATTTTTTTCAATATGTTATTCACCTATTTTGGGATCAGCTATAACATAGTAAACTTTCAGACCTGTAGCTCATGATTTAGCTGAGTAATAGCTACTTTGAGGTTATCACTGTTGAGTACATCACTTATAACTTGAAAACTATTGCATGTAGAGGATTTTGTTTCAATATGTTATTCACCTATTTTGTGGTCAGCTATAACAGTAAAATTTCAGACCGGTACCTCATGGCATAGCTGAGTAATAGCTACTTTGACATTATCACTGTTGAGTAAATCATTTATAACTTGAAAACTATTGCATTTACAGAAATTTGTGTAAATACGTTATTCAGCTACTTTTGGGTCAGCTATAACATAGTGAAATTACAGACCTGTAGCTCATGGCACAACTGAGCAATAGCTATTTTCAGGTACTGACTGTTGAGTAAATCAATTGTAACTTGAAAAATATTGCATTTACAGTATTTTGCTTAAATATATTGTTCACCTACTTTTGGGTCAGCTATAACATAGTAAAATTTCAGACATGTAGCTCATGGCATAGCTGAGTAATAGCTACTTTTAGGTTATCACTGTTGAGTAAATTACTTATAATTTGAAAACTATTGCATTTAGAGTATTTTGTTTCAATATGTTATTCACCTATTTTGGGGTCAGCTATAACATAGTAAAATTTCAGACCTGTAGCTCATGGCATAGCTGAGTAATAGCTACTTTGAGGTTATCACTGTTGAGTAAATCACTTATAACTTGAAAACAATTGCATTTACAGAAATTTGTGTAAATATGTTATTCAGCTACTTTTGGGTCAGCTATAACATAGTGAATTACAGACCTGTAGCTGATGGCACAACTGAGCAATACCTATTTCAGGTACTGTATGTTGAGTAAATCAGTTGTAACTTGAAAAATATTGTATTTGGAGTATTTTGTTAAAATATGTTATTCACCTATTTTGGGGTCAGCTATAACATAGTAAAATTTCAGACCTGTAGCTCATGGCATAGCTGAGCAATAGCTATTTTCAGGTTCTCACTATTGAGTAAATCAGTTGTAATTTGAAAACTATTACATTTAAAGTATTTTGCTTAAATATGTTGTTCACCTACTTTTGGGTCAGCTATAATATAGTAAAAATTCAGACATGTAGCTCATTGCATAGCTGAGTAATAGCTACTTTGGGGTTATCACTGTTGAGTAAATCAGTTGTAACTTGAAAACTATTACATTTAGAGTATTTTGTTTTAATATGTTTTTCACATAATTTTTGGTCGGTTATATCATAGTGAAATTGCAGACCTCTATGTCATAGCATAGCTGAGCAATAGCTACTTTCAGGTTCTCACTATTGAGTAAATCATTGTATCCACTGGATAGCCGCAGTGTGTAGAGAGATTTCACCATTACCGCTCTAATGAAAAAAATATTATAGCTAGCCTTCTCAAGTTTGCAGAATATATTAATAACCATAAAATGTTGCCTGGGAATATTTTTGAACAACAAGATGGCCGCCAGGGATGTTTATTCGACTTTAAACAAGGACTTTTGTTGGCCCTCTAGAGGAAAGGGTATTATAGGTAGAGATCTCAAATTCGCAGGATATGTTCCTCATTATAAAATCTTGACTGGGAATATTTTTGGCTCATTTTGAAAAACAAGACATATAGGAAATCATGGGCTGGGAATCTGTTGATTTGGTCCGATTTGACCTTGGACCTCTTCTTCAAGGTCAAGCGAGGATAGCCAAACTTAAAAGTGCTTATAACTCACTTGTTATTGGTCCTACAGGTTTGGGATGGTAAACCAACCTACAGGAAATCATGGGCTGGGAATCATTTGGTGTGGTCGGATTTGACCTTGGACCCCTTCTTCAAGGTCAAACAAAGATAGCAAAACTTAAAAGTGCCTATAAATCGCTTATTATTGGTTCTAGAGGTTTGGGATGGTAAACCATCCTATAGGAAATCATGGGCAGGGAATCTTTTGGTGTGGTCAGATTTGACCTTTGGACCCCTCCTTCAAGGTCAAATAAGGACAGCCAAACTTAAAAGTGCTTATAACTCGCTTATTATTGGTCCTAGAGGTTTGGGATGGTAAACCAACCTATAGGAAATCATGGGCTGGGAATGTCTTTGTGTGGTTGGATTTGACCGTGGACCCCTTCTTCAAGGTCGTACGAGGATACTGCATTTGCAGTATTTCTTTAAATATGTTTTAACCTACTCTTTACACTTAAACAGTTACCTTGTTATTTTCCTTCATAATACCATTTGCAGGGCACAACTTTTTTGTCCTTTTCTTCTGTCAGGTTCAGAATTTCTTTTGAACATGCTGTTCAATTACCATTTACTGTACTTCTGTACAGCACTTTCCCTGATAATTATGCTTTCCTCTCATTATTACCTTCACAAATCAAAAACACTCAGTCAGCTGACACAGTGCCCGTTCACGGGCATTCTCCTCCTGTTTTTGTGTGTTTACAACATATTTAATAATATTTCAGCCAATATGAAATGAAATTTCCGCAAATGAAAACTGTCGAAATCTACTTTTATTTGTCTTAAACGTGATACATTTGTCATTTCTGTAGTTGAATCAGGTACTTGAATATCACTTATCAAACTGTTTTAGTCCTTATTTTGGGTTCAAACCATATTTTGTGTGCCAATAATTTTTTATCCATACAATGTGATATTTGTTAATCTTTAATTACTTGTAAATCTGTCATACATTTACAATTAAAACACCATTGGAAAGGTTATGATGTACAGAGTTTAACAATTATGTATTCTTATGTCGTCACTCTGCGGCGTGGGAGTCCGCGTCCGCGTGAACAACTTCTTCTCCAAAACTACAAGGCCTAGAGACATGCTGTTTTTTTAAAAAGATACCTTATCTATCGAGGATGAAAAACTGTTCAAGGCATGAAAATCTGTCTGTTCGTCTGTTTGCTAGAGACGTTACAAGGGAGGTACCCCCACCAAAAGTGTGAAAATTTCAACACTTTATCACAAATTTCTCAGTGACTATTGCAGGGATTTCTCTCATATCTTGCATATATGCACTAGGCCAGAGGTAGATTCTCTTGTGTGAGTATGAGACCTGGATCTGTCTTACTTTTTTTTTAATAAATTTTTTTAATAATTTTTAATGCATTAAAATTCATGAAATCATGCACTAAATCACTTATAACTTGAAAAGTGTTGCATTTAGAGCATTTTGTTAAAATATGTTATTCAGATACTTTTTTCATAGCTACAACATGGTGAGTAACTTGGGTGTCTGTTTCAATAGCTAAGTGAGTAATAGCTACTTTTGGGCTTTTCAGTAACTACCATCTTGAGTAAAATCACTTGTAACTTGAAAACTATTGCATTTAGAGAATTTCGTATAAATATGTTAAATCTGCTACTTTTGGGTCAGCTATAACATAGTAAAATTTCAGACCTGTAGCTCATGGCATAGCTGAGTAATAGCTACTTTTAGGTTATCACTGTTGAGTAAATCACTTATAACTTGAAAACTATTGCATTTAGAGTATTTTGTTTCAATATGTTATTCACCTATTTTTTGGGGTCAGCTATAACATAGTAAAATTTCAGACCTGTAGCTCATGGCATAGCTGAGTAATAGCTACTTTGAGGTTATCACTGTTGAGTAAATCACTTATAACTTGAAAACTATTGCATTTAGAGTATTTTGTTTCAATATGTTATTCACCTATTATGGGGTTAGCCATAACATAGTAAAATTTCAGACCTGTAGCTCATGGCATAGCTGAGTAATAACTACTTTGAGTTTATCACCGTTGAGTAAATCACTTATAACTTGAAAACTATTGCATTTACAGAAATTTGTGTAAATACATTATTCAGCTACTTTTGGGTCAGCTATAACATAGTGAAATTACAGACCTGTAGCTGATGGCACAACTGAGCAATAGCTATTTTCAGGTACTGACTGTTGAGTAAATCAGTTGTAACTTGAAAAATATTGCTTTTGGAGTATTATGTTAAAATATGTTGTTCACCTACTTTTGGGTCAGCTATAACATAGTGAAATTACAGACCTATAGCTCATGGCATAGCTGAGCAATAGCTATTTTGAGGTTCTCACTATTGAGTAAATCAGTTGTAACTTGAAAACTATTGCATTTAGAGTATTTTGCTTAAATATGTTATTCATCTATTTTGGGGTCAGCTATAACATAGTAAACTTTCAGATGTGTAGCTCATGGCATAGCTGAGTAATAGCTACTTTGAGGTTATCACTGTTGAGTAAATCACTTATAACTTGAAAAATATTGCATTTACAGAAATTTGTTTCAATATGTTATTCAGCTACTTTTGGGTCAGCTATAACATAGGGAAATTACAGACCTGTAGCTCATGGCACAACTGAGCAATAGCTATTTTCAGGTACTGACTGTTGAGTAAATCAGTTGTAACTTGAAAAATATTGCTTTGTTTATTTGGGGTTTAACGTCGCTTTCAACACTCTAGAAGTCATATCACAACGGGTAGTTGGAAGGGCAGAGGAAACCAGTACATAGAGTTCGCTAGGGTTGTGTACTGTAAACTGCCGACCAACGGCAAGCAACTACCAGCTTTCCCACTTACGGCCATGACGGGGATCGATCCCCGGCCGCAGAGGTGGGAGGCGAGAAAAATATTGTATTTGGAGTATTCTGGTAAAATATGTTGTTCACCTACTTTTGGGTCAGCTATAACATAGTGAAATTACAGACCTATAGCTCATGGCATAGCTTTTTTTTGAGGTTTCTCACTATTGAGTAAATCAGTTGTAACTTGAAAACTATTGCATTTAGAGTATTTTGCTTAAATATGTTGTTCACCTACTTTTGGGTCAGCTATAACATAGTAAAATTTCAGACATGTAGCTCATGGCATAGCTGACTAATAGCTACTTTGAGGTTATCACTGTTGAGTAAATCAGTTGTAACTTGAAAACTATTGCATTTAGAGTATTTTGTTTCAATATCTTATTCACCTATTTTGGGGTCAGCTATAACGTAGTAAAATTTCAGACCTGTAGCTCATGGCATAGCTGAGTAATAGCTACTTTGAGGTTATCACTGTTGAGTAAATCAGTTGTAACTTGAAAACTATTACATTTAGAGTATTTTGTTTAAATATGTTATTCACATAATTTTTGGTCAGTTATATCATAGTGAAATTGCAGACCTCTATTGCAACCATTACCGCTCTAATGAAAAAATATTATAGCTAGCCTTCTCAAGTTTGCAGAATATATTAATAACCATAAAATGTTGTCTGGGAATATTTTTGGCCTCATTTTGAAAAACAAGATGGCCGCCAGGGACGTTTATTCGACTTTAAAAAGGACTCTTATTGCGTTAATATATCTTACCTAGTGGACAGATGCATTTGTCCGGCGCGCAGCCGGTCCCGCCAAACGTTAGAGAAAAACGCCTCGAGCTGGGCTCTGGCCCGGACCGGTAGTGTCCTGTTTACTCGCCAGGTGGCTGTATAGCCTCCCTGCCGGTGCACTGCGCGTGCGCGCGCATGCGTACTTCCTCCTTTTGTTTGGCGCGAAGACGAGAGGTCGTCTGTTTTTTGGAGAAACTTTTATTTTATTTTATATCTGTTACAGGATATATTTTGATAAATTCTTTGTGTAGAAGTGTTGTTTAATAACTATGGATTCACCAGGACAAAGGCGGGGATCGTGCGGCCATAAGATGGCTGGATTTGATATGCATGAGAAGTGTGCTCGTTGTCGAGACAAAGGTCTGGGTAAAGATCCCTGCATTGTGGGAGGTGCGATATGCAAGATTTGTGACAATTTTACAGCAATTCAACGTGAGATGCTGGCCACTCCACAGTATCAAATTCGCAAGGACAAGAAAGCGGGTTTGCTAGTGTCACCACGAGATGTAACTGTGCTGTCTCCAGTTAATTCTTCTCAACAGCCAGCTAGTACTGCGCATGCTCAGCAGACAATTTCTGAAGATGACAGTGCGCATGCGCAGGACCTCCCTGGGGGTAGCGATAATGTGAGTTCTTCAGATTTTGTTTCCAAAAAAGATTTTGACAAATTAAGTGACCAGCTAGATGAGAAATTCTCTCGTTTTGAAGCACTCTTATCAAGAGGCAATATATTTGCTACCCCCAAAGTACCGGTTCAGGTTTCAAACCCACCGGTTTCTGATCAGCCATTCATAGATCCTGCCTCTGCCCGAACCACCGGTCCGGTGCGGTTTCCGGCAGTACAGGCTAGTACAGGATCAGATGGCAAGAAAGATTCAAAGAAGAAGCACAAGTCTTCTCATCATAAATCTTCCAAAGTAAAACCGGTTCCGGTTGAGGAAAATACCGGTCCGGTACAGAAAAAGCCCTCTGACACTGCACTTCAACAAGCTAAACCGGTACCGGTCGGGGAGATGACCGGTCCGGTGAGGGCATACCAAACTGACACCTTTGTACCCAAGGAACCGGTTCCGGTTGTGGATGGATCTTTTACCGGTCCGGAACCGGCTGCACCGGCTGGGGAGCCGTTTATGAGAAACCTTGCTTCTGCTGGTGGCTCAGATGATATGTCCAATGTTGAACACCCCTTAACAGATGTCTTGCCTGTGGCTTCAGACGAACCACTCTTTGGGGATCATACATCAACAGATGTTGTGGATAGGGATCATACATCACCAGATGTTTTGGATAGCGAGGATGGTGAACTTTCTGAATCAGACACTGATAAACCAGAAAAGAATGAAGAAATGAGTTACAGGGAAACAGTTCGTTCCATCAGGGCCTTTATGGGCTGGAACTTTATCCCAGACTTTGAGTTTGAGTACAGTGACCCGGATAAGTCCAACAATCCGTGGCGTGGAAAAAATCCGAAGACAAGTTCAAAGGTGTCAGTAGCCATGCCAGCAGACGATTGGCTCTGTCAGAAGCTGGAGAGGATTAATCTGACTGTAGCTGAGGGTTACCCTTCCCGAAGTCAAGAAGCTGGTGGTTTGCGTACTGACCAATTCATACGCACCCCTAAACCACAGGATAAATGGTATCCCATGCATAAGTTAAAGACAGATGGTCCCCAGCGACCAGGTAGAAAGCTGTTCAACTGGCATGGTTCTGAGGCGAAACTAAATGCTCAATTCTCAAGAATTGTCAAACCAGCTGCATATCTCGCAACAGGTCCCGTGTCTCGTCCCATATCGCAAGAAGTACTACGCAGATGGGAAAGGTGCGCCCGAGAGGGTACTTACACAGTGAACCATGCAGCTGGTTTCAGCAGATGCACTAGCGAGATTCAAGATCAGATGGCACATCACATAACTTTCCTACAGACTCATCTCAGTAAGGGCAAGTCAGCCAAGGAGGTGTCTGAAGCACTTAAGGAGTTAAGGGATTTATGTGCTTTCCACCAGAATGTATCTGTCTCTCTTGGGACAGCTCTACAGCACCTGGCTGATAGCCTTTTTGTGCAGCTGGGGAACTTCATTCTGATGCGTCGGGACTCTTATTTAGATCATGTTCGTCCCGGTATGAAGATGGACACTTGGAATGAACTGAGGAATGCTGCTCTTTTTGGATATGGGTTATTTCCCGACGCGGCCTTGAATGTCGCGGAACAAGATATCAACAAGTTTGAGACACAACATGTGTCGGTCCAGTCTCGAGTTGGTCCCCAGCACCAACAGAAGACCAAGTATCGCTATAAACCGTATGAGAAGAAGGAGGCTAAGACCATGGTTCAGCCGTCATCTGCTCCTCAACAACCTTGGCGACAGTTTGGGTCACGAGGTCGTGGCCGTGGGCGTGGTTCTACTAACCACCGTTTTTCCAAGTATGCCCGGGGTGGCAAAAATTATAAATGACAATCATTGTACAAACCCACACAACCAAATAATTCCAAAGATAGTGGGTCAAAACATCAGCCCTCAAAACATTTCAAAGACTGTATACTCAAGAACTGCTGTAATTCCTGTTCCTATTGTTGTCGGTCCCGGGCAGCCGCAAAAGAAAGGCCTAAGTCCCGATCTTTGTCAGACAGAAATAAAACATGTCAAAAGTGCTTCTTTTGTCTCTCCTTGTCGTTCTGTCCCTCATGTACCAAATGTCCACAGTGTTGCAGAAAATCCTCCTGTAGGATGCAGGTTGCACAGGTTCTGGGAAACGTGGCTCAGCCTGGGTTCAAATCCTCGGGTAGTCTCCATCTTGAAGGACGGTTACAACCTCCCTTTCAAGATGAGGCCCCCATTGACCAGGTGTCCTCTGATAATCAGCGGATACGCCAACCCTCGCAGAAACAAGTTTTTGAAGGAGGCATTGCAGTCCCTGATTACAAAACAGGCCGTAGAAAAAGTAGTGGTTCGGGCTTCTCTGGCCTTTTACAACCGGCTGTTCATAGTTCCCAAACCAAACAACAAATGGCGTCCAATCTTGGATTTGAGCAAACTCAATCTTTTCCTCCACTCGGAAACCTTCAAAATGGAAACTCCGGAGACCATCCGGCTATCCCTTCAAAAAGGCGAATGGGTCACATCGCTGGATTTCAGCGATGCCTATTTCCACATTCCCATCAACCCAAGGTCGAGGAAGTATCTCCGGTTTCACCTGCACGGTCAAACCTTCCAGTTCAGGGCTCTGCCGTTCGGCCTAGCGACGGCTCCTTTGGAATTCACAAAGGTGGTGAAGGAGGTGAAATTGATGGCCCAGTCCAGGGGTATAAGGATCCACCAGTACCTAGACGACTGGTTGCTTCGAGCGCCCTTTCGGGAGGCTTGTGTGAACCAAACGCGGACCCTGATGGCTCTGTGTCAGCAGTTGGGATGGTTAGTCAATTTGCAAAAGTCGGAACTTGTTCCCCAACAGGAGTTCAACTTTGTCGGTTATCATTTCGACCTCTCCAAGGGTCTAGTGAAGCCGACTCAGGAGAGGTGGCAAACCCTAACTCAAAAAATAAAGATGCTAATGAACAGAGACCATTGTTCTGTCCGAGAGTTCATGTCTCTCATAGGTTTGTTGACAGCCACAGAGAAACAGGTGGTTTCGGGGCGCCTTCACATGAGACCGATTCAGTGGCACTTGAAGAATCACTGGCACGTGCCAGAGGTACTAGAGAAGGAGATTCCTCTTCCCAGATCTCTATACCCTCATCTGCAGTGGTGGCTGGACGAAAACAATGTGCTCAGCGGCCAACCTCTTCATCCTCTACAACATGCTCTGCAGTTGTTTACCGACGCCTCAAACGAAGGTTGGGGCGCGCACTTAGGAGACCACACGGCAAAAGGAGTTTGGTCGGACTCAGAAAGCCAGTTGCACATAAACTTTCTCAAGCTAAAGGCGGTCCTTCTGGCCCTCAAGAAGTTCGAGCAACAGTGTTGGGGCCAGATCATTTTGATAGCCACGGACAACACAACGGTTGTCTCATACATCAACAAGGAGGGGGGTATGAGATCAGGCTCACTTTGTGCCCTCCTCTGGAGACTGCTTTCCTGGTGCAATCGCAGACAGATAGTTCTAAGGGCCAGGCACATTCCGGGAAGGCTGAATGTGATAGCAGACAAATTGTCCAGGAGCACTCAGGTTATTCAGACAATGGTCCCTCCTGCAGGAAGTCTTCGACCACTTATGTGCCAGGTGGCACACTCCCCGAGTGGATCTCTTTGCAACAAGGTACAATCACAAACTACCCAAGTTTGTGTCCCCAGTACCCGATCCACAGGCATGGAGAGTAGATGCTCTCAGCCTGAATTGGGAGAATATGGATGCCTACGCGTTCCCTCCTGTGTCTCTTTTGGGCAAGGTGGTGTCCAAGATCCTAGATCAGGGAGTTCACAGGTTGGTTCTGATTGCTCCAGGGTGGCCCAACATGCCTTGGTTCTGGGATCTAGTCAGCATGTCTGTTCAGATTCCTCTCTCCCTTCCAAACGTGGAGAACCTGCTGACCCAACCGTTCAATCAGTGTCCCCACAGAGATCTCCTAGGGCTCAACCTCCACGCCTGGCTCCTAGAGCCTCTAGCATACAGGCACAAGGATTCTCTGATGAAGTGGCAACGAGAATTGAGGCTCCTCAAAGACAATCAACCAGAGCCATCTATGAATCGAAGTGGTCCATATTTGTCAAATGGTGCGAGTCACACAAGGTGGACTTCGGGTCACCTTCTTTAACTCAGGTAGCGGAATTTCTCCTATTCCTTTTCAAGGAGAAAAATCTTCAACCTAGCACCATAGATGGCTATAGAACTGCTATAGCCGACAAAATTGGTTGTGACAAGGTTAATTTTGGTAAAGACGAAAACCTTACCCGCTTGCTAGACAGTTTCCATAGAGATAAACCCAAGGGTCTTCGAGGAGTCCCTAGCTGGAATCTGTCTCTGGTCTTGCATCAATTAACCCAGTCCCCCTTTGAACCCCTTCGAAAGGCGTCTCTGAAACATCTTACCTTCAAAACGGTGTTTCTCCTGGCTTTGGGCTCGGGCAAAAGAAGGAGTGAGATTCATGCCTGGGTACACAGGAACATTAGACATCAGGAAGATTGGGCTAATGTTTCTTTATTCCCTTCTCCTTGTTTCTTGTCCAAGAATCAGTTGGCTAAAGAAGGGCCTTCTTCAGTAGCTCCGGTAATTATTCCGGCCTTGGCCCCTACGTTGGATAAGTCTCTCAAGGAGGATAAAACCTTATGTCCAGTTCGGGCTTTGCGTTATTACCTGGACAAGACCAAAGACCTCCGTTCCGGCAAACAGTTGGTCTTTGTGTCTTTCAAGAAGAACTTCAATAAGGACATCGCTCCTGCTACGATTTCTTCTTGGATTAAACAAACCATCTTGTTGTGCTATCAATTGTCCAATGAGGATGCACAACAATTACATCAGGTCAGAGCCCATGATGTGCGGGCCTTTGCAGCTTCTAAGGCTTTTCAAGGAGGTGTGTCCTTGGACCAGATCCTCTCAGCCTGCCACTGGAAGTCGCACAATACCTTCACCCAATTTTATTTGAAGGATGTAGCATGGGCTGATGCTGACCTGTACCATTTAGGACCAGTGGTCGCAGCCCAGCACATACGCGAGTAACTGGTATCCTTGAAAGGATAACTTGTATATAGTGTAAAGCGTTTAGAAGGAGTAGTGGGTTGTTTTAGTTGGCTCCTTCTTTTTTAGTTATCTTGTTTTGTAACCCCAGCGCGCAGTTCTCAACCGGAAGGGCTGGTGTGGGGTATGAGTTATTCCTTGGGACTGAACTCTTACCTCCTCTCTCCTATAGTCTTAGCCCAGGTGGCTCGGTAGACGGCAAAAAAGAGGGGGGGGGGAACCAACTATGGTGTAGGGTATGGGAAGGATCCCTAACCCTTGGGCCGGAGGCCCAGAGTTCTGACAAGAGTCCCTGTTGAGTTTAGCTGCCCTCCATCCAATGGGTAGTTATTCTGCATCTGTCCACTAGGTAAGATATATTAACGCAATAAAATGGAAAATTTAATAAGTAAATTAAATTTTTATAAGTTAATATCTTACCTAGTGGACAGAGGGATTCCCACCCTGCCTTCCCCGCAACAAACATTCCCAGGGGACTCAAACAGGGTGCAAACAAAAGGAGGAAGTACGCATGCGCGCGCACGCGCAGTGCACCGGCAGGGAGGCTATACAGCCACCTGGCGAGTAAACAGGACACTACCGGTCCGGGCCAGAGCCCAGCTCGAGGCGTTTTTCTCTAACGTTTGGCGGGACCGGCTGCGCGCCGGACAAATGCATCTGTCCACTAGGTAAGATATTAACTTATAAAAATTTAATTTACTTATTAAATTTTCCATTTTGTTGGCCCTCTAGAGCAAAGGGTATTATAAGTAGAGATCTCAAATTCGCAGGATATGTTCCTCATTATAAAATCTTGACTGGGAATATTTTGGGGCTCATTTTGAAAAACAAGATGGCCGCCACTGGTGTTTCTTTGTCAGTCATGAAAAGAGCTTATATCTCCCTTATTATTGGTCCTAGAGGTTTGGGATGGTAAACCAACCTGTAGGAAATCATGGGCTGGGAATCTTTTGGTGTGGTCAGATTTGACCTTTGACCCCTCCTTCAAGGTCAAACGAGGATAGCCAAACTTAAAAGTGCTTATAACTCGCTTATTATTTGTCCTAGAGGTTTGGGATGGTAAACAGACATATAGGAAATCATGGGCTGGGAATCTTTTGGTGTGGTCAGATTTGACCTTTGGACCCCTCCTTCAAGGTCAAATAAGGACAGCCAAACTTAAAAGTGCTTATAACTCGCTTATTATTGGTCCTAGAGGTTTGGGATGGTAAATCAACCTATAGGAAATCATGGGCTGGCAATATTTTTGTGTGGTCAGATTTGACCTTGGACCCCTTCAAGGTCGTACGAGGATACTGCATTTGCAGTATTTCTTTAAATATGTTTTAACCTACTTTTTACACTTAAACAGTTACCTTGTTACTTTCCTTCATAAAACCATTTGCAGGGCACAACTTTTTGGTCCTTTTCTTCTGTCAGGTTCAGAATTTCTTTGAACATGCTGTTCAATTACCATTTACTGTACTTCTGTACAGCACTTTCCCTAATAATTATGCTTTCCTCTCATTATTACCTTCACAAATCAAAAACACTCAGTCAGCTGACACAGTGCCCGTTAACGGGCACTCTCCTCTTGTTTATGTCAGGTGACTTGTCAGTCAGCTGACATTATGGCATCACTCTGTGGCACCTGCGTCCCAGGAACATCTCCTCCAAAAGTACAAAGCCAAGAGACATACTGTTACTTTTAAAAGATACCTTAACTATCGAGGATGATAAATCATAAAATTCATGCAGATCTGCCTGTTCATCTGTTCCCCAGAGCTGTTAAAAGTGAGGTACCCCCACCAAAAGTGTGAAAATTTCACTTTATGACAATTTTCTCATTGACTATTGAAGGGATTTCTCTCTTGTTTTGCATATATGTACTAAGGCCACTGCTAGATTCCTTTGTGTCAGTATAAGACTCAATTATTTTTTTATGAATTTTTAAAATAATTTTTAATGCATTAAAATTCATTAAATCATGCACTAAATCACTTATAACCTGAAAAGTATTGCATTTAGAGCATTTTGCTAAAATATGTTAGCTACTTTTTTCATAGCTATAACATGGTGAGTAACTTGGGCATCTATCCCCATAGCTAACTGAGTAATAGCTACTTTGGGACTTTTCACTAACTTCCATAAGGAGTAAAATCACTTATAACATAAAAACTATTGCATTTGCAGAATTTTGTACAAATATATTAATTTTGTATAAATATGTTATTCAGCTACTTTTGGGTCAGCTATAACATAGTAATGTTGCAGACTTGTAGCTCATGGCATAGCTGAGTAATAGCTACTTTTAGGTTATCAGTGTTGAGTAAATCACTTAAACTTGAAAACTATCGCATTTAGAGTACATGTATATTGTTAACGCTCGACGATAGGAGAGGGTTATTGTAATCAGTTTGTTTCTGTCTGTCTGTCTGTCTGTCTGTGCACCGTTGTGCCCTTATAACTCAAAAACTATAACATCAATCAATCTCAAATTTGGTGGGGAGGTATTTTATGGGGAGGTAATCAATAAAAAATCAATATTTTGCCTTCTGATGATGTCATTACTCAGTGATGTCACAAGCAATTCTCATTGTGAGGTCATAAACCGAAAAAGTAGTTGCCAAACAGTTAAATAATTATATCGATAGCGAGGGGCTCTCCAATGTCAACCAATCCGCTTACAGGAGACTCCATTCCACAGAAACAGCGCTGTTGAAAATCCAGAATGACATTGCTGCTTCGTTGGACTCTGGTAAGGCTGTTGCACTCACACTGCTAGACCTCTCAGCGGCATTCGACACTATCGATCATGACATTCTTTTTAATTCCCTAAGAGATTGGTTTGGGGTTGATGGCACTGTGTTGAGGTGGATCAGATCCTATCTCTCAAACCGGAAACAGAAGGTTAAATTAGGAAATAGCTTTTCAGATGTGTTCTCACTTCCGTATGGTGTGCCTCAGGGTTCTGTCCTGGGCCCCCTCCTTTTTACCCTTTACACAACCCCTCTCAGTAATATCATTTCCAATTTCAATGTCACCCACCATCTATATGCTGATGACACCCAAGTATATCTAGCATTGGACAATAGGAATTTTGATTCCAATTTCGCTGAGCTTACAGAGTGTCTCACATGTATCCAAAACTGGATGGCTGGCGTGAAATTGAAACTCAATCCCGAGAAAACTGAATTTATTATAATAGGTGATAGACAAGCCAGAGAGTCCCTCATTAATAAATTCCCTACTCAACTTCTCGGAAATTCTATTTCCCCTACTGATACAGTCAAGAACCTGGGTGTAATTTTTGACTCTGGAAACACCTTTTCCAACCACATAACTAATATGTGTCGAGCCTGCTACTACCACCTTAAGGACCTAAGACGTATTCGTAAATTCCTCAGTGTGGAAACTGCAGCCTTGCTTGCAAACTCAATGATCAGTAGTCGACTTGACTACTGCAATTCCCTACTTTATGGCATCAGTAAGTACAATGTTGCTAAACTCCAAAAGATACAAAATGCCCTTTGTAGAATTGTTTTTAGACTTGATAGAACTAGCCATGTCACTCCTTTTCTTCAAAAACTACACTGGCTTCCTATCACTTACCGTATATTGTTTAAGTACAATCTAATTACTTTCAAGGCTATAAATTTCTCTCAACCCATATACCTATCATCCTTGATCAAAACCAGTTGTCTAACACGTGGAAATCGTCTTTCTCTTTCCTCAGCCTCTCACAAAAAGGCCATCGGTAAGAGAGGTTTTGTAGTGGCTTCCCCCATAGAATGGAACAGACTCCCACAATCAGTACGATCACAACAAACAATAACAGGTTTCCGTAGCCAGCTAAAGACCTACTTGTTTAGATTAGCATATCCTCCACCATAGTACATCTCCCTGGCGGGCGCTAACCTTGGATCATGACCTTGAACGTCCCTCGACTTTCCCTTTTTGATTTCAAGCGCATTAGAGGATGTTGCATCAATTTTGCGCTATATAAATGTTTCTATTCTATTCTATAAACCAGCTTGTGATACTTGCTGTCTTTAAGTAAAAATATTTCTTCTCATTGTATGTCTTGAAATTCACATAAAGATGATAAAGAGAGGGTGGTATAGTCATCATTTTTATTAAACTATTATTTCTGTTATATTTTCTCTTTTTCTTTCAATTCCTTGACAGTCCATTATAAAAAATTACTATGCGTGATTTTCACAAAGAAGTGACCTTTAAAGCAATATTTTACCTCCACCAGCAGTTTATGTTTTTGTGTGTTAATTGTTTAACTATTTGTCTGTTTGTTTTTTCTTTTGTTTTTTTTTGTGTGTGTGGGTGTGGGTGTGGGGGGGGGGGGGGGGGGGGGGGGGTTACATGGAGTCGAGCGTTTTGCTCTCTCTGAGTGCATCTTGTTTACGTATGGGATGAAGAGAAGCAGTTTCACTGTGTATTCCCAATTAAAAATAAGAAAAACTCTCTCCTGGCTTTAATTTTCACACAAATTACACCAAATTTGGAAGAATTCGTCTGTACCCCATGAACTATGTGCCCACCAAATTTGAGCTCAATTAGTGTTATAGTTTTTGAGTTATAAGGGCAAAACGGTGCACAGACAGACAGACGGACAGACAGACAGACAGACAGAAACAAACTGATCACAATAACCCTCTCCTATCGTCGAGTGTTAAAAATCAATACTTTGCTCTTGATGATGTCATTACTCAGTGATGTCACAATACAATTGTCATTGTGAGGTCACAAACCTAGGTTGTGATACTTGCTGTCTTTAAGTAAAAATATTTCTTCTCATTTTATGTCTTGAAATTGACATAAAGATAATAGAGATGGAGGTGGTATATTCATCATTTTATTAATTATTATTTCTGTTTTTATTTTCTGGTTTTTTTTTTCTTTCAATTCCTTGACAAAAAATTACCATGCATGATTTTCACCAAGAAGTGATCTTTAAGCAATATTTTTACCTCCACCAGCCGTTGCAGTTTATGTTTTTGTTTGCAAATTGTTTGTCTCTTTGTCTGATTTTTGTGTGTGTGTGTGTTTAGATTATTCCAGAAGTAATGAACAGATCTTTATTAAAAATTGGTGGATAGGACCTGGCCAAAGGATCTGGATCTTCTTTTGGATACAAAAAAAAAAATCATGAATTTTCAGAGGTCCCATTTCAATGTATTTTTAATGACTTTGGCTTTCTACTTGATATTTCTATGAAGATTCATTTACATGTTTGGTTTTATTTTATTGTCTTCCTTACAATACTTTCTGTCACTTGAGAGACTGGTCGCGTTTTGCTCTCTCTGAGTGCATCTTGTTAAGCGTCCCGCAAGGGACGCTTGTTTGTGTATGGGAGACCTTCAGGCTCCGCCGGCTCCGGCGGCTCCGGCGGCTCCGGCGGCTCCGCCAGCTCCGGCGGCTCCGCCGGCTCCGCATTTTGTTTTCCTTATAACTCTGTAGCCGTTAGGCGGATTCTTTTCAAATTTGGCAGGTTTAGGCAGTAGCCTTGGGGAATTTTTTTGAATATACTGCAGTGACATTTCAACCAATCAGAGAGGTCACATGACCAAAAATGTCTTTTTTCGATGGGGAAGCTTGTCCGGATGATAACTTGAAAGGAATTTTATCAATTCACCTGAAACTTGGCAAATACATTCATTCTATTAAAATCTGGAAATCATTAGATTTTGGCATTGATTGGTCAAGAAATGGCCGAGTAATTAATGATTAATTAATCATTACGAATTTTCCAAGTAAGGAAAATACAAAAATGCTTATATCTCGAAAACCGTGCTAGATAGAGCGATTTCGACGAAATTTTTGACTCGCAGGATATCTCTGCGGAGTAGTTTTCCCAATTTTCAAAAAATTTTTGTCTCACCAAAAATGGCGGCCATTTTGAATTTTCGAAATTTTCGCAAAAATTGCAAAACACAAAAATGCTTATATCTCGAAAACCGTGCTAGATAGAGCGATTTCGACGAAATTTTTGACCCACAGGGTATCTCTGCAGAGTAGTTATCCCAATTTTGAAAAAATTTTTGTCTCGCCAAAAATGGCGGCCATTTTGAATTTTCGAATTTTTCGCAAAAATTGCAAAACATAAAAATGCTTATATCTCGAAAACCCTGCTAGATAGAGCGATTTCGACGAAATTTTTGACCCACAGGGTATCTCTGCAGAGTAGCCATGCCAATTTTCAAAAAAATTTTGTCTTGCCAAAAATGGCGGCCATTTTGAATTTTCAAATTTTTGCGCAAAAATTGCAAAACACAAAAATGCTAATATTTCGAAAACCGTGCTACATAGAGCGATTTCAATGAAATTTTTGATCTTCAGGGTATCTCTGCGGAGCAGCTATCCCAAAGAGCTTTCACTTGGTGAAGTTTCAGACCCATAGCTAATTGCTCACCTACTCAAAATGAGTAAATGTGAATTACCTCTAAAAGTATTGCAGATAGCCAATTTTTCTCAAATAACTCATTCACCTACTTTTGGAAGAGCTTTCACTTGGTGAAGTTTCAGACCCGTAGCTAATTACTCACCTACTCAAAATGAGTAAATGCTAATTATCTCAAAAACTATTGCGGATACCCAATTTTTATCAAATAACTCATTCATGTACTTTTGGGAGAGCTTTCACATGGTGAAGTTTCAGACCCGTAGATGATTACTCACCTACTCAAAATGAGTAAATGCGAATTATCTCTTAAAAGTATTGCAGATAGCCAATTTTTCCCAAATAACTCATTCACCTACTTTTGGGAGAGCTTTCACATGGTGAAGTTTCAGACCCATAGCTAATTACTCACCTACTCAAAATGAGTAAATGCGAATTATCTGTAAAAGTATTGCAGATAGCCAATTTTTCTCAAATAACTCATTCACCTACTTTTGGGAGAGCTTTCACATGGTGAAGTTTCAGACCCATAGCTAATTATTTACCTACTCAAAATGAGGTAATGCTAATTATCTCTAAAAGTATTGCAGATAGCCAATTTTTCTCAAATAAATCATTCACCTACTTTTGGGAGAGCTTTCACTTGGTGAAGTTTCAGACCCATAGCTAATTACTCACCTACTCAAAATGAGTAAATGCGAATTATCTCTAAAAGTATTGCAGATAGCCAATTTTTCTCAAATAACTCATTCACCTACTTTTGGGAGAGCTTTCACTCTGTGAAGTTTCAGACCCATAGCTAATTACTCACCTACTCAAAATGAGTAAATGCGAATTATCTCTAAAAGTATTGCAGATAGCCAATTTTTCTCAAATAAATCATTCACCTACTTTTGGGAGAGCTTTCACTTGGTGAAGTTTCAGACCCATAGCTAATTACTCACCTACTCAAAATGAGTAAATGCGAATTATCTCTAAAAGTATTGCAGATAGCCAATTTTTCTCAAATAACTCATTCACCTACTTTTGGGAGAGCTTTCACTCTGTGAAGTTTCAGACCCATAGCTAATTACTCACCTACTCAAAATGAGTAAATGCGAATTATCTCTAAAAGTATTGCAGATAGCCAATTTTTCTCAAATAACTCATTCACCTACTTTTGGCAGAGCTTTCACTTGGTGAACTTTCAGACCCATAGCTAATTATTCACCTACTCAAAATGAGTAAATGTGAATTATCTCTAAAAGTATTGCAGATAGCCAATTTTTCTCAAATAACTCATTCACCTACTTTTGGGAGAGCTTTCACTCTGTGAAGTTTCAGACCCATAGCTATTTATTCACCTACTCAAAATGAGTAAATGCTAATTATCTGTAAAACTATTGCGGATACCCAATTTTTATCAAATATTCATTCATCTACTTGTGGGAGAGCTTTCACATGGTGAAGTTTCAGACCCATAGCTAATTACTCACCTACTCAAAATGAGTAAATGCGAATTATCTCTTAATAGTATTGCAGATAGCCAATTTTTCTCAACTCATTCACCTACTTTCGGAAGAGCTTTCACACACGAAAATGAAAAATTGTGAATATCTCGGAAAAGCTATTTCTTCTGCTTTAATGATCGGCGGGAGATACACACCGCGGCAGTGGTCTTGACAAAAATTTTTGTCTCCCCAAAAATGGTGGCCATTTTGAATTTTCAAAGTTTTTGCAAAACACAAAAATGCTTATATCTCGAAAACCGTGCTATATGGAGCGAACTCAACAAAATTTTTGACCTGCTGGGTATCTCTGCAGAGTAGCCATGCCAATTTTCAAAATATTTTTGTCTCGCCAAATATAGCGGACATTTTTAATTTTTTAATTTTTTGCAAAACACAAAAATGCTTATATCTTGAAAACCGTGCTAGATAGAGCAGACTGCGCTGACTTTGGTTGCCACAACAGTATAAGGCTAGAACCGAAGCATTTTCTTAATACTTTAGCACTCACCTTTATGTCCTTTTCGGGACGCTTTGTTTTTGCTATGCAAAAACATTATCTTTTTTTTTTGCGAGCGATCCTCTAGTTTTATATGTTATTCACCTATTTTGGGGTCAGCTATAATATAGTGAAACTCCAGACCTGCATAGCTGAGTAATAGCTACTTTGAGGTTCTAACTGGTGAGTAAATTGTTTGTAACTTGAAAGCTATTGCATTTAGAGAATTTTTTTTAAATATGTGATTCATATACTTTTTGGTTAGCTATATAACATAGTAAAATTGCAGACATATAGCTCCTGGCATAGCTGAGCAATAGCTACTTTGAGATTCTCAGTGTTGAGTAAATTAGTTGTAACTTGAAAATTGCATTTAGAGAATGTTGTATTGATATGTTATCAGCTACTTTTGGGTCAGCTATAACATAGTGAAATTACAGACCTGTAACATCATTACATAGCTGAGCATTAGCTACTTTCAGGTTCTCACTGTTAGAGTAAATCAGTTGTAACATGAAAACTATTACATTTAGAATATTTGTTTAAATATGTTATTCAACTACGTTTGGGTAAGCTATAACATAGTAAAATTGCAGACTTGTATTTCAATACATAGCTCAGCAATAGCTATTTTGAGGTTCTCACTGTTGAGTAAATTGCTTATAACTTGAAAACTATTGCATTTCCAGTAATTTCTTTAAATATGTTATTCACCTACTTTTCAGTCCTCTATAACAGCGAAATTGCAGATCTGTAACATTATTGCATAGCTGAGTAATAGCTACTTTGAGGTTCTCACTGTTGAGTAAATCAGTTGTAACTTGAAAACTGTTACATTTACAGTAATATCTTTAAGTATGTTATTCACATACTAACTTTGAATCAGTTATAAAATAGTAAAATTACAGTGTTGCTCATTGCATATATGAAGAATAGATATTTTCAGGTTCTCACTGTTGAGAAAATCAGTTGTAACTTCAAAACTATTGCATTTAGAGTATTTTGCTTAAATATGTTATTCACCTACTTTTGGGTCAGCTATAACATAGTGTAATTGCAGGCCTGAAGCTCATTGCTTCATTGCTTGGCTGAGTAATAGCTACTTTGAGGTTTTTAGTGTTGAATAAATCAGTTGTATATTGAAAAGTTTTGCATTTAGAGAATTCTATTTAAATATGTTATTCATCTACTTTTGAGACAGCTATAACATAGTAAATTTGCAGATCTGTAGCTCATTACATAGTTAAGCAATAGCTATTTTCAGGTTCTCACTGTTGAGTGAATTACAGACCTGTCACTCATGGCATAGCTGAGCAATAGCTACTTTGAGGTTCTCACTGTTGAGTAAATCAGTTGTAACTTCAAAACTATTGCAATTAGAGTATTTTGCTTAAATATGTTGTTCAGCTACTTTTGGGTCAGCTATAATACAATGTAATTGCAGACCTGAAGCTCATTGCTTAGCTGAGTTATAGCTACTTTCAGAGTATCACTGTTGAGTAAATCAGTTGGAACTTCAAATCTATTGCAATTAGAGTATTTTGCTTAAATATGTTATTCACCTACTTTTGGGTGAGCCATAACATAATAAACTTTTGGACCTGTAGCTCATTGCATAACTGAGTAATAGCTACTTTGAGGTTATCACTGTTGAGTAAATCAGTTGTAACTTGAAAACTATTGCATTTAGAGAATTTTGTTTAAATATCTGGTTCATCTACTTTAAATTAGCTATAATAACATAGTAAAATTGCAGATGTGTAGTTTATGGCATAGCTGAGTAATAGCTATTCTCAGGTTCTGACTGTTGAATAAATCAATTGTAATTTGAAAACTATTGCATTTAGAGTATCTTGTTTAAATGTGTTGTTCACCTCCTTGTGGGTTAGCTATAATATAGTGAAATTGCAGACCTGTAGGTCATGGCTTAGCTGAGCAATAGCTACTTTCAAGTTCTCACTGTTGAGTAAATCAGTTGTAACTTAAAAAACTATTGCATTTAGACTATTTTTATTAAATATCTTGTTCATCTACTTTAAATTAGCTATAACATAGTAAATTGCAGATGTGTAGTTCATTGCATAGCTGAGTAATAGCTATTCTCAGGTTCTCACTGTTGAGTAAATCAATTGTAATTTGAAAGCTATTGCATTTAGAGTATTTTGTTTACATCTGTTGTTCACCTCCTTTTGGATCAGCTGTAACATAGTGAAATTGCGACCTGTAGGTCATGGCATAGCTGAGCAATAGCTACTTTGAGGTTGTCACTGTTGAGTAAATCAGTTGGAATTTCAAATCAATGGCAATTAGAGTATTTTGTTTAAATATGTTATTCACCTACTTTTGGGTGAGACATAACATAGTACAATTGCAGACCCGTAGCTCATTGCATATCTGAGTAATAGCTACTTTGAGGTTTTCACTGTTGAGTAAACCAGTTGTAACTTGAAAACTATTGCATTTAGAGGATTTTGTTTAAATATCTTGTTCATCTACTTTAAATTAGCTATAACAACGTAGTAAAATTGCAGATGTGTAGTTCATCATAGCTGAGTAATAGCTATTCTCAGGTTCTGACTGTTGAGTAAATCAATTGTTCTCAGGTTCTGACTGTTGAGTAAATCAATTGTAATTTGAAAACTATTGCATTTAGAGTATTTTGTTTAAATGTGTTGTTCACCTCCTTTCTGGGTCAGCTATATTTTTTTTTCATTCATTTTATTTTATTATAGTGACATGTATTATACTGTAACAAAAAGTATTACAAAACATAAACAAAAGGAGATACCCAGCCCTCTTTTGGGCTTATAAATCACTTGAAATATAAAAGTTCAAAGTATGATTGGTTTGATTAGTTTAAACTAGGAATTTATATTAAAGTATGAAGATAAATGATAATAACCACAAATACAAAATTACGGTTTTCTATAGTATCGGCCAGTTTCAATATGTAAGGGTAATATTCCCATCCTTAATTGTGCCAAAAGTGATCTTTGTGACCTTGTCATAGAGAATTTAACATATTTTTCTACATCAACATCTTGTTTAAACTGTGTATAATAGCGCAGCTTTGGCTTAAAGCCAACATTATTTGACCATTCCATATGCATTAAATCAAAAAAGTCATCGATTATGTCAGTCATGTTTAAATTAGAGCCTGAGCTTATAATCTCTGTTCTGTTGATTTCATCCATTATTTTATATATTTCACCACACCAATTATAATCACTCAAATTTACCAATTGGTGTTCAAAAAGCTGTCGTGTTAATCGCTCAGTATCCATTTGTAGAAGTCTGTTCCAATATCTAATGGCACAAACATGGTAATGATATTTAACATTTAATCATCCCATGTCTGCCTGCACAGCCAAATTTGGTGCATTCTTATGTACACCTAAAAAGTATTTAATTGCCCTGTTCTGAATCTGTTGTCCAAATTTATGATTTGAAAAACCCCACACAGATGCCCCATAATCCAAAATAGTGTTAACCCCAGCATAATACAATTTAGTAAATGTGTTAAAACCAATATTTCTAAATCTTTTGAATTTTGATATAACAGCACTTAATGCCCTAACTAAGCTATAACATAGTGAAATTGCAGACCTGTAGGTCATGGCATAACTGAGCAATAGCTACTTTCAAGTTCTCACTGCTAAGTAAATCAGTTGTAACTTGAAAACTATTGCATTTAGACTATTTTCTTTAAATATGTCTCCAGCTACTTTGGGTCAGGTATAACATAGTAAAGTTGCAGACCTGTAGCTCATTGCATAGCTGAGGAATAGCTACTTTGAGGTTTGAATAAGCTATAACAGAGTAAAATTGCAGACATGTAGCTTATGGCATAGCTGAGATAGATAGATGAATCGTTTATTATAGTGTCCTGTTTGATTTACAAATACATATATACATCGAATACAAAATCAAAATACAAACCCAGCCTCATTCGGGCTTATAAGGCACTTTAAACTATTGAAATATCATTAAATGACATTTGGCAAACAAAAAGTGGTGAACAAATTTAATATAGACGCATTTGCTACTATTTAAAATCTATTTAAAGCAAGAAAGTTTCAACAAAGGAAGCAAGCAAAATGAACCAGGTAAAGTGTAATCTTGTTACATACATATATCTTATTACATCTCATCAACAGTTAACATTTGTATTTAGATTTAAAAAGTTAAGAGTCAGAATTATAAATGAAATCTCTTCTTTTTCCCCAAGCACTAACAATGAAAGATGACAGGCAATAAATTCTTTCAGAATGCATTATCTCTATGAATAAGTCATAATTATTCTCAAAAGAATCCGGGTCTATTTTAAGATCGCTGTAAAGTTTCTGTCTCAGGTCATGATAAAAAGGACAAAAGCACAAAAAAGGAATTTCATTTTCAACTTGATTTTGGTTACACAAAATGCCTAGTCTAATGTTAATTTCTGTATTTCTAAATCTCCCTGTCTCAATTGCAAGCTGGAGAGTACCCAACCAAAACTTAGCTATTAGTGACCTTTCATATTTACTTGAGTTAGTGGTGACATATTTTTCAGTTTTTACATGTCTTTTAAATAGTTTATAAGACCATAATTTTGGTTTGATTTCAACATTTTCTTGAAATTCTCTATTAGTTAATTCTTTGAATTTCTCATTTGCAAAATTGATGTCAATCTTTTCGAAGTTTTCAATGTTTCTTTCTTTGCCTATGTCACTTAAAATTTGCTTAACCATTCCTGACCAGTTAGTGCTTGACATATGGTTTTGATCTGCTTCAAACGCTTGCCTTGTCAATCTGTCATTGTTCATTGATAAAAGACGATTATGAAATTTAAGTATAAAAAAATAAGATTATATATATACTTCATGTCTAGCCAACCAAAGTCTGCAGTTAATGCTAAGGTTGGTGTATATTTGTGCACTCCAAGAAAATATCTTATTGCCCTGAGCTGGAGCTTCTGTCCTAACTCGAATTTATTGAAACCCCATACACTAGAGGCATAAGTACATATTGGTTCTACTCCTGTATCAAAGAGTTTTGTGAAACATTTAAATGAAAGATGCTTAAATTGCTTAAATTTGGCTACAATGCCACCAAATGCTCTGCCACCTGCATCATTTAATTCTTGGCATGCTGCGTTAAAGGTAAGATTTTCATCTAATGAGACCCCTAGATACCTGTATGTTTTAACATAGTCTAGTTTCATATTTCCTATCTTAAATACAATGTTAGAATGAAGTTTCCTAGATTTCCTGAAGTGCATTACATTAGATTTTGATTCATTGATTTGTAAATGCCAACGGCTACACCATTCATACAATTTATCTAATAATTTTTGTGATATGTTTTCATTTTCTGCAACAAGAACAATATCATCTGCATAAAGCAATATATTAATCACATATGTTCCAATGCGAATCCCACAGCCAATAGAGTTTACTTCATGCACTGAATCATTTATGTACAGTGCAAACGGTGATGGCGATAGATTATCCCCCTGCTTTACAGCACTTAGAACTGAAAACCAGTCTGTGAATGTTTGTTGCAGTTGTATACGGGATTGTGTGTTTGTGTACAAAGATTTTATAGCCCAATAAATTTTTCCGGTAATATTATAGTTTAAAAGCTTAATAGCTGTTTTTTTTAAAAGCTGTTCCACCAAAGGACTAAGGCCCGATCCTGTCGGCGACCCTTAATCGTGGACGGTTGGTGAAGAAAATGGTAAAATGAGCGGAATACTGAATCGGTATCAAAGCCTGGTATTAAGTACAGATTGGCCTCAGGAAGCCTGAGAAGGTCTCAGGCGGCCCCAGACAGTCCCCGACTGTTCTGCGACTAAGAACCGATTAAGCCAGTTTTCTGGTCAGTTTCAACCACGATCTTGTACACATACCGACTGGGTCCCAGGACGCCTCAGGCCTCCTGGGACTAAACCCCGATTAAATCCCAGCGTCCTCAGGCCTCCTCACTCTTCCCCAGACTAATGTGGCCGATTCTTGTTTTGCAGAAAAGCTGGATTTTCTGGGTATATATATATATAAATTCCGCGATCTAATTATCATTACTTTTATAGAAACACAGCAGGATGCCACCTTTTAATGAAAGACAGCTTCAGCAACAACTTACGGGTTTTTTAGTTTCTATTCAGTTACATATAATGATGTATTTGCTATTTCTACGTCGACCACAGCAACCATCACCAGCACCTCCACCACCACCACCAGCCAGACAGAGACCTGGAAGAAGGCACAACATGTGGGTCAGGCCATGGCTACTACAGAGAGAGGAGAGGGGGGCCTACCACAACATGACCCCAGAATTCTTTGAAATGATAAACACCAGACTGGAACCACATGTAGCCAGGCAGGCCACCAACTACAGAGCTCCAATCAGTGTTGGGGAAAAGTTTGCCCTCACCATCAGATATCTGGCCACTCGAGAGTCATACACATCATTATCCTGTCAGTTCAGGGTTGGCAGATCCACCATTTCCAAGTTTCTACCAGAGGTCTGCAGGGTCATCCAGGATGAGTTCACCAGAGAATACCTCAGATGTCCTACTACTCCAGATGAGTGGAAAGAACTGGAAAGGGAATTCAGGATCAGGTGGAGTGTTCCACATCATGCCCTGGGTGCCCTTGATGGCAAGCATGTGGCCCTGAAGAAACCCAAGAACTCTGGAGCTCTGTACCACAACTACAAGGGGTTCTTTTCCATAGTAATGTTGGCCTTGGTAGATGGGCAGTACAAATTCAGATGGGTGGATGCTGGTACAGCTGGATCTTGCTCAGATGCCCAGATATTTAATGCCTGTCAGCTGAAGAGGAGGGTTGAGGATGGCAGGATAGGCTTCCCTGACCCAGCTCCTATAACCCAGGGTGGTAGAGATGTCCCCTACTTCATTCTGGCAGATGATGCCTTTGCCCTGAAGTCCTGGCTCATGAAACCCTATGGCAGAAGGATGTTAACCAGAGAGGAAAGGATTGCTAACTACAGAATATCAAGGGGCAGGAGAGTTGTTGAGAATGCATTTGGCATCCTGGTCTCAAGATTCAGAGTGATGTTGACTACTATTGAATTACCCCCAGAAACAGTCAGGGATGTGGTCATGACCTGTGTGGTTCTGCACAACATACTGAGAAGCCAGTATCAAGGTCAGCATGGTGGTCAAGAGCCTGGAGATGATGAAGATGATGTGCCTGGTGATTGTCGACTGATTGGTGCTGCTGCTGGTGGTCCAGACAGAAACCCTGCTAGAGAAGCCAAAAGACAGAGGGATTACCTCAAGGACTACTTCAATAATGAGGGAGCAGTGGCCTGGCAAGATGGCAGAATATAACTCCTGCTGCAGTAACCAGTCCTTTTCAGGACTAATAACCAGTCCTTTTCAGGACTACCAAATATTCCAAAAACAATTAATCAGCTATGCTTGTTCCAAATAACCCAAACATTACCAAACATAAGTCACGCAACCAACAAACAGACAAACCCAATGCCCAACATAATTCACCCACCCAACAAACAGACAAACCCAATGCCCGATAGAAGTCATGCAACCAACAAACAGACAAACCCAATGCCCAACATAATTCACCCACCCAACAAACAGACAAACCCAATGCCCAACATAAGTCACCCACCCAACAAACACAAATAAATGCCTTACAGAAGTCACCCAACTAACAAACAGACAAACCCAGTGCTAAACATAATTCTCAAAAGAAACACACAAAGCCAAACATAACTTCCTAAATGGAATAAATATTGCATATATTATGAAAGCTACATCCTAATTTTACTTACATTTGTTTTTTTGGGGGGGAAAAATATTTGAAACAGAAATGTTTTCCTGGAAATCTTAAAATTAAAATCTTTTACTCCACTTCACAAATATTTAGAAAATATAACCACCAAACTGGTTTTGTTTACAATGATGGGGGTTATGTTTGCAAAATAGTTTGTCAGTTCTTTGGTTTGGATTCTGTTTGCTATTGGGTTTGTCTGTTTCTTGGTTGGTGGTTATGTTTGGTATTTGGTTTGTGTGTTTGTTAGTTGGTGGTTAGGTTTGGTATTTGGTTTGTGTGTTGGTTAGTTGGGGGTTAGGTTTGGTATTGGGTTTGTGTGTTTGTGGGGTGGTAAGTATGTGATAATGCCTTTTAACTGTAGGGATGATGTAAGTGTTGGACTTTTTTATTAAAGATTTTAACCAATCCCATGGATTTTAAGCTAAAAATGGGCTTTTTATTGCGTTAATACATCCTATCCAATGGACAATTGCTTTACCGGTCGGCGCGACCGGTCCCGCCAAACGACAGAAAAAGTCATTCTGTATAAAATACCGGCAGGCCCGGTCAGAGTGTACATTCGCCAGGTGTCGCCTCGTGCATACTTCCTGTCTAGTCAGAATGACGTCATCGCGTCTTTTTTCGTTTGGCGCACGAGTGTACGGACGTGTTTTTCTACTGTGATTGGAACGTTTGAAGTTTTAAAGACAACCTTTTTTATTGAACTTTATTTGAAGTTATATATACTTAATCTTCTTCTGGAGTGTTATGGCGTCCCCTGGACAGAGAAGAGGGACTTGTGGCCACGCTATGGCTTTATTCGACACACACACGAAGTGTGCACGTTGTCGTGACAAGGGTGTGGGCCAAGATGATTGTGTGTTAAAGAAGGACTGCTCTATTTGCAATAACCTTACAGCTGAACAGAAGCTACAGTTGGCCACCCCCACTTATAAAGCAAGAAAAGAGAAAGAACTTCAGAAGAAAGCTACCTCTCCCTCCCTGGTTGACCCGTCTACTGTTACTGTGGTAGGGAAGGTTGAGAGTGACAAGGGTGATTCAGGTGATCGAGGCGAAACCCCTAAGAAGAAAAAGACCTCTCACAAATCCCCAAAGAAGACTTCCAAGCCTCCAAAAGCCCCAGATTTCCAGTCTGACCTGAAGAATTTGGATGAAAAATGGTCAGAACGCTTTACGCGTCTGGAGGCTCTCTTCTTATCCAAGACCTTTCAGCTCCCGGTGGAACCGGTTCAGAGCTCCAACGTGGTGGTATCTGAGAAGCCTTTTATCCCACCAGTTGAACATTCTACTCATCAGAGTCCTGCTACCGGTGTGTCCGGTAGGAAGAAGAAGTCAGCCACCCAGCCTGTTGAGGCCCCCGGTGCGAAGAAATTAGCCACCCAGCCTGTTGAGGCTCCCGGTGCTGGGGTAGATCTTCAACTCACCGACCAGGCTGCTTTTTCATCCGTTGGTGCTTCTACTAGTGGTCGACCCGAGGTCCAGCCCCCAGGTCCCACAACCCAGCCTCCCACTACTGATCAACCGGAAGAAGTTACTTCAGAGGAAGATCAGTTCAGTGATCAGCCAGAACTTAGTTTCGATGAGGGTGAACTATCTGAGGTTCTGTCAGTAGGTCAGGATCGCGAAGAGCTTACAGAGACTGACCAGGAACTAAGCACTGAACAGACTTACAGGGAAACCCTTCGCGGAGTGAGATCTTTTATGGGGTGGGAGCAAGTGCCGGAATTCGATTCCTCTTCCTCTGCTCAAGATGACAACCCCTTTGCCGGTACCAAACCTCATCTTCCGGGTAAAGTGTCCTTGAAGGTTCCGGTAGACGATTGGTTGTGCCGGAAGTTCGAGAAATTGAACATTACTATACAGGAAGGATACCCCTCCAGAGCTTCTGAGACTTCCGGTTTGGTCAAGGACCAGTTTGTCAAACCACCAAGAACTCTTAAATGGTACGACATGCATACTGAGAAGAAGGAATTCTCCAGATCTAAAGTCACTTCCTGGACCAACCAACCGGCACGTCTCAACAGCAGTTTCCCACGTATTGCTAACCGGTCACTCCCTTCAGCACCAGCTTCCAGGCCTGTTACACAAGACACGTTAAGAAAGTGGGAGAGAGCAGCCAGAGATCAAACGTACATGTGTAATCAGGCTGCTGCCTTTTCCCGGTGCCTCACCAAAGTACAGGACTCTATGGCTTCTCAACTTAAAATTTTACAGAATGACAAGGGCAAGGGAAAGGCTACCGGAAAATCCCATCAGGCTATCGAAGAACTAGACTTTCTGGTAACTTTTAACAAAAGCATCTCCCAAGCAATGGCCAGGACGATGCAAGACCTATCTGAAGGTGTCTTCATCAATGTAGCCAATCTCACCCTCACAAGAAGGGACAGTTATCTGGACTATCTTAAAGCAGGCATCAAACAGGACACCTTGAACGCTCTGAGATCTGCCCCTCTGCACATGAGTGCCTTATTCCCGGATCACCTCATCAGCAAAGCTGAAGAAGAAATAAGGCACCATGAAGAAAAACGTACAACCGGCTCCTCACATAAGGGTCCACATCGTTTCCACCCTTACCAAGCCACTAAACAGCAACAGCCGGAACAAGAACGCAAGCCTGGTCTACCTGCATGGAAACAACTGGGCAGAAGGCGGGGACAAAGATCTCACCGGGGTCGTACTGCTTCTTTTGTCCAGCGACCGGCCAAGACACAGAAGCAGTATAAATGACAATTACTGTGCTCATTATGTGACAGGAAATTTGATTCCTGTAAATGTAACCGGTCAGAAGATCCCTCATGTTTCAAGTGTGGTGAAAAGTTTGAACGGTGTACCAGTGACCGGAGTAGACTGTTATGTGGACAAAAATGTAAAGACAGGAACTCATTTGACTGTATTATCTCATGTTGTTTCTCATGTACCTTTTGCAGGAGGGTTGCCGCAAAAGAAAGGCGTAATGCCCGACCATCAAGAGTCAATAAAATCTGTGAAAGGTGTTTCTTGTGTCGATCAATTGAGTTCTGTTCAAGTTGTCACAAATGCCCCACTTGCTGTAACAAATCCTCCTGTAGGGTCAAGATTGCACGAGTTTTGGAGAAAATGGGCAGCACTAGGCGTCAGCCCCAAGGTTATATCAGTCCTGAGGGAAGGATATATCCTACCCTTCCGGTCCAGACCTCACCTGACCAGAAAACCCACAGTAACAAGCTGCTATGTAGATCCTCACAGGAACAGCTACCTGTTGGAGGCATTGCATCAGCTGTTAGACAAAAAGGCTGTAGAAGTGGTTCAAAATCCTCAGTCCCTGGGTTTTTACAACCGGTTATTCCTGGTCCCCAAACCCAACAACCGGTGGCGACCCGTCTTGGATCTGAGCAGACTAAACAACTATTTGAAAACACAGTCGTTCAAAATGGAGACACCGGAGACAATACGAACCTCCCTCCAGACAGGGGAGTGGGTGACTTCCATAGATTTCAAAGACGCATACTTCCACATCCCTATAAACAGCCAGTCCAGGAAGTATATGCGTTTTCACATTCAAGACAAAACATACCAATTCAAGGCTCTACCCTTTGGCCTGTCGACAGCCCCCATGGAATTCACTGTGGTAGCCAAAGAGGTGAAATGGCTTGCAATGAAAGAAGGTATAAGGATCCACCAGTACCTAGACGACTGGTTGGTCAGAGCCACCTCCCACCGGGTTTGTCTTCAACAGACCAAAAATCTGGTCTTACTCTGCAGGGAATTGGGGTGGCTGGTGAACGAGGACAAATCAGAGCTGGAACCCAAACAAATTTTCAATTTCGTAGGTTACCAGTTCGACTTGAGGGAAGGCAGGGTCAGACCCACCACAGAACGTTGGCAGACCCTGCAAAACAAAGTATTGGAGATCTTAACAAAACCAGTCTGTCCGGTCCGGAAACTAATGTCCCTGATCGGTCTGTTAACTGCCACAGAGAAACAAGTACATTTAGGCAGACTGCGCATGAGACCCATACAGTGGCATCTCAAGAACAATTGGAGGGTACCAGAATCCCTAGAGAAGATAATCCCCATTCCAAAGTCACTCCACCCACACCTGAAATGGTGGCTGGAGGAAGACAATGTGGTTACAGGGCAACCCTTACATCCACTAGAACATGCTCTGCAAATTTTTACAGACGCATCAAAAGAAGGGTGGGGTGCACACTTAAACGAGCATATGGCAAGGGGAAGCTGGTCACTCCCGGAAAGCAAGTTGCACATAAACTATCTAGAGTTAAAGGCAGTTCTTCTGGCACTACAAGAGTTCCAAGCTCTCTGTGTGAACAAAGTAGTTCTCATAGCTACCGACAATACCACTGTGGTAGCTTACATAAACAAAGAAGGGGGAATGAAGTCAGGCCCCCTGTGTGCCTTACTTTGGAGGATCCTCACTTGGTGCACAAGAAATCAGGTGACCCTCAAAGCTCGACATATTCCAGGCCGTCTCAATGTGATAGCCGACAAGTTATCCAGACTGGGTCAGACCATCCAAACAGAATGGTCCCTCAATCCGGAGATTTTTCAAGCAATATGCTCAAGGTGGCACACCCCTCAAGTGGACCTGTTTGCCACAAGGTTCAACAACAAGCTCCCTCAGTTTGCCTCACCGGTTCCAGACCCCCAGGCCTGGGCAGTGGATGCTCTCAGCCTGTCTTGGGAGGGACTGGACCCGTATGCCTTCCCACCAGCGGCCATCTTGGGCAAAGTGGTGGAGAAGTTACAGGACTACCCCTGCAACAGAATAATTCTGATTGCTCCGGGATGGCCCAACATGCCCTGGTTTTGGGACCTGGTGGCCATGTCAAGCCAGATCCCACTGTGTCTGCCCAGCATACCAAACCTTGTGTCTCAACCATTCAACCAGGTCCTTCACAGGAACCTGTCGAACCTGAATCTGCATGCCTGGCTCCTAGAGCCTCAGCAATCAAGCAGCAAGGCTTCTCTGAGGCAGTGGCAGCACGAATTGAGGCTCCTCAAAGAAGATCAACCAGATCTGTCTATGAGGCAAAGTGGACCATTTTTACAAAGTGGTGCCTCAGTAATCAGGTGGACTTCAGGGCACCACCTCTGAAAGCCGTTGCTGACTTCCTCCTTCACTTATTTCAGGACAGGCAGTTACAGCCAGGTACTATTGATGGCTACAGATCAGCCATTGCTGACAAACTGGGCAACGCCACCATTAATGTCAGCAAAGATGAGAACCTTACTCGTCTCCTGGATAGTTTCCATAGAGACAGACCCAAGGGCCGGAGGGGCATCCCCTCTTGGAACCTTTCACTGGTACTAAACCAGCTGACTAAGGCGCCCTTCGAACCCCTTAAGGAGGCCTCCTTGAAACACCTAACCCTCAAGACAGTCTTCTTGATGGCCTTAGGTTCTGGCAAACGCAGGAGTGAGATCCACGCTTGGCTTCATAAGAACATCAGACACCAATCAGACTGGTCTAAGGTGTCTTTTTATCCCTCACCCAGCTTTCTCTCCAAGAACCAGCTGGCCAAAGAGGGTCCAGACAGTGTGGCCCCGGTGGTTATTCCAGCCCTGGCCCACACGCTAGATAAATCACTCAAGGGTGACAGGTCACTGTGTCCAGTTAGAGCACTACGTTATTATCTGGACAGGACCTCTGACCTCAGGCGAAATAAGGAGTTGGTCTTTGTCTCCTTCAAAAAAGGCTTTGACAAGGATATCTCCTCTGCCACAGTCTCCTCATGGATCAAACAAACAGTCATCCTATGTTATGAGCTCTCCGACCAGCAGGCCCTTACTTTGCATCAGGTCAAAGCCCATGATGTAAGGGCCTTTGCTGCCTCTAAGGCCTTCCAAGCTGGAATTTCCTTAGAACAAATCCTATCGGCCTGCCACTGGAAATCCCACAATACCTTCACACAATTCTATCTGAAGGATGTGGCTTGGGCTGATTCAGAGCTTTTCCACCTAGGGCCGGTCGTGGCTGCCCAGCAGGTCCACCACCAAGCCCGATAGGGAGGAGACATTCTTGTAAATATGTACATAGTGTATATACTTAGATAAGTATAAATCAATCAAAAAAAAACAAAAAAAAAAAAAAAACTGTGACATGCTTCCTTTGGGAGGTTTATTATTTCTTGGGACTGAACTCATTCCTCTCTTCCCACCACTCAGAGCAGAAATGCTTGGAAAGAAAAGAAAGGGGGGGAGCAGTGTCGGTTAAACTATCCGGTTAACCGGTTCCTGGTTACCGACTTAGGCCATTGATGAGTAGCCTGCTTCAGGTCTACCTGGGCCAGAAAATTGTTAGTTTTGAGTTCACTCAAGTCCCTAGTAACTTACCCGCCAACCAAGCGGTAGTTATTCAGCAATTGTCCATTGGATAGGATGTATTAACGCAATAAAATTGCAAATTTAATAAGTAAATTAAATTTTTATAAGTTAATACCCTATCCAATGGACGGACAAGACCCTCCCAACCGACCCCGCTATCAGCTTACTAGGGGTCTAATAGGTTTAGACAGCGAAAAAAGACGCGATGACGTCATTCTGACTAGACAGGAAGTATGCACGAGGCGACACCTGGCGAATGTACACTCTGACCGGGCCTGCCGGTATTTTATACAGAATGACTTTTTCTGTCGTTTGGCGGGACCGGTCGCGCCGACCGGTAAAGCAATTGTCCATTGGATAGGGTATTAACTTATAAAAATTTAATTTACTTATTAAATTTGCAAGATTCTTGGCCATATTGGGAGTTTATTTATTTTAATTTTTTTTTCTATGTGGCCTTTTTTGTTATGTGTGGTACCATGGGTTATTTGTTTCATGTTTGGGGTGGTGTAGGTGTTGGACTTTTTTTTCTTTTTTTTTTTTTTGGTGATAAGTATTTGTACAGAACTGTTATGTTTTGGGAGGGGAGTTGGAATAACTTGCAGCTGAATAATTGTTTTTGGAATATTTGGGTGGCCCTGAAAAGGGCCTGGCAGATCAAAGACCCGCCCTGACTGGATGGCTACTGAGGAGGCTGCTGCTGTTGAGGCGGTGCTGTAGTGGTGATAGTGAAGAGTTGCGGCTGCTGCTGCTGCTGCTGGGGCTGCTCAATGATCTGTGTATATGTCAGATCTGGTAGCTGGCTTAGTATTCCACTTAACTTGTGTCTACTGTCCTTGTCCTGTACTGTTAGAACTGATGGAGGGTTGCCAAAGCCAAGTGGGCTGGGTGTGTAGTAGACGTAACTGCTGCTAGCTGCTGCTTGGTGGAAGTAGACGCCTGTTGAGTGGTTGTTGGCAGTATCCCGACCCGCTAATAATAGTGGCTGATCTTCTGGGTAGTGCTTGATGTCTACGGCTGCTTTAAATGCTTTCAATATCTCTAAAAATTCTGCCCTTGAGGTCCTCAAATTCCTCTTGGGTCATCTTTTCAGCCTCTGATGCCACGTAGTCAAAGAAGGGCTGCCTGTCTGACTTCTGCTGCAGGAAACCTGAGATCAATGTCCTCATCTGGTCAAAGTGCTCGAGTATCTTGGACTCTGTTGAAACTGGTGTAGATGTGAACATAGGTTGACTCCTAATCTCCCTGAGGACACTGGACTCAAGGTGTTCTGTATCAGTAGTAGATCCACGAGATTCGTCCTGCTTGCTGGTGTTTGGACTGGCCTCGAACCCTGAACTTCTGCTGGCCCCCTTTCGTCTGATGTGGGTCTTAAGGAAACCCATCTGCTGGTAGACCCAGGACTGTCTCTTGGTCATCTCCCTTGGGGCTTGGCCAAATTGTAGTTTTGACAGCTTGCCATAACGCGTTCGCGGGGATTCAAACGATCTTCTGACATCAAAGGGCTGGAGCTTCAGTTCTGCAGAGATTTCTGCCCAGAGAGCCTCCTTCTTCTGTCTGTCGTGGAAATCTGCATGCTCCTTGTCGTAGAGCTCTGGATGCTCCTTCACAAACTCCACAATTGCAGTTTCTTGGCTGTCAGTGAAAGTTGCACAGACCCTGGCTCTCTTTGCTGCCGAGTGACTCTCTGGATCCTCCTCACACCTCTCTTCTTCTTTGCAAGCTTCCTCAGTAAGTTCCAATCGCTCCACAGTCTCTTGTGTACCCTCTTCTGTACCCTCCTCCGTCCTTTCCTCCACCTCTCCACTTGCCTTCTCCCTCTCCTCTTGCCTCTCATCCATCTTCTTCTTCTTTCCTCTCTTCCCTCATTTCGCTTTCCTCATTACTCCAGTCAATAGCAAAAAAAAAAAAAGTAAAAAACTAAAATATGTCTCCTAACTGTAAAATTTGCCTTAAGCTCAAGTATTATATGATATTTAGAAAAATGAAAACCCCTACAAAACAGAAACACACGTCTCTCACTAGCCAACCAGTCAGTAACAACGAGAATGTGTGCGCGGTTGCTTATATAGTCTCACACCCCCTCATTGCCTCGTTTTAATTTCCGACGCGCGGAAAACAGTCGGCTCTTAATCGGTTCTTAGTCCCAGGCCTCCTGGGGCGTCCTCAGACCGCCGCAGACTAAATTTGTGTTGTCCCAGGCGGCCTGAAGCGCCGGCTTGGATTGGTTAGGGTCGGCTTCTCTTTGTCGGGGCTTAGTCCCAGACCCAGATTTCTTAGTCCCAGGACACCTGAGACGGTCTGAGGCTTCCCGGGACTAATGAAACCGATTGACATGAAACTTCAAAGATCTGTTATGAGCCGGGGACTGCCAAACAGGCTTCCTGGGACTAAGCTACGGACGCCTGGGACTAAGGGTCGTAGGAGGCCTGGGACAACATAGGACTGTGTAAATTTGGGTCTGAGAAGGCCTGAGGAAGCCTGGGACTGGACATTTTGTTGTCGGCGGGAAATGAGAATCAGTTTGGGTCGTGAGAAATATCAAACATGTTTGATTTCTCTCACGGCCACAACCGACAACTACCGACCCTTACAGGACGTCTGGAACTAAGCAAATATTTGAAACCGACTCCCAAAAACCCTTAATCAGGCAGCTTAGTCGTGTGGTGGAACACCTACATTAAGAATAGAAGGTCCCTGTCCACCCAGTCAAAAGCTTGCCAAAACTTTTTTATAACCAATTTTTTAACTGCTGGTTTGACCTTTTACCTTGCCTTAGTGACCTTTACCTTTAAAACCTTGTCCAGGCTATATCTGAGAAACTGTAAGGTGTAGGAAGTTGATATGTAGTAGGGACATTGGTTAGGGGTTGTCGGTGTGCAACATCATGGTGTGACCTTGATTTGACCTTTGACCTTGCTGTAGTGATCTTGAGTTTAAAAATCTTGTCTGGGCTATCTGAGAAACAGTAATACCTCTTTCACACTACAGGGGGTGTAATCCATGGTTATAGGCACTAGACAAAAACACATGTGTCCTTCAATTACCGTCTGACAGCCTCATGCGACCTTGTGATACAGTGGCTCGTCATCCCATTTTTATGTCAGCTGACTTGTCAGTCAGCTGACATTATGGCATCACTCTGCGGCGTCCGCGTCTGTGTACGCGTCTGCGTCCGCGTGACAAACTTCTTCTCCAAAACTACAAGACCCAGAGACATGCTGTTTTTTTTAAAAGATACCTTAACTATCGAGGATGATAAATCGTAAAATTCATGCAGATCTGTCTGTTCTTCTGTTTGCCAGAGCCATTACAAGTGAGGTACCCCCACCCAAAGTGTGAAAATTTCAACACTTGATCACAATTTTCTCATTCACTATTGCGGGGATTTTTCTCATGTCTTGCATAGATGTAATAGGCCACTAGTAGAGTACCTTGTATGAATATAAGACCTGGATCTGTCATAATTTTTTTTTTATTAATTTTTAAAATAATTTTTAATGTAATAAAATTCATGAAATCATGCACTAAATCATTTATAACTTGAAAAGTATTGCATTTAGAGCATTTTATTAAAATATGTTATTCAGCTACTTTTTCCATAGCTACAACATGGTGAGTAACTTGGGTGTCTATCTCAATAGCTAAGTGAGTAATAGCTACTTTTGGACTTTTCAGTAACTTCCATCATGAGGAAAATCACTTGTAACTTGAAAACTATTGCATTTAGAAAATTTTGTGTAAATATGTTATTCAGCTACTTTTGGGTCAGCTATAACATAGTAAAATTTCAGACCTGTAGCTCATGGCATAGCTGAGTAATAGCTACTTTTAGGTTATCACTGTTGCGTAAATCACTTATAACTTGAAAAGTATTGTATTTAGAGTATTTACGTTCATATGTTATTCACCTACTTTTGGGTCAGCTATAACATAGTAAAATTTCAGACCTGTAGCTCATGGCATAGCTGAGTAATAGCTACTTTCAGGTTATCACTGTTGAGTAAATCACTTATAACTTGAAAACTATTGCATTTACAGTAATTTGTTTGTATATGTTATTCAGCTACTTTTGGGTCAGCTATAACATAGTAAAATTTCGGACCTGTAGTTCATGGCATAGCTGAGTAATAGCTACTTTCAGGTTATCACTGTTGAGTAAATCACTTATAACTTGAAAACTATTGCATTTACAGTAATTTGTTTGTATATGTTATTCAGCTACTTTTGAGTCAGCTATAACATAGTAAAATTTCAGACCTGTAGCTCATGGCATAGCTGAGTAATAGCTACTTTCAGGTTATCACTGTTGAGTAAATCACTTATAACTTGAAAACTATTGCATTCACAGTAATTTGTTTGTATATGTTATTCAGCTACTTTTGGGTCAGCTATAACATAGTAAAATAAAATTTCAGACCTGTAGGTCATGGCATAGCTGAGTAATAGCTACTTTTAGGTTATCACTGTTGAGTAAATCACTTATAATTTGAAAAGTATTGTATTTAGAGAATTTAATTTCATATGTTATTCACCTATTTTGGGGTAAGCTATACCATGGTAAAATTCCAGATCAATGGCTCATTGCTTAGCTGAGTAATAGCTACTTTGAGGTTCTTACTCAACACTAAATCATTTATAACTTGAAAAGTATTGCATTTAGAGCATTTTCTTTAAATATGTTATTCAGCTACTTTTTCCATAGCTACAACATGGTGAGTAACTTGGGTGTCTATCTCAATAGCTAAGCGAGTAATAGCTACTTTTGGACTTTTCAGTAACTTACATCATGAGTAAAATCACTTGTAACTTGAAAACTATTGCAGTTAGAGAATTTTGTGTAAGTATGTTATTCAGCTACTTTTGGGTCAGCTATAACATAGTAAAATTTCAGACCTGTAGCTCATGACATAGCTGAGTAATAGCTACTTTCAGGTTATCACTGTTCAGTAAATCACTTATAACTTGAAAAGTATTGCATTTAGAGTATTTACTTTCAATATGTTATTCACCTATTTTGGGGTCAGCTATAACATAGTAAAATTCCAGACCAGTGGCTTATTGCATAGCTGAGTAATAGCTACTTTGAGGTTTTTACTCAACACTAAATCATCTATAACTTGAAAAGTATTGTATTTAGAGCATTTTGTGTAAATATGTTATTCAGCTACTTTTGGGTCAGCTATAACATAGTAAAATTTCAGACCTGTAGCTCATGGCATAGCTGAGTAATAGCTACTTTCAGGTTATCACTGTTGAGTAAATCACTTATAACTTGAAAACTATTGCATTTAGAGTAATTTGTTTGTATATGTTATTCAGCTACTTTTGGGTAAGCTATAACATTGTAAAATTTCAGACATGTAGCTCATGGCATAGCTGAGTAATAGCTACTTTCAGGTTATCACTGTTGAGTAAATCACTTATAACTTGAAAACTATTGCATTTAGAGTAATTTGTTTGTATATGTTATTCAGCTACTTTTGGGTCAGCTATAACATAGTAAAATTTCAGACCTGTAGCTCATAGCATAGCTGAGTAATAGCTACTTTCAGGTTATCACTGTTGAGTAAATCACATATAACTTGAAAACTATTGCATTTACAATAATTTGTTTGTATATGTTATTCAGCTACTTTTGGGTCAGCTATAACATAGTAAAATTTTAGACCTGTAGCTCATGGCATAGCTGAGTAATAGCTACTTTTAGATTATCGCTGTTGAGTAAATCACTTATAACTTCAAAAGTATTGCATTTAGAGTATTTAGTTGTATCCACCGGACAGCAGGATATGTTCCTCATTATAAAATCTTGACTGGAAATATTTGGGTCCTCATTTTGAAAAAAAACAAAAAACATGGCCGCCACAGGCGTTTCTTTATCAGTCATGAAAAGTGCTTTTAAGTCGCTTATTATTGGTTCTAGAAGTTTGGGATGGTAAACCAACCTATAGGAAATCATGGGCCTGGATTCTTTTGGTGTGGTTGGATTTGACCTTGGACCCCTCTTTCAAGGTCAAACAAAAATAGCCAAATTTAAAAGTGGTTATAACTTGTTTATTATTGGTCCTAGAGATTTGGGATGGTAAACCAACCTATAGGAAATCATGGGCCTGGATTCTTTTGGTGTAGTCGGATTTGACCTTTGACCCCTCTTTCAAGGTCAAAAGAGGGTAGCCAAACTTAAAAGTGCTTATAGCCCGCTTATTATTGGTCCTAGAGATTTGGTATGGTAAACCAACCTATAGGAAATCATGGGCCTGGATTCTTTTGGTGTGGTCGGATTTGACCTTGGACCCCTCCTTCAAGGTCAAACAAAAATAGCCAAACTTAAAAGTGCTTATAACTTGCTTATTATTGGTCCTAGAGGTTTGGGATGGAAAACCAACCTCTAGGAAATCATGGGCTGGGAATCTTTTGGTGTGGTCGGATTTCACCTTGAAACCCTCCTTCAAGGTCAAACGAGGATAGCCAAACTTAAAAGTACTTATAGCTCGCTTATTATTGGTTCTAGAGGTTTGGAATGGAAAACCAACCTATAGGAAATAATGGGCTAGGAATCTTTAGATCAGATTTGACCTTTGGCCTCTCTTTGAAGGTCAAATGAGGAAAGCCAAAATTAACAATGCTTATATCTCGCTTATTTGTGTTCCTAGAGGTTTGCAATGTCACACCAACCCATAGGAATCATGGGCTAAGAATCTTTTGACATGGTCACATTTCACCTTGAGCTCCAAGGTTAAGCATGTTTTAATGGCTTTTGTGAGTTTTCTGGTGGATACAATTTGCATCAGTTCTCCAATGCTATAGGTCTAGTTTCAGTGTGTTATTCACATATTTTGGGGTCAGCTATAACATAGTAAAATTAAAACTATTGCATTTGCAATATTTTCTTTAAATATGTTTTTAACTTACTTTTTACACCTTAACAGTTACCTTCTTAGTTTTCTTCCAAACACCATTTCCAGGGCACAACTTTTGTGTTTTTTTCTTCTGTCACTTCTACTCTGAAACTCAAAACACACAGTCAGCTGACACAGAGCCCGTTCACGGGCACTGATTGCTTGTTTAAGCATCCTATGGAAGTTTTAAGATATTTAAAATTTCTGCCTTGGAATTTGTAACAGTTTCATATGGTTTATATAAAGTTGTGACTCAATTGTGTTATGCCGTAAGATATTAGTGTGACTGCAACATAAGGTGAGTGGAAGTAAATGGAGGTTATTTCTCGGTGACACGTTTATACTACTCTTGTCCTACTGCAGCCCCACTTTTATTTATGGTTAATCGTGTCCAATCAGTCGCCATTCACGTCATACTTTAAGGATACATCAAATCTCGGAAGATATGAGGTGTCCTGGAAGGTGGTTCTGCTGCTGAGTAAAACTTCTAATCTCGGGGTATACTGCCTGTAGTGTGAATGGGATATTAGGTATAGGAAGTTGATACTTGGTAGGGGCATTGGTTGGGGTTGTAGATGTACATCATCATAGTGTGACCTTGATTTGACCTTGCTGTATTGATCTTAACCTTCAAAATCTTGTCCCAGCAATATCTCTGAAACCATAAGGTTTAGGAGGTTGATGCAGGTAACCTTTTGCTTTGGCTCAGCCAAAGTGTGTTCACCGGCCATAATTCAGACATGTTTCTCTTATAACAAAGATATATGGATTACTGCAACTGTTTATTATATGCACTTTTACATAATTGTGCTATTTCCAATGACATCTATTCTCCCATCAATGAGTTTTACAGCGTCATAATTTTTAGTTTACTGATTAATGCTGTCATCTTGCTATGGAACTGTTTTGTTTTAGTACTTCATCTTTGCATACATTTTCTTTTTCTTAGATGTTATTTTCTCTACTTAAACATTAATTGTACCTTTATATAACAGACACTACTCTAAAAGTATCCCAATCTTTGTGCTGTTTCACTACTCCTATATCTCATGGTATTGAAAGCTGTTTCCCCAGGCTGTGGGGTACGGGCTAATCTGATGCTATTTTTCTGAGTTTACACGTACATTGTTTTAAAAATTGCATTATATCTTAGAAAGGTAAAACAAAGTTGAACTCATTTATTACTTGTTTAAACCTTTAAGGCTCTCTCAGCAAAAAAATGTCAATCCTCTTCGAGAAATATCAGCTAATACATAACCTGGAGGGTACTACACTCTTGTTAACAATTATTGTACACAGAGTCACACTAAATCTGACATAAGTAAAATGTAAGCAAGTATTTACTAACTTTACTTCCATAAAAAAGGCCTTAGTTTTGGCATTCTAATATTACATTTAGTAAAAATGGTAGATATTTGTGGCACAAAATTATAAATTTACACTTATTGTATGAGGGTTTGAATATTACATAATAAGCTTCAAATGCCCTATTCACAGATGATATATTGTACAGTTAAAGCAAGAGTGATAAATAGTTGTACAGTTATTTGTGTGGAAGTTTCTTTTATGTTAAAATGTGAATGTGTATTTCAACATACCTTAAGTACTTCAGTTTTTTTTAGCTTTATTGCATCACAATCCTGCATATGGTAACGGAGATCTGATGCCTTGTAATGTAACGTAATGGATTAAGTTTGGGTGCAAAAAAATGTGCCACTGAGATCAGCATGTTTATATTAAAACAAATGGAAAAAAACCTAAATAAAAAAATATTGCAAGCACTTCTCATATGAAAAACTTTTATTATAATTATGTGTTAATTCTACACCAAATTGAAGTTTATTCATGCAATCTATGAGTTTGAAATGATGATAACATTTTAACTATTGTGATTCATAATGCACCCATAAATACTTCAACATACTTCTATAAGGGTGCATACAGCAGGGTATTTGAAGAGTAGTCTGATAGTCCGGTAGTTGCACTTTTCCTTATGCCCCTGTTCCACCAAAAGATTAAGCCCCGATCCTGTCGGCGACCCTTAATCGTGGACAGTCGGTGGGAAAATAACAAAAATGGGCGGGAATACTGGGTCGGCACTGAAGTCTGGGATTAAGAACAGATCGCCCCAGGACGCCTCAGGCGGCCGCAGACAGTCCCCGACTGGTCTGGGACTAAGAACCGACTAAGCCAGTTTTCAGGTCGGTTTCAACCACGATCCTGTTGTACACATACCGACTGGGTCCCAGGACGCCTCAGGCCTCCTGGGACTAAGCCCCGACTAACCCACGATTAACTACCGGCGTCCTCAGGCGTCCTCAGGCCTCCTCAGTCTTCCCCAGACCAGGATCCCCGATTATTGTTTTGCAAAGTTGCTGGATTTTCTGGGTATATATATATAAAATTCGCGATCTAATCATTGCTTTTCTGGGAACACAGCAGGATGCCACCTTTTAATGGAAGACAGATTCAACAACAACTTAGGGCTTTTTTGGTTTTTATTCAGTTACAAATAATCATGTATTTCCATTTCTTACGTCGACCACAGCAACCACCACCAGCACCACCAGCACCCATACAGAGACCTAGAAGAAGGCACAACATGTGGGTCAGGCCATGGCTGCTACAGAGAGAGGAGAGGGGGGCCTACCACAACATTATGGCTGATCTTTATGCCACAGATATTCCAGGATTCACCAACTACATGAGGATGACCCCAGAATTTTTTGAAATGATTAAGACCAGACTGGAACCACACCTAGCCAGGCAGGCCACCAACTACAGAGCACCAATCAGTGTTGGTGAGAAGTTAGCCCTCACCATCAAATATCTGGCCACTGGAGAGTCCTACACATCATTGTCCTGTCAGTTCAGGGTTGGAAGATCCACCATCTCCAAGTTTATACCAGAGGTCTGCAGGGCCATCCAGGATGAGTTCACCAGGGAGTACCTGAAATGTCCTACAACCCCAGATGAGTGGAAAGAACTGGAGAGGGAATTCAGGATCAGATGGAATGTTCCACATGCCCTGGGAGCTCTGGATGGGAAGCATGTGGCCCTGAAGAAGCCCAAGAACACTGGAGCCCTCTACCACAACTACAAGGGATTCTTTTCCATTGTGATGTTGGTCCTGGTAGATGGACAGTACAAGTTTAGATGGGTGGATGTGGGTACTGAAGGATCCTGCTCGGATGGCCAGATATTTAATGCCTCTCAGCTGAAGAGGAGGATTGAGGATGGCAGGATAGGCTTCCCTGACCCAGCTCCTATAACCCAGGGTGGGAGAGATGTCCCCTACTTCATCCTGGCAGATGATGCTTTTGCCCTGAAGACCTGGCTCATGAAACCCTATGGCAGAAGGATGTTAACCAGAGAGGAAAGGATTGCCAATTATAGAATTTCAAGGGGCAGAAGAGTGGTGGAGAACGCTTTTGGCATCCTTGTGTCAAGATTCAGGGTGATGAGGACAACCATTGAACTACCCCCAGCAACAGTCAGGGAAGTGGTCTTGACCTGTGTTGTTCTACACAACATACTGAGAAGCCAGTATCAAGGTCAACCTGGTGGTCAGCAGCCTGGGGAGGACGATGATGATGATGTACCTGATGATTGTGGATTGATTGGGGGTGCTGCTGGTGGTGGCCAAGACAGAAACCCTGCTAGAGAAGCCAAAAGACAGAGGGATTACCTGAAGGACTACTTAAACAATGAGGGAGCAGTGGCCTGGCAAGATGGCAGAATATAAGTCCTGCTGCAGTAACCAGTCCTTTTCAGGACTAACTACAACAGTCCTTTTCAGGACTACCAATTATTCCAAAAACAATTAATCAGCTATGTTTGCTACAGACAGACAAACCCCATGCCAAACATAACTTGTACAGACGGACAAACAGACAAACCCCATGCCAAACATAACTTGTTCAGACGGACAAACAGACAAACCCCATGCCAAACATAACTTGTTCAGACGGACAAACAGACAAACCCCATGCCAAACATAACTTGTACAGACGGACAAACAGACAAACCCCATGCCAAACATAACTTGTTCAGACGGACAAACAGACAAACACAACTTTCTCACCCAACAAACAGACAAACCCACTGTTAAACAAAAGCCAAACACAAAGTCACACATAATATCCGAAATTGAATTATTTTTTTATATATTTTGAAATCCATATCATAATTTCACCAATTTTTTTTGTTCATGGCTTGGAAATTTATTTGTAGCAGAAAGGTTTTCATGGAAATCTTCAATTTTAAATCTTCACTTCTAATCACAAAAATGTGGAAAATATAGCCATGGAACTAGTTTTGCTTTCAATAATGGGGGATTGTGTTTGCAAAATAGTTTGTTAGTTTGTTGGCATGGCTTCTATTTAATTTTGGGTTTCTGTGTTTCTTGGTTGGTGGTTACTGGGGTTGGGTTTATTATTGGTAGTTGGATGTTGGGTTTCTTACTGGGTTTGTTATTTGGGGGTTATGTTTGGTATGGAGTTTGTCTTTTTATTGCGTTAATACATCCTATCCAATGGACAATATGCTAAACCGGTCGGCGCAGACCGGCCCGCCAAACGTCAGAAAAAGACGTCCTGTGTCTCCACCGGCTGGCCGGTCCTCACACTGCACTCGCCAGGTGGCGTGTCGTACTTCCTTCCTGTCTAGACAAGCTGACGTCATAGCATCTTTTTCGTTTGGCGCATGCACTGCTGGAACGAATATTTGGAAATTGTTTTATATTTTATTTTATGTGAGTTTGAAGAAGTGCTGGATTGTTGAACTTTGCGTATCACTTCCTCACATACTATAGATCATCTCTACAGTTATTTTAGTACTTGGAACGCTTTGTGAGTTGTTAGAAGTGCGGTTTTTATTTACCTTACGGATCACTTCCTCACGTGTACTTTCTATCATGTCTTCTCCAAGTCAACGTAGGGGGGGGTGCGGCCACATGATGGCTGGCTTTGACCACCACACTGTGTGTGCTAGGTGCCGTGACAAGAAGAAGGGCTCAGACCCTTGTGTTAAGTCCCCACCTGAATCCTGTGATCATTGCGACCTTTTGACGCCGGAACAAAGAACTCAGCTTTCAACCCCCTCCTACAAGCTGAAGAAGGAACGGAAAGAGGCCAAGTCTTCAACACCCATCAAAGATTCAGACACTCTCAGTCCCACCCTTGTGGACCCGGCACTTGTGTCGGTAGTAGGGGTAGTGGATGGCCAGGGTACCTCCGGTGCCTCTGGTTTGAGTGGGCCGGAAGAGAAGAGGAGGAAATCTGAGAAGAAATCTGAGAAGAAGTCTACATCTTCTAAGTCGGTTAAGCCGGACAAGTCGGTCAAGTCACCCAGCCGGCCTGCATCCTCATCTTCATCTACCGGACAGGGGAAGTCCACTGCCCCTTCTACCGACTCCAAATTATCAGATTTGGACAAAAAGTGGTCGGACCGGTTCAACAGACTGGAGGCCCTGCTTATGGCCAAGACGTTGGACCGACCTCAGGAACCAGTGTTTGGAACTGTAAAGGTCACCCCTTCACATGCTCCACCAGCTGATTTGATCCGACCGGAACCCTTCATTCAACCGACTACTCTTCCTCAACCAGCCGACACTGCCCTTGCCTCACCGGCCACCGACCCAGTTCCTCACGGGTCTTCTACTACCTCAAAAGCCTCATCCTCAGGCCTACCAGAACTGGCACAACCAAGGCAGAAACGTCCGGCCACGGCCTTTGACATATCTAAGAAAGACGCCTCTCCCTCTAGTGATTCGGAATCGGACAGCCTGTCTTCCGACCATCCTCTTGTTGATATCTTTCCGGAGGAAGGGGAATTGTCAGACGATATGGAGGCAAATGCATCTGATCATGATCAGTCCCTCTCGGAGGAGCAATCCTACCGAGAAACTATGAGGGGGATTAGATCCTTCATGAACTGGTCTCATATTCCGGACATTGACACTGGGGCGACAACATCTGAGGACAATCCTTTCTCCGGCCCCAAGATGCACACTCCTGGAAAAGTCTCTGTTTCTCTACCGACAGATGAATGGCTCTGCAAAAAACTTTCAAAGCTCAATCTTACCCTTACTCAAGGATACCCTACTCGAGCTTCTGAAGCAGGGGGCCTCTTGAGAGACCAATTCGTCCGGCCACCGAAATCACAGACAAAGTGGTATGGGTGCCACCCAAACCCAAAGAAGGACTCCGACCAAGCAGTTACTGCGTGGCACACCGGCTCTTCACGCCTGAACAGTGGATACTTGAGGATTGCCAGACAGGCCGGTATAGCAAGTGCCCCACCCATGTCGCGGCCTATTTCCCAAGAGAACTTACGTAAATGGGAAAAATCCGCGCGTGAGTCCACTATTATATGCAACCAGGCTGCTGGATTCAACAGGTGTTTGCTGAAGGTCCAACAGAACATGGGTGCACAGTTAAAGGCAATAAGAGTGGAGTCAAAGGGCAAGGCACCGACCAAGGCTTCAGCTGCTGTTGACGAGCTTCAATTTTTACTGGACTTCAACGCCAGTGTGTGTCAATCCATGGCTAAAGCAGTCGAACACCTCACTGAATTTGTGTTCGTCAACATGGCAAATGCAACCCTCCTGAGGCGGGATTCTTATCTGGCATACCTTAAGGCTGGTGTGAAGGCGGACACCCTCAACGCCCTCCGCACCTCACCTCTTCATGTGGAGACTCTCTTCCCAGACTCTTGTGTTAAAAAGGCTGAGGAGGACATTACTGACTTTGATAGGAACAAGTCTGGCTCTGTATATAAGGGTCGCCGCTACCACCCATATGAAAGGCAGGAACAAAGGTCGGACAGAAAACAGGACAAACCGGCCTGGAAGAACTTGTCACGCACTCAGCGCCGCAAGAACAAAGGGAAACAACAGTACTCCTCACGTCCTGCCAAGGGTCAGCAGCAGTATAAATGACAATCAATGTGTTTTGCAATTGAGACCACTGCTGCTGACCGGGAGCCCACAAGAGACTATGAACACTTTAAATGCAAAGTTAACTGTTGTCAATTCTGCTCATACTGCGCCCGGGCATTCGCAAAAGAAAGAAATAAGTCCCGGGGCAGCAGTTTGTTTTCCAGATCTAAGTTCATTAAAATCTGTGAAAGGTGTTTCTTGTGTCATTCCATTGTCTTATGCAAATATTGTAACAAATGCTCCCAATGTTGCCACAAATCTTCCTGTGGGGGCCAGACTCCAAATGTTTTGGGAAAAGTGGTCAGAGCTGGGGGCCGGTCCGAAAGTCGTTCAAATCCTGAGGGAGGGGTACACCCTTCCCTTCCGGACCAGGCCAAACTTGTCAAGAACCCCAACAGTTGTAAGCTGCTATGGCAATCCTCACAGAAACCTCAAACTGTTAGAGGCATTACATCAGCTTACGGCAAAAAATGCTATAGAACGGGTACACAAACAAACATCCCTAGGGTTTTTCAACCGACTATTCCTGGTTCCCAAACCCAACAACAAATGGAGGCCAATACTAGATTTGAGCAATCTAAATCCCTTTCTCAAAACAGAGAAATTCAAGATGGAGACTCCGGAAACCATCAGAACCTCTCTCCAAAAAGGAGAGTGGGTAACCTCCATAGACTTCAAGGATGCATATTTCCACATCCCCATACAGGAACAGTCAAGGAAATATTTGAGATTTCACACCCAGGGACAGACCTTTCAGTTCAAAGCTCTCCCCTTCGGCCTATCCACAGCTCCCATGGAGTTCACTGTCATAGCAAAGGAGGTGAAGCTTATGGCCACTCAGAAGGGTATAAGGCTCCACCAATACCTAGACGACTGGTTGGTGAGGTCCACATCCCACCGGGCCTGTCTCCAACATACACAGGTCCTAGTACAACTGTGCCTACAGCTGGGTTGGCTGGTAAACATAGAAAAGTCGGAATTGGACCCCAAGCAAGTTTTCAACTTCGTCGGTTACCAATTCGACCTCCAGTCCGGTCGGGTCCGACCGACACCGGACAGGTGGCAAAGCCTACAGGAAAAGATACTAGAACTCATCTCCCGACCGGCTTGTTCAGTACGGGAACTGATGTCTTTAATAGGCCTGCTAACCGCGACAGAGAAACAAGTTCACCTAGGCCGACTACACATGAGGCCCATTCAGTGGCACCTCAAAAGAAATTGGAGAATACCGGAATCCCTACACAAGCGGATCCCTCTGCCCAGATCTCTGCATCCTCACTTACAATGGTGGCTGCAAGAAGACAACGTTCTCACAGGCCAACCACTACACCCTCTACAGCATGCTCTGCAAATCTTTACAGACGCATCAAAAGAAGGGTGGGGCGCTCACTTAAACGAGCATATTGCCAGAGGATCCTGGTCCCTACCGGAAAGCAAATTGCACATAAATTACTTGGAGTTAAAAGCAGTCTTTCTGGCTCTAAAAGAGTTCCAAAAGGTATGCATAGGCAAAATGGTGCTAGTTGCAACCGACAATACCACCGTAGTAGCCTACATCAACAAGGAAGGGGGCATGAGGTCGGGCCCACTTTGTGCCCTACTCTGGAGAATCTTGACCTGGTGCACCAGGAATCAAGTGACTCTGAGAGCACGACACATTCCCGGCCACCTAAATGTGGTGGCAGACAAATTGTCCAGATTGGGTCAGACCATCCAGACCGAATGGTCCCTCCTGCCAGAAATCTTCCAAGCCCTATGCGACAGGTGGCATCAGCCTCAAATAGATCTATTTGCTACGAGGTTCAACAACAAGCTGCCCCTGTTCGTATCACCGGTACCGGACCCCAGGGCCACTGCAGTGGATGCACTCAGTTTGTCATGGGAAGATCTGGACGCATACGCCTTCCCACCAACAGCCATTTTGGGCAAAGTGGTGGAGAAGTTACAAGACTCCCCGTACCGGAGGTTGATCATTATTGCCCCGGGGTGGCCCAACATGGCATGGTTTTGGGACCTAGTGGAGATGTCCAGCCAGATACCATTGCTTCTACCTCAGTTGCCGAACCTTCTGACTCAGCCATTCAATCAGACCCCTCACAGGAGTCTAACAAACCTAAATCTCCACGCATGGCTCCTAGAGCCACAGCTATCAAGGAGCAGGGTTTCTCTGAGGCAGTGGCAACAAGAATTGAAGCTCCTCAAAGAGGATCAACTAGATCCGTCTATGAGGCAAAGTGGACCATTTTTACGAAGTGGTGCGTCACAAATCAGGTGGACTTCAGGACACCTCCTGTAAAGTCAGTTGCTGATTTCCTCATGTACCTTTTTGAGGAAAGGAAATTGCAACCCAGCACCATTGATGGCTACAGGTCTGCCATTGCTGATAAATTGGGCAGTTCAACCCTCAACATCAGCAAAGATGAAAATCTCACCCGTCTCTTGGATAGCTTCCACAGAGACAGACCCAAGGGCAGAAGAGGTATCCCCTCCTGGAACCTATCTCTGGTTTTACACCAGTTAACAAAGGCTCCCTTTGAGCCAATTAAGGAGGCCTCCTTGAAGCATTTGACCTTCAAGACAGTTTTCCTCTTAGCCTTGGGATCAGGCAAACGCAGAAGTGAGATTCATGCTTGGCAACATAAGAACATCAGACACCAGTCTGATTGGACTAAGATATCCCTGTACCCTTCTCCCAGCTTCCTCTCCAAAAATCAGCTGGCTAAAGAGGGTCCAGACAGTGTGGCCCCAGTGGTTATCCCAGCCCTGGCCTCCACTCTGGATAGATCTCTTAAGTCTGACAGATCCCTCTGTCCGGTTAGAGCCTTGCGTTACTATTTGGACAGGACATCAGACTTCAGGCAGAATAAAGAGTTGGTTTTTGTCTCCTTCAAAAAAGGCTTCGACAAGGACATCTCACCTGCCACTATCTCCTCTTGGATCAAACAAACTGTGATCCTATGTTATGAGCTCTCAGACCAGGAGGCCCACAAGTTACATCAGGTTAAAGCCCATGATGTTAGGGCCTTCGCTGCTTCAAAGGCCTTCCAGTCGGGGGTCTCCTTGGAACAAATACTAGCAGTATGCCACTGGAAGTCACATAACACCTTCACCCAATTCTATTTGAAGGATGTGGCATGGGCTGATTCTGAGCTTTACCACCTGGGACCTGTAGTGGCTGCTCAGCAGATCCACAAATAACCCAGGCCAGAGAGGAGATCTGTACATATGTATATAGTGTATATATAGTTAAGAAGCATCAAAAAAAAAAAAAAAAAATCAAACGTGCTTCCTTCGGGAGGTTTATTTCTTGGGACTGAACTCATCCCTCTCTTCCCCTACCTCAGAGCAGGTCTGTAAAAAAGGGGGGGGGGGCGAGTCGGTTTGGACCGGTTAACCGGTCTCTGTTGACCGACCATAGCCTTAAGGGTCTTGATAATCCTAGATCGACCCAGGCTTTAAGTTGTTAGTTATTTTCTGAGTTCGTATAAGTCCCTAGTAACTTACCCGCCGACCAAGCGGTAGTTATTCAGCATATTGTCCATTGGATAGGATGTATTAACGCAATAAAATTGCAAATTTAATAAGTAAATTAAATTTTTATAAGTTAATACCCTATCCAATGGACACGCAAGACCCTCCCACCGACCCCGCTATCAGTCTACTAGGGGTCTAATAGGTTTAGACAACGAAAAAGATGCTATGACGTCAGCTTGTCTAGACAGGAAGGAAGTATGACACGCCACCTGGCGAGTGCAGTGTGAGGACCGGCCAGCCGGTGGAGACACAGGACGTCTTTTTCTGACGTTTGGCGGGCCGGTCTGCGCCGACCGGTTTAGCATATTGTCCATTGGATAGGGTATTAACTTATAAAAATTTAATTTACTTATTAAATTTGCAAGTTTGTGGGTAGGCAAGTATGTAATAATCACTTTTAACTCTAGGGAAGGTGTAAGTGTTGGACTTTTCAGTTACACATTTTAAACTATCCCATGGATTTTACTCTAAAAATTGGCTGATTAATGGCCATATTGGGAGTTATTTTTATTTTTTTTTATGTGGCCTTTTTTGTTATGTGTGGTACCATGGGTTATTTGTTTCATGTTTGGGGTGGTGTAGGTGTTGGACTTGAATTTTTTTTTTCTTGTGATAAGTATTTGTACTGAACTTTTTTGTTTTTGGGGGGGGGTTGGGGTTGGGGGTTGAATAACATGTAGCTGAATAATTGTTTTTGGAAGATTTGGTGGCCCTGGTCAAAGACCCGCCCTGACTGGATGGCTACTGAGGAGGCTGCTGCTGCTGTTGAGGCGGTGCTGAAGTGGTGATAGTAAAGAGCTGCTGCTGCGGTTGTTGCTGCTGCTGCTGAGGCTGCTCGACGATCTGTGTTGATGTCAGATCTGGTAGCTTAAGATTCCACTCAGATTGTGTCTGCTCCCTTCGTCCTGTACAGTTAGGACAGATGTCGGGTTGCTGAAGCCAATGGGGCTTGGTGTATAGTACACAAAACTGCTGCTAGCTGCTGCTTGAGTGGAACTAGACGCCTGTGGAGTGGTTGTTGGCAGTAGGCCGACCCTCTGGGACTCCGTGGTAACAGTGGCTGATCTTCTGGGCAATGGCTGACGTCTGCGGTTACTCTTAATAGTTTCGATGTCTCTAAAAATCTTGCCCTTTAATTCTTCGAATTCTTCTTGAGTCATCTTTTCGGCCTCTGATGCCACGTAGTCAAAGAAGGGCTGCCTGTCTGACTTCTGATGCAGAAAACCAGAGATAAGTGTCCTCATCTGCTCAAAGTGTTCGAGAATCTTGGAGTCTGTAGTTGAAATGGGCATTGATGTAATGATGGACTGACTCCTCTCCCTCAGGACACTGGACTCGAGGTGTTCTGTATCAGTAGTTGAGCCACGTGATTCGTCCTGCCTGCTGGTATTTGGACTGGCCTCAAAACCTGAACTTCTATTGGCCCCCTTTCTTCTGATGTGGGTTTTAAGAAAACCCATCTGTTGGTACACCCAGGACTGTCTCTTGGTCATCTCCCTCGGGGCTTGGCCAGATTGGAGCTTAGACAGCTTCCCATAACGGGTTCGCTGGGACTCGAACCAACGTCTCACATCAAAGGGCTGGAGCTTGAGTTCTGCAGATATTTCTGCCCAGAGAGCCTCTCTTCTGGTCCTGTCATGGAAACGTGAATGTTCCTTGTCATACAGTTCAGGGTGCAGCTTTACAAATTCCACAATGGAAACTTCCTGGCTGTCTGTAAAAGTGGCACACACCCTGGCTCTCTTGGCTGAAGAATGGCACTCCGGATCTTCCTCACACCTCTCTTCTTCTTCTGCCACAGCTTCCTCAATAGCTGGATCTTCCTGAATCTCCTCCTCCTCTCTCCTCTCACTTCCTTCTTCTGTAATAACTTCACTCCTCTCCTCTACTTGACTTTCCTTCTCCCTCTCATCCATCTTTTTCCTTCCTCTCTTCCCTCCTTTCTCTTTCCTCATAATCCAGTCGACAAAATAATAAAAAAATAGTAAGATGTGTCTCCTAACTGTGAAATTTGCCCTAAGCTCAAGTATATAAAATGTAAAATAAAAACTGAAAACCCCTACAAATCAGTGACACACGTCTCTCAGTAGCCAAACAGTCAGTAACAACGACAAAGTGTGCGCGGTCGCTTATATAGTCCCAGACCCCCTCATTGCCTCGTTTTAATTTCCGACGCGCGGAAAACAGTCGGTTCTTAATCGGTTGTTAGTCCCAGGCCGCCTGGGGCGTCCTCAGGCCGCTGCAGACTGAAAATGTGTGGTCCCAGGCATCCTGGGGAGGCCGGTTTGGACCGGTTAGGGTCGGTTACCCTTAGTCGGTTCTTAGTCCCAGACCTTGATTTTTGGGTCCCAGGACACCGCAGACGGTCTGAGGCTTCCAGGGACTAATGCAACCGACCCACTTTCAGACGCATGAAATTCATACGCATCATATTTGAGTCTGGGACTAACAACCGGCCTCCTGGGACTAAGCTAGGGAGGTCTGGGACTAAGGGTCGCAGGCGGCCTGGGACAACACACGACTGTGTAAAATTGGGTCTGAGGAGGCCTGAGGACGCCTGGGACTGGACATTTTGTTGACGGCGGGAAATATGAATCGGTTGTAGTCGTGTGAAATATCAAACATACCTGTACATATTTGGTTTCTGCTGGATGACCTCACCCTTGTATATCTGAAAAGATACCCACCCACCTCAATTAAGCATGTATATTTCTACACAACTCATGAAAGCTTGCAGGGGTTTTCTTACACATTTAAAAAAAAATGGTCCCAAATGCAAACCATATTTAGAGTTGTGTTAGACTTTCACCAAGTCCTTTTGTCGTTTGTGTAATATATGAGTACTGTATGACTTTTGAGTACTGTATGACTTTTGAAGAAACAGCCAGCCCTGACAAAACAGAGACTTTCCCCCTCACTACAGAATGCTTGTGGTATAATGAACTCCTGTCAGTTTCCAATTTAAATTTAACTATTCAGGTTACTGATGGATACAAATACAAAGACTTGGAGCAAGTCTAGAGTTGTGATGACTGCCAACAAAGATGTCCTACCCAAATACGAATCCCACTGAAGATGTCCTTACCCAAATGTGAAATGCATCTAACTGGTCAAACCTAGGTGTGACCTAGGTATAAAGAATATAGTAATTGATTAATTAAGAAATTTAAAGAAACAGGTACTTTTTACCCCACAGCCTTTAAGGGCTGTGCAGTATGGTTTTCACCCATGGCATCTAGATACGCGGACGGGCGGCGGAAAAAGTTTGTCTCGGCTGTATCTCAGAAACTTGGGAAGGTGAAACTTGGTAGGGACATTTGCCCTTGCTGTAGTGACCTTGACCTTAAAAATCTTGTCCGGAATATATCTCGGGGACCGTAAGGTGTCGAAAGTTTATACTTGGTAGGGACATTGGTTAGGGGTGTAGGTGTGCAACATCATGGTGTGACCTTGATTTGACCTTTGCTGTATGGACCTTGACTTTGAAAATCTTATCTTTGTAATATCTCAGGAACCGTAAGGTGTAGGAAGTTGAAACTTGGGAGGGATATTGGTTGGGGGGTGTATGTGTGCAGTGTCATGATTAGTGCTGGAATTGTTTATCGATATTGAAATATTTATCGATTCACGCTAAGTTTGCCGACATCAATAATATAGAGTACAATATCAATATTGAAACATACTAAAGAGGTACAACTATGGTGTTTTTCATTCAAATAAAAGACAATATTTGAAGAATATATTGGGTTTCATGTTATTTTCGTCAACTTTCATTTACCGCTAAAGCGGAAACACCATATTTGTTTATGTTTCAGGAACCTACTAAACCTCACGAAAGAGTTGGCAAGGTCTCCCCCAGGAAAGCATCTCATGCCCCGATATTTCAATATTGATCGATACGGAAGGCAAGATATAAAATATGGTTTGATATTGATACAAACATTTTTATTCGATACCAACACTAGTCATGATGCAACCTTGATTTGCTGTAGTGACCTTAACCCTTAAAATCTTGTCTGGGCTATATCTCAGAAACTGTAAAGTCCAGGAAGTTGATACTTTGTAGGGATGTAGGTGTGCAACGTTATGGTGTGACCTTGATTTGACCTTTGAGCTTGCTTTAGTAACCTTGACCATTAAAATCTTGTCCAGACTATATCTTGAAATCTGTACGGTATAAAATGTTGATATTTGGTTTGGACATTAGTTAGGGGTTTGGGTATACAGTGTCATGGTGTGACCTTGATTTGATGTTTGATGTAAGGAGTAGGGAGTTGATATTAGTTAGGAACATTGGTTAAAAGGTGTAGGTGAGCAATGACTGTAATTTATCCTTGTCATAGTGACTGTGACCTTTAAAATCCTGTCTGGGCCATATCTCAGAAACAAAAAAGGGAAAGTGGTAGAAAGGTGTAGAAAATTGATTCTTGGATGGGTCATTGGTTGGAGAGTGCAGTTATTCTAAGTCATGGTGTGATCTTTAACCTTGGCTCTGCCAAAGTGTGTTAACCTGCCATAATTGAGACATATTTCTCTTATGACAAAGCTGTATGGATTGCTGGAACTGATTACTATATGTACTTTTACTTAATTGTGCAATTTCTATTGATAGCTATACTTCAATGAATTAATTTTACAGCTTCATAATTTACAAACATTTTCTCTCTTTTTCTTTCGTTATTTTCTCTACTAACATTATTTGGACCTTTACATAACTGACATCATTATCTAAGATCAAGTCTCCTGATCTTTGTACTGTTTCATTACTTCTATATGTCATGGTGTTGAAAACTATTTCCGCGGGCTGTGCGGTACAGGGATCCCTGATGCTATTTTTCTATCTAATTTTTAACACGAATTATAACAGTATTCAAAATATTCATGTGAATATTTAACCTAAAACTACCAGTTTGTGTTACTTTTTAAGAAAAGTAGCATACTATGTCTTCATCACTAAAAAGGGTGACAGGTTGATGAATAATACTGAAAGAGTACAAAAATTACAACTCAGTGTGACCCAAGCAACTGCACAAGATATTTTATTAAAAGTATTCTATTCATATTCTAAACTTATATAGCACTTAATCTCTGCCAAGGAAGATTTGGGCACAACATGAGAAACCAATTCCATAATTATTATTCCATAGATATACCGGTAGCCAGGTTTATACCATGGCTGTGAGGGGTTTCCAAAATATGACAAATGTACTACTTAGTTCCATAACAATAGTCAATTTTTAGGTTAATCATGTGAAATCCCAGCCAGATTTGCTGAATGGGTGACCACAGAACTGGTGCAAAGGATGAACTCACATAAAAGACTTTGTATGATTATCTCAACTATGGTTGTGGCAATTTATTGCTATTGATGTCGAAGAATTGAATCCCTGTAGAGTTCTAGGATTGAAACTTCTATGGATTCTATGATCTACTCTTTTACTACAGATCATAAACTTAATCTAATCCAATCTAATGTGGACTTTTATAGTGCTTAATCTCCACCACTGATGGACTCTAAGGCACATCTGAACATAAAGCAAGGCAGTTAAAGTTAATTGAAGGACTCAGCCAGGTCATACCAAGGAGACACAGGGGTGACGGGGGAGGCTATGATGGATAGGCTTTCACAAACAGGTAAGTTTTGAGCTTCTTTCTGATGTTGCAATGCGCACATCATGAGGGAGTTCATTCCAGATCTTAGGAGCATCACAGGCAAAACTATGGCCAAAATGTTTGACTTAAAGACTGATGAGTGGAAATGAGGAACTGTAAGGTATTGATGATCTGGGTGACTATGCCTGTTGCTATAGGGACGATTGCTGAGAGACAAGAATGGTTCAAAATAGGAAGGAGAACCACCATGCAAAAATTGATACACTAGTGTTGCAGTTTTGAAAATACATCTGTACTTAACAGGCAACCAGTGGAGTTGCTTTGGAATGGGTGTAACATGAGCATACTTTCTATGATTTGTAACAATACGAGCAAGGGTGTTCTGAATACTTTGCAATTTGTGCTGATTGAAACATGACAAACCTCTAAACAGAGAGTTACAATAGTCCAGACGACTACTAACCAAGGCATTTGCAGCAAGGACTGCCACTTTGGGAGTAAGATACTGTCTTATTTTACGAAGGTCACGTATCTGAAGAAAGCATGCTTTGCAAGTCACCTTGATATGTTCAGAGAAGGAAAAATCTGCATCAAACCACACACCTAGATTTCTGACAGAATCAACCAGATGCAGAAGGCTACCAAGAATACTGACAGGAAAGTGGGAGGAAATCTTCTGACGTGGAGCCTTAGAGCCAAAGACAATAAATTCAGTTTTTTCAGGGTTGAGCTTGAGTTTACCAAGAGACATCCATCTTTGCACATCCTGAAGGCAGGCATTTAGCTTGGCGAGAGCAGAAGAGGCATTCTTATGGGAGAGATGGATGTATAACTGAGTATCATCCGCATAGAAATGGAATTTAATATGCGGATGGAGGCCGATGATTTTGTTAAGTGGTGTTGTATAGAGTAAAAACAACAATGGACCCAGAACAAAAGCTTGGGGAACCCCACAGATGAGATTGCTTAATTCAGATAGTGTGGAGCCTATCTTGATGGCCTGGCAACGATAACTGAAGTAGGAAGCAAACCACTTTAGAACAGTTCCACCAAGACCAAACCAGGATTTAAGGTAACCAAGGAGAATATTATAACCTATAGTGTCAAATGCGGCTGATAAGTAAAATAATACTAGAGCTGTGGGTTCACCACGTGCCAGAGAGAGATGGACCTCGTTTTTTATCGACAATAAAGTAGTTTCTGTGGAATGTCCTGGCTTATATGCTGACTGATGAGGATTGTCCAGTTTGTTGTTATTGATCTGTGACATTAGTTGCTTGGCAACGACTCGCTGTACCAACTTTGGTAGGAAACAAAGACCAGATACTGGGCGATAATTCTTAAGGTCATTTCTGGGAAGAGAAGCCTTTTTTATGAGGGGGGTGACAACCGCCTTTTTGAAAGAATTTGGGAAAGAGCCTTCAATGAGAGAATAATTTACCAACTTGGTAATAGATGGGAGGAGGATATTAAGACAATCCTTAAAGAGGAGGAATGTTGGTATAGGGTCCAGTGAGCAAGATTTAGTGGGGGATTCACTGATACATTTATGGACCTCTTCAGTAACAGGCATAAAGGTATTGAAAGCAGGGGGCACCAAATCAGGTGCATCATTGAAAGAGCCAGAAGTAGAAAATGTGTCCCTGATTTTGCTTATTTTATTTGAGAAAAAAGAAGCAAACATGCAAGGCTTTTGTCTGAGCTATGAGCAGGTAGAACAGTCTCAGAGGTGCGATTCAATACCTTCCTTAATGACTGCCATAGCTTCTTGGGGGTCATCACTGTTTGCAGTTATAAGATTAGCAGCATAGACACCTTTGTCTTTATTGGCCAGTCGATTGCACCAGGCAATTTGCTTGTGGAGCCTTGACCTATTCAACTGTGTCTTATTTTTTCTCCACATTATATTCAGTGTAAATATATGCCAACAGTTTGGTTGAGTTTATACATAAATTTGTTAATTGAATAAATACGCCAATATTTGAGTGCAATCCAGCAAACATGTATTGGGTCTCTAAATTAAAGTAAGTTGATTGAAATATAAACATTTATTATCAACTTAACTTTGTTAACAATAAACCATGCAATGAAGGAATTTATGTTGAACAGGGTATTCACAAGGAATTTGTAAAAAACTTTTTTCAACAGAAAGGCTGTTTATTTTGTATCATAATATTAAATAATTACTGTTGTAGTACATCTATATAAAGATATTAAAAGGGGAAAATCTGGTAAACATAGAGTAAGTTTTGATGTCTATAATGCATCCTTACCCAAATTTAACCTGTTTCCAAGTTTATTGTTTCACAATACACTATGCAGTACTTACTTCTATAAAAACCTCCTGCTATAATTTCTTTCAATTGAATATACTAACAGTAAACACAACATTTGTTGGTGGGAAAAAAACAGAACTGAAAAATATGTAGCATACAATAATGCAAAAACTTGTAGTCAAAATATGATCAATACTTTACCACCATCAGTAAGTTAAAGATGTAAATACCAAAGAAAGTATGTTGACATATTGTAGATATTAGTAACAGAGCATAAGAGTTTATTCAGAAATTTTATATGTGCTGCATTTTCCATAGAATCTATTAAATCTTCAGACTGTTGCAAACACTATTGTACTCTAAATTTGTTTTATAAAAATATAAAAAGATAACTTTCAAAGGATGTAACTGTAGAACAAGACTTTAAAAAAACTCTTGAGGATTTTACAAAAAAAAGCAGTAAAAATGTAATTCATACATGTATTTGGTAGGTACACATTTTGCAATGAATAATTGGTATGATTTTTGTGATGTGAATGTTACAGTAACCACATGATGATTTTATTTTTGTTTTCATTTTAGTTTTGTTTTTATTTTGTTATTTGTGTTTTTATTTTTATCTTCTGCGACTTATTCCAAACATTATTCTTTAAAGTGTTATTTCAGATATGTTTTGATGATTAACTTTTATCTTGCTTAATGAAGCGGAAATGAAGAAGTCCCAAATTGTAACCAGATAGAATTAGTTCCCTTTTTAGATTAAGCATAAAGTGATTAAGTAAAATGTCTTCTTTTATATACCTTGATATATCTGAAAGTCCAAGTGAAATTCTTTGGAAATTATATGCAGCCACCTTGGGACTCAAACAGAATGGTTAAGAGTTCTAATTCTTTTATCAAAAATTATGGATAAATGAAACATTGATAGACTTAAAAGTTTTTAAACACTATTACCTTGTATAAGGTATATGTATGTTGTTGGTATTTTGTATGTTGCTTGCATTTGGAGGTTTTCAAGAAATAAAAGTTTTTTAGAGCTAATCTTCTGTTTAAATGAAGGTTTAAGGCTGTTGCACATACTCTTGTGGAAAGATAAACAGATCTGGTAATTTCTGTTAACTTTGCATGCATGGATTTCACATTAACATGTTTTGATTTCCCTGATTTTGATGAGACTATAAGAAAACTGTTTATTTTATTTGAGAAATTAACAGTTAACATAACTGTAATGTGCCATTTGTTTTTCTAATGGATATTATATAAATGGAAAAAATTAGAAATCAAGATAATGCATGTTAACGTTTCCTTCTAGATTTTCTGTTTTTAGTTCAGTGTGATTACTCCTACTCTTTTACCCATTAATAAAATTTTGGTTGCATTTTGTTTCTATGAGTGTGTGAAACAGCCTTAATAACCAGTGTGGCATAAAATATAAAGTAAGCATCTAATTCCCTCTTAAAGAAAGGCCTTATGGGTGTCTGATTTTGCTCTCTTGTGGATAGTGGGGTGCAAATCACTTATGGAAAAGGAAAAGAAAACGGGACAGTATCAAGTGTATGTTTTAGCAGAGGCTATATATTCCATAAACTATCTAGAATTGCAATGTTGCTTCAAAAGAGATTGAAAAGAAACAAGAAAAACCATTATTTTGTTCAAAAAGAGGAGTTTTGACAACCAGATAGGAAAAAGTATTGGGGTTGTACTATTTTCAGATATATATATGCAAGTGACATGGTATTCTGATTTATGCAAATTTCTGAAAGAGCATCTTTAGCCTTAAGAAACTGACTTGTGGTTTGCCAGGCGTTTTTTTATAAATACCCAGTGTAATCTAGAATGTTTGAATTCATGTGTCTTCGGAACTTTGGAAAGGATATTACCTGGTTGTTTCAGAAATTTGCTATAAATTTGATTTTGGCATGCACAATTACATTACAATAGCTATAATTGGTAATTTGTTGGTTGTGGATGTTTCATGAATTCATTTTCTTTGAATTATGTTAAGGATTTGGTGGAATATTTTCAGATAATACCAGATGGGAATTTAGTTCTCCATAAAAATATGATTAAATTCAATTTAGTGGGAACTTGGGAATATAACAGAAGGTCGAAGCTCTAGTTCTTACACTATGTACAATGATTAAGAGTTTAAGATTGTAGAAAAGAAAACAGAGATTGATTTGTGGTGACAAAGTTAAACAAAACATCTTTTTTGGAAATAAATATTTTACAAGTGCAGGAAGTAACGCTCGATATTATCAGGACCAAAGAAACAAGTAGTATATATATTGTTTCAAGTTATACATATTTTAATGCAGTCTTGTATTTTCTTTTTTTGTTTTAGTTTATAGAAGATAAACACTTGGACGGATTTATTTTATTGATAAATTTGAGAAAACGTTTTTGGATTACAGCAAAGGGATTTCCATCCTCTGATCAAAAGGTGACTTTTCTCAGTTTAGATATTCTCAAAAAAGTTCAAATGTTTGAGAATATACAACACATATGCACAAAGAAAAAAAAATGCAAGAAGCATTTGTTTCTGTAGTTCAGTGGCCAACAAATAATTTTGTTTAGGTAATTTTTGTAGCTTTAAGCTCGTGTTATTCTGTATGAATAGTGTCACAGATGTAGTATATTAACTATTAAAGTACACTCACGCATAAGTTTTATAAATTTTCGTGCAGTGTATGTGTAAAAACCTTCCCATTTTCTTCAGCTAAACAGGAAAGCCTCAAGACGAAAATCCTGAAGGAAACCGTCATCACGAAGTCTTCATACAGAAACGGTACTGTGCATTGCTCAATGTGGAGAGAGAATGACGTAAGTTGACTTATTGTCTCTTAATTATTCGGTACCCTAAAACCTTCCAAGTCATGTGTGAGTTTGGTCATTGTCCAGGGCTGGGCTATACTAAAAGTCCCAAGTGTTAGCCAAAAATTAGATTTGACAAAATTATTTTTGTAAATCCTGCCCCTGGTTTTTCCAGGGTTTGGGAGCAGTGATATCTGTTTGTCTTGAGCCATTATTTTAGCAACCCTGCACTCCGTCATTTAAGTAAACACTGTTTCTAATGATTGTTAATTGTATCTGACCTCTGTTGTGGTGTTAGTCTTGAGTTGTTGACAATTGGATGTTCAGCGTAGGTGACACAATGGCTGTGAATTAAAGATGATGTGGGTAAGCAGGATTTCTTGGGACTGTGAGATATATTCAACCTTGGTATATAATCTGACCTGATTTGGACCTTTAACCTAGTTACTATAGGATAGCATTTAATATTAACAATATATACAAGAAAATAATTGTTACATGAAGTTTGTAATTAGTAGAAATGCTATTCATGGAATTTTGACTTTACATAATGACCTTGAGCTTGGTATGAGCGTTTAACATTTACATGTAAAAGTGGGGTATTAGTGATTCTCTACTTCAGTGGTTTGAGAAGTACTTTAAAGACAGGGCTCAACAATGGTCAATTTTCTAGCTGGAGTACCTCGGGTCAGTTCGGTCTCATGCCGTTTCTTGGTCTTAAAAATGATATAATTTATGTTGTGACAAATTGTAATTTAAGACTTTGTGCAGATGATACTTGTCAGAGCCAGAGCAAGAGCACTCAGAGAGCACATACCTCCACCAAGGCACTTAATAATTAAGTAAATGGGAAAATCCAGATTATTTTCTTGTATCCAGATGGTGACCCAGATCATTCTAAAATTTAATGAGATATAAGTTGGCCCAAACTCATCTGCTGATTTTATTATTATTTTTTTTAACGATGATCCAACCAGTAGTATTTGTGTAATCCTGCTAACAAGCAGACAAGCTGACAAACAGACAGATAGTCATGAAAATAATATTTCTTTGGTGGAGGTAATAAAGTTAAATGGGGACTCATAATTGTACAGAACTTATCTCTGGATTGGCTTATCACTTTTAACCCTTCAAAAACTGAATCAGTTATTATTGTATCCCCAGACGAAAGTCGGGGATACTTAGGCTTCAGTACGGTCGCAATGCCACCGCTGCCGCAGAGATTTCCTTTCGGACGCGATAACTTAAAAAAGATTTTAGTTAGACCTTTCAAATTTGGTATGTGGGTATATATGGGCAATGCCACAAACGCTATTGTTTTGAGACCTGGACCTTCAATTTCAAGGTCACTGGTAGCCTCTTACAGGTCAGATTTTGGCCATTTTTTCAGATTTTGGCCCAGTTCTCGTATAGAGAAAGTTAGATCATCCTATGGCTGGTACATATTGTACATATATATGTCCTCTGTAAGCATGCAGAAATTTGACCTTGAAACTCTTTATTGAAAGTCATCCACAGACCGCAAAAGTACCTGACCGAGGCCATTTTTGGAGATATTTTACACTTAATGCTCACTATATTACATGGAAACTATTGAAAATGGCTTTGGAGCTGGAGGTCGAGTACATGATGATGGAGTACCAGGATCCAGGCTTACTAGTTACAGAGGATTTTGGTTATAGAGAAAATCTGCTGATTCTACAGTTATGGAGAGGAAGAAGGCAGTTGTTTCATATAAGGCTACCCCTGTTGAGATGTGGTCTAACTCGTCCAGTTCTGCCAGCCCCAATGAGTTGGCGCTGAACTGTGGAGCCACCAGGAACTGGTTACAGAGCATTGCTTCACCTATAGCCGGTTAGGCCCTGGTACTGGGCAGGTCCACAGGACTGGCTAACAGACCAGCAGAAGCCTTTTATGGGTCCAAGTGGCCATCAAACCAACCAGTTACTGTCTGAGGGAATTGGTTACAGAGAAATTCTTGTACGTCATTGGTCTCGGTAGGATGATTTGTCTGAACCTACCAGACCAGTCAGCCAGCCTACTGTCAGAACCTCCTAGCTGGTACAGGACCTTCTAGCTAATTAAAAGTGACTAGATAAGAAGATTTTCCCAACAAGATTTGTTCAGCTACCTGTCAGCCTTGTCTTATTAGACCCCACACCAGCCAGTTACTGGTCCCGGTGATATGCCGAACTCAACTGGACTGGTCAGCCTACTGCCAGCAAGAAGTCTGCTGTATCACTTACTGTGGAGGTTCATCAAGTTTTTTTTACCGATTACAGTGAGATACACTGCTTATCAAGTTTTTTTACCGATTACAGTGAGATACACTTCTCCACTCTCCTAGACTGGCCACCCTGCTTGCCTTTTACCCAGCTTGTGAGCAGTTTCAGCTGACACCAGGGGCCTGAGTTTCCAAACTCAGCCTTCCCCTCAACATTATAACCCATTTGCCGGTTTTCACAACTCAAGCAGTAGTAAATTTATCTGTTATCAGACCAGGGGTCACAGCTCTCATAAATGGCTAATTAGTGTTTCCACAGTGGGGTTGTGTGGGTTACTAACACCCACACAGCAGCAAGTCCACCTAGATTGCCTCCACATGAAGCTGATACAGTGGCACTTGAAGAACAGCTGAAGGGTACCAGACTCACTAGAAAAGGTGATCCCAGTTCACTCCACCCCATCTAAAATGGTGGTTGTAGGATGACAATGTGCTTGAAGGTCAACCATTGTACCTACTTAAATATGCTCTGCAAATCCTTACAGATGCATAAAGAAGGGCGAGTTCTCACTTAGGGGAACACACTGCAAGGGGAACCTGGTCCCTTCCAGAAGCAAGTTACACATAAAGTATATGGAACCAAGGCGGTTTTTTGGCCCTAAAGGAGTTCCAAGACCTCTGCTTGAACCTTATTGCTACCATAGCTACAGACAACACCATGGTGGATGCCTATTTATGGAGGGGGGCAAGTAAGTGGGGCCCTCTTTGTTCCCTACTATGGAGAATCCTGACCTTGTGCTCCAAGAAACAGGCTCAAGCCCGACACATTCACGCTTCAACCATGTCCCGTCTGGGGATACGCTGCATCGAGATGCAATGTCTAGTTAGTCTAAAGCATAATAAAGAGGTACATCCTAGATTACATCTGTAAAACACACCAATTGTTGATGTTACTGAAGTTAAACATATTGGTATCTACCTTAAGAATAACTTAAGTGGCATATGTACACAAGCACAATATTTCCATTGAGGCTGAAAAGAGATTAAGTATTATACTCAAACTCTCTGGGGAAACCCTTGAAAGCTGTATTTTTCTTTCAAAGCACTGTTTTTAAAATATGGGGATGTTTTTTCAACTTCTTTGGTAGGGAGCTTCTCACTCTGATTTATGCAAATTAGATATGATCTAAGTTTCAGCCATGAAACTTGTTTCAGGTACCCCTTATAGGTCTAATATTCAGTCTCTGTACATTGAACTAGGCTGGCAGAATTTATATGAGAGGTGTCAACAGCATAAATTAACAATGATGTATAAAATTTTAAATAGCCATAACCATGCTCCAGATTATTTTGGTCTTTGATTCACCTATTTGTTGGAAATACAACACACTATCATTAGAAAACAGATGTAAAAAACAAGCACCGGCCTTTGAAATAGATTGGCATGGAAATTCCATTTTTCCATGTAAAAAAAATTGAGGAATAAAATTTGATAATTAAAATTTATTGTTTCAGAGTATATTTTTTACCTTCTAAATTTTAAAGCATCTGACCAGTTTATATTTTGGTATTTTAATCTGAAGATGAAAAATGCTAATGAAAATTAGAGATGTTGTCCAAATACGCTAATGTTGGATATTCTATAGATAACAAAAAGTTTAAAATTTACTTTTTCTATGCAGCATGTGAAAGACAGTGATACAAAAGACGTACATAACTCAAGGGTTGAATAGTGCCCATCAGTCAACCTTTATGCGTCTGTCAGAATTGGGGTTAGAATCCTATAGAAGGTAGAAATTTTACAAAAACTAGGGCAAGAAAAACCTGAGGGTACAAATAAGGTGGTATCAAAAAGGTTTACATGACTTCTAAAATTCTTCGATTCTGTATTTTTTGTGTGTTTGGTAATGATATGATTCATCATTAGAAGTAATGTATCATTAAATATTAATTTATTTTCTCATTAGGCCGAAAAAACATTTGCTACTGAAAGAGTTGAAATTACATCACCATATTTTTTCCAGTGCTTCTATACATCAATGTATGCACTTACAACTTTTAAGTTATTAGATAAACTTTCATTGTATCCCCGGACGAAAGTCGGGGATACTTAGGATTCCGTATGGTCACGCTGCCGCCGCAGAGATTTCCTTTCAGACGCGATAATTTAAAAATATTTTAGTTAGACCTTTCAAAGTTGGTATGTGGGGTATATATGGGCAATGCCACAAATGCTACTGTTTGTGACCTTGACCTTAAATTTCAAGGTCACTGGTGGCCTCTTAAAGGTCAGATTTTGGCCATTTTTTCAGATTTTGGCCCAGTTCTGATATACAGAAAGTTAGATCATCCTATGGTTGGTATATGTAATACATATATATGTCGTCTGTAAGCATGCGGAAATTTGACCTTGAAGCTCTTCATTGAAGGTCATCCACACACCACTAAAGTACCTCACTGGGGCCATTTTTGGCCTTTTTGGAGATATTTTCACACTTAATGCTGACTATATTGCATGGAAACTATTGAAAATGGCTTTGGAGGTTGAGTACATGATGGAGTACCAGCATCCACTTTGTTGACCTTAGCTATTTTCAAGGTCACCTTAGGCCTGCTAAAATGACTCAAAGTGCTACCTTTTACTGCATATATATTTCTATATAAGGCTGTGAGACATAAAGCTTGTGGGTGTTCCACAGCCTAAACCCCTGTATGGATTTTCACCAAATTTTCAGGATATGTTTACTCCAAGAGGATCTAGAGCTGATTAGGTTTTGGGGGGTATCAAGCGGCAACTGTTGCCATGTCAGCACTTTTAAAAGTTTCGTGTCTTAAAGTTAGTTCTAAAATCTTTAATGTTTTCTGTAACCTAAAATATTTCAGCTAGCTTCATCAGATTTGCACAAAATGTAAATGGATAGGAAAGCTTGCCCAAGAGTAATTGTGTCCTTGTTTTGGAAACAAAATGGCCGCCACATCACATCTTTAATACCAAATAGGAGGGTCATCATATCAAAAAGGCCTTATATCTCCCTTATAATTGTATCCCTGACGCGAAGCGGGGATACTATGGATTCATCATCGTTGTCGTCCGCGTCCACAGAGATTTCTTGTTAGCGACCTACTGTCCACATTTCTTTTCGGATTTCTTTCATATTTGGCAGGTGGCTTGATATGGTAGAGGACTCGCCACCCTATCTTTTTGGTAGGCTTTGTCTAAATTAGGCCTGTGGTAGACAAAAATGTCTAAAATGTGGAATATTGCTTGTTAGCGACCTACAGTCCACATTTCTTTCCAGATTTCTTTCATATTTGGCAGGTGGCTTGGTATGCTAGAGGACTCGCCACCCTATCTTTTTGGTAGGCTTTATGTCTAAATTAGGCCTGTGGTAGACAAAAATGTCTAAAATGCATTAAAATTCATGAAATCATGCACTAAATCACTTATAACTTGAAAAGTGTTGCATTTAGAGCATTTTGTTAAAATATGTTATTCAGATACTTTTTTCATAGCTACAACATGGTGAGTAACTTGGGTGTCTGTCTCAATAGCTAAGTGAGTAATAGCTACTTTTGGGCTTTTCAGTAACTTCCATCCATATGTTATTCAGCTACTTTTGGGTCAGCTATAACATAGTAAAATTTCAGACCTGTAGCTCTTGGCATAGCTGAGTAATAGCTACTTTTAGGTTATCACTGTTGATTAAGTTACTTATAACTTCAAAAGTATTACATTTAGAATATTTTGTTTCAATATGTTATTCACCTATTTCGGAGTCGGCTATAACATAGTGAAGTTCCAGACCTGTGGCTCATTGCATAGCTGAGTAATAGCTACTTTGAAGTTCACACTGTTGAGTAAATCAGTTGTAATTGGAAAACTATTGCATTTACAGAAATTTGTGTAAATATGTTATTCAGCTACTTTTGGGTCAGCTATAACATAGTGAAATTACAGACCTGTAGCTCATGCCACAACTGAGCAATAGCTATTTTCAGGTACTGACTGTTGAGTAAATGTCTTGTAACTTGAAAAATATTGCATTTGGAGCATTTTGTTAAAATATGTTGTTCACCTACTTTTGGGTCAGCTATAACGTCGTGAAATTACAGACTTATAGCTCATGGCATAGCTGAGCAATAGCTATTTTCAGGTTCTCACTATTGAGTAAATCCGTTGTAACTTGAAAACTATTGCATTTACAGTATTTTGCTTAAATATGTTGTTCACCTAATTTAGAGCCAGCTATAACATAGAAAAAAATTCAGACATGTAGCTCATTGCATAGCTGAGTAATAGCTACTTTGAGGTTATCACTTTTGAGTAAATCAGTTATAATGTGAAAACTATTACATTTACAGTATTTTGTTTAAATATGTTATTCACATAATTTTTGGTCAGCTATAACAGAGTGAAATTGCAGACCTCTATTTTTGGGATTTTGGCTTTGAACAACAAACATGTGGGAAATCTGTGTTGGGGTTTTTAAAAAAATTAACAAGTTTTGGTGTGAATAAATGTGTGACATTATGGATAAGATTATAGTGGATGTAACTGCCTATTAGAGAACGCTAAGTATATTTCTATATGAACTATTATTTATCAATTACATTGATATTATTTCTAAAATCCTCTATTATCAATCACATCATAGACTTTGTTTGTTCCAGTTTGTAACCCTTCCACTTTATTGAAGTATTGTCTGAAATCAATCAGTAACACAGAATGGGGAGGAAATTTAACCTGATGAAATAAAAAGCTAAATGGGAATCTGAATTGCAAGGGGTAGAAATCTACATGAAATGTTATTTATAGCTAGATGTGTTGTGGAGTCAGTATTTACTAGATTGAAGACTTTTAGCCAGTGAATTGTTACATGGTGGGACAATTCAACATTAGGAAAAACAATTGTACATTATGGCATCAAGAGGTTCACATAGTAGTGCAAGGTCAATGAGTTCAGGAGGGCCTTCTAAACTGTACAAAAGGGATCATGGCTGTGTGTCTCCAGTCTCTCCCCAGATGACCACAGGAGATTTTAGAAAAATTCTCAATGAGGGACTGAATCCCCTCAGCACAGAGTTGGATGGAATTAAAAAATCCATAGATTCCCTTAAATGTGATTTTGGCAAGGAATTTGACTCTATTAGGGGCTCTATAGACACTATTAAGCAGGAGTTCAGTGAAGTTACTGCAGCCTTAGAACTCAAAGTCAGTGATCTCATATCTGAAAACAGTAGGCTTAAGGATGAACAGTGTCAATCTGCGTCCAAAATTGCCAGACTTACAGACCGTGTTGTATCACTAGAAAGTCACATGAGAAGGGACAATTTGAAATTTTTAAACATCAAATTTCAAACTGGCCAAAGAGAGAACTGTGAGAGAAAATATTGGCACTGTGCCATGACATGAACATTCCACTTGAAAGTAAAGACATTGTTAGGGCACACAGAGTTGGACCAAAATTTAAAGAAAGCCAGGCAATTATTGTCAAATTCCAACATTTCAAGGACAAGCTACGCATACTAAGAGCAAAGAACAGTTTCCGTGCAATTGGCTTTCTAATTGTTGAGGATTTTCCAGTGGAAGTCATAGAGAGGAGAAAAGTATTTTCACCTATTCTCAAAGCAGCATACAACTCAGATGGTAGATACAGAGCGAGATTAGTTGTGGATAAGCTGCTACTGAATGGAAGGATGTATACCACTGATGATATTGGCTCTCTCCCGACTGAACTCCAGCCTGCCGCCACTTCAACCGTCACCAGAGATGACATCACAGCGTTTTTCACATACAAATCGCCTCTTTCGAACCACCACCCTTGCAAAATGACAATTGAGGACAAACAATTCCCATCTGTTGAACAGTTTTTCATGTTCAAAAAGGCAACATTTTTCAATGATCAACCAACGTCATTGAAAATACTTGAAACCTCAAACCCAAAAGAAGCTAAGATGCTTGGTAAACAGGTGAAAGGCTTTGACAAGGATTCCTGGAGCAGTGTGTGTGATGGGTTTATGAAGTCAGGACTTGAGGCTAAGTTTCATCAAAATCAAGAACTCATGAAGTTCCTGAAGGATACTGGTAACACCAAACTTGTGGAGGCCAATCCACACGATCAATACTGGGGTGCTGGACTTGCTATCCATGACAATAAGATCTGGGAGCAAAAGAACTGGGCTGGCAAAAACACTTTGGGAAAACTTTTGGAGGACATACGTGGGGAAACTTAAACTTCATGTGTTTTATGAATACCCTGGACTTGTCATAGGATGTATTGTTAAGACTAATAGTAGTATCTTTTCAACAGACACTAATTTTCATTGATTCCAATGGCAATATTCTATCTTTAATTTACACATGACAATATCACTATTTCAAGATAAAAGTTGTGTACATTCATTCTTTTGTCTATTACTATTACCTTTTTTCAGATATTCATGTTAGAAGTCTATATGTTCTTATTTTAATCTGAATATTTTGTTTTTCACTAATTAACAATGGCAACATATATTGATGTTAATTGGCTACAGTAGCTAATGTATAATCAGGAAATAGCAGAATATTATGGATTTAAATGTTTTTTTTTTTTTTTTTTTTTTGAAAGCTATGCTAACTAATTCATAGGAAATGTTGTACATTTATTGATGCTTATATTATCGATACATTTGAACAAAGTACGAAAATATTCACTGTTGAAGTCTTGTCAGAGTCTGTCTTCTAATTCAAGCTATTTTAAGACAAGTGGATTCTGCATTTGCTCGAATAATTACATTGTTGTCTATACCCTGAGCTCTTCTGTCCCTTTCATTTTTATTATATATATACACACCACAATATTGTAAATTGATACTGGTTTTCTTTCTTTCCCCCCCCCCCCCCCCCCCCCCCACTGTACAGTTTTAGTATATAGCTATAATGTCTTGTATTCTTCTCATCTCTTCTGCTTCACTTATATGTGGTCATGTGGCTTTTGAACCTATGGTAGCTAATCAAAATATTTTATCATGGGTATCTGTTTAGAACAATATAGGGAAACTATAGGGAAGTTTTGTTCAAAACGATCACATCATTTTCCATGCAGATGTTTTTGTTGCAATTTTTTAAACATTGTTTTTAAGGTACTTTCTATGATAAACATAGTAAATGTATTTAAAGTAATTGTACAAGTCTTTCTGGTCATACATTTGCTAATTATGCTTGCTGGTGACGTAGAAACAAATCCGGGACCTCGTACTGATCAGGAAGAATATAGTAATTTGTCAATTTGTCACATAAATATAAGAAGTTTAAAGCCGAAACTTGATGGCATTCTGTATAAAATGGAGACAATAAGACATGACGTTGCATTTAAATATAATGTTATAACTCTTAGTGAAACTTGGTTAAAGGACTCTGATGATATTGAAGACTTTACAATAAATGGATATCAAAAACCATTTATTCGTAATAGAGTCCAGACAGGTGGTGGCGTTCTTTGCTGGGTCACAGATAATATTGCAGCACAAAGAAGGTTCGATTTGGAAGTAAACGAAATCGAGGCAATGTGGTTAGAAGTTAGAGAAAACATACATAAATTTTTATTATGTGTTGCTTATAGACCTCCTTCTTGTGCCGACTTCTGGATTCATCTTCAGATTTGTTTAGACAAAATCTATAGTTCTGGTAATGGAAGTCAAAATATCTTGTTGATTGGAGATTTCAATTCAGATTTCAACACACTGCAAGGTCAGCATTTGAGCGATTTTTCCATTGTAAATAATCTAAGTACATTAATTTTTCAACCTACACGAATTACAAATATTACCAGCAGCATTCTTGACCAGTGTTTAACCAATTTTCCTTATTATGTCAAAGAGTCTGGCGTTGAACCTCCACTTGCAGACAATGATCATTGTTCTATATATGTTAAACTCCTTTTTAGAGTGAAGAAGTCAAAATGCTATACAAAAACCATGTGGGATTTCAGTCAAGCGAATATTCTTGAATTTAGAAATTCTTTTATCAATTTTGACTGGGATAATTTATTAAAAGAGGACATAAATGAATCATGCAGATTATTTACTGATAAAATTATGTATAGCGCTGGTGAATTTATACCCCACAAGGTGGTAACAGTTCGTACTTTTGATAAGCCTTTTTATAATGGATATTTGCGCAGATTAAGACGTAAAGTTAATCGCCTTCATCAGAAGGCAAAGCATACCAAAACGGCTCAGTCCTGGGATTTCTATAGACATGAGAGAAATTTTTATTTCCGTGAGGTTGCTCGTTGTAAGAATGAATATAACAACAGAATATATGAAAAACTTGATGCTAGTATAAGCCAAAATTCTTTTTTCAAACTAGTAAAATCCTGTTTTAAAACAATAAATACATCCATGCCTCCCATCTTATCTTCAGAAGGAAATATTTTAATAGATGATACATCTAAAGCTAACGCCTTCAACACTTTCTTCTCTGAGGCAAGTAAACTAAACCAAGCTGAAAGCTCATTACCAGTGGATGACTCCCCCATAAGTAATACTTTAGAAACCATATCAGTTTCTGAAAAGGAAGTTCAGGACCAGATTAGACTTCTTAATGCAAATAAATCATATGGTCCGGATGGAATCTCACCGAAATTTATAAAACTTGAAGGTAACTCACTGGTTAAGCCCTTAACAAAATTATACAATCTTTCTCTATCATCAGGTAAAGTCCCTAAGTTATGGAAGCAAGCCAATGTTGTACCATTGCATAAAAAAGATAGCAAGCAGGTAATGGGTAATTATCGACCAGTATCTCTGCTCAGTATTCTAGGTAAAATTTTGGAAAGAATAGTCTTTAAACATGTATACAACCATTTCAGAGATAACTTTTTATTATCTGTGTGGCAATCTGGTTTTTTACCAGGGTCCTCTACAGTAACTCAACTTATTGAGCTTTATAACAAATTTTGTACAGCAGTCTCACAAAATAAAGAAATTCGAATCGTCTTTTTGGACATATCAAAAGCTTTTGACAGGGTTTGGCATGATGGTTTAATATTTAAACTTAAAAAATGGGGTATCAGTGGTTCTCTGCTTCATTGGTTTGAGGACTACTTAAAAGATAGAGTACAACGTGTAATCATTAACGGTCAATTCTCCAGTTGGACAGAGATAACTGCTGGAGTACCCCAAGGCTCAGTTTTGGGCCCACTCTTATTTTTGGTCTTCATCAATGACATAGCTACTGTTGTTACCAATTGTAATCTGCGACTGTTTGCAGACGATACTTGTCTTTTTATCGAAGTTGATAACCGTCAACAAGCAGCAGTTTTGTTGAATAAAGACTTACATAATATACAGAAATGGTCATTAGATTGGCTTGTTACTTTTAACCCTTTAAAGACAATGGTTATTGGCTTAAAAACAAAACAAGGGGGGCCATCCTGGATTGTACCTACATAACACACGAATCAATGAAGTAACAAAACATAAACATATCGGACTCTGGCTTGAAAACAACTTAAGCTGGCATGAGCATATCCACAATATATCTACTAAGGCTGAAAAAAAATTGAATATAATTAAACAAATGAAATTCAAACTTGCAAGGAAAACCCTTGAAAAGTTGTATTTTTCTTTTATAAGACCAATTTTAGAGTATGGGGATGTAGTTTGGCAAGGTGCATCTCACTCTGACTTGCGTAAATTGGATGTTATCCAGGTAGAAGCCATGCGACTTGTATCAGGTGCTCCTTTTCGGTCAAATATTGATTCTTTATATATGGAACTAGGTTGGCAGAATTTACAAGAGAGGCGTCAGGAGCACATACTTATTATGATGTTTAAAATTATTAACAATCATGTCCCAGAATATTTGACATCTTTAATCCCACCCTTGGTTGGAAATAGAACCAACTATCAACTGCGAAATAGATGTGACATACAGGCACCATCATTTAGAGTAAAGTGTCATCAAAATTCTTTTTTTCCAGTTGGTATAAAACTATGGAATGAACTTGATATTTCTTTTAAGCAGGCCAACACATTACTTTCCTTCAAATCATTATTGCGTAAGAGAAAGGGTTCAGTAAATGTTAGACATTTAAAGTTAAGGCAAAAATTATTTGGTTTAGGCGATAGGTATTGGAATATTACACACTCAAAAATGCGAATGAACTGTAGCTTTCTTAAAGATCATCTTGCCAAACATCTTCATGTTATAGAAAACTCAATTTGTGATTGTGGTATTTCAGTTGAAAACAATTCGCATTTCCTTTTAGAATGTATGCTTTATGATCAACATAGACAGTTAATGTTAAATAAATTACACGATTTTGGTCCAATAGCAACCGACTTGCTTCTATTTGGTAATCTTAATTTGTCTTTTGAACAAAACAAAACAATTTTTGAGGCTGTTCAATTATTTTTAAAGGACTCAGGCAGGTTTCTATAGTGTCATACTAGCCACATGGCCACACCCTCATCATTATCATCCTGTTTATATTCTTTTGTACATATTTCTTCCTGCGAGAAGGCTTTATAATAATCTTTTTTGATTTTGCCTAATTGCATTAATAAAATATTGTTTATGAAAAAAGACCTCTATGTCATGGCATAGCTTACCAATATCTACTTTCAGGTTCTCACTGTTGAGTAAATCATTGTATCCACTGGATAGCCGCAGTGTGTAGAGAGAGATTTCACCATTACCGCTCTAACGAAAAAAAATATTATAGCTAGCCTTCTCAAGTTTGCAAGGTATATTAGAGGGTGCACCACAGTATTCTATTGGTAGGCTTTATGTCTAAATTAGGCCTGTGGCTAAATTACTTGCCTACTAAAAATGAGTAATTCTGCATTTTCTCTAAAAGTATTGCAGATAGCAAATTTTTCTTAAATAACTCATTCACCTACTTTTGGGAGAGCTTTCACATGCTGAAGTTTCAGACCCGTAGGTAATTACTCACCTACTCAAAATGAGTAAATGCAAATTATCTCTAAAAGTATTGCAGATAGCCAATTTTTGTCAAATAACTCATTCACCTACTTTTGGGAGAGCTTTCACTTGGTGAAGTTTCAGACCGGTAGGTAATTACTCACCTACTGAAAATGAGTAAATGCAAATTATCTCTAAAAGTATTCCAGATATCCAATTTTTATCAAATAACTCATTCACCTACTTTTGGGAGAGCTTTCACATGGTGAAGTTCCAGACCCGTAGGTAATTACTCACCTACTGAAAATGAGTAAATTCGAATTATCTCTAAAAGTATTGTAGATAGGCAATTTTTCTCAAATAACTCATTCGCCTACTTTTGAGAGAGCTTTCACTTGGTGAAGTTTCAGACCCGTAGCTAATTATTGACCTACTCAAAATGAGTAAATGTGAGGTCCATGGCTAACTGAGTAATAGCTGCTTTGACAGTTCACCATTGAGTAAATCACTTATAGCTGGAAATCTGATATCTGAATTCAAGATATCTTCCCTGCTATGAAATCTTGCCTGGCTAACATTTGGTCAAGTTTGTTCAATTTGGTTGGTTGCTAATCAAGCAACAGCAACGAATTTGAAAATCTGAGGTGACCAAACTTAAAGGAGCCTATATCTCCCATTCTCCGATATTATTACTCATAGAGGTTTTGGATGTGAAGACAACTTCTAGGAAATGATGTGCCCCGAATCTTTTGTTGTTTCAGATTTGACCTTGGACCCCTCCTTCAAGGTCAAATGTGGTTCTTCATACCTTTCATGGCCTATATCTCCCTTGTTATTGGTTGTAGAGGTTTTGGATGTGAAGACAACCTACAGGAAATCATGGGCCCCAAATCTTTTGGTGGGCTCAGATTCAACCTTAGATCCCTCCTTCAAGGCCGAATCCTTAATACCTCTATATCTCCCTTATTATTGGTCGTAGAGGTTTTGGATGTGAAGACAAATCTTTTGGTGTGGTCACATTTGACATAATATTCTGTATGTCACGCTTCAACCATGTCTCATCCGGGGATACACTGCGTTGAGACGCAATCTCTAGTTGGATCAAATATTTTATTAATCTGATGCAAAAGCTAATTTATCTTGAACCTTTGAGTTGGATTCCCATGTAAAAGGTGCATAGTGATCTTTTTAAAAAGTTTTGCTAGACCTGGAAATAATTGTTCTATAAAGACAGTTTAGTACAAAAGTGTAGTGGGGCCACTCTCAATATTTTATTGTGAACTTTGTATCTTGATACATCAAGGTCAAGGTTTTTTTTTGTTTTTTTTTTTTGATATTATGGGTGGATATTGTCAATCACTTATTTACTGCCTATTGTTCAAATATAAAAGATTACATTATATATATATAATGTATATACACATGTATATACATATATTTTTTTTTACATTGACGTGCAAAACAAGACTTTATATATTTTAAGATGATTCTTAAATTTAAAAAGAGCCAAAACTGGCCAAAATGTATCAATTTTTAAGGTAAAATTTCAGTAAAATCAGTGTATAAGTATACCCAGTCTGGGGTTGTAGGGGTTGCAGGGTTTACTGATTAATGCTGTCATCTTGCTATTGAATTGTCTTGTTTTAATACTTTATCTTTACATACCTTATACATTATTGGGAGCTTTATATAACTGACAGTGCTCTGAAAGTATTCCAATCTTTGTTCTGTTTCACTACTTCTGTATCTCATGGTGTTGAAAACTATTTCCCCAGATTGTGGGGTACGGGCATCTCTGGTTCTATTTTTCTTCTCTCTAATTGTCAACTTAGTATTTCAATAAATTGAAATAACTCGGTAAGTGGGTGAATAGAAAAAAAAATTTTTTTTCTCCAAGTATTACCTTAAAAAGATTTTTTTCTATATTTTTCGACTTAGTATCTTGATAAATCAAGGATTCAAGATAACCATCTTGATTTGCCAAGGTAATAAGTCCAAATAGCGATGAACAAATTTTAGGGTGACCCTGCTACTCTTCCACAATTTAGGTAGTTCTTTCTTTATATTTGATTCTTAAAGGCATAGAGCCTTGTGCTATGTTTGTTAGAATCAGGGCTGGGTAAAAAAAAATAGCTTCCAGTCAAAAGAGATTCAGATAAATAGAATCTACCTACCATTTATTGTACTGCCATGTGTTTTTCTGTAGGACCTATGTTGAAGTAATTGAAAACCTTTTGAATATGTCCTCTTTTTAGTCCATGGTAACATCTCTTCCACTTTGATGGCATTAATTGTGTTTGTAATAGGGATGGGTCGGTATCCAAAATGTGTACATCGGGAGGTCGCCAATGCAAAACCGTACCGAATTCGGGACTCCGTGTTTTAGTACACCCCAAATAAACATGGACGTTTCCTCTTAACGACATCGCAATTAAAGTCCTCAAATGGACAAAATATGAGAGAAACCTGTATAATTTCTTCAGATTTCTTGTTTGTTCCCAATATTTTAAGTTTTCCTTCCATTTTATGTGTTGTCAAGTGAGATTTAGGTTATAAATTGTCGTAACCAAAACATGGCAGTTCTGCTCAACGTGTCGCAAAAAAGTCGCCAAATAAACGAAAATATGGGGATAAAAGCTTATAATTTCTTCAGATTTTGGGTAGGTTTCTAATATTTTAACTATTCCTTCCATTATATATGTTGGCAAGCGAAGTGGCGGTTGTAAAATCTCATCACGGTATTTCAGTAAAATGCTCTCGATACCGAGATACCGGACCTACCGACCCATCCCTAGTTTGTAATAGAGGTGCTTGAAGTGGAGATGCCTGAAATAGAACTTATTAGATTATATTTGTTTTCAAAGGAGTGCTGTATTTGCTATTATCTACAGTACAAACTTTTTTGAGCAATTATAAATGAGTATTTTATATATTTTTTCATCAGACCATACTTAAGCAGAATTTCCACATAATAGTACATTTCAATAAATATGTCCTCCTAAATACCTGATATTTACTTCTGCTAAATGGTAATTTATACTAATTCTACTAATAATGTTCAACACGAATGGAATTGACTACTGTTTAATCTATTATCAGATTGTGGTTCAGCTAACTGATAAAGAAAAGTCAAGATCTTCAAATATTATATGTGATATTTAGAGAAAAATTATTCTTTTGTGATAATGTCTGTAAGAAAAGTTCAGTACATTGTTTGATAGAGGAAAGACATTCACCAGAAACTAAACTTAACTAAATAACTAAACTACTTAACTATATATGTGTAATAACTGAAAAATATTAAAATACAACAAAAAAACTTTTAATGTATCAATTATCTGTTTATTCTTGGAAGGGTCTCATTAAAAGTTTATTACCGTTTTCAGTGATCCACAGCTGAAGAAGTTTACAAAACTGGATCCCGCTAAGTGAGTATATAGGTTGATTCATCACTGGATCATTTGCATTTTAATAATTTTCTGGCGTATCACTCATTACCAAGTGCCTGTCGGCATGCAAAGTTAACATCTACTGCCCTGTCCAAGATTGGTAACTATTCTCATAGACCTATATTTTTCTAGAGTTACAGGGCCAGATGTCTTGTAACTTAAGAAAAATGTTCAATTACATATACTTTTGTTATTGCCAAAATTGATGAGATTTTTACATGATTGCCATTGTTGAGTCTGTAGCACTGATTTTAAGCTACATTGAACTACAGACTGGCAACTTTTACTATGGACCTCTAACTAATTTGAGTTGGAGGTATGGTGGACCTTGAAAGTTGACCATTAAACTTTGTACAATGTGGTGTGCTTACTTAACTGTTAATTATTATCTGCTTAAAAGAAAATTGTTTGTGGCATCTGAGTCTGTCCAAACAGTGGAGTGTAGCAACAAACCCATGCCAGAATAAACCCCTAAGAAAACAATCCCTACTAGAATAATCCCACAAAGAACAACCCCCCGCCCCCCCCCCCCCCCCCCACACACACACACACACACTTCAATAAACCTCAAGGAATAAACCCCATAATAAACTCCTGAGACGAGACAAAACTCTCTAAGCATAAACCTCTAAGGAATAAACCCCTACTAAATAATTACCCCCTCCCAGTAAACCTCATCTATGTAATATTTAATTACCAGGTTAATTCATATTCATTGTTTTACTTTATCCAGAAGCTTTTTTTCTCCACCAATCATATTATTCACAGGTTTTTTTCTACCATGCCCTTTTTTCCCATAACACCACTCTTTTCTAGTGTTTTTTCTATCCACGTGCCCTTTTTTATGTCAGTCAGCTGACATTTTGTCATCACTCAGGGCGTGGGTGTCCGAGTACGCCTACGCGTCCACATGAACAACTTCTGCTCCAAAACTACAAGGCCCAGAGACATGCTGTTTATCGAGGATGAAAAATTGTTCAAGGCATGCAAATCTGTTCGTTCGTCTGTTTGCTAGAACCATTACAAGTGAAGTACCCCCACCAAAAGTGTGAAAATTTCAACACTTTATCACAATTTTCTCATTGACTATTGCAGGCATTTTTCTCATATCTTGTTTTCATATACTGGGCCACAAGTAGATTCCCTTGTGTGAGTATCAGGCCTGGATCTTTCTTAATTTTTTTTAATGAATTTTTTAATAATTTTTAATGCCTTAAAATTTATCAAATCATGCAATAAATCACTAATTTTCTCATTGACTATTGCAGGGATTTCTCTCTTATCTTACATATATGTACTAGGCCCCCAGTAGATTCCCTTGTGTGAGTATCAGGCCTGGATCTGTCTTAATTATTTTTTTATGAATTTTTAAAATAATTTTTAATGCATTAAAATTAATGAAATCATACGCTAAATCACTTATAACTTGAAAAGTATTGCATTTAGAGCATTTTGTTAAAATATGTGATTCAGCTACTTTTTCTATAGCTACAACATGGTGAATAAATTGAGCAGTAGTAAATTTAGCAGTAGTAAATCAGTTGTAACTTGAAAAGTATTGTATTTAGAGTAATTTCTTTAAATATGTTGTTCACCTACTTGTGGGTCAGCTAGTAAAGTTGCAGACCTGTAGCTCATTGCATAGCTGAGCAACAGCTACTTTGAGGTTTTCTCTGTTGAGTAAATCAATTGTAACTTGAAAACTATTGCATTTTGAGAATTTTCTTTAAATATATTATTCATTTACTTTTGATTTAGCTGTAACATAGTCAAATTGCAGATGTGTATCTCATGGCATAGCTGAGTAATAGCTATTCTCAGGTCTTCACTGTTGAGTAAATCAGTTTTAACTTGAAAACTATTGCATTTTTGTTGTTCACCTACTTTTGGGTCAGCTATAACATAGTGAAATTGCAGACCTGGATGTCATGGCACAGCTGAGTAATAGCTACTTTCAGGTTTTCTTTGTTGATTAAATCAGTTGTAACTTGAAAACTATTGCATTTAGAGAATTTTGTGTAACTGTGTAATAGCTATTCTCAGGTTCTCACTGTTGTGTAAATCAGTTTTAACTTGAAAAATATTTTATTTTAAGTATTTTCTATAAATCTGTTGTTCACCTACTTTTGGGTCAGCTTTAACATAGTGAATTTACAGACCTGTATGTCATGTTGAGTAAATCAGTTGTAACTCGAAAACTATTGCATTTGCAGTATTTTCATTAAATATGTTGTTAACCAATTTTTTACACCTTAACAGTTACCTTGTTACTTTCCTTATGAATACTATTTCCAGGGCACAACTTTTGTGTCCTTTTCTTCTGTCACTTCTACTCTGAAACTCAAAACACACAGTCATCTGATACAGAGCCCATTCACGGACACTGATTGCTTGTTAGACCTTTCTTTCCCCTGTGCCTCTTTTCTATACAGCAATTCTACTTCATTAAGTCTAGGTAAACGATGTAAACAGAATATTTTGTCAACTGTTGATGTGTTAAATATGAGACTCTGTTGACACTTTCATTTTGCCATTTTCACTTTGAAACACCCAATAACAATTTGACGATATACTTTCTCTCTCTCTCTCTCTCATAAACTTTTCATAAACATTTGAGTTTTAAGAACTAGAGCATTTAGATTAATGTAATAACTGTCCCTTTCATATTGACAGTCACTTTCAATGTCATTGAATCTAAAAACAATGAAAATACCCCAAGTGTTCAAAGATGATTATCTTTTTAACACAAAGAGGATTTTTTTTAGAATGTTCTCTTGCATTTCAAAATACCTGGAAAGATTCTGAAAAGTGAAAACTGTTCAAATGGTGCATAAAAAGTTAATCTGAATTACTATTTCTTTGTAAAGAATAATTTATATACATTTGTAGCTCAATAGATGTTTTTTTAAAAAAAAAATTTTTAGCTTGTGTCTTACCATGAAAAAAATTTATATATGAAGCAAAACAAATTTCTGTTGTTAAAATCAGTAGATAAATTTCACATTTAATCTGAAACCATCATTATAAGTGTCAAGGACTTTGCTACTATGGAAAAGATCATGACTTATTAATTTGTTATCAATTTGATATAAATTAAGAGTCATTGAAAATATGATGTAAATGTTTTCAAATATAATTGTTACATAACCATCACACAGAGTAGAATATTATTTTTTGGCAATTGATTTTGGTTTGAGTGTCAGTTTGGACTGAACAAATCAACACACTGTAAAGTAATGGTTCCATATTCCTGACTTTGATCATGACCTGCAAATTTTTTGCAAGTTCCTACAAGGTGGGAAGGAGAAACATAAAGTTTGACAAAGTCGGGAAGAATTTCAAACATGATTGATATTTTGGGAAAAGTCTGCCTGATTACTTCTAGACCTATCTTCCTGCCATTAAGTCAAATCGTAGAGAACAGATCCTTTGGCCAGGATCACTTATCATATTGTTGTCACGACCAGTCATATGATATTGGGTGGATCAGGGATATGTACCACGCATATTTCATCTACACTCCATCCAGTTGTATTGAAATTGTATTAAAGTCCTATAGATTGGGGTCAGAAGTTTTGGGCACTCCAAGTAATATCAGGGATGGTCAGGATAGGTTTCCAGGTCAATCTGGTATCTCCCAGACTGATCCCAAGGGTCAAGAAACCTTTGAATTTTTCTACCCTGACTCTAGTCATTTTTAAAGTCGGGGCTGTTGTACCAACAGTCCTTGAATATGGAACCACCCCTTAATACATTGGCAGTCTTTTACTGATTTGTTTTTTAAAAAAAACTGGCATCAGTGTGGTTTGGCAATATGAATGGAAGGTGGGAATTAACTCTGGTGAGAGGTCAGATAATTACACATTTCAACAGATAGCTCCAATGACCAGGCTTCAGTCACACATGCTCAAAGTTGAGATTTTACAACCGTTTCAACAGCTAAGGGCACAGTTGGTCAAGCCCTCATTACTACTTTATTTGTTTTTCAATTATCAATATTATGAATTATTTTCATCAATTATTTTCATCATCATAAAACAATTAAATATTGCATATTTATTGCATAAATATTGCACTTTAATAGTCTGAAAAGGCCCGATCAAGATGACACTTTGAAAGTTAAAAGTGAAAATACCACAAATATAAATTGCATCCCTCATAAAAGAAGTTAAAAAGTTACTTTTAATTCCTAATATTTTGTCAGATCTTTTGAAACCATATACTTTCAATTTAATTGACAACATTTTAGTTGAAAAGTGTATTAAAGTTATTGTGATTATGCAGTCTCAAAGTATTGTTAAGTATACCATGTGTGAAGAACTTTCAGTTAGCCCCTTTTATGAAAACTTATCTCAAGGATGCCGATGTAAAAGTACCCTGTCAATATGAGAATTACACAACACACAAAAGAGACCAGCCGTGCAGATTTAGTTGGGGGTTTTAAAAGTACAATACTGTCTGAGGGTTTCTTGTGTGAATGGAATCATTGTGGTTCAACCTTTGTGTGAAAAGAAAAGGGTACACTTCATGCTTCCTGAAATAGGGTTGATCTGTGCATTCAATGTGAACTTCTGACATAACAACACATTAAAGCCTGATTTGGTATGGTGTGTTGAGTAAAATAGATTCTAATAGTGAAAAACGAGGACATTATTAAAATAACAGGAGTAAATTTTAACATTTATATATAGTGGAATTAGTGGATTACAAGATTAGTAATGATAAAACAGTAAGTACACTTTCTAATTGTTTAATTAACCTTTGTGTACTTTAAACAGTGAAAAAGGTTGTCAGTGTGTGGTTATCAAATCAGTGTTGTTGGATAGTCTGCTGTATACTGTAGTGGTGGTGGACCAATTCACGCCCGGGTACCAATTCACGCCCACCCTCAATTTTCTTGAAGATTTATTATTTTTCATTGAGAAGATGTTTACCACATCATAGATAATCATCTAATGGATCATTTACATTTATTGTTTAACTGTGATTGTTTTGGATAAATTTAGGGGTGGGCGTGACTTCGTACCCGGGCGTGAATTGGTCCACCACCACTAAATGGAACTTAAAAATGTTAACTGATTCTTCAAAGCTGTTAACTGATTCTCAAAAAGTATTTTGAATTTGGTTGTAGAGCAGTAAATGTATGCTGACATTTTGCTAATTTCAGATACAGTACTGGTCAGCCAGTGAAGTTTGTCGCCCAAGTGAAGTTCGTCACTTGTATTTTATAACACTATTAAAGCTTCTTTACCATAATCTTTAGGCATACAGTCCCACCTTGCTGTCTAATGCAGCTATTCCAATTATTTAACTAGAGATTGCATCTCGACGCAGTGTATCCCCGGACGGGACATGGTTGAAGCGTGCCAACAGAGTATTATGGTTGACACAAATATACCCCTGTGGGGAGGGGGCCCAAGTGTTTATGGGAGCAACTTGTACTGACATTAAGTAAACAAAATGTTTGCTTAATCAAAGATACAAATGTAATTAGACGTAGCGCATCGGAGAACCGATGCAAATTGTATCCACCAGAAAGAAAACTCACCAATCAACCATCACTTAACCTTGAAGGAGGAGCCCAAGGTAAAATCTGACCACATCAAAAGATTCTTTGCCCATGATTTCCAATAGGTTGGTGTTACATTGTAAACCTCTAGGAACACGAATAAGCGAGTTATAAGCACTTTTAATTTTGGCTATTCTCATTTGACCTTGAAAGAGGGGCCAAAGCTCAAATCTGATCACATCAAAAGATTCCTAGTGTATAATTTCCTTTTGGATGCTTTCACATTACAAACCTCTAGGACCAAGAAAAAGCAATTTATAAGCACATAAGATTTTGCTATCCTCATTTGACCTCGAAGGAAGGGCCCAAGGTTAAATCTGACCACATCAAAAGATTCCCAGCCCATGATTTCCTATAGGTTGATTTCACATTGCAAACCTCTAGGACCAATAATAAGCAAGATATAAGCACTTTTAACTTTGGGTATCCTTGTTTGACCTTCCCAAACCTGTACAACCAATAATAAACAAGTTAAGAGCAGTTTTAAGTTTGGCTACACTCGTTTGACCTTGAAGGAGGGGTCCAAGGTCAAATCTGACCACACCAAAATATGCCCAGCCCATGATTTCCTATAGGTGGGTTTACCATCCAAAACCTCTAGGATTATTATAAGCATTTTAAGTTTGGCTATCCTCATTTGACCTTGAAAGAGGGGTCCACAGTAAAATCTGACCACACCAGAAGATTCCCAGCCTATGATTTCGTATAAGTTGGTTTAATATCCCAAATCTGTACGACCAATAATAAGTGCGTTATAAGCACTTTTACATTTGGCTATCCTCGTTTGACCTTGAAGGAGGGGTCCAAGGTCAAATCTGACCACATCAAAAGATTCCCAGGACATGATTTCCTATAGGTTGGTTTTCCATCCTAAACCTCTAGGACCAATAATAAGTGAGATATAAGCAGTTTCATGACTGACAAAAAACGCCCATGGCAGCCATCTTGTTTTTCAAAATGAGGCCAAAAATATTTCCAGTCAGGATTTTGTAATGCGGAACATATTCTGCGAATTTGAGATCTCTACCTAAAATACCCTTTCATTGCGTTAATACATCTTACCTACCAGACGATAGCTATAGCCCGGCGCCAGCCGGTCCCGCCAAACGAAAGAAAAAGACGTCCCGGGTTTCACCCCCGGCAGGACCGGCACACTACAATCCACTCGCCAGGTGGCCTAGTTCCTGCCTCACTCGCCAGAGGGACGTGACGTCATAGCATCTTTTTCGTTTGGCGCGATATTTAAAGTTGTGGATTTTTATCTGTGAACTCTTTAGTTTTTATATTTGTGTTATATCTGTTTAATTTGTGTCGGAAGTGTTGCCATTAGTTAACTGTTCTATCATGGCATCTCCAGGACAGAAAAAGGGTGCGTGTGGCCATATTATGGCTTCATTTGACAAACATAGTAGGTGTGCGCGTTGTCGCGAGAAAGGACAGGGTGATGACCCTTGTGTTCAAAATCTGCAGTGTGACTTTTGCAGTGTCCTTACCCCGGAGCAAGTGCTCAAGTTAAGTACTCCTACCTATAAACTCAGAAAGGAAAAGGCTAAAGCAAAGGAAGTGTTAGTCGATCCGTCTTCTGTGGTAGTACTTGATGCCCAGCCAGAACAAGAACCTGCTGTATCTGTTTCTTCTGCTCCGGATTTGTCCCTTCCTGTGCCTCAGTTTAAGAAAGATCTTCAGGAACTGGACGAAAAGTGGGCCACTCGTATGGCCAGGCTTGAGGCGCTTATCACTTTAGGACATCGCTCCTCACCTTCTGTACAAAATCCAACATTTTCTCCGGTCAAAGTACCGGTCTCTCATGCTGCTCCAGCAGGTGCTCTTTCCCAGACACCCTTTTTTGTCTCTACTTCGGCTTCTTCCGGCCCAGCCGGTCCGGCTGTTGGCCCGGATGAGCCTAGAGATCAGGATTTTTCATTTGCTGACAGACAATCTCCACTTCAAAACCTCTACCCGGAAGCAGAACCTATGTTTAAACACCCTGCTCCGGTGGCTACTGTGTCGTCAGCTGCTATGTCTGCTTCCTCTCAAGCTGCATTTCAACAACCTTCTTCCGGCTCCGGGCCGGTCACCTTCCGCGATGTCAATCCTCAGGAAACATTTGAAGAGGGTGAGTTATCTGACGCAGAGGAATCCCCAGACTTAGAAACCTCAGACCCGGACCGGGTCCTCAGTGAAGATCAAAATTACCGCGAGACTGTGAGAGGCGTCCGCGCGTTCATGGGATGGACACACATTCCTGACCTGGAGTTTTCTCCTCAATCCCGCACTGATAATCCTTGGGCAGGTCACCGTTCTCAACCTGTGGGCAAGATTTCTGTGGATCTTCCTCCGGAAGATTGGTTGTGCCGAAAACTAGAAACTCTAAACCTTGTACTGATAGAAGGATATCCTTCAAAATCTAGTGATCCAGGTGGCCTGCATGTGGACCAATTCCTCAGACCCCCGAAATCCCAGAGCAGATGGTATGGGATACACCCGGCGGAGCCTACAGATCCAACTAGGCCGGGAAAATCAGTGAATTCTTGGCCAAATGATGCGGCGAAGATAAATAGTTCATTCCCCAGGATTTCAACCATATCTTCTGCATCTCCTCAGCCTCCATCCCGCCCACTATCACAAGACACTATGCGTAAGTGGGAGAAAGCAGCAAAAGAGTCTTCATATATTTGCAACCAGTCAGCGGGGTTTAATCGCTGTATTACCAAAATACAGGATGCCTTCCAAGAACAATTGCATATTTTACAAAGTGAACTTAAGAAAGGCAAGTCTTCTGTCAAAGCTCAAGGTGCATTGGATGAACTTTTGTATTTATCTTCATTTAACCAGAATGTCAGTTTCGCCATGGGTAAATCTCTACAACATTTGGCAGACTTTACATTTGTGCAGATGGCAAATTTGACCCTACTCCGTAGGGATTCATACTTGGAAGCTGTGAAACCGGGGATTAAACCAGATACTTTCAATTCCTTGAGAAATTGCCCCCTGAATGGATATGGGTTATTTCCAGATGCTGCTATTAGAAAAGCTGAGGATGAAATAAACCAATTAGAAGCTTCCCGACGTACTTCCCAGCCCGGCCCGGGCCGCGGGGGGTTCGCCGGTAGAGGCAGAAAACAGAGATACCAACCCTACAGTACTGGTTGGAAACCTCAAGACACTGCTAAAACAACTTCTCAAGCCGGAAAGGAACTACCAGCTTGGAAAGCGTTTGGTTCCCGCAATAGAGGCTGGGGCAGAGGCCGGGGTGGTCAACCCGGACGTGGTACCAAGATGGCTCATGAGAAGACACAGTATAAATGACCATTACTGCAAGTCAAGTCCGGTGCCGGTGGCCCGGCCAGTCAGTTCTGTACAAAGTGTCATAACAAGAAACTCTTTTGTATCTGTTCCAACAAATGTTTCTTATCATGTTGTATGTCGTGTACCTACTGTAACAAGGTGGCAGTCGCAAAAGAAAGACGTAAGGCCAAAATCAAAGATCAAAAGTCAAATAAAGTGTGTGAAAAGTGCTTCTTTTGTCGGTCACTTTGTTTCTGCTCCAAATGTTCCAAATGTCCCCAATGTTGCAAGTGTCCAACCAGTGGGGGGACGTCTTCAGAGTTTTTGGGAAATATGGGCTCACAAGGGTGCAAACCCAAAAGTAGTGTCCATATTAAAGGAGGGTTATGTTCTTCCCTTCAAAGTAAGACCTCCCTTAGTAAGGGATCCCCTGATAGTAAGTGGCTATGCAAACCCCATCAGAGACTCCCACTTGCAAGCAGCTGTACAAGCTCTGATCGAGAAAAAGGCAGTAGAGAGGGTCAGGGTTCAAACCTCACTAGCCTTTTTCAACAGACTGTTCATTGTCCCAAAGCCGAACCACAAGTGGCGGCCAATCTTGGATCTCAGTACTCTAAATCAGTTTTTATGCGTAAAAACATTCAAAATGGAGACTCCAGAGACAATCCGGACCTCTCTACAACAAGAGGAGTGGGTGACATCGCTAGACTTCAGCGACGCCTACTTCCACATCCCAATTCACTACACATCCCGGAAATTCCTCAGGTTCCACTTTCAGAACCAGTCGTACCAGTTTCGGGCACTTCCCTTTGGCCTGTCAACAGCTCCCATGGAGTTCACTGGTGTGGTCAAAGAGGTCAAGTTAATGGCTCAGTCACAGGGTATAAGAATCCACCAGTACCTAGACGACTGGTTGATTCGAGCCCCTACCAAAGAATCTTGCCACCAGGGAACCCAGTCCCTCCTAGCCCTTTGCCAGGAGTTGGGCTGGATGGTAAACATGCAAAAATCAGAACTGGAACCCCAACAAGTCTTTGACTTCGTAGGCTACCAGTACGACCTACTCAACGGAGTAGTCAGGCCTACTCAAAATCGTTGGGAAGCCCTTCAACAGAAAATAACAGTGCTTTTACAGAACAGATCTTGCCGAGTGAGAACTTTCATGTCTCTTATAGGTCTTCTCACTGCGACAGAAAAACAGGTGACCCTAGGCAGACTGCACATGAGACCTATTCAGTGGCACCTCAAGAAACACTGGAGAGTCCCAGAATCTCTGGAAAAGGAGATCCCAATTCCGAGGTCTCTCCATCAGTACCTGCAGTGGTGGACCCAAGAGGAAAATGTCCTAAAGGGTCAGCCCTTACACCCCCTGCGACACGCAGTTCAAATCTTTACAGACGCCTCAAAAGAAGGCTGGGGTGCTCACTTAGGCGACTTCACAGCAAGCGGTACTTGGTCAGTGCCCGAAAGCAAGTTGCACATGAACTTCTTAGAACTAAAAGCCGTGTTGTTAGCACTAAAAAGATTCCAACATTTAGTGCAAGGAAAGGTCGTCCTGATTGCCACAGACAACACCACGGTTATGGCATACATCAACAAGGAAGGAGGTATGAGGTCAGGCTCACTCTGTGCCCTTCTTTGGCGGCTCCTATGTTGGTGCAGCCTCAATCAAATAGTACTGAAGGCCAGACACATTCCAGGCCGTCTGAATGTAATTGCAGACAAATTGTCTCGCCAAAGGCAGGTCATTCAGACGGAGTGGTCCCTCCATCAAGAGACCTTCGACCTCCTTTGTCAAACCTGGCATTATCCCCGAGTGGACATGTTTGCAACAAGGTACAACTGCAAGCTAGTTCAATTTGTGTCCCCAATTCCAGACCCAAAGGCCTGGTCAGTGGATGCTCTGACATTATCCTGGGAGGACCTGGACATGTACCTCTTCCCCCCAGTGTCTCTGATGGGGAAGGTGGTCAGCAAGCTGTCAGATCACTGGTATCGCAGAGCAATCCTGATTGCCCCGGGATGGCCCAACATGCCTTGGTTTTGGGACCTAGTGGAACTATCTGCGAGGGTTCCTCTTTGTCTTCCACACCACCCAGATCTAGTGACCCAACCTTTCAACAAGGCACGTCACAGGGATCTGACAAACCTAAATCTCCATGCCTGGCTCCTAGAGCCCAGACAATCAAGGAGCAGGGGTTCTCTAGCCCAGTGGCGTCAAGAATTGAGGCGCCTCAAAGACGTTCAACCAGAACAGTCTACGAAGCGAAGTGGGCCGTTTTTGTCAGATGGTGTGAAACAAGTCAGGTGGACTTCAGGAACCCATCTATAAAACAAATAGCAGATTTCCTCCTGCACCTTTTCCAGGAGAAGAATCTCCAGCGCAGCACTATTGATGGTTACAGGTCAGCCATTGCAGACAAACTGGGAAATACCTCGGTTAATGTCGGCAAGGATGAAAACTTGACTAGACTGTTAGACAGTTTTCACAGAGATAGACCCAAAGGGCGCCGGGGGGTTCCTGCTTGGAACCTCTCCCTGGTTTTACACCAGCTTACAAAAGCGCCTTTTGAACCACTCAGAAAGGCTTCTCTGAAGCACCTTACTTTCAAAACTGTTTTTCTCCTAGCCCTGGCTTCAGGAAAACGCAGGAGTGAGATTCACGCTTGGTTAAACAAAAATATCAGACACCAAGCTGACTGGTCCAAAGTTTCCCTCTACCCTTCACCAAGCTTCTTGGCGAAAAATCACTTGGCAAAAGAGGGACCAGAGTGCGTGGCCCCTGTGGTCATTCCAGCCTTAGCCCCCACTCTGGATAAGTCTTTAAAGGAAGACAGATCCCTTTGCCCCATTCGGGCTCTTCGCTACTACCTGGACAAAACGCAGGACCTAAGAACGGGAAAGGAGTTAGTTTTTGTTTCATTCAAACAAGGTTTTAACAAGGACATCTCTCCTGCCACTATCTCGTCCTGGATCAAACAAACAGTAGTGTTGTGTTATGATCTCTCTGACCAAGATTCCTTGACCTTACATCAGGTTAAGGCCCATGATGTTAGGGCCTTTGCGGCCTCCAAAGCCTTTCAAGGTGGCATATCTCTGGACCAGATCCTAGCAGCATGCCACTGGAAGTCCCACAACACCTTTACACAGTTTTACCTTAAGGATGTTGCCTGGGCAGATAAGGAGCTTTTTCACTTGGGTCCTGTGGTGGCTGCCCAACAAATCCACCACTAGTCCCCTAAGCTTCTTTGTATATAATTATATATAGTGTACATACTAGTTAGTTTTAGGTGTAGGCTCACTTTTAGCCTAGGCCTTGGCTTCTCAAAGTCTTTTACTTCAGAGTAATCCTCTGGGTATAGGACTTTCCCTACTCTTCCAGGTTAACCGTGGGAATCATTGACTTGAACTCTTACTCTCTTCCTCCCCTCAGAGCAGTCAAAAAGGGGGGGGGGGGGGGGGGGGGGGGGGCAGGTGGGTCTAGTTACCCTTGAGACTAACATGTCTCCTCAAAGGACTAGAACCTCACACCTAGGTATAATATAAGAGTTTCTCCAATCCTCAGAAGGCTGCCCTCCTTCCACTGGGTAGTTATTCTAGCTATCGTCTGGTAGGTAAGATGTATTAACGCAATGAAATTGCAAATTTTAATTAGTAAATTAAATTTTTATTAGTTAATACCTTACCTACCAGACGGGAAATTCCCACCCGGCCTTCCCCGCTTCCAGCCTTCATCATTCAATCTTAGGGACGAAAAAGATGCTATGACGTCACGTCCCTCTGGCGAGTGAGGCAGGAACTAGGCCACCTGGCGAGTGGATTGTAGTGTGCCGGTCCTGCCGGGGGTGAAACCCGGGACGTCTTTTTCTTTCGTTTGGCGGGACCGGCTGGCGCCGGGCTATAGCTATCGTCTGGTAGGTAAGGTATTAACTAATAAAAATTTAATTTACTAATTAAAATTTGCAATTTTCTCTAGAGGGCCATCAAAAGTCCTTGCTTTAAGTGGAATAAATGTCCCTGGCGGCCATCTTGTTTTTCAAAATGAGGCCAAAAATATTCCCAGGCAAGATTTTATGGTTATGAATATATCCTGCAAATTTCAGAAGGCTATTTATAATATTTAAGCGTCCCGCAAGGGACGCTTGTTTGTGTATGGGAGACCTTCAGGCTCCGGCGGCTCCGCATTTTGTTTTCCTTATAACTCTGTAACCGTTAGGCGGATTCTTTTCAAATTTGGCAGGTTTAGGCAGTAGCCTTGGGGAATTTTTTTTAATATGCTGCAGTGACATTTCAACCAATCAGAGAGGTCACATGACCAAAAATGTCTTTTTTCGATGGGGAAGCTTGTCCGGATGATAACTCGAAAGGAATTTTATCAATTCACCTGAAACTTGGCAAATACATTCATTCTATTAAAATCTGGAAATCATTAGATTTTGGCATTGATTGGTTAAGAAATGGCCGTGTAATTAATGATTAATTAATCATTATGAATTTTCCAAATAAGGAAAACACAAAAATGCTTATATCTCGAAAACCGTGCTAGATAGAGCGATTTCGACAAAATTTTTGACCCACAGGTATCCCTGCGGAGTAGTTATCCCGATTTTGAAAAAATTTTGTCTCGCCAAAAATGGCGGCCATTTTGAATTTTCAAATTTTTCGCAAAAATTGCAAAACATAAAAATGCTTATATCTCGAAAACCGTGCTAGATAGAGCGATTTCGACGAAATATTTGACCCACAGGGTATCTCTGCAGAGTAGTTATCCCAATTTTGAAAAAAAATTTGTCTCGCAAAAAATGGCGGCCATTTTGAATTTTCGAATTTTTCGCAAAATTGCAAAACGTAAAAATGCTTATATCTCGAAAACCGTGCTAGATAGAGCGATTTCGACGAAATTTTTGACCCACAGGGTATCTGCAGAGTAGCTATGCCAATTTTCAAAAAAATTTTGTCTTGCCAAAAGTGGCGGCCATTTTGAATTTTAGAATTTTTCGCAAAAATTGCAAAACACAAAAATGCTTATATCTCGAAAACCGTGCTAGATAGAGCGATTTCGACGAAATTTTTGACCCACAGGGTAACTCTGCAGAGTAGTTATCCCAATTTTGAAAAAAATTTTGTCTCTACAAAAATGGCGGCCATTTTGAATTTTAGAATTTTTCACAAAAATTGCAAAACATAAAAATTCTAATATTTTGAAAACCGTGCTACATAGAGCGATTTCGACAAAATTTTTGATCTTCAGGGTATCTCTGCAGAGCAGCTATCCCAAAGAGCTTTCACTTGGTGAAGTTTCAGACCCATAGCTAATTGCTCACCTACTAAAAATGAGTAAATGCGAACTACCTCTAAAAGTATTGCAGATAGCCAATTTTTCTGAAATAACTCATTCACCTACTTTTGGGAGAGCTTTCACTTGGTGAAGTTTCAGACCCGTAGCTAATTACTCACCTACTCAAAATGAGTAAATGCTAATTATCTCAAAAACTATTGCAGATACCCAATTTTTATCAAATAACTCATTCATGTACTTTTGGGAGAGCTTTCACATGGTGAAGTTTCAGACCCATAGCTAATTACTCACCTACTCAAACTGAGTAAATGCGAATTATCTCTAAAAGTATTGCAGATAGCCAATTTTTCTCAAATAAATCATTCACCTACTTTTGGGAGAGCTTTCACATGGTGAAGTTTCAGACCCATAGCTAATTACTCACCTACTCAAAATGAGTAAATGCGAATTATCTCTAAAAGTATTGCAGATAGCCAATTTTTCTCAAATAACTCATTCACCTACTTTTGGGAGAGCTTTCACTTGGTGAAGTTTCACACCCATAGCTAATTATTCACCTACTCAAAATGAGTAAATGTGAATTATCTCTTAATAGTATTGCAGATAGCCAATTTTTCTCAAATAACTCATTCACCTACTTTTGGAAGAGCTTTCACACACGAAAATGAAAGATTGTGAATATCTCGGAAAAGCTATTTCTTCTCCTTTAATGCTTGGCGGGAGATACACACCGCGGCAGTGGTCTTGACAAAAAATTATGTCTCCCCAAAAATGGTGGCCATTTTGAATTTTCAAAGTTTTTGCAAAACACAAAAATGCTTATATCTCGAAAACCGTGCTATATGGAGCGAACTCAACAAAATTTTTGACCTGCTGGGTATCTCTGCAGAGTAGCCATGCCAATTTTCAAAATATTTTTGTCTCGCCAAATATAGCGGACATTTTTAATTTTTTGCAAAACACAAAAATGCTTATATCTTGAAAACCGTGCTAGATAGAGCAGACTGCGCTGACTTTGGTTGCCACAACAGTATAAGGCTAGAAACGAAGCATTTTCTTAATACTTTAGCACTCACCTTTATATCCTTTTCGGGACGCTTTGTTTTTGCTATGCAAAAACATTATCTTTTTTTTTGCGAGCGATCCTCTAGTTTTTTTTTGTTAGAGCGGTAACAGCCAATAATAAAGGAGGTATATGGCCTCACAGTCTAAAGTACCATTTTGAGTCATTTTAGCAGGCCTAAGGTGACCTTGAAAACAATAGCCTAGGTCAACAAACTGGATGTTGGTACTCCATCATGTACTCAACCTCCAAACCCATTTTCAATAGTTTCCATGTATTATAGTCAGCATTGAAGGCCAAAAATGGCCTCGGTGAGGTACTTTGGCGGTCTGTGGATGACCTTCAGTGTAGAGCCTCAAGGTCAAATTTCTGTGTGCTTACAGAGGACTTATATATGTATATTATATACCAACCATAGGATGATCTAACTTTCTGTACATGAGAAATGGGCCAAAATGCAAAAAATAGCCAAAATCTGACCTTTAAGAGGCCACCAGTGACCTTGAAATTGAAGTTCAAGGTCACAAACAACCAGTAACTGGCTGGTGTGGGGTCTGATAAGACTGACAGGTAGTTAGACAAATCTTGGTTTGCAAAGTCTTCTTATCTATAGTCACTTTTGACCGGCTAACAGGTCCTGACAGTAGGCTGGCTGACTGGTCTAGTAGGTTGAGACAGTCATCTCACCGGGACCAATAACTGGTATAAGAATTTCTCTGTAACCAATTCCACGGGCAGTAACTGGTTGGTCTAAGATGGCCACTTGGACCCTTAAAAGGCTTCTGCGGATCTGTTAGCCAGTCCTGTGGACCTGCCCAGTACCAGGGCCTAACCGGTTATAGGTGAAGAATTGCTCTGTAACCGATTCCTGATGGCTCCACAGTTCTGCGAAAACTCATATGAGCTAGCAGAACTGGGCGAATTAGACTACGTCTCAGCAGGGGTAGGCTTACATGAAACAACTGCTTTCTTCCTGTCCATAACTGTAGAATCAGCAGATTTTCTCCAACAATCCTCTGTAACCAGTAAGTCTAGATACTGGTACTCCATCATTTACTCAACCTCCAAACCCATTTTCAATAGTTTCCATGTTTTATAATCAGCATTAAGTGTGAAAATATCTCCAAAAAGGCCAAAAATGGCCTCAGTAAGGTACTTTGGCGGGCTGTAGATGACCTTCAATGAAGAGCTTCAAGGTCAAATTTCTGCATGCTTACAGAGGACATATATATGTATTATATATACCAGCCATAGGATGATCTAACTTTCTGTATGTGAGAACTGGGCTAAAATGTGAAAAAATGGTCAAAATCTGACATTTAAGAGGCCACCAGTGACCTTGAAATTGAAGGTTAAGGACAAAAAACAATAGCGTTCATGGCATTGCCCAGATATACCCACATACCAAATTTGAAAGGTCTAACTAAAATATTTTTTTAAGTTATCGCGTCCGAAAGGAAATCTCTGCTGCGGCGGCGTGACCGTACTGAATCCTAAGTATCCTCGACTTTCGTCCGGGGATATAAATATGGATATTGCCAGTCCTTGGGCATTTTACAGCAGGTGACGAACTTCACTGGGGTGACGAAATTCACTGGCTGAGCAGTACAGTTTGTAATATTGAGGCTTTTTACCCCACAGCCCTTAAGGGCTGTCGGGGTATTGTTTTCACCCATGGTGTCTGGATGGGCGGGCGGGAAAAGTTTGTCCGGGCTGTATCTCAGAAACTGTAAGGTGTAGGATGTTGATACTTGGTAGGGACATTGGTTAGGAGGTGTAGGCGTGCAACGTCATGGTCGGACCTTGATTTGACCTTTGACCTTGCCGTAGTGACCTTGAGTTTGAAAATCTTGTCCGGGCTATATCTCGGAAACCGTTAGGTGTAGGAAGTTGATACTTAGTAGCGATATTGGTTAGGGGGTGTAGGTGTGCAACGTCATGGTCTGACGTTGATTTGACCTTTGACCTTGCTGTAGTGACCTTTACCTATAAAATCTTGTCCGGGCTATATCTCGGATACTGTAAGGTGTAGGAAGTTGATACTTGGTAGGGACATTGGTTAGGGGGTGTAAGTGTGCAATGTCATGGCGTGATCTTGATTTGACCTTTGACCTTGCCGTAGTGACCTTGAGTTTGAAAATCTTGTCTGGGCTATATCTGGGAAACCTTAAGGTGTAGTAAGTTGATACTTGGTAGGGATATTGGTTAAGGGGTGTAGGTGTGCAACGTCATGGCGTGACCTTGATTTGACCTTTGACCTTGCCGTAGTGACCTTCACCTCTAAAATCTTGTCCGGGCTATATCTCGGAAACTGTAAGGTGTAGGAAGTTGATATTTGGTAGGGACATTGGTCAAGGGTTATATGTGTGCAACGTCATGGTGTGACCTGGATTTGACCTTTGATCTTGCATATCTGATGCTATTTTATGTCTCTACAAAGACATCTGATACTATTTATCTCTCTTATATCTCTCTTATAGGGGCCACGGTGGCAGAGTGGTAACACTCTCGCCTCCCACCTCTGAGGTCGGGGGTTCGATCCCTGTGACGGCCTTAAGTGGGAAAGCTGGTAGTTGCTTGCCGTTGGTCGGCAGTTTACAGTACACAACCCTAGCGAACTCTATGTACTGGTTTCCTCTGCCCTTCCAACTACCCGTCGTGATATGACCTGTACAGTGTTGAAAGCGACGTAAAACCCCAAATAAATAAATAAATATATCTCTCTTATATCTTTTTACTTGAATCTTGGTTGTTGCACCTTTGGGTGTCTTTTGGTGTAGATTAAGCACTGTTAAAGTCATATTAGAAGTCATTAACTGTTTTACTTTTGCAACTTCCCATTGTAACAGATGGTATTACATCAAGTGAGCCACAGGTTTTACCCCAGTTCCACATAAAAGCATGTATTGCTACATCTGTATGTGAGGGTAATATTCAAAACATCCAAACCATAATTCGACCATACAAATGAAAATCAAAATGGGAGAAGTCTTAAAGCTTCATGATTTTTACCCCACAGCCCTTAAGGGCTGTCAGGGTATTGTTTTCACCCATGGTGTCCGGATGGGCGGGCGGTCGGGTGGGCGGTCGGCGGGAAATAGTTTGTCCGGGCTGTATCTCAGAAACCGTAAGGTGTAGGAAGTTGATACTTGGTAGGGACATTGGTTAGGGGGTGTAGGTGTGCAACGTCATGGTCTGACCTTGATTTGACTTTTGACCTTGCCGTAGTGACCTTGAGTTTGAAAATCTTGTCCGGGCTGTATCTCGGAAACCGTAAGGTGTAGGAAGTTGATACTTGGTAGGGACATTGGTTAGGGGGTGTAGTTGTGCAACGTCATGGTCTGACCTTGATTTGACCTTTGACCTTGCCGTAGTGACCTTGAGTTTGAAAATCTTGTCCGGGCTGTATCTCAGAAACCGTAAGGTGTAGGAAGTTGATACTTGGTAGGGACATTGGTTAGGGGGTGTAGTTGTGCAACGTCATGGTCTGACCTTGATTTGACCTTTGACCTTGCCGTAGTGACCTTGACCTATAAATTCTTGTCCAGGCTATATCTCGGAAACTGTAAGGTATAGGAAGTTGATATTTGGTAGGGACATTGGTTAGGGGGTGTAGGTGTGCAACGTCATGGTGTGACCTTGATTTGACCTTTGACCTTGCCGTAGTGACCTTGACCTATAAAATCTTGTCCAGGCTATATCTCAGAAACCGTAAGGTGTAGGAAGTTAATACTTGGTAGGGATATTGGTTAGGGGGTGTAGGTGTGCAACGTCATGGTCTGACCTTGATTTGACCTTTGACCTTGCCATAGTGGCCTTGACCTATAAAATCTTGTTCGGGCTATATCTCGGAAACCGTAAGGTGTAGGAAGTTGATATATGGTAGGGATATTTGCTAGGGGGTGTAGGTGTGCAGTATCATGGTCTGACCTTGATTTGACCTTTGACCTTGCCGTAGTGGCCTTGACCTATAAAATCTTGTCCGGGCTATATCTCAGAAACCGTAAGGTGTAGGAAGTTGATACTTGGTAGGGATATTGGTTAGGGGGTGTAGGTGTGCAACGTCATGGTCTGACCTTGATTTGACCTTTGACCTTGCCATAGTGGCCTTGACCTATAAAATCTTGTTCGGGCTATATCTCGGAAACCGTAAGGTGTAGGAAGTTGATATATGGTAGGGACATTTGCTAGGGGGTGTAGGTGTGCAGTATCATGGTCTGACCTTGATTTGACCTTTGACCTTGCCGTAGTGGCCTTGACCTATAAAATCTTGTCCGGGCTATATCTCAGAAACCGTAAGGTGTAGGAAGTTGATACTTGGTAGGGATATTGGTTAGGGGGTGTAGGTGTGCAATGTCATGGTCTGACCTTGATTTGACCTTTGACCTTGCCATAGTGACCTTGACCTATAAAATGTTGTCCAGGCTATATCTCGGAAACCGTAAGGTGTAGGAAGTTGGTACTTTGTAGGGACATTGGTTAGGGTGTGTAGGTGTGCAACGTCATGGTCTGACCAGGATTTGACCTTTGACCTTGCCATAGTGACCTTGAGTTTAAAAATCTTGTCTGGGCTATATCTCGGAAACCGTAAGGTGTAGGAAGTTGATACTTGGTAGGGACATTGGTTAGGGGATATAGTTGTGCAACGTCATGGTCTGACCTTGATTTGACCTTTGACCTTGGCGTAGTGACCTTGACATATAAAATCTTGTCCGGGCTATATCTTGGAAACCGTAGGGTTGAGGAAGTTGATACTTGGTAGGGACATTGGTTAGGGGCTGTAGGTGTGTATTATCATGGTGTCACCTTAATTTGACCTTGTCCTAGTGACCTTGACCTATAAAATCTTGTTGCACCTTTGCGTCTCTCTTTTGATGCAGATTAAGCACTGTTAAAGTCATATTAGAATTTATTAAGAATTTTACTTTCATAACTTCCCATTGTAAGAGATAGAATTTCATCAAGTGAGCCACAGATTTTGCTCCAACACCACACATAAGCATTCATTAAATGTATTACCACTTCTATATGCATGGTAATATTCAAACCATCTAAACCATAATTTGGCCATGCAGATGTAGATAAAGAGGGTTGAATTTTAGTTTGCTGATTAATGCTGTCATCTTGTTATTGAATTATCTTGTTTTAATACTTCATCTTTATATGCATGATCTTTCTTTTAAACATTATTTGGACCTTTATATAACTGACAGTGCTCTGAAAGTATCCTAAAGTTTATACTGATACAGTACTTCTGTATCTCATGGTGTTGAAAATATTTCCCTAGGCTGTGGGGTACGGGCATCTCTGATGCTATTTTTAGTTTACTGAATTGTCTTGTTTTAATACTTATTCTTTACATCCAATTTCTTAGATGTTATTTTCTCTATTTAAACATTATTTGGACACTGACACTGCTCTGAAAATATCCCAATCTGTGTACTGTTTCACTACTTCTATATCTCATGGTGTTGAAAACTATTTTCCCAGGCTGTGGGGTATGGGCATCTCTGATAATTTCTGGTTTGCCACTGAGTCTTTAATATCTCAGAAAGAAAGATTTGAGGTAATTTACAAACCATGAGGATAATCCAAATATATGTTATTCAAAAAGAAAAAGCTGTATTTAAACTCTGATGAGTTGTTCCAATGTAGACAGTTGGGGGTTTGAAGGTTAGAAAAGTTTATGGAGATTTACAGTAGTAGACTATACTTTCAGTCACTATATTTAAGTAATGCACAACTTCTGTTGGCAGTAAAATCAAATTAATTTACATTCAATCTATCTTTAAACACAAGACTAGGATCAACTCTTTATGTATCTTGTTAATGCGGAATTTGCTGTGTTTTTATCAGACAAAATGAGTCCGTTCAGAACATCAATAACAATGCTCCAAATCCAGCTGACCCACCACCTTCCAGTGTGGAGGCAAGTGAGCAGTATGAAGAGACTAGTGACTTCAGTAGTGTGAAAATAGAGGAAAATGGGGTCAAGTACCAGGTAATTAGGGTCGTAGCAATCTCCACATGGTAAATGTAAAGGCAAGTGTAGTTAAGTACCAAGTAACTGAAGCAACATGAAAACAGATATCATATAGGAGAAGAGGTTAAGTCATAGGTTTTCTTGGTCAGGGGAGCTTCAGCTGGGTGAAAAAGAGGTAACCCAGGTCAAGTACCAGGTAACTATGGCGACAGGGACCTGAACAGGGTGATATTCATACAGATTATAGATAATGATATCATATTCCAGTGGTTAAAGACATCACAGATAACAGTTCATCAGTCTGTAAAAACAAAGTATACTGTTTTTTTTTTCTACTTTAGTTAAAACTTACAATCCGATACACACACCATCTGTGCGATTCATTCTTTAATTTGAAGCTTTCTGACATCTGGAATTTTTTTCCATATTCTCTGTATTGTACAGGTGAATGGAGACAGTAAGGATGGAGGGTTTAGTAATCCTGGGTTTGAGAACCCCAGCTCAAGTGAAAGCTGGACGAAGAGGTCCAGACATATTTCCACTTTCAGCGACAGCACACTCAGCTTCCAAGAGGGCATGGAGGAGGAAGAGAGTAAGTTGTGTCACTTTTAAGTACACATGTATCAGGTTATCATGTTGTCAAATGCACTAGGTTAAATTTGACTAAACCTGCTTGTGTACTGCTTGCCAGTGTCAGGAATCAGAAAATATAGAATTGCTGTATTAATAAATTGACTCAATAAAGATATGAATTGGTGTACCATCTTCATTGTCATTGTTAACTGCTAATAAATGTATGAAAGATATGTGAAAGGTAATAAAGACAGGTGAAATCCCAACTGCCAAATACTGGCTCACGTTTATATAAGCCATCATTTATTTCACATGTACTACCTTGCAATGAATCTTGAATTTCATAAAGTTTGGATTATTTGGTTTTTGCCTCTAGCCCTTAAAAGCCTGGGGTTATAGTTTTTCCCCATATAGTCCAGTCAGCAGTGGTGGGAATGATGCTCCACAGACAACATTGCCACATGAATTTTCCCCTACTTTTTTTAACATTTTGGAAAACAGTTTCAAGCTCATGTTTGATCCTGCAGGGTTACACAAGAGTGTCAGAACTGACTTTATAAATATCATTTTTAGGCAGATTTTTCAATTTTATCAACTGAATGTTATCTTTTAATTGAAAAATATCTCGGAAACAGTAACAGATAGAGCAATTTTAAGCTTTTTGTCAACTCTGTAGAGAGGTTATGTTTAACCCAATATAAAATAGTGTTGATTGTGTTTTGGACAATGTCTGACAACTGTTTTGTTTTTGTTAACTTGTGGTTGCTCAACGGATGAAACCCACTTAGATTTTTGACCCATTTTTGCTAATGTTCATCCCCAAAAGAATAGAAGCTGACTCAGTTTGCGTTCATCAGGCAAACAACTGCAGTTGCCATGACAATACTTTTGTATGTTTTTGTTGCTACATGGATTTTCACCAAATTTGACTGTATGTGTTTTCCCGAGACTGTATCTAAATGAATTTCAATTAACATTTTGCAAAAATTGTTGGTAATAGCCATAGCAATATTTTTTTTTATAAAAAAAAAATTTCTTTTTACTTTTGAAGTTGAAGTTTTTTAAAAGTCAGCTTCTTAATTATACCTGTGGGCTGGGGTTCTTACCTGGTGATGCTGGTTATTTTGTCAATATCATATAAAAACTATTCATCACTTTCCATACCTGATCTCTCCACATGAAAAGTAGACTGAAAGTTAAGGTAAAGACACAGTAAGAGAAGAAAAAAATTAGTGTGTGAAAAAAGATCATAAAGTGATAGATAAATTAATAAAGTCCTGTTCATGAATCAAGCTACTGTTTAAGGATGATTAAACTCACACAGGGTTATCATGTTGAACTGTGTATCTCACTTAGGCTTTCCCTGAAGCATGTTTAGGTATTATTTATGTAACAAAGTTACTAAAATTTGCTAAGTTTTTAAAATTTACCTGTTTGAAATAAATCTAACCTGAATTAAAGAAAATTATACAGTCTATAAAGATACCAGTGGAAAGGAAGAGTATGTGATTATTTCATTGTTTTCATGTGGATGTAATGTAGACAGAAAACTTTTTGAAATATATTTAACCAGAGCTTTTACCCCTTTATCTGCTGTGCAGGTTTTTTCAACCATGGCAGCCGAATGGGTGGGCGGTTGGCAAGTGGTGACAAAACCTTTGTCTGGCTTATATCTCAGAAACCGTAAGGTTTAGGAAGTTGGTACTTTGTAGGTACATTGTTGGGGGGGTGTAGGTGTGTAACGTCATGGTGTGACCTTGATTTGACCTTTGACCTTGCCGTAGTGACCTTGACCTATAAAATCTTGTCCGGGCTATATCTCGGAAACCGGCAGGTGTATGAAGTTGATACTTGGTAGGGACATTGGTTAGGGGGTGTAGGTGCGCAACGTCATACAACATTATGGTATGACCATGATTTACCTTTAATCTTGCTGTTGTGTCTAAACAGGTAAGTCTTGAGTTGGCCTCTAAAGCTTGAAATAGTCTGTTGTGATCTGACACTAATTGGGATCCTGGTGTTCCATTCCAGCAAAACCAAGTTTGCCTATGGCCTTTCTGGGTCAGACTGAAGAAACTGAGGGTTTGGAGAATTTTATGGTTTTTTAAATGAGGAAGTTGCATTTGATAAGGATACGATATGAAATAGGAAGCCAGTGGAGTTTTTTACAGATATTTTTTTCACCCCTGGCATCCAGATCGGCGGGTGGGCAGTGGGACAAAGTCTGTCCGGGCTGTATCTCAGAAACCATAAGGTATAGACAGTTGAAACTTGGTAGGGACATTGGTTGGGTGGGTGTAGGTGTGCAATGTCCTGGTGTGACATTGATTTGATCTTTGACCTTGCCATAGGGACCTTGTGTTTGAAAATCTTGTCTGGGCTATATCTCAGAAATCATAAGGTGTAGGAAATTGATATTTGGTAGGGATATTGGTTGAGTGAGTATAAGTGTGTAACGTCATGGTGTTTGCCTTGATTTGACCTTTGACCTTGCTGTAGTGACCTTGAGTTTTAAAATCTTGTTCGGTTTATATATTGGAAACTGTAAAGTGTAGGAAGTTGATACTTTGAGGGACATTGGTTAGAGAGTGTAGGTGTGCAACGTCATGGTGTGACCTTCATTTGACCTTTTAGCTTGCTGTGGTGACCTTGACCATTAAAATCTTTTCCCAACTATATCTTGGAATCTGTGTAAAAGATTGATATTGTATATGGACATTAGTTAAGGGTTTTGGTATGCAATATCATGGTGTGACCTTCATTTGACCTTTGCCGTAGTGACCTTGAACTTTTGTCCAGGCTATATCTCGGAAACCGTAAAGTGTTGGAAGTTGATATTTGTTAGGGACTTCTTCTATGTCTCATGGTGTGGAAAATTATTTCCCTGGGCTGTGGGGTACAGGCATCTCGGATGCCATTTTCTAGATAGGATATGACATGACTCATTTTGTCCAATCTGAAAACAACATGGCAGAGCCCATTTTAAACTTTATGACGTTTAGCAATACTGCCCTTGTTGACCCCATACTGAGTTTGCCTTTGTGGGTAAGATATTGCGCCTGCGAAGCAGTAGATTAGATTAGATTAGATAAAATTAGATTAGATATAGTAGGGAATTATAGTAGTGTAACTGACTGCTGACCATAGCATTTGCCACATTTACTGCAATATCAACAGTTAAGAGTTTATACATATATTGTATTGTTTTTTTTTTTTCTATAAATACAGTTATGTTACATTAATGTAAGGGCATTTTAATTTGATATTGGGACATTTTAAAGTGTTATTGTTCCTTTCATACATGAAAATACTTGCACAGCTTTTCTCTAAGCAAAAATTGATTTGAATTATTGTTGGGTAGTTTACTGTGTAACCCACTGATATCACTTGTCATACAGTGAAGCAGTGTATTTTTATAGGACAATCGAAATATGTGTCCAGAATCAAATTGAGTAAAGGTCAATAACTGCTCCAGATTTTTTGACTTGTCTCATACCTGGGATAGATCTGTTTCGTTGGCTGACATAATGTTGGACCAGGTATTGGAGTAGTGGGTAACAGACTTGCTTCCCACCACATAGGTCCTGGGTCCAATTCCCAGCACTGACCTGTATAGGGAAATTGTATATTTGCTTGCCGTGCCTGAAAAACAAGATGGCTGCCATCTTGAAATTCTGTTTCCTGACTCTAACTGGAAGATGCTTCTGCCAATCGATTTGAAACTTAACAGTATGGTAGGACATCACCTAGGCTAGGCTACATTTTTGAAATTAGTGCCATTTGGAAAAACAAGATGGCTACCATGTTGAAATTATCTTTCCGGACTCTAACTCAAAGATGCTTCAGTTGATCCATGTGAAACTTAACAGTTAGGTAGGGTACCACCTAGGCTAGGCTCCTCTCGAAATTGGTGCCATTTGGAAAAACAAGATGGTCACCATATCTACCATCTTGAGGTTCCATTTCTGGAGTTTAACTCAAACTTTGTTCAATCAATTTGAAACTTTACAGGGTGATAGGAAACCACCAGGGCTTGGTTGCTTTCAAAATCGGGGTCAGTCCATTGTGAACTGTCCGAACTCTACCTTGAAGATGTTTTGTCCGATCAACTTGAAAATTAACAGGGTGACTGGATACCAACAGGGCTTGGTTGCTTTCAAATTGGGGTCGGTTAGTTTGCCCGTTTTAGATATGCGCTCATCCTAAATATTTTAGTTTCCAGACTCTAACTTGAAGAGGCTTTGTTTGATTGATTTGAAACGTAATAGGGTGATAGGACACCACCAGGGCTAGGTTGCTTTTGAAATTGGTGTCCAGCCATTTCAGTGTTTTATGCCTACGTGCATCTGTCCATATTATGCTTTCTGGACTCTAACTCGTAGATGCTTCTGCCAATCGATTTGAAATCAGGGTTGCAGGACACCCTGTTTTTGAAATCAGTGTCCATTTGTCTGGTCATGTGTGTGCATGTCAACATTTTCATTTCTGGACTCTAACTTAAAGACACTTTCACTGATTGATTTCAAGCTTGACAGAGTTGAAGGACAGCACACAGCACTTGACAGTACTATTTTGAAATTTCCAGCATAATGATAGCTAGGGCTGCAAGCGAGCCGGAAAATGCGCCTCGATTCCTCGTTTTATGAGATTCGACTCGGACTCGGTTAATCGCTTGATTATCGCCCACGAAATAAACTGCTTCATATTTTGCAATACCACGCCTTATTAAATAGTTACAAACCACACAACAGGAAAGAATTTTGATAATTTATTGAATTTGGGGGAAAAGACGCATTTATAATGCAAAATATAAGAAACTTTAACCATCTTTATATTGCGAGATTTGAGGCGTCTTCAAAATACGTTATATAAAATGCCGTCTTATAAAACGTTGTTACACAAAGAACTAAAGTTTGCAAATACTTAAAATATAAAATACTGAAATGGAAACGCCTTATATTTGTAAAATATATAAATATTTAAAGAAAAAAAATGAATTTTGTAGTAGATTTTTGTCAATGTTTAGTTGTTTTCGAAGACCCGGTTCACTTTTCTTGCCTCGAGTATTGAAGTGAATCGTTTCGCTTCCGAGTAACTGAAGAATCGTTGCAGCCTTAGCTATCTTGTTGCATACATCTGGCACCCTATTCCTAATAATAAACTATCATGTCCATTTATACTAACTGAATAGTATGTGTATTCAAAAGTTCTAAGCTTTTGGTCAGTTTCTATATATTAAGTAAAGGTAAATTTAAACTGGGGCACTGTTGTACACTTTGCAATGCAATTGGTTTTTAAAGCTTTCATGTGAGCTAGTTTACTGTTAAAAATATTGTGCTTAACAAGTTGGCCCAGAGGTTGATGAAAGTTTTGATTAAACCATTTTTTACTGTTTTTACCCCATAAGTGACAACACATCTTGTTTTATACTCATGTGTGAAGAGAATATACATTTATCATATTCAGTATTCTTTCTTCCACTTTAAGATTTTAAACATTGAAAATACTAAAATATGTTATTTTTACCCTATTTTACCCATTGCCTTTAGACAGTCATATAATGCTAATGCAGACACTGAATCCCTTGATAATTTACAGTTCAGGTCACTGATCTAAAGACAAATCATTCAGCTGACATGAACAACACCAAATCCATTGATCCACCAAGTCTAGATTTCCCTATCAAGTATGCCTATTGTGATCATACTTTAGCCATACATATTTTTCATGACATGTTTAAGTGTGACTTACCAAAATCTGATTAATTGCAGTCTGACCTGTATTTTTCAGATTTAACTAATCTTTACCCTGTATATTGTCGAAGGGCTCAGACAAAAATTTTAATCTTGGTATTTATTCAAAACATCATTATTGCTAGAACATCCCAAAAATGAAGTAACATATTATGACAGATGTTAAATATTGATGAAATATAAGCTTCAAAAAATCACAAGTTCTTTAACAAATGTAGCCTTTATTTCAAAGTTGATTATTTTATTGAAAATCTTTAATTTAATCTGATTCTCCTAGAGGCACTCTTGTCTTTTTGTCCTCCAAATAATTGTCTGTCACATTTCAGAAATTAATATTAGTTTTTATCAAACCAGTCTGAATATGCAGGCTTTACTCTTTATGAAGATCAACCGATTACTGATCAGGATTACCAATCTGCCTACACCGAACAGATCCATTAATCCATCAATTTTGGACTTGCTGAATCCAGCATGTGTAAATCTGTTATTATTTAACTAAACCTTATATTTGTAACCTTAGAGTATGTCAGAGATATCTATCAATTCAGCTGTTCAGTAGCAATATACAGGTATTTTGTGTGATTTTGTGATGTGGCAAATGTGTCGAATTGGACAGATGTGGCAGATTTTATTCTCTTTACTCTATTGACTTGATAATGAGCTCTGGTTATAATTACATTTACAGGAGTATTTAGCTGTTTCTACAATTAAGTCCAAAGGAAGCATGTGATTATATCTTGGACATTGTACACAGTAAAATCTATATCTCATATAGAATTGATGTATGTGAAAATTATTTGTCAATAGCAGTCACTCGTATTTGGCTCATCAATATATTTTAAACATTTTGGAATTAAGTAAATTTGATCATGGATAATCATATATTACTGCCAGGTGCAGGTAAGATGTGTTGTTATTTATGTTTTGGTTGCAAATGCAATCCTGAAACAAACATATTTTTATTGGTGAATTTTAGAATTTCGATGTACATTTGACATGCAGTTAGTTATAGCTATGTGTCTAGTACAATATTAAAATGGACAGATAATATTTATGGAAGAATAATTAGAATATACAAATTATTTTTATTGTTGTATGATACTGCAACAAAAATAAGATACTCTGTTTACTTAGTAATACTTACATGTCACAAGATAAAGTTAGGTAAGATGTATGTTTCAAAATTGCTGAGATAAACAACAAGTTATTAACCTAATGGTGTATGTCGTGAAGACTTGTAACATTTTAAACATTACAATTCTAAAATAAATCTTAAAAGTATGGGTTTATAAGGCATAACTGATCTTAAATAGCTTTCTTTTGCAAGTCACTTCTTTTTTATGGAGATCTCTCTCTCTACATTTTGTCCATTTTTCCACTGTTTGAGTAATATTAGTACAATTCATTTGATTTTTAGCATCAGTATATCTGTCCCACTGAAATTTTTCCAGTTGATACAATAAATTATTTCTGGAATGAGAAATTCGAAATGATTGCTAGTTTGGATAATAAAAGTAGTGGCCAAAAAAACAAAAAACAATTAATATGTTGTGGTATCTTTCTCCTATATTTGCTTCTCCTCAGCAGTGTTTTAATACATTAATTAAGTTGTACTGTGGCAGTTAGAGTAACACTTGGTTAGGAATTCACTCATATTTTTAGTCAACAGTATATGATAAAATATTTAATTATTAAATGTGATATTGACAAGGACTGGCTTACATCTTTCAAGATAATAAGCTTAAGTAGGTCAGTGTACTGAATATATTATACAGCCAGTTACATTACTATTATAACTCTTTATCATTGATAAGGTACCTGAAAATGCATGATTAGAATGAAGCCATGAATAAAATAAGTAAAATATTCTGATGCTCTTAGAGGTCATTAATTTCAGTTGTTTAATATTTCTGAGCTCAGTGACAGGGGGAAATGGCTGGTTTAGAACTTCAGTCAAAATTCATTCAGTTCTTGTGCCAGGGTAATCCCATGTTTTGCACCAGTAAACCATTCATATCATTTTATGCAATAAGTATTACCATTGTATTATATAGCTTATCATTAATCTTGCAGTCTGTCATTCAGATCATTTTTTTTTTTTGGCATTTTTTTCAATATATTGGCAAATGTCCATTCATATGTTCTCCTGTTTAAGGGACGCATTAAGAGGATATAACCTTAAACAAACATTTTGATCCTTGCTAAGTTGTGGGTGAGGAGATAAATTATAATTCCTGACATTTGTGCTCAAGATTCATCCTTTTTTTTACTGTCCATAAACATTAACATATTGAAATGAACTGTTTGGTTTCAATGTTTTTGCAAGGAACACTGGCCATCATGCTAAACAAAACTAATTCCCCAATTAATTTGGAATTAGTTACTGTGACATTTAAGTAATTTTAAGATAAAATATAATTCCTGACATTGTGCTCAATTGAAGATTCTTCTTTTTTTTATTTTCCCTATACATTAACATTTTAAAATGAAACATTTAGAACTAGCAACCATCGTGCCAGATAAAACTAGTTATCCAATTAATTGGCCATTAGTTAGTGTGACATTTTTTGGCATTGTGTTTTAACTTTGATATCTTCAGAATAGATTCCACTCTAATTCTAATAAATATCTATTTTGTTTTGCAGATGATGGATATGTGACACTTATGTTCACCAGACATGAGGTGAGTACAAACATGTTATTGACAGAGCCTTATTTAATATAAGGTGTCACAATATTCACTAAAATTCTTATTCTTAGAATAAGAATTTACTTAAAATATAGGGACCTTCTTAGAAAAAAAATCTTGTAAGAATTTTTGAAAATTTTATGAAAAGTGTATTTGCAATACATTTTTTTCGTGCAAATAATACCTCTGTGTTAATCAACAGGTAAAATACTAATGCAACTTGTTTTCTGTACAGCTGTTGCATCTAGTTTGTCATTATGCCCTTGGGCATCTAAAATTTCAATGAATATAAAAATTCTTAGACATTTTTTAAATTTTCTGAATTTTTCTTAGATATCAGTTTTAATTTTAGAATATTCTGAGAATAATTCCAAGAATAAGAATGATAGTTATTATGGACCCAGTAGTGTGGATTAAAATCTCATTCCTATTAAAAACAATTGTACAGTATTTTTTGTTGTAATATTTGAAACATACTGATGCTCTTTGGGTAAATCATATTACTTTTTCTGTTTTCTGTATACATTGTACAGCAAGTTCCACTGCGAGATTTCTCTGTGGAACACCGTGGTATGTCTGATGTGGAAAACTTTCTTCAACAGTCCCATGTCATCTTGGATTTACCTGAATCCAGTTTGGATAAGATAGTGGAAAGTATGCTTCACAATATCCTGGATAAAGAGGATATACCTACAACTGTAGATGATGCCAAGGCTGTCATATTTACACACGATAATGGTAAGCATTTATGTATATAGATATACATGTTGCAATGTCATCATCTCAATGTGTCAGACACTTTGCATGTCTTCTAAAAAGTGGCAAAATAAGCTATAGCTTCTACACCTTAGTATTAACTATATTTGAAAAACTGTTGAAATGGTATTTTGCAATTGGAAAGAATGCACTTTTTTTGAACTGATTCCTTAATACAGATTTTAGTATGAAAATATTTGAGATGAATTCAAGTTTTATGTGGATAGATGAGTTTTCAGGTATTTTTGTCAAGGTATCATTTGACCTGTCTTTCTGCATATAAATCGTTTAGCAATACCTAGCTCACACCTGTCTATACTGGACTCATGAGCTGTAACTGAATTGGCATGTGTGTCAGTTGTGTTCAGCTGTGGTTTGGTCTGCTTTGAATTTTAGTAGGATGCCTTGATGTGTATGTGTATTTGGGCAGAACATTCTTGTTGGTATTCGACACAACTCAGATAACACTTTGTATTCAGGACCAATTTTTGAAAATGGTTGAAAAACCTCCCTTGTCCCTTCATCAGCTGTACCAAAATAGATACACTAGAGAGGTGGAGTGGGATGGATATAGGGCATGGCTCATTCTCCAACATGTACTACCATACAAGGGTTTCTATTTCAGAGTCTTAAGGATGGGATTGTCAAGCAGGTAGCAAATATATACAGATCAATAACCATATACAACCATAAGAAAAGGTGTGACTGGACCATAGCTTTTGGTTGACCATGTCGTAACTGTATTATATTTTCTTTTATTTCTTTTTCAAAAAGGAATTTCAAAACAAATTTAATTTGATTAATTAATCAGTTACTTTGTGGTTCTTAATTTTATGCCAGTTTCTTGATCTACTTTAAAATGATTAAATTTACAAAGGTACTTACACTGTACGGATAACTTCAAGGAATTCAGATGATCTAGAAAACAATGGGAAAGGTAGTGGTGTCAGTGTGTGTTTTGTATAGATTAGTGTGCTGGTAATTTTTTTGTATTATATCTTCCATACTGTGGCTTAAATAAACCATTACTGAGTGTAATTTAGTTAATTGAATATGTTGGGTTTTTTTTTTTGACAGTCAAAAGTAACCATTTTCGTTGAACTAGTGTTGGATTTGCAGTTTGCACTGATCTATCTCCACACCAATACATAAACCAAGAGAAAGTTTTATCTTGAAAAAGTATATACAGTAGAACCTCAATTATCCGGCCCTCTATGATCCGAATCTCCGGATTAACCGATCCGAAACCTTTTCTCCCTACATTCAGCTTAAAAGCATGGTCTAACATGAGCGATAATACAGCATTTTACACATTCTCGGAAACCATTAATTCTAGTGCTTTATGAAATGCATTGTCCACAGAAACGCCTAACTTATTTGATCTTTAATACCATTGTTTCATTTGGGGAGGGATCAATTCATTTACACGTTCCTGCTGCACAACTTCATTGATAATTAATGCGCCAATCACTGAATGCATGTTCCATTGTGTTTACAGTTTATAATCTCCCAGAGTTGGTTTATTCACAAACTGACATGTATTAAAAGAAAAAGCATCCACAATGAATTACCATCCGAAAGTACCCAGTCACTGAAGGCGTGTTTGCTTGGGGTTTTACAATTTATAATCTCCCAGAGTTTTTTAATTGACAAAATGTATAACGACGTTTATCGACAATTAAACGTTTTAATGTATGTACCAAACCGAACACACCCAACTCAAGACCGCATAATATATGTTGAATAAGGTTACTTGAAAGCATAGTTAATGCTTTAAAATGACAGGGGAGCAATGAAAACACTGCAAAAACTGGTTAGTTATCAAATTATACTGTGATATAATGCCTCACCCCCATTTTTCTGCTAAAACCTAAAATTCGCCGATTATGGCCCACACTACCCCAGTTTTTGGCCAAACGTTACTCCATTTCACCTATCCGCACCCCCCGCTTATCCGACCCAATTGTATGTCTCCCAGTAGGTTTGGATAATTGAGGTTCTACTGTAGTAATTGCCCACCTTTTATATCCTTGTATATCAGAGATTTTACATGGATGGTCATATCTGAATAGCTATTCTGAATGTCACACATGACAGTAATATCGTAAATCGTTTATGAATATCAAAAAAAGTTTTCTGTGGCATTAAAAGAAATCATGTATTTCATTGGCCTATCACTGGTATTGGTGGCTGTTGAATGGGACACAAAAACCTGATTTTAACCTTTTTCACTGGTTTTTTGTAAACATAGAGGTAAGCATACATAATTTGTAATGAGAAGTGTCTCCAGAAGATTTTAGAAATTCAATAAATTGTATTTTTACCCCATATAAAGTTATATGGTTGTAAATGTAATCAAATCTGTAAGGGTTTTATGGTTTTGATGATGTATCAGCCACATAAGGGTGTAAATGGTGTAATGTACACATGAACTAGTTATTCACAATTGAGAAGCTTCAACTTGTTTTTGTACAAAACCATTAGACAAAAAGAATACCAGTATTTGGTTAACAACATGTATAATACCCCCCGGTATGTTAGCATTGAAAACATAAAGAAATGTGTGCAAAATGTGTATAAATATCAAAGATTTTAACAGATGACATACTTTCGGTATGAAGATGTGATGCGTGTAACTCTGTAAAAAGGACCAACCCTTAGTAAATATTCATGAAATTGTTTGTAGATAGATTAGTGCCAGTCCGACACTAGTTGCTGTCCATTTTTGGAGTTATTTTGACTGCCAGTGACTGTTGTGGTGTTTCACCAAATAACTGATTCAGTCCATCAATCTTCTTCTGTAAATGCCAGCAATTTGTGAGACTTAGTGTCAGTCTGTCTTTCATTTAAGGGCTTTAATACATTTGGTTTCTTATTTTTTACCGTGAAGTATTTGTTTAGTGTAGTTCCGTTGAAGTGTTTTATCAGGTTTCGTCTTGTCATTATATAAAGTTTATCTACAGTCTTTAATACAATGCTGTTATCATTAAGCTTACAATTTCAACAATGTGAATAGTATGCCTATAAGTTAAAACTATTAACTACCCTTTGTTATGATTATAAGTCTGCAAAAACAGTTCAAATACAGTCAATCTCATCAAGTATAATTTTAATTAGTAGAATAACTAGAATTCCTCTTCAGATGGAAGTAAATGGGTATGTAAGGCCCTTTTAATTGAATTTTTATGCCATTATATGGAAATACTTTTGAGTAGAAGTATTTTTCTGAACAGGTTCAATTTAGCAGGTTTCAACTCTAAGAAATGATATTGTTTTGAAAAATTAAACCTAAAAATATTTTAGTTCTTTTCCTTTGGTCATATATGCCAGCTTTAAATTTCATTTATATTTTGAAGTCACTTGTCATAAAGACAGATATGTGTCAAATAAATCATAGAGGAAAAAAACTTTAAATGTGACTTGATTTAGTTATTTATTATTTCAGGCCATTTTTTTAGATAGGAAAACATTCAAGTAACAAAGCTATGTATACCATGTAAATCTATAATAGCAGTTGAAGTGACAGTAATCCTTAAAATGTTACTTTATTAGTTGCTGATCTGGATGTTAGTTTAGTAGTATTTCATGTTCGAGTCTGATATCTAACAAGTAATCTCATTTCTTGGATGCTTGCTAAGCCTGCTTGTGAACTAAATCTGTCCCTATGATACTGTGGTACTAATATAGTGAGTTCAGCTAGTATCTTAAAATAATTTTGCCAACTGTATAAAAAGTTAGTTCTATATAATCCCTACCTGCAACAACAACTCAGCACCTCTCACCCCAAGACATAATAATCGACCATAACAACAAAGGAAATTAGTAAATATAATTACATGCACATCCAAAGAATTTTTGATACCAGTTTCATTCATGTCTTTCATTATTGTAATGGATTTTATTGAAGTAATTAAATATGTTAATGGAATTGTGAAAATTTAAAAAATTATAATAGTTTTAAAATTTATGATGCAAGATAGAAGTATAGTCTCTTTTGTTCAAACAGTATATATTCTGTAAAAATCATTGCAAATCTAGCAGTCCATTAAAAAAATTGAAGCCCACCTATTTAAAAATCGATTCAGCCTTCAGTGTATGATTCAGTCATCAGTCATATACATGTACCTTTGACTTGGTTGTTGACATTTTCAGTGAAATAAATTTCTGTACATGGCTCGGGTCCTATGCAGGAACACAAATGAAAAACTTGCCTGCAATTGTGGGTGGATCATTGTTTTAATTAAAAAGAATAGAATTGCCTATCAAAATGCGAAAGCCATCAATGTACTTTCTGTAATTGTATTTATCTGACGATTAAAGTTAGAGATTATCCAGGATAGCGAACATTGAAGTAATTTCCATTGTGGAAGGGCAAAATGATTACATTTCTGTGATATAACTTGTCAGGAAGATTTAATGTTCAGCTGATAAAGGTTGGCTTAGATTAGATTGTTACATGAACAATCCAATTAGTGGAAGCCATGTCCTCTGTTGTTGAAGCAAAATGCAGCTTGCACCCCTCCCCCCCACCCCCACCCCCACCCCCACCCCCACCCCCCAAAAAGACTTGCTTTTTGCGTCTTATGCTCCCACTGTTTGGAATGCTCTTCCTGATGAGATTCATGCATCCCCCTCCCTAGCCTCTTTTAGAAAGCAGCCTAAAACCTACCTGAACTCCAAGGCATACCAACCTTAGTCTTAATCATTCCTTGGCATTCTCTGTGGTGCTTGACCTCCTTCTATGCCTGGATACTGAAATTGGTTGGTTGTTTGGGTTCTGTTGGACCTTAGAGTCCTCTTTGAAAAGGGCAGATTGAGCGCTATAAAAGTCCAGTTGGAATTAGAATTAAAATCCCGACAGAAGAGGTAAAACAGTCAGAGGTACTCTACCTGTGGGAAAAGGTAAAAGTTGTTATACATTTGCTCTGTTAACAATGACATTTCTGACCCATTTTTGAACTGCGTCAAGGTTACAATATTTAAATGCTTTGTGCTTTTTTTTCAGCTCACCAATTGTGTAAAACCATTCAGGGCACCTGTATGACACATAGCCGAGGAGTGGATTATGACCAGTCATGGCTCTGTATCTTGTAAGTGACAATCTTATTCCATTAATCTTGACTCTATCTAGAGTGCATATTATCTACATTGAATAATTGCAGTATTTGGCTATTGCTATACCTTGTGTTTTGAGATGTTTTTGCAACTTTACTGAAATAAAGTGTTTGCCAGTGAAAGTGAAATTTTGCTTTGTCCAGTTCTTAGTGTGTCTTTTTCTCATTGTGAGCATTAAATATAGAACTTATATTTCTGAGATATAACTACATTTTACATTCCCACAAATGTTAACATAGTAGTTTCGGACTTTATCAATCCAAGCTAACAAAAATAAAAACAGAAATCACCATCCAGTGTTAACCATAAATGTAACCTTCCTGCAACCTCAATAGGAAACATAAGGATCAAAACATGATTAAAGGTCCTTCTGTGTAGGGTGGAAACTACATGTGCCTTTTTGTTATCTCAAAGCCCATAACTGATATTGTCTGTGCCTGTGATATTCTATATAATGTGGAACAGTTATCTGTTTTGTGAAGAAGGTTTTTGACTTATTAACTTCCAATTGTCTAAGACAGCATTGATGTTTACCTGTTTATGTATTTACTATTTACCAACAAATTTAGTATTTGGGGGTAAATAGTAATTTAGTAAATCCAATTGATAAGATACACTCGGAAAGAACAAAATGCTCAACTCAATGTGACCTGACGCATAAGGTTTATAAAGTCTTCTAGTGTCACTCATCTATTCTCAGTTAAATATCAATTTGAAATATTTGTCACTGCGTGGGAGGAAGTGACCAGCAATACACAATTCATATTCAGTGTTTTCAATATTTTAAAGTAAAATATTATATATTACCTTAGTGCTTTACATCATATGGTTTGTCTCCATTTTATAAAAACTTCTAATGACAAGCATTTTAAAGTCATTTTAAAGACAGATATGAAAGATAAAGGGTACAGTGTTACCAGTAAATATAAAAACCTTGATCTTTACCTTACATTTTTTCAGCCATTTCTGCATGGATTTTTTATGCGATTAAAATGAGCAGAAGCTCTGTACAAATACATTTCTAATGAATCAGTGTATGTAACATAATTGTAGATTAACAGATTCCGAAATATTAATGATAAGTCAATACTCATGCCATATCCCTTTAAAAAATATCGCAGAAAAGAAAAAAAAAACCTTTTTACCTTACAATGTCTCTGCAATTTGTGCATGGATTTTTAAGCTGTACAAATGAGCAGGTGCACTGTGAAAATACCTTTCTAATTTTGTGTTTAACATATTGTAAACATATTAATGAAAAATCAGCACTTATGCTATATCCCTTTACCAAATATCTAAGCAAAGTAATAATGAATGAAGTGATGTAATCAGAGTACTGCACATTGCCTACGTCATAAGAGCCTTCAATTTTGATTGGACAAAACTTCATGAAGAAGAAATCCTGATGTGATATTGATTTACATAAACTACAAAGATAAACTGTCGGCTGACTTTAATGTTCACTCAACATTCATCAGATTTGGAAGAAACTGAGTGTGCCTCATGAGGTGTCTGCCCACTGAATTAGAAACTTGATTGATGTTGTATTTTTAGAGTTATAAGGGCAAGAAGGTAGAAAGGCAGAATGAAACTGACCACAACTATCATTAAGCATTATTTACCCTTTAGAGGAATTCAGCATATATCCATATATTCTAAATATTGATTGATAAACGTGGTTAATTATTATCAGAGCTTTCCTAGATCCTTATCTTTTATAACCATAACCACCCTACCTCCCTGTGTCTTTTCTGATATGACTTTGCAATGTTGATGGATCAACTCATACTCAATATGTTCATGTATAGTTGTGTCTTTGAGCCTGTCACCTGATGCAGATTAAGTGCTATAAAGTCCTTGTTAGATTACATTCACCCATGACCTCCAGCTGGGGCAGGTAGATAGGGTGTCTCTCAGAAACCTTGAGGTTCATACTTAGTTGGGATATTGGCAGGGGGGAACATCACAGTGGGACCTTGATGTGACCTTTGAGCTTGCTGTTATGACTTTGACCTTTAAAAGTTTGTCCAGGCTATATCTTGGAAACTGTAAGAAGTTAAGTGCTAGGGATATTGGTTGGGGTTGTGGGGGTTACTGTATTGTGCAATCTCCATTGTTAAATATACTTGATCAATAAATAGATCATTTACACATTTTACAGCTTCGTAACTTTTAGTTTACAGATTAATGATGTAATCTTGCTGTGAAATTGTCTTGTTTTGGTACTTTGTCTTTACATACATTTCTTTCTCTCCTGTTATTTCTCCTGTGCCTTTACATAACATACACTGTTCTGAAAGACTCCTTATTTTAGCAATTCTTTTTTATATTCTATAGCTCATGGTGTCCAATGCGATTTCCCCAGGCTGTGGGTTACTGGCATTTCTGATGCCATTTTTGTTGAAGTGATAACCCACAAATTGTTGTATTCTGTTTCTCATAACCTTAATGTAAACCACTGCATTATATTTTGATACTGTTGGTCTGTTGTTGCAGGAGTGCATTGCCTGCAGTACAGAAAAGACATGTCTGTGTTGCCCGCCTCAGACACCCAGCCAACTTGGGGCGAACCAGTCAAGAAGTCTACTTTGTCATACTGGTGGTTGCTCCAACTAAGGAGGTGAGTACATGCACAAAAACAAAATAATTCCCAAACTTTTTATGAAACATGAGAATGTGTCTTTTATACATACATGGTGACTTGTACAAATTAAAGGGTTTCTGGGATGTTTTAAAATCTGAGTAAATTATTTTTAATTTTTTACTTTAAACTATAAATAGTGAATAGCGTTCCTCAGTTCAAATAAAATAAAGCTTAAGAGTTTTCTCCAAAATGGTTTGGACAGCATTGTACCAGTCTTACATTAGAAACCAAATGTTAGACTGTGTCTTTGGTCTCTTGTATTTTTAATAGGCATCCAGTTTGAGACCAAAATGGCTGGAGAGTCTTGAATTGCTACCTTGCCACTGTTAGCAACTCAATGAGTCACTGGATGTTTGTCACATGCTTTCTGTCTGACCTAAATCAGATTCATGAGCTTGCAATAATTAGTTTTCTTACGTCTTGATTTTTATGTGAAATGATATTGTCGCTATGTTTAGTGACAACATAACCAAAAAATATATATGTCTTAAAGATTTGATACAGTTTGTGTTGACTTTCTTTTTGTCAGTTTTATTAGTTTACACAAGCACTGAGGCAAATATAAAGGGGTTCGTTGGTTGAATGACTCCGAAGTAAATTATGACTACATCATTTAGCATTTGTGTATCCAACCAAATTCAAATAGGCTGATTTTTATATTTCCTGTTAAATTTTCTATAGATTAAGTGTTGTTTGTGTCACTTTTAATTCATTTTTGTCTGTATATAATACAGTATTGTTTATTACCTTGAAGAACAGAATTTGTTGTCCTGTCTGGTCAGTCACTTTTGTTGGTTTGTGCAAATAGATTGCTGTTAAGCACTGAAAAATAATGGATACTTTATCAGTTTTAAAATATTACACAGGACAATCTTTTGAGGGCATATCCCAGTCATTTGAGCATTCATACTATTCTATTGCAATGTACTTCACCATTTAAACTTTTTGTTTCATCACTTCCACACAATTGAAAATAATTTACCATTAACTTATTTGAACTTGTTTCTCATGATTTGATTTCGTATTTAAAAAACTAACCCATAATTTAAAGTATAATGTATTTTGTATAGCTTTATGAAGAGTTCACCTTATTCAGTTACCTTATATAAAAAGGTTGTGCTTGTAGTGGTCAGTAATTTATGTTGTCCACTATGCTGTAAGAGGCCACGGTGGCTGAGTGGTCAGCAAGATTAATACTGTTACCAGTTTGTTCTCGTTTCTCTGGTTGTGAAATTCTAGTCCAGCACAAGTAAACATGTGAGGGCTTGTCCTGATAAGGCTGATATGATCTTAATTAATCAAAGGAATGTAAAACCACAGTTCCATAGTTCAAACTGTGGACCATGGTACACCAATTTATGTCACTAAAATCAAGCTAGCTTTTTTTGCAATCTGTCTAAATGGCAAAAACGTTTTAAAATATTTAAATTGCTTTAGTAAATTAATTTGATCAAAAAAAAAAAAAAAAAAATGTCACAGTGTCTATCAGTGATACTTTCCCTGTAGCAATGACCATGCCAAATGTTCAGAACAGATCCTGCCAAAACACATTATTCTGATTCCAGGATACTGATGGTAGTTGTAATATTTCACTCAGTCTGGTTAAACAGAGAGGTCTGCAGGCAGTAAAGTTTATTGAAAACTGGTCTCTGTTTCAGGTTTTATTCCAAGAAAAATTCTGATTATAGGTTACATTTACCTCCACCCCATGGCTATGTTTTTTGGATGCACTCGTTTCTGTCTTTTCAGGATTACTCCAAAAGTAAAGTCTGGATCTTTATGATATTTTTATTTGGGTAGGACATGGCTAAATGAAGAAGACAAGAAGTAATTAAATTTTGGGAAAGATCGGGATAATATTCTGGGTACAAGACATTGCAAATTTTCAAAGGTCCCATTTCAATGTGTTTTCAATGATTGGATGACTTTCTCATTGACATTTTTCTGAACATAATAAGCAGATCTTAATGAAATTTTCTATGTATGTAGGGCCTGGCCAAAGCAAGTAGGGGTTTATTTTGAGAAGGATCCAGATAATATTCTGGATACAAATAAATCCCAAATTGTTGGCAACATGCCACCTCCTCCCCTCCCACCATCCTGGTGGAGGTGTGCACTCTATGAGTGCTTTCTCATTTATTATATTCCTGACAACAGTTCTGCATCTTTCCCATGTTTTAAGTTATGAAATCATCTAATGTGGTGACATTTGAGATGTCAGTTGTAACACTTTGTTTCCACATGAAATCTCTGAAATAGGTTTTGCATTTGTGACAAGACAGGCTTTTGTTTGCATGAAAATGCCGGCAATAAGTAAGACCAGACAGTGAATTTTTTATTTAATAATATTTTGACTTAATCTTTTTCAAACTTAAATAAAATTGATGTGTAGTTTCCTGTTATTTGTGCTTTACTCTCCATGCGTGTATTTCAGCAAATCAAGGCCTCTCAAATAAATGATTGAAACTGTAGATTTTACGTGTGAAAACTTAATATACCACTTGTATGCTAAATGAGAAGGAAATTAAAGTAATGCCCTTGTTCCACCAAAGGATTAAGCCCCGACCCTGTCGGCGACCCTTAATCGTGGACAGTCGGTGAAAAAAAAAACAAAAATGGGCGGGAAAACTGGATCGGTTTCAAAGTCTGGGATTAAGTACAGATCGTCCTCAGGAAGCCTCAGGACGCCTCAGGCGGCCCCAGACAGTCCCTAACTGGTCTGGGACTAAGAACAGACTAAGCCATTTGTCTGGTCGGTTTGAACCACGATCCTGTCGTACACAAACCGACTGGGTCCCAGGATGCCTCAGGCCTCTTGGGACTAAGCCCCGACTAACCCAGGATTAAGTCCCGACCCCACAAGGTGTCCTGAGGCGTCCGCAGGCGTCCCCAGACTGAGATAGCCGATTTTTGTTTTGCAATGGGACTAAGGGTCGCAGGAAGCCTGGGACTAAGGAATAGAGGGTCTGGGACTAAGGGTCGGCGACTAAGGGTCGCAGGCGGCCTGGGACAGCATAGGACTGTGTAAATTTGGTCTGAGGAGGCCTGAGGAAGCCTGGGACTGGACATTTTGTTTATGGCGGGAAAAAATAATCGGTTGGGGTCGGGAGAAATATCAAACATGTTTGATATTTCTCACGGCCCCAACCGACCACAACCGACCCTTACAGGACGCCTGGGACTAAGCAAATTTTTGAAACCGACCCTCAAAAACCCTTAATCGGGAGCCTTAGTCGTGTGGTGGAACACCCACATAATTTACAATTTTCTATTGACAGTAATCACGGTATATGTCAATGTTTTTAAATGCTATGTTTGCCTGAGTGCAAATCAATAATTTATATCTGTATATACCAGTATTATACTAGTAGTCTGTGTAGATTACACTTGTCAAAAACTGAAGTGTCTCAAAAACAAGGTTTAATGCACTTTTAAGAGAAATGAAAGACAAGAGCACAAACTTTTTGGCCAGTTAATACATATATATTTCATTAAAATCTGGAAGTTTTTGCCAAAGTTTATAGTGTCCTCATACTCAGTGGATTTATTATCTGACTCTTAGACAAAAAGATAGAATGTTTTGTGAAATCAAAATATCACAATTTTGAAGTGGCAGTTATGATATTTATTACGTTTCAGTGATATCACAATTCACAATACCACTATATATTGATTTCTTAATATTCATAATTTAATATCTGTCTTGAAGGGTATAATCTATGTTTGGCTCTTATTTAGAATAGTTAAAATTATGGAAATTAACTGTCTTTAGTTACAAACTTTTTAGCCCAAGTAAACAAAGCCAAATAAGTAGTAAGTAATGTATGGTTTGTCTCGGTATGTCCTGTGACATAAATTTATATAACTTCATGTCCTTGAAATATGTGTGTCAAACAGTTCTCATTAATTTGGGACTTTGAGGGTGAGCCATAGACAGCGATTTCCTTTTATTCTGCAAAACAATGTCAATAAAACTAAGGAACTGATTTTTTAGTTACAAATATGTTTCATCAGAACTGGATTCCCTTTTTCCCAATAATGAAATGGTTTGAGAATATATGTGATTAGAAAAAGGCAGAAACAGTTTGACTTGAAAATTCATACAGTTTGGCACATTTATAAATTTATATGTCAAATTACAGCAGTGGAGCTTTGTATAAAAACAATGATAAATCATTCCAAACATAAGTACATTTTTGTTTGTGGTTTTATTCAGATATAGAAATTTATTTCAAATAACAAATGGTATATTCCATACTCAATCTAAAAATAAATTTATGCAGAAATTCACACAAACATGTTGTTGAATGATTCTGGACTTGTGCCAGTCAAGTTGTTTCTTTGAAATGTATAACAACTTCTTGTATAGAAGGCCAATCTGGTTTAAACTTCTGAGCTTGATTAAATCTTTATTGTAAATATGAATACTTTAGTTCCCTGAACATTATAAACAACTGCTTTTACATTTAAGCTATGTAAACAAATAGTGTCAGAAATTTAAATATAGTAGCATAAACTTTATAAACATTTGTATCTTTGTATTTATATTCAAGATGACAACAAATTTAAGCTCTACGAAATTTGGGCTTGTCAAATTTATGAATAGACACAAAGGGAAAAATGTCTTGAAGGTTTTTCACAAGGAAAAAGTAAGATTTATGTGTGCCTTGGCACATACTGACCAACTTCAATGATAACCACAATTGTGGCCTTATTATAGACATTATTTTGTAGACAGCTTGTTATTTTGCTACATGTCTTTCTGAGTTGACTTACTTATATAGTTATTTGTGGTACCTGTACTGAAGTATTTGATGTATAATGTGGTGAACGTGTGTCAACTCAATCAAGTTATCTTCACAGACACTGTGATGTCATTTGTCATATGAAGGTTAAGTTCTGCCATTGTTGAAATATCACTGTGATAAATTAATGAATGAGATAAACCAAAAAGAAGCCAGGTCCCCTCCCGTCCCACAAGAACATTGTATATTGGTGTAAGAGGCTAAGAGCACAGTTAGATTGTATTGTGTAGTTATTTACAGTTTTGTACATCTTTTACTTATAGCTTTTTGTTGCCGCATACCTTTTCCTATACCTAAGACTCTTGAGTTTGCTATTTGATAAGCCCATTCTTATGCTTTAAAAGGTTAAACAAAAAATATACACTATGCAGCTTGAACTATGAAACAGACTTGTAATTATAGCTTGTAAGTGTTAATGTATCTTTCACTGTCTGTTACCAAGTGACAAAATTTTATTGATTAAAGAGGTCAAAGGACATTAAAACTTTACTCAATCCTCTGCCAGACGTGATGGTATGTTTACACAGCCTTTTGCCATACAGTCAAGGTACCTATTACAGTAATCACTGCTATAAATATTATGGTTTATAGAGGATATCACCATCAAATAGGTGGCCAGCTGAATTTGTATATTCTGCTTGATAACCCCCATAAATATGCACAAAATGAAAATTTTGATACGATTTACTTCCCAGAATGCTAGTTTTCCCTTTTAAGGTGGCAATGTTTGTTCAATTGCAACTGGATCCAGGCATCTGAATCAGATATACATCAAAGACCATTGGATTTTTAATTTTTAATAATTTTAAACAAAGGTGTATTTACAAGACATGTATCCAAATTAGCCACAAAGTCAGACAGTAATATTCAGCATCACAGTATTCAGTATACCACATGGGTTTTGTGTGTTGCGAATTACAGTGTCTCCATGTATTGATTATTTAAATTTAAAATAATATCAGCACATTTGAAAAGGTAAGTTTTAGGCTGTTTTCCATATTCTAGCAGTGGTTTTGAAGATTTGATAGCCACAGGCAGCATTGCTCTAATTACAGAGAATTTTTAGGATTTTTGTTATTATTGTTTGCAAAATTTTAATTTTTTAATTTGATGTTTGTGAGTTTTACCACAGAAAAATACCATCAATATCCTCTTGGTAATCAGTTGATAATTCAGTGTGAGTTTGTTTAAATATTGCAGATTTCGGCCTGTCTAATACTTGATTGTCCTGTGTTTCAGTACTTTGTAGCCCATTCTCTAAGTGTCACTTTATTTGCTGTTTTCAATAGAAAGGTACTAAGAATGCCCTGGAGACTGGCCGAACCTTTGCCACCCTGTTTTCTGACATGGACTTGCGTGCAAAGCTCCTGGCAGAAAGCACAGAGGAGGGCTTCAAACAGTTACTGCGGCAACAAGCTAAAGAGATGGCGGCTGACCAAAAAAGACATGACATGCGGAAGTTCTCTTATGTGGGAGGAGGAAAGGCAGACCTGGAGATCGAGGAAACCAGCTTTGTAAGCTCTGTTCTCTATTTTTTTTTAACTTTTTGTTATCAACATATTTGGATTTTTTACACTCATCTACACACTTTCAAATTAGTAATAGAACCATTGTCTACAGATGATCGATCTGGAAGTAGTACACATCGATTGATCATTGTATCCGCGAAGCGGGGATACTATGGATTCATCATCGTCGTCGTCCGCGCCCGCGTCCGCAGAGATTTCTTGTTAGCGACCTACAGTCCACATTTCTTTCCGGATTTCTTTCATATTTGGCAGGTGGCTTGATATGGTAGAGGACTCGCCACCCTATCTTTTTGGTAGGCTTTATGTCTAAATTAGGCCTGTGGTAGACAAAAATGTCTAAAATGTGGAATATTGCTTGTTAGCGACCTACAGTCCACATTTCTTTCCAGATTTCTTTCATATTTGGCAGGTGGCTTGGTATGCTAGAGGACTCGCCACCCTATCTTTTTGGTAGGCTTTATGTCTAAATTAGGCCTCTGGTAGACAAAAATGTCTAAAATGCATTAAAATTCATGAAATCATGCACTAAATCACTTGTAACTTGAAAAGTGTTGCATTTAGAGCATTTTGTTAAAATATGTTATTCAGATACTTTTTTCATAGCTACAACATGGTGAGTAACTTGGGTGTCTGTCTCAATAGCTAAGTGAGTAATAGCTACTTTTGGGCTTTTCAGTAACTTCCATCGTGAGTAAAATCACTTGTAACTTGAAAACTATTGCATTAGAGTATTTTGTTTCAATATGTTATTCAGCTATTTTTGGGTCAGCTATAACATAGTAAAATTTCAGACCTGTAGCTCATGGCATAGCTGAGTAATAGCTACTTTTAGGTTATCACTGTTGAGTAAATTGCTTATAACTTCAAAAGTATTACATTTAGAGTATTTTGTTTCAATATGTTATTCACCTATTTCGGAGTCAGCTATAACATAGTGAAGTTCCAGACCTGTGGCTCATTGCATAGCTGAGTAATAGCTACTTTGAAGTTCACACTGTTGAGTAAATCAGTTGTAATTGGAAAACTATTGCATTTACAGAAATTTGTGTAAATATGTTATTCAGCTACTTTTGGGTCAGCTATAACATAGTGAAATTACAGACCTGTAGTTCATGGCACAACTGAGCAATAGCTATTTTCAGGTACTGACTGTTGAGTAAATGACTTGTAACTTGAAAAATATTGCATTTGGAGTATTTTGTTAAAATATGTTGTTCACCTACTTTTGGGTCAGCTATAACGTCGTGAAATTACAGACTTATAGCTCATGGCATAGCTGAGCAATAGCTATTTTCAGGTTCTCACTATTGAGTAAATCAGTTGTAACTTGAAAACTATTGCATTTACAGTATTTTGCTTAAATATGTTGTTCACCTAATTTTGGGTCAGCTATAACATAGAAAAAATTCAGACATGTAGCTCATTGCATAGCTGAGTAATAGCTACTTTGAGGTTATCACTGTTGAGTAAATCAGTTATAACGTGAAAACTATTACATTTACAGTATTTTGTTTAAATATGTTATTCATATAATTTTTGGTCAGCTATAACAGAGTGAAATTGCAGACCTCTATGTCATGGCATAGCTTAGCAATATCTACTTTCAGGTTCTCACTGTTGAGTAAATCATTGTATCCACTGGATAGCCGCAGTGTGTAGAGAGATTTCACCATTACCGCTCTAACGAAAAAAATATTATAGCTAGCCTTCTCAAGTTTGCAAGGTATATTAGAGGGTGCACCACAGTATTCTATTGGTAGGCTTTATGTCTAAATTAGGCCTGTGGCTAAATTACTTGCCTACTAAAAATGAGTAATTCTGCATTTTCTCTAAAAGTATTGCAGATAGCAAATTTTTCTTAAATAACTCATTCACCTACTTTTGGGAGAGCTTTCACATGCTGAAGTTCCAGACCTGTAGGTAATTACTCACCTACTCAAAATGAGTAAATGCGAATTATCTCTAAAAGTATTGCAGATAGCCAATTTTTCTCAAATAACTCATTCACCTACTTTTGGGAGAGCTTTCACTTGGTGAAGTTTCAGACCCGTAGGTAATTACTCACCTACTGAAAATGAGTAAATGCAAATTATCTCTAAAAGTATTCCAGATAGCCAATTTTTGTCAAATAACTCCTTCACCTACTTTTGGGAGACCTTTCACTTGGTGAAGTTTCAGACCTGTAGCTAATTATTCACCTACTCAAAATGAGTAAATGCTAATTATTTCTAAAAGTATTGCAGATATCCAATTTTTATCAAATAACTCATTCATCTACTTTTGGGAGAACTTTCACATGGTGAAGTTTCAGACCCATAGCTAATTATTCACCTACTCAAAATGAGTAAATGCAAATTATCTCTAAAAGTATTCCAGATAGCCAATTTTTGTCAAATAACTCCTTCACCTACTTTGTGGAGACCTTTCACTTGGTGAAGTTTCAGACCTGTAGCTAATTATTCACCTACTCAAAATGAGTAAATGTGAATTATCTCTAAAGTATTGCAGATAGCCAATTTTTCTCAATAACTCATTCACCTACTTTTGGGAGAGCTTTCACTTGGTGAAGTTTCAGACCCGTAGCTAATTACTCACCTACTGAAAATGAGTAAATGCAAATTATCTCTAAAAGTATTCCAGATAGCCAATTTTTGTCAAATAACTCCTTCACCTACTTTTGGGAGACCTTTCACTTGGTGAAGTTTCAGACCTGTAGCTAATTATTCGCCTACTCAAAATGAGTAAATACTAATTATCTCTAAAAGTATTGCAGATATCCAATTTTTATCAAATAACTCATTCATCTACTTTTGGGACAGCTTTCACATGGTGAAGTTCCAGACCCGTAGGTAATTACTCACCTACTGAAAATGAGTAAATGCGAATTATCTCTAAAAGTATTGCAGATAGCCAATTTTTCTCAAATAACTCATTCACCTACTTTTGGGAGAGCTTTCACTTGGTGAAGTTTCAGACCCCTAGGTAATTACTCACCTACTGAAAATGAGTAAATGCAAATTATCTCTAAAAGTATTCCAGATAGCCAATTTTTGTCAAATAACTCCTTCACCTACTTTTGGGAGACCTTTCACTTGGTGAAGTTTCAGACCTGTAGCTAATTATTCGCCTACTCAAAATGAGTAAATACTAATTATCTCTAAAAGTATTGCAGATATCCAATTTTTATCAAATAACTCATTCATCTACTTTTGGGACAGCTTTCACATGGTGAAGTTCCAGACCCGTAGGTAATTACTCACCTACTGAAAATGAGTAAATGCGAATTATCTCTAAAAGTATTGCAGATAGCCAATTTTTCTCAAATAACTCATTCACCTACTTTTGGGAGAGCTTTCACTTGGTGAAGTTTCAGACCCCTAGGTAATTACTCACCTACTGAAAATGAGTAAATGCAAATTATCTCTAAAAGTATTCCAGATAGCCAATTTTTGTCAAATAACTCCTTCACCTACTTTTGGGAGACCTTTCACTTGGTGAAGTTTCAGACCTGTAGCTAATTATTCGCCTACTCAAAATGAGTAAATACTAATTATCTCTAAAAGTATTGCAGATATCCAATTTTTATCAAATAACTCATTCATCTACTTTTGGGACAGCTTTCACATGGTGAAGTTCCAGACCCGTAGGTAATTACTCACCTACTGAAAATGAGTAAATTCGAATTATCTCTAAAAGTATTGTAGGTAGCCAATTTTTCTCAAATAACTCATTCGCCTACTTTTGAGAGAGCTTTCACTTGGTGAAGTTTCAGACCCGTAGCTAATTATTCACCTACTCAAAATGAGTAAATGCGAATTATCTCTAGAAGTATTGCAGATAGCCAGTATTTCTCAAATAACTCATTAATATAAAAACAACTTATAGGAAGTCATGGGCTGCAAATCTTTTCATGTGGTCAGATTTGACCTTGGGCCCCTCCTGCTTATTATTGGTCCTAGAGGTTTGCAATGTGAAAACGACTTATAGGAAATCATGGGCTGCGAATCTTTTGATCAGGTCAGACTTCACCTTGGGCCCCTGCTACAGGGTCAAATAAGGGTAACCAAACTTAAAAGTGCTTTCAGCTTGCTTATTAATGAAAAATGCTGTTTATCTTCTAAACTATGTTAGTTGGCCTTTGTTGGTGGATACATCCAGCATCTGGCCACAGATGCGTCCTTAGTCTAGTTGTTACTGACACTTTCATAAAATTTAGTTACCTTTCCTTATGTATCTCAATATCCAGGTTTTCTTAAAAATATTTTTTTTTAGTTTCCTTTGATAGCTAGATTGATCTGATAGATTTATCACGAATTTTGGGTTTGTTTATGTCTACCATCCATATTTGCAGGAAGTGAGTGTTTTTGGTAGATTCCAGATGTCAGAACACTGTTATTCTTACCACCATACACTTCATCCCGGAAAGATTTCTCATGGTACAGTGGAGTAAAAGAATGGATTATGGCTGGATCATGGGTCAGAAAAATGGAGGATTAATCGATTCCCAACACTATACCAAATTTCTGTTTTTATACTGAAATGACTATTTCAACTTTACGAATCTTCTGCTTAAGAAAACCTCACTCCCTACATATGATTAGATAAAATAGGTTCAACTATATTAGGGATGAAACAAGTTAAGATGTTTATATTCAAATACTTTTTTGACATAAATGTACTCTTTAATGCGTTCTCTGTATTTTTAGCATAAACACGACCAGACTCTAATAATTTTACCCCCACAGTCTCTAAAGACTGTGTCAGTATTGTTTCCACCCATGGAATCTGGTTGGGTGTGTAGGTCTGGGAAAATCTTTGTCAGGCTGTATCTCAGAAACCATGAAGTGTAAAGATGTTGATACAACAGATACATTGAAATAATATTGCTTAGGGGTGTTGGTCTGCAATGTCACAAAGTGATGTAGATCTAACCTTTGACCTTACTGTTACAGTAGTGGCCTTGACCATAAAATCTTGTCCAGGCTGTATCTCAGGTACCAGGTGTAGGATGTTGATACTTGGTAGGGAAATTGATTGGGGGTTGTAGGTATGCAACATCATAGTGTTACTTGATTTGACCTTTGACCTTGTAATGGCTGTGACCTTTAAAATCTTGTCCAGGCTATATGTCAGAAACCGTAAGGTGTAGGAAGTTGCTACTTGATAGGGACATTGGTTGGATGTGTAGGTGTGCAATATCATACTGCGACCTTGGTATGACCTTTGACCTTGGATCTACCAAAACATTTTCTACTGCCATATTTGAGACTTACTTCTATCACAAAAATATGTGGGTTACTGCAACTGATTATAATATGTATAATATGTACATTCACCTAATTGTGCTATCTCCATTGACAGCTATATTTCAATTACCGTAAATTTCCAAAATAACGCCCAGGTTCAAATAAACGCCTGGTTCAAATTAACGCCTGGGTACCAAGCACACTGTTTACAATTTATGACACTGTTTTTATACTTCAAAAGAACGCCTAGTTCAATTTAACGCCTGGTCTGATAACCATTTGAAAATAATTAACGCCCGGGCCATATTTTGGAAAAATACGGTAATAAATTTTACAGTGTCAGAACTTTTAATTTACTTTTTAATGCTGTCATCTTGCTATGGAATTGTCTTGTTTTGATACTTTGTCTTTACATACATTTTCTCTTTCAAGTGTTATTTCTTCTGCACCTTTACAAAACCTATACTGTCTGTTTTGAAAGTCTCCTAATCTTTGTACTCTCTCACCTCTTCTATATCCGATGCTGCCCAATGTTATTCCCCCAGGCTGTGGGCATCTCTGATGCTTGTTTTTTTCCCACTCAAAAAATCACAATAAAAGGTCTGAAAAGTTAATGAGAATATATGCAAAACTTCAGATATTAGAAGGTAAAATAGTATTGTTTTCATAACTTTAGATTCCCAATAGTTCTCATGCTATTCCTTATCATGTACACAAGTATATGTATTAGCCCACTCTGTACCGTTATAAAATCAGTTATTAATATGAAAACATTTAAATATATCTGACAAATAATTGAGAATATTGTTTTAGTTTATATTACTTCTAAAACTTTTAGTTATTCATGTTTTGATACAGCGATAATTACAGCATAATTTGTTTTAAAAATGTTATACATTAATAACCATAACACACTGACATAATCTTGGTATACTTACAGTCAGATTTACAATTGGAAGTTAACTTAGACAAAGCATCTTTAATACTCAATCATCAGAAGCAGTCATGAAAGTGTATAAATTTATATGTTTCAGGCCAAAAGATGTTGCTTCTTTGGTCGAGGAATCGTGTGCGATTTCAAAAGGAGACTCAAGTTTTATGTTTCAGATTATAAAGATGGTAAGACAACAACTTTGAATTTTAATAAAAAGGGATTAAAATGCACTGTTTAATGCAACATCTTTATCAAGGGGAGACTATGAGCTAACTAATACTACCATTAAACAAATTTTAATCCTTAATTAACACCTGGTACAAAATTTTAAAGGCTTTAAAGTAATGTTTTCAACAAATCATACAGCTTTTTTATATCATTCCTATTTTGATTAATTTTGCAGGAATAAAATTCTGTTTTGTATTTTGTGAAGAGAAGCTTAACTGCTTTACATTGTTCTTTATATTTCTCCAAGTCAGCTTCTAGTCCTGATTTTCTGTATTTTCTTTCCAATCTCCACTTCATGACTCTTCATAAATCGGACTGACAAAAAAAATCATCCAGAAAAAAGTTTACCAAAATATTCATCTACAAAAATATTTCACAGTATTTTATAATATTCTATCAATACATATATATTAAAGATTTGTCCACAAAAGTCTTCAAAAAGCACACTGGAGTCCACATATTTATGTGCGAGTTATAAGCTCATGTATACATTTTAAAAGTTATGTCTTGGCATTTACTGAATCAAACGCACCCATATTTTTGCCAAATTTATTCTTTTCGTAACTGGTTCTAAAATTTGAATTCAACTACAACACTAATCCTGGTTGTATCTTGGCTTTTGACATTGACATAATAAAACCCAAACTCTGACTTTTGACCAGGTCTTGTTTGTACTTTACCTGTCTACTACCTGTATTACTGTGCTTATGTTAGCTGATAGCAAATGTTCTTTATGTTTTTTGTCAGGTTTTGTTGGTCACAGAACTATTCAAAAGACCATGTCCACCACACTGTTCCTGTACTTTGCCTGTCTGCTGCCCTGTATTGCCCTAGGAATGTTAAATGACAAAAACACAGATCATGCTATTGGTAAGTGGAAAACTTCTTTCACATTAGTGATCTAATCAATCTCATCTCCTCTGAATGTTTTAGTGATGAGACATTTGCAAAAACATAACTTTGAGATTTGGAAATATTTAAGTGTCATTTAAAATGTATAATATTGTAAAATTGCCAGGGCTCTCATACCAGTGAAAAACATTGGATATTTTATGAGAACTGTTTAGATAACTTAACTTAATTTTTTTATACATTTAATTTATATCAAAATCTAAATGTAATTGGCAATAAAAGAAGATTTCAGAAGTTCCCACTGTCAGTATGCTGTTGTTGAATAGCCAGAAATACCCTGGATGGAGAAGAAGATTTGGTCAATTCATTAGTTACTTGGTCTGAAGTTGTATAGTTATTCAACAAGCGACTCTGTTGTTGGATGGAGATTAAGTAGTGTTGTTAACGGTTTTCCGGTATGCAGAATATCGTTTTGTTTTGGCATAAAAAACGAAATCCGCAAAGAATATTTGGGAACCGGTTATTGAAGATGTTATTATTTTAGGCTTTCTAATGGCTGATACTTCATCAAAACGACAAAAAACATACATATTTTGTAAAATATGTCAAATTTTTACTTTATATTGAGCAAAAATCATTTTTACGTACATAATAATATCTCGCAAAAAGCCACTTCCATTTACAAGTAATCGCTCATGTACGCCTGCGAATAATTTTCAATGCACAAAACAAGCATATGAAATACCGGATTTCGTTTCATTTCAAAGCCCCGGTAACCGGTTTTGATTTCTGTAAACGATGCCACCACTAAGATTAAGCACTGTAATGTGATATTAGAATTATGTTGGGTGACTAGATTTTGGTAGGAACACCCAGTTGAGTGTATACTTGGTTTCCAGCTTTTGTCTGAAAAAGTCAGATGTGGCAAAATGAATACCAAGAAGCATTTCAATACAAAGTTTGAAATCATTATGCAAAAAAAAGTCATTATTGACGTGTGATATCCGGGTGTTAATTTTCTTGTGGCATTGCAAAACTATTAGCTATTCAACAAATATTTCAATACTGCCTTGAAATTGTATTGGTAACTTAGCACCCCATTAATAGTGATACACAAAATATTAATACCTGTAAAAAAAGGCCATGTTTCTTAATTCTCCAAGTAATAAGAAGTGTTGATTTGTGTCAGGTGTGAAAGAGGTGCTGTATTCTCAAACCATTGGAGGAGTGTTTTTTGCCCTTTTTGGTGGTCAGCCAATGGTGATACTGCTGACAACAGCCCCACTAGCACTCTACACTAAAGGTGAGACCTACTGTTAACATAGTAAACATACAATAACAGTTACATTACCATGTTTGTCAACAGTTTTCTATCACAATGGCTAGCTTTCAACAAATGAAAAAAACAAACAGGTCACAGGAGTTGGTTGTAAAAATTTATTACATTAATTACATCAGTTTTCTTCCAGCTGCAATTTCCAGTTGTACAGTATTTGAAGTTCTGAAGTGCTTATCTTTATTCTCGTCCTTAGATAATTTTGTAATAGGAATTTGTTGCCACTTGGTTTGCATTTTAGTAGAAATTGTGCAGTGTTGGCTAGAATAAGAATTGCTATGGAGGACTTAATCTTAAGCATGTTTTGTATTTGTACTCCTCTGTTTTTCAGTGGTTTTTAACATCAGCAAAGACTTAAATGTGGAGTTCCTGTCACTGTATGCCTGTACAGGCCTGTGGAATTCATTCTTCCTCATTGTCTATTCAGTAGTGGGCGCCAGTAAGCTGATGAAATGGTCCACCAGGTATGGAGATTAATAAATATGATCATTAAACCCTGGTGACATGTTTTCCCTATTTAAATAGTCAAAAGTCTTCCTCAGACATCAGAGCATGTTAAGGTTTTGTGTTAATATATGCCAATGTATTCACTTTCTGGTAAATTATTACTTGTCTTTAGAGAAGGTACCAGTTGAAAAGAGTTTACAGTTGCCCAAGATTAGAGAGCTAATGAATTTGTGGTGTCAACTTAAAATCACTAACATGTTAGAAGCCTACAAAGGATTCAGACAGTATCTTATTTCTTTTGCAATTTGGTTATGTTTAAATAATAAGTCCTAAGTTTTAATGACTTCAGTATATAAAATTGCTGTTATACAGTAAAAGTATATTGTATACAAAATAAATATGACAAAATGAAAATTTAGACACATACAGTGTGCATGTGTATTGCATTGTAGGTCTACAGAGGAAATCTTTGCTCTGTTCATTTCCATTGCATTTACAGTTGACTGTTGTAAGGATGTTGTATCAGGTAATATACAATATAAAGTATATTTTAAACATTTCTTTTGGTACTGATTGGTTTTCATTAATTTACCAGCAGTATGTCTGGCAGTACACCAAAGTATGTTTTATTACCTCAAAAGAATAAACTCATTGTTCATGTGAAAACCTTGTTCAATACATATTTATTAAGCGTCCCGCAAGGGACGCTTGTTTGTGTATGGGAGAGCTTCCGGCTCCGCCGGCTCCGCATTTTGTTTTCCTTATAACTCTGTAACCGTTAGGCGGATTCTTTTCAAATTTGGCAGGTTTAGGCAGTAGCCTTGGGGAATTTTTTTGAATATGCTGCAGTGACATTTCAACCAATCAGAGAGGTCACATGACCAAAAATGTCTTTTTTCGATGGGGAAGCTTGTCCGGATGATAACTTGAAAGGAATTTTATCAATTCACCTGAAACTTGGCAAATACATTCATTCTATTAAAATCTGGAAATCATTAGATTTTGGCATTGATTGGTCAAGAAATGGCCGAGTAATTAATGATTAATTAATCATTACGAATTTTCCAAATAAGGAAAACACAAAAATGCTTATATCTCGAAAACCGTGCTAGATAGAGCGATTTCGACGAAATTTTTGACCCACAGGGTATCTCTGCGGAGTAGTTTTCCCAATTTTCAAAAAATTTTTGTCTCGCCCAAAATGGCGGCCATTTTGAATTTTCGAAATTTTCGCAAAAATTGCAAAACACAAAAATGCTTATATCTCAAAAACCGTGCTAGATAGAGCAATTTCGACAAATTTTTTGACCCGCAGGATATCTCTGCGGAGTACTTTTCCCAATTTTCAAAAAATTTTTGTCTCGCCAAAAATGGCGGCCATTTTGAATTTTCGAAATTTTCGCAAAAATTGCAAAACACAAAAATGCTTATATCTCGAAAACCGTGCTAGATAGAGCGATTTCGACGAAATTTTTGATACAGGGATATCCCTCCAGAGTAGTTATCCCAATGTTGAAAAAATTTTTGTCTCGCCAAAAATGGCGGCCATTTTGAATTTTCGAATTTTTTGCAAAAATTGCAAAACATAAAAATGCTTATATCTCGAAAACCCTGCTAGATAGAGCGATTTCGACGAAATTTTTGACCCACAGGTTATATCTGCAGAGTAGCCATGCCAATTTTCAAAAAAATTTTGTCTCGCCAAAAATGGCGGCCATTTTGAATTTTTGAATTTTTCGCAAAAATTGCAAAACATAAAAATGCTTATATCTCAAAAACCCTGCTAGATAGAGCGATTTCGACGAAATTTTTGACCCACAGGGTATCTCTGCAGAGTAGTCATGCCAATTTTCAAACAAAAAATTTCTCGCAAAAAATGGCGGCCATTTTGAATTTTCGAATTTTTCGCAAAATTGCAAAACACAAAAATGCTTATATCTCTAAAACCGTGCTAGATAGAGCGATTTCGACGAAATTTTTGACCCACTGGGTATCTCTGCAGAGTAGCCATGCCAATTTTCAAAAAAATTTTATCTTGCCAAAAATGGCGGCCATTTTGAATTTCGGCCAATTTTTGCGCAAAAATTGCAAAACACAAAAATGCTAATATTTCGAAAACCGTGCTACATAGAGCGATTTCGACGAAATTTTTTATCTTCAGGGTATCTCTGCAGAGCAGCTATCCCAAAGAGCTTTCACTTGGTGAAGTTTCAGACCCATAGCTAATTGCTCACCTACTCAAAAAGAGTAAATGCGAATTACCTCTAAAAGTATTGCAGATGGCCAATTTTTCTCAAATAACTCATTCACCTACTTTTGGAAGAGCTTTCACATGGTGAAGTTTCAGACCCATAGCCAATTACTCACCTACTCAAAATGAGTAAATGCGAATTATCTCTAAAAGTATTGCAGATAGCCAATTTTTCTCAAATAACTCATTCACCTACTTTTGGGAGACCTTTCACATGGTGAAGTTTCAGACCCATAGCTAATTATTTACCTACTCAAAATGAGTAAATGCTAATTATCTGTAAAAGTATTGCGGATACCTAATTTTTATCAAATAACTCGTTCATCTACTTGTGGGAGAGCTTTCACATGGTGAAGTTTCAGACCCATAGCTAATTACTCACCTACTCAAAATGAGTAAATGTGAATTATCTCTAAAAGTATTCCAGATAGCCAATTTTTCTCAAATAACTCATTCACCTACTTTTGGGAGAGCTTTCACTCTGTGAAGTTTCAGGCCCATAGCTATTTATTCACCTACTCAAAATGAGTAAATGCTAATTATCTGTAAAAGTATTGCGGATACCCAATTTTTATCAAATACTCATTCATCTACTTGTGGGAGAGCTTTCACATGGTGAAGTTTCAGACCCATAGCTAATTACTCATCTACTCAAAATGAGTAAATGCGAATTATCTCTAAAAGTATTGCAGATAGCCAATTTTTCTCAAATAACTCATTCACCTACTTTTGGGAGAGCTTTCACTTGGTGAAGTTTCACACCCATAGCTAATTATTCACCTACTCAAAATGAGTAAATGCGAATTATCTCTAAAAGTATTGCAGATAGCCAATTTTTCTCAAATAACTCATTCACCTACTTTTGGAAGAGCTTTCACACACGAAAATGAAAAATTGTGAATATCTCGGAAAAGCTATTTCTTCTGCTTTAATGCTCGGCGGGAGATACACACCACGACAGTGGTCTTGACAAAAATTTTTGTCTCCCCAAAAATGGTGGCCATTTTGAATTTTCAAAGTTTTTGCAAAACACAAAAATGCTTATATCTCGAAAACCGTGCTATATGGAGTGAACTCAACAAAATTTTGGACCTGCTGGGTATCTCTGCAGAGTAGCCATGCCAATTTTCAAAATATTTTTGTCTCGCCAAATATAGCGGACATTTTTAATTTTTTTATTTTTTGCAAAACACAAAAATGCTTATATCTTGAAAACCGTGCTAGATAGAGCAGACTGCGCTGACTTTGGTTGCCACAACAGTATAAGGCTAGAAACGAAGCATTTTCTTAATACTTTAGCACTCACCTTTATATCCTTTTCGGGACGCTTTGTTTTTGCATAGCAAAAACATTATCTTTTTTTTTTGCGAGCGATCCTCTAGTTGATTTTGGAATTTTGATACAAATATACAGATATAATTGCTCATAATTGACGTTGTTGTTCTTTGAGTAATTTATGTCTGACGACTGGTGAAAAACCGTTAAAAATTTTTTTAAGAAATTTAGCTGAATCAGTTTTTACTTAAGGTTATTTTCTACAAAAAAAAAAAAATAAATAAATAAAAAACATCAATACATTTTGAAAATTTTACATTGAATTAATTTTTACACTTCCAACTGAAATTTCCAGTTATTTTATTCCAAGAATAAGCAGTTTTAAAATTCTAAAGATACAGCAGCTGTGTGAAAAGTGACTAGCATTGCTATTTTTGTTTTCAACAAAATAACGGGACTGTTCGAGGAAAAACTGTAGTGAAATACACTTTTATGACACTTCTGAAAAAAATCTTATTCCTTAATATTTTTCTTAGCATATCAGCACATTAATTTTTTTCTTTTGAGCTCTCTATTTTGAAAGAATATGAATCTCTAAATAAAGAGAAGGACAAATTATGAAGTGTGAGGTTTTTATCTGGTAACTATTTTGATTAACTTCCTTTTCCAGATTTCAACAACAACTATGACACGGAAGCTTGTGAGCAGGACTACAACTTCTCCAGTTTTACCTGCAATGCCACAGAAAACTCCACTGTTGATATAGGTGTGTAGCTTATACTAAGACCAGATATCATTGACGATACTTATTTGTCAAGCTATATGATTTGCCATGAACATTTTACTGAAAAAGACTATCCTACAATTTTTCTTCTGATACCAGAACAATTTAATTCGTTCTTCCATAAATAATAAATCATGTTTCCCAGGTGAAAAAAATCAAAATGAGCCTGCTTTGACTAATCCCTTTGACAAAGCAAGCAGTTACACACAAACAGGATAGTAACGAAACTTTCCATTTAAAACGTGCAGTAAAATCACTTTTGGTAAAATTCTGTTCAGGTAATTCTCGTTTATGTAAAATTAAATTTAAAGTCCATGGGAGGGCATTGAATTATTTATTATTTTTTTTTTGTAAGTTTCCAAATATTGTGGAAGTATTTTGTGATGTTCAAAGATTGGAATTAGCAGGGTTTATATGTGATGATTTCTCCAGCCTATTGTCGTACTTTCTTGATAGAGTTCAAGTCGTTTGTAGTTGCCCACCTTTTACCTCTCCTTTCAGACACAATCACATCCTGGATGCCGTGTGATAGAGATAAGAGTCTACTCTTTCTCCTGCTTGTGTTAGGCACAGTCTGGCTGGGATTACTGCTGTTTAACTTCACAAAAACGTGGGTGATAAAACTTATATAATGAAACATATCAGCTGATGTTCAAAATTATCCGCATTATCAATGTATTATCTTCCAAAGAATCACTGCAAGAGGGGCGTGTGATTCTTTATATTTTTAGTTGTTATTGGTAATATTTGCACTTGACATATTGTATAAAGCCTTCAGGTGATAGTAATGTAGCAATTCATTGTTGCAACAAAAGAAAATGTACGTACAAAAGGAAGCAGTTTGGGGCCCAACGTCAGGAAATGTAATACTTGAATATGTTTAATTTGAGGTTCTACTTGCACAAACTGTGCTGCATATGTGACTAAGCAGGAGAGAAACTTGCCTTTTATGTTTCCATGTCAAAGTATTTATTTATTGAAAGGTAGATAAGCCAATGACATTTTAATTTCAGACCATTCCTGAACACTGCTCAGCGTGAGTTGTTGGCGGACTATGCCCTGCCTGTGGCTGTACTTTTCATGTCATTCTTTGGTACATATGTATTCAGAGATGTAGAGTGTAAGTACATATATGTACCCTTAATATGGAAATGCTATTCAACTAAAGTACACTGGCATTGATTTATGTTAAATTGAAACTTTCACATGAAGGCGCTGGTTCATGGAAGGTCTCTGCATCTTAACATTCACTCAACTCTCTGGAAATGCTCATGAAGTGGAAATTATTATGTCAGTTCTTTTATAGTCATCTAATTAGAAATAAAATAGATTATATTTCTTCGCAAAATTCAATTTTATACATCTAGATGCTCAATTTTCTGGTTTTCTATTATTTCTTTTATTATATTGTTACAAAAAGTATCCATATGAGAGCAACAATAACCAGTGTTTTTCAGAGCTTGTGTTAGGGCTCCAAGTGAGGCAACTGTTACTCTATGTATTGGTAAACATCAGGCATCACTGGACAAAAATAATATATATGCATACACTCAAAATTATATGAATTTCACACTTTTAAATTGATTATTCTTATTGGAGATACATGTGTACCTCATTCGGGTGTAAAATTAAGTACCAAAATATATATAAGATATCATGGAATACATGCAAAGTGTGCATCTTTTCTGGAATTTGGATATTTTCTTTTTGGATAGCAGGATGTTAGATGATATTCTGATCAATTTTGATCTTTGTTTGAATTATATTTACAGTAAAACCATTTTCCTACCAAGACCAGCTTGTGTTCAAACAGACCCACCTGGCCCGACTGACAGTGCCAGCCATCTTTGCTGGCATGGGTCTGGGTTTCTGTCTCTCCCTCCTCTTCTTCATGGACCAGAACATCTCTGCAGCCATGGTCAACAGCCCAGAAAACAAGTAGGTCCATTAGTGGTTAAATTACATGCAGAATCTGAATACAGGCAACAGCCCAGAAAACAAGTAGGTCCATTAGTGGTTAAATTACATGCAGAATCTGAATACAGGCAACAGCCCAGGAAACAAGTAGGTCCATTAGTGGTTAAATTACATGCAGAATCTGAATACAGGCAACAGCCCAGAAAACAAGTAGGTCCGTTAGTGGTTAAATTACATGCAGAATCTGAATACAGGCAACAGCCCAGAAAACAAGTAGGTCCATTAGTGGTTAAATTACATGCCGAATCTGAATACAGGCAACAGCCCAGAAAACAGTAGGTCCATTAGTGGTTAAATTACATGCCAAATCTGAATACAGGCAACAGCCCAGGAAACAAGTAGGTCCATTAGTGGTTAAATTACATGCAGAATCTGAATACAGGCAACAGCCCAGAAAACAAGTAGGTCCATAAGTGGTTAAATTACATGCCAAATCTGAATACAGGCAACAGCCCAGGAAACAAGTAGGTCCGTTAGTGGTTAAATTACATGCAGAATCTGAATACAGGCAACAGCCCACAAAGCAAGTAGGTCCATTGGTGGTTAAATTACATGCAAAATCTGAATACAGGCAACAGCCCAGAAAACAAGTAGGTCCATTAGTGGTTAAATTACATGCAGAATCTGAATACAAGCAACATCCCAGAAAACAAGTAGGTCCATTAGTGGTGAAATAACATGCCAAATCTAAATACAAGCAACAGCCCAGAAAACAAGTAGGTCCATTAGTGGTTAAATTACATGCAGAATCTGAATACAGGCAACAGCCCAGAAAACAAGTAGGTCTATGAGCGGTTTTGTTACATACATGCAAATATTCAACATTCAAGAAAAGAAGAAGGTCCCGTAGTGGTTATGTTCAGTATAAAACAGCAGGAAGTGTACATTTGGGAAACTGAAACTGAGTTCATAAAATTAAATACACATATTGTTGGAGTTTGCATGCATTTTTATTCTTTCAACTTTCTACACTCAGGCTAAACATGGACATTGGGATCTGGGATCATTGGGATCTGTTGTGACATTTTTACACAGATTAAGGAAAGGCATGATGCATCCCCATTGGGAACTGGTTCTGTTTGTGTTCTAACTATATTATTGCATTTTATGCATGTTAATGAAAGATAAGATGCATCACCATTGGCATCTGGTGTAATTGTATTATATGCTCAATGTTTATTGACAAATTTTCACACAGCTTTAAGACATGGTATAACCCCATGGGGCATTGTCTCATTTTTTTTATATGTTCAGATTTTATTATCACATTTTCTACCAGGTTAAAGAAGGGCACAGCGTACCACTGGGACTTGCTGGTGATTGCTGTGCTGAATGCTGTGCTAACCTTTTTTGGGATGCCGATGATGCACGGAGCCTTGCCCCACTCGCCTCTCCACGTCAGAGCCATGGCAGACATGCAGGACAGGGTGGATGAGGGACATGTATACCAGACGTAAGTACACCAGAAAGTATTACACAACCCACTGCTTGAGGTCTCACACTTTGCCTCATCAGTATATAAGTCTACTAAGCATTTTGGCCTGTGCTTTGCATATAATACTCCAAAGATTTGGAATGATCTGCCTAATGTTGTATATTCAGTCACTTCCCTCTCCTTGTACAGAAAGACGTTGAAAACCTATCTCTTTGCATAAGCATACCCACCCTAGTGTCTGTGTTTTTTTACAGTCTTCCTCAGTGGTGTTGGCACCTTCTATGGCGCTGGTTATATGGATCTTAGCTTTTCTGTATTATCTGCCGAGAGTCTTTCTTTAATGTAGAGATTAAGCACCATAAAAGTACTTTAGAATTAGAATTTGTTAAAAAAAAAAGAGGAAACGAAACAAAACAGTAGTGTGAAGCCATGAGTATACAAGGTGGACTCTGGGTGTGTATACCAGACATAAGTAGACATGAATACAGCATGAAGTGGATGCAAGAGTCATCTGTATACAAGCTACTGGCATACAATACAGTGGCGTTAGATTTGCTCATATACATACACAATACAACATTGAAGCCTAAAACTGACTCAAAAAGAAATTTTTTTTTCAGCTTTTATAGAGTTTAGTATATCAGGCATGAGTGTACAAGATTTTTTTTATGAAACCGAGACCTTAAGTTTTAGGACTGTAGATCTGCAGATCTGAAAAGGTTGCTTTGCAGATATATGAATGTGGTATTTACCTTGGCATATGATATTCTCTACCGAGGTCAATCTCATGGATTAATGCATCTAAAAGCAAAATTCACTGCAAATGAGCAGTAAGTTAGATAAATGACCTGAAATTGTTCCTAAATCACAAGTTTAATAAGAATCTGTCATACGCAAATTTAAAATAACATGGCTGTCTCTGGCAAATTTGATATTACTATGTAAATTTTTTTTTTGCGCATACAACACCATTTTCTTTTTGGTTAGACTAAAATTAGTTCTGACTAATTTGGCATATTGGTGCTATAAAACTAAACCTGTGGGATAATTGTTTATTTCCTTTCCATATTTCCAGGATCTTACATGTGCGAGAGAATCGCATCACTGCACTGGTTTCTCATGTTTTGATTGGTGTGTCCATCTTCATGTTACCAGTACCTCTGGTATACATTCCACGGGCTGTTTTAGATGGGCTGTTTCTCTACCTGGCTGCTACTGCACTCACCAACAACCAGATGTTTGAGAGGATATTGCTACTATTTACTGAACAGGTGATGCAAATGAAATTCAAACAAAGCAGGTTACCCTAATCTGATATACATTGAACTGAAAGGGTTACTTTAGTGTAATATAAATTACACTAAAATAATGTACACTGAGCAGTTTACTTCAGTGTAAAATAAGCTGCAGTGATAAAGTTATAGTGTTGCTTCTAGGATGCGGGATACTTAATTTTTCTCAAGATTTAGTGCTCACCTGCAATTTGTTAGATTTGGCGCAGTTGGTAAAACACATGGACTGCCCCACATTCTGAATCTAAGTAGTAACTCTAATTTGACATATAACTTGCACATGTACCACACTGGAATGCATACTCGTGGTATTACTGTAGTCCATGATTTTAATACAACCCTATTCATTTCTCCAGGTGGCATAGCCCCCTATCCCACTGTGTTAGGCATGTGCCTTATACCCCATTCACACTACAGGGGCTATCCCCAGCGGTAGTCCGTGTCCTTCAATTACTGTCCTAGGTTTGTATGCAACCTTGTGAGACACTGGCGAAATGTCCATTACATGGCACATCCTTCGGAAGTTTTAAAATGTTTAAAATTTATTACTGAGGGCATGCACAGAGGAATGCAAGCATGTGCAGATGAATTTCTTGCTACAGTAACTGACGGTGTGGTCCACGGTGTATATGAGGTTGTGACTCCCTTGTCTTTCGGTGTAATAGGGCGACATATGGCGAGTGGATGTAAATGGACATTTCGCCACTGTGTCACAAGGTTGCATACGAACCTTGGACCGTAATTGAAAGACAGGGACTATTCACCAAACTTGGACTACCGCTTGGGATACTGTCTGTAGTGCGAATGCTACACCAAATCTAGAAAGATATGAGGCGTGCTTGGAGGCGGTTCTGCTGCCTCGGAAAACCTGTAACCGCGGGACGTACCACATGTAGTGGGAATTGGGAATTTAAAGAAGATGTCCCACCTCTACTCCATGTCTCAGTGTAAATGTATTCTTTTCTACAGGCAGTATACCCCCTAACTGGGTGAGGTAAGTGCCACAGTGGAAGGTGTATGTGTGCTATAGCTGTAGTCCATATAGTAATATAACCCTATTTGTTTTCCAGGCAGCCTACCCCCCTAACCACTATATTAGACGTGCCACAGAGTAAGGTGTATGTAATATAACCCTATTTATTTTCCAAGCAGGCTACCCCCCTAACCACTATATGAGACGTGCCACAGAGGAAGGTGTATGGAATATAACCCTATTTATTTTCCAGGCAGCCTACCCCCCTAACCACTATATGAGACGTGCCACAGAGGAAGGTGTATGGAATATAACCCTATTTATTTTCCAGGCAGCCTACCCCCCTAACCACTATATGAGACGTGCCACAGAGGAAGGTGTATGGAATATAACCTTATTTATTTTTCAGGCGGCCTACCCCCCTAACCACTATATGAGACGTGCCACAGAGGAAGGTGTATGGAATATAACCCTATTTATTTTCCAGGCAGCCTACCCCCCTAACCACTATATGAGACGTGCCACAGAGGAAGGTGTATGTAATATAACCTTATTTATTTTTCAGGCGGCCTACCCCCCTAACCACTATGTGAGACATGTGCCACAGAGGAAGGTGCACCTCTTCACACTGTTCCAGGTCATACAGCTTGGGGTGATGTGTGCCTTTGGATTTTCACCCATTGCCTACATGAAGATGTGCTTCCCAGTGCTTATCTTACTCCTCTTGCCAATCAGGTGGGTGCTCACTGTGACCAGATGTTTCTTTTACAAATCAATCAAATATTTGTTTCTGTGCAGTAAAATATCTTGTCTGATTTTAAATAAAAAGAGATATAAATATTAAGTTGAAAGCAGTGATATATTTATTTCATAGCTTGTACACAAGATGATCAGATACTGCATGGCAAGTAATAGTTACAAAAGAGAAACCTAAACAAAACAAAACTATAATGATAGTAACGGTAGGCTGGTATGAAATTCATTTAAAGTCATGTATACCATAGATGGATACTACTATTTCATATAAAGTATTAAACTTAATAAAATCTTAACTTACTGAATAATTAGTAGTTTTTAATGATGGCAATTCAGATTCAGTCTTTCTAAGTTTCATGAATAAATGTGTGATTTGCCATTAGAAACATTTTTGTTTGTGTATTGTAGACATAAACTTGTGCCTCTTGCTATAGAGAAAAAGTACCTCAAGTCTATAGATGGACATGCATGATCACGTCATCAGCAGGAAAGGGACCATTGCCCGTTGTGCTTGTTATAGTATCAATTTAACAAGGCAAATACATTGAATTATAATATGTAATGTAATGTACCCAGTCTGTACCCGCCTTGTCATATGTCTAACATTTTATACAAGTTTTTAACTGTAAAAGGTGTTTTTTGTAATTATGAGAGATCTGTATCTGGACTCAGAGACATTTTGGTTGAGGTGGTTAATGTCACTCAGTATCTGAGTAATGATGGTAATTTCCTGACTAACATTTCTTATTTAAATAGTTTAATAGACCCAGATTTTATTCTTAGATTTTAATTGTGTGTGTTTCCAAAACGGAGTAAAACTTAAGTGGTTTTTCCAGATTTAAAAAAGTGAATAGGATTTGTAAAATAAAGTGGACTTTAGATAACTAAAACTTCCAGATAACCACATGATATGGATCTAGGTATGGTTAACTTCTGCTTAAACTATCACAGACAGCATATTCTTTTGTTTGAACCTGAAAACTGGTTTGGTAAGTCCTTCCTGTTACCACCAGGATAGAGACCTTTGCCGATTACACTTCTTATTGTATGATACACACAAAAACCTCACTACTGTGATAAAAATTGATAACCTGTCAGTTGTGTTACTTTCTTGATACGTTTGCATCTATTTTGTTGTATTTCAAATTTTTGTATAAATGACTGATGCCTTGATTATTAACTGGGACTGCTCAGTGAGTTGTTAAGTTGTACATATGTTATTTGTTATATGTAATTAGGTGATTGTTGAAAATGAGACATTGAAACTTTTTATAGCTTTATCCAAGTTTGCGGTTGACTTCATTCAGTTGCCTTTCAGCACAGACTTTGCATTTTATACAAAAATGTTGTATAATTTTATTCCTAAGTGTACAGAATGTATATTGTAAGTAGCATCTTGTCATAAGGTTTCAGCAATTCAGATATTGTGGAATCTAAAATGAAATGAGTTGCATGCTTCTTTATTTTCTCTTTCCCTTCTTAAAATGCTTAAAACTGTATATTTTCAATTTACTGCAGACATACGGGTGCACAAAGTTCACAAGTTTATACTTAGTGTGTACATACAGTAGTTGGTTGAGGTTTTTATGGCATTGCATTTGTAAAGCAGTCGTTTGAGTGTTATTATTGACCATAGAACACAAATGATTTTTCAGATTATTTGTTGTTTGTGTATTGTAGACATAAACTTATTCACAATAGTTCAGGTTATCAAGTGTTTACATGTTTGACTTAGAACCTTACTAATCGAATCCCAAGAAGATAAGGAAGATTGACATTCATGCAGAATTTTCATGTTGGCATTTTGTGTGTTGCTTCCGCTGCCTTTGAAACCTTAATGAACTCAGTATCTTGCTGGATCATGTCTTGTTTGATCTTGTAGGTACTGCCTTGTAGTCATTCTCTTACCTATCACACCAACTCAGTTACCATAAAATTGGCTCTGCACTATCAGACTTGTGTGAACTTGAATTTGGCAATGCACAGTGTTCTGAAATCCCACCAATTATGTTTTTGTATATAATGGTTTTTGACAGCTCAGCTTTACACTTAGTCATCAAAATATTCCACTGGTATCTTATGAAAAATCAAAACAGTCTTTTGTCAGTGAATCAATAGCGCCATAAAAAATTTACTTTTACAAAAAGTGAAATAAAGACCTGTTCCAATGTGACCTGAACTATTGAAAAAATGAATGCATAAACCCAGTTTTATTTTCCTTATTCTGGTTTTACCATAAAAACAACAATTGTAGCGACAATTTTACAGATTATATCCAGTCAGAATCTGAAGTGTAATTTCTGGTCAGATTCCAGTAAGTTACTTTTTGTAGAATACATTGGGAAAATAACACATTGTTTAGATATCTGTATAAGTTTGTTACTGTAGTCCATTGCTCAGTAATCCACTAGACCATTGTATAACTGTGATGCTATGGCAGGGGGTGTATATTACATATCAGATATAGTCCAAATGTATTATTACTGACAATGCTTGACTCCTTATATAAATACACAAAAGCTCACTTCATTTTTAGTCGAATCTTTGATTCGAGTTATGTACTGAGTTGCGGCCACGATTTTAAATTGGCCGTTTAAAGCCTTAAATATCAAATTCTGAATAATATTTGTTCACATATCGGTACATTAAGGTGTATATTATACACTCTGCCATTTTGAAGATTTTTAATGCTTTTATTCAGTTATATTTTATGAAGTAAACAGCATGTCTGGCACTACGTCTGGCTTTCTCTAAGGTCCCGTATGTCCTAGAAACTATTGTGTTTGCTATTGTTATGGTCTACTCGAAGGAGTCTTTTTTAACCGTTTTGTCTGCTGGTGAAGCCCCAATTAATTTATTTGTCTGCTGGTGTATCACGCACTCACTGTTAGTGTAAAATTGTTGTCTGCGCATCTACCCATTTGTCAAACAAATAAACCGCAAAGAAATTAATGAATGAAGTGACGTCACGGTAGTACTATACATTTTTCGTTTAGCCAATCAAAATCGAGGACACCTCTGGCAGAGACAATGAAAATATTCAAACTCCGTAGTTCTACATTCAACCACTCGAAGGCGCTTTTGCATGTCCTAGAATACTTCATCGGTAAAATACAGCATAATCTGTGTGTCCCTATTATCGCTCATTGTGGCTATCGTAATATTGTAGAAACAACACACGAATACTTACAATTTGCTTCTGTAAAATATCCATATACAGTACTATATATCCACGCTTCAAAATTGAAATATGTCTTCTCATTTCAAAATCAAATTTCAAACTGCAAGTCCGTGAACAGGAAATATGCTTGTAGTTTTCGTCTTAAAGCACGAAAACCCCCACAAAGAACTGCCGTGACTGCGCATATTTGCTCATTAATATTAATGAGGCAAGTCCATGAACAGGAAATATGCTGGTATTTTTCATCTTAAACCAGCCTTGTAAAATATTGTCATAAACCCCCTCAAAGAACTGCCGTGACTGCGCATGTTTGCTCATTAATATTAATGAGGCAAGTCCGTGATTTTCATCTTAAACCAGCCTTGTAAAACTGCGCATCTACAGTCCCTTTAAACCTTTCACATCGCGTCACTACAAATACCCATCTCGCGACACAAATCTGAAAACTTCCCTGATAGCGGTTTCCAAATGCGGGCGATAATACAGAGTTTACAGATTTCAACACCCAGTGCTGTCCTAAGATTCGACTTTGTGGTTGGGTGAAGGCCAGCCACTTTACTCTTGTCTGTTAAATGTTATTCAATCTTGTACAAATGTTAATGCATGGTACACGAGATCAATCCCACAGTGTAGTTGAAAAAATAAATATTTTCATTAAATCATACAAATTCAAATTATTAGATCTCTGTTGACAACAGTTAATTTACTTCTTACGTGTATCCAGTAGATACAAGGGAATTTTAATCCATTTAGTTTCCTCTCATTACGGTGAATTAACATCCATTTGGTACATTTGAAAAACTCTTTCAACTTTTTAACAAATTATATTTCACTGAAGAGAATTTTGAAATTTAAAAAAATGTGCTTGTTTGTACACAATACTGAACAGTGTGTGCTATTTGTAAAAACATTAGCTGTAGATTTTATAAAGTGTTTCAGACTTAAACCACCAAAGATGAATTAATACTCTTTGCCAATGCTACTATAATTTACTATGTAAACCCACTGGGGCTAAAGTAGTTTTAAAATGTAGGGGGCTACCAGTAAAAATAATTCTTAAGAAATGATAAAATTCTATCCTATATTTTTGTGCATTTTGTAACTTTTATACTGATTTTATTGAAGAACTGCCATGTTTTGGTTTCACAAATTTCACATCCTGTCTGTATGCGTGTCAATTGGAGATGTACTAGAACACATCTTTTTCCGAAGCAGTTTTGTATTGGCTGGATATACATGGTAGGGTGAGTTTAATAGGGAGGGGGGATTTATATGGTGAAGTATGGTATATTGCATAGTGCTCTAAGTATGAATTGGTTCATTTTGCCTGTGGTTATTATTGATACAATGAACTTTATGCTTGAGAATGTATATTTCACTGGGATTCTTTGAGGAAAAAAGCCCAGAGGCTTTGGTAATGGGATGTATATACAGGGAAAAAGCCACTAGCAAAAACACAGTACACTGATTTTTATAGAAATTTTGAAGAATGTACAATTTTTTCAAAATTCAAAAGTTGATTTATGGCATTTGCTTTATCTGTACTATTGGTACTTTTGGGATATATAATCTCAGAGATTAATTTATCATAATTTCATTGTAAATTAAGCATATTCGCTGATGTATTCAGGTCTTTTTAGAGTTTTTAATTTGTTTTTATGATTTCATTCCAATAAATTGTACAGACAACCTATTTTTGTATCAATAATGATTACTTTGAGCCACAGGATAATATTAAAGCTTTGTTGTTTAACTTTCAGACAAGATGCTCAACTGAACCATATTTGCAGCTTTGTCAACGATTTACGTATTAATTTTTTAGAGATATAAAAATTGCCAATCTTGGTTGCCAGAACCCTAGCCCGCAGGTACAACTAAAGGGCAGCAACACAGATTTGGGAAAATTTTAGGAACAACTTCAGTTGTAAGAAGTACACAGAATCCATGAAATGTCAGATGTAAGATTCACAAGCCATGATTTCTTACAAGTTGTTTTCATATTTTGAAGCCCCAGAACCAATTATAAGGGAGATGTAAAGCCCTTTTAGCATGATGACCCTACATGCCCTTAAAGCAGGGGTCAAAGGTCAAATTTGACACTTGCAAAAGATTTGCAGACCACGATTGCAGACCACAACTATAAACATTCTCTGCAAATTTGGTGAAGATATCTTCACAAATGAATGAGATATAAAGCTTCATTTAAAAATGTGACAAATGCACACATGCATGCAAACACACGCCCGCGGGCTTTTCATAATCTCCCAACTCTGGCCTTGGCCGGCGGGAGTTAAAAAAACAACTGAAGTAACATCAGTTTAAAAGTGCCCCTTTTTCAATTAAGAAGTTTAAGACCAAAAAGTTTTTAAATCATTGCCATGGCAACAGGTGTTGCCAGATATCCTCAAAAACCTACTCAGCTCTAGATGCTGTTTTGGTGAACATATCCGGAAAATGTGAAAGTCCATGCATTGGTTTAGGGTGTGGAACACCCACAAACGTTAAAAGCCAAAAATATTCAAAGTTTTGCCATGGCAACAGTTGTCAGATACACCCAAGAACTAATCATCTCTAGATCCTCTTGGAGTATACATACCCAGGAATTTTGGTGAAAATCCATGCATGGGTTTTGGCTGTGGAACACCCACAAAATTAAAGACCCAAAAATCTTAAAAGTGCTGCCATGGCAACAGTTACAACCAGATACCCCTCAAAACCTAATCAGCTCTAGATCCTCTTAGGGTCAATATACTCTGAAAGTTTGGTGAAAATCGGTGCATGGGTTTAGGCTATGGAACACCCACAAACTTTAAGACCCCCAAATCTTAAAAGTGTTGCCATGGTATCAGTTGTTGCCGGATATCCCCCAAAACATAATCAGCTCTAGATCCTCTTGGAGTAAAGATATCCTAAAAATATGATAAAAATCTGTGCAAGGGTTTAGACTGTGGAACTCTCACAAGCTTTATGCCCGCTGCTACCACTGTCGCCACAGTTGATGACTATAAGCCCAGCCTTTATGGACTGGGGTCAAAAGCACAGACCAAAGTGACCCCACTTATGATGGCAAAGGCTCCATACATATAAGGCCAATTTTCTGCAGTTTCTGATAATAAATTTCAATATCAACAATCCACACTGTAATAGAATACAAATTTCCTTAAGTAGAAAAGGTTTTCAATTTTAAGAAATCAAACAAAACTAATCCAGAAGTGTGAAATTCAGAGGTCCTGTAATGAAACCTGTTATCCTGGTGTGGCATTTCTCCTTGTGTACACATTTTTGCCTAGATTTTACAATGCAATGAAGTTCAGACAAGGCTACCATTTTATTGCGTTAATACATCCTATCCAATGGACAATTGCTAATCTGGTTGGCGCAGACCGGCCCGCCAAACGCCAGAAAAAGACGTTCTGTGTTTCCACCGGCTGGCCGGTCCCAGTACTGTACATTCGCTAGGTTGCGCATGGTATTTACTTCCTGTCTACACAACATGACGTCATAGCATCTTTTTCGTTTGGCGCGTGTACTGTGCAAACGTGTTTCAACATCTCCAGAGTTTTTAAAAGAAAAAGTGTGCATTATGACGGATTTTCAACCTTATTTGGGAATATTTTAGTGTAGAAATGTTATCTTCATATCAAGCACGGATATGCCTTAGGAAATCTGTTGGAAACGCTCCCTAGCTGACTCAATATAGTGTTGATGATAGGGCAGTAATCGACGAGAAATATGAAGGCAGCCATTTTTCTAGTTTCCTCCCATTCAACCATGGTGTTGTTAGGGGCAGATCGACAATATTAAGGAAATAATGGATATACTACTTACAGGTATTTTTATCCGTGTCTTTTGTTGAATGTACCTTCTGTAACTTTCCAGTTCAATCACCATAGAAACGTCTTTTCTAGTACTACGAATAGAAATCACGGACAACTTCGATCTACGTAGTTTTGAACACTGCAAATAGAAGGAATTCCCCAAGAGGTGCATTCTTCAGAGTGCACTGGTACCGACTTCTCTGCTGTAAAGCATCAGTCACACCAGCCTAGCTCGAGTATTTAGTGTTTTTTCATCAGAAGCAAGAGATGAATTCTTCAGATTTCTTCAGAGCGCACTGGTCCAGACATCTTTGCTGTAAAGCATTAGTCGACTGGCAAGCACATGTTCAGCCGACCTCACCTAGTATTTACATAGAAGGACTTTCATCTTCAGAGCGCACTGGTCCAGGCTTCTCTGCTTTTAAAGCATCAGCCAACCGGCCAGCTCAAAAGAACGCGACCTCTGACGTCATATCCAGTCAACCAATCGCGTGTCCTTCCGACCAATCACGAAGCAGGTCACGTGTTTTCACCAACCAGGAAGGTCGGAAGTGCATTCTTCAGAACTCACGTCTACGGTGACTACAGTCCCTGCTTTGCAGACCCGGCCTGGTTGTCGTTAGTGGGGTTTTGTGGACTGTAAAGTTGCCGGTAAAGCATCACACAAAGAACGCGAATACTGACGTCATCTCCAGTCAGCCAATCGCGTGTCCTTCCGAACAATCACAAAGCAGGTCACGTGTTTTCGCCGACCAGGAAGGTCGGAAGTGCGTTCTTCAGAACTCACGTCTTCTGCGATTCCAGTCCCTGCCTTGCAGACCCGGCTTCGTTGTCGGTAGTGGGGTTTGTGGATGAGCAGAATACTGCGCATTTGCATGTTTAAGTATCACAAAAGAACACCACAACTGACGAGCTCCAATCAGCCAATCGCGTGTCTTCCGACCAGCAAGCTTGTCACGTGACACACCGAACACCAAGTGTTTCTAAAAGTAGTTCACAAGGACTTTCCCAGCAACTGTCAAATCTACACAGTCCTTACTGTACAGTGCTTCACCCCAACTGGTTACATAGAAAAAGCTGGCTAAATGTAGCCCAGTAGCCGTCTAAATTCATTGGTGACCCCAGCCTGCCAGTTTTTTGTGCCGATTACAGAGACTTACTGTTTACAGCGAGTTACCGGTTATGGAGTCTTGGTACCGGACAGAGTTGCCTAATGTAAATTTGGTTACAGAATTCTTAGACCGGTCAGTGGTCTTGGTGATATGACAGGCTACACCCAAGCTCCTGCCAGGCAGCCTTACCTTATCAAAAAAAAAAAAGAAAAAAAGACAAGCTCTTCATCATGTCCGGCCAAGGGTCAGCCATCTCACAAATGACAATTACTGTGTAAATGCTGCACCTTGCAGGATGCTGGCCTGGGACAAGAGTCTTTTAAATGTGAAAAGTTGTGTCAGCCCCACCGGACCAGACCACAGCAAGAACAGAGAGACTGGTTACTTGGATCATTGTCACCAGACCGGACCAGAGGCCGGGGGGGGACAGAAATGACTATCAAATGTCCCAAATGTGGCACACAACTGCCTGTAGGGTCCAGATCGGGTAACCGGCTGCTGGCAACCGACCATGGCCTTAGAGGGTTTCCTGACCTTCAGGTCAACCCAGGCCTGGGCCTATAGGTCTCCTGACGAAGTCAGTCTAGACCATAGGTTAAAATTTGCTATTACTTGTGAGTTCACATAAGTCCCTAGTAACTTACCCGCCGACCAAGCGGTAGTTATTCAGCAATTGTCCATTGGATAGGATGTATTAACGCAATAAAATTGCAAATTTAATAAGTAAATTAAATTTTTATAAGTTAATACCCTATGATGTCCCTATCCAATGGACACACAAGACCCTCCCACCGACCCCGCTATCAGCTTACTAGGGGTCTAATAGGTTTAGACAACGAAAAAGATGCTATGACGTCATGTTGTCTAGACAGGAAGTAAATACCATGCGCCACCTAGCGAATGCACAGTACTGGGACCGGCCAGCCGGTGGAAACACAGGACGTCTTTTTCTGGCATTTGGCGGGCCGGTCTGCGCCGACCGGATTAGCAATTGTCCATTGGATAGGGTATTAACTTATAAAAATTTAATTTACTTATTAAATTTGCAATTTTATCTGGTACAATAAATGAAACATATATTATATAGTTGCCATGAACAGTGGAGGTCCAGGTTAAAAGTGTTAATGACAGACCCTGAAATTATTGCCATTACTGGATCTAAATCTTTCGGATATAAAACGAGCACTCAAATAACGGATTCTCCCACCAAGGCCCTGTTGGACTGACTAGATAATTAATTAGGGCAATTTTCTAGAATGATTTTTATTGCGTTAATACATCTTACCTAATGGACAATTTATTATACCAGTCAGTGCAGACCGGCCCGTCAAACGTCAGGAAAAGACATCCTGTGTTTCCACCAGCAGGACCAATCTAGTATTGTCCATTCGCTAGGTTGCACATTGTACTTTCTTCCTGTCTAGACAGTGTGACGTCATGGCATCTTTTTCGTTTGGCACGTGTATTATACAGAAGTGTTTTGTTGAAATTGAAGAAAATTTAAACACGGCATCACCAGGCCAAAAGAGAGGGGCCTGCAGTCATTTAATGGCAGCGTTTGATAGTCATTCACACTGCACACGCTGTCATGACAAATGCAAAGGTAAGGACCCCTGTGTGTTGCATAAAGAAGTAACGTTCTGCCCAGTGATCGGCGAATGCAGCTTGCCACACTCTCCTATACTATAAAGTTATTAAAGAAAAGAAAGAGGGAGACAACACTAGTTCACTAGCCTCTGTCAATGAAAAGAAACAGCTGAAATCTCCACATAAGGTGTGGCCAGAGAGAAAACTAAACTGGCCAGAACCGACCTTCAAGACTGAAAGTGACACCAACAAAGGCCCCACCAGCCGGTGCAGTAAAAACTTCCAAGCGTTTCATCCCATCGAACCAGTCTGTTGCCCAACCTCAGCATGTTGGCTGAATGGAACCTGTTGACCAACCTCAGCCTGTTGACTGACAGTCTACCAGACTGACCGACCAAGCCAGCACCGACAAGGTTCCTACTCCGCAAGGGTACAGACAGCTACTGATGAACTTAAATACTTGATGAACTTCAGTGGACAATGGAGCATTTATCAGACTTTTTATTTGTATGGCCAAGCTTACACTTGCCAGAAGGGATGCCTACCTATCTCACATCAGATCCGGCATTAAACCCGACAACCTGTTTTCTCTGAGAACAGCACCTCTCCACATGGCTACCCTTTTTCCTGATAGTGTATTGAAGAAAGCCAAGGAAGACATTGCTAGTTATGAAAGAAAGGGACACTCGAACTCATCTCACAAAAACAGTCACTATCACCCTTATGAGAGACCCAAGAAATCACATAACAACAGCAAGTCCGACAAACCAGCTTGGAAAACTATCGGTTCCCGTAGTCATGGGAGAAAACACAAGGGCAAGTCAAGTAACTACTCATCACGAGCAACAAAGGGTCAGTCTCTTGTAAATGATAATCATTGGGTAGCTCCAATGTGTGCATGGTGACTGACCGGTATCTTATCAGACATTAAATGTAAAATCATTTGTTGCAGATCATGTACATTTTGCTGTAGGCTAGCTGCGAAAGAAAGGCTTAACTCCAGTTATTGTACGAGTAAAGTCATTAAAGTATGTAAAAGATTTTTCCTGTGTAGATCAATTGATTTATGTCCAGAATATCACAAATGACCCAGTTGTTGCTAAAGACCTGCCTGTAGGGGCAAGGTTGCACCAATTTTGGGAAACATTGGCAGCCCTAGGTGCCAGTCCCAAGGTCATAAGAATCCTCAGAGATGGCTACACTTTCCTCTTCAGATCCGGCCTAACCTTACAAGGTCACCAACCTTCATAAGTGGCTATGTACATCCCCTCAGGAACAGCTACCTGATGGAGGCATTACATACACTTATGCAAAAGAGTGCAGAAGAACTGGTGAAAGCTCAGATAAATCTAGGTTTCTTTAACCAACTTTTCTTGGTTCCAAGACCCAACAATCGGTGGAGACCTATATTGGATCTCAGTACTCTGAAAAAATTTCTAAAGACAGAATTTCAAAATAGAAACACCAAAGACTACAAGGACCTCCCTCCAGCCAGGAGAGTGGGTAATGTCTATAGACTTCAAGGACGTCTACTTCCACATACCAATACAGGATCAGCCCAGGAAGTACCTATGTTTTCACATGCAGGGTCAGTTCTACCAATTCAAAGCACTACCTTTTGGTATGTCCCTAGCACCCATTGAATTTATAGTGGCCAAGGTCAAACTGATGGCTTTTCACAAGGGTGTAAGAATCCACCAGTACCTAGACGACTGGTTGGTCAGAGCCAGATCCAACCAAACCTGTCTCCATCATACACAGACCCTGTTAGATATTGTCGGGAATTAGGTTGGATAGTAAACATGGAGAACAAAGAAGAGTGAGAACAAAGAAGAGAAGATTGAAGAAGAGTCGAGTAGCAAACTTGTAGATTCAGCTTTGGTTTCAGTGGTGGGGGTAGCGAAAGACAGACAAGATTTGAACTCAGAAGAGGCAAGTAGTACCCCTGGTGCAAAAGCCAAGAAGACGGAGTTCAGAAGAGTCGAGTAGCAGAAATTCTAAAGACAAGAAGACCGAAGCATCCAAAGAAAACAGCAAGGCTGTTTAGAAGTCTTCACCTGCCAAAGCTCATAAGGCCTTCACAGACAGTAAACTTTTGGCAATGAACTAGAAATGGTCGAAATGTTTTAGTAGATTGGAGGCAATGCTTTTATCGAAGACTTTCAACCAGCCAAAGCCGGTTTTTCAGCCAGTTGTCGTCTGTCCAGCCAAAACTCCACCACCCGGTGGTGTAGACAATACTCAGCCCACCTTTGAGCCTCAACCTACCAACCAGCACTCAACAGCCGACCAACCAACCGGCCACTCTTCATCAGTAGCCTGCTCACCGGCCTAAGTCTGATAACTGGCCTAGTGCTACCACCACTCACTTGGCTTTTACGAAGTCCGGCCTGAAACAGGATAAACTGGCTCCACTGGACTTACCTACACTGTTTCCAGACTCTGTTGAAGAGGGTTGAAGAGGATATTGGCAGATTTAAAGACAAGGGTCGGTCACATGGACAGTCCGGTGGCAGGAGGGACAATCGTTTCCACCCTTACAAACAGCCACAGGAACAAAAGTCTGGTAAACCAGCTTGAAAACAACTGTGACACTTCAGCAAGAAGAAAGGTGGTCATCAGCAAACAAGTTCTCATCACGTCCGGCTAGGGGTCAGCCATCTAATTAATGACAATTACTGTGTAAGTGCTCCAGTACCAAGGCGGCTGACCCGGAGCAAAGAAACTATAAAGTGTGTAAACTTGTGTCAGCTCCACACGACTGGACAAGCAAAAGACAGAGACTGTAAACTTGTATCAGTGCCACCAGACCCGACCAGTAAATGTTTGTCAGTCAATAACAAATGTAAACTCAGTTGTTATAAATCATGCACATTTTGTACAAGGGCAGCCACAAACGAAAGGCATAAGTCCAGCTGTTGTAAGACAACATCTGTTATTAAAATATGTGAACAATGTTTCCTGTGTCGATCATTTGGGTTCTGTCAAACATGTACCAAATGTCCAAACTGTTGTAAAAGATCTGCCTTTAGGGACCAGACTGAATCAGTTTTGGGAAACTTGGGAAGCCTAGGGGGCCAGACCAAAGGTCATTCTAATGTTGAAAGAGGGTTGTACCTTCCCTTTCCAGACCAGACTTAACAAGGTCACCGACCATCATAAGGTGCTATGTAAATCCCCACAGGAACCTCTACCTGTTGGAGGCATTGCATCAGCTGACAAACAAAAATGCAGTAGAGTTGGTCTAAAATTTGGAATCACTGAGTTATTAGAACTGGCTATTTTTGATCCCAGAACCAAATAACAAGTGGAGACCTATACTAGATCTCTGCAATCTCAACAAATTCCTCAAGGTAGAGAAATTCAAAATGGAGACGCCAGAAACAATAAGGACCTCCCTCCAGGCAGGGGAGTGGGTAACATCCATCAATTTCAAGGATGCATATTTCTATATACCCATTCAGAGCCAGTCCAGGAAATCCCCAAGATTTCACATCCAGGGTCAGACTTATCAGTTCAAAGTCCTACCCTGTGGTCTGTCCACAGCACCCATGGAGTTCACAGTAGTGATCAAAGAGGTCAAACTGATGGCCTTGCAGAAGGGTATAAGGATCCAGCAGTACCTAGACGACTGGTTGGTCCATACCAGATCCCATCAAATCTGTCTCCAGCATACACAGACTCTAGTAGCTCTTTGTCAGGAACTAGGTTGGACAGTCAACATAGAGAAATCAGAACTGGACCCCAAACAAGTTTTCGACTTCGTCAGCTACCAGTTCAACTGGAAAGAGGGCAAGGTCAGACCCACCCAAGACCGGCGGCAGACACTCATAACCAATATTGTACTGTATTATACTGACCGGACAGACCTGTCTCATCTGGCAGCTGATGTCCCTCATAGGACTTTTGACAATCACAGAAAACAGGTCCATCTGGATCGACTCTGTATGAGGCCCATACAGTGAGACTTGAAAAACAACTGGAGGTTCCCAGAGTCACTAGAAAAGATGATACCAGTTCCAAGGTGACTCCACCCTCATCTAAAATGGTGGCTGGAGGATAGCAATGTGCTTCAAGGTCAACCATTACACCCCCTAAAACATGTCTAAAACAAGACACATCAAAACATGCTCAGACACATCAAACAAAGGGTGGGGCGCTCACCTAAACGAAAACGCACCGCAAGGGGAACTTGGTCCCTTCCAGAAAGCAAACTACACATAAACTACCTGGAACTAAAGGTGGTCTTTTTGGCCTTAAAAGAGTTCCAAGACACCAGAGGGGTTGCTTACATAAACAAAGAAGGAGGGATGAAGTCGGCCCCTCTGAGTGCCCTTCTGTGGAGAATCCTGACCTGGTGTGCCAGAAAACAGGTTACTCTCAAAGCGGACACATTCCAGGCTGGCTGAATGTATTAGCAGACAAGCTATCCAGGCTAGGCCAGACCATTCAAACAGAGTGGTCTTTCCTCCCAGAGGTCTTCCAGGCAATATGCAAAAGGTGGCACCAGCCTCAGATAGATCTCTTTGCAACAAGGTTCAACAACAAACTGGCAACAACATGGGCAGTCAATGCATTCAGCCTGCCATGGGAGGATTTGGATCTATGTCTTCCCACCAGCAGCCATGTTGGACAAAGTAGTGAAGAAGTTGCAAGACTACCCGTGCAGGAGAATCATTCCAATTGCTCCAGGGTGGCCCAACATGCCCTGGTTCTGGGATCTGGTGACTATGTCCAGCCACTGCCCACTGTGCCTGCCCAACCTGCTCACTCAAACATTCAATCAGACTCCACACAGGAATCTGTCAAAACTTACATCTACATGCATGGCTTGATTTGACCTTTGATTTTGTCATAGTGACCTTGACGTATAAAATCTTGTCCGGACTATATCTCGAAAACCGTAAGGTGTAGGAAGTTGATACTTGGTAGGGACATTTGTTAGGGGTGTAGGTGTGCAACGTCATAGTCTGACCTTGATTTAACCTTGCTGTAGTGACCTTGACCCGTAATGGCATCTAATCACAGGCTGTCACCTCTGTGGGTTCGAGTCCCACAAGTGGCAATTCTGAGGACCTGTCCCAATATGACCCTGGCTGTTGAACGGGACGTAAAACCCCAACTTTGACCTTTCACCTTGACCCGTAAAATCATACTCAGGCTATATCTCGAAAACGGTAAGGTGTGGGAAGTTGATACTTGGTAGGGATATTGGTTAGGAGGTGTAGGTGTGTAATGTCATGGTGTGACCTTGATTTGACCTTTGAACTTGCCATATTGACCTTGACCTTTGAAATCTTGTCTGGGCTATATCTCGGAAACCGTAAGGTGTAGGAAGTTGATACTTAGTAAGGAAATTGATTAGGGGGTGTAGGTGTGCAATGTCATGGTCTGACCTTGATTTCTAATTCTAATAGTACTTTTATAGCGCTTAATCTCCATCTAATGATAGACTCTAAGACGCAGAAAGCCAAAATCAGAGATCGTAATCGTTAAATCAGGGACATTGCAGGGGTCGACACCACGGAGAGACAAAATGAAAAACTAGGGATAATCTAGGGTGGGTAAGCTTTTTCAAAGAGGTAAGTTTTCAACTTTTTTCTGAATGAGGAGAGAGATTTAGCTGAGCGTACATCATCAGGGAGATCATTCCAAATCCTTGGGGCATCATATGCAAAGCTAAGGCCAAAATGCTTTTTAGACTTATATATTGAAGCACAATGTGGGACCTCAAGCAGCACACCATCAGATTGACTTCTACGTGTTCTATACACACTATGTCTGGGTTTAAGGAAAGGTTCAAAGTATTTTGGATGGCCACTATGTAGAAACTTGTACACCAACAGGGCTGTCTTGAAGACAGAGCGATGCAAGACAGGCAGCCAATGAAGACTCTTTCTTACAGGAGTGATATGTGAGTACTTGGTGGTATTAGCCACAATTCTTGCAAGACTGTTCTGAACACATTGGAGCCTCCGAATGTCTAGAGCAGAGACCTCTGAACAAGGAATTACAGTAGTCAAGACGACTTCCAACCAAGGCATTTGCAGCCAAAAGAGCAGCTTCACGAGTAAGATATCCTCTGAGTCGCTTTTAATCCATGATATGAACAAAACTAGCCTTACAGATATTCCTGACATGGCAAGAGAAGGAAAAATCAGAGTCAAACCAGACACCTAAGTTCTTAATTGCATCAACAGGTGAAAGGAGGTTACCAAGTATATTAACTGGGAAAAATTTGCTGAGTTTTGTGCGGACATTTCTTGAGCCAAACAGAATAAATTCTGTCTTGTCTGGATTTAGTTTAAGCTTATTTGCAGAAAGCCACTTTCTGACATCATCCAAGCAGTTTTTCAGTCTATCAAAGGCCTGAGTGGCATGGTTATGTGTGAGATGAACATATAACTGTGTGTCGTCCGCATAAAAGTGGAAACATATGCCAGGATGATTTTGAATAACTTTACTGAGGGGGGTAGTGTATAATGAGAACAAGATCGGCCCCAGGACAGAGCCCTGGGGCACACCGTACAATAGCCTTTTAGCATCGGACAAAACAGAACCAATCTTGATGCACTGATAGCGGTCACAGAGGCACGACTTGAACCAGTTCAGAACCACACCTCCAACACCAAACCAGGAACTCAAACACTCAATAAGCGTACCATGATCAATGGTGTCAAATGCTGCTGATTGGTCCAAGAGAACAACAGCAGTAGCTTCACCTCTAGCAAGAGCAAGGTGGACTTCATTTTTAATAGACAGTAGTGCAGTTTCAGTCGAGTGACCTTGCTTAAAGGCTGATTGACATTTTCAAGTCCGTTAGAGGCAACATGGTCGTATAACTGAAAAGCCACTACACGCTCAACAAGTTTGGAGATGAAACTCAAGCCAGAGATAGGTTGGTAGTTTTTTAATTCATCCGGTGGTAGTGAAGACTTTTTAATCAGAGGAGAGACAATAGCCTTTTTTAAACCACCCGGGACAGCACCTTCAGTTAGAGAACAGTTGACAAGTTAAGTAACTGAGGGGAGGAGAATATCCAAACATTCTTTAACTAGGAAAGTAGGCCATGGATCAAGGAGGCAAGATTTGGTTGGTGACTTGGTAATTACTTTCCGTACTTCATCCTCAGAAACTGCTTTAAAAAGGTCAAATTTGGGTACATCTGAAGGAGCAGGAAGAGTGAAGGAGTCAGTGTTAGTAAAGGAGTCCCTGATTTTTTTGATTTTATCTGAGAAAAAAGTGACAAAACGATTGGCAAGGCATATCTGAGAGGCATGAGAGGGGAGTACCTTCTCAGGAACAGAGTGCAGGACTGAGCGTAGAATCTGCCATAGTTTCTTAGAATCGTGAGCATTGTCACTAATGAGGTTCCTGAAATAGTTGGTCTTATCCATAGTAATTATGGCATTGCACCTAGCAATTTGTTTACGGAGTCTAGCCCTATTTTGTGGAGACTTGTCTTTCCGCCAGAACCATTCAAATTGACGCCCGACTGCTTTTGCCTGCAAGTACGTGTCTGATAGCCAACCTGCAGCCCCTTTGGCGAAGGTACGAGTGACCAGAGGAGCGTGTTTATCGAGCAAGTTACTCAGATCCCTTGTGTATTGGTCATGAAGTGCAACGGTACTGCCAGGACTTGCAACAAATGAACACTTTTCGAGATCACACATCAGACTCTGCATGTTTATCTTATGATACCTTCGAAAGGTAATAGTGTTTGACTTGGGTGCAGTGGGACTGGCAAAATCAAGCTGACCATGAACAACGGCGTGATCAGAAAAGAATCCACCGACTCGTACGTTTGAAACAACCTTCGGCTCAGTGGGTGCAAGAACAAGGTCGAGGATGTGACCATGTAGGTGAGTAGGTGAGTGCACATGCTGTGCAATATTGCATGAGTCAAGACAATTCAAAAATTTGGTGCTGTCACTGGAACTTGTGTCAACATGAATGTTGAAGTCCCCACACATAAGAAATGAGGAACTTACAGAGGAGAGATACTCAAAAAGGTTTAGAAATTGGTCCAAAAATTCATCTGAACATGAGCCTGGAGGTCGGTAAACACATGCTATCATAAAAGGACTAGTAGATGAGCCAATGTCAATAACTAAGTTTTCGAAAGTTGTATATGTAGGACTATCAAGAATTTTGAATTTGATATTTTCAATGACAAAAAAGCCAACCCCACCACCGAAGCCGTGAGGACGGGGTCTATGACACAATGTAAAACCAGCAGGAGTGATTGAGCGGAGGAAACTGTCATTGTCAGATGGACAAATGTGAGTCTCAGTCATGGCCAATATACTGAAAGAGTCAGTAGACATCATGTCTGAAATACTGGGTCCCTTGTTTCTGACTGATCGACAGTTGACAACGCCGAATGAGATAGGACCTGGGTTTAGAGAAATATCACCACACAGTAGGAGCAAAATTGACAGACCTCTAAACTTTGTTGAACAAGGAAAGTGATGTACATTTCTGCTACAGCTAGCCTGCCTAAAGGATCTTGGGAGGACGCTAGAGTCCTGAGTGGTCCCTGAGACACACAGCTCAGTGCCTATGCGCGAGACATTAACAAGGAAAAGCAACAGAAGGGCAAGACAACAAGGGGTATACATCTTTGAGCACAAGGAATAGTAATACTGCAGTATCCTTAAGCTGTGAAGAAAAGGGACTGTAGGGAGTCTGACCAATTAAAATCCTTACAGCTCAATCATCCCACCATCAAGCCGTGACGTCGTTCGTCCCGTGGGCGACTCACGGGCACCCTATACTCCCCACTAAGCCAGCTGAAAAACTTAAATTTCTAAGCAAACGTATACACCCTAAAAGCTAAAAGGGGACCTATAAGCTGACAAATGAAGTGAAAGCAAACTGGAGTATAGAAATTTTACAATAAAATTCACAAGAGGTCTAAACAACAAGGGGAAACAACGAACAAGTCATATGAGAGATGTAAATTAATGAGATATAGCCACTGAACACAGTGGAGAGGAAAAATCAAGGGCCGATAATTCCCGCTAAATGGGCGATAATACCCGCATGTTAGGTAAAACTACCAAACCACAAAAATGGGGTAAAAAGACAGGGGAAAAAGAGGATATACACAATAAATGGCCAGATTATGTATACTTTACAAAAAGAGTGGGTAAAAACTGAGAGATTTAGCCGAAAATGATCTCATTTTGATTTGACCTTTGATTTTGCCATAGTGACCTTGACCTATAAAATCTTGTCCGGGCTATATCTCGAAAACCACGAGGTGTAGGAAGTTGATACTTGGTAGGGACATTTGCTAGGGGTGTAGGTGTGCAACGTCAGTCTGACCTGGATTTAACCTTTGACCTTGCTGTAGCGACCTTGACCCGTAAAATCTTACTCAGGCTATATCTCGAAAGCAGTAAGGTGTGGGAAGTTGATACTTGGTAGGGACATTGGTTAGCTGTAGGTGTGTAATGTCATGGTGTGACCTTGATTTGACCTTTGAACTTGCCATATTGACCTTGACCTTTGAAATCTTGTCTGGGCTATATCTTGGAAACCATAAGGTGTATGAATTTGATACTTGGTAGGGACATTGGTTAGGGGGTGTAGGTGTGCAATGTGATGGGTGTGACCTTGATTTGACCTTGCCGTAGTGACCTTGACCTGTAAAATCTTGCCCGGGCTATATCTCAGAAACGGTAAGGTGCAGGAAGTTGATACTCAGTCAGGACACTGGTTAGGAGGTGTAGGTATGCAACGTCATGGTGTGACCTTGATTTGAACTTTGAACTTGCCATGGTGACCTTGACCTATAAAATCTTGTCTGGGCTATATCTTGGAAACTGTAAGGTGTAGAAAGTTGATACTTTGTAGGGATATTGGTTTTCGGTTGTTGGCATGCTAAATCATTCTGTGACCTTGATTTGACCTTTAAACTTGTCATAGTGTGCATGAGTTTTAAAATTTTGTCTGGACTATTTCTTGGATTCCATAAGGTGTAGAAGCTCAACACTTGTTAGGGACATTGGTTAGGGGCTGCATGTAAATGTATGTGCGCATGATGGGGTCACCTTCTTGCTCTTCCAAAGTGTGTTCAGCTGCCATATTTGAGACATCTTTCTCTTATGACAAAGATATATGGATTGCTGCAACTGATTATTATATACACTTTTACATAATCATGCTATTTCAATTGACAGCTATTCTCCAACTAATACATTTTACAGCTTCATATTGCTATTGAATACTGTCATCTTGCTATTGAATTGTCTTGTTTTAGTACTTTATCTTTACATACATTTTCTTTCTCTTAGATGTTATTTCTCTTGGACCTTTATATAAGTGACTCTGCACTAAAAGTATCCCGGTCTTTGTACTGTTTCACTACTTCTATATGTCAGGTTGTTGAAAACTTTCCCCAGGCTGTGGGATATGGGCATATCCGCTGCCATTTTTTAAAAATAGCGCCAGAGTAATCAGGTGGACTTCAGGGCACCACCTATCAAGTCCATAGCTGACTTCCTCCAGTTTCTGTTCTATGAAAGGAAGTTGCAGCCAAGCACTATCGATAGCTACAGATCAGCATTAGCAGACAAACTGGGAAATTCCCGCATCAATGTCTGCAAGGACGAAAATATCATTGCGAAAATCTCGTCTACTGGATAAATTCCATAGACATATGGTCGCAGAGGCATCCCCTCTAGGACCTTTCTCTGGTACTTCACCAGCTCACAAAGGCTCCCTTTGAACCCTTTAAAGAGGCCTCCTTGAAGCACCTGGCCTTCAAGAATGTCTTTCTCTTTTGCCTGGGTTCTGGCAAATGCAGCAGTGAGATTCATGCTTGCCTAAACAAAAACACCAGAAAAACTGGTCCAAGGTGTCTGTCTACCCCTCATCCAGCTTTCTTTCAAAGAATCAGCTGGCCAAAGACAGTCCACAGTGTGGCCCCAGTGGTTATCCCTACCCTGGCCCTAATTCTGGACAAAACTCTCAAGGCTGACTGGTCTCTATGCCCAGTTAAGAGTCTTACGCTACTATCTGGATAGGACCTCAGACCTCGGGTAGAACTGGTTTCCTTCAAGAAAGGTTTCGATAAACACATTTCTCCTGCCACTATTTTTCATGGATGAAGCAGTGATCCTATGCTTTGAGATCTCTGATCAAGAGGCCCTTACTCTACTCTACCTAATCAGGTAAAAGCCTGAAATGTTCGGGACTTTGCTGCTTCTAAGGATTTCCAGTGAGGAGTCTCCTTAGAACAGTTATTATCAGTCTTTCACTGGAAATCCCACAACACCTTCACAGAGAGGATATGGCCTGGGCTGATTGAGAGCTTTTTCATCTGGGCCCAGTGGTGGCTGCCCAGCAGATCCGTCACTAGCCCATACATAATTTGGCAGCCTGTCATGTTGCCCAATAGGGTCTGCAGGGTGGCAGGACCAGTCCAAGGACTACCAGCTAGACTTCTGAACAGGGCCTCTCCAGGGACTGAACTCCTCTCTTCCCCTACTTCAGAGGACTGTAAAAAAAGGTGTGGGGGTGGGGGGAGGAGCAAGTTCAGTTGGTTCCGGTGACCAGTTCACTGGCAACCCACTAATGGGACCAGGTTAGGTCCCTCTAGAGACCACTAATGTCTCAATCTAAGGTTAACAAGTTCTTCCTACGAGTTAGCAAGTGGTTACCACAAGATGTCATTCCAACCCCTTAGGAAGTCGTGAAATAAATACTAAATAATACTAAATTGGGGTAATGAGATACCATGTCGTGGGAATGCGATGCTAACTTGTATGAACAAGATATTCAGTGGTTACCACAAGATGGTAAATCCTTGTATTTTCATTCATACCCTTCCCTTACCAACTCATTCCACAGTAACTTGTTCCCACCACTTATTAAGTTTTTCCAAACACTAACTCGTTCACACCACTTACTAAAACGTTCCCATTACTTACTATCTCATTCCCACAACTAACACATTACCACCAGTTAAGAAGTTGTTACCACAACATATGTTGTTACCTCAAGATAAGTTAGATATAATATACAAAGAAATTAAAAAGTAAACAGGTAGGCACCTGGGTTAGGGGTGCAATAAGAGGGCATAAATTCACACAAATATGTTGATACCCGTGGGATGGAGGGTGGGGAAGGCCCAAATATAAAACAGTTCCCGTCTTTTACTTTTAGTGGAGGAATTTGGGTTGTTATCCTCCCCCATCCATTGCACAATGCTGAACTCTATATTTCTGACACTATGCTTAGGTAATGTGAAGTGTCTAGAGACAGGGGTTGAGTTTAGATCATTGAATTTCTGAACACTTCTGTAGTGTTCATACATTCTCTGTCTGATTGGTCTTTTGGTCTCTCCTATGTATTGGAGGCCACACTCCTTACAGTTAATAATGTATATTACATTACTTAATTCGCAGGTGTATCTGTGCCTTGGTGGTAGGTTAATACATTTGAAGGTCTTTTTGGTGTGGAAACTTATTATTTGGTCCACTTTGGTTAGTTTTGGACAATATGTACATTTTCCTAATCTGGTACATACTGTGTTGAAAACTGTTTTAATTTTAGTTTCATTAGTGGGTGGGAATTTTATAGCAGCTCTAGTTAATAGGTCCTTGAGATTTGGTAGTCTCTTGTAACCTATGAGTGGTTTGTCCTTAAAGATGTTTTTGAGCTCATCAGTATTCTGGATAATATTCCAGTTGTCCCTGATGAGGGGTTTAATTGGCGGGTTTCTGGGGTTAAACTGAGTGACCATGACTGGTGTGTCAATGGTTTCTCTAGAATTGTCCTCCAGTAGGTCTGACTGTTTAAACTGATTGGCTCTGTTGTAGTGTTTTTTAGACTACTTGCTGGGTAGCCTCTTTTGAGGTAATAGCCAGTTAGTTTAAAAGCATTGGTTTTAAAGTCTTTGTCCAATGTGCATATTCTACGTAACCTTAGGTATTGGCCATAGGGTCCCTTTTCCAGTACAGTGCTAGGATGGGCTGAACTGTATTCTAGATACAGATGGGTGTCTGTAGGTTTGTTGTATAGGGTTGTGATTAGTTCCCTATTCTCATTGAATTTCACGGTTGTGTCTAAGAAATTAATTTCAGAGAAACTAAATTCATGGGTGAATTTAATTGATTCATAGAGAGAGTTCAAATACTCAATGAAGTGGTTGAGTGACTCTTCACCATGTGTCCAGACCATAAAAATGTCATCAATGAATCTTTTCCAGACCAGTGGTTTGAGGTGGTAACCATCTAAGGCTCTGGTTTCGAACCTGTCCATTAATAAATTGGCATAATTTGGTGCCAATGAAGTCCCCATGGCTGTCCCCCCTATTTGTAAGTAGTGCTCTCCATTGAATTCAAAATTCATACTGTGGAGGACTAGGGTTAGCAGGTCTAATATGAACTGAGTAATGGGTGTTTTGGTAGGGTCTCCCCTTAGTTTATTTGCCACTGCCAATAATCCCTCGTGATTGGGGATATTGGTGTATAAACTAGATACATCCAGAGTGTATAATATTGCCCCTTCTGGGATTTGTCCTAGACTTCTGATTTTATTGATGAAGTCTTGGGTATCTCTGATATGGGATTTTGTTTGTGGTACATACTGTTTTATATGTTCATCCACAAATTTACTTATTCTGCTTGTGGGGTGATTCACAGAACTCCAAATAGGTCTACTTGGGACATTTTTCTTATGTATTTTGGGGAGCATATAGAACTTTGCTTCTGTGCATGATTCTGGGGTTAGGTGTTCCGAGGTTTTTATCACTGATTAAACCTTTGTTATACATCTTTGTAAGTGTATCTGTAATTTTTTGACCAATTCTTTGTGTAGGGTCATGGTCAAGTTTGGTATAGAATTTGGGATCATTCAGTTGTCTGTAGCCCTCTCTGAGGTAATCAGTTGTATTCATTACTACAACTGCTGACCCCTTATCAGCTTTTTTAAGCACAATCCTAGGGTTTGAGGATAATTACTTAAGACCTATCCACTGTTCTTTTGTAAGGTTTGGTTGTCCCTTATTTTTGAGTCTGCTTTTCAATAGACCATCTTTAAATGCCCTCTGGAAAACCTCTAGGGATTGGTGTATCCTAGGTGGTTTCCAGTTGCTTTTATCCACAAATTTCTTGTGAATATCCTTATATGGGTCTTCACATTCTTCTAGGTTCCTAGCCATGAAATCTACTATAGCTAGTTCATCTTCATTTAAATCCTGAAGATGTTTATTGTCATAGTAGAAGTGATATTTGAGGCTTAGCCTGCGGTGGAATTCTTTGAAATCCAACCAGATCTGAGCCTTGTTTGGTGGTCCTGGTGGAGGGCAAAAAGTTAGGCCTTTTTCTAAAGCACTAAGTTGTGCCTTACTCAGGGCTTCATCAGATAAGTTAATTACTGTATGACCAATTAGGCTCTCCATGGTTTTGCCTTTCTGGAGAAACCCAGGAGGAACTATTTTCGCCTCCTCCTTGACCTGATTTAAGATCTCCTGATAGTTAAAGCCTTCCATCATAAGCACTGTGGAATGCCCAGTAAGTCCTGACCTCAGAAAATCTGATCCTCCGAGATCCCTTGTAGATAGCCAAGGACACATTAACAACAACATTATGTGTGTAAAAACAGTTTATTAATATTATTGAACCTTAATGGGATAATTTTAGTTTCTGACTAATTTGTTCAATCCTTTAATCAAGAATTTTAACTGTTTGTTTGTTTTTCTTTGGCGGCTAGGGGGGGTTCTGGCGATTTTGTCTCTGTCTCCCTCTAGGCTTGAACCTGGGTTTGGTTTTTGGTTGAAGCTTCCTCTGCATACTTGTGGTAGCTGCAGCTTTGTATTTATCAGATAAAGAGTCCTTGAGTTCTTTAAACTGGCTTTTGTTGGTGATATTTTCCAACTCAGCGAAGGTTGTCTGGATGTCTACTTTGATCACAGTGTACTTGGAGTTCAGTTCTTCTACCAAGAGAAGGGTCAAGTCCCTCTTACATTTATTCACTATCTCAGCCCACTTGGTCTTAAATGACTCGTTGACTGAGACTGGTGGGGTACACTTGAAGTTGCAGGATACTGGAAATTTGCCTTCTTTGAGATGGGCTTTGATTGAGTGAATATTTGTGGCAACACTCAGTTTCTTCCTATGAAGATTTTTGCTCTTCAGGTACAGAGGCTTGGATTCAGGTGGGTACCTGTCCCTGCTAGTAGACTGTCTCTCAGTTGATGGGGAGCCGGTTCTCTTTCTTTTGGTGCCTTTGGAGGGTCCTTTGTCAGCTTCTTTTAGCTTGTTTGAAGCTTCTTGAAGGATCGCCAAAGTCTCACTGCTCATCTTACTAGCTGGAATGGGGGTTCCAGTAGTTGGAGTATTAAAAGCTGTGTCATTGTCCACTTCTAGGTGGCTGAACCTTTTTGTTTTATATACAAAGAAATTACCTGTACATTGGCATCAATGCATGACTTACTAACTTGTGGGAATGACTTTGTATCTTGTGGTAATGATTTGCTAACTCTTGGGAATGAACGGAGTATCTTGTGTAACGACTTCCTGACTCATGGTAATAACTTACAATCTTGTGGGAATGACTATCTCCTGGGAATGACTTTCTATCTCATGGTAATGAGATAAACTGATAGGGAAAGAGTTCTAAGTCTCTTCCTGGGCTCCGTATATAAAACTTGTTTTCTGGAGTAAAAAGGTATATGTTTACGTACAAATAACTATTTTGTTTAAACATTTTCATTCTGAATGTTACCTGCGCCAAATGGAAAAGATGGGAGTCATGTGACATTTACCTAGTGAGTGGTGAAGTCATGAGCCATTTGGTGAGTGAATAAGAATCTTTTTTTGGTGGTTTGCAGATCTGGCTTGCAACAGACATGACACATCAATCTGTTGGGCAAGATGTATGAATGCAATAAAAATATATATTTGATCTCAACTCTAAACTCAAGGCAGTCGAACAAGTGTAGGAGAAAATATGTCTCATATTGATTATTGTCTGGGTAAGGATTTTGTCACATAGGAAGGACAACAGTAAGAGATTTAACACATTCTTCATATTTCTATTAGACAGCAAATGCAAAACACGTTTAATCATGTACAATTACACAACAGATGTGTCAAAGGATGTTTTAAAAAGAAGACTACCTGTAATACTTTACAGTAGGACCATTTACTTTATACTTGAAAATATATATGGTCACTGGTAAAGCCGTTTTCCTTATTTCTGAGAAAATTTAGTATGTTTTATTTCAACTATAAACTCACAATATATTGTACAAAAAACAGTATCAGAGATGTCCATTCCCCACAGCCTAGGTTGAAATATGGTACAAAAACTATAATTGCAGCAGTAAATGTCCACTTATCACCTTGTATATATGTACTCGATGCATGTAAGATTTATCAAAAAGATTAACAGTGAATTTTTTATGTTACCAAAAAAAAAAAAAGACAATGACATGACCATACCCTGCTGGATGAAAAAGCTGAGTAAAACAAGCATCTTCTATAACAATAGAGTCATATACTGAACTCTCTTCACTGTACTCAACAAGAAAATACAAATATGCTGGTGTGAACCTAAATGCAAGCAATTTATCACAGAATGTTACATATCTGTCTACCCTCTTACATTCAATGTATATTTTTTTTCTTTTACTGGATGGATTTAACAGTGTCTCATTAAACTCCTACTCAAATGAGAGATCTTTCATATTTTTTTTTTTTTTTTTTTTTTTTTTTTTTTTGCATTAGTATTATACATGTGATGTCTTGGTTACACATTACGCTTGACGAGTCTAATAAATTGTAAATTATTCTTGTGCTTTTATCGGACAATTTGAATGAAATAATCTTCACACACTCACGTGACATCAACACACACTAACCAAAATCTTGAAACAATATATAAAAACACATTCTTTCAATCACTGTACAGTTTCACAGTGAAATGATAACACAATTACCTTTTTTTGACCAATTTTAATTGAAACACCAATCCAAACAATAAACTGCACCCAGCAAAGACTATAATTCACCCCTCAGGTTCTTTTGCTGCTGGGGTTGAGTTCATCACTGACGGCTCTGAGAAATATCCGAGGCTTCATTCTCTGTGGCTCAAAACCCTCGTGACCCTGCAAGACAGTCACCAGAGTGAGAAACAGGAAATGCACCACTGTATGCGACTCACCATTAAAATTACTTACAATGACAAACAAGTGGCAACCATTCACAGAAATTTCAAACCGGATTTGATAAGTAACTGTAAATTTCTCAAAACAATACATATGCAATAACTATATAGGACTGCAAATTTCTGTACTTTCATAGTATTTTACCAATGCTCCACTAAAAGCAACAATAGATACAATGTCACCATCGTTCCAATTTATTCCAATTTTGATGTGAATATTTTGAAAACTGTCAATGTTCAGAGCCCCGCACTCCAAGCAATCCCTTACTCTTCTTTTTAATGAGTGATTAAATACTCTGTAGCAGCTCTATAACAAAGTCCCATACTTAAAGTTGAATAAGTGTGTTTCCTCTGTCAGTAAGTACCTTGACCAGGATTTTACATCTGCCTGTGTTTGTGATAACTCCAAAAATAATAAACAGATCTTTCCGGAAGTTTTTTTTAAAATTTATGTGAGTAGGGCTGAGCAAAGGAAGATGTGATTAAATTTTGTGAAGGATCCTGATCATATTCTGGATTCAAAAAATCTCAAATTTTCAGAACCGTACAAACTTAAAAAAAAAAAGACGACAACATATGCTCTGTAACTACTACCACTAATCAAACTTGTCAAAAGATGTCTTATAATTATAACCAGCTATTAATACATAGCAGTAAATATGACAAGACTAAGTAAATATGAAAATGCATCTGTGCTACAAAACACATGGGTTGAATTTTGTACTGATTGTAGGAACACTAGTTGTCAGGAAAACAAACTCGTGTGAATTAAAACTGCAATAATCACAACAGAAGATATTACCACACAATTTCCAATATGGTGAAAGATTAGGGCATTAGCTTGATTTAGTAAAACATCTGTGATATAATGCACAGCACGCTCGTGTCTATTTTGTACAAATATATAGAGAGAGTTTTCAAATAACTAACCAAGGTGCTGATTGTATATGGATTTGGCGTTCAAAATACTTGCACACAAATCTGTACATTGAATATCAAGTCGTCTCCATGTTTATAACCTTCATATACTGTCCCAACAAAATGCTTAATTGACTTTGACTTTTGTGCAAAAAGAGAACTCTCACATGCTTCATTGCATCTATTGGTCTTATGTTTTCAATATATACTGTATACAATATACTGTCTGCTCCAAAACAAAGGTTTCATGTTAAATTATTTCTATTGACTTTCATTTGTCAAAACTAAGGCTGTAACAGGTTACCCCAAAAACCATACGAATTCTTTAAGAAACCGAGTATAAAGTGGCCATGCAGGTAAAAAATTAAATATATGCAAATCAAAAAATACTTGGGTAAACCTTAGTATTCTGTCAGATTTCTCTAACGTGTATTAGTTTTTCCTGTAATTTTCCTTATTTAAACAGATATTTATCATCAATTTTCGTAATGTGTTTACATCATCCACCATATTTGCTTCTCTAAGACTTCTAGTTGGTGACAACTAAAACAGGGTTACCCAAAATTGGATCAGTTCTTTCCAGCCATATATCCAGTGTTTTGTTTGTAACGAAGTTATAGCCTTAGTTAAAACTGATATCACTCAAACTAGAAAGTTAATCACTGTTGACTCACATACATTTACATAGTTAATCTCAACACAGACATACACAAACCACATATCATGTGCATGGTTTTATTAAATCATCAGAAAAAACCTGCCAGGGTTATTTTATGATTTTTTCTGGCTGGCTTTTAGTTCATCGAAGCAGGGGCGGAGGAATATGTGAGGTTTCATCTTCTGAGGGTCAAAGCCTTCATGACCCTGAAATTAATACAGGAAGGATTGATGTGTGAAGTGTGTTCAACAGCAAATTTACTACTACAGTCAGAAAGTGTTTGAATTAGTAAAGATCAGGAAAACACAAGAAAGTATTATACAGATTTACAGCAAAAAAAAAAAACAAACAAAAAAAGACAAAAAAACACAAACATGTGTTATACTTTAGTAGATACAAAACGCACAAAAGTTTTTTTCAGCTTATTTTTCCCCAAGTATGTCTGAGAATGGAAAATATCTGCTATTAAAGCTACAAAGGATGGTGCAATAACTAGTGGTGGAACGATTCGACGAGAACTCGATTTTCAAACTCGAGTCCGCGTTTTAGCATCTACATCGATCCCTATTGGAAACGTCGGCGACGAAGAAAACGCCAAAACCATGGAAGACGTTTTGAGTGGACGATAATAGAAATACTGGCTATAATGAAGGAATAACACACAACTAGCGTGGTTTTAGGACGAATAGTGATATTATTAACATGAAGATGAACTAACTAGCTACAAGGTACAGTTTCAGAAGCATCAGCGGTAACTAAAGTGGTTTTAAATGGGCGATAATCGGGAATTTATGCGATCTCGGTACTTCGTTTTTATGTTTAATGTATGTTAAAATAGCCATAACTTCCTTATTTCTTGTCCAATTTTTATAATGTTTTCACCATTGTGTTCAGTTTAATTAGCTTTATTCTGTCACACTGAGGATATTTTATGTTATTTCAACACATCTGTCACTGTTTAGAAGTTTATATGTTAATTATCATCTATGAAACTTAACTGCAAGTTGTGAAACTTCTTGACAATAAAGTGACAGAATTTACATCCATTTAAGTCCAGAAAATAACTATTATTATAATATATATTATTATAACTATTATTGTAAATGAATTAAAGATAACAAATATATCATTAAAATATCAGGAAAGATTGATAGATTTCAAAGAAAAATACCGACAGTTATTTGTACTGGAAACCAAGATCAATATTTGTAAATCCATCACTGACAGTAGCCCAGACCGTGTTTTTTATGGAAGGAATTCAAAAATCGATTCAAATCGATTAATTGTCTCTGGACTTTGCTGATTAATCGATTCGAATTTTCAAGTTCGATTCCCACCACTAGCAATAACAGTGATAATTAGATTATATAGGATTTAATTTTATACACTTTATTTGTCTTTAAAGAGGGAACTAATTTAAAAAGCTAAACAGAGAATCTAAATAGTGGAATCTCCACTGATATGGAGTTATGTGATTACATATATGTTTTAGTAATATTACAATTTTAAGAAAATAAATATGTTGATTCCTATGAGATTATCAGTAATCACTCAGACACAGCAAATAAACATGGTGTCAATTAATAAGAATTGTGAATTATTCAAGAAGGGAAAAATCTATTATTACACAGAAAGCACACAATTGAGAGTGCTTATAAATCAATATTTGAATTAATATAGAAATGAAATAAACAATGTAATTATAAGCAGACAAAATGTCCCCCTACAGCCAGCACCCCTGGTGCCAAAGTGGTATTATGGTCTATTTTATTCTGAAACATAGAGTAACAATGACGAACCTTGATGACTGTAAAACTTACTTTTGACCAATCATAGCTGGAAGCGTATGCAAAGATCTGTCCCTGTGCATTGAAGGCACAGCAGCTGATTGGCTGGTCAAGCTGTTCTGAGGTTTTCAGCTTGGTTCTCGCATCTTTGTCCCAGAAACTGAAGCGGCCATCTGATCCTACAGTGGCCAGGGTCCCATGCACTGGATGGAATGCTATGTCATTCACCTGAATATACACATGCATTGTCTGTACACAATGTATGGTCGAGATGTTATGTACAACTACAGACTGGTGGAACGCTTGGTCAGCCAAGTGAATATGTACACACATGCACCATGCTTTTCTTATATATGGTCCAGCTATTATGTATGATAAACTGGTGGAATACATTATTCAATGAAATATATTAACGAAACAGCCAAATGTATGATGTCACTGCTAAACAACACAGACAAGTAGAAGGCAGTCATTTACCAGGATATATAAAAATACCATCAGAGATGCCCGTACCCCACAGCCTGGGGAAATATTTTTCAACACCATAAGATATAGAAGTAGTGAAACAGTACAGAGATTCGGATACTTTCAGAGCACTTCATGTAAAGATTAAGTATTAAAACAAGACAATTCAGTAAACTAAAAGTTATGAAGCTGTAAAATTTCTTAACTGGACAATAGCTGTCAATGAAAATATCACAATTATGTATGGTCGAATTATGGTTAGAATGTTTTGAATATTACCCATACATACAGATGTGTCAATACATGCTTATATGTGGAGTTGTGGCAAAACCTGTGACACACTTGATGCAATACCATCTGTTACAATGGAAAGTTGCAAAAGTAAAACCCTTAACGAATTCTAATATGACTTTAACAGCGCTTAATCTACATCAAAATACACCCAAAGGTGCAACAACCAAGATTCAAGTAAAAAGATATGAGAGATATAAGAGAGATAATATAGTATCACATATCCCTGTAGAAAGATAAAATAGCATCAGATATGCAAGATCAAAGGTCAAATCCAGGTCACACCATGACGTTGCACACCTGTAACCCCTAACCAATGTCCCTACCAAATATCAACTTCCAACCACCTTATGGTTTCCGAGATATAGCCCGGACAAGATTTTATATGTCAAGGTCACTACGGCAAGGTCAAAGGTCAAATCAAGGGCAGACCATGACACTGCACACATACACCCCCTAACCAATTATCAACTTCCTACACCTTACGGTTTCCAAAATATAGCCCGGACAAGATTTTATAGGTCAAGGTCACTACTGTAACAGCAAGGTCAAAGGTCAAATCAAGGTCAGACCATGACGTTGCACACCTACACCCCCTAACCAATGTCCCTACCAAGTATCAACTTCCTACACCTTACAGTTTCCGAGATATAGCCCGGACAAAATTTTATAGGTCAAGGGCACTACAGCAAGGTCAAAGGTCAAGTCACGGTCAGACCATGACATTGCACACCTACACCCCCTAACCAATGTCCCTACTAAGTATCAACTTCCTACACTTTACAGTTTCCGAGATATAGCCCGGACAAGATTTTATAGGTCAAGGTCACTACGGCAAGGTCAAAGGTCAAATCAAGGTCACACCATGGCGTTGCACACCTACACCCCCTAACTAATGCCCCTACCAAGTATCAACTTCCTACACCTTATGGTTCCGATTTTCAAACACAAGGTCACTACGGCAAGGTCAAAGATCAAATCAAGGTCACACCATGACGTTGCACACCTCCACATCCTAAACAATGTCCCTATCAAGTATCAACTTCCTACACCTTACGGTTTCTGAGATACAGCCCAGACCTGTTTCTGAGATACAGCCCGGACAAACTTTTTCCCGCCCCCCCGCCCGCCCATCCGGACATCATGGGTGAAAACAATACCCCGACAGCCCTTAAGGGCTGTGGGGTAAAAATGGAAATACATGAAAGACAGAAAGGGTCACAGAAGGCATTGGTAATTAAACTCAAGTTAGGAATATGGACACAATTGGCTATTTACTACCCAAAATAAAAAGTGTTGACATGTTATTAAACACCGGTGCTTTCAATATGTTTTTGGTAGCTTTCAGAAGAAGGCCAGTACTTACCGAGTAAATATCTTGATAACCTCCCACTGTACTGCTGGAGCGATGACACTTGAAGGTAAAGTTGTCTTTTGGGTTGGTGGGATTAACATAGTGTGTGGCCACACGACCCTCTATACTTCCCAGAGCAAACCCAGTCGGCTGGTTAGTCTTCTTGTCATTGAAAACACTCACACAGCGATGCTAAAAGGTAATAGAAACTAGATTGGGCCAACTCGGCGCCAACATATCCCCAGACAGGTCATCACTCATGCCACAAGTTTTGATCGGGAATTTTTTAAAACATAATTACCCATTATTATATGAACTTCAGCACATCAATCTACTCTGTTTATATCTCCCCAAGGAAGATGGTGTATCCCCAGACGCCGAATACATAACTCAAATTATATTTTCAATCTTCCTGCAATGATAACTCTAAACCTATTTTCAAAGTATTTAAATGATTGATGATTGAATGTCCATTCTAAAATAATAATCCCAAAAGAGCATATCTGTTTCTATATTTGTTGACAAATAAAATATTATTTTAACTCAACTCATCATACTTTTCAATCTTCCTTCAAAGTATTTAAATGATTGATGATTCAATGTCCATTCTAAAATTCATAATCCCAAAAGCGCATATCTGTTTCTATATTTGTTCACAAATAAAATATTATTTAAAAAAAAATTATTTATATTATTATTTTATTATAATATTTTTAGAATTTGCAAATTGTTTTCAGTTATTCATTTCCTCTATACCTATATATGTGGTCCATATATATGCAACCTAAATATGTGACACAATCTCAGTTCTGACTCCCCTTTGTGTTATATGTAATGAAGCCCACCACCTCCCACCCCCACCCCTCTCCCCTTCTCCACACCTCTCTCACTATTACACAAGATCTGCAACCCCATTGAGTTCTTTGTTTCTCATCTGATATCATTAAATACCTTTGTTTATTTAGTGTCACTCAATATAGCTGGAGGTCCCAGAGGTGGGTGGGGGGAATCCGGGTGGGGGATGTGGGTTGGGACTACAAAGAGATGGAGTGCTACAGCATAAATGGTAAACAAACAATCTATATAAAAGGGGTACTCAAATACAAAAAGAATTGAGAATTTTAAGTATGTGATTATCAACTGAAATGAGTTCATAACTGTAGGAGCTGTGTCAAAATTAACTGAGGCAAGTTGAATAAAACTGGGCTAGTTGAGGGTTAAAAATCCCCTAGTTTTACTACATAAGGATATAATTTCATTAACATTGGGACTTAAAGCTCACTTAAAGTGTCCATTTTGTCTACTTGAATATGTTTAACCAGTTTCATTTTAAAAAGTTAAAAACTCAGCAAGCAGAGGTATAACACACAAAAATAAGTTCTTAAAAGATTAAGATAGCCATAACATTATTAATATTCAAAATTTAAATAGACAGGCATTTCCTTTTAAAAATTCAAAGATTTCAGCTGTATAACCCACATAGTTTGACAGTTACTGGGCTTTAAAGTGGCATAATGTCCATAAATTGGGTTTCTGTGGGCATTTTACAATTGTTAAAGATACCTTAGCAATTAAACTACAGATCTGAAACTTTTTGGGGGACATACATAACAAAGAAAAATTATATATAATACAGTTTAAGACTTGTCACACTAAGCATTTCCAAATAACAGGGCAAAATACGGAAAAAATGTCAAAAAAGGCACTTGGGCGAGTGTCTATGGCCCTCATACACAGGTTAAATGTCTACTAAAAACCTTGATTTTCGGCATATGTAAAAAGGACATAATAATGCATTCCCAGATGGGATTTCAGCTCCATCAATGACATAGTTTAACAGTCACAGGGCTTAAAGGTGGCAAAAAGTCCAAATATTGAGTCTCTGTGGGCCTTTTAGAGATCTCGATGTGCCTTTCAAATTAAAGCTTCAGACTTAAAATTTGTTACATACTAAGATTACACATAGAATATGTATCTAATAAAGTTTGAAACTTCTCAGACTTACCATTTCCAAGTTACAGAGCAAAATATGTGAAAAATGTCTTAAAAGGGTCACTCAGGTGGGTGTTTAAGGTCCTCATACACAGGTTAAATGTCTACTTGAAGCCTTGATTTTTGGCACATGTAAAAAGAACATAATAATGTATTCCCAGATGAGATTTCAGCTCTATCAGTCACATAGTTTAACAGTCACAGGCCTTAAAATTGGCAAAAAGTCCAACTACTGGGTCTTTATGGGGCCTTCTAGAGACCTAAATGTGGCCTTCAAATTAAAGCTTCAGACTTAAAATTTGTCACATACTAAGATTACACATAGAATATGCATCTAATACAGTTTGAAACTTCTTAGACTTACCATTTCCAAGTTACAGGGAAAAATATGTGAAAAATGTCTAAAAATGGTCACTCGGGTGGGGATTTATGGTCCTCATACACAGGTTAAATGTCTTCTTAAAGCCTTAATTTTTGGCACATATAAAAACTAGAAATAGGCCGCCCTGTTGATAGTAGATGCGAATAGAAACAGGATAGCATAGAAGAACACACATTATCATGTGTAATGTCCACCCATGAACCTTTTGCCCAAATTGTACAGTAGTCTTACAAGACCCTGTTTCATTTGTAAAATATATCAATGATGCTTAAATATTTGTTAGTGTAGATGTAAATTATTTCAGCTTCATGCCTTTTTGCATTGGTTGGGTTGAAAATTTTGACGAAATCACTCTATCTTGCACGGTTAAGAAGATAGAAGCAAATTCCTGTTTTTCTATTTTTGGCAAAAATTTGAAAATTCAAAATGGCCGCCATTTTTGGGAAAAGGAAATTTTTTTGAAAATGGCCAAGAGTACATTTCTTAGATACCCTATGGGTCGAAAATTTCAACAAAATAACTCTATTTTGCACGGTTAAGGCCAGTTTGTGTTTTTCCATTTTGGGCAAAAATTCGAAAATTCAAAATGGCTGCCATTTTTGGGGAGGGGAAAATTTTTTGAAAATTGCAAAGATTACATTCCTTAGATACCCTGTGGGTTGAAAAATTTCGACGAAATCGCTCTATCTCGCATGGTTAAGGAGATAGAAGCAAATTTGTGTTTTGCCATTTTTGGCAAAAATTTGAAAATTCAAAATGGCCGCCATTTTAGGGGAGGGGAAATTTTTTTTTAAATTGCCAAGAATACAATGCTCAAATACCTGTGGGTCGAAAATTTCGACGAAATCGCTCTATCTCGCATGGTTAAGGAGATAGAAGGAAATTTGTGTTTTGCCATTTTTGGCAAAACTTCGAAAATTCAAAATGGCCGCCATTTTTGGGGAGGGGAAAATTTTTGGAAAATTGCAAAGATTGCATTGCTTAGATACCCTGTGCGTCGAAAATTTTGACGAAATCGCTCTATCTCGCACGGTTAAGGAGATAGAAGCAAATTTGTGTTTTGCCATTTTTGGCAAAAATTCGAAAATTCAAAATGGCCGCCATTTTTGGGGAGGGGAAAATTTTTTTAAAATTACCAAGAGTATAATGCTCAGATACCCTGTGGGTCGAAAATTTTGACGAAATCGCTCTATCTGGCACGGTTAAGGAAATAGAAGCAAATTTGTGTTTTGCCATTTTTGGCAAAAATTCGAAAATTCAAAATGGCCGCCAATTTTGGGGAGGGGAAAATTTTTTGAAAATTGCAAAGATTGCATTCCTTAGATACCCCGTGGGTCGAAAATTTCGACGAAATCACTCTATCTCGCACGGTTAAGGAGATAGAAGCAAATTAGTGTTTTGCCATTTTTGGCAAAAATTCGAAAATTCAAAATGGCCGCCATTTTTGGGGAGGGGAAAATTTTTTGAAAATTGCAAATATTACATTCCTTAGATACCCTGTGGGTCGAAAATTTCGACGAAATCGCTCTATCTCGCACGGTTAAGGAGATAGAAGCAAATTAGTGTTTTGCCATTTTTGGCAAAAATTGGAAAATTCAAAATGGCCGCCATTTTTGGGGAGGGGAAAATTTTTTGAAAATTACCAAGAGTACAATACTCAGATACCCTGTGGGTCGAAAATTTCGACGAAATCACTCTATCTCGCACGGTTAAGGAGATAGAAGCAAATTTGTGTTTTGCCATTTTTGGCAAAAATTCGAAAATTCAAAATGGCCGCCATTTTTGGGGAGGGGAAAATTTTTTTAAAATTACCAAGAGTATAATGCTCAGATACCCTGTGGGTCGAAAATTTTGACGAAATCGCTCTATCTGGCACGGTTAAGGAAATAGAAGCAAATTTGTGTTTTGCCATTTTTGGCAAAAATTCGAAAATTCAAAATGGCCGCCAATTTTGGGGAGGGGAAAATTTTTTGAAAATTGCAAAGATTGCATTCCTTAGATACCCTGTGGGTCGAAAATTTCGACGAAATCACTCTATCTCGCACGGTTAAGGAGATAGAAGCAAATTAGTGTTTTGCCATTTTTGGCAAAAATTCGAAAATTCAAAATGGCCGCCATTTTTGGGGAGGGGAAAATTTTTTGAAAATTGCAAATATTACATTCCTTAGATACCCTGTGGGTCGAAAATTTCGACGAAATCGCTCTATCTCGCACGGTTAAGGAGATAGAAGCAAATTAGTGTTTTGCCATTTTTGGCAAAAATTCGAAAATTCAAAATGGCCGCCATTTTTGGGGAGGGGAAAATTTTTTGAAAATTGCAAAGAGTACACTCCTTAGATACCCTGTGGGTTGAAAATTTCGACGAAATCGCTCTATCTCACACGGTTAAGGAGATAGAAGCAAATTTGTGTTTTGCCATTTTTGGCAAAAATTCGAAAATTCAAAATGGCCGTCATTTTTGGGGAGGGGAAAATTTTTGGAAAATTCCAAAGATTGCATTCCTTAGATACCCTGTAGGTCGAAAATTTCGACGAAATCACTCTATCTCGCACGGTTAAGGAGATAGAAGCAAATTTGTGTTTTGCCATTTTTGGCAAAAATTCGAAAATTTAAAATGGCCGCCATTTTTGGGGAGGGGAAAATTTTTTGAAAATTGCAAATATTACATTCCTCAGATACCCTGTGGGTCGAAAATTTCGACGAAATCGCTCTATCTCGCACGGTTAAGGAGATAGAAGCAAATTAGTGTTTTGCCATTTTTGGCAAAAATTGGAAAATTCAAAATGGCCGCCATTTTTGGGGAGGGGAAAATTTTTTGAAAATTGCAAAGAGTACACTCCTCAGATACCCTGTGGGTCGAAAATTTCGACGAAATCGCTCTATCTCGCACGGTTAAGGAGATAGAAGCAAATTTGTGTTTTGCCATTTTTGGCAAAAATTCGAAAATTTAAAATGGCCGCCATTTTTGGGGAGGGGAAAATTTTTTGAAAATTGCAAAGAGTACACTCCTTAGATACCCTGTGGGTCGAAAATTTCGACGAAATCGCTCTATCTCGCACGGTTAAGGAGATAGAAGGAAATTTGTGTTTTGCCATTTTTGGCAAAAATTCGAAAATTCAAAATGGCCGCCATTTTTGGGGAGGGGAAAATTTTTTGAAAATTGCAAATATTACATTCCTTAGATACCCTGTGGGTCGAAAATTTCGACGAAATCGCTCTATCTCGCACGGTTAAGGAGATAGAAGCAAATTTGTGTTTTGCCATTTTTGGCAAAAATTCTAAAATTCAAAATGGCCGCCATTTTTGGGGAGGGGAAAATTTTTTGAAAATTGCAAAGAGTACACTCCTTAGATACCCTGTGGGTCGAAAATTTCGACGAAATCGCTCTATCTCGCACGGTTAAGGAGATAGAAGAAAATTTGTGTTTTGCCATTTTTGGCAAAAATTCGAAAATTCAAAATGGCCGCCATTTTTGGGGAGGGGAAATTTTTTTGAAAATTGCAAAGAGTACACTCCTCAGATACCCTGTGGGTCGAAAATTTTGCCGAAATCGCTCTATCTCGCACGGTTAAGGAGATAGAAGCAAATTAGTGTTTTGCCATTTTTGGCAAAAATTCGAAAATTCAAAATGGCCGCCATTTTTGGGGAGGGGAAAATTTTTTGAAAATTGCAAAGAGTACACTCCTCAGATACCCTGTGGGTCGAAAATTTTGCCGAAATCGCTCTATCTCGCACGGTTAAGGAGATAGGAGCAAATTACTCAAAAGTAGTACTGAAAATACACAATGAAGTACCTAAATGGCTATTACTCATGTACTGACAAAGCTATCAGTCCCAAATGCAATACCAAGCGAGCTATGGACATAACAATCTTGTATTCAAAATTGTAGTAAAATATCTTTAATTATTTTGGCTTAAATGCACGGAAACCAATGGGTACTGAAAATAGCTGTACTTAAGTATTACTCAGTAAGCAAAAGAGGTACAACAGCCAAAAGCAATCCCAAGCAAGCTACTGACCCAATAAGCCTGCATACCAAATTTGGTGACAATAGCTCTAATACTTTTCCTTTAAATGAGCGGAAACCATGCGTGACGCCGGACATCGGACGCCGGACGCCGGACATCGGACATCGGACATCGGACATCGGACGGCGAAAAAAGCAAAAATAATATATCCACCCCCCAGGGGGGTGGACATAATAACATACTAATATCTTCCCAGATAGGATTTGAGCTCTATCAGTCACATAGTTTGACAGTCACAGGGCTTAAAAGTAGCAAAAAGTCCAAATATTGGGTCTTTGGGAGCCTTTTAGAGACCTCAATTTGACCTTCAAAATTAAAGCTTCAGACTTAAAATCTGTTACATACTAAGATTACACACAGAATATATATCTAATACAGTTTGAAACTTCTCAGACTTACCATTTCCAAGTTACAGGGAAAAAGATGTGAAAAATGTCTTATAAGGGTCACTCGGGTGGGTGTTTATGGTCCTGATACACAGGTTAACTGTCTATTAAAGGCCTAAATGTTGGGGCACATATAAGAAAACACATAGATATATTCCCAGATGATATTTAACTTAGATGAGAGACATAGTTTGAAAGCTACAGTGCTTGAAAGTGGCAAAAAGTGCATAAATTGGGTCTCTGTGGGCACTTTTGAGACCTTAAGTCGACCCCTTTGGGTAAACCTACAGCCCTAAAATTTTCTACAGACAAGGATTACATATCAAAGTTATACCTAGCGCAGTTTGAGACTCATCAGAATTACCACTTCCAAATTATAGGGCAAAATATGTGAAAAGTATAGCAAAAAATCCCTAAGTGGGGGTATTTATGGGCCTCAAACACAATTTTCTCCTCAACTTAAAGTCGTGATTTTCGGCACATGTACTAAGAACATATTAATGTGTTGTCAGGTAAAATTTCAGCCAGCTGAGCATCATAGTTTGTGACCTACAGGGCTCTAAGTGGCCAAAAGTCCAATTTCTGACCTTAAGGTGGCCATAAGTTCTTTTTTACTGGGAGTTTAAGGTCACCTTAAAATAGGGATCTTCCTTTGGGCACCCTTAACATGTGTACCAAGTTTGAAAAAAAAATATTAATTTGTTTTTGAGTTATCGCGTCCACAAGGAAATTTCTACTGCGGCGGCGGCGCGACGGACCTGAATCCAATATATCCCCGACTTTCGTCTGGGGATATAATGATTTGATTCATCTTAGCGTTCATCAAACCTAGTACTCTATGAACTGCTGTGAATAGAATAAAATAATAACACAATATGCAATAAGTGTGTCAATGTAATGCCACAATGTCATCATGGAAGACAAGTCATATCCAAAATTGTGCTAAAAGTTCACCATCAAAGTACACACCAAAGTTTGTTTCAAAGAGATGAACAAACTTTGACTGAAAATAGGACTTTTTAGTGTGTCCCCAAAATCAGACAAAAACTAAAAGTTAAGGTTTGTTAACAATAATGTGTGCAGTAAACTTTTGTGTAAAACTGTGAATATAAACAACTTTGGAAAATCTTCAATGATTTACTTTATTAATTCATCATTTTATTAAATATGCAGAGGTTTTAGAGATTTTCAAATCCCAATTTAAACTAGACCTACGCTTCGGAGAACCGATGCCAATTTGTATCCACCGGAAAGACAACTCACCAAAGCCAGTGAACCATCGTTAATATTAAGCGAGTTATAAGCACTTTTAAGTTTGCCTATCCTTGTTTGACCTTTAAGGAGGGGCCCCAAGGTCAAATCTGGCCACCTCAAAAAATTCCCAGCCCATGATTTCCTATAAGTTGCTTTCACATTGCAAACTTCTAGGACCAATAATAAGCAAGTTATAAGCACTTTTAAGTTTGGCTATCCTCGTTTGACCTTGAAAGAGGGGTCCAAGGTCAAATATGACCACATTAGAAGATTCCCGCCCCAAGATTTCCTATAAGTTGGTTTCACATTGCAAACCTCTAGGAAAAATAATAAGCAAGTTATAAGCACTTTTAAGTTTATTATCCTCACTTGACCTTGAAGGAGGGGTCCAAGGTTAAATCTGACCACATCAGAAGATTCCCAGCCCATGATTTCCAGTAGTTTGGTTTCACATTGCAAACCTCTAGGACCAATAATAAGGGAGATATAGGCACTTTTAAAGTCCACTATGTGGAGTACTTTGGCACTCCGTGGATGACCCTGAATTAAGAGCTTCAGGGTCAAATGTCTGCAAGGTTGTAGAGGACATGTATGTGTGTTCTACATATTACCTATGAAGAGATTCAACCTTCTACCTGTGAGAACCAGCCAGAAGAAAAAGGTAGATAAAAATGCCCGCAGCGGCCATCTATTTTTCAGAATGAGGCTAATTTCAGTCCCAGAGAAGCTTACCTCCCAATGAAGATATCCTGCAAATTTGGTGAACCTAGCTGGTGTAGTTTTCCTCTGAGAGCGTTGCCAAAAATCTCTCTACGTGCAGTGGCGGTGGCAGCGTAGCGAATGCCAAGTATCCACCAGATGCCTTTAAGAATGAAGTTGATGTGATTTTTGGAATCCCAGCCCATGGTTTCACATTACCTCCCAATACATTTCAAAGATCTTACTCCAAAAATAAGATATATTTAACATTATTCATATCTATTCTGCCTGTACAGTGCATACCAAAGACACCTGATTTGGCTAATTTTAAGGGAACCTGAACATGAGGATCTAACTTTTGAAGCTATAAAGCTTTTTTTCAGGCTTCAATAATATACTGAACCTGTTAGGTCCTCACTGTGAGTAGATATATACAATATATATGTGCCCAAAAGTGTCAATTTCAGCACTTTTTATTTATTAATCAATAATCAATCAGCTCTCAAATGGTCAATTATTGCCCGATTGATCTAGAACATGACTGGCGCCTAGATTTTGATGTTAGGAAAGCCAAATTTTGTGGCTCCTTATACAGTAGTTACTGAGAAAATCTGGTGTACAGAAGGTACAAGAAAAATGGTATTTGATCATGTGACCTTGATAAAGGTCAAATTCATACCTGTCAAAACAATTTTCCATGCCTATAAATTATAAGTCCAAAAATCATTTTGATAGGCCTTATATTAAGGGAGATATTTAACTTAGAAAATACTGTGGGAATGTAGGCTGACGGGGTGAAACAAGTAAGTGCCCCCTACATTTTTTTAGGTTTACTGCTGCCCCTATAAGTACAACAACCTTTTTTGCATTCTTTTATTAAATATGGATTTACTTTACTTATTATTCATACAAAATTGAAAATTTTAATTACTTAAATCAAGCTTACCATGTGGGACTGAACTCGGGAGGCCGCAGGACTCCAGCCAGCGACCAAGAAAAATGGACGTTTTGATTTGGCCGAGTCCGTGGTTTAGTATATACCATAGCAATGTCGTTTGGTACTTCGTCTTTCTTCTCTCGTGGTAAATTTAGCCCATACATCCCCAGCTGAAATACAGCGGAGGGGAAGGGTGGGACTTTCCTCAGTCCCACATGGTAAGCTTGTAGCTTATAAAAGCTACATTTAAGTAATTAAAATTTTCAATTTTATTGCACTACAATAGCTTAACATGTGGGACTGAATGCTGAATTCAACTACCCAGTGGCGGAATTACAGCTGAGACTGGAAGAATATTGTCCATTTTTCTTGAATTTAGAATTAAACAAGAGGAGAGTGCCCGTGAACGGGCACTGTGTCAGCTGACTGAGTCTTTTTGATTTGTCAAGGTGATAATGAGAGGAAAGCATAATTATCAGGGAAAGTGTTGTACAGAAATACAGTAAATGGTAATTGAACAGCATGTTCGAAAGAAACTAGAAATCGGCCGCCCTGTTGATAGTAGATGCGAATAGAAACAGGATAGCATAGAAGAACACACATTATCATGTGTAATGTCCACCCATGAACCTTTTGCCCAAATTGTACAGTAGTCTTACAAGACCCTGTTTCATTTGTAAAATATATCAATGATGCTTAAATATTTGTTAGTGTAGATGTAAATTATTTCAGCTTCATGCCTTTTTGCATTGGTTGGGTTGAAAATTTTGACGAAATCACTCTATCTGGCACGGTTAAGAAGATAGAAGCAAATTCCTGTTTTTCTATTTTTGGCAAAAATTTGAAAATTCAAAATGGCCGCCATTTTTGGGAAAAGGAAATTTTTTTGAAAATTGCCAAGAGTACATTTTTTAGATACCCTATGGGTCGAAAATTTCAACGAAATAACTCTATTTTGCACGGTTAAGGCCAGTTTGTGTTTTTCCATTTTGGGCAAAAATTCGAAAATTCAAAATGGCTGCCATTTTTGGGGAGGGGAAAATTTTTTGAAAATTGCAAAGATTACATTCCTTAGATACCCTGTGGGTTGAAAATTTCGACGAAATCGCTCTATCTCGCATGGTTAAGGAGATAGAAGCAAATTTGTGTTTTGCCATTTTTGACAAAAATTTGAAAATTCAAAATGGCCGCCATTTTAGGGGACGGGAAATTTTTTTTTAAATTGCCAAGAATACAATGCTGAAATACCTGTGGGTCGAAAATTTTGATGAAATCGATCTATCTCGCACGGTTAAGGAGATAGAAGCAAATTTGTGTTTTGCCATTTTTGGCAAAAATTCGAAAATTCAAAATGGCCGCCATTTTTGGGGAGGGGAAAATTTTTCGGAAAATTGCAAAGATTGCATTTCTTTGATACCCTGTGGGTCGAAAATTTCGACGAAATCGCTCTATCTCGCACGGTTAAGGAGATAGAAGCAAATTTGTGTTTTGCCATTTTTGGCAAAAATTCGAAAATTCAAAATGGCTGCCATTTTTGGGGAGGGGAAAATTTTTTGGAAAATTGCAAAGATTGCATTCCTTAGATACCCTGTGGGTCGAAAATTTCGACGAAATCGCTCTATCTCGCACGGTTAAGGAGATAGAAGCAAATTTGTGTTTTGCCATTTTTGGCAAAAATTCGAAAATTCAAAATGGCTGCCATTTTTGGGGAGGGGAAAATTTGTTGGAAAATTGCAAAGATTGCAATCCTTAGATACCCTGTGGGTCGAAAATTTCGACGAAATCGCTCTATCTCGCACGGTTAAGGAGATAGAAGCAAATTAGTGTTTTGCCATTTTTGGCAAAAATTCGAAAATTCAAATGGCCGCCATTTTTGGGGAGGGAAAATTTTTTAAAAATTACCAAGAGTACAATGCTCAGATACCCTGTGGGTCGAAAATTTTGACGAAATCGCTCTATCTGGCACGGTTAAGGAGATAGGAGGAAATTTGTGTTTTGCCATTTTTGGCAAAAATTCGAAAATTCAAAATGGCCGCCATTTTTGGGCAGGGGAAAATTTTTTTTAAATTACCAAGAGTACAATGCTCAGATACCCTGTGAGTCGAAAATTTTGACGAAATCGCTCTATCTCGCACGGTTAAGGAGATAGAAGGAAATTTGTGTTTTGCCATTTTTGGCAAAAATTCGAAAATTCAAAATGGCTGCCATTTTTGGGGAGGGGAAAATTTTTTGGAAAATTGCAAAGATTGCATTCCTTAGATACCCTGTGGGTCGAAAATTTCGACGAAATCGCTCTATCTCGCACGGTTAAGGAGATAGAAGCAAATTTGTGTTTTGCCATTTTTGGCAAAAATTCGAAAATTCAAAATGGCTGCCATTTTTGGGGAGGGGAAAATTTGTTGGAAAATTGCAAAGATTGCATTCCTTAGATACCCTGTGGGTCGAAAATTTCGACGAAATCGCTCTATCTCGCACGGTTAAGGAGATAGAAGCAAATTTGTGTTTTACCATTTTTGGCAAAAATTCGAAAATTCAAAATGGCCGCCATTTTTGGGGAGGGGAAAATTTTTTGAAAATTGCAAAGATTGCATTCCTTAGATACCCTGTGGGTCGAAAATTTCGACGAAATCACTCTATCTCGCACGGTTAAGGAGATAGAAGCAAATTAGTGTTTTGCCATTTTTGGCAAAAATTCGAAAATTCAAATGGCCGCCATTTTTGGGGAGGGAAAATTTTTTAAAAATTACCAAGAGTACAATGCTCAGATACCCCGTGGGTCGAAAATTTTGACGAAATCGCTCTATCTGGCACGGTTAAGGAGATAGGAGGAAATTTGTGTTTTGCCATTTTTGGCAAAAATTCGAAAATTCAAAATGGCCGCCATTTTTGGGGAGGGGAAAATTTTTTTTAAATTACCAAGAGTACAATGCTCAGATACCCTGTGAGTCGAAAATTTTGACGAAATCGCTCTATCTCGCACGGTTAAGGAGATAGAAGCAAATTTGTGTTTTGCCATTTTTGGCAAAAATTCGAAAATTCAAAATGGCCGCCATTTTTGGGGAGGGGAAAATTTTTGGAAAATTACCAAGAGCACAATGCTCAGATACCCTGTGGGTCGAAAATTTCGACGAAATCGCTCTATCTCGCACGGTTAAGGAGATAGAAGCAAATTAGTGTTTTGTCATTTTTGGCAAAAATTCGAAAATTCAAAATGGCCGCCATTTTTGGGGAGGGGAAAATTTTGTAAAAATTACCAAGAGCACAATGCTCAGATACCCTGTAGGTCGAAAATTTTGACGAAATCGCTCTATCTGGCACGGTTAAGGAGATAGGAGGAAATTTGTGTTTTGCCATTTTTGGCAAAAATTCGAAAATTCAAAATGGCCGCCATTTTTGGGGAGGGGAAAATTTTTTAAAAATTACCAAGAGTACAATGCCCAGATGTCCTGTGGGTCGAAAATTTTGACGAAATCGCTCTATCTCGCACGGTTAAGGAGATAGAAGCAGATTGGTGTTTTGCCATTTTTGGCAAAAATTCGAAAATTCAAAATGGCCGCCATTTTTGGGGAGGGGAAAATTTTTTGAAAATTGCAAAGATTGCATTCCTTAGATACCCTGTGGGTCGAAAATTTCGACGAAATCGCTCTATCTCGCACGGTTAAGGAGATAGAAGGAAATTTGTGTTTTGCCATTTTTGGCAAAAATTCGAAAATTCAAAATGGCCGCCATTTTTTGGGGAGGGGAAAATTTTTGGAAAATTGCAAAGATTGCATTCCTTAGTTACCCTGTGGGTCGAAAATTTCGACGAAATCGCTCTATCTCGCACGGTTAAGGAGATAGAAGCAAATTAGTGTTTTGCCATTTTTGGCAAAAATTCGAAAATTCAAAATGGCCGCCATTTTTGGGGAGGGGAAAATTTTTGGAAAATTGCAAAGAGTACAATGCTCAGATACCCTGTGGGTCGAAAATTTTGACGAAATCGCTCTATCTGGCACGGTTAAGGAGATAGGAGGAAATTTGTGTTTTGCCATTTTTGGCAAAAATTCGAAAATTCAAAATGGCCGCCATTTTTGGGGAGGGGAAAATTTTTGGAAAATTGCAAAGATTGCATACCTTAGATACCCTGTGGGTCGAAAATTTTGACGAAATCGCTCTATCTGGCACGGTTAAGGAGATAGAAGCAAATTTGTGTTTTGCCATTTTTGGCAAAAATTCGAAAATTCAAAATGGCCGCCATTTTTGGGGAGGGGAAAATTTTTTTTAAATTACCAAGAGTACAATGCTCAGATACCCTGTGGGTCGAAAATTTTGACGAAATCGCTCTATCTGGCACGGTTAAGGAGATAGAAGGAAATTTGTGTTTTGCCATTTTTGGCAAAAATTCGAAAATTCAAAATGGCCGCCATTTTTGGGGAGGGGAAAATTTTTTGAAAATTGCAAAGATTGCATTCCTTAGATACCCTGTGGGTCGAAAATTTCGACGAAATCGCTCTATCTCGCACGGTTAAGGAGATAGAAGCAAATTAGTGTTTTGCCATTTTTGGCAAAAATTCGAAAATTCAAAATGGCCGCCATTTTTGGGGAGGGGAAAATTTTTGGAAAATTACCAAGAGCACAATGCTCAGATACCCTGTGGGTCGAAAATTTCGACGAAATCGCTCTATCTCGCACGGTTAAGGAGATAGAAGCAAATTAGTGTTTTGTCATTTTTGGCAAAAATTCGAAAATTCAAAATGGCCGCCATTTTTGGGGAGGGGAAAATTTTTGGAAAATTGCAAAGATTGCATTCCTTAGATACCCTGTGGGTCGAAAATTTTGACGAAATCGCTCTATCTGGCACGGTTAAGGAGATAGAAGGAAATTTGTGTTTTGCCATTTTTGGCAAAAATTCGAAAATTCAAAATGGCCGCCATTTTTGGGGAGGGGAAAATTTTTGGAAAATTGCAAAGATTGCATTCCTTAGATACCCTGTGGGTCGAAAATTTCGACGAAATCGCTCTATCTCGCACGGTTAAGGAGATAGAAGCAAATTAGTGTTTTGCCATTTTTGGCAAAAATTCGAAAATTCAAAATGGCCGCCATTTTTGGGGAGGGGAAAATTTTTTGAAAATTACCAAGAGCACAATGCTCAGATACCCTGTGGGTCGAAAATTTCGACGAAATCGCTCTATCTCGCACGGTTAAGGAGATAGAAGCAAATTAGTGTTTTGTCATTTTTGGCAAAAATTCGAAAATTCAAAATGGCCGCCATTTTTGGGGAGGGGAAAATTTTGTAAAAATTACCAAGAGCACAATGCTCAGATACCCTGTGGGTCGAAAATTTTGACAAAATCGCTCTATCTGGCACGGTTAAGGAGATAGAAGCAAATTTGTGTTTTGCCATTTTTGGCAAAAATTCGAAAATTCAAAATGGCCGCCATTTTTGGGGAGGGGAAAATTTTTTAAAAATTACCAAGAGTACAATGCTCAGATGCCTTGTGGGTCGAAAATTTTGACGAAATCGCTCTATCTCGCACGGTTAAGGAGATAGAAGCAGATTGGTGTTTTGCCATTTTTGCCAAAAATTCGAAAATTCAAAATGGCCGCCATTTTTGGGGAGGGGAAAATTTTTTGAAAATTGCAAAGATTGCATTCCTTAGATACCCTGTGGGTCGAAAATTTCGACGAAATCGCTCTATCTCGCACGGTTAAGGAGATAGAAGCAAATTTGTGTTTTGCCATTTTTGGCAAAAATTCGAAAATTCAAAATGGCCACCATTTTTGGGGAGGGGAAAATTTTTTGAAAATTGCAAAGATTGCATTCCTTAGATACCCTGTGGGTCGAAAATTTCGACAAAATCGCTCTATCTCGCACGGTTAAGGAGATAGAAGCAAATTTGTGTTTTGCCATTTTTGGCAAAAATTCGAAAATTCAAAATGGCCGCCATTTTTGGGGAGGGGAAAATTTTGTAAAAATTACCAAGAGCACAATGCTCAGATACCCTGTAGGTCGAAAATTTTGACGAAATCGCTCTATCTGGCACGGTTAAGGAGATAGAAGCAAATTTGTGTTTTGCCATTTTTGGCAAAAATTCGAAAATTCAAAATGGCCGCCATTTTTGGGGAGGGGAAAATTTTTTGAAAATTGCAAAAATTGCATTCCTTAGATACCCTGTGGGTCGAAAATTTCGACGAAATCACTCTATCTCGCACGGTTAAGGAGATAGAAGCAAATTAGTGTTTTGCCATTTTTGGCAAAAATTCGAAAATTCAAAATGGCCGCCATTTTTGGGGAGGGGAAAATTTTTGGAAAAATTACCAAAAGCACAATGCTCAGATACCCTGTGGGTCAAAAATTTTGACGAAATCGCTCTATCTGGCACGGTTAAGGAGATAGAAGCAAATTTGTGTTTTGCCATTTTTGGCAAAAATTCGAAAATTCAAAATGGCCGCCATTTTTGGGGAGGGGAAAATTTTTTTAAAATTACCAAGAGTACAATGCTCAGATACCCTGTGGGTCGAAAATTTTGACGAAATCGCTCTATCTCGCACGGTTAAGGAGATAGAAGCAGATTGGTGTTTTGCCATTTTTGGCAAAAATTCGAAAATTCAAAATGGCCGCCATTTTTGGGGAGGGGAAAATTTTTTTGAAAATTGCAAAGATTGCATTCCTTAGATACCCTGTGGGTCGAAAATTTCGACGAAATCGCTCTATCTCGCACGGTTAAGGAGATAGAAGCAAATTTGTGTTTTGCCATTTTTGGCAAAAATTCGAAAATTCAAAATGGCCGCCATTTTTGGGGAGGGGAAAATTTTTTGAAAATTGCAAATATTACATTCCTTAAATACCCTGTGGGTCGAAAATTTCGACGAAATCGCTCTATCTCACACGGTTTCTGAGATATTAGCAAATTACTCAAAAGTAGTACTGAAAATACACAATGAAGTACCTAAATGGCTATTACTCATGTACTGACAAAGCTATCAGTCCCAAATGCAATACCAAGCGAGCTATGGACATAACAATCTTGTATTCAAAATTGTAGTAAAATATCTTTAATTATTTTGGCTTAAATGCACGGAAACCAATGGGTACTGAAAATAGCTGTACTTAAGTATTACTCAGTAAGCAAAAGAGGTACAACAGCCAAAAGCAATCCCAAGCAAGCTACTGACCCAATAAGCCTGCATACCAAATTTGGTGACAATAGCTCTAATACTTTTCCTTTAAATGAGCGGAAACCATGCGTGACGCCGGACATCGGACGCCGGACGCCGGACATCGGACGGCGAAAAAAGCAAAAATAATATATCCACCCCCCAGGGGGGTGGACATAATTCCGAAGCTGACAGAAGAAAAGGACAAAAAAGTTGTGCCCTGCAAATGGTATTATGAAGGAAAGTAAGAAGGTAATTGTTTAAGTGTAAAAACTAGGTAAAAACATATTTAAAGAAATACTGCAAATGCAATATCCTCGTTCGACCTTGAAGAAGGGGTCCAAGGTCAAATCCAACCACACAAAAACATTCCCAGCCCATGATTTCCTATGGGTTGGTTTACCATCCCAAACATCTAGGACCAATAATAAGCGAGTTATAAGCACTTTTAAGTTTGGCTGTCCTCATTTGACCTTGAAGGAGAGGTCCAAAGGTCAAATCTGACCACACCAAAAGATTCCCAGCCCATGATTTCCTATAGGATAGTTTACCATCCCAAACCTCTAGGACCAATAATAAGTGAGTTATAGGCACTTTTAAGTTTCACTATCCTTGTTTGACCTTGAAGGAGGGGTCCAAGATCAAATCCGACAACACCAAAAGATTCCCAGCCCATGATTTCCTGTAGGTTGGTTACCATCCCAAACCTGTAGGACCAATAATAAGCGAGTTATAAGCAATTTTAAGTTTGGCTATCTTTGTTTGACCTTGAAGGAGGGGTCCAAGGTCAAATCTGACCACACCAATAGATTCCCAGCCAATGATTTCCTATAGGTTGGTTTACCATCCCAAACTTGTAGGACCATTAATAAGCAAGTTATAAGCACTTTTAAGTTTGGCTATCTTCATTTGACCTTGAAGGCAGGGTCCAAGGTCAAATCCGACCACACCAAAAGATTCCCAGCCAATGATTTTCTATAGGTTGGTTTCCATTCCAAACCTCTAGGACAATAATAAGCGAGTTATAAGCACTTAAGTTTGCCTATCCTCATTTGACCTTGAGGGAGGGGGTCCAAGGTCAAATCGGACCACATCAACAGATTCCCAACCCATGATTTCCTATATGTCTGTTTACCATCCCAAACCTCTAGGACCAATAATAAGCGAGTTATAAGCACTTTTAAGTTTGGCTATCCTCGTTTGACCTTGAGGGAGGGGGTCATTGAAGGTCAAATCTGACCACACCAAAAGATTCCCAGCCCATGATTTCCTACAGGTTGGTTTACCATCCCAAACCTCTAGGACCAATAATAAGGGAGATATAAGCACTTTTCATGACTGACAAAGAAACACCTGTGGCGGCCATCTTGTTTGTCAAAATGAGGCCAAAAATATTCCCAGTCAAGATTTTATAATGAGGAACATATCCTGCGAATTTGAGATCTCCACCTATAATACCCTTTGCTCTAGGGGGCCAACAAAAGTCCTTGTTTAAAGTCGAATAAACGTCCATGGCAGCCATCTTGTTTTTCAAAATGAGGACAAATATATTCCCAGGCAACATTTCCTGGTTATTAATATATCCTGCAAACTTAAGAAGGCTAGCTATAATATTTTTTTCGTTAGAGCTGTAATGGTGAAATCTCTCTACACACTGCGGCTATCCAGTGGATACAATGATTTACTCAACAGTGAGAACCTGAAGGTAGCTATTGCTCAGCTATGCCATGACATAGAGGTCTGCAATTTCACTATGTTATAGCTGACCAAAAATTATGTGAATAAGATATTTAAACAAAATACTCTAAATGTAATAGTTTTCAAGTTACAACTGATTTACACAACAGTGATAACCTCAAAGTAGCTATTACTCAGATATGCAATGAGCTACATGTCTGAATTTTTACTATGTTATAGCTGACCCAAAAGTAGGTGAACAACATATTTAAACAAATTACTGTAAATGCAATAGTTTTCAAGTTACAACTTATTTACTCAATAGTGAGAACCTGAAAATAGCTATTGCTCAGCTATGCCATGAGCTATAGGTTTGTAATTTCACTATGTTATAGCTGACACAAAAGTAGGTGAACAACATATTTTAACAAAATACTCCAAATGCAATATTTTTCAAGTTACACCTGATTTACTCAACAGTCAGTACCTGAAAATAGCTATTGCTCAATTGTGCCATGAGCTACAGGTCTGTAATTTTACTATGTTATAGCTGACCCAAAAGTAGCTGAATAACATATTTACACAAATTTCTATAAATGCAACAGTTTTCCAATTACAACTGATTTACTCAACACTGAGAACGTCAAAGTAGCTATTACCCAGCTATGCAATGAGCCACAGGTCTGGAACTTCACTATGTTATAGCTGACCCCAAAATAGGTGAATAACATATTTACACAAAATACTCTAAATGCAATAGTTTTCAAGTTATACGTGATTTACTCAACAGTGATACCTTAAAAGTAGCTATTACTCAGCTATGCCATGAGCTACAGGTCTGAAATTTTACTATGTTATAGCTGACCCAAAAGTAGCTGAATAACATATTTATATGAAGTTCTCTAAATGCAGTAGTTTTCCAATTACAACTGATTTACTCAACAGTGAGAACTTCAAAGTAGCTATTACTCAGCTATGCAAGGAGCCACAGGTCTGGAACTTCACTATGTTATAGCTGACCCAAAAATAGGTGAATAACATATTGAAACAAAATACTCTAAATGCAATAGTTTTCAAGTTATAAGTGGTTTACTCAACAGTGATAACCTAAAAGTAGCTACTACTCAGCTATGCCATGAGCTACAGGTCTGAAATTTTACTATGTTATAGCTGACCCAAAAGTAGCTGAATAACATATTTATACAAAATTCTCTAAATGCAATAGTTTTCAAGTTAAAAGTGATTTTACTCATGATGGAAGTTACTGAAAAGCCCAAAAGTAGCTATTACTCACTTAGCTATTGAGACAGACACCCAAATGACTCACCATGTTGTAGCTATGAAAAAAGTAGCTGAATAACATATTTTAACAAAATGCTCTAAATCCAATACTTTTCAAGTTATAAGTGATTTAGTGCATGATTTCATGAATTTTAAAAATTAAAGCATTAAAAATTATTAAAAAAATTTATAAAAAAAAACTAGCACTAAACTAACAAAAGCGAAGTGTCCCTTAAAGTTTAAAATGCTTTGTGGTTTTAATAAGCATGCTGTAAAGCTAAGAATGCACAAAGCTGCACCGTATGCTTTCCCAATACCTCTTAATACATTCTGAAGCTATAAAAGCAACAATAAAGGAGATATAAGGCAAAAACTCCAAAGCAGCTATTTATGACCCCAGTTTGGCCCACAAGGGAGGGTCGGGGGGTAAAACTGACCGGCTATTTAGACTCTCCACATATGCTTTCCCAATACCTCTTGATACATTCTGAAGGTCTAAAAGCAACAATAAAGGAGATATAAGGCAAAACTCCAAAGCAACTATTTTATGACCCCAGTTTGACCCATAAAGGGGGGTCGGGGGATAAAACTGACCGGCTATTTAGATTCTCTACATATGCTATCCCAATACCTTTTAATACATTCTGAAGCTATAAAAGCAACGATAAAGGAGATATAAGGGAAAAACTCCAAAGCAGCTATTTATGACCCCAGTTTGGCCCATAAGGGGGGGTCGGGGGGTAAAACTGACTCTCCACATATTCTTTCTCAATACCTCTTAATACATTCTGAAGCTATAAAAGCAACAATAAAGGAGATATAAGGCAAAAACTCAAAATCAGCCATTTTATGACCCCAGTTTGACCCATAAGGGGGGGGGGGGGGGGGTTGTAAAACTGACCGGCTATTTAGACTCTCCACATATGCTTTCCCAATACCTCTTAATACATTTTGAAGGTATAAAAGCAACAATAAAGGAGATATAAGGCAAAACTCCAAAGCAACTATTTTATGACCCCAGTTTGACCCATAAGGGGGGGTTGGGGGATAAAACTTACCGGCTATTTAGATTCTCCACATATGCTTTCCCAATACCTCTTAATACATTCTGAAGCTATAAAAGCAACAATAAAGGAGATATAAGGCAAAAACTCCAAAGCAGTATGACCCCCGTTTGGCCCTTAAGGGGGGGGGTCGGGGGTAAAACTGACTGGCTATTTAGACTCTCCACATATGCTTTCCCAATACCTCTTAATATATTCTGAAGCTATAAAAGCAGCAATAAAGGAGATAAATGCAAAAACTCAAAATCAGCTATTTTATGACCCCAGTTTGACCCCAGTTTGACCCATAAGGGGGGGTTGGGGGGTAAAACTGACCGGCTATTTCGACTCTCCATATATACTTTCCCAATACCTCTTAATACATTCTGAAGCTATAAAAGCAACAATAAAGGAGATATAAGGCAACAAGAGGAGAGTGCCCGTGAACGGGCACTGTGTCAGCTGACTGAGTGTTTTTGATTTGTGAAGGTGATTAGAGGACAGAATAATTATCAGGAAAAGGGCTGTACAGAAATACAGTAAATGGTAACTGAACAGCAAGTTCGAAAGAAATTCCGAAGCTGACAGAAGAAAAGGATAAAAAAGTTGTGCCCTGTAAATGGTATTATGAAGGAAAATAACAAGGTAATTGTTTAAGTGTAAAAAATAGGTTAAAACATATTTAAAGAAATACTACAAATGCAATATCCTCGTTCGACCCTTAAGAAGGGGTCCAAGGTCAAATCTAACCACACAAATACATTCCCAGCCCATGATTTCCTATGGTTTACCATTCCAAACCTCTAGGACCAATTATAAATGAGTTATAAGCACTTTTAAGCTTGGCTGTCCTGATTTGACCTTGAAGGAGGGGTCCAAAGGTCAAATCTGACCATACCAAAAGATTCCGAGCCAATGATTTCCTATGGGATGGTTTACCATCCCAAATCTCTGTCACCAATAATAAGCGAGTTGTAGGCACTTTCAATTTTCGCTATCCTCATTTGACCTTGAAGGAGGGTTCCAAGGTCAAATCGGACCATATCAACAGATTCACAGCCCATGATTTCCTGTCTGTTTACCATCCCAAACCTCTGGGACCAATAATAAGCGAGTTATAAGCACTTTTAAGTTTGGCTATCCTTGTTTGACCTTGAAGGAGGGGTCATTGAAGGTCAAATCTGACCACACCAAAAGATTCCCACCCCATGATTTCCTACAGGTTGGTTTATCATCCCAAACCTCTAGGATCAATAATAAGGGAGATATAAGCACTTTTCATGACTGACAAAAAACACCTGTGGCGGCCATCTTGTTTCTCAAAATGAGGCCAAAAATATTCCCAGACAACATTTTATGGTTATTAATATATACTGCAAACTTAAGAAAGCTAGCTATAATATTTTTTTTCATCAGAGCAGTAATGGTGAAATCTCTCTCTACACACTGCGGCTATCCAGTGGATACAATGATTTACTCAACAGTGAGAACCTGAAAGTAGCTATTGCTCAGCTATGCCATGACATAGAGGTCTGCAATTTCACTATGTTATAGCTGACCAATAATTCTGTGAATAACATATTTAACAAATTACTCTAAATGTAATAGTTTTCAAGTTACAACTGATTTACTCAACAGTGAGAACCTCAAAGGAACTATTACTCAGCTATGCAATGAGCTACATGTCTGAAATTTTACTATGTTATAGCTAACCCAAAAGTAGGTGAACAACATATTTAAGCAAACTACTGTAAATGCAATAGTTTTCAAGCTACAACTGATTTACTCAATAGTGAGAACCTGAAAATAGCTATTGCTCCGCTATGCCATGAGCTATAGGTCTGTAATTTCACTATGTTATAGCTGACCCAAAAGTAGGTGAACAATATATTTTAACAAAATACTCCAAATGCAATATTTTTCAAGTTATAGCTGATTTACTCAACAGTCAGTACCTGAGAATAGCTATTGCTCAGTTGTGCCATGAGCTATAGGTCTATAATTTCACTATGTTATAGCTGACCCAAAAGTAGCTGAATAACATATTTGCACAAATTTCTGTAAATGCAATAGTTTTCCAATTATAACTGATTTACTCAACAGTGAGAACTTCAAAGTAGCTATTACTCAGCTATGAAATGAGCCACAGGTCTGAAACTTCACTATGTTATAGCTGACCCCAAAATAGGTGAATAACATATTGAAACAAAATACTCTAAATGCAATAGTTTTCAAGTTATAAGTGATTTACTCAACAGTGATAACCTAAAAGTAGCTATTACTCAGCTATGCCATGAGCTACAGGTCTGAAATTTTACTATGTTATAGCTGACCCAAAAGTAGCTGAATAACATATTTATACGAAATTCTCTAAATGCAATAGTTTTCAAGTTATAAGCGATTTACTCAACAGTGATAACCTAAAAGTAGCTATTACTCAGCTATGCCATGAGCTACAGGTCTGAAATTTCACTATGTTATAGCTGGCCCAAAAGTAGCTGAATAACATATTTATACGAAATTCTCTAAATGCAATAGTTTTTAAGTTACAAGTGATTTTACTCATAATGGAAGTTACTGAAAAGCCCAAAAGTAGCTATTACTCACTTAGCTATTGAGACAGACACCCATCTTACTCACCATATTGCAGCTATGAAAAAAGTAGCTGAACAACATATTTTCACAAAATGCTGTAAATGCAACACTTTTGAAGTTATAAGTGATTTAGTGCATGATTTCATGAATTTTAATGCATTAAAAATTATTAAAAAAATTTATTAAAAAAAAAGTAAGACAGATCCAGGTCTCATACTCACACAAGAGAATCTACCTCTGGCCTAGTACATATATGCAAGATATGAGAGAAATCCCTGCAATAGTCACTGAGAAAATTGTGATAAAAAGTTGAAATTTTCACACTTTTGGTGGGGGTACATCCCTTGTAATGTCTCTAGCAAACAGACGAACAGACAGATTTGCATGCCTTGAACAATTTTTCATCCTCGATAGATAAGGTATCTTTTAAAAAAAACAGCATGTCTCTAGGCCTTGTAGTTTTGGAGAAGAAGTTGTTTACGCGGACGCGTACGCCCACGCCGCAGAGTGATGACACAATGTCAGCTGACATAAAAACTCAAAATCAGCTATTTTATGACCCCAGTTTGACCCATAAGGGGGGGGGGGGGGGGGGGCGGGGGGTAAAACTGACCAGCTATTTAGACTCTCCACATATGCTTTCCCAATACCACTTAATATATTCTGAAGCTATAAAAGCAACAATAAAGGAGATAAAGGCAAAAACTCAAAATCGGCTATTTTATGACCCCAGTTTGACCCATAAGGGGGGGTCGGGGGGTAAAACTGACCGGCTATTTAGACTCTCCATATATGCTTTCCCAATACCTCTTAATACAGTCTGAAGCTATAAAAGCAACAATAAAGGAGATATAAGGCAAAAACTCAAAATCAGCTATTTTATGACCCCAGTTTGACCCATAAGGGGGGCCGTGGGGTAAAACTGACCGGCTATTTAGACTCTCCACATATGGTTTCCTATTACCTCCCAGTACATTTTATAGCTCTAAATGCAATACTTAAGAAGATAATATGGGGGTTGGCCTAAATTTAAGGCTTTCAGATTGGAAGGTGTCAGAAAATCACTCATAAATGAGACATTTTTTCAAGGGATTGCTCCCAAAATCTAATCAGCTCGCGTTTTTGATAGTATGAACAGGTGTGTCAAATTATAAGGCTCTGTAGCAAGTAGTTTTTCCTGAACAGTGATGACGGGGGGGGGGGGGGTGCACTTCAAAAAATAGTTTTTGATCATGTGACCTTCATAAAGGTCAAAGGTCAAATTTAAGCATGCAGAAAAATTTTCCCACGCCTAAGGTATATAACTGCCAAATATGGTTTGAAACCTTTTAATAACTAGATTGGGCCAACTCGGCGCCAACATATCCCCAGACAGGTCATTCCTCACGCCACAGGTTTTGATCGGGAATTTTTTAAAACATAATTACCCATTATTATATGAACTTCAGCACATCAATCTACTCTGTTTATATCTTCCCAAGGAAGATGGTGTATCCCCAGACGCCGAATACATAACTCAAATTATATTTTCAATCTTCCTGCAATGATAACTCTAAACCTATTTTCAAAGTATTTAAATGATTGATGATTGAATGTCCATTCTAAAATAATAATCCCAAAAGAGCATATCTGTTTCTATATTTGTTGACAAATAAAATATTATTTTAACTCAACTCATCATACTTTTCAATCTTCCTTCAAAGTATTTAAATGATTGATGATTCAATGTCCATTCTAAAATTCATAATCCCAAAAGCGCATACCTGTTTCTATATTTGTTCACAAATAAAATATTATTTAAAAACAATTATTTATATTATTATTTTATTATATTATTTTTACAATTTGCAAATTGTTTTCAGTTATTCATTTCCTCTATACCTATATATGTGGTCCATATATATGCAACCTAAATATGTGACACAATCTCAGTTCTGACTCCCCTTTGTGTTATATGTAATGAAGCCCACTACCTCCCACCCCCACCCCTCTCCCCTTCTCCACACCTCTCTCACTATTACACAAGATCTGCAACCCCATTGAGTTCTTTGTTTCTCATCTGATATCATTAAATACCTTTGTTTATTTAGTGTCACTCAATATAGCTGGAAGTCCCAGAGGTGGGGATAAATGGTAAACAAACAATCTATATAAAAGGGGTACTCAAATACAAAAAGAATTGAGAATTTTAAGTATGTGATTATCAACTGAAACTAGAGGATCGCTCGCAAAAAAAAAAGATAATGTTTTTGCATAGCAAAAACAAAGCGTCCCGAAAAGGATATAAAGGTGAGTGCTAAAGTATTAAGAAAATGCTTCGTTTCTAGCCTTATACTGTTGTGGCAACCAAAGTCAGCGCAGTCTGCTCTATCTAGCACGGTTTTCAAGATATAAGCATTTTTGTGTTTTGCAAAATATAAAAAAATTAAAAATGTCCGCTATATTTGGTGAGACAAAAATATTTTGAAAATTGGCATGGCTACTCTGCAGAGATACCCAGCAGGTCCAAAATTTTGTTGAGTTTACTCCATATAGCACGGTTTTCGAGATATAAGCATTTTTGTGTTTTGCAAAAACTTTGAAAATTCAAAATGGCCACCATTTTTGGGGAGACAAAAATTTTTGTCAAGACCACTGCCGTGGTGTGTATCTCCCGCCGAGCATTAAAGCAGAATAAATAGCTTTTCCGAGATATTCACAATTTTTCATTTTCGTGTGTGAAAGGTCTTCCAAAAGTAGGTGAATGAGTTATTTGAGAAAAATTGGCTATCTGCAATACTATTAAGAGATAATTCACATTTACTCATTTTGAGTAGGTGAATAATTATCTATGGGTCTGAAACTTCACCAAGTGAAAGCTCTCCCACAAGTAGGTGAATGAGTTATTTGAGAAAAATTGGCTATCTGCAATACTTTTAGAGATAATTCGCATTTACTCATTTTGAGTAGGTGAGTAATTAGCTATGGGTCTGAAACTTCACCATGTGAAAGCTCTCCCACAAGTAGATGAATGAGTATTTGATAAAAATTGGGTATCCGCAATACTTTTACAGATAATTAGCATTTACTCATTTTGAGTAGGTGAATAAATAGCTATGGGTCTGAAACTTCACAGAGTGAAAGCTCTCCCAAAAGTAGGTGAATGAGTTATTTGAGAAAAATTGGCTATCTGCAATACTTTTAGAGATAATTCACATTTACTCATTTTGAGTAGGTGAATAATTAGCTATGGGTCTGAAACTTCACCAAGTGAAAGCTCTGCCAAAAGTAGGTGAAGGATTTATTTGAGAAAAATTGGCTATCTACAATACTTTTAGAGATAATTCGTATTTACTCATTTTGAGTAGGTGAGTAATTAGCTATGGGTCTGAAACTTCACCAAGTGAAAGCTCTCCCAAAAGTAGGTGAATGAGTTATTTGAGAAAAATTGGCTATCTGCAATACTTTTAGAGATAATTCGCATTTACTCATTTTGAGTAGACGAGTAATTAGCTATGGGTCTGAAACTTCACCAAGTGAAAGCTCTCCCAAAAGTAGGTGAATGATTAATTTGAGAAAAATTGGCTATCTGCAATACTTTTAGAGATAATTCGCATTTACTCATTTTGAGTAGGTGAGTAATTAGCTATGGGTCTGAAACTTCACCAAGTGAAAGCTCTCCCAAAAGTAGGTGAATGATTAATTTGAGAAGAATTGGCTATCTGCAATACTTTTAGAGATAATTCACATTTACTCATTTTGAGTAGGTGAGTAATTAGCTATGGGTCTGAAACTTCACCAAGTGAAAGCTCTCTCAAAAGTAGGTGAATGAGTTATTTGAGAAAAATTGGCTATCTGCAATACTTTTAGAGATAATTCACATTTACTCATTTTGAGTAGGTGAGTAATTAGCTATGGGTCTGAAACTTCACCAAGTGAAAGCTCTCCCAAAAGTAGGTGAATGAGTTATTTGAGAAAAATTGGCTATCTGCAATACTTTTAGAGATAATTCGCATTTACTCATTTTGAGTAGGTGAGTAATTAGCTATGGGTCTGAAACTTCACCAAGTGAAAGCTCTCCCAAAAGTAGGTGAATGAGTTATTTGAGAAAAATTGGCTATCTGCAATACTTTTAGAGATAATTCGCATTTACTCATTTTGAGTAGGTGAGTAATTAGCTATGGGTCTGAAACTTCACCAAGTGAAAGCTCTCCCAAAAGTAGGTGAATGAGTTATTTGAGAAAAATTGGCTATCTGCAATACTTTTAGAGATAATTCGCATTTACTCATTTTGAGTAGGTGAGTAATTAGCTATGGGTCTGAAACTTCACCATGTGAAAGCTCTCCCACAAGTAGATGAATGAGTTATTTGATAAAAATTGGGTATCCGCAATACTTTTACAGATAATTAGCATTTACTCATTTTGAGTAGGTAAATGATTAGCTATGGGTCTGAAACTTCACCATGTGAAAGCTCTCCCAAAAGTAGGTGAAAGAGTTATTTGAGAAAAATTGGCTATCTGCAATACTTTTAGAGATAATTCACATTTACTCATTTTGAGTAGGTGAGTAATTGGCTATGGGTCTGAAACTTCACCATGTGAAAGCTCTTCCAAAAGTAGGTGAATGAGTTATTTGAGAAAAATTGGCCATCTGCAATACTTTTAGAGGTAATTCGCATTTACTCTTTTTGAGTAGGTGAGCAATTAGCTATGGGTCTGAAACTTCACCAAGTGAAAGCTCTTTGGGATAGCTGCTCTGCAGAGATACCCTGAAGATAAAAAATTTTGTTGAAATCGCTCTATGTAGCACGGTTTTCGAAATATTAGCATCTTTGTGTTTTGCAATTTTTGCGCAAAAATTCGAAAATTCAAAATGGCCGCCATTTTTGGCAAGACAAAATTTTTTTGAAAATTGGCATGGCTACTCTGCATAGATACCCTGCGGGTCAAAAATTTCGTCGAAATCGCTCTATCTAGCACGGTTTTCGAGATATAAGCATTTTTGTGTTTTGCAATTTTGCGAAAAATTCGAAAATTCAAAATGGCCGCCATTTTTTGCGAGAAATTTTTTGTTTGAAAATTGGCAGCTAATCTGCAGAGATACCCTGTGGGTCAAAAACTTCGTCGAAATCGCTCTATCTAGCAGGGTTTTCGAAATATAAGCATTTTTATGTTTTGCAATTTTTGCGAAAAATTCGAAAATTCAAAATGGCCGCCATTTTTGGCGAGATAAAAATGTTTTCAAAATTGGGATAACTACTCTGCAGAGATACCCTGTGGGTCAAAAATTTCGTCGAAATCGCTCTATCTAGCACGGTTTTCGAGATATAAGCATTTTTGTGTTTTGCAATTTTTGCGAAAATTTCGAAAATTCAAAATGGCCGCCATTTTTGGCGAGACAAAAATTTTTTGAAAATTGGGAAAAGTACTCCGCAGAGATATCCTGCGGGTCAAAAATTTTGTCGAAATTGCTCTATCTAGCACGGTTTTTGAGATATAAGCATTTTTGTGTTTTGCAATTTTTGCGAAAAATTCGAAAATTCAAAATGGCCGCCATTTTTGGCGAGACAAAAATTTTTTCAAAATTGGGATAACTACTCTGCAGAGATACCCTGTGGCTCAAAAATTTCGTCGAAATCGCTCTATCTAGCACGGTTTTCGAGATATAAGCATTTTTGTGTTTTGCAATTTTTGCGAAAATTTCGAAAATTCAAAATGGCCGCCATTTTGGGCGAGACAAAAATTTTTTGAAAATTGGGAAAACTACTCCGCAGAGATACCCTGCGGGTCAAAAATTTCGTCGAAATCGCTCTATCTAGCACGGTTTTCGAGATATAAGCATTTTTGTGTTTTCCTTATTTGGAAAATTCGTAATAATTAATTAATCATTAATTACTCGGCCATTTCTTGACCAATCAATGCCAAAATCTAATGATTTCCAGATTTTAATAGAATGAATGTATTTGCCAAGTTTCAGGTGAATTGATAAAATTCCTTTCAAGTTATCATCCGGACAAGCTTCCCCATCGAAAAAAGACATTTTTGGTCATGTGACCTCTCTGATTGGTTGAAATGTCACTGCAGCATATTCAAAAAAATTCCCCAAGGCTACTGCCTAAACCTGCCAAATTTGAAAAGAATCCGCCTAACGGTTACAGAGTTATAAGGAAAACAAAATGCGGAGCCGGCGGAGCCGGCGGAGCCGGCGGAGCCGCCGGAGCCGGCGGAGCCGGCGGAGCCAGAAGCTCTCCCATACACAAACAAGCGTCCCTTGCGGGACGCTTAATGAGTTCATAACTGTAGGAGCTGTGTCAAAATTAACTGAGGCAAGTTGAATAAAACTGGGCTAGTTGAGGGTTAAAAATCCCCTAGTTTTACTACATAAGGATATAATTTCATTAATATTGGGACTTAAAGCTCACTTAAAGTGTCCATTTTGTCTACTTGAATATGTTTAACCAGTTTCATTTTAAAAAGTTAAAAACTCAGCAAGCAGAGGTATAACACACAAAAAATAAGTTCTTAAAAGACTAAGATAGCCATAACATTATTAATAATCAAAATTGAAATAGACAGGCATTTCCTTTGAAAAATTCAAAGATTTCAGCTCTATATCCCACATAGTTTGACAGTTACTGGGCTTTAAAGTGGCATAATGTCCATAAATTGGGTTTCTGTGGGCATTTTACAATTGTTAAAGAGACCTTAGCAATTAAACTACAGATCTGAAACTTTTTGGGGGACATACATAACAAACAAAAATTATATATAATACAGTTTAAGACTTGTCACACTAAGCATTTCCAAATAACAGGGCAAAATACGGAAAAAATGTCAAAAAAGGCACTTGGGCGAGTGTCTATGGCCCTCATACACAGGTTAAATGTCTACTAAAAACCTTGATTTTCGGCACATGTAAAAAGGACATAATAATGTATTCCCAGATGGGATTTCAGCTCCATCAATCACATAGTTTAACAGTCACAGGGCTTAAAGGTGGTAAAAAGTCCAAATACTGGGTCTCTGTGGGCCTTTTAGAGATCTCGATGTGGCTTTCAAATTAAAGCTTCAGACTTAAAATTTGTTACATACTAAGATTACACATAGAATATGTATCTAATAAAGTTGAAACTTCTGAGACTTACCATTTCCAAGTTACAGAGCAAAATATGTGAAAAATGTCTTAAAAGGGTCACTCAGGTGGGTGTTTAAGGTCCTCATACACAGGTTAAATGTCTACTTGAAGCCTTGATTTTTGGCACATGTAAAAAGAACATAATAATGTATTCCCAGATGAGATTTCAGCTCTATCAGTCACATAGTTTAACAGTCACAGGCCTTAAAATTGGCAAAAAGTCCAACTACTGGGTCTTTATGGGGCCTTCTAGAGACCTAAATGTGGCCTTCAAATTAAAGCTTCAGACTTAAAATTTGTCACATACTAAGATTACACATAGAATATGCATCTAATACAGTTTGAAACTTCTTAGACTTACCATTTCCAAGTTACAGGGAAAAATATGTGAAAAATGTCTAAAAATGGTCACTCGGGTGGGGATTTATGGTCCTCATACACAGGTTAAATGTCTTCTTAAAGCCTTAATTTTTGGCACATATAAAAATAACATACTAATATCTTCCCAGATAGGATTTGAGCTCTATCACTCACATAGTTTGACAGTCACAGGGCTTAAAAGTAGCAAAAAGTCCAAATATTGGGTCTTTGGGAGCCTTTTAGAGACCTCAATTTGACCTTCAAAATTAAAGCTTCAGACTTAAAATCTGTTACATACTAAGATTACACACAGAATATATATCTAATACAGTTTGAAACTTCTCAGACTTACCATTTCCAAGTTACAGGGAAAAAGATGTGAAAAATGTCTTATAAGGGTCACTCGGGTGGGTGTTTATGGTCCTGATACACAGGTTAACTGTCTATTAAAGGCCTAAATGTTGGGGCACATATAAGAAAACACATAGATATATTCCCAGATGATATTTAACTTAGATGAGAGACATAGTTTGAAAGCTACAGTGCTTGAAAGTGGCAAAAAGTGCATAAATTCGGTCTCTGTGGGCACTTTTGAGACCTTAAGTCGACCCCTTTGGGTAAACCTACAGCCCTAAAATTTTCTACAGACAAGGATTACATATCAAAGTTATACCTAGCGCAGTTTGAGACTCATCAGAATTACCACTTCCAAATTATAGGGCAAAATATGTGAAAAGTATAGCAAAAAATCCCTAAGTGGGGGTATTTATGAGCCTCAAACACAATTTTCTCCTCAACTTAAAGTCGTGATTTTCGGCACATGTACTAAGAACATATTAATGTGTTGTCAGGTAAAATTTCAGCCAGCTGAGCATCATAGTTTGTGACCTACAGGGCTCTAAGTGGCCAAAAGTCCAATTTCTGACCTTAAGGTGGCCATAAGTTCTTTTTTACTGGGAGTTTAAGGTCACCTTAAAATAGGGATCTTCCTTTGGGCACCCTTAACATGTGTACCAAGTTTGAAAAAAAAATATTAATTTGTTTTTGAGTTATCGCATCCACAAGGAAATTTCTACGGCGGCGGCGGCGGCACGACGGACCTGAATCCAATATATCCCCGACTTTCGTCTGGGGATATAATAAGGAAGATATTCAAGGGAGACCTTAATGCGGCAGCGGCGGCGAGGAAACTGAGGCGAAAACAAATAAGCGCCCTTTCAGGGACACTTAATTAAGACAGATCCAGGTCTCATACTCACACAAGAGAATCTACCTCTGGCCTGCAATAGTCACTGAGAAAATTGTGATAAAGTGTTGAAATTTTCACACTTTTGGTGGGGGTACCCCCCTTGTAATGTCTCTAGCAAACAGACAGATTTGCATGCCTTGAACAATTTTTCATCCTCGATAGATAAGGTATCTTTTTAAAAAAACAGCATGTCTCTAGGCCTTGTAGTTTTGGAGGAGAAGTTGTTCACGCGTACGCGTACGCCAACGCCGCAGAGTGACGACATACAAATATACCAAAATATTGCCAAATTACCAGTCTAAGTCAAAGTTACAGAGTGCCAGTTCTAAAGTCGGGTCTGTAACAAACCAAAAACTGAAATTTAATGAATGACAGTACGGGTACTGTCTGGATGTTTGAGAGAAGAGAGTGCAGCCGTGCGCACTCAAGATAGTAGCCTCTAAGGGAATCACTGCTATAATAATACAGCCCTAGGCTTGAATCTCATCAAATATGCCACCCTAAATATGAGATTATGGTACACTGATAAGCACTAAGTACATTATACAGTTAAAAATACAAGAGACCTTACCGTAAACATCTGGAGAGGTAACCAATATCTAGACCCTGGGATAGACTCCTGAAGACTTGGCTGCAGCGGGTGTGCCCCAACCCCTTCTTTTCTTCCCGAAGATGAGGATGCTGAGGGGAAGGGTCTAGGACTTGTGCCACTACTACTGGTCCCAGATACTTATTGTTGTCGTCTGACCAAGTAAGGTCTTTTAGGTAAAAATTTGTAAATGTGTTGTGAGCTTTCCAGTGAAACGCTTGCATGATTTGGTCCACCGATACCCCACCATAAAAGGCCTTAGAGGCCGCGAAGGCCCTAATGTCATGCGCTTTGACTTGAACCAGGTCCAAGGCTTGTTGGTCTAATTGTTTATAAAAACGTAGGATAGTTTGTTTTAGCCAGGAAGAGAGTGTAGCGGGTCTGATGTCTGAGGTATGTTCTTTCTTAAAGGAGATGAAAAGAAGGGATCAAGACCCCCTTAGGTCTTTGGTTCGATCCAAATAGTACCTCAGGGCCCGTACCGGACACAAGGTCCTGTCTTCCTTGAATTGTCTATCTACAATGGTAGTCAAAGCAGGAATAGTCACCGGAGACACACTTTGAGAACCTTCTCTTGCTAGTTGGTTTTTGGCTATGAAATCTGAAGAGAGGAACAAGTCAACCTTTTCCCATTGGGCTAGATTAGATACTTTGTTTGCAACCAAGGCATGGATTTCGCTGCGGCGCTTGCCGGAGGCCAAGGCTAGCAAGAAAGCAGTTTTGAGAGTAAGATGTTTGAGGTCTGTGTCTTTCATAGGCTCAAAGGGTGCTTTTGTGAGCTCATTGAGAACAACAGAAAGGTTCCACTTAGGAAGATTCCTGGAACTTTTGGGGTGATCCCTGTAAAAACTGGAGAGTAACCTGTTAAGGTCTGAACTCTGAGAGATATGGAGCCCCGTTGGGCCCAGGTTGTCAACAATGGCTGTCCTATAACCATCAATGGTCATTAGATCTTGGTACAGGTACATAAAGAAGTCTGAGACTTGTTTTACAGAGGGAGTGGAGATCTCTGAGGGGCAGCAATTCTTTTTGCCACCTCCACAGAGAAGCCTTGTTCTTGGAGTTGTCCACTCCTAGACACCAGGCGTGGAGGTTGAGATGCTGTGGACTGCTGTGGAACACATAATTGTGGGACTGTTTGAGAAGAGTTCTTGACACTGGAAGTTGAAGTGGGATCTCTGTTGAGAGCTGCACTAGGTCCCAAAACCAGGGCATCCCTGGCCAGCCTGGGGCTACTACGATGATCAGGCAATTGGATTGCCTGACTTTTTGGATCACCCTGTGAAGGAGAGCCGTGGGAGGATAAGCATAAGCAGTGAGACCTGACCAGTTTATGTTCAGAGCATCTATGTCCCAAGCATTTTGGTCTGGGACTGGAGAAACGTACAGTGGAAGTTTGTGGTTCAGGCGAGTGGCAAATAGTGGCACATGAGGAGTGAACCACCTGAGATTGATCTGTTTGAACACCTGCGGATGCAGTGACCATTCTGTTGACTGAAATTGGTTCGACCTGGACAGCAGGTCAGCCATTACATTCAGACACCCTGGAATGTGTCTGGCTTTTAGTGTTATCTGGTAACGATGGCACCAGGGCATGATCTTCCACAGGAGAGCGCACATCTCCGCCGAGTGGGTTCCACCTTGTTTGTTTATGTAGGCTACCACTGTTGAGTTGTCTGTGGTAACTAACACATTGGTCCTTGAAGCTTTGAAGGGCCAGAGAAACCGCCTTCAGCTCTAGAACATTTATGTGTAGCCTTTTTTCCTTGTCTGACCACAGACCTTTTGCAGAGGTTTGCTCTAAGTGTGCGCCCCAGCCATCGTTTGAGGCGTCTGTAAAGAGTTGGATACTGTGGCCTTTGGGATGAAGGTCTGCACCTTTCATCACGTTAGTGGGATTTTGCCACCAGTCTAGGTGTGCTGAAATGGTTTCTGTCCAAGGAAGGAGGGTGTCCAACGACTGAGGAAATCTCCAGTGCTCCTTGACATGAAACTGAAAGGGCCTCATGTAAGGGCGTCCCTCTGGGACCATTTTCTCCGTTGAGGCAAGCAATCCAAACAGCAACATCAAATATCTTACAGTCAAAACATGTTTTGACTTGAGTCGTAGGATCAAATCCTGAAGTTTGAGCCATCTCTCTTGAGTGGGTTTTATAAGGGCTGAATCTAGATGGTATTCGTAGCCCACGAAGGAAAACACCTGAGTTGGCTTTAGTTCGGACTTCTCCTGATTTATTATCCACCATAAGGACTGAGTTAGGTCCACCACTGTCTGAGTGTTTACTTGTGCTTCTTCCTGAGACTGGGCCCTGATCAGCCAGTCGTCCAGGTACTGATGAAGTCTGATTTCCCTTGACAGGGCCATCAGCTTCACCTCTTTTACAATCATTGTAAAGACCTGAGGGCCGTGGCTAGTCCGAATGGAAGGGAAGTGAACTGAAACACTTGCGACCTGTGGCAAAACCTTAGGTACTTCCTTGAGTTTGGGTGGATGGGGATGTGAAGGTAGGCGTCTGCTAGGTCTATCGACGACACCCATTCCCCTGGAATCAGAGAGGCCCTGATGGTCTCTTGTTTCCATTTTGAACCTTTCTACAAGGATAAAGGTGTTGAGCCTGCTTAGGTCTATTACTGGCTTCTACCGTTGGTGAGGCTTAGGTACAAGAAACAGGCGACTGTAAAACCCGAGAGATTTTAGATTTTCCACCCTTTCTATTGCGTTCTTTGACAGAAGAGACTGGATACAAGAGGTCAGAGCTAGTTCTTTTTGAAGGGCCTTGTAACCTGACTGAATCAGAGGGGCTCTGACTAAATTTGGTTTTGAGATGAATGGAAGAACGTAACCATTGGTGATAATGTTTAACATGTTGTCTGAACATTTGTTTGTGAGCCAGTCTCTTCTGAAAAAACGGAGGCGACCTCCTACTGGTGAACTGAGGGAGGCTTGAAAGGAGTCATTGGGAGGAGGGGTTTCCACGCCCTCGTCCCCTTCAGTGGGGTCCTGGAGACCCCTGGAGCCTCTGAAGTTCGGTTTCTCCGTACCTGAGGAAAACAATTGGTCACTGCTTTGAGAGGAATTGCCCCCATAGGGACGTTTTCTGTAGAAGCCTCTTTTCTTGTTTTGGTGGGGACCATAAAAGGGCTTGTTTTGACAGGGTCCAAAACCCTGAGAGTTTTTAGGGGTACCTTTTTTAAGGAGGAAGTCCTCTCCATCCTTCTCTAATTGAGACTTGAAAAGAGGAGTGGGCCAAAAAGGCGAGTTCCTCAGTTCCTGACGTCTCGAGTCCCCTAGATGTGGTTGAAGAAGGGTCATTTCAGCCTCTCTTCTCAGAAGGCCAGTGTTGCCCATGGTATATAGTTCCCTCTTGAGTATGTGGGCTACAGATTTGCTAAGGCAGGCTAAGGCTCTCTGTTGAATAAGGATCCTCTTATTCATGATTTCAAAATAATCACAGGCGTTTTCATAACCACGTCTGGCAGCTCTTTCGGGTACGGCACCCTTTGAATTTGGTTTTTGACCCTTTTGAAGGTAGCCTTGGCACTGTGTAGGCACTTTTCCATAACAGTGTTACAGGAGGAGGCAGTCCTAGCGAAAGTAGCTGTGAAATTGATGGTAGAAAGATTCTGCCGAGCTTGATGTTCAAGTTCCTTAAGAACTTGTAGGGGAACCTTGCCCACAGGGGCCCCAGAGGGCTTTGGAGAGATACAGATTTTGCAAATGCAAAATCTGTATTAAGTTCTTGAAGCTTATCTTCAAAAACAAGGTTGTCCCACCTTGTAGTACTTGGCTGTTGAAGCCAGGGGTTTGATGTAATTACCCTGAGGTAAATTGGAGGCCAAGAAATCTTGTTCAAATTTCTCAAAAGCATCTTTGAGAATGGGGTTTAAAGGGAGCATAGCAGAAGGGCCTCTTGGTCTCAGTTCCTGTTGGCCTTTCTCGTCGTCCAGGCCTAGCACAGTGGTAGAGGACCTATGCAAAGTTTCCCTGGGGTCAGGGAGATCTAGAATTTGCCTAAAAGTTTCCACTTCCTCAGAATATTGAGAAGGGAGGTCAGACATGTCTACTTCCCTGTAAAAGACTGGATCTGTGCTATCCTGATGTTCAGGCTCCTGAGGAGCCTTATGTTGAGGTTTAGTAGGCTTTTTGGTTGGGTCAGAGGACTCATCTTTCTCTGAAGATGACTGAGAATAATATTTTGCCCGTACCTTGTGCTTTGTTTTGTCAGAATGCTTTTTGGCTTTAGGACACACCTTTTTAGGGTGTTCCGACTCGGAATGATGTTCCAAGTGGTCGGATTCAATATCCAATTGCTTGGCAGCATGCTCGGACTGGACATTGGGAGGAAGTGAAGGTCCATAAAAGTCAGTGTCCATAGGTTGAACATCCGAGTGGTCGGATGCCCTGGAAATAGAAGTCCGAGTCGGAATAGGGTCGGGCTGATTACTGGGTCCAGGTTTAGGTCCAGCTTTAGCAGAGTCGGACGTCTGAACTACATCCGACTCGGAGGCTTTTTTGAAAGAAAGCATTTCGTCTCTGAGAGACTTCATTGCCTCCAGCATAGACGCCTGGAAGACCCCCATTTCTTGTTTAAGTTGGATGTTAAATGTACTACCCAGGGATTTTTCTAGCCTACTTTCTATTTTATTCTGCAATGCAGTACCTGGGGTGGGTGAGACAGTTTGGGGAGTCTTTAATGACAAAGATTCAAAATACACGGGTTTGGGACGTGGAGGTGAAGAAAACAAATTTTCAGTAGCACCCTCAAGGTCTGCTTGAGAGCCAGAAAAGGCATCACCATCGTCACCCAACAGGTCAAGATCATCTTTGCTAGTATTAAGATCCGACGTCTTCTGCTTCCTTATACACCGACATCTATGTTTTATTTTAATCTGCTGTTCCTCGGTGAAATTATCACAGATATTGCAAGGAGACTGGTTAGTGACACAGGGGTCGTCTCCCTTGCCAGATTCCCTACAGTTGGGGCAGTAATTGTGGGTATCGAATGGATAGTAGACGTGACAGCATTAAGACGATCTTGCCTTTGCGCTAGCTTGGTGGGAAGACATTTTTACTGCAATAAAAAGATCCGATTCGAAATGCGGAAAACTCACAAAACACAGATATTTAAGGAAATACTTATCCTGTGAAAATGAAAGCTATGTCAGAAATGTCTATACATTAAAAAGACTCAAATAATAAAAAATGAACATCCAACAATATGTATATTCTGAGAAAACAGTAAATATATTGAGAGGAATTTCAAACGCTTTCCAATATGGCAGCCAACGAGAGAAGAAGGATGAATTACCAAACAATAACAATGATATGGTACATACTAAACCACGGACTGGGCCAAATCCAAACATCCATTTTTCTTGGTCGTTGGCTGGAGCCCTGCGGCCTCCCGAGTTAGCATTCAGTCCCGCATGGTAAGCTATGGTAGCGCAATAAAATGGCAGATAAGGAAAAGTAAAGCATCCCTCATTAGAGATATATATATATATAAAGTATATATGGCACATGAAGACTAATAATACTAGAAATAGGCCGCCCTGTTGATAGTAGATGCGAATAGAAACAGGATAGCATAGAAGAACACACATTATCATGTGTAATGTCCACCCATGAACCTTTTGCCCAAATTGTACAGTAGTCTTACAAGACCCTGTTTCATTTGTAAAATATATCAATGATGCTTAAATATTTGATAGTGTAGATGTAATTTATTTCAGCTTCATGCCTTTTTGCATTGGTTGGGTTGAAAATTTTGACGAAATCACTCTATCTTGCACGGTTAAGAAGATAGAAGCCAATTCCTGTTTTTCTATTTTTGGCAAAAATTTGAAAATTCAAAATGGCCGCCATTATTGGGAAAAGGAAATTTTTTTGAAAATTGCCAAGAGTACATTTCTTAGATACCCTATGGGTCGAAAATTTCAACAAAATAACTCTATTTTGCACGGTTAAGGCCAGTTTGTGTTTTTCCATTTTGGGCAAAAATTCGAAAATTCCAAATGGCTGCCATTTTTGGGGAGGGGAAAATTTTTTGAAAATTGCAAAGATTACATTCCTTAGATACCCTGTGGGTTGAAAATTTCGACGAAATCGCTCTATCTCGCATGGTTAAGGAGATAGAAGCAAATTTGTGTTTTGCCATTTTTGGCAAAAATTTGAAAATTCAAAATGGCCGCCATTTTAGGGGAGGGGAAAATTTTTTAGAAATTACCAAGAGTACAATGCTCAGATACCCTGTGGGTCGAAAATTTTGACGAAATCACTCTATCTGGCACGGTTAAGGAGATAGAAGCAAATTTGTGTTTTGCCATTTTTGGCAAAAATTCGAAAATTCAAAATGGCCGCCATTTTTGGGGAGGGGAAAATTTTTGGAAAATTGCAAAGACTGCATTCCTTAGATACCCTGTGGGTCGAAAATTTCGACGAAATCGCTCTATCTCGCACGGTTAAGGAGATAGAAGCAAATTTGTGTTTTGCCATTTTTGGCAAAAATTCGAAAATTCAAAATGGCCGCCATTTTTGGGGAGGGGAAAATTTTTTGAAAATTGGAAATATTACATTCCTTAGATACCCTGTGGGTCGAAAATTTCGATGAAATCGCTCTATCTCGCACGGTTAAGGAGATAGAAGCAAATTTGTGTTTTGCCATTTTTGGCAAAAATTCGAAAATTCAAAATGGCCGCCATTTTTGGGGAGGGGAAAATTTTTGGAAAATTGCAAAGATTGCATTCCTTAGATACCCTGTGGGTCGAAAATTTCGACGAAATCGCTCTATCTCGCACGGTTAAGGAGATAGAAGCAAATTTGTGTTTTGCAATTTTTGGCAAAAATTCGAAAATTCAAAATGGCCGCCATTTTTGGGGAGGGGAAAATTTTTTGAAAATTGCAAAGATTACATTCCTTAGATACCCTGTGGGTCGAAAATTTCGACGAAATCGCTCTATCTCGCACGGTTAAGGAGATAGAAGCAAATTTGTGTTTTGCCATTTTTGACAAAAATTCGAAAATTCAAAATGGCCGCCATTTTTGGGGAGGGGAAAATATTTTGAAAATTGCAAAGATTGCATTGCTTAGATACCCTGTGCGTCTAAAATTTTGCCGAAATCGCTCTATCTCGCACGGTTAAGGAGATAGAAGCAAATTAGTGTTTTGCCATTTTTGGCAAAAATTCGAAAATTCAAAATGGCCGCCATTTTTGGGGAGGGGAAAATTTTTGGAAAATTGCAAAGATTGCATTCCTTAGATCTCCTGTGGCTCGAAAATTTTGCCGAAATCGCTCTATCTCGCACGGTTAAGGAGATAGAAGCAAATTTGTGTTTTGCCATTTTTGGCAAAAATTCGAAAATTCAAAATGGCCGCCATTTTTGGGGAGGGGAAATTTTTTTGAAAATTGCAAATATTACATTCCTTAGATACCCTGTGGGTCGAAAATTTCGACGAAATCGCTCTATCTCGCACGGTTAAGGAGATAGAAGCAAATTTGTGTTTTGCCATTTTTGGCAAAAATTCGAAAATTCAAAATGGCCGCCATTTTTGGAAAATTGCAAAGATTGCATTCCTTAGATACCCTGTGGGTCGAAAATTTCGACGAAATCGCTCTATCTCGCACGGTTAAGGAGATAGAAGCAAATTTGTGTTTTGCCATTTTTGGCAAAAATTCGAAAATTCAAAATGGCCGCCATTTTTGGGGAGGGGAAAATTTTTTGAAAATTGCAAATATTACATTCCTTAGATACCCTGTGGGTCGAAAATTTCGACGAAATCGCTCTATCTCGCACGGTTAAGGAGATAGAAGCAAATTTGTGTTTTGCCATTTTTGGCAAAAATTCAAAAATTCAAAATGGCCGCCATTTTTGGGGAGGGGAAAATATTTTGAAAATTGCAAAGATTGCATTGGTTAGATACCCTGTGTGTCGAAAATTTTGCCGAAATCGCTCTATCTCGCACGGTTAAGGAGATAGAAGCAAATTTGTGTTTTGCCATTTTTGGCAAAAATTCGAAAATTCAAAATGGCCGCCATTTTTGGGGAGGGGAAATTTTTTTGAAAATTGCAAATATTACATTCCTTAGATACCCTGTGGGTCGAAAATTTCGATGAAATCGCTCTATCTCGCACGGTTAAGGAGATAGAAGCAAATTTGTGTTTTGCCATTTTTGGCAAAAATTCGAAAATTCAAAATGGCCGCCATTTTTGGGGAGGGGAAAATTTTTGGAAAATTGCAAAGATTGCATTCCTTAGATACCCCGTGGGTCGAAAATTTCGACGAAATCGCTCTATCTCGCACGGTTAAGGAGATAGAAGCAAATTTGTGTTTTGCCATTTTTGGCAAAAATTCGAAAATTCAAAATGGCCGCCATTTTTGGGGAGGGGAAAATTTTTTGAAAATTGCAAAGATTGCATTCCTTAGATACCCCGTGGGTCGAAAATTTCGACGAAATCGCTCTATCTCGCACGGTTAAGGAGATAGAAGCAAATTTGTGTTTTGCCATTTTTGGCAAAAATTCGAAAATTCAAAATGGCCGCCATTTTTGGGGAGGGGAAAATATTTTGAAAATTGCAAAGATTGCATTGCTTAGATACCCTGTGCGTCTAAAATTTTGCCGAAATCGCTCTATCTCGCACGGTTAAGGAGATAGAAGCAAATTAGTGTTTTGCCATTTTTGGCAAAAATTCGAAAATTCAAAATGGCCGCCATTTTTGGGGAGGGGAAAATTTTTTGAAAATTGCAAAGATTGCATTCCTTAGATCCCCTGTGGGTCGAAAATTTTGCCGAAATCGCTCTATCTCGCACGGTTAAGGAGATAGAAGCAAATTTGTGTTTTGCCATTTTTGGCAAAAATTCGAAAATTCAAAATGGCCGCCATTTTTGGGGAGGGGAAATTTTTTTGAAAATTGCAAATATTACATTCCTTAGATACCCTGTGGGTCGAAAATTTCGACGAAATCGCTCTATCTCGCACGGTTAAGGAGATAGAAGCAAATTTGTGTTTTGCCATTTTTGGCAAAAATTCGAAAATTCAAAATGGCCGCCATTTTTGGGGAGGGGAAAATTTTTGGAAAATTGCAAAGATTGCATTCCTTAGATACCCTGTGGGTCGAAAATTTCGACGAAATCGCTCTATCTCGCACGGTTAAGGAGATAGAAGCAAATTTGTGTTTTGCCATTTTTGGCAAAAATTCGAAAATTCAAAATGGCCGCCATTTTTGGGGAGGGGAAAATTTTTTGAAAATTGCAAATATTACATTCCTTAGATACCCTGTGGGTCGAAAATTTCGACGAAATCGCTCTATCTCGCACGGTTAAGGAGATAGAAGCAAATTTGTGTTTTGCCATTTTTGGCAAAAATTCAAAATGGCCGCCATTTTTGGGGAGGGGAAAATATTTTGAAAATTGCAAAGATTGCATTGCTTAGATACCCTGTGTGTCGAAAATTTTGCCGAAATCGCTCTATCTCGCACGGTTAAGGAGATAGAAGCAAATTAGTGTTTTGCCATTTTTGGCAAAAATTCGAAAATTCAAAATGGCCGCCATTTTTGGGGAGGGGAAAATTTTTGGAAAATTGCAAAGATTGCATTCCTTAGATCCCCTGTGGGTCGAAAATTTTGCCGAAATCGCTCTATCTCGCACGGTTAAGGAGATAGAAGCAAATTTGTGTTTTGCCATTTTTGGCAAAAATTCGAAAATTCAAAATGGCCGCCATTTTTGGGGAGGGGAAATTTTTTTGAAAATTGCAAATATTACATTCCTTAGATACCCTGTGGGTCGAAAATTTCGACGAAATCGCTCTATCTCGCACGGTTAAGGAGATAGAAGCAAATTTGTGTTTTGCCATTTTTGGCAAAAATTCGAAAATTCAAAATGGCCGCCATTTTTGGGGAGGGGAAAATTTTTGGAAAATTGCAAATATTACATTCCTTAGATACCCCGTGGGTCGAAAATTTCGACGAAATCGCTCTATCTCGCACGGTTAAGGAGATAGAAGCAAATTTGTGTTTTGCCATTTTTGGCAAAAATTCGAAAATTCAAAATGGCCGCCATTTTTGGGGAGGGGAAAATTTTTTGAAAATTGCAAAGAGTACACTCCTCAGATACCCTGCGGGTCGAAAATTTTGCCGAAATCGCTCTATCTCGCACGGTTAAGGAGATAGAAGCAAATTACTCAAAAGTAGTACTGAAAATACACAATGAAGTACCTAAATGGCTATTACTCATGTACTGACAAAGCTATCAGTCCCAAATGCAATACCAAGCGAGCTATGGACATAACAATCTTGTATTCAAAATTGTAGTAAAATATCTTTAATTATTTTGGCTTAAATGCACGGAAACCAATGGGTACTGAAAATAGCTGTACTTAAGTATTACTCAGTAAGCAAAAGAGGTACAACAGCCAAAAGCAATCCCAAGCAAGCTACTGACCCAATAAGCCTGCATACCAAATTTGGTGACAATAGCTCTAATACTTTTCCTTTAAATGAGCGGAAACCATGCGTGACGCCGGACATCGGACGCCGGACGCCGGACATCGGACATCGGACATCGGACATCGGACGGCGAAAAAAGCAAAAATAATATATCCACCCCCCAGGGGGGTGGACATAATAATACTCTCAACACACTTGTACAACATTGTCATCTTCATTTGTGATATATTTTTTTGGTGTTTGTCATTCAGCAAGTTTTCCTGTTATATAAGTACCTGGTACTTGAGAGGAGACTCAATGTTCTTGTACTCTTGCGGTTGGTTCTCTAGTTGGTATATCAGTACCCTTCTCCCTGCTGTTCCAACTACTGCCATGGGGAATTTCTACAACAAGAATTGAAAGCAGCCATTGCTACTCACTAGTACTTAAGAGTTTGACTGTCATTGACTGTCATTGGTTCTCACTCATTCCGATCTTAATATTTTAAGAATAAACCTCAATTGTATAAAGTGGTGCTAAAATCCAGATTCTAACATATCAATCCCTATACAATCTCCCTTTATCACATTTTATCAGACAAGTGCTTTTGGTAGTTTTGGTTAGATGGATCAGTAAATGAGCTGATTTGTGTTTAACTTTATACATTTGATGGATACGTCAATTTGTCCACTAATCACTGCAGCTTTAGAAATTATTACTTCACGTATGTCACATCATCTAAACAACCCAAGTACTATCAATTGTTCCAACAGCACTGGTTGGCTGCCAGTGTCCAATGGTTTTCAGTACAGGATGCTGACCAACAAGTATGCATTGCTTTCCTCCATCTCCTCACCTACTCATTTTGATATGACCTACACCATGTGTTAAAAGTGACCTTAAACCCTCATTTAGTAACATTGAACTAATATCAGAAATTCAAAATGCAGAAATCTGGATTAAGTGCCCTTGACTGATTTCCAGCAACATGGACACAGTAGTGACCTGTGCAACTCAGAATCAATGAACCCTCCAAAGTCTTGATTGCCTCTTGACTGAATGCCAATATTAACACAATTGACACATTTTAAGAATGTGTGTACACTTAAATGTAAATAATAACACATCAAAACTCTGTCAGGAAACACATGAATATAGAATCATTTATGACTATTTTGTAATAAGTGCACTCACCACATCTGCACAGTAGACTCTCTCTGGAAGTGTAATAGACATCATAGGGGTTGGCGACCGTGTGTCCCAAAACTGAAATGCACCACAAACTTAAGCTGAAATTTTTGCAGGGTTTTGGAATTTACGATATATTGTTTTGTTTCTAAGATTCTGGAGATTATGTGAACCAAAAAAAAAAAAAAAAAAAAAAAGTATCTGAGACAGCTGTACCCCACAGTCTGTGGACATAGCATTGGACACCATGACATACAGAATGGGTGAAGAGTACAAAAGTAAAGAGACTTTCAGAACAGAATGTTAGTTATGTAAAGATGCAGGAAAAATAAAACTTACAAAAGAGAAAAGTATGTGAAGACAAAATATCGAAACAAGACAATAGCAAGATGATAGCACTATTTGGTGAATTAAAGTTTTAATAGCTTTAAAATATATTAACTGGAGGATCACTTGCAAAAAAAAAAAATAATGTTTTTTTACAGCAAAAATAAAGCGTCCCAAAAAGGATATAACAGTGAGTGCTAAAGTATTAAGAAAATGCTCTGCTTATAGCCTTATACTGTTGTGATGGCTAGATCCAGATGGCTATTTTGCAGGAATGCCCTATGGGTCAAAAATTTTGTCAAAATCGCTCTATCTAGCACGGTTTTCAAGATATAAGCATTTTGTGTTTTGCGATTTTTGCGAAAAATTGGAAAATTCAAAATGGCCGCCATATTTGGCGAGACAAAAGCTTTTTGAGAATTGGGATGGCTACTCCGGAGAGATACCCTGCGGGTCATAAAAGTCATTGAAATCGCCCTATCTAGCACGGTTTTCGAGATACAAGCATTTTTGTCTTTTGCAATTTTTGCGAAAAATTCAAAATGGCCGCCATTTTTGACAAGACAAATTTTTTTTTTTGAAAAATGTGTTAGTTCATCTGCAGAGATACCCTGCGGGTCAAAAATTTCGTCGAAATCGCTCTATTGTGCAGTTTTCGAGATACTCCACCAGCAGCCGGTCTGATTTCCTCCTATACACAAACAAGTGTCCCTTGTGGGATGCTTAATTTATCTATTACTAATTGAAGTCTGGCTCTCAATGGAGATAGCAAATTAGATAAAATTTACATAAAGCAATCATTTGTAGTAATCCCAAAAGTTTTGTGATAGGAAAATTCGTCTCATACATGTGGCAGAACTAGTGCAGCAATAGAAAACACTAGAAATAGGACGCCCTGTTAAGTGTTGCCGGAACATATGAAAAGAAGCAGGATAGCATAGAAGAAAACACATTATCATGTGTAATGTCCACCCCATGAACGTTTTGCAACAATTGTACAGTAGACTGAGTTTTGTTTGTAAAACATATCAGCGATGATTAGATAATTATTACATGTAAATTATTTTAGCATTATGCCTTTTTGCATTGGTTCAAAATTTGCTCAAAATCACTGTATCTCTAACGTTTTTTGAGATAATCAACACTTTCAATTTCTGGCAAAATTCAAGATGTCTGCCAGAATTCGAAAAATTAAAAGTTTTTCAGCAGCATTATATCCAGGGTTTATGTATTAAGAGGCTCCAAAATTTGCTTGAAATTGCTCTATCTCTAACAATTTTTGAGATAAATATCATTTTCAATTCTGCCAAAACTGAACATGGCAGCTGAAATTCCGGAAATTCAACCAACATTTTCGATTTTCAACAATATTCAAGGTGGTGGTTGAAATTTGAGAGATTCAACATTTTTCAGAGGCAATATACGTAAGATCTCTAATACCCAAATGGTCCGAAATTTGCTTGAAATCACTCTACGTTTAACAGTTTTTGAGATAAAAGACATTTTTCAGAGGCACTATATTTACGGTCTCAAGTACTCAACGGGTCCGAAATTTTTGATTTGCGCCAAAATTCTGGATAGCTTATAAAATTCGGTAAATTCCACATTTTTCAGAGGCACTATAACTAAGATCTCTAGTACACAAAGTGTCCAAAATTTGCTCAAAATCACTCTATCTGTAATGGTTTTCAAGATAAACAACATTTTTGATTTCCACCAAAACTCAAGATGGCTGATAAAATTCGGGAAATTCAGCTTTTTTTATAGGCACTACAAGTAAGCTCTTTAGTTTCCTCAAAATCGCTCTATCTCTAACAGTTTTCAAGATTCACCACCAAAATTCAAGGATGTGACCGAAATTTGGAAATTCTGACAAGTTTGAGAGTCACTTCATCTAAGGTTTCAAGTGCCCAAAGAGTCCAAAATTTGCTCAAAATCGCTCTATCTCTAACGGTTTTCGAGATAAATGCCATTCTCAATTTCTGCCCAAATTCAACATGGCGGCTGAAATTCGGGAAATTCAATATTTTTCAGAGGCACTACATCTAAGGTCTCTATTACCCAAAGGGTCCAAAATTTGCTCAATATCACTCCATCTTTAACGTTTTTTGAGATAAACGACATTTTCGATTTCCGTTAAAATTCAAGATGGCAGCCAAAACTCAGGAAATTCAACATTTTCAGAGGTACTACATCTAAGGTCTCTAGTACCGAATAGATCCAAAATTTGCTCAAAATCACTCTATCTGTAGCGGTTATCTCTAGCGGTTTCTGTGATATTTGCGAATTACTCACTTTGATAGCTAATTTAATTAAAAATAGCTTCTACTCATATACCTCCAGTGATGGATTTGTACAACAGTAAACACATTGTAGCTTGGGGAAGGTAGCTGAGTCTGTGACTTTAATTTACAATAACCTGAAAAATGATGAGATATTTACTTAAAATTGAAAATTTTAATTACTTAAATGTAGCTTTTATAAGCTACAAGCTTACCATGTGGGACTGAATGCTTTACTGGTTGCCGCGAGGCACAGACGACCAACGCTCGAGAAAAACAAGCATGTAGTTGGTTCGGCCTCATAGGTTGTCGTGACGTCATCACTTCCTGTGTATCAGCCTCCTTTTCGTTGAGATTAAACCCATGTCCCCTCAGCTGTAATACAGCGGGGAGGTAGGGTGGGACTCTTCTCAGTCCCACATGGTAAGCTTGTAGCTTATAAAAGCTACATTTAAGTAATTAAAATTTTCAATTTTATTGCGCTACAATAGCTTACCATGTGGGACTGAATGCTGAATTCAACCGCCCGGCGGGATTACAGCTGAGACTGGAAGGTCTGAATGTTGTTTTTCTCGAATTGAGAGTAATAAAAAATAGTTCCGAAAAATTTCCAGTCTGAGTCCCATTTACAGAGTCCCAATCCTGAAGGTCGGACTTGTAAAGAGCCAAAAACCTGATGAGAATATACAGTGTTGTACACTGTAGGGTGTTTGGAAGGAGGATTGTGTACCCGGAGTACACAGATAGGAAGAACCCCTAAGGGCTATGACGTCAGAAATGAGGTCAAGGTTCGAGAATTGTTATTGCAACCTTATTTATAAGACAACCTTATGGTCCCAAGAATTTAAAGTTAACGTAAATTTAATATGAGAGACCTTACCTGTAACACCCTGATGAGGTAGCTTATACCTAGACCTGGGGAGACTCCTGAAGGCTTAGCTGTAGCGGACGTGCCCCCCCCCCTTTTCTTCCCGAAGGAGACATCACTGAGGAGAAGGGTCTAGGACCTGTTGAGCCGCTACTACTGGTCCCAGATACAAGTTGTTGTCGTTGTCCGACCAAGTAAGGTCTTTTAGATAAAAATTGGTAAACGTGTTGTGAGCTTTCCAGTGACACGCTTGCATGATCTGGTCCACCGATACCCCACCGTAAAAAGCCTTAGAGGCTGCGAAGGCCCTAATGTCATGCGCTTTAACTTGGACTAAGTCCAAGGCTTGCTGGTCTGCTTGCTTATAACAAAGTAGAATGGTTTGTTTCAACCATGAAGAGAGAGTAGCGGGTCTGATATCTGAGGTATGTCCTTTCTTGAAGGAGATGAAAAGAAGAGACCGGGACCCTCTCAGGTCCTTGGTTCGGTCCAGATAGTACCTCAGAGCCCGTACAGGACACAAGGTCCTGTCTTCTTTGAATTGTCTATCTACAATGGTAGTCAAGGCAGGAATAGTCACCGGAGACACACTTTGAGAACCTTCTCTTGCTAGCTGGTTTTTGGCTATAAAATCTGATGAAGGGAACAAGGCTACCTTTTCCCATTGGCCTAGATTAGATACTTTGTTTGCGACCCAGGCGTGGATTTCGCTGCGGCGCTTGCCGGAGGCCAGAGCTAGCAAGAAAGCAGTCTTGAGAGTGAGATGTTTGAGGTCTGTGTCTTTCATAGGCTCAAAGGGCGCTTTTGTGAGCTCATTGAGGACAACAGATAGGTTCCACTGAGGAAGGTTTCTGGAACTCTTGGGGCGATCCCTGTGAAAACTGGAGAGCAACCCGTGAAGGTCCTCGTTATGGGCAATATGCTGGGCCGTAGGGCCCAGAGTGTCAACAATAGCTGTCCTGTAACCATCAATGGTAGAGGGGCGCCTGTTTAGGTCTTGGTACAGATACATAAAGAAATCTGAGATTTGCTTCACAGATGGTGAGGAGAAATCCACCGAATTATCTCTGCACCATTTTTCAAATAGGGCCCACTTTGATTTGTAGATGTTCCTTGTTGAAGACCGCTGAGGTGCAGCAATTCTCTCTGCCACTTCCACAGAGAAGCCTTGTTCTTGGAGTTGTCCACTCCTAGAGACCAGGCGTGGAGGTTGAGGTGCTGCAGGGAGCTGTGGAACACGAAGTTGTGGGACTGCTTGAGGAGTGTTGTCGACACCGGGAGTTGCAGAGGGATCTCTGTTGAGAGCTGCACTAGGTCCCAAAACCAGGGCATCCCTGGCCAGCCTGGGGCTATTAGAATGATCAGGCAGGTGCACTGCCTGATTTTTTGGATCACCCTGTGAAGGAGAGCCGTTGGAGGGTAAGCATAAGCAGTGAGACCCGTCCAGTCTATGTTTAGAGCATCTATGTCCCAGGCCTGGGGGTCTGGGATAGGAGACACGTACAGAGGGAGCTTGTGGTTCAGATGAGTGGCAAAGAGGTCCACATGGGGAGTGAACCACTTTAGGCAGATCTGTTTGAACACCTGTGGATGAAGTGACCATTCGGTCGACTGGACCTGGTTCGACCTGGAAAGTAGGTCGGCCATCACATTCAGGCACCCTGGAATGTGCCTGGCTTTCAAGGTTATGTGATAGTGGTGGCACCAGGTCATGAGTTTCCACAGGAGTGCGCACATCTCCGCCGAGTGTGTTCCCCCTTGTTTGTTTATGTAGGCTACCACAGTTGAGTTGTCCGTGGCAACGAGCACTGTTTGGTCCTGACACTGGTCTTTGAAGTGTCTGAGAGCCAGAGAGACAGCTTTTAATTCTAGGACGTTTATATGAAGTCCTTTTTCCTGGAGAGACCACAGACCCTTTGTGGAACTTTGATCTAAGTGAGCGCCCCAACCTACGTTTGAGGCGTCGGTAAAGAGTTGGATACTGTGGTCTTTGGGATGAAGGTCTGCGCCTCTCATCACATTTGTAGGATTCTGCCACCAGTCCAGATGAGCAGAAATGACTTCTGTCCAGGGAAGGAGGCTGTCCAGCGACTGAGGAAATTTCCAGTGCTCTTTCAGGTGAAACTGAAACGGTCTCATGTGAAGGCGTCCCTCCGGGACCATCTTCTCCGTTGAGGCTAGCAACCCAATTAGAGACATCAAACATCTTGCAGTCAAAACATGTTTCGACTTGAGTCGTAGGATCAAATCCTGAAGTTTGAGCCATCTCTCTTGAGTGGGTTTTACAAGGGCTGAATCTAGGTGGTATTCGTAGCCCACGAACGAGAACACCTGAGTTGGTTTCAGTTCTGATTTCTCTTGGTTTATGATCCATCCCAAGGACTGGGTGAGATCTACCACTGCCCGAGTGTTCACTAATGCTTCCTCCTGGGACTGAGACCTGATCAGCCAGTCGTCCAGGTATTGGTGAAGTCTGAGTCCTCTGCTGAGGGCCATGAGTTTCACTTCTTTTACGACCATGGTGAATACCTGGGGGGCTGTGGCTAGTCCGAATGGGAGCGAGGTGAACTGGAACACCTGTGACCTGTGGCAAAATCTTAGGTACTTCCTTGAGTTTGGATGGATGGGGATGTGGAGGTAAGCGTCCGACAGATCTATTGACGCTACCCATTCCCCTGGAATCAGAGAAGTCCTGATGGACTCTGGCGTTTCCATTTTGAACTTTTCTACATGTAGAAAAGTGTTGAGCCTGCTTAGGTCTATTACTGGCCTCCACCTTTGGTGAGGCTTGGGTACAAGAAACAGGCGACTGTAAAACCCGAGAGATTTTACATTTTCCACCCTTTCGATAGCGTTCTTTAACAGGAGAGACTGGATGCAATCGGCCAAGGCTTGGTCTTTTTGAGGGGCCTTGTACTCTGACACAATCAGAGGAAATGTTATCAAGTTTGGCCTTGAGAGGAATGGCAGAACGTAGCCATTGGTGATGATATTTAACACGTTGGCTGAGCAATTGTTTGCGTGCCAGTCTCTCCTGAAAGAACGGAGGCGACCTCCTACTGGTGGATTGATTGAGGCTTGATAGGAGTCATTGGGAAGAGGGGTTTCCACGCCCTTTTCCTCTGTTGTGGGGTCGAAAACGACCCCTGGAGCCTCTGAAGTTTGGTTTTCCTCTAGAAGAGGGAAACGAATAGTTGCTGCTTTGGGAGGAATTGCCCCCAAAGGGGCGTTTCCTGTAGGAGCCTCTTCTCTTATTGTGGTGGGAACCACGAAAGGGCTTATTTTGGTAGGGTCCGAAACCCTGAGTATCTTTTGAGGTGCCTTTTTTGAGAAGGAAGTCCTCGCCTTCCTTCACTGACTGGGAGTTGAACAGGGAACGAGTCCAGAGAGAGGAATTCCTGAGCTCTTGACGTCTGGTTTCCCCTAATTGTGGCTGCAGATGGGACATTTCGGCTTCGCGTCTAAGCAAGCCGGAAGTTGCCATTGTGTAAAGTTCCCTTTGTAAAATATGGGCAAGGGATTTGCTCAGGCAGGTTATGGCCTTATGTTGAATAGTGAGGGTCTTCTCCCAGAGATCAAAGTAGTCATAGGCCTCATCATAACCACGTTTTACTGCTTTTTCAGGGTCGGCACCTTTCCTGACCTGGGACTTGACCTTCTTGAAGGTCTCTTTCAGTCCATAACGACACCTCCTCATGGTGGAGTTGCAGGAGGAGGATGTCTTGGCAAAAGTGGTCGTGAAATTCAACGTGGTTAAATTGTACCTTGCCTGTTGTTCTAAGTCCTTGAGGACAGAGAGTGGGACCTTGCCTAAAGGGGCCCCCGAAGGTTTAGGAGAAATACAGATCTTAGCAAAGTCTGCATTTAATTCTTGGAGTTTCTCCGAAAAGCAAGGTTGTCCAACCTTGTACCACTTAGAAGTGGAAGGGGGGGGGGGGGGGGGCTTTGGGTATTTGCCCTCTGCCAGGTTTGCAGCCATAAGGTCATTGTTGAATTTGTCAAAGGCATCTCTTATACCAGAGTTGAGGGGCAACATAGCTGATGGACCCGTAGGTCTCAGCTCTTGGACGGCCACCTCGTCATCGATACCTATGATAGCAGTAGCAGGTCTGGGGACTGAGTCCCTCGGATCAGGTAATTTGAGGATACGTCGAAAAGTATCTACCTCCTCCGCATATTGATTTGGGATGTCAGCCAAAGCTACATCCCTATAGTAGGGCGGATCAAGGTCAATTTGAGGATGTTCCTGATCATCAGAGGCCATTCTCTGGGGCTTGGGAGACCTGTGTCTACGTCTAGGGGACTGATCCTCCCCTGACGATGAGGGCAAATATGTGGACCTTGACTTATGTTTAGACTTGTCAGAGTGCTTTTTTGGTCTAGGATATGAGGGGCGATCATGATCGGAATCAGATCCCGAACCTGAGACTGGAGCATGGCTAACCTTGTGAGAGGACGTCTTGGGACGAACAGACTGTGTATGTTCGGAAGAGCTAGGACGAACGTCCGAACCTTGCTCGGCCTGAAGGCGAGGAGGAAGAGAAGGGCCATATTCAATATCCATGGGTTCTGAAGCACTGACAGAGGTCTGAGGTTCGGTGCGAACAGCCGAAGAGGCGAGCTTATCAGCCAGCCCTTGTTGAGATTTTAGGAAATCGTCACGCATAGATTTAAGGGCATCATAGATGTTGGCTTGAAAAGCACCCAATTTCTGATCAAATTTGTGGTCCAGAGCCTTCTCTACAGAAGAATGGACTTTATGATGTAAGGCTGTACTGGGCGTGGGAGGAACAGTACGCCCTGGTGTAGTAAGAGGCAAAGGATCGAAAGATAAGGGTCTGGGACGTGGAGGTGAAGTAAACAAATGATCGGCCGCAGCCTCAAGCTCGGCTTGCGATCCAGAAAACGATTCAAAAGAATCGCCAAGAACCTCGTCCCGATCTTTGTCCGAAGCCTGTGAAGTGGGATGTTTTTTCTTGTATCGTCTTCTGTTAGCAATTTTAGTGGACTGTTCGTCTGTGAAAGACGCACAGATTTGACAAGTACCAGCTTTTGTAACACACAGATCATCGCCCTTCCCAGCATCTCTGCAGGAGGGACAATAGCCATGACTGTCGAACGGCTGACAGAAATGATTGCATTTGCTGGATCTGGGTTTATCTTTAGAAGACTGGTGGGCGGTGGCCATGTTTTAATGCAATAAAATATGAAATACTCCGAACCGTAGATTCGAGCAGTACTAGTGTAGTGGCGAGCACACAACACGTGAAATAAGAAGACGTTAAAACTGACAAAATACAGCACCGGAAGTGCTGAAAATTGGGTATAAGATTCTATACTGCTAAATAAGGGAAAAGCCGAATTATGGACGAATGACAAACAATATATCCAGAGATATAATAGAAAACAGCTTTGAAGACTTAGCAGAGCATCCAATATGGCGGCGACCAACGAAAAGGAGGCTGATACACAGGAAGTGATGACGTCACGACAACCTATGAGGCCGAACCAACTACATGCTTGTTTTTCTCGAGCGTTGGTCGTCTGTGCCTCGCGGCAACCAGTAAAGCATTCAGTCCCACATGGTAAGCTATTGTAGCGCAATAAAATAGTTAATTAGTTATTAATAACATAGCTATGGAGCCAGAACACCCCAAAGCAATGGTAACTAGACCTACACATTGGAGAACCAATGCAAATTTGTATCCACCAGAAAGACAACTCACCAAAGCCAGTGAACCATCGTTTGACCTTGAAGGAGGGGCCAAAAGTCAAATCTAACATCAGAAGATTCGTAGCAAAAGATTTTGTATGAGTTGGTTTCGCATTGTAAACCTCTAGGTCCAATAAAAAGCGAGTTAGAAGCACTTTTAAGATTAGCTATCCTCGTTTGACCTTGAACGAGGGGCACAAAGTAAAATCTAACCACACCAAAAGATTCCCAGCCCATGATTTCCAATATGTTAGTTTACCATCCCAAACCTCTAGGACCAATAATAAGCGAGTTTTAAGCATTTTTATCTTTGACTCTCCTCGTTTAACCTTGAAGGAGGGGCCAAAGGTCAAATCTGACCACACCAAAAGATTCCCTGCCCATGATTTCATATAGGTTGGTTTACAATCCCAAACCTGTAGGACCAATAATAAGCAAATTATAAACACTTTTAACTTTGGCTATCCTCGTTTGACCTTGAAGGAGTGGTCCGAGGTCAAATCTGAACACACCAAAAGATTCCCAGCGCATGATTTCATATAGGTTGGTTTACCATCCCAAACCTCTAGGACCAATAATAAGCAAGTTATAAGCACTTTTAACCTTGGCTATCCTTGTTTGACCTTGAAGGAGGGGTCCAAGGCCAAATTCGACCACACCAGAAGATTCCCAGCCCATGATTTCCTATATGTTGCTTTACCATCCCAAACCTCTATGACCAATAATAAGCAAGTTATAAGCAGTTTTAGGTTTGGCTATCCTCATTTGACTTTGACTGAGGGGCCCAAGGTCAAATCTGACCACACCAAAACATTTCCAGCCCATGATTTCCAATATGTTAGTTTACCATCCCAAACCTCTAGGACTGATAATAAGCGAGTTATAAGCACTTTTAACTTTGGCTATCCTCGTTTGACCTTGAAGGAGGGGTCCAAGATCAAATCTGACAACATCAGAAGATTCGCAGCACATGATTTCCTATAGGTTGGTTTCACATTGCAAACCTCTAGGACCAATAATAAAGGAGATATAGGCGCTTTTAAAGTCCGCTATGTGGGTTACTTCGGCACTCCGTGGATGACCTTGAATTAAGAGCTTCAAGGTCAATGTAAAGGACATGTTTATATGTTATACGTATCACCTATGAAGAGATTCAACCTTCAACCTTCTATGAGAAACAGACAGTAGAAAAATGTAGATTATTTTCAAAGAAATGCCCGTGGCGGCCATCTTGTTTTTCAGAATGAGCCAATTTTCAGTCCCAGAGAAGATTACCCCCCAATGAAGATATCCTGCAAATTTGGTGAACCTAGCCGGTGTATTTTTCCTTTTAGAGCGTTAACGCTGAAAATCTCTCCACGCGCGGCGGCGGCGTAGCGAACGGTGGATACAATTAAGCTGAATCCTCCATACCAGATTTGGTTGAGATATCACCTGCACTTTTCTTTTAAGTGAGCAGAAAACTAAGTGTTACTGAAAGTAGCTAATTACACAGCTAAGTGGCTATTACTCATTTAGCTATAGGGCTACAACTCCCAAAGGCCAAACCAGGCAAGCTATTAATCCAACAAACTTCCATGCAAAAATTTGTTCAAATATCTTGATTCATTTTCCTTTTAAAACATGAAAACCAAATTGCTACTCAAAATAGCCAATTTGTCGTTACTAATGTACTATAGCTTTGATAACTTGTGTCGGGGGGCTTTTGTCCCGGAATCTAGAAGACTGCCCTTCTAATAGGTGCTTTCTATTAATAGGTTTTTTGCAAAAGATTCTAAACTTCCAAAAGACCGCCACTTTTAAAGAAATTTTTTTGAAAATCCGTGCGAGTAGATTGCTTAGATACCCCATGGGTCGACGATTTAAAAACAAGAGGAGAGTGCCCGTGAACGGGCACTGTGTCAGCTGACTGAGTGTTTTTGATTTGTGAAGGTGATTAGAGGACAGAATAATTATCAGGAAAAGGGCTGTACAGAAATACAGTAAATGGTAACTGAACAGCAAGTTCGAAAGAAATTCCGAAGCTGACAGAAGAAAAGGATAAAAAAGTTGTGCCCTGTAAATGGTATTATGAAGGAAAATAACAAGGTAATTGTTTAAGTGTAAAAAATAGGTTAAAACATATTTAAAGAAATACTACAAATGCAATATCCTCGTTCGACCTTGAAGAAGGGGTCCAAGGTCAAATCTAACCACACAAATACATTCCCAGCCCATGATTTCCTATGGTTTACCATTCCAAACCTCTAGGACCAATTATAAATGAGTTATAAGCACTTTTAAGCTTGGCTGTCCTGATTTGACCTTGAAGAGGGGTCCAAAGGTCAAATCTGACCATACCAAAAGATTCCGAGCCAATGATTTCCTATGGGATGGTTTACCATCCCAAATCTCTGTCACCAATAATAAGCGAGTTGTAGGCACTTTCAATTTTCGCTATCCTCATTTGACCTTGAAGGAGGGTTCCAAGGTCAAATCGGACCATATCAACAGATTCACAGCCCATGATTTCCTGTCTGTTTACCATCCCAAACCTCTGGGACCAATAATAAGCGAGTTATAAGCACTTTTAAGTTTGGCTATCCTTGTTTGACCTTGAAGGAGGGGTCATTGAAGGTCAAATCTGACCACACCAAAAGATTCCCACCCCATGATTTCCTACAGGTTGGTTTATCATCCCAAACCTCTAGGATCAATAATAAGGGAGATATAAGCACTTTTCATGACTGACAAAAAACACCTGTGGCGGCCATCTTGTTTCTCAAAATGAGGCCAAAAATATTCCCAGACAACATTTTATGGTTATTAATATATACTGCAAACTTAAGAAAGCTAGCTATAATATTTTTTTTCATCAGAGCAGTAATGGTGAAATCTCTCTCTACACACTGCGGCTATCCAGTGGATACAATGATTTACTCAACAGTGAGAACCTGAAAGTAGCTATTGCTCAGCTATGCCATGACATAGAGGTCTGCAATTTCACTATGTTATAGCTGACCAAAAATTCTGTGAATAACATATTTAACAAATTACTCTAAATGTAATAGTTTTCAAGTTACAACTGATTTACTCAACAGTGAGAACCTCAAAGGAACTATTACTCAGCTATGCAATGAGCTACATGTCTGAAATTTTACTATGTTATAGCTAACCCAAAAGTAGGTGAACAACATATTTAAGCAAACTACTGTAAATGCAATAGTTTTCAAGCTACAACTGATTTACTCAATAGTGAGAACCTGAAAATAGCTATTGCTCCGCTATGCCATGAGCTATAGGTCTGTAATTTCACTATGTTATAGCTGACCCAAAAGTAGGTGAACAATATATTTTAACAAAATACTCCAAATACAATATTTTTCAAGTTATAGCTGATTTACTCAACAGTCAGTACCTGAGAATAGCTATTGCTCAGTTGTGCCATGAGCTATAGGTCTATAATTTCACTATGTTATAGCTGACCCAAAAGTAGCTGAATAACATATTTGCACAAATTTCTGTAAATGCAATAGTTTTCCAATTATAACTGATTTACTCAACAGTGAGAACTTCAAAGTAGCTATTACTCAGCTATGAAATGAGCCATAGGTCTGAAACTTCACTATGTTATAGCTGACCCCAAAATAGGTGAATAACATATTGAAACAAAATACTCTAAATGCAATAGTTTTCAAGTTATAAGTGATTTACTCAACAGTGATAACCTAAAAGTAGCTATTACTCAGCTATGCCATGAGCTACAGGTCTGAAATTTTACTATGTTATAGCTGGCCCAAAAGTAGCTGAATAACATATTTATACGAAATTCTCTAAATGCAATAGTTTTTAAGTTACAAGTGATTTTACTCATGATGGAAGTTACTGAAAAGCCCAAAAGTAGCTATTACTCACTTAGCTATTGAGACAGACACCCAACTTACTCACCATATTGTAGCTATGAAAAAAGTAGCTGAATAACATATTTTAACAAAATGCTCTAAATGCAACACTTTTCAAGTTATAAGTGATTTACTCAACAGTGATAACCTAAAAGTAGCTATTACTCAGCTATGCCATGAGCTACAGGTCTGAAATTTTACTATGTTATAGCTGACCCAAAAGTAGCTGAATAACATATTTATACGAAATTCTCTAAATGCAATAGTTTTCAAGTTATAAGCGATTTACTCAACAGTGATAACCTAAAAGTAGCTATTACTCAGCTATGCCATGAGCTACAGGTCTGAAATTTCACTATGTTATAGCTGGCCCAAAAGTAGCTGAATAACATATTTATACGAAATTCTCTAAATGCAATAGTTTTTAAGTTACAAGTGATTTTACTCATAATGGAAGTTACTGAAAAGCCCAAAAGTAGCTATTACTCACTTAGTTATTGAGACAGACACCCAACTTACTCACCATATTGTAGCTATGAAAAAAGTAGCTGAACAACATATTTTCACAAAATGCTGTAAATGCAACACTTTTCAAGTTATAAGTGATTTAGTGCATGATTTCATGAATTTTAATGCATTAAAAATTATTAAAAAAATTTATTAAAAAAAAAGTAAGACAGATCCAGGTCTCATACTCACACAAGAGAATCTACCTCTGGCCTAGTACATATATGCAAGATATGAGAGAAATCCCTGCAATAGTCACTGAGAAAATTGTGATAAAAAGTTGAAATTTTCACACTTTTGGTGGGGGTACCCCCCTTGTAATGTCTCTAGCAAACAGACAGATTTGCATGCCTTGAACAATTTTTCATCCTCGATAGATAAGGTATCTTTTAAAAGAAAAAGCATGTCTCTAGGCCTTGTAGTTTTGGAGAAGAAGTTGTTCACGCGGACGCCCATGCCGCAGAGTGATGACATAATGTCAGCTGACTGACAAGTCAGCTGACATAAAAATCACTCTATCTTGCATGGTTAAGGAGATAGAAGTAAATTAGTGGTTTTGCATTTTTGGCAAAAATTCGAAAATTCAAAATGGCCACCATTTTTGGGGAGAGGAAAATTCTTTGAAAATTGGCAAGAATACATTACTTAGATACCCTGGGGGTCAAAAATTTTGACGAAATCCCTCTATCTCGCACGGTTTAGGATATAGAAGCAAATTCGTGTTTTTTACATTTTTGGCGAAAATTCAAAATGGCCGCCATTTTGGGGGAGAAGAAATCTTTTTGAAAATTGGCAAGACTAGATTACTGAGACACCCTGGGGGTTGAAAATTTCGACGAAATAAATCAATCTCGCACGGTTAAGGAGATAGAAACTATTTTGGGTTTTTCCAATTTCGGCGAAAATTCGAAAATTCAAAATTGGCAGTGATTTTTAGGGAGGAAAATTTTTTTAAAATTGGCAAGAGTAGATTGCTGAGATACCCTATAGATTGAAAATTTCGATGAAATTGCTCGATCTCGCACGGTTAAGGAGATAGAAGCAAATTTGTGTTTTTGCCATTTTTGGCAAAAATTCGAAAATTCAAAATGGCCGCCATTTTTGGGGAGAGGAAATTTTTTTGAAAATCGCAAAGAGTAGTTTGCTAAGATACCCTGTGGATCGAAAATTTCGATGAAATTGCTCGCTCTCGCACGGTTAAGGAGATAGAAGCAAATTTGTGTTTTTGCCATTTTTGGCAAAAATTTGAAAATTCAAAATGGCCGCCATTTTGGGGGAGAGGAAATTTTTTTGAAAATCGCAAAGAGTAGTTTGCTAAGATATCCTGTGGGTTGAAAATTTCGATGAAATTGCTCTGTCTCGCACGGTCAAAGAGATAGAAGCAAATTAGTGTTTTGCATTATTTGCGAAATTTCAAAATGGTCGCAATTTTTGGGGAGAGGAAATTTTTTTTGAAAACTGCCAAGAGTACATTGCTTAGATACCCTGTTGGTCGAAAATTTCGACGAAATCGCTCTATCTCGCACAGTTTAGGCGATAGCCATATTTATGTTTTTGGCTATGTAGCTATTACTCAGGAAGTTAAAGCTATTACCATCAACAACAATAACAGGTAGGCAATTAACCCTATAAAGCTTCACACCAAATTTTACAAAGATGCATTAAATATGTTTCCTTTAAAAGAGTGAAAACAGAAATGCAATTCAAAGTAGGCTCAAAGTGGCAAAGCAGCTATTACTCAGATAGCTACAAATCTATCAACCAAACCATCAACCAAAACCTATCCTGGCCAAACTATTGACCTAATTATCCTTCATATAAATTTTTGTGAAGATAGAAAACATTGTTTCATTAAAATGTCCAGAAAAAAAGTCAACTCAAAATAGCTATATAGCACAGTAGCTATTACTCAGTTAGCTAGAAAGGTATTATCACCAAAAGCAATCCCAAGCAAGCTACTGATCCAATAATCCTCCATCCCAAATTTTGTGAAAATAGGTGAAATAATTTTCCTTTAAAATGTTTAAAATAAAAAAGCTACTCAAAGTAGCTAAGTAGCTATTACTCAGTCAGTTATAAACTATTATCACTAAAATAGCATCCGAGATGCCCGTACCCCACAGCCCAGGGAAATATTTTTAACACCATGAGATATAGAAGTAGTGTATCAGTACAAAGTTCAGGATACTTTCAGAGCACTGTCAGTTATATAAAGGTCCAAACAATGTTTAAATAGAGAAAACAATGTCTAAGAGAAAGATAATGCGTGTAAAGATGAAGTATTAAAACAAGACAATCCAATAACAAGATCACAGCATTAATCAGTAAACTAAACATTACGACACTCTTTATCTACATCTGGCATGGCCGAATTATGGTTTGGATGTTTTGAATATTACCATGCATACAGAAGTATTGATACATTCAATGAATGCTGATGTGTGGTGTTGGAGCAAATTTGTGGCTCACTTGAAGAAATTCCATCTGTTACAATGGGAAGTTGTAAAAGTAAAATTCTTAATGAATTCTAAATTGACTTTAACAGTGCTTAATCTGCACCAGAAGACAGACCCAAAGGTGCAACAAGATTTTAAAGGTCAAGGTCACTGTGACAAGGTTAAATCAAGGTCACAATATGATGCTGCACACCTACAACCCCTAACCAATGTCCCTACCAAGCAGCAAATTCCTACACCTTACAGTTTCTGAGATATAGCCCGGAAAAGATTTTATAGGTCAAGGTCACTACGGCAAGGTCAAAGGTCAAATCAAGGTCAGACCATGACGTTGCATACCTACACCCCCAAACCAATGTCCCTACCAAGCATCAACTTCCTACACCTTACAGTTTCTGAGATATAGCCCGGACAATATTTTATAGGTCAAGGTCACTACAGCAAGGTCAAAGGTCAAATCAAGGTCACACAACCATGATGTTGCACACCTACACCCCTAACCAATGTCCCTACCAAGTAGCAACTTCCTACACCTCACGGTTTCCGAGATATAGCCCGGACAAGATTTTATAGGTCAAGGTCACTACGGCAAGGTCAAACCAAGGTCAGACCATGACGTTGCACACCTACACCCCCTAACCAATGTCCCGCCCAGGTATCAACTTCCTACACCTAACGGTTTCCGAGATATAGCCCGGACAAGATTTTCAAACTCAAGGTCACTACGGCAAGGTCAAACCAAGGTCAGACCATGACGTTGCACACCTACACATCCTAATCCTAAGATTTTTTATGAATCTGGAAAATAACAATTTTGTTGAAAAAACTATTAAAAAAGTAAAGCTCAGGAATGGTTCTTGTGTTACTGAACAACAGGATGTGCTACACCACATTAAACAGTATTATGAAACCCTATTTAAAAGTCATGATGACAATTTGGAGACAACAGCATTTAAAAATTTTGATATTTTAGGTAAAAATAAATATTATTTTGACATTGGCGGAGAATTAACCATCCATGAAGTCAGTAATACCCTAAAAAGGGTGAAATCACATAAAACCCCAGGTATAGATGGTATAACAGTCGAATTTTTGAAAGTTTTCTGGTTGAAATTGAAATACATTGTTACAAATGCACTAAACTGCTGTTACAATAAGGGTTGCTTATCAACATCACTTCGACAAAGTATCATAACTTGTTTACCGAAAGGCACTAAAGATCGCTCATTGTTAAAAAATTGGCATCCCATTTCATTACTTTGTGTCATATACAAATTGGCCTCAGGCTCCATTGCAGAAAGACTAAGGCATACTCTAGACAATATTATATCAAACTGTCAGACAGGGTTTATCAAAGGAAGGTTTCTAAATGATTCAACTAGATTAATATACAATATTTTACTTGTAACTGAGAAGAAAAATATACCTGGTTTGCTAATGTTGATTGACTTTGAAAAAGTGTTTGATTCGCTCTCTTGGACATTTCTCTATGTCACATTGGAGTCTTTTGGATAGTAAAGATTTTATCAAATGGATACAACTTTTCAATAACAAGAGATCAGCCTTTTTATTACAATCGGGTTTCCTATCAGAACCAATCAGCATAAAAGAGGTTGCCGCCAAGGAGACCCCTATTGCTTCATACCTATTCTTAATTGGAGCCGAAATATTAAGTAGACTCATTCTGAATAACAAAGATATTACAGGAATTACCGGTATAACTGATGGGTTTGAATTTAAGCTAACACAGTTTGCAGATGACACCACCTTGCTACTAGATGGAAGCCAACACTCCCTACAATCTGCCTTAAATACTTTAGAAATTTATGGAACAATGTCAGGCTTAAAAATGAATAAAGAAAAAACAAAAATCATCTGGATAGGGTGAAAAAGGTTTTCCAGAGAGAAATTGAAAGTTTCTGTGAACATGGAATGGGGAGCTTCTCAATTAACAATGCTTGGATTAGACTTTTCCACAAGTCTAAATGAGATACCAAAAAGAAATTATGATAAAGCCATTCTGAAAATGAGAACTGTTGTCAAGAAATGGAATAATTATTATTTAACTCCTTTTGGTAAGATAACCATCATTAAAACTAATATATTGTCTCAATGTATCCATTTACTTACTGTAATTCCAAGATCTGTTGAATTTTTAAAAGAGGTTAATACAATTTTATACAACTTTCTCTGGTCTGGGAAACCAGATAGAATTACCAGATCAACAACCATACTACAGAGCTCCCAAGGAGGTATGAATATGATCGATTTATTCAATTTTTAAAAAGCCATTAAGGTAAGCTGGATAAAAAAATAATATTCCAAACCAATTCCCAATGGTACAAGTTGCTTTTCTGTATGTATAGTGATTTCCATAAAATACTACAATTTGGAGATGACTGGTGTACTAAACTGTTAAGTAAGGTACAAAATCAATTTTGGCAAAATGTACTCAATGATTGGGCAACCATGATAAGGAAACGTCATACTGAAGGCAAGAATGATATTATGCGTACACCCTTATGGTATAATTCACATATATTTGACATTCCCACCTTTTTTCTTGATTTTGGTATAAGAAAGGCATTCATATGATCAGAAATGTTATAAGTTCGAATGGAAAATTTTTAACAATCGAAGAATGGACAGAAAAATTTAGTTTTCATCCAAACATAATAAATTATTTTACAGTTAAAATCAGAACACAGTTGTTTGTTAAGAAATATGATGCCTTAAACCCAGGTACTTTTGAACAACCTACTTATCCATTCTATTTGGACCCTTTTTAAAATCAAGTAAAGGTTGTAAGATATATTACCATATTTACAATAAACAACTAAATCTTAATGAACTGTTTCAATGGGAAAAACTCTGGACAAATATTCTGGAGATGGAAACTGTACCTTATTTAGAACTGAGAGACGTGTGGACATGTGCCTATAAAATATGTTTTAAAAGTATTTTAGACAATGATTTCATTTGGTTTCAATATCGAGTTCTACTCAGAATTCTAGGTACAAAGTACAGACTTAAAAAATTTAATATATCCCAGTCTGATGTCTGTAGCCTCTGTACAGAACATCCAGAGACCATAGAACATTTATTTTGTTTTTGCACAGAGACAACACAAATTTGGGACAATATACAACTAGATTGGGCCAACTCGGCGCCAACATATCCCCAGACAGGTCATCACTCACGCCACAGGTTTTGATCGGGAATTTTTTAAAACATAATTACCCATTATTATATGAACTTCAGCACATCAATCTGCTCTGTTTATATCTCCCCAAGGAAGATGGTGTATCCCCAGACGCCGAATACATAACTCAAATTATATTTTCAATCTTCCTGCAATGATAACTCTAAACCTATTTTCAAAGTATTTAAATGATTGATGATTGAATGTCCATTCTAAAATAATAATCCCAAAAGAGCATATCTGTTTCTATATTTGTTGACAAATAAAATATTATTTTTAACTCAACTCATCATATTTTTCAATCTTCCTTCAAAGTATTTAAATGATTGATGATTCAATGTCCATTCTAAAATTCATAATCCCAAAAGCGCATATCTGTTTCTATATTTGTTCACAAATAAAATATTATTTAAAAAAAAATTATTTATATTATTATTTTATGATATTATTTTTAGAATTTGCAAATTGTTTTCAGTTATTCATTTCCTCTATACCTATATATGTGGTCCATATATATGCAACCTAAATATGTGACACAATCTCAGTTCTGACTCCCCTTTGTGTTATATGTAATGAAGCCCACCACCTCCCACCCCCACCCCTCTCCCCTTCTCCACACCTCTCTCACTATTACACAAGATCTGCAACCCCATTGAGTTCTTTGTTTCTCATCTGATATCATTAAATACCTTTGTTCATTTAGTGTCACTCAATATAGCTGGAGGTCCCAGAGGTGGGTGGGGGGAATCCGGGTGGGGGGATGTGGGTTGAGCATAAATGGTAAACAAACAATCTATATAAAAGGGGTACTCAAATACAAAAAGAATTGAGAATTTTAAGTATGTGATTATCAACTGAAATGAGTTCATAACTGTAGGAGCTGTGCCAAAATTAACTGAGGCAAGTTGAATAAAACTGGGCTAGTTGAGGGTTAAAAATCCCCTAGTTTTACTACATAAGGATATAATTTCATTAATATTGGGACTTAAAGCTCACTTAAAGTGTCCATTTTGTCTACTTCAATATGTTTCACCAGTTTCATTTTAAAAAGTGAAAAACTCAGCAAGCAGAGGTATAACACACAAAAATAAGTTCTTAAAAGACTAAGATAGCCATAACATTATTAATATTCAAAATTTAAATAGACAGGCATTTCCTTTTAAAAATTCAAAGATTTCAGCTCTATAACCCACATAGTTTGACAGTTACTGGGCTTTAAAGTGGCATAATATCCATAAATTGGGTTTCTGTGAGCATTTTACAATTGTTAAAGAGACCTTAGCAATTAAACTACAGATCTGAAACTTTTTGGGGGGACATACATAACAAACAAAAATCATATATAATACAGTTTAAGACTTGTCACACTAAGCATTTCCAAATAACAGGGCAAAATACGGAAAAAATGTCAAAAAAGGCACTTGGGCGAGTGTCTATGGCCCTCATACACAGGTTAAATGTCTACTAAAAACCTTGATTTTCGGCATATGTAAAAAGGACATAATAATGCATTCCCAGATGGGATTTCAGCTCCATCAATCACATAGTTTAACAGTCACAGGGCTTAAAGGTGGTAAAAAGTCCAAATATTGGGTCATTGTGGGCCTTTTAGAGATCTCGATGTGGCTTTCAAATTAAAGCTTCAGACTTAAAATTTGTTACATACTAAGATTACACATAGAATATGTATCTAATAAAGTTTGAAACTTCTCAGACTTACCATTTCCAAGTTACAGAGCAAAATATGTGAAAAATGTCTTAAAAGGGTCAATCAGGTGGGTGTTAAAGGTCCTCATACACAGGTTAAATGTCTACTTGAAGCCTTGATTTTTGGCACATGTAAAAAGAACACAATAATGTATTCCCAGATGAGATTTCAGCTCTATCAGTCACATAGTTTAACAGTCACAGGCCTTAAAATTGGCAAAAAGTCCAAATACTGGGTCTTTATGGGGCCTTCTAGAGACCTAAATGTGGCCTTCAAATTAAAGCTTCAGACTTAAAATTTGTCACATACTAAGATTACACATAGAATATGCATCTAATACAGTTTGAAACTTCTTAGACTTACCATTTCCAAGTTACAGGGAAAAATATGTGAAAAATGTCTAAAAATGGTCACTCGGGTGGGGATTTATGGTCCTCATACACAGGTTAAATGTCTTCTTAAAGCCTTAATTTTTGGCACATATAAAAATAACATACTAATATCTTCTCAGATAGGATTTGAGCTCTATCAGTCACATAGTTTGACAGTCACAGGGCTTAAAAGTAGCAAAAAGTCCAAATATTGGGTCTTTGGGAGCCTTTTAGAGACCTCAATTTGACCTTCAAAATTAAAGCTTCAGACTTAAAATCTGTTACATACTAAGATTACACACAGAATATATATCTAATACAGTTTGAAACTTCTGAGACTTACCATTTCCAAGTTACAGGAAAAAAGATGTGAAAAATGTCTTATAAGGGTCACTCGAGTGGGTGTTTATGGTCCTGATACACAGGTTAACTGTCTATTAAAGGCCTAAATGTTGGGGCACATATAAGAAAACACATAGATATATTCCCAGATGATATTTAACTTAGATGAGAGACATAGTTTGAAAGCTACAGTGCTTGAAAGTGGCAAAAAGTGCATAAATTGGGTCTCTGTGGGCACTTTTGAGACCTTAAGTCGACCCCTTTGGGTAAACCTACAGCCCTAAAATTTTCTACAGACAAGGATTACATATCAAAGTTATACCTAGCGCAGTTTGAGACTCATCAGAATTATCACTTCCAAATTATAGGGCAAAATATGTGTAATGTATAGCAAAAAATCCCTAAGTGGGGGTATTTATGGGCCTCAAACACAATTTTCTCCTCAACTTAAAGTCATGATTTTCGGCACATGTACTAAGAACATATTAATGTGTTGTCAGGTAAAATTTCAGCCAGCTGAGCATCATAGTTTGTGACCTACAGGGCTCTAAGTGGCCAAAAGTGCAATTTCTGACCTTAAGGTGGCCATAAGTTCTTTTTTACTGGGAGTTTAAGGTCACCTTAAAATAGGGATCTTCCTTTGGGCACCCTTAACATGTGTACCAAGTTTGAAAAAAAAATATTAATTTGTTTTTGAGTTATCGCGTCCACAAGGAAATTTCTACGGCGGCGCGACGGACCTGAATCCAATATATCCCCGACTTTCGTCTGGGGATATAATTATGGATAAAAAATAAACTTAATATAAATATCCGATTAACTGAGGTAATGAAATCTCTCGGATAATGTACTAAAGATGAAAACTTTTGGCCAGTGAATTTTATCCTTATGATAAGACGATATATATTCTGGTGCTCCAGAAAAGGCTTTATGTTAAATACCTATTCCCTACAGAGAGAAATTAAGAAGGTCTTTTTCTGGACAAAAAGAGCTCTACCAGATTAATTTCAATTCTGAAGTATTCAACCGCAGATGGATGCTGTGGGAACATCTTTTCATTGATATTGATTAAATAATACCATCCTGTTCTTGTGAGTACCCAGGAGAGATCAACATGGGTGTGCTTGTGTGTGTTTGTTTTGTTTTTTTCTCTTCCTTTGTTTATTTCCTTTTTAAAATGTAAAATGACACGTTATGATATTTAGAAAAAAAAAAAAAAAAACTTCCTACACCTTACGGTTTCCGAGATATAGCCCAGACAAGATTTTATAGGTCAAGGTCACTACGGCAAGGTCAAAGGTCAAATCAAGGTCAGACCATGACGTTGCACACCTACACATCCTAACCAATTTCCCTACCAAGTATCAACTTCCTACACCTTACGGTTTCTGAGATACAGCTATAGAGCTATCTTTACCAAAAGCAATCCCATGCAAGCTATTAACCTAATAAACACCCATACCAAATTTGGTAAAGATAGGAGAAATACTTTTCTTTGAAATGACCGGGAACTGGACGGCAGACGCCGGAAAAAGCAAAAATAATATGTCCACACCCCAGTGGGGTGGACATAATTATGACAAGAGCCAAGGTCAAAGGTCATACCAACTTGACACTATGACATTGAAAATCTACACTCTTCAACCAATAAACCTACCACAGAACAACTTCCTACACTTTACATTTTCCAATATACCCCAGACATATATTTAAAGATTGTGGTCATTACAAGAAGTTCAAAGGTCAAATGATGGTCACATTGATGTTGTACACCTACATGTGCCAACCAATATCTCATCAATGTTTCAACTTCCTACACTTCAGGTTTTCAAGATATATGCCCGGACAAGATTTTAAAGGGTTGCGTCAGTACAGCAAGGTCAAAGGTCAAATCAAAGTTATCCCATGGTGTTTGCACACCTACATGACCCCAACCAATGTCCCCACCAAATATGAGCTTCCTATACCACATGGTTTCTAAGATATAGCCGAACAATATTTTTTCCACCACCCGGCTACCAACCAAGCTGGATGCTATGGGTGAAAATAATACCTGTACAGCTTTAAAGGCTGTGGAGTAAATACTGTTACATTTACTGATCTCTAATTGGACTTTTCAAAATTGGGTATTGCTTACTTTCATATCTGACCCTTGGCCACTGAAAATTGCTATTTGCAATGTTGCAGGGGCCATAAGTAGAAAGGGGGCATTTACTACAAAAATTATGGTATATCTATGCTTCATAAAATATAAATCTAAAAAGCTTCCTATCTCAGGAGGCCTGTATAAGTGCTGTATAATTTTTGAACATAAATTTTGTTCGATATGCCTTAGAAGCTGCAAGTACAGTGCCTTAGCGGTATGATAAGCATTAGTCTAAGATTACATCAAACATAGATTTCAGTTTATGTGTAAGAGAAGGAAGAATCACCTTGAGAGTTTTATCCCAGCTTCCTGTCATGAGACAGCTGTAATTTGATGCCTTCACCCAGTGACACGTTTTCACGGGGGCATCATGCTAAGTATATGGAACAGAAAATGTAATGTCCTAGCTGTACAACAGCACAAAATCATGTAGAGTAAGAAATCTAAAATTCGCCAGGAATCTAAAATTCGCCACCTCTAAAAGCTTAGTTAATTTTATGACGAAAATAATGTTTTTGTCCAAAAATTGGTATTTTTCAGTTCAAAAAGCCTTAATTTACTATACAGTCAACAAATCTCATCACAATTCATTTATTTTATTAGTATTTTCACATGTGGCGAATTTCAGATATGTGGTGAATTTTAGATTTCTTACTCTAACATTAAAGGAATTAAAAAGGCTAAAGGGGCAAATATAGAAGCACAACCTCAAAGGATCAGAAAATTAACTCTCTTTAAACATTAATTCTACTCAACAATGTAACTTATTAACATTCATGTACCTTTCAAATAAATCAAATGCCTACTTCACAAATATTTTAACCGCTTAATTTACATGAATATTTGGAAACAAAATATTTGAAAAATTGAGAATTTGTGTTACAAAATCAATTTCTACCACTTGATTCACATTTGCTGACATAACTTTCTTCAGGCAATTTAGGTGTATTTACTACGAGCTGTTTCATCTATAGCAATAACAAATATAAATTACTTGGTGAATCAAGAACGTTATTTCAACCAAAAGAATAGTTTAAGTGTAATGATGTGTGACATTATGGATAAATTTTGCTGTCTGAATCCTCACAAAGCTCCTCCATAGAATTGTTTTTCAATGTATAAACCCATCACAAACTTGATGTAACCACAACAGGCTTTCTACACTGTCAGCCTGGGAATGCCTGACACAGTAATATTAATGAGGTATACCTGAGCAACTTGTATGGCCTGGTTACTATTGAGGTCCCATACTTTCGCTGTCTTGTCACAACTGGCTGTGAATACCTTTGTTCCATCCTGACAATTAACAATAACCCATAAAGAAAATTAGACCGCATTTACCTGAAAATGTCTTCCAACATGCTATTCTAAAGAGCGGCTCGATCATTTGGGCACATTGTCAAATGTCCCCAAAGGATCTGTTGCCAGTACAACTGTTCCAACAGAAATTTGTTTAACTGCATGAAAGAAAAACACATTCCTATATGTTTGGTGCCTACCAGCCCAGTTACAAAGACCTTATGAAGTTGTGGCCTGTTGTAAATATTTCTATTTAAACAACGTATGTCACTGGGAGCAATTTTTTCCCAGAAATCCTTTATTTAATATAAGATCACAAAAGGCACATATAAGGTGATTTATTATTCAAAAAAAAATTAAATTTCAAAAAATGATGATTGATCACCATTTGAAAATGCTGAAAATCTGCTATTTAGAGACCGTATGTAAAATTTACATTGTAAACTAGAAAAATGTTTTTGCTAACAAAAACTAAGCGTCCCAAAAAGGTTCACTGCAATATAATATACAGTAGAAAAAGGTTTTTGAAAATAAAAGCATGCAGTGCTGAGAGAAGAAGTGAAAGTTAAGCAGACAGTATGGAAGTTCATGCATTAACATGAAAGAAAAGTTTAATCTTTATTTTGTTTTCTATGGTCATAAATTGCGAAAAGTTAATTGAATAAATGCTCTGGCTAAGAATGCATAAAGCATCAATACTTATAATAGGTCGAAAGTTACACCATAAAACTACTTAATTAAAGAGTAACAGTGCTTTATAAATGCCATATATCTATTTACATTTTAGAAAAAGGCATAGTAAAATGTGAGCCTTTAGAAAGGCAAGAAGTTTATGACACAATGCTTTGAACACATCTATCTGGTAAATCTGACCAGCTATCTAGACTCTTCACATAAGGTTTGCCAATACCTCTCAATACATTCTAAACTCTAAAAGAATAAAAGAGATAAAAGGCAAAAACACAAAATCAGCTACTTTATGACCCCAGTTTGACCCATAAGGGGGGGATCCAGGGGTAAATCTGACCAGCTATCTAGACTCTTCACATAAGGTTTCCCAATACCTCTTAATACATTCTAAAACTCTAAAAGCAAGAATAAAGGAGATAAGAGGCAAAAACACAAAATCGGCTATTTTATAACCCCATTTGACCCATAAGGGGGGGTCCGGGGGCAAATCTGACCAGCTATCTAGACTCTTCACTTATGGTTTCCCAATACCTCTTAATACATTCTAAAGCTCTAAAAGCAAGAATAAAGGAAATAAAAAGCAAAAACACATAATCGGCTATTGTATAACGCCACTTTGACCCATAAGGGATGATCCGGGGGTAAATCTGACCAGCTACCTAGACTCTTCACACAAGGTTTCCCAATACCTCTTAATACATTCTAAACTCTAAAAGCAAGAATAAAGGAGATATAAGGCAAAAACACAAAATTGCAAATTTTAATTGGTAAATTAAATTTTTATTAGTTAATACCTTACCTACCAGACGATAGCTATATGCCGGCGCCAGCCGGTCCTGCCAAACGAAAGAAAAAGACGTCCTGGGTTTCACCCCCGGCAGGACCGGTACACTACACTCCACTCGCCAGGTGGCCTAGTTCCTGCCTCACTCGCCAGAGGGACGTGACGTCATAGCATCTTTTTCGTCCCTAAGGTTGAATTGTAAGGCTGAAAGCGGGGAAGGCTGGGTGGGAATTTCCCGTCTGGTAGGTAAGGTATTAACTAATAAAAATTTAATTTACTAATTAAAATTTGCAATTTCATTGCGTTAATACATCTTACCTACCAGACGATAGCTAGAATAACTACCCAGTGGAAGGAGGGCAGCCTTCTGAGGATTGGAGAGAACTCTTATATTATACCTAGGTGTGAGGTTCTAGTCCTTTGAGGAGACATGTTAGTCTCAAGGGTAACTAGACCCACCTGCCCCCCCCCCCCCCCCCCCCCCCCCCCCCCCCCCCCCCCCCCCCCCTTTTTGACTACTCTGAGGGGAGGAAGAGAGTAAGAGTTCAAGTCAATGATTCCCACGGTTAACCTGGAAGAGTAGGGAAAGTCCTATACCCAGAGGATTACTCTGAAGTAAAAGACTTTGAGAAGCCAAGGCCTAGGCTAAAAGTGAGCCTACACCTAAAACTAACTAGTATGTACACTATATATAATTATATACAAAGAAGCTTAGGGGACTAGTGGTGGATCTGCTGGGCAGCCACCACAGGACCCAAGTGAAAAAGCTCCTTATCTGCCCAGGCAACATCCTTAAGGTAAAACTGTGTAAAGGTGTTGTGGGACTTCCAGTGGCATGCTGCTAGAATCTGATCCAGAGATATGCCACCTTGAAAGGCTTTGGAGGCCGCAAAGGCCCTAACATCATGGGCCTTAACCTGATGTAAGGTCAAGGAATCTTGGTCAGAGAGATCATAACACAACACTACTGTTTGTTTGATCCAGGACGAGATAGTGGCAGGAGAGATGTCCTTGTTAAAACCTTGTTTGAATGAAACAAAAACTAACTCCTTTCCCGCTCTTAGGTCCTGCGTTTTGTCCAGGTAGTAGCGAAGAGCCCGAACGGGGCAAAGGGATCTGTCTTCCTTTAAAGACTTATCCAGAGTGGGGGCTAAGGCTGGGATGACCACAGGGGCCACGCACTCTGGTCCCTCTTTTGCCAAGTGATTTTTCGCCAAGAAGCTTGGTGAAGGGTAGAGGGAAACTTTGGACCAATCAGCTTGGTGTCTGATATTTTTGTTTAACCAAGCGTGAATCTCACTCCTGCGTTTTCCTGAAGCCAGGGCTAGGAGAAAAACAGTTTTGAAAGTAAGGTGCTTCAGAGAAGCCTTTCTGAGTGGTTCAAAAGGCGCTTTTGTAAGCTGGTGTAAAACCAGGGAGAGGTTCCAAGCAGGAACCCCCCGGCGCCCTTTGGGTCTATCTCTGTGAAAACTGTCTAACAGTCTAGTCAAATTGTCATCCTTGCCGACATTAACCGAGGTATTTCCCAGTTTGTCTGCAATGGCTGACCTGTAACCATCAATAGTGCTGGGCTGGAGATTCTTCTCCTGGAAAAGATGCAGGAGGAAATCTGCTATTTGTTTTATAGATGGGTTCCTGAAGTCCACCTGACTTGTTTCGCACCATCTGATAAAAACGGCCCACTTCGCTTCGTAGACTGTTCTGGTTGAACGTCTTTGAGGCGCCTCAATTCTTGACGCCACTGGGCTAGAGAACCCCTGCTCCTTGATTGTCTGGGCTCTAGGAGCCAGGCATGGAGATTTAGGTTTGTCAGATCCCTGTGACGTGCCTTGTTGAAAGGTTGGGTCACTAGATCTGGATGGTGTGGAAGACAAAGAGGAACCATCGCCGACAGCTCCACTAGGTCCCAAAACCAAGGCATGTTGGGCCATCCCGGAGCAATCAGGATTGCTCTGTGATACCAGTGATCTGACAGCTTGCTGACCACCTTCCCCATCAGGGACACTGGAGGGAAAAGGTACATGTCCAGGCCTTCCCAGGACATTGTCAGAGCGTCCACTGACCAGGCCTTTGGGTCTGGAATTGGGGACACAAATTGGACTAGCTTGCAGTTGTACCTTGTTGCAAACATGTCCACTTGGGGATAATGCCAAGTTCGACAAAGGATGTCGAAGATCTCCTGATGGAGGGACCACTCTGTCTGAATGACCTGTCCCTGGCGAGACAACTTGTCTGCAATTACATTCAGACGGCCCGGAATGTGTCTGGCCTTCAGTACTATTTGTCTGAGATTGCACCAACATAGGAGCCGCCAAAGAAGGGCACAGAGTGAACCTGACCTCATACCTCCCTCCTTGTTGATGTATGCCACAACTGTGGCAATCAGGACGACCTTTCCTTGCGCTAATTGTTGGAATCTTTTTAGTGCTAACAACACGGCTTTTAGTTCTAAGAAGTTTATGTGCAACTTGCTTTCGGGCACTGACCAAGTACCGCTTGCTGTGAAGTCGCCTAAGTGAGCACCCCAGCCTTCTTTTGAGGCGTCTGTAAAGATTTGCACTGCGTGTCGTAGGGGGTGTAAGGGTTGACCCTTTAGGACATTTTTCTCCTGGGTCCACCACTGCAGGTGCTGATGGAGAGACCTCGGAATTGGGATCTCCTTTTCCAGAGATTCCGGGACTCTCCAGTGTTTCTTGAGGTGCCACTGAATAGGTCTCATGTGCAGTCTGCCTAGGGGCACCTGTTTCTCTGTCGCAGTGAGTAGACCTATAAGAGACATGAAGGTTCTCACTCGGCAAGATCTGTTCTGTAATAGCCCTGTTACTTTTTGTTGAAGGGCTTCCCAACGGTTTTGAGTAGGTCTGACCAATCCGTTGAGTAGGTCGTACTGGTAGCCTACAAAATCGAAGACTTGTTGGGGTTCCAGTTCTGATTTTTGCATGTTTACCATCCAGCCCAACTCCTGGCAAAGGGCTAGGAGGGACTGGGTTCCCTGGTGGCAAGAATCTTCGGTAGGGGCTCGAATCAACCAGTCGTCTAGGTACTGGTGGATTCTTATACCCTGTGACTGAGCCATTAACTTGACCTCTTTGACCACAGCAGTGAACTCCATGGGAGCTGTTGACAGGCCAAAGGGAAGAGCCCGAAACTGGTACGACTGGTTCTGGAAGTGGAACCTGAGGAATTTTCGGGATGTGAAGTGAATTGGAATGTGGAAGTAGGCGTCGCTGAAGTCGCGATGACACCCACTCCCCTTGTTGTAGAGAGGTCCGGATTGTCTCTGGAGTCTCCATTTTGAATGTTTTTACGCATAAAAACTGATTTAGAGTACTGAGATCCAAGATTGGCCGCCACTTTTGGTTCGGCTTTGGGACAATGAACAATCTGTTGAAAAAGGCTAGTGAGGTTCGAACCCTGACCCTCTCTACTGCCTTTTTCTTGATCAGAGCTTGTACAGCTTCTTGTAAGTGGGAGTCTCTGGTGGGGTTTGCATAGCCGCTTACTATCAGGGGTTCCCTTATTAAGGGAGGTCTGACTTTGAAAGGAAGCACATAGCCCTCTTTCAATATGGATACTACTTTTGGGTTTGCACCCTTGAGAGCCCATATTTTCCAAAAATTTTGTAGGCGTCCCCCCACTGATTGAACATTTGCAACACTGAGGACATTTGACACACTTAGGGCAAAAACACAGTGATTTACAAAAGAAGCATTTTTCACATACTTTATTGTATTTTGTGAGTTTAAGATTGGACTTATGCCTTTCTTTTGCGGCTGCCTGATGTTTTTACAGAAAGTACATGATGAGCAACATTGTGACAATTTACAGAGTCTTTCACAAGCACAGGAAGATCTGTCTTTGTTACATTTACAACACCAAACTCCGGACAGGATGTTACTTCCGGAGAAACTTTGCAGTGATTGTCATTTATACGCCTTAGCTTCCTTGGCAGGGCGCGAACCGCGACCGGGTTGACCTCCCCTGCCTCTGCCACGGGCTCTCCCGCGATTGCCAAAGGCCTTCCATGCAGGCATCTCTTTGCCGGGAGCCCCTGAGTTTCCGGAATCTTCCTGTTTCCATGTTGAATATGGCTGGTAGCGGTGTTGTTTCTTTTGAGCACCGGCGAACCCACCACGGCCCGGACCGGGCTGGTTGGTACGCTTGTGTGACTCAAATGCTGCTATTTCATCTTCCGCCCTCCGGATAATGTCGTCCGGAAACAAAGCCTTGGTTTGTAGAGGACAATTTCTGAGTGCGGAAAAGGTATCTGGCTTGACGCCAGCTTTCAGGTGTTCAAGATAAGAATCCCTCCTGACCAGAGTTAAATTAGCCATTTGTATAAAAGTAAAATCGGAGAGGTGTTGGAGGGATTTGCCGACTGCGAAACTCACATTTTGATTGAATGCAGACAGGAAATGTAACTCATCAAGTGCACCCTGAGCTTTCGCGGAAGATTTTCCTTTTCCCAACTCTGCCTGAAGAATTTGTAATTGTTCTTGTACAGAATCTTGTATCTTTGTAATGCACCTATTGAAACCAGCTGACTGGTTACAAACATAACTGGTCTCTTTTGCTGCTTTTTCCCATTTCCAGAGTGTATCCTGAGCAATAGGGTGGGAGGTGGGTTGAGATGAAGCAAGAGAAGGTTTACCAATTCGGGCAAAGGCACTATTCAATTTTGCGGCGTCATTGGGCCAAGTTGTTACATATTTGCCCGGCCTAGTGATGTCTTTATTTTCAGCGGGATGGATCCCGTACCACCTTGCCTGAGACTTGGGAGGGCGGAGATACTGATCAACATGAAGTCCACCCGGCTCCGCAGACTTGGAAGGGTACCCTTCTATGAGGACGAGGTTTAGATTTTCAAGTTTTTTACAAAGCCAGTCCTCTGGTGGTAAGTCAATAGAAACCTTGCCTACAGGTTGTGCCCGGTGGCCAATCCAGGGATTGTCTGACCTGGAACTTGGTGTATATTCGAGATCTGGGATATGTGACCAGCCCATGAAGGCACGTACTCCCCTAACAGTTTCTCTGTAGTTTTGGTCTTCGCTCAATGTTTTATCCAAGTCCGGAGATTCTTGATCAGGTTGGTCAGTGACGTCTTCTTGGTCAGATACCTCACCTTCCTCAAAGTGTTCCGGAGCTGACCTGAACAAGTTGGATTGCGGGGGAGGTTGAGGAAAAGCAGAGGCCACCGGGCCGGAAGAGCTCTGTTGAGAGAATACCGGTTCCGGGTCCTGTTCAGTATAAAGGCCTTCTAGAGGAGACGTCATAGCTATTGAGCTGGTAGTTACAGTGGCACTAGGTTTAATCCTATCCGGGCCAGAAGCCGGACCGGCTTGGCCGGAAGGGACAGATGATAAGAGAAAAGGTGCCTGAGAGAGAGCTCCAGCGGGAGCTTGATGTGATACCGGTGATTTGACTGGTGAGAATGAAGGTTGAGGTGAAGGACGCGGCCCCAATGTAATGAGTGCTTCCAGACGGGCCATACGTACTGACCACTTTTCGTCCAACTCTTTCAACTCTTGGCGGAACATAGGTGGAGGTAAAGAGAGATCTTGCTCAGCAACATGGGGCGGAGAAGTTGAAGCAACTTCCTGAGATTCCACCTGCGACACTATAGTTACAGTGGACGGATCCACAAGAGCTTCTTTGCTTTTAGATTTCTCCTTCCGCAGCTTGTACGTAGGGGTTGAAAGTTGGAGCAATTGCTCAGGGGTTAAATTGTCACACAATTCACACTGCAACTTTAAAACGCACGGGTCTTGGCCCAAACCTTTGTCTCTGCCTCTGGCACAGCGAGAATGAGGGTCAAAATTAGCCATGATGTGCCCGCAGGCTCCTTTTCTTTGTCCTGGAGATGCCATGGTAGTTTATCCAACTAACTGACAAATCGTAGCACTTAACACAATATACAACTTAAGAAATCCTCAAAATAAAAACAGTTTCCAAAATTCAAACTTTGAAGATCGCGCCAAACGAAAAAAGATGCTATGACGTCACGTCCCTCTGGCGAGTGAGGCAGGAACTAGGCCACCTGGCGAGTGGAGTGTAGTGTACCGGTCCTGCCGGGGGTGAAACCCAGGACGTCTTTTTCTTTCGTTTGGCGGGACCGGCTGGCGCCGGCATATAGCTATCGTCTGGTAGGTAAGATGTATTAACGCAATGAAATCAGCTATTTTATGACCCCCCGTTTGACCCATGGGGGGGGGGGGGAGTCCAGGGGTAAATCTGACCAGCTATCTAGACTCTTCACATATGGTTTCCCAATACCTCTTAATACATTCTAAAGCTGTAAAAGCAAGAATAAAGGCGATAAAAGGCCAAAACCCAAAATCGGCTATTTTATTACCCCAGTTTGACCCATTAGGAGGGGATGCGGGGGTAAATCTGACCGGCTATCTAGACTCATCACATAAGGTTTCCCAATACCTCTTAATACATTCTAAAACTGTAAAAGCAAGAATAAAGGAGATATAAGGCAAAAACACAAAATTGGCTATTTTATGACCCCAGTTTGACCCATAAGGGGGGGTCTGGGGGTAAATCTGACCAGCTAACTAGACTCTTCACATATGGTTTCCCAATACCTCTTAATACATTCTAAAGCTGTAAAAGCAAGAATAAAGGCGATAAAAGGCCAAAACACAAAATCGGCTATTTTATTACCCCAGTTTGACCCATTAGGAGGGGATGCGGGGGTAAATCTGACCGGCTATCTAGACTCATCACATAAGGTTTCCCAATACCTCTTAATACATTCTAAAACTGTAAAAGCAAGAATAAAGGAGATATAAGGCAAAAACACAAAATTGGCTATTTTATGACCCCAGTTTGACCCATAAGGGGGGGTCTGGGGGTAAATCTGACCAGCTAACTAGACTCTTCACATATGGTTTCCCAATACCTCTTAATACATTCTAAAGCTCTAAAAGCAAGAATAAAGGGGATAAAAGGCAAAAACACAAAATCGACTATTTTATGACCCCAGTTTGACCCATAAGGGAGGGTCTGGGGGTAGAAATGACCGGCTATCTAGACTCTTCACATATGGTTTCCCAATACCTCTTAATATATTCTCAAGCTCTAGAAGCAAGAATAAAGGAGATATAAGGGGAAAAGATGAAATTGGCTATTTTATGACCCCAGTTTGACCCCTACAGGGGGGTCGGGGGGGGGAAATTTGACTTGCTTTCTAGACTCTCCACATATGGTTTCCTACTACCTCCCAATACATTTTATGGCTCTAAATGCAATACTTAAGAAGATAATAGGGGGGTTCACATGAATTTTAAGCTTTCTCATTGGTACCTGTGAGAAAATCACTCATAAATCGGTCAATTTTCATCGGATTGCTCCCAAAATCTAATCAGCTCACGTTTTTGATAGTATAAACATGTGTATGAAGTTACAAGCCTCTGCGGTCAGTAGATTTTCCTGAACTGCGATGACGGGCGGGTGTACCCGAAAAAAACTATTTTTTGATCATGTGACCTTGATAAAGATCAAAGGTCAAACTTAAGCATGTGGAAAAAATTTTCCACGGCTAAGGTATATAACTGCCAAATATGGTTAAAAAGCTTGCAATAATAAGGGAGATATTCAAGGGAGATCATAATGCAGCGGCTGTGGAGGCGGCGGCGAGGAAACTGACGCGAAACCAAATAAGCGCCCTTTCAGAGACGCTTAATTAACACTCTCTAGGGTTGAAAATGAACGCATTAACCATACAGAAAATGGAGTGAAATAAGATTTTTCAATTTCTCAATGCATATATAACATTCTGTTGTCGATTTTTCCTAAATGGCTGTAGTACCAGTTATATTGGTCACTTGCTTATCTGTGTCATGATAATAATCATAGTGAGAATTTCAGAGCAAACTTTTTATGTTAATGAGGCTTCATTGTTAAATCTGTGGTTAAAACTAGAAAAAGGTTTTTGCAAACAAAAACGAAGGGGCCCGGATGGAGACTTGTGTTATCAAAACTGTAGCAGTTTGAAATTCTGTCAAAAGAATTTGTATTTAAAGTTTCCAACTCGAAGCTATAACCTTACTTGTAAACAATTCTTGCAATTACATGTGCCTTGCTACTTTTGCATTGTATTTATTCTCTGTTCACAAAAGACATTGCAATTACAAATGAGGATTCCTTAACTTCCATGGTATGTTCATGTTTTTCAAAAATATTAAGGTATAAGGTGTTATCAGAGAGAGCTAGGCACAAGTAGTGCAAGTAGTAAATTGACTGATTACACATAATACTGAATAGTGAGTAGGTATTTAATCCTATCAAAAGTGAGCTTGGTACTCACGAAAATTAGGAAAATTTAAAAATAAAAGATGATAGGTTAACTTCTAAAACCACTTTGATTAAAGAAGTGAGTGAGTAGGTAAATTAAGAAAGAGGTACAAATTTGAAAATTTTAATTACTTAAATGTAGCTTTTATAAGCTACAAGCTTACCATGTGGAACTGAATGCTGATCTCAGATGGCCGCAGGCATCCGGCCAATGTCTAACAAAAACAGAAATTTATAGTTGGCCGTAGCCTCAGGTTGTACTCTCGTGGAACTCTTCTCAACTCTTCCTCCTTTTCTTGTTGCAATTTTGAACCATACCCCTCAGCTGTAATACAGCGGGAAGCAGAGTAGGACTATCTTCGGTTCCACATGGTAAGCTTGTAGCCTATAAAAGCTACATTTAAGTAATTAAAATTTTCAAATTTACTGCGCTACAATAGCTTAACATGTGAAACTGAATGCTGAATCCAACCGTCCGGCTGAGGTATTGCAGCTGAGACTGGACGAAGTAATCAATTTTTCTTAGATTTGAATTAATAGAGAGAATGAATGTTTTTTGAAAGAGCCAGTCCCGTTTACAGAGCCCAGTCATGGGGACTGGGTCTGTAATAAGCCAAAAACCAAAAAAAAATAAATGACAGTGCTAAAAAACTGTCAGGATGTTTTGAGTGGAGGAGAGAAGTGGAGCCTATGCTCACTTTGAGAAGAAAAAACCCTAGTGCTTAGCCATGGTGAAAACAAGCCCAAGGCCTGAAAATCTCATAAATCTAAGCCAACCTTCAATGAGATTAAATGACAACCTTAATAATCTAATCTAACCTAATCTACTGCTTTGCAGGCGCAATATCTTCCCCACAAAGGGGAACTCAGTGCACCAACTTAACAAAAAATCATTTTCATAAGGAGTGTGGGGGCGTTTAAGGTCAGTAATCCGGAGTTGTGGGTGTGACCAACAAGGAAGGAACTAAGTGGGGAAACTGGAATTAAAGAGGTGAGTTTTGAGGTGTTCCCTGAAAGATGCGACAGAGGGGCTATTTCTTATATGGAAGTGGAAAGAATAAGTCCTTAAACATTATACAAATACACATTAATAAGGATAAAGACCTTACCCAATATCCTGAGGAGGTGAACATATACCTAGACCCTGAGATTAGACTCCTGAAGACTTGATTGTAGCAGATGTTTGCAACCCAGGCATGAATTTCGATGCGACGAAAGAGAGTAAGATGTTTGAGGTCTGTGCTTTTCATAGGCTCAAAGGGTGCCTTATTGAGCTCATTAAGTACAACAGGGAGGTTCCATTTTGGAAGATTCCTAGAACTTTTTGGACGATCCCTGTGAAAACTGGAGAGGAACCTGTTGAGGTCTGAGCTTTGGGAGATATGGTGTCCAGCTGGGCCCAGGGGGTCAACTAGATTGGGCCAACTCGGCGCCAACATATCCCCAGACAGGTCATCACTCACGCCACAGGTTTTGATCGGGAATGTTTTAAAGCATAATTACCCATTATTATATGAACTTCAGCACATCAATCTACTCTGTTTGTATCTTCCCAAGAAGATGGTGTATCCCCAGACGCCGAATACATAACTCAAATTATATTTTCAATCTTCCTGCAATGATAACTCTAAACCTATTTTCAAAGTATTTATTAATAAATGATTGATGATTGAATGTCCATTCTAAAATAATAATCCCAAAAGAGCATATCTCTTTCTATATTTGTTGACAAATAAAATATTATTTTTAACTCAACATCATACTTTTCAATCTTCCTGCAATGATAACTCTTAACCTAATTTCAAAGTATTTAAATGATTGATGATTGAATGTCCATTCTAAAATTCATAATCCCAAAAGCGCATATCTGTTTCTATATTTGTTCACAAATAAAATATTATTTAAAAAAAAATTATTTATATTATTATTTTATTATATTATTTATAGAATTTGTAAATTGTTTTCAGTTATTCATTTCCTCTATTCCTATATATGTGGTCCATATATATGCAACCTAAATATGTGACACAATCTCAGTTCTGACTCCCCTTTGTGTTATATGATGAAGCCCACCACCTCCTACCCCACCCCTCTCCCCTTCTCCACACCTCTCTCACTATTACACAAGATCTGCAACCCCATTGAGTTCTTTGTTTCTCATTTGATATCACTAAATACTGTATAAGTGGTTATTTTCGCGTGGAATTAATTTTCGCTATATTCGCGAGTGACTACAAAACGCGAAAATAACTTCTAGCCAATATTTATATCCAGTAGAACCAGTCTAGCGTGAGCGGTAATACAAGATTATGCAAGATACAATATTTAACACTGTCACGGAAACAAATCAAATGTACCATTCACAGAAACGCCTAACTTCTTTGATCTTTATCACCAATAGGGAGGGATTAATTCAATTACACGACCCCGCTACACAACTTCTTTGATAATGCGCCGGTCAATGAAAGTGTGTTCGATTGGCAATCAAACCAGCAGAAGTCCGCGTAATATTTTAATTTGAACATGTTGTTAGTTTGGGCGATAATTGAATATATTTCACCGCGAAAATAAATTCTCGCGAAGCAGGCCTACAGTGTACATTCGCGAACTTAAGTACCCGCGAAAATAACCACTTATACAGTACCTTTGTTTATTTAGTGTCACTCAATATAGCTGGAGGTCCCAGAGGTGGGTGGGGGATGTGGGTTGGGACTACAGCATAAATGGTAAACAAACAATCTGATATATATCAAAGGGGTAATCAAATACAAAAAGAATTGAGAATTTTAAGTATGTGATTATCAACTGAAATGAGTTCATAACTGTAGGAGCTGTGTCAAAATTAACTGAGGCAAGTTGAATAAAACTGGGCTAGTTGAGGGTTAAAAATCTCCTAGTTTTACTACATAAGGATATACTTTTATTAATATTGGGACTTAAAGCTCACCAGAAAATAACAGTGTCCATTTTGCCTACTTGAATATGTTTAACCAGTTTCATTTTAAAGAGTTAAAAACTCAGCAAGCAGAGGTACAACACACAAAAATAAGTTCTTAAAAGACTAAGATAGCCATAACATCATTAATATTCAAAATTTAAAGAGACAGGCACTTCCTTTTAAAAATTCAAAGATTTCAGCTCTATGACCCACATAGTTTGACAGTTACAGGGCTTTAAAGTGGCATAATGTCCATAAATTGGGTTTCTGTGGGCATTTTACAATTGTTAAAGAGACCTTAGCAATTAAACTACAGATCTGAAACTTTTTGGGGGACATACATAACAAACAAAAATTAGATATAATACAGTTTAAGACTTGTCACACTAAGCATTTCCAAATTACAGGGCAAAATACAGTAGAAAATGTCAAAAAAGGTCACTTGGATGAGTGTCTATGGTCGTCATACACAGGTTCAATGTCTACTACAGGCCTTGATGTTCGGTACATGGAAAAAGAAGACGCTTAATAATGTATTCCTAGTTGAGATTTCAGCCCTGTCAGTCACATAGTTTAACAGTCACAGGGCTGAAAAGTGGCAAAAAGTCCAAATATTGGGTCTCTGTGGGCCTTTTAGAGACCTCAATGTGACCTTCAAATTGAAGCTTCAGACTTAAAATCTTTCACAATCAGAGATTATACATAGAATGTATATCTAATATAGTTTGAAACTTCTCAGACTTACCATTCCAAGTTACAAGGCAAAATATGTAAAAAATGTCTAAAAAGGGTCACTCGGGTGAGTATCTATGGTCGTCATACACAGGTTAAATATCTACTAAAGGCCTTGATGTTCAGCACATGTAAAAAGAACATAATAATATATTCCCAGATGAGATTTCAGCTCTATCAGTCACATAGTTTAACAGTCACAGGGCTTAAAAGTGGCAAAAAGTCCAAATATTGGGTCTCTGTGGGCCTTTTAGAGACCTCAATGTGAACTTTAAATCAAAGCTTCAGATTTAAAATCTTTCACAATCAAAGGTTACACATAGAATGTATATCTAATACAGTTTGAAACTTCTCAAGACTTACCATTTCCAAGTTACAGGGAAAAATATGTGAAAAATGTCTAAAAAGGGTCACTCGGGTGGGTGTTATGGTCCTCACACACAGGTTAAATGTCTACTTAAAGCCTTTATTTCTGGCACATGTAAAAATGACATAATGATATATTCCCAGGTGAGATTTCAGCTCTATCAGTAACATAGTTTAACAGTCACAGGGCTTAAAAGTGGCAAAAAGGCAAAATATCGGGTCTCTGTGGGCCTTTTAGAGACCTCAATGTGACCTTCAAATCAAAGCTTCAGACTAAAAATCTTTCACATTCAAAGGTTACACATAGAATGTATATCTAATACAGTTTGAAACTTCTCAGACTTACCATTTCCAAGTTACAGGGAAAAATATGTGAAAAATGTCTTATAAGGGTCACTCGGGTGGGTGTTTATGGTCCTCACACACAGGTTAAATGTCTATTAAAGGCCTAAATTTTGGGGCAGATATAAGAAAACACATAGATATATTCTCAGATGATATTTAACTTAGATGAGAGACATAGTTTGAAAGCTATAGTGCTCGAAAGTGGCAAAAAGTGCATAAATTGGGTCTCTGTGGGCACTTTTGAGACCTTAAGTCGACCCCTTTGGGTAAACCTACAGCCCTAAAATTTTCTACAGACAAAGATTACATATCAAAGTTATACCTAGTGCAGTTTGAGACTCATCAGAGTTACCACTTCCAAATTATAGGGCAAAATATGTGAAAAATATAGCAAAAAATCCCTAAGTGGGGGTCTTTATGGGCCTCAAACACAATTTTCTCCTCAACTTAAAGTCGTGATTTTCGGCACATGTACTAAGAACATATTAATGTGTTCTCAGGTGAAATTTCAGCCAGCTGAGCATCATAGTTTGTGACCTAGAGGGCTCTTAGTGGCCAAAAGTGCAATTTCTGACCTTAAGGTGGCCATAAGTTCTCTTTTATTGGGAGTTTAAGGTCACCTTAAAATAGGGATCTTCCTTTGGACACCCTTAACATGTGTACCAAGTTTGAAAAAAAAATATTAATTTGTTTTTGAGTTATCGCGTCCACAAGGAAATTTCTACGGCGGCGGCGGCGGCGCGACGGACCTGAATCCAATATATCCCCGACTTTCGTCTGGGGATATAATAATAGCAGTCCTATAAACATCAATGGTCGAAAGGCGCCTCACAACAAACAATAACAGGTTTCCGTAGCCAGCTAAAGACCTATTTGTTTAATCTAGCATATCCTCCGCTATAGTACATCTCCCTGGCGGGCGCTAATTTTGGATCTCGACCTGATACGTCCCTGGACTTTCCCTTTTTGACCTCAAGCGCATTAGAGGATGTTACATCAATTTTGCGCTATATAAATGTTTCTTTTCTATTCTATTCTATTCTAGGTCTTGGTACAGGTACATGAAAAAGTTTGAGACTTGTTTCACAGAGGGAGTGGAGAAATCCACCGAATTTCTCTGCACCGTTTTTTAAATAGGGCCCACTTTGATTTATAGATGATTCTTGTTGATGACCTCTGAGGGACAGCAATTCTCTCTACCACCTCCACAGAGAAGCCTTGTTCTTGGAGTTGTCCACTCCTAGACACCAGGCGTGGAGATTGAGGTGTTGTGGATTGCTGTGAAAAACATAGTTGTGGGACTGTTTGAGGAGGGTTGTTGACACTGGTAGCTGAAGGGGATCTCTGTTGAGAGCTGTACTAGAATCTCAAAACAAGGGCATCCCTGGCCAGCCTGGGGCTATTACAATGATCAGGCAATTGAATTGTCTGCTCTTTTGGATCACCCTGTGAAGAGGATCTATATTCCTAGCATTCTGGTCTGGGACTGGAGACATGTACAGTGGAAGTTTGTGTTTCAGGCGAGTGGCTAATAGATCTACACGAGGGGTGAACCACTTGTGACAGATCTGTTTGAACACCCGTGGATGCAGTGACAATTCTGTTGACTGAACTTGGTTTGACCTGGACAGTAGGTCGGCCATCACATTCAGACACCCTGGAATGTGTCTGGCTTTTAGTGTTATCTTGTAATGATGGCACCAGGTAATGATTTTCCACAGGAGAGCGCACATCTCCCCCAAGTGGGTTCCTCCTTGTTTGTTTATGTAGGCCACTACTGTGGAGTTGTCTGAAGCAACTAGCACTGTTTGGTTTAGACACTGGTCCTTGAGCCTTTGAAGGGTCAGAGAAACCGCCTTCAGCTCTAGAACATTTATGTGTAGCCATTTTTCCCTGTCTGACCAGACCCTTTGTATGGGTTTGCTCTGAGTGAGCGCCCCAGCCTTCGTTTGAGGCATCTGTAAAGAGTTGGATACTGTGGTCTTTAGGATGAAGGTCTACACCTTTCATCAATTTTGTGGGATTTTGCCACCAGTTTAGGTGTGCTGAAATGGTTTCTGTCCAAGGAAAGGAGGCTGATCAGTCACTGAGTATATCTCCAGTGTTCCTTGAGATGAAACTGAAAGGGTCTCATGTGAAGGCGTCCCTCCGGGACCATCTTCTCCGTTGAGGCGAGCAACCCAATTAGTGACATCAAACATCTTGCAGTCAAAACATGTTTTGACTTGAGACGTAGGATCAAATCCTGAAGTTTGAGCCATCTCTCTTGAGTGGGTTTTACAAGGACTGAATCTAGGTGGTACCCGTAGCCCACGAACAAAAACACTTGAGCAGGTTTAAGTTCAGATTTTTCCTGATTTATAATCCACCCTAAGGACTTAGTCAGGTCTACCACTGAGTGTTCATTTGGGCTTCTTCCTGAGACTGGGCCCTGATCAGCCAGTCGTCTAGGTATTGGTGAAGTCTGATTCCCCTTGTGAGGGTCATCAGCTTCACCTCCTTTACAATTGTTGTAAAGATCTGAGGGGCTGTGGTTAGTCCGAAAGGAAGGAAGAAGAACTGGAACACTTGTGACCTGTAGCAAAGGTACTTCCTTTAGTTTGGGTGGATGGGGATGTGGAGGTAGTTGTCTGATAGGTCTATCGTCGACACCCATTCCCCTGGAATCAGAGAGGTCCTGATGGACTCTGGAGTTTCCATTTTGAACCTTTCTACAAGGATGAAGGTGTTGAGCCTGCTTAGGTCTATCACTGGCCTCCACCTTTGGTGAGGCTTGGGGACTAGAAACAGGCGACTGTAAAACCCGAGAGATTTTACATTTTCTACCCTTTCTATTGCGCTCTTTAACAGAAGGGACTGGATGCAAGAGGTCAGAGCTTGTTCTTTGTGAAGGGCCTTGTAGCCTGATCGAATCAGGGGATTTCTGACCAATCTTGGTTTTGGGATGCATGGCAGAACGTAGCTATTGGTGATAATGTTTAATACGCTGTCTGAATATTTGTTTATTTTCCAGTCTCTTCTGAAAGAACTGAGGCGACCTCATACTGGTGGACTGAGGGAGCCTTTTGAGGAGTCATTGGGGGGAGGGGTTTCCATGCCATCGTCCCATGGGATGGGGGTCGTTTTCGACCCCTGGAGCCTCTGAAATTTGGTTTCCCCCTATATGAGGAAAACAATTGGCTACTGCTTTGAGAGGAATTGCCCCCATAGGGGCGTTTCCTATAGGAGCCTCTTTTCTTATTTTGGGGACCACGACTGGGCTTGTTATGATAGGGTCCAAAACCCTGAGCATCTTTAGGTGCCTTTTTTGAGGAGGAAGACTTCACCCTCCTTTACTAACTGAGAGTTGAACAGCGAAGGAGGCCCAAAAGGCGAATTCATGAGCTCTTGGCGTCTTGTATCCCCTAGTTGTGGTTGAGGAAGGGTCATTTCGGCCTCATGCCTTAGCAAGCCGGTGTTACCCATGGTGTAAAGTTCCCTCTGGGGATATGGGCCAGGGATTTGCTTAGGCAGGCATGAGCTCTTTGTTGGATAAGAATGGTCTTATTCTAAATCTCCAAATATTCACAGGCCTCTTCGTAACCATGCCTGGCTGCTTTTTCAGGATTGGCATCTTTTTGAATCTGAGATTTAACTTTCTTGAATGAAGACTTCTAACTGTGTTGACACTTCTCTAAAGTGGAATTACAGGAAGACAAAGTCTTGGCAAAAGCAGCCATGAAGTTAATAGTGGATAGGTTTTGCCTAGCTTGATGTTCCAGCTCCTTAAGAACTGGAAGGGGAACCTTGCCCATAGGAGGTCCAGAGGGTTTAAGAGAGATACAGATCTTCGAAAAGTCTGTATTCAACTCCTGGATTTTCTCTTCATAACAAGGCTGTCCCACCTTGTACCACTTTGCAGTGGAAGGAGGGGGTTTAACATATTTACCCTCCGGTAAGTTAGAGGCCAAACTTATGTTCAAACTTATCAAAAGCATCTTTGATGTGAGAACTAAGTGGAAGCATAGAGGATTGGCCTCTTGGCCTAAGTTCCTGTTGGCCTTTTTGGTCGTCCAGACCTAGAACAGAGGTGGAAGACCTGGGCATAATTTCCCTGGGGTCAGGGAGATTGAGAATACACCTAAAGGTTTCCACTTTCTCAGCATATAGTGAGGGTAAGTCAGCCATGGCTACTTCCCTATAGAAAGGAGGATCTGGGTCGTGTTGAGGTTGGTCTTGATCAGAAGGGGCCCTAGAGGGCTTGGAAGACCTAAATTTATGTACAGAGAACTGATCTCCTGAAGATGAGGACTGAGACGGGTATCTGGACCTAACCTTACATTTTCTTTTATCTACATGTTTTTGGGGTCTACCCGAGACTACCCGAGAGGGTTCCTACAACTGACCTGAATGTTCATCCGAGACATGTCTCGGATCAAATTCATGCATGGATTGTTGATCTCCGAGATGATGTCTCGCATCAGAGTCCTGAATGGATTGTTCATCTCCGAGATGAGGAGGAAGGGGTGGACCATATAATCCACATCCATAACCTCATCCGCCCGAGAGGAAAATTGAATTCTCAGACGGGTTGGGTCCAGGGTCTCGGGCTGTTTACTAGTACCAGGCTTAGAGGTAGAAGAGGAGGTCTGATCCACCTCCCCTTTAGACGTCTGTTTGAGAGACTGAAATTCGTCTCAGAGAGACTTCATCTCCTCAAGCATGGAAGCCTGGAATACACTCATTTGTTGTTGTAATTGGATGTTAAAATGAGAACCCAGGGATTTTTCAAGTTTGGACTCAACTTTCTCCTGTAAAGCTGTACCTGGGGTAGGTGGGACAGTTTTGGCTGGGGTTTTAAGAAACAGTGACTCGAAACCCAGGCGCTGAGGACGTGGTGGGGATGCAAATAACTGTTCAGCAGCACCCTCAAGGTCTGCTTGAGATCCTCTAAATGAATCCAGGTCCTCGTCACCCTGCAAGTCAAGCTCATTGTCTCTGGAAGTGACAGCTTTCTGCTTCCTTACATAACGTTTCCTGTTTTTAATTTTTGTCATTTGTTCATCCGAGAAGCTAGCGCAGATCTCACATGGAGATTCGAGAGTAACACAGGGATCATCACCTTGCTTGTTCTTTGGGTATTGGAAGACATTTTTATGCAATAAAATGTATGCATACAAGCAAGCCTGAACCGAGAAAACTCACAAAATTGAAAAAAAAATTATGAAATACTTATCCTGTTGAAACGGAACTTTCACAGAACAAGTAGGTAAGGACGTACTTAGAAGAAATTGCCTATCTGTAACATTTTTAGAGATAAAAGACATATATTTATTTTAGTGGCTATTACTCTGCCATCCAAAGAGCTACAGTTCTGCAACTTCACTATGTGGTAGATCACACAAAAGTAGGTGAATGACTTATTTAGAAGAAACTGCCTACCTGTAATACTTTTAGAGATAAAAGACATTTACTCATTTTAGTAGCTATTACTCAGCTATCCAAAGAGCTACAGTTGTGCAACTTCAGTATGTGGTAGATCACCCAAAAGTAGGTGAATGACTTATTTAGAAGAAATTGCCTACCTGTAATACCTTTAGAGATAAAAGACATTTACTCATTTTAGTAGCTATTACTCAGCTATCCAAAGAGCTATAGTTCTGCAACTTCACTATGTGGTAGATCACACAAAAGTAGGTGAATGACTTATTTAGAAGAAATTGCCTATGTGCAATATTTTTAGAGATAAAAGACATTTACTCATTTTAGTAGCTATTACTCAGCTATCCAAAGAACTACAGTTCTGCATCTTCACTATGTGGTAGATCACACAACAGTAGGTGAATGACTTATTTAGAAGAAATTGCCTACCTGTAATACTTTTAGAGATAAAAGACATTTACTCATTTTAGTAGCTATTACTCAGCTATCCAAAGACCTACAGTTCTGCAACTTCACTATGTGGTAGATCACCCAAAAGTAGGTGAATAACTTATTTAGAAGAAATTGCCTACCTGTAATACTTTTAGAGATAAAAGACATTTGCTCATTTTAGTAGCTATTACTCAGTTATCCAAAGAGCTACAGTTCTGCAACTTCACTATGTGGTAGATCAGCCAACTGTAGGTGAATGACTTATTTAGAAGAAATTGCCTACCTGTAATACTTTTAGAGATAAAAGACATTTACTCATTTTAGTAGCCATTACTCAGCTATCCAAAGACCTACAGTTCTGCAACTTCACTATGTGGTAGATCACACAAAAGTGGGTGAATGACTTATTTAGAAGAAATTGCCTACCTATAATACTTTTAGAGATAAAAGACATTTACTCATTTTAGTAGCTATTACTCAGCTATCCAAAGACCTACAGTTCTACAACTTCACTATGTGGTAGATCAGCCAAAAGTAGGTGAATGACTTATTTAGAAGAAATTGCCTACCTGTAATACTTTTAGAGATAAAAGACATTTGCTCAGTTTAGTAGCTATTACTCAGTTATCCAAAGAGCTACAGTTCTGCAACTTCACTAAGTGGTAGATCAGCCAAATGTAGGTGAATGACTTATGTAGAAAAAATTGCCTACTTGTAATACTTTTAGAGATAAAAGACATTTACTCATTTTAGTAGCTATTACTCAGCTATCCAAAGAGCTACAGTTCTGCAGTTCACTATGTGGTACATCACCCAAAAGTAGGTGAATGACTTATTTAGAAGAAATTACCTACCTATAATACTTTTAGAGATAAAAGACATTTACTCATTTTAGTAGCTCTTGCTCAGCTATCTACTCACTTAGCTATTGACCTAGATCTGTAAAAGCAACAAAAATATAAAGGACACAGGAAAGTAAGCTTATGAAAAACTAGATGAATAACAAATGAAAAGATTTGCCTAACTTTAGTACTCGTGAAGGTATTTGACATTTATTTTCATCATAATTTTGCTACAAATAAGAAAATAGCTATTGCTCACTTGTGACATGCAATGGCACCCCAAACGATATGCCATCTTATAGTTAAGGAAAAAGTAGCTGAACAACATATTTTAGGAAAATACTCTAACTGCAATAGTTTTGCAGTTACAATGGATTTACTCAATAGTCACAATTTCAAAGTAGCTATTACTCAGCTATCCAATGTGCAACAGGTCTGAAACTTTACTATGTGATAGCTTATCAAAAACTAGATGAATAACATATTTGAAAAGAATTCCTAATTTTAATACTTTTGAAGATATTTGACATTTACTTATGTCGTTATTTCGCTTCAAATAAGGAAATAGCTATTATTCACTTATGGCATGCAATAGAACCCCAAACTATATGCCATCTTATAGTTAAGGACAAAGTAGCTGAATAACATATTTTAGGAAAATACTCTAACTGCAATAGTTTTGGAGTTACAATGGATTTACTCAACAGTCACATTTTCAAAGTAGCTATTACTCAGCTATCCAATGTGCAACAGGTCTGAAACTTTACTATGTGATAGCTTACCAAAAACTAGATGAATAACATATTTGAAAAGAATTCCCTAACTTTAATACTTTTGAAGATATTTGACATTTACTGATGTCATTATTTTGCTACAAATAAGAAAATAGCTATTACTCACTTATGGCATGCAATAGAACCCCAAACTATATGCCCTCTTATAGTTAAGGACAAAGTAGCTGAACAACATATTTTAGGAAAATACTCTAACTGCACTAGTTTTGGAATTACAATGGATTTACTCAACTGTAGAATTTTAAAGTAGCTATTACTCAGCTATCCAATGTGCAACCGATCTGAAACTTTACTATGTGATAGCTTACAAAAAGTAGATGAATAACATATTTGTTAAACATATCCAATGTGCAACAGATCTGAAACTTTACTATGTGATAGCTTATCAAAAAGTAGATGAACAACATATTTGAAAAGAATTCCCTAACTTTAATACTTATGAAGATATTTGACAGCTACGGCCAACTATAAATGTCTATTTTTCTTAGACTTTGGCCGGATGCCTGCGGCTATCCAAGATCAGCATTCAGTTCCACATGGTAAGCTATTGTAGCGCAATAAAATATATTCTTTAAAATAACATCAGAGATGCCCGTACCCCACAACCTGGGAAAACAGTTTTCAACACCATGAGATATAGAAGTAGTGAAACAGTACACGGATTGTGATACTTTCAGAGCAGTGTCAGTGTCCAAATAATGTTAAAGTAGAGAAAATAACAGCTAAGAGAAAGAAACTGCATGTAAAGATTACATATTAAAACAAGACAATTCAGTAAACTAAAAATTATGAAGCTTTAAGACTTCTCCCATTTTGATTTTCATTTGTATGGTCGAATTATGGTTTGAATGTTTTGAATATTACCCATACATACAGATGTGGCAATACATGCTTTTATGTGGAGTTTTGCAAAACCTGTGGCTCACTTGATGCAATACCATCTGTTACAATGGAAAGTTGCAAAAGTGAAATGGTTAATGAACTAGAAATAGGACGCCCTGCTGATAGTAGCTGCGACATATGAAGAGAAACAGGATAGCATAGAAGAACACACATTATCATGTGTAATGTCCACCCCATGAACCTTTTGCCCAAATTGTACAGTAGTCTTACAAGACCCTGTTTCATTTGTAAAATATATCAATGATGCTTAAATATTTATTAGTGTACATGTAAATTATTTCAGCTTCATGCCTTTTTGCATTGGTTGGGTCGAAAATTTTGACAAAGTCACTCTATCTTGCACGGTTAAGAAGATAGAAGCAAATTTCTGTTTTTCTATTTTTGGCAAAAATTCGAAAATTCAAAATGGCCGCCATTTTTGGGAAGAGGAAAATTTTTTGAAAATTGCCAAGAGTACATTTCTTAGATACCGTACGGGTCAAAAATTTCAACGAAATAACTCTATTTTGCACGGTTAAGGAGACAAAAGCAAATTTGTGTTTTTCCATTTTGGGCAAAAATTCGAAAATTCAAAATGGCCGCCATATGTGGGGAGGGGAAAATTTTTTGAAAATTGCAAAGAGTACATTTCTTAGACACCCTGTGGGTCGAAAATTTCGATGAAATCGCTCTATCTCGCACGGTTAAGGAGATAGAATCAATTTTGTGTTTTGCCATTTTTGGCAAAAATTTGAAAATTCAAAATGGCCGCCATTTTTGGGGAGGGGAAAATTTTTTGAAAATTGCAGTGATAACATTACTTAGATACCCTGTGGGTTGAAAATTTTGACGAAATCGCTCTATCTCACACGGTTAAGGAGATAGAAGCAAATTTGTGTTTTGCCATTTTTGGAAAAAATTCGAAAATTCAAAATGGCGCCATTTTTGGGGAGGGGAAAATTTTTTGAAAATTGCAAAGAGTACATTCCTTAGATACCCTGTGGGTCGAAAATTTCGGCGAAATCGCTCTATCTCACACGGTTTAGGAGATATGAGCACATTTGCCTTTTTCAGTACTCAAAATAGCCAATTACTCATTTATTTAATTAATTACTCGCTGATCTATGAAGCAATTCCCCCCAAAAGCAATCCCATACAAGCTATTAACCCAATGAACCTCCATACCAAATTTCAGGAAGATAGGCTTAATAGCATTCCTTAAAATGTCTGGAAACCAAAGAGATACTCAAAAGTAGCAAAGTACCTATTACTCAGTTAGCTATAGAGCTATCATCACCAAAAGCAATCCCATACAAGCTATTAACCCAATAAACCTGCATGCCAAATTTGGTAAAGATAGGATAAGAACTCCCAAGATTCCCAAAGGTGCAACAACCAAGATTCAAGTAAAAAGATATGAGACATATAAGAGAGATAAAATAGTATCAGATATCCCCGTAGAGAGATAAAATAGCATCAGATATCCAAGATTAAAGGTCAAATCCAGGTCACAACATGACATTGCACACCTATAACCCCCGATCAATGTCCTTACCAAATGTCAACTTCCTACACCTTATGGTTTCCGAAATACAGCCCAGATAACCAGATGAGGCATTATAGGTCAAGGTCACTACGGCAAGGTCAAAGGTCAAATCAAGGTCAGACCATGACATTTTACATCTACACACCCTAGCCAATGTCCGTACCCAGTATCAACTTCCTACACCTTACGGTTTCCGAGATATACCCCAGACAAGATTTTACAGGTCAAGGTCACTACGGCAAGATCAAAGGTCAAATCAAAGTCACACCATGATGTTGCACACCTACACTGCCTAACCAAAGTCCCTACCAAGTATCAATTTCCTACACCTTATGGTTGCTGAGATATAGCCCAGACAAGATTTCATAGGTCAAGGTCACTACAGCAATGTCAAAGGTCAAATCAAGGTTATGCCATGACGCTGGACACCTACAACCCTTAACCAATGTCCCTACCAAGTATCAACTTCCTACACTTTACGGTTTCCGAGATACAGGACGGACAAACTTCTTCCCGCCGCCGATCCATCTGGACACCATGGGTGAAAACAATACCCTGACAGCCCTTAAGGGCTGTGGGGTAACAATTACCTAAAATCTAGACCTCAAAGCAATACCCTTAATGTCACTAACAGGATTTGAAGTTCTGTTGACAGGATTTCAAATTCTGTCAACAGAATTGCAAATTTAATAAGTAAATTAAATTTTTATAAGTTAATACCCTATCCAATGGACAATAGCTTATCCGGTCGGCGCGGACCGGCCCGCCAAACGTCAGAAAAAGACGTCCTGTGTCTCCACCGGCTAGGCCGGCCCAGTACTGTGCACTCGCCAGATGGCGTGTCGTACTTCCTTCCTGTCTAGACAGAGTGACGTCATAGCATCTTTTTTGTTGTCTAAACCAATTAGACCCCTAGTAGACTGAAAGCGGGGTCGGTGGGAGGGTCTTGTGTGTCCATTGGATAGGGTATTAACTTATAAAAATTTAATTTACTTATTAAATTTGCAATTTTATTGCGTTAATACATCCTATCCAATGGACAATAGCTGAATAACTACCGCTTGGTCGGCGGGTAAGTTACTAGGGACTTGTGTGAACTCATGTTAGGTAATGAAAATTCCTTCTTTAAGCCTGGGGTGGACCTTGAAGTCAAACACCCTTAAGGCTATGGTCGAATATCATCATCCGGTTAACCGGGATGGAACCGTCAGAGTCGACCCTGCCCCCCCCCCCTTTTTTACAGACCTGCTCTGAGGTAGGGGAAGAGAGGGATGAGTTCAGTCCCATAGAAATAAGTCTCCCGGAGGAAGTACTGAGATTTTTTTTTTTTTTTTTTTTTTTAACTATATGTGCAATATATACAAATATGTACAAGTATTTACATATGTACAGATCTCCTCTAGGTACCGGTCTGCTGGTGGATCTGCTGAGCAGCCACAACCGGACCAAGATGGTAGAGCTCTGAGTCGGCCCAGGCCACATCCTTCAGATAGAATTGAGTGAAGGTATTATGAGATTTCCAGTGGCAGGCTGATAAGATCTGCTCCAAGGAGACTCCCGACTGGAAGGCCTTAGAGGCAGCAAAAGCCCTGACATCATGAGCTTTAACTTGATGCAGGGTGTGGGCTTGATGATCAGAGAGCTCATAGCATAGGATCACAGTCTGTTTGATCCATGAGGAGATAGTGGCAGGGGAGATGTCTTTGTCGAAGCCTTTTTTGAAGGAAACAAAGACTAACTCCTTATGTTGTCTGAGGTCTGAAGTCCTGTCCAAATAGTAGCGCAAGGCTCTGACCGGACAAAGGGATCTGTCAGACTTGAGGGATTTATCTAGAGTAGGAGCCAGGGCTGGTATGACCACTGGGGCTACACTCTCTGGACCCTCTTTGGCCAGCTGATTCTTGGAAAGAAAACTGGGAGATGGAAACAGGGACACCTTAGACCAATCGGATTGGTGTCTGATGTTCTTGTGCTGCCAAGCATGGATCTCACTCCTTCTTTTGCCAGAGCCTAGGGCTAAAAGGAAGACAGTTTTGAAGGTCAGGTGCTTCAGAGATGCCTCCCTAAGAGGTTCAAAAGGAGCCTTTGTCAGCTGGTGTAGAACCAGGGAAAGGTTCCAGGAGGGAATCCCCCTCCGCCCTTTGGGTCTATCTCTGTGGAAACTCTCCAAGAGACGAGTGAGATTATCATCTTTGCTGATATTGACTGTTGTAGGACCTAGTTTATCAGCAATGGCAGATCTGTATCCATCAATGGTGCTGGGCTGTAACTTCTTGTCCTCAAAGAGGTACATTAGGAAGTCAGCTACCGACTTTACAGGTGGTGACCTGAAGTCCACCTGATTAGTGACGCACCACTTTGTAAAAATGGCCCACTTTGCCTCATAGACTGATCTGGTAGATCTTCTTTGAGGAGCCTCAATTCTTGCTGCCACTGCCTCACAGAAGCCCTGTTCTTTGATTGTTGTGGCTCTAGGAGCCACACATGGAGATTTAGATTTATCAGATTTCTGTGAGGGATCTGATTGAAGGGCTGTGTCAGCAGATTGGGCCGGTTGGGCAGGCTGAGAGGGATCTGACTGGACATGGTCACCAAATCCCAAAACCAAGGCATGTTGGGCCACCCCGGGGCAATCAGAATGAGTTTCTTGCACGGGGAGTCCAATAGCTTCTCCACCACTTTGCCCAATAAGGCGGTCGGTGGGAAGGCGTATGCGTCCAGATCCTCCCATGGCAGAGTGAGTGCATCCACTGCTAGAGCCAGGGTATCCGGTACTGGAGAGACAAATAGAGGTAACTTGTGGTTGAACCTCGTGGCAAATAGGTCTACCTGAGGCCGGTGCCATTTGCTGCATAAGCTTTGAAAAACGTCCGGAAGGAGTGACCATTCTGTTTGGATGGTCTGATTGAGCCGGGATAGCTTGTCTGCTATCACATTTAGTCGGCCAGGGATATGCCGGGCTTTTAGAGTCACTTGTCGCTGGGAACACCAGGTCAAGATTCTCCACAGTAGGGCACACAGTGGGCCCGACTTCATACCTCCTTCTTTGTTTATGTAGGCCACCACTGTGGTGTTGTCTGTGGCCACTAGGACTATTTTGTCGGTGCATAGGTCTTGGAACTCTTTTAGAGCCAAGAAGACTGCTTTCAGTTCCAAGTAATTTATGTGCAGTTTGCTTTCCGGCACTGACCAGGAGCCCCTTGCAGTGAGCTCGTTTAAATGAGCGCCCCCACCCTTCTTTTGATGCGTCTGTAAACATTTGCAGAGCATGTCTTATGGGGTGTAATGGTTGACCTTGAAGTACATTGCTTTCGTTCAGCCACCATTGTAAGTGCGGGTGCAAGGATCTGGGTAGCGGGATGACCTTTTCCAGAGATTCCGGTACCCTCCAATTGTTTTTGAGGTGCCACTGTATGGGTCTCATGTGTAACCGACCTAGGTGAACCTGTTTCTCTGTGGCTGTCAACAGACCTATCAAGGACATGAACTGCCGGACCGGACAGGCCGGTAATGACAACAGTGTTTGTATTTTTCCTTGAAGACTTTGCCATCGGTCCGGTGTCGGTTTGACCCGGCCGGACCTGAGGTCGAACTGGTAACCTACGAAGTTGAAGACTTGTTTGGGCTCCAATTCTGACTTTTCTAAGTTCACCAGCCAACCCAGATCCTGGCACATCTTGACCAGAATTTGGGTGTGATGGAGACAATCTTGGTGGGATCCGGCTCTCACCAACCAGTCGTCTAGGTATTGGTGGATCCTTATACCTTTGTGTATGGCCATCAGTTTCACCTCCTTTGCTAACACAGTGAACTCCATGGGCGCTGTGGACAGACCAAAGGGTAGTGCCCTGAACTGGTAAGTCCGGCCCTGGACATGGAACCTTAAGTATTTCCTGGACTGTTCCTGTATTGGTATATGGAAGTAGGCATCCTTGAAGTCTACTGAGGTTACCCACTCCCCTTGCTGGAGGGATGTCCTGATGGTTTCCGGTGTCTCCATTTTGAATTTCTCCACCTTGAGGAAGAGGTTTAATTTGCTTAGGTCCAGAATGGGTCTCCACTTGTTGTTGGGTTTGGGTACCAGAAAAAGTCGGTTGAAAAACCCTAGAGATGTTTGATTGTGGACCAGTTCTATTGCATTCTTGTCTATAAGCTGATGCAATGCCTCCAGCAGGTAACTGTTCCTGTGGGGATTGGCATACCGGCTTATGACAATGGGAGACCTTGTGAGGTTTGGCCGGATCCGAAAGGGGAGGGTGTAGCCCTCTCTCAAGATTTGAACTATTTTGGGTCCGGCACCTCTTTCCAGCCAAATTTGCCAAAAGTTTTGAAGTCTGGCCCCTACAGGTAGATTTTGTACAACAAGAGGGACATTGGTCACAGTTTGGACATAAGGCAATTGAATGACAGAAGAAGCACCTTTGACATGTTTTAATAGACAATCTTTTGAAATTACAGTTGACAAGCCAGGACTTATTCCTTTCCTTTGCGGATGCCCGGTTGCAGAATGAACATGGTTTACAACATTTAAATTTACATGTCTCTCTAAAGATTGAACAGTCAATGTCTCTCTGGGAGTGCTCCCGGCCAGCAGCCGTGCCCGTAACTTTGTTACACAGTGATTGTCATTTATACGGCTGCTGGCCCTTGGCTGGACGTGAGGAATACTGGTGTTTTCCCTTCCCTCGTCTGTATTGGCTGTGTGAGATGTTCTTCCAGGCCGGTCGGTCCTGCTTCTTGGGGTCAGATTTTCTGTCCTGTTTCTCATAGGGATGGTATCTGCCCTTCTTGTAGGCCGATCCAGACCGGTTTCTATCAAAGTTAGCAATCTCCTCCTCAGCCTGCTTAATCACTGAGTCTGGGAACAAGGTGTCCAATTCTAGTGGAGCAGATCTGAGAGCATTCAAAGTGTCCGCCTTTACTCCAGACTTGAGGTACGATAAGTATGAATCACGCCTTAAAAGGGTGGTGTTGGCCATGTTGACAAATACGTAGTCCGTTAGATGCTCCATAGCCTTAGCCATGGCCTGGCAAATACTGGAGTTAAAGTCCAACAGGAACTGAAGTTCGTCTGTTGCTGCAGAAACCTTGCTTGCTGTTTTGCCCTTGGAATCAGCCCGGATAGTACGGAGTTGAGAGTGCATATTCTGCTGTACTTTAAGTAGGCAGCGGTTGAAACCGGCTGCTTGATTGCAGATTGTAGATGATTCCCGAGCTGATCTCTCCCATTTTCTTAGGCTTTCCTGGGAAATGGGTCTGGACAAAGGTGGATTGGATGCAATGCCAGCCTGACGAGCTATCCTCAAGTAAGTGCTATTAATGCGGGAAGAGCCAGTGTTCCAAGTTTTAGCTGTGGAGCTAGTGTCCTTCTTGCTTTCTGAGTGTACACCGTACCATTTGCTTTGGGACTTGGCTGGCCGGACAAACTGATCTCGTTGAAGAGAACCGGCTTCAGTGGTACGAGAAGGGTAGCCCTGTACTAGGGTGAGATTGAGCTTTGACAATTTGTTGGAAAGCCATTCGTCCACGGGTAGATTAACCGAAACTTTGCCCGGCGTCTGGAGTTTCGGTCCGGCAAAAGGGTTATCATCTGAGGTCTTGGTGCCTGAATCCATGTCGGGCACATGAGTCCACCCCATGTAGGACCGTATACCCCTCATTGTCTCTCTATATGATTGCTCTTCAGTGAGGGATTGGTCGGGGTCGGTCAGTGACACTTCCGGGTCATCAGAAAGTTCACCCTCTTCCGGGTAAAAATCAATAGGAGGTCTATCTGAACTAGTACTATCAGAGTCCGACTCACTGGACGAGGTATCCCTTCTAGTGTCAAAGGCAGTAGAGAACGACCTCTTAGCAGGTTGGTCGGTTGTCTTTGAAGTCCCTGGTCGGTGGGCAGGCTGAGAAGAGTCAGATCCGGCCTTGGAGGCAGGCACACTAATAGTGGGGCCGGTGGCCGGTGACATAGAAGCAGCCGGTGGCTGTGAGGATGAAGAGGGTTGGCCAGGTGGTCTGATGAAGGGCTCAGAGCTGATAGCAGTGGCCGGAGGAGCATGTGTCGGTGCAACCTTGACAGTACTGAAAGTAGGCTCCCGGTCCAGAGTTTTGGCCAGTAGAAGTGCCTCCAACCGGTTAAACCGGTCCGACCATTTTTGCTCCATGACCTCAAGCTTCTGGTCGGTAGACTCTGCAGAGGGCCGGTGAGATGACTTGACCGGCTTGGAGCTGGAGACTTTCTTATCCTCTTTCTTCTTTTTCTTCTCAGCTGGTTTCTCACTCAAATCAGACGGCCCAGAGGCCGGCTGACCATCCACAACCCCCATTACCGTCACTAAGGACGGGTCCACAAGGGTGGGACTGAGAGCGACATCTGAAGGATTCTTTGCTGGTGTTGAAGACTTTTGCTCCCGCTTCTCCTTCTTATTCTTGTAAGTTGGGGTTGACAGTTGTGTTAATTGTTCTGGGGTAAAAGAATTACATATAGGGCAGTCAGCTTCAGGTTTTTCCACACAGGGATCCTTCCCTTTCTTCTTGTCGCGACAGCGCACGCAAACCCCATGCAAATCAAAACCTGCCATCATGTGGCCACAACTTCCCCTACGTTGACTGGGAGAAGACATAATAAGCTATAAGTCTTCTAGAATCCGTATATATAAAATGTAAATGAAAAAAGGTAAGAGTTCTTACAAAAAACCTGAATTAAAACTTCACTGTGAAAATCCGTGCAACATGTACATGCGCCAAACGAAAAAGATGCTATGACGTCACTCTGTCTAGACAGGAAGGAAGTACGACACGCCATCTGGCGAGTGCACAGTACTGGGCCGGCCTAGCCGGTGGAGACACAGGACGTCTTTTTCTGACGTTTGGCGGGCCGGTCCGCGCCGACCGGATAAGCTATTGTCCATTGGATAGGATGTATTAACGCAATAAAACTTCAAATCCATCTAAAATCTGGACCTCAGAGCAATACCCTCAATTTTATCAACAGAATTTGAAGTTCTGGTGACAAAATTTGAAATTATGTTGACAGTAATTTAAATCCATCCAAACTAATGTAACACAAGGATTGGAAGTTCTGTCAACACAAAATTCCAAAGTTCTATTGACAAAATTTTAGATTCTGTCAAATTTGAAGTTCTGTCACAACACATAAATATAGTGATATGCACTGTGATCCACAAGATTTAATGTTACCAACATACATGTAGTGAGTACATCACCAACTTTAGTCTGACAATATAATTACTGTCCATTACATTTCTACAGTTACAAGTATTGTTTGTACTTACATCACTCCAGCACACATCTAGTACTGGGCCTGTGTGGGTTTGCTGAGCTTTGGGAACAGTCTGTCCACTCTGTTGTACTTCCCAACACCTAACCTATTGTATCAAGCAAAGCCAAAAGGGCTGACAAATAGCCACAGCATCTCCAGTAATAAATTTACAGCAAAACAAAGGCTATGGTTGAACTTTGGCTAAAACTGGATTTCTTTTGATAAATAAAAAAATATATATATTTCTGACAATATGTTTCAAATGAATTACCACTGTTTTTTCATTGACACTGAGTATAAATTGATTAAGTTGTACATCATCAACAGTGTAATGATGAGACAGTTTCACTTTCAATGATCTAAAGAAGATTAATCGTTTCAAATATGACAGATATTGCATATCCTATTAGTTAACATTTAAAGCATAATTTATATTAATTACTCTTTGAAAAATAAATGTGGTAATATTTCTCAACCCTTATAATTAGATATGACTCTGAAGCTCTCCCTCATTGCATGGCTTGGGGATTCCAGTCTTAATGACTCTCATAATATTTGTTACGGGAGAATAACGATCAGAAAATTCATAACAGATGTCTTCTATATCTGTTAAACTCTACCATATATCTGAGGCCACATAATCGATACAGCCAACAATGATATACATGTTCCATTTGATGTCAAATGTTACTTGCTGTTTTAAAACCACTGGCCATTTTAAAACGGCCAAGTAATTTGGATGGCCCTTTCAAAATCTAGGTGAAGTTTTAATATAGCTCGGCCACTTCAAAACAGCCAAATAAAACCTTCTCATTGGTTCATACCAGCCTGTGTTTGCAAACCTGATTAAAAATTTAAAATATATACTAGAAATAGGCCGCCCTGTTGATAGTAGATGCGAATAGAAACAGGATAGCATAGAAGAACACACATTATCATGTGTAATGTCCACCCATGAACCTTTTGCCCAAATTGTACAGTAGTCTTACAAGACCCTGTTTCATTTGTAAAATATATCAATGATGCTTAAATATTTGTTAGTGTAGATGTAAATTATTTCAGCTTCATGCCTTTCTGCATTGGTTGGGTTGAAAATTTTGACGAAATCACTCTATCTTGCACGGTTAAGAAGATAGAAGCAAATTCCTGTTTTTCTATTTTTGGCAAAAATTTGAAAATTCAAAATGGCCGCCATTTTTGGGAAAAGGAAATTTTTTTGAAAATTGCCAAGAGTACATTTCTTAGATACCCTATGGGTCGAAAATTTCAACGAAATAACTCTATTTTGCACGGTTAAGGCCAGTTTGTGTTTTTCCATTTTGGGCAAAAATTCGAAAATTCAAAATGGCCGCCATTTTAGGGGAGGGGAAATTTTTTTTTAAATTGCCAAGAATACAATGCTCAAATACCTGTGGGTCGAAAATTTTGACGAAATCGCTCTATCTCGCATGGTTAAGGAGATAGAAGGAAATTTGTGTTTTGCCATTTTTGGCAAATCTTCGAAATTTCAAAATGGCCGCCATTTTTGGGGAGGGGAAAATTTTTTGAAAATTGCAAACATTGCATTCCTTAGATACCCTGTGGGTCGAAAATTTCGAAGAAATCGCTCTATCTCGCACGGTTAAGGAGATAGAAGCAAATTTGTGTTTTGCCATTTTTGGCAAAAATTCGAAAATTCAAAATGGCCGCCATTTTTGGGGAGGGGAAATTTTTTTGAAAATTGCAAAGATTGCATTCCTTAGGTACCATGTGGGTCGAAAATTTCGACGAAATCGCTCTATCTCGCACGGTTAAGGAGATAGAAGCAAATTTGTGTTTTGCCATTTTTGGCAAAAATTCGAAAATTCAAAATGGCCGCCATTTTTGGGGAGGGGAAAATTTTTTGAAAATTGCAAATATTACATTCCTTAGATACCCTGTGGGTCGAAAATTTCGACGAAATCGCTCTATCTCGCACGGTTAAGGAGATAGAAGCAAATTAGTGTTTTGCCAATTGTGGCAAAAATTCGAAAATTCAAAATGGCCGCCATTTTTGGGGAGGGGAAAATTTTTTAAAAATTACCAAGAGTACAATGCTCAGATACCCTGTGGGTCGAAAATTTTGACGAAATCGCTCTATCTGGCACGGTTAAGGAGATAGAAGCAAATTTGTGTTTTGCCATTTTTGGCAAAAATTCGAAAATTCAAAATGGCCGCCATTTTTGGGGAGGGGAAAATTTTTTGAAAATTGCAAAGATTGCATTCCTTAGATACCCTGTGGGTAAAAATTCTGTCGAAATCGCTCTATCTCTTACGGTTTCTGAGATATTAGCAAATTACTCAAAAGTAGTACTGAAAATACACAATGAAGTACCTAAATGGCTATTACTCATGTACTGACAAAGCTATCAGTCCCAAATGCAATACCAAGCGAGCTATGGACATAACAATCTTGTATTCAAAATTGTAGTAAAATATCTTTAATTATTTTGGCTTAAATGCACGGAAACCAATGGGTACTGAAAATAGCTGTACTTAAGTATTACTCAGTAAGCAAAAGAGGTACAACAGCCAAAAGCAATCCCAAGCAAGCTACTGACCCAATAAGCCTGCATACCAAATTTGGTGACAATAGCTCTAATACTTTTCCTTTAAATGAGCGGAAACCATGCGTGACGCCGGACATCGGACGCCGGACACCGGACGGCGAAAAAAGCAAAAATAATATATCCACCCCCCAGGGGGGTGGACATAATAAACAACACCACTGCCGCGGTGTGTATCTCCTGCCGAGCATTAAAGGGGAAGAAATACCTTTTCCGAGATATTCACAATGATTTTATAGGTCAAGGTCACTACAGCAAGGGTAATGGTCAAATCAAGGTCAGACCATGACGTCGCACACCTACACCCCCTAACCAATGTCCCTACCAAGTATCAACTTCCTACACCTTACAGTTTCCGAGATATAGCCCGGACAAGATTTTATAGGCCGAGGTCACTACAGCAAGGTCAAAGGTCAAATCAAGGTCAGACCATGACGTCGCACACCTTCACCCTCTAACTAATGTCCCTACCAAGTATCAACTTCCTACACCTTACAGTTTCCGAGATATAGCCCGAACAAGATTTTTTAGGTCAAGGTCGCTACAGCAAGGTCAAAGATCAAATGAAGGTCAGACAATGACGTTGCACACCTACACCCACTAACCAATATCCCTACCAAGTATCAACTTCCTACAGCTTACGGTTTCCGAGATATAGCCCAGACAAGATTTTATAGGTCAAGGTCACTACAGCCAGGTCAAGGGTCAAATCAAGGTCAGACCATGACGTTGCACACCTACATCCCCTAACCTATGTTCCTACCAGGTATCAACTTCCTACACCTTATGGTTTCCGAGATATAGCTTGGACAAGATCTTCAAACTCAAGGTCTCTGCGGCAAGGTCAAAGGTCAAATCAGGGTCAGACCATGACGTTGCACACCTACACATCCTAACGAATGTCCCTACCAAGTACCAACTCCCTACACCTTACGGTTTGTGAGATACAGTCTGGACAAACTTTTTCCCGCCGCCTGCCCGCCCAACCATCCGGACACCATGGGCTGTCGGGTAAAAAATAGATGAACAACATATTTGAGAGAAATTGTGTAGCCGCAATACTTTTAAAGATATAAGCCATTTACTCATTACGGTTATCATTAAAAATTGACAAAGTAGCTCTTATTCACTTAGCTATGGAGATACACTTCCAAACTACTGACCATGTTGTAGCTGTGGAGAAAGTAGCTGCACAACATATTGGAACAAAATACTCTAAATGTAATAGTCTGGAAGTTATAAGCCATATAATTATATTAGGCAAAGTGCTATTACTCACTCAAATATAGGCCAAACGTCCCCAAATCCAGTACAATAGGATACTCTTGTACTGCCCTGTGGGTCAAAAATTCGCTCGAAATTGCTCTATCTCTTACAGTTTGCGAGATATTTGTGATTTTTCACATTTTCACAAGTGAAAGCTCTCCCAAAAGTAGGTGAACGAGTTATTTGAGAAAAATTGGCTATGTGCAATACTTTTAAGAGATACTTCGCATTTACTCATTTTGAGTAGGTGAGTAATTACCTATGTGTCTGAAACTTCACCATGTGAAAGCTCTCCCAAAAGTAGATGAATGAGTTATTTGATAAAAATTGGGTATCCGCAATAGTTTTAGAGATAATTAGCATTTACTCATTTTGAGTAGGTGAATAATTAGCTACGGGTCTGAAACTTCACCAAGTGAAAGCTCTCCCAAAAGTAGGTGAATGAGTTATTTGAGAAAAATTGGCTATCCGCAATACTTTTAAGAGATAATTCGCATTTACTCATTTTGAGTAGGTGAGTAATTACCTATGGGTCTGAAACTTCACCATGTGAAAGCTCTTCCAAAAGTAGGTGAATGAGTTATTTGAGAAAAATTGGCTATCCGCAATACTTTTAAGAGATAATTCGAATTTACTCATTTTGAGTAGGTGAGTAATTATCTACGGGTCTGAAACTTCACCATGTGAAAGCTCTCCCAAAAGTAGATGAATGAGTTATTTGAGAGAAATTGGCTATCTGCAATACTTTTAGAGATAATTCGCATTTACTCATTTTGAGTAGGTGAGTAATTACCTACGGGTGTTGAACTTCATAATGTGAAAGCTCTGCCAAAAGTAGATGAATGAGTTATTTGATAAAAATTGGGTATCCGCAATACTTTTACAGATAATTAGCATTTACTCATTTTGAGTAGGTGAATGATTAGCTACGGGTGTGAAACTTCACCAAGCGAAAGCTCTCCCAAATGTAGATGAATGAGTTATTTGAGAAAAATTGGCTATCTGCAATACTTTTAGAGATATTTCGCATTTACTCATTTTGAGTAGGTGAGTAATTAGCTATGGGTCTGAAAGTTCACCATGTGAAAGCTCTTCCAAAAGTAGATGAATGAGTTATTTGACAAAAATTGGCTATCTGCAATACTTTTAAGAGATAATTCGCATTTACTCATTTTGAGTAGGTGAGTAATTATCTACGGGTCTGAAACTTCACCATGTGAAAGCTCTCCCAAAAGTAGATGAATGAGTTATTTGATAAAAATTGGGTATCCACAATACTTTTACAGATAATTAGCATTTACTCACTTTGCTCTTATGGTTTGTGAGATATTTGTGATTTTTCACATTTTCACTAAAAGTGGCAATAAAATAGCCATTACTCACTTGTACATTGAGCAACAGTTGTGAAACTTCAATATGTTACAGTTCATAAAAAAGTAGATGAACAACATATTTGAGAGAAATTATATAGCTGCAATACTTTTGAAGATATAAGCCATTTAGTCATTATGGTTATCATTAAAAAGTGACAAAGTAGCTATTACTCACTTACCTATGGAGATACACTTCCAAACTACTGACCATGTTGTAGCTGTGGAGAAAGTAGCTGAACAACATATTGCAACAAAATACTCTAAATGCAATAGTTTGAGAGTTATAAGCCATATAATTACATTAGGTAAAAGTGATATTACTCACACAAAAGTAGGCCAAAGTTCACCAATCCCCTTAGCATAGGACATTGTTGTACCATCTCGTGGGTCAAAAATTCGCTCGAAATTGCTCTATCTCTTACGGTTTGCGAGATATTTGTGATTTTTCACATTTTCACTAAAAGTAGCAATAAAGTAGCCATTACTCACTTGTACATTGAGCAACAGTTGTGAAACTTCAATATGTTACAGTTCACAAAAAAGTAGATGAACAACATATTTGAGAGAAATTGTGTAGCTGCAATACTTTTGAAGATATAAGCCATTTACTCATTATGGTTATCATTAAAAAGTGACAAAGTAGCTATTACTCACTTACCTATGGAGATACACTTCCAAACTACTGACCATGTTGTAGCTGTGGAGAAAGTAGCTGAACAACATATTGGAATAAAATACTCTAAATGCAATAGTTATAAGCCATATAATTATATTAGGTAAAAGTGCTATTACTCACTCAAAAGGAGGCCAAAGTTCACCTAACCAAAAAAATTTTGAAGGGTGTAAAAAATTCATTAGGACAAGTAATTTACCAAAAATGTGTAACTGTAGTAGTTTCAGAGAAAACTGCGTGACCCACGCACGCACGCACGTATGCACACACATGGTGCAAATTATAAAAACGGGTTGAGTCAATCTGCTTAAATGCATCAATTTAATCATGGTTGAGATTCACACTGTACAAGATTACCTTTCTATCACTGGTCATTTCACCGATTGCCTACTGACTACTTACTGGATATCTAAGAAAGCAACTTTGTTTACTCTGTTCAAATAGCATTTGCAAATAGGTTTCTAAATGGCCAGGCCGTTTTGAAACCAAGGGAGGTTTTGAAGCGGCCAGAGAAAAAATTTTGCCGTTTTGAAATGGCCAGAGTTGAGAAACAACCAAGAACATCAAAGATCAAATTTCCATAAAATATTAACGAGTTGGATTCAAACTCACAATCACTAACAGCAGTAGGGCTGTAATCATTAGTGATTTTTGTAGATCGAGGATCGCCTGTTAGATACGAGTTGAACTCGAGTAAATGACACAAATATAAATAAAATATCAATGTCCAAATATTGTCATTACGGGATCCGCCATTATGTACAGATATATATGAGCACTTTATGGAACAGCCACGTAAATCAGGGAAATAAAAAGCCGACCATTGCTCATTGATTTTTACGTCTTTATGGGTAAAAAAATTGCAAAAGTGGTAGTTTGTAACAAGATTAGTATATCATTATATATTTCTTAAAAACTCGAGTTTAAATTGCGTAAACCGATGTCATCCCCAAATATTGCCCATCGAGTTACGACTCGAGTTTCGGTCAACTCGTTACAGCACTAAACAGCAGTGATGATAATCGCAAAACTGCAAGACCAATCAGGTCTCATCATAAAAAAGACAAAACACTTTGCCAAGTACAGAAAAACAAAGGTGCCACAGCTCACATTATTATCCCAACTGCCCGCTACCAGGAAAGTTGTTGGCAAGACTCCTGGACTGAACTTCATAGAACTGACACTGTCATCTGGTGGAGATGTGACTTCTACATCTTTCATGGGGTTGTGGTTGGTACTTGTTGCCCCTGTAGTTCCAAACACTGAGGTAGAACCAAATGTATTAGTTTGTCCAGTGCTCCCAAATAAACTCATTCTTCTGGTATAATCTTCTTATCTTCTCTTAGTAAAGATCATATATACACACTGAAAAAATAATGATATAATTAGAAAAAGGTTTTTGCTAACAAACACGAGCGGCCCGGATGGAGAGCTGTACTAGTTGCAGTATGAGACTGTAAGCAGAACGTAAATTTTACTGTGTTTTGTATCTGATCGAAAAGTGGATGATTTAAAAATAGCATCAGAGATGCCCGTACCTCACAGCCTGGGGAAATAGTTTTCAACACCATGAGATATAGAAGTAGTGAAACAGTACAGAGATCGGGATACTTTCAGAGCAGTGTCAGTTATATTAAGGTCTAAATGATGTTTAAGTAGAGACAAGAGGGTCAAAGATGCCCCAAAAGGCGGGTTGCGCAGGCAGCAATAAGGTTAGAGACTGCTGTAATTACATTTAGAAACAAGGAAAGAAATATTAGGTCACCCAGTTAAGGTGAATGTGTTAGGCGAGCTAAGAAATGTAAAACTTGTAATCTAGGTTACATAATTGTATCTATCATATAAACGGACAAACGAAAGTACGGCATTACACCAATTTCAAAAGGAAACTAGAGGATCGCTCGCAAAAAAAAAGATAATGTTTTTGCATAGCAAAAACAAAGCGTCCCGAAAAGGATATAAAGGTGAGTGCTAAAGTATTAAGAAAATGCTTCGTTTCTAGCCTTATACTGTTGCGGCAACCAAAGTCAGCGCAGTCTGCTCTATCTAGCACGGTTTTCACGATATAAGCATTTTTGTGTTTTGCAAAAAATAAAAAAATTAAAAATGTCTGCTATATTTGGCGAGACAAAAATATTTTGAAAATTGGCATGGCTACTCTGCAGAGATACCCAGCAGGTCCCAAATTTTGTTGAGTTCGCTCCATATAGCACAGTTTTCGAGATATAAGCATTTTTGTGTTTTGCAAAAACTTTGAAAATTCAAAATGGCCACCATTTTTGGGGAGACAAAAATTTTTGTCAAGACCACTGCCGTGGTGTGTATCTCCCGCCGAGCATTAAAGCAGAAGAAATAGCTTTTCCGAGATATTCACAATTTTTCATTTTCGTGTGTGAAAGGTCTTCCAAAAGTAGGTGAATGAGCTATTTGAGAAAAATTGGCTATCTGCAATACTATTAAGAGATAATTCACATTTACTCATTTTGAGTAGGTGAATAATTATCTATGGGTCTGAAACTTCACCAAGTGAAAGCTCTCCCAAAAGTAGGTGAATGAGTTATTTGAGAAAAATTGGCTATCTGCAATACTTTTACAGATAATTCGCATTTACTCATTTTGAGTAGGTGAGTAATTAGCTATGGGTCTGAAACTTCACCATGTGAAAGCTCTCCCACAAGTAGATGAATGAGTATTTGATAAAAATTGGGTATCCGCAATACTTTTACAGACAATTAGCATTTACTCATTTTGAGTAGGTGAATAAATAGCTATGGGTCTGAAACTTCACAGAGTGAAAGCTCTCCCAAAAGTAGGTGAATGAGTTATTTGAGAAAAATTGGCTATCTGCAATACTTTTAGAGATAATTCACATTTACTCATTTTGAGTAGGTGAATAAATAGCTATGGGTCTGAAACTTCACCAAGTGAAAGCTGTGCCAAAAGTAGGTGAATGAGTTATTTGAGAAAAATTGGCTATCTGCAATACTTTTAGAGATAATTCGCATTTACTCATTTTGAGTAGGTGAGTAATTAGCTATGGGTCTGAAACTTCACCAAGTGAAAGCTCTCCCAAAAGTAGGTGAATGAGTTATTTGAGAAAAATTGGCTATCTGCAATACTTTTAGAGATAATTCGCATTTACTCATTTTGAGTAGACGAGTAATTAGCTATGGGTCTGAAACTTCACCAAGTGAAAGCTCTCCCAAAAGTAGGTGAATGATTAATTTGAGAAAAATTGGCTATCTGCAATACTTTTCGAGATAATTCGCATTTACTCATTTTGAGTAGGTGAATAAATAGCTATGGGTCTGAAACTTCACCAAGTGAAAGCTGTGCCAAAAGTAGGTGAATGAGTTATTTGAGAAAAATTGGCTATCTGCAATACTTTTACAGATAATTCGCATTTACTCATTTTGAGTAGGTGAGTAATTAGCTATGGGTCTGAAACTTCACAGAGTGAAAGCTCTCCCAAAAGTAGGTGAATGAGTTATTTGACAAAAATTGGCTATCTGCAATACTTTTAGAGATAATTCGCATTTACTCATTTTGAGTAGACGAGTAATTAGCTATGGGTCTGAAACTTCACCAAGTGAAAGCTCTCCCGAAAGTAGGTGAATGAGTTATTTGAGAAAAATTGGCTATCTGCAATACTTTTAGAGATAATTCGCATTTACTCATTTTGAGTAGACGAGTAATTAGCTATGGGTCTGAAACTTCACAGAGTGAAAGCTCTCCCAAAAGTAGGTGAATGAGTTATTTGACAAAAATTGGCTATCTGCAATACTTTTAGAGATAATTCGCATTTACTCATTTTGAGTAGACGAGTAATTAGCTATGGGTCTGAAACTTCACCAAGTGAAAGCTCTCCCGAAAGTAGGTGAATGAGTTATTTGAGAAAAATTGGCTATCTGCAATACTTTTAGAGATAATTCGCATTTACTCATTTTGAGTAGGTGAGTAATTAGCTATGGGTCTGAAACTTCACGAAGTGAAAGCTCTCCCAAAAGTAGGTGAATGAGTTATTTGAGAAAAATTGGCTATCTGCAATACTTTTAGAGATAATTCGCATTTACTCATTTTGAGTAGGTGAGTAATTAGCTAAGGGTCTGAAACTTCACCAAGTGAAAGCTCTCCCAAAAGTAGGTGAATGAGTTATTTGAGAAAAATTGGCTATCTGCAATACTTTTAGAGATAATTCGCATTTACTCATTTTGAGTAGACGAGTAATTAGCTATGAGTCTGAAACTTCACCAAGTGAAAGCTCTCCCAAAAGTAGGTGAATGATTAATTTGAGAAAAATTGGCTATCTGCAATACTTTTCGAGATAATTCGCATTTACTCATTTTGAGTAGGTGAGTAATTAGCTATGGGTCTGAAACTTCACCAAGTGAAAGCTCTCCCAAAAGTAGGTGAATGAGTTATTTGAGAAAAATTGGCTATCTGCAATACTTTTAGAGATAATTTGCATTTACTCATTTTGAGTAGGTGAGTAATTAGCTATGGGTCTGAAACTTCACAGAGTGAAAGCTCTCCCAAAAGTAGGTGAATGAGTTATTTGAGAAAAATTGGCTATCTGCAATACTTTTAGAGATAATTCGCATTTACTCATTTTGAGTAGACGAGTAATTAGCTATGGGTCTGAAACTTCACCAAGTGAAAGCTCTCCCAAAAGTAGGTGAATGAGTTATTTGAGAAAAATTGGCTATCTGCAATACTTTTAGAGATAATTTGCATTTACTCATTTTGAGTAGGTGAGTAATTAGCTATGGGTCTGAAACTTCACCAAGTGAAAGCTCTCCCAAAAGTAGGTGAATGAGTTATTTGATAAAAATTGGCTATCTGCAATACTTTTAGAGATAATTTGCATTTACTCATTTTGAGTAGGTGAGTAATTAGCTATGGGTCTGAAACTTCACAGAGTGAAAGCTCTCCCAAAAGTAGGTGAATGAGTTATTTGAGAAAAATTGGCTATCTGCAATACTTTTAGAGATAATTCGCATTTACTCATTTTGAGTAGGTGAGTAATTAGCTATGGGTCTGAAACTTCACCAAGTGAAAGCTCTCCCAAAAGTAGGTGAGATACCATGCGGGTCAAAAATTTCGTCGAAATCGCTCTATCTAGCAGGGTTTTTGAGATATAAGCATTTTTATGTTTTGCAATTTTTGCGAAAAATTCAAAAATTCAAAATGGCCGCCATTTTTGGCGAGACAAAATTTTTTTGAAAATTGGCATGGCTACTCTGCAGATATACCCTGTGGGTCAAAAATTTCGTCGAAATCGCTCTATCTAGCAGGGTTTTCGAGATATAACCATTTTTATGTTTTGCAATTTTTGCGAAAAATTCGAAAATTCAAAATGGCCGCCATTTTTGGCGAGACAAAATTTTTTTTCAAAATTGGGATAACTACTCTGCAGAGATACCCTGAGGGTCAAAAATTTCGTCGAAATCGCTCTATCTAGCACGGTTTTCGAGATATAAGCATTTTTGTGTTTTGCAATTTTTGCGAAAATTTCGAAAATTCAAAATGGCCGCCATTTTTGGCGAGACAAAAATTTTTGGAAAATTGGGAAAAGTACTCCGCAGAGATATCCTGCGGGTCAAAAATTTTGTCGAAATTGCTCTATCTAGCACGGTTTTTGAGATATAAGCATTTTTGTGTTTTGCAATTTTTGCGAAAATTTCGAAAATTCAAAATGGCCGCCATTTTGGGCGAGACAAAAATTTTTTGAAAATTGGGAAAACTACTCCGCAGAGATACCCTGCGGGTCAAAAATTTCGTCGAAATCGCTCTATCTAGCACGGTTTTCGAGATATAAGCATTTTTGTGTTTTCCTTATTTGGAAAATTCGTAATGATTAATTAATCATTAATTACTCGGCCATTTCTTGACCAATCAATGCCAAAATCTAATGATTTCCAGATTTTAATAGAATGAATGTATTTGCCAAGTTTCAGGTGAATTGATAAAATTCCTTTCAAGTTATCATCCGGACAAGCTTCCCCATCGAAAAAAGACATTTTTGGTCATGTGACCTCTCTGATTGGTTGAAATGTCACTGCAGCATATTCAAAAAAATTCCCCAGGGCTACTGCCTAAACCTGCCAAATTTGAAAAGAATCCGCCTAACGGTTACAGAGTTATAAGGAAAACAAAATGCGGAGCCGGCGGAGCCGGCGGAGCCGGCGGAGCCGCCGGAGCCGGCGGAGCCGGCGGAGCCAGAAGCTCTCCCATACACAAACAAGCGTCCCTTGCGGGACGCTTAACTAGCTATGATGGTGATCTATGTCCCTGTCAAGTTTGAATTCGATTGGACAAAGCGTTTTTGAGTTAGAGTCCGGAAACAAAAATGTGGACGGACAGACAGACGGACACATCAATCTAATAGGCGGGTTGGTTACATGCAACCCGCCTAAAAATTGTGAAGCTGTATTGGAGAATACCTATTACTGGAAAAAGCACAATTATGTAAAATAGCATCAGAGATGCCCGTACCCCACAGCCTAGGGAAATATTTTTAACACCATGAGATATAGAAGTACTGTATCAGTAGAAAGTTCAGGATACTTTCAGAGCACAGCTGTCAGTTATATAAAGGTCCAAACAATGTTTAAATAGAGAAAATACTGTCTAAGAGAAAGATAATGCATCTACTTTATCTACATCTGGCATGGCCGAATTATGGTTTAGATGTTTTGAATATCACCATGCATACAGAAGTGGTAATACATTCAATGAATGCTTATGTGTGGTGTTGGAGCAAAATCTGTGGCTCACTTGATGAAATTCCATCTGTTACAATGGGAAGTTGTAAAAGTAAAAGTAACAGTGCTTAATTTGCATCAAAAGACAGATCCAAAGGTGCAACAAGATTTTAAAGGTCAAAGTCACTACGACAAGGTCAAAGGTCAAATCAAGGTAACACCATGACATTGCATACCTACACCCCCTAACCAATGTCCCTAGTAAGTATCAACTTCCTACACCTTACGGTTTCCGAGATATAGCCCGGACAAGATTTTATAGGTCAAGGTCACTATGGCAAGGTCAAATCCTGGTCAGACCATGACGTTGCACACCTACACCTCCTAACCAATGTCCCTACCAAGCATCAACTTCTTACACCTTACGGTTTCCGAGATACAGCCTGGACAAGATTTTATAGGTCAAGGTCACTACAGCAAGGTCAAAGGTCAAATCAAGGTCAGATCATGACGTTGCACACCTACACCCCCTGACCAATGTCCCTACCAAGTATCAACTTCCAACATCTTACGGTTTCTCAGATATAGCCCAGACAAGATTTTATAGGTCAAGGTCACTACGGCAAGGTCAAAGGTCAAATCAAGGTCAGACCATGACGTTGCACACCTACACCCCCTAACCAATGTCCCTAGTAAGTATCAACTTCCTACACCTCACAGTTTCTGAGATATAGCCTGGACAAGATTTTTAGGTCAAGGTCACTACAGCAAGGTCAAAGGTCAAATCCTGGTCAGACCATGACGTTGCATACCTACACCTCCTAACCAATGCCCCTACCAAGTATCAACTTCCTACACCTTACGCTTTCCGAGATATAGCCCGGACAAGATTTCTTAGGTCAAGGTTGCTACAGCAAGGTCAAAGATCAAATGAAGGTCAGACCATGACGTTGCACATCTACACCCACTAACCAATGTCCCTACCAAGTATCAACTTCCTACACCTTACGGTTTCCGAGATATAGCCCAGACAATATTTTATAGGTCAAGGTCACTACGGCCAGGTCAAGGGTCAAATCAAGGTCAGACCATGACGTTGCACACCTACACCCCCTAACCAATGTCCCTACCAAGTATCAACTTCCTACACCTTACGGTTTCCGAGATACAGCCCGGACAAGATTTTATAGGTCAAGGTCACTACAGCAAGGTCAATTCAAGGTCAGACAATGACGTTGCAAACCTACACCCCCTAACCAATGTCCCTACCAAGTATCAACTTCCAACATCTTACGGTTTCTCACATATAGCCCAGACAAGATTTTATAGGTCAAGGTCACTACGGCCAGGTCAAAGGTCAAATCCTGGTCAGACCATGACGTTGCACACCTACACCCCCTAACCAATGTCCCTAGTACGTATCAACTTCCTACACCTCACGGTTTCTGAGATATAGCCTGGACAAGATTTTTTAGGTCAAGGGGTCACTACAGCAAGGTCACAGGTCATATCCTGGTTAGACCATGACGTTGCACACCTACACCTCCTAACCAATGCCCCTACCAAGTATCAACTTCCTACACCTTACGCTTTCCGAGATATAGCCCAGACAAGATTTTTTAGGTCAACGTCACTACAGCAAGGTCAAAGATCAAATGAAGGTCAGACCATGACGTTGCACATCTACACCCACTAACCAATGTCCCTACCAAGTATCAACTTCCTACACCTTACGGTTTCCAAGATATAGCCCAGACAAGATTTTATAGGTCAAGGTCACTACGGCCAGGTCAAGGGTCAAATCAAGGTCAGACCATGACGTTGCACACCTACACCCCCTAACCAATGTCCCTACCAAGTATCAACTTCCTACACCTTACGGTTTCCGAGATATAGCCCAGACAAGATTTTATAGGTCAAGGTCACTACGGCAAGGTCAAAGCTCAAATCAAGGTCAGACCATGACGTTGCACACCTACACCCCCTAACCAATGTCCCTACCAAGTATCAACTCCCTACACCTTACAGTTTCCGAGATATAGCCTGGACAAGATTTTATAGGTCAAGGTCACTACGGCAAGGTCAAATCCTGGTCAGACCATAACGTTGCAAACTTAAACCCCCTAACCAATGTCTCTAGTAAGTATCAACTTCCTACACCTCACGGTTTCTGAGATATAGCCCGGACAAGATTTTTTAGGTCAAGGTCACTACAGCAAGGTCACAGGTCAAATCCTGGCCAGACCACGACGTTGCACACCTACACCTCCTAACCAATGCCCCTACCAAGTATCAACTTCCTACACCTTACGCTTTCCCAGATATAGCCCGGACAAGATTTTATAGGTGAAGGTCACTACGGCAAGGTCAAAGGTCAAATCAAGGTCAGACCATGACGTTGCACACCTACACCCCCTAACCAATGTCCCTACCCAGGATCAACTCCCTACACCTTACAGTTTCCGAGATATAGCCTGGACAAGATTTTATAGGTCAAGGTCACTACGGCAAGGTCAAAGGTCAAATCAAGGTCAGACCATGACGTTGCACACCTACACCCCCTAACCAATGTCCCTACCAAGTATCAACTTCCTACACCTTACAGTTTCCAAGATATAGCCCGGACAAGATTTTATAGGTCAAGGTCACTACGGCAAGGTCAAATCCTGGTCAGACCATAACGTTGCAAACTTAAACCCCCTAACCAATGTCTCTAGTAAGTATCAACTTCCTACACCTCACGGTTTCTGAGATATAGCCCGGACAAGATTTTTTAGGTCAAGGTCACTACAGCAAGGTCACAGGTCAAATCCTGGCCAGACCACGACGTTGCACACCTACACCTCCTAACCAATGCCCCTACCAAGTATCAACTTCCAACACCTTACGCTTTCCCAGATATAGCCCGGACAAGATTTTATAGGTCAAGGTCACTACGGCAAGGTCAAAGGTCAAATCAAGGTCAGACCATGACGTTGCACACCTACACCCCCTAACCAATGTCCCTACCCAGGATCAACTCCCTACACCTTACAGTTTCCGAGATATAGCCTGGACAAGATTTTATAGGTCAAGGTCACTACGGCAAGGTCAAAGGTCAAATCAAGGTCAGACCATGACGTTGCACACCTACACCCACTAACCAATGTCCCTACCAAGTATCAACTTCCTACACCTTACAGTTTCCAAGATATAGCCTGGACAAGATTTTATAGGTCAAGGTCACTACGGCAAGGTCAAATCAAGGTCAGACCATGATGTTGCACACCTACACCCCCTAACCAACGTCCCTACCAAGTATCAACTTCCTACACCTTACGGTTTCCAAGATATAGCCCGGACAAGATTTTCACACTCAAGGTCACTACGGCAAGGTCAAAGGTCAAATCAAGGTCAGACCATGACGCTGCACACCTACACATCCTAAACAATGTCCCTACCAAGTATCAACTTCCTACACCTTACGGTTTCTCAGATACAGCCCGGGCAAACTTTTTTTGATCCCCCACCCACCCGCCCATCCGGACACCATGGGTGAAAACAATACCCTGACAGCCCTTAAGGGCTGTGGGGTAAAAAGTGCATATAATAATCAGTTGTAGCAATCCATATATCTTTGTCATAAGAGAAATATGTCTCAAATATGGAATGTGACCACACTTTGGCAGAGCCACAGTTAAAGGTCACACCATGATGCACACCCACTAACCAATGTTCATACCAAGTTTCAACCTTCTACACCTAATGAAGCAAAGAAATAACCCAGACAAGATTTTAAAACTCATGGTCACTAAGACAAGGTCAAATCAAGGTCACACCATGATGTTGCACATCTTCAACCCCCAACCAATGTCCCTACCAAATATCAACTTCTTACACCTTACATGTTCCAAGACATAGCCAGGAAGAGATTTTACAAGTCAAGGTCACTACGGCAAAGCTTAAAGGTCAAACCAAGGTCACATCATCAGTGTTCGCTCTCGAGCGCGATTTCGTGAGTTTGTACACACTCTGGGGTGAGTTGTCGCAAAACCAACTCATCAATGCATCTGTGCTGTCGCTACCAGACGAAACACTCAAAACTGACTGAAGAAATTTGTCTATTATCGGAAGCGACGACGTACATATTTCCTCATAGAAATGGGTGAGAAAAACATGAAGGGCAGTTTATTTTATTTTATATATCCAGCTAACAGTAATATACACGAGAATTCGTGTATTCTCGCGAGATTTCCATGCTTTTTGTCGATTTTTAAACTCATCTTCTGCTTATAGTGTCACAGGCAAAACAGTTGAAACAACTACTGACCAAAGACATTTGTTTATTATCGGAAGCGACGACGTACATATTTCCTCATAGAAATAGGTGAGAAAGACATGAAAGTGAGTTTATTTTATTTGATACATCCAGCTAACAGCAATTTACGCAAGAATTCGGGTATTCTCACAAGATTGCCGTGCTTTATGTCTAATTTTTAACTCGTCTTCTGCATATTGTGTCACAGGCGAAACAGTCGAAACATCTACTGACCAAAGAAATTTGTCTATTATCGGAACAGATAAAATATATATTTTTTCAAAGAAAAGAGAAGAAATGCAATTTATTTATTTATTTGATGAATCCAGAGAACAGTAAAATAAAAAAATAAAAAAAACTAGATGAATGCTTTTGCTAACAAAAGCGAAGCGTCCCTGAGAGTTTAAAATGCCTTGTGGTTTTAATAAGCATGCTGTAAAGCTAAGAATGCACAAAGCTGTACCGTACTGTTACATAAACCAACCCCCTTAGTGATATCATGACAGGGAAAATCCTACAAAGGTCTTCTTTAATTAACATAAACAAGCGTTGTAGACATGGACAAGCTGGAGAAAGTGTTGTATATTGGATGTACAACATTGGATGTAACTTTAGTAAATTTTGTGTAAATGCTACAAAGCATTTCAGTAACGAGTATTGATAACTTCATATATAACTAGAGGATCGCTCGCAAAAAAAAAAGATAATGTTTTTGCATAGCAAAAACAAAGCGTCCCAAAAAGGATATAAAGGTGAGTGCTAAAGTATTAAGAAAATGCTTCGTTTCTAGCCTTATACTGTTGTGGCAACCAAAGTCAGCGCAGTCTGCTCTATCTAGCACGGTTTTCACGATATAAGCATTTTTGTGTTTTGCAAAAAATAAAAAAATTAAAAATATCCGCTATATTTGGTGAGACAAAAATATTTTGAAAATTGGCATGGCTACTCTGCAGAGATACCCAGCAGGTCCAAAATTTTGTTGAGTTCGCTCCATATAGCACAGTTTTCGAGATATAAGCATTTTTATGTTTTGCAAAAACTTTGAAAATTCAAAATGGCCACCATTTTTGGGGAGACAAAATTTTTTGTCAAGACCACTGTCGTAGTGTGTATCTCCCGCCGAGCATTAAAGCAGAAGAAATAGCTTTTCCGAGATATTCACAATTTTTCATTTTTGTGTGTGAAAGGTCTTCCAAAAGTAGGTGAATGAGTTATTTGAGAAAAATTGGCTATCTGCAATACTATTAAGAGATAATTCACATTTACTCATTTTGAGTAGGTGAGTAATTAGCTATGGGTCTGAAACTTCACCATGTGAAAGCTCTCCCAAAAGTAGGTGAATGAGTTATTTGAGAAAAATTGGCTATCTGCAATACTTTTAGAGATAATTCGCATTTACTCATTTTGAGTAGGTGAGTAATTAGCTATGGGTCTGAAACTTCACCATGTGAAAGCTCTCCCACAAGTAGATGAATGAGTATTTGATAAAACTTGGGTATCTGCAATACTTTTACAGATAATTAGCATTTATTCATTTTGAGTAGGTCAATAAATAGCTATGGGTCTGAAACTTCACAGAGTGAAAGCTCTCCCAAAAGTAGGTGAATGAGTTATTTGAGAAAAATTGGCTATCTGCAATACTTTTAGAGATAATTCACATTTACTCATTTTGAGTAGGTGAATAATTAGCTATGGGTCTGAAACTTCAACAAGTGAAAGCTCTGCCAAAAGTAGGTGAATGAGTTATTTGAGAAAAATTGGCTATCTGCAATACTTTTAGAGATAATTCGCATTTACTCATTTTGAGTAGGTGAGTAATTAGCTATGGGTCTGAAACTTCACCAAGTGAAAGCTCTCCCAAAAGTAGGTGAATGAGTTATTTGAGAAAAATTGGCTATCTGCAATACTTTTAGAGATAATTCGCATTTACTCATTTTGAGTAGGTGAGTAATTAGCTATGGGTCTGAAACTTCACCAAGTGAAAGCTCTCCCAAAAGTAGGTGAATGATTAATTTGAGAAAAATTGGCTATCTGCAATACTTTTAGAGATAATTCGCATTTACTCATTTTGAGTAGGTCAGTAATTAGCTATGGGTCTGAAACTTCACGAAGTGAAAGCTCTCCCAAAAGTAGGTGAATGAGTTATTTGAGAAAAATTGGCTATCTGCAATACTTTTAGAGATAATTCGCATTTACTCATTTTGAGTAGGTGAGTAATTAGCTATGGGTCTGAAACTTCACAGAGTGAAAGCTCTGCCAAAAGTAGGTGAATGAGTTATTTGAGAAAAATTGGCTATCTGCAATACTTTTAGAGATAATTCGCATTTACTCATTTTGAGTAGGTGAGTAATTAGCTATGGGTCTGAAACTTCACCAAGTGAAAGCTCTCCCAAAAGTAGGTGAATGAGTTATTTGAGAAAAATTGGCTATCTGCAATACTTTTACTGATAATTCGCATTTACTCATTTTGAGTAGGTGAGTAATTAGCTATGGGTCTGAAACTTCACCAAGTGAAAGCTCTCCCAAAAGTAGGTGAATGATTAATTTGAGAAAAACTGGCTATCTGCAATACTTTTAGAGATAATTCGCATTTACTCATTTTGAGTAGGTGAGTAATTAGCTATGGGTCTGAAACTTCACCAAGTGAAAGCTCTCCCAAAAGTAGGTGAATGAGTTATTTGAGAAAAATTGGCTATCTGCAATACTTTTAGAGATAATTCACATTTACTCATTTTGAGTAGGTGAGTAATTAGCTATGGGTCTGAAACTTCACCAAGTGAAAGCTCTCCCAAAAGTAGGTGAATGAGTTATTTGAGAAAAATTGGCTATCTGCAATACTTTTAGAGATAATTCACATTTACTCATTTTCAGTAGGTGAGTAATTAGCTATGGGTCTGAAACTTCACCAAGTGAAAGCTCTGCCAAAAGTAGGTGAATGAGTTATTCGAGAAAAATTGGCTATCTGCAATACTTTTAGAGATAATTCGCATTTACTCATTTTGAGTAGGTGAGTAATTACCTATGGGTCTGAAACTTCACCAAGTGAAAGCTCTCCCAAAAGTAGGCGAATGATTAATTTGACAAAAATTGGCTATCTGCAATACTTTTAGAGATAATTCGCATTTACTCATTTTGAGTAGGTGAGTAATTAGCTATGGGTCTGAAACTTCACCAAGTGAAAGCTCTCCCAAAAGTAGGTGAATGAGTAATTTGACAAAAATTGGCTATCTGCAATACTTTATGAGATAATTCACATTTACTCATTTTGAGTAGGTGAGTAATTAGCTATGGGTCTGAAACTTCACCAATTAGCTATGGGTCTGAAACTTCACCAAGTGAAAGCTCTTTGGGATAGCTGCTCTGCAGAGATACCCTGAAGATAAAAAATTTCGTCGAAATCGCTCTATGTAGCACGGTTTTCGAAATATAAGCATTTTTGTGTTTTGCAATTTTTGCGCAAAAATTCGAAAATTCAAAATGGCCGCCATTTTTGGCAAGATAAAATTTTTTTGAAAATTGGCATGGCTACTCTGCAGAGATACCCTATGGGTCAAAAATTTCGTCGAAATCGCTCTATCTAGCACGGTTTTCGAGATATAAGCATTTTTGTGTTTTGCAATTTTGCGAAAAATTTGAAAATTCAAAATGGCCGCCATTTTTTGCGAGAAATTTTTTGTTTGAAAATTGGCATGGCTACTCTGCAGAGATACCCTGCGGGTCAAAAATTTCGTCGAAATCGCTCTATCTAGCAGGGTTTTTGAGATATAAGCATTTTTATGTTTTGCAATTTTTGCGAAAAATTCGAAAATTCAAAATGGCCGCCATTTTTGGCGAGACAAAAATTTTTTCAAAATTGGGATAACTACTGCAGAGAAACCCTGAGGATCAAAAATTTCGTCGAAATCGCTCTATCTAGCACGGTTTTCGAGATATAAGCATTTTTGTGTTTTGCAATTTTTGCGAAAAATTCGAAAATTCAAAATGGCCGCCATTTTTTGCGAGAAATTTTTTGTTTGAAAATTGGCATGGCTACTCTGCAGAGATACCCTGTGGGTCAAAAATTTCGTCGAAATCGCTCTATCTAGCACGGTTTTCGAGATATAACCATTTTTATGTTTTGCAATTTTTGCGAAAAATTCGAAAATTCAAAATGGCCGCCATTTTTGGCGAGACAAAATTTTTTTGAAAATTGGCATGGCTACTCTCCAGAGATACTCTGTGGGTCAAAAATTTCGTCGAAATCGCTCTATCTAGCACGGTTTTCGAGATATAAGCATTTTTGTGTTTTGCAATTTTGCGAAAAATTTGAAAATTCAAAATGGCCGCCATTTTTTGCGAGAAATTTTTTGTTTGAAAATTGGCATGGCTACTCTGCAGAGATACCCTGTGGGTCAAAAATTTCGTCGAAATCGCTCTATCTAGTAGGGTTTTCGAGATATAACCATTTTTATGTTTTGCAATTTTTGCAAAAAATTCGAAAATTCAAAATGGCCGGCATTTTTGGCGAGACAAAATTTTTTTGAAAATTGGCATGGCTACTCTGCAGAGATACCCTGTGGGTCAAAAATTTCGTCGAAATCGCTCTATCTAGCACGGTTTTCGAGATATAAGCATTTTTGTGTTTTGCAATTTTGCGAAAAATTCGAAAATTCAAAATGGCCGCCATTACAAGAAACACCTGTGGCGGCCATCTTGTTTTTCAAAATGAGGCCAAAAATATTCCCAGTCAAGATTTTATAATGAGGAACATATCCTGCGAATTTGAGATCTCTACCTATAATACCCTTTGCTCTAGAGGGCCAACAAAAGTCCTTGTTTAAAGTCGAATAAACATCCCTGGCGGCCATCTTGTTTTTCAAAATGAGGCCAAAAATATTCCCAGGCAACATTTTATGGTTATTAATATATCCTGCAAACTTGAGAAGGCTAGCTATAATATTTTTTTCGTTAGAGCGGTAATGGTGAAATCTCTCTACACACTGCGGCTATCCAGTGGATACAATGATTTACTCAACAGTGAGAACCTGAAGGTAGCTATTGCTCAGCTATGCCATGACATACAGGTCTGCAATTTCACAATGTTATAGCTGACCAAAAACTAGAAAAATGTTTTTGCTGACAAAAACGAAGTGGCCCTGATGAAAAAGTGTGAAGTAAGCCGTAAAAGATGTCAAGATATGCATCATAAGGAATAGAAAATGTAAAGTTTATTGCATTGTGTATGTTACCATATTTAACAAATGAAAGAACGACCACAGCTTGGCAGAAGAGAAATTGTAGGTCTGAAATTTACTTCTTAAAAGAATGTATGTCCGATGCGCGGAAAAAATGCCTCCTGGAAAAAATGCCTCCTAGAAAATATGCCTCCTAGGAAATGTACCTCCTAGAATGAATGCCTCCTGAATATTTTGTGACCAGGAAAAATACCTCCTAAGAAAAAAAAGTTCTTTCAAGTATTATAACACTACAGGTTCACATTACAACTTCAGAGGCATCTTCATTTTTTCCACTCGAGTCTTATAGTCGCCAATGCCTGTCAAAAATTCAGTCTTTTACCACTTTTGCTTAGCTGTACAAAGGTATGTAAGTTTCTCTTGTAAGGTTTTGCTGGTGCTTCTCACTCTTTTGGCTGGCTTATCCCTGGTTTCCATTATGACAGGTGTCGTGTTTTTCTTGTAATTACATTTCTGCCCCTCCTAGTGCATCTAACTGTGATCAACTCCTTACAGAGGGGATAACCTATGTTGTAATTTGATTAGAATGCGTATTGTAAGCCATAAAGGCCACAACTATTTCATCAAGAAACCTCAGCCATAAATCCTGCTTTTAAACTGCTCCAGAGTACAGCTGAAGGGATACCCTTTCAAGACAATATTTGTAATTTGTACTTCATGATATTGTACATTCTGGTTTTGACTGTACATATCTGAAATTAACATGTTTTTGATATTATATGTTATAGGTTTCATATGTAACATGTTTACAAGTTGAAATAACTTTTTTTTCTCAGGAGGCATTTTTTCCTAGTCACAAAATATCCAGGAGGCATTTTTTCTAGGAGGCATTCTTTCCAGGAGGCATTTTTTTCTGTGAGGCATTTTGTCCAGGAGGCATTTTTTTTCCCAGATTCTGTATGTCCTACATTCTTTGGTAATGTTCTCGGAGAAGAGGTCTCAAGTGAAAGGGTACACTGACCACAGACATTTCTGTTCAAAATGTCATTAGTATCAGACTTAAGTATAAAACACTAATTGAATGCAGTGGACTAAGATGCTTAAGAACTATTGTTTAAAATTACTGATTGTGCTTCAACTAAAAACTTAACAAAACCACTAATAAAATCCAGTGAACCAAAGTGCATTAGGCTTTTTGTTCAAAAGTTACTGAATTTGCTTCAGTGTTATTGCTTACAAGAAAAATCAAGTTACAAACAAGTCAAGCTATAGCGCTAGAAAAATGTTACTGGATTTAGTGGGAAAGAAAAGTATGAGTTTATATACTGCAATATTTATGAATGATTTAGCAATTGAAATTAAAAATCTAGGCTTAGGAATAATAGTAGGAGTTCATGATCCATTCCACACTTCAATAATGCACAAAATTAAGACCAAACAAGTTACTGGACTTGTTGTAGCTGTGGAAAAAGTAGCCTAATAACATATTTTAACAAAATGCTGTGAACGCAATACTTTTCAAGTTATAAGTGATTTAGTGCATCACTTCAGGAATTTGAATGCATTAAAGTTTCAAAAATTCATTTTCCACTTGAGCTAAAATTAATTTTAAATGTAGAAGTCCTGGAAGCCTCTTAAGTACAGGAATTTTAAGTGAAATGTTATACAAAATCTTACTTTAGTATAATCAATATCAAGTTAAACTGATGTTACTGAACAGTAAATCAGTTAGGGGCTGAAAATCCTCATTTTCATGTCAAGATGGCCATGACTGTACTTGTATTGGAACTCCAAGGTGAAAAGAAAATAAGAATGTCCCTAATGTCATCTTTAAAAGTGTACAAAATTTAACTGAGCTCTGCTGAACAATACGATAGCTGGAGATTAAAAACTCATTGCAAGGTGACCATAACTTCATCCATATTGCGACTTTAAGGTGACCATAAAATGAGAATGTCCCTTTTGTCATCCTTTATAAGTGTACAAAGTTTAGCTGAGGTCAGTTGAACAATAAGATAGGTGGAGGCCGAAAACTTCCTTTTTCACTGAAAAGTGACCATAACTTCATTCATGGGACTTTAAGGTGACCATAAAAGCAGAATGTCCTTTCTGCCAACCTTTATAAATGTCGCAAGTTTTATTTGAAAAATGTACACATTAACTAAGCTTAGGGCTGAAAAACTCGACATTTTAAGTTTAAGATGGCCCTAACATTATTAATATTTGAATCATAAGGTAGTAAGAGTGTTCTTTTGATGTACCTCAATATCAATATATGTTAGATTTTTAAAAAGATGGAAAAATAACAGGCCAGACAATTTTATTCCAATTTGATGACTTTAGGGGGGCCATAGCCCTAATAAGATTAACAGTTTAAGGTCACCATAAAGTCAGGATAATCCTTTGGTGAATCTTAATATATATGCCAAGTTTGGTTGAAAAGTGTGGAAAACTAAGTGAACTGGAGGGTTAAAACCCACGTTTTGGTCATTAAGGTGACCTTAAGTTTGCAGATACAGACCTAAAACTTCGGCATGTGAAAGATTATCAAAAAGTAGCTGAATAAGTTATTCCAACAAAACGCCGAAATCCTAACCGTTTTTGAGATACAGACCAAGTACCCATTTTTAAAAAATTTACAAAAATAAAACGCCTCCCATTCAGGTATCTATGGTGCGATTGATGAGAAAATCCTTTCCGACCTTGGAAATTTGGTCTAGAATGTACCAGATAAATTTTATAGCACAGGTGTGTGTGGTTTTTCCCGAAACGCGATGACGGAGTGTTTTGGAGTTATGCTTAAGGTTACCTTAAGTAAAGCTTAAGGTCTGCGCAAAGTATCCCAAAAATTTTTCCCGCCCCTATAGTTTTAAAGAAAGATAAGAAGGAAAGAAAAATTTGAAAGACTAAGAAGTTATTCAAGGGAGACCATAATCCGGCGGCGGTGATCAGTCGAACTTCGGTGAAAACAAATAAGCGTCCCTGACGGGCCGCTTAATTACGTGAATAACATATTTAAACAAAATACTCTAAATGCAATAGTTTTCAAGTTATAAGTGATTTACTCAACAGTGATAACCTAAAAGTAGCTATTACTCAGCTATGCCATGAGCTACAGGTCTGAAATTTTACTATGTTATAGCTGACCCAAAAGTAGCTGAATAACATATTTATACGAAATTCTCTAAATTTGTAAATTTTAATTACTTAAATGTAGCTTTTATAAGCTACAAGCTTACCATGTGGGACTTAATGCTGTTCTCGGGTTGCCACACCCGGGGCCAACGTCTTAGAAAAAAAGACAGTTCTTGTTAGCCACCGGATACACTGCTAGTTGTCGTCACGTGATAACCTCTGACCTCTCGCCCTACTTTCTCGTTGAAATTTTCTAAAACCTACCCCTCAGCTGTAAACAGCGGGGAGGCAGGGTGGGACTCTTCTAAGTCCCACATGGTAAGCTTGTAGCTTATAAAAGCTACATTTAAGTAATTAAAATTTACAATTTTATTACGCTACAATAGCTTACCATGTGGGACTTAATGCTGAATTCAACCGCCCGGTGGCGGGATTACAGCTGAGACTGGAAGATATGTCATTTTTTCTAAGATTTTGAATTAATATGTATAGAATAGTGCCAGAAATACCAGTCTGAGTCCCATTTACAGTGCCCCGATCCCGAAGACCGGGCCTGTAACGAGCCAAAAACCTAAATAAAGTGAGAGACAGTGCTGAAACTGTCTAGATGTTTGATTGTAGGACGGAAGTGCAGCAGTGCTCACTTCGAGGTCTAAGGGTCCCTGAGGGCCCTTCACTAGTGACTGACCAACCCATGGTTGGACATCTCATAAATTTTTTACAACCTGAATATGAGATTAATGACAACTAAATAAGTCCTTAATAGAAGTTACTTGATAACTGAAAAACAAAAATGACCTTACCCGTAACATCTTGAAGGTAAAGGAATACCTAGATCCTGGGAGAGACTCCTGAAGACTTGGTTGTAGCGGATGTGCCCCCCCCCCCCCCCCCCCCCCTTTTTTCTTTCCGAGGACAACTGGTCTGAGGGGAAGGATCTAGGACTTGTTGTGCCGCCACTACGGGTCCCAGATACATATTGTTGTCGGTGTCCGACCAAGTAAGGTCTTTTAGGTAAAAATTTGTAAATGTGTTGTGAGCTTTCCAGTGACAGGCTTGCATGATTTGGTCCACCGATACCCCACCGTAAAAGGCCTTAGAGGCCGCGAAGGCCCGGATGTCATGCGTTTTGACTTGGACCAAGTCCAAGGCTGGTTGATCTGCTTGTTTGTAACAAAGTAGGATGGTTTGTTTGAACCATGAAGAGAGAGTAGCGGGTCTGATGTCTGAGGTAAGTCCTTTCTTAAAGGAGATGAAAAGGAGAGAACGAGACCCTCTCAGGTCTTTGTTCGGTCCAAATAAAACCTCAGGGCCCGCACGGGACACAGGGTCCTGTCTTCCTTAAATTGTCTATCTACTATGGTAGTCAAAGCAGGAATAGTCACCGGAGATACACTTTGAGAACCTTCTCTTGCTAGTTGGTTTTTGGCTATGAAATCAGAAGAAGGGAACAAGGCGACCTTTTCCCATTGGCCTAGATTAGATACTTGTTTGCGACCCAGGCATGGATTTCGCTGCGGCGCTCGCCGGAGGCCAAAGCTAGCAAGAAAGCAGTTTTAGAGTAAGATGTTTGAGGTCTGTATCTTTCATGGGCTCAAATGGTGCTTTTGTGAGCTCGTTGAGGACAACAGAAAGGTTCCACTTGGGTAAATTTCTGGAACTTTTGGGATGATCCCTGTGAAAACTGGAGAGTAACCTATGAAGGTCTGCATTGTGTGCAACATATTGGGCCGTTGGGCCCAAAGTGTCAACGATTGCAGTCCTGTAACCATCAAAGGTCGAGGGGCGCCTGTTTAGGTCTTGGTACAGGTACATGAAAAAATCTGAGATTTGTTTCACAGATGGAGTGGAGAAATCCACCGAATTTTCTCTGCACCATTTTTTAAATAGGGCCCACTTGACTTGAAGATGGTCCTTGTTGAAGACCGCTGAGGGGCAGCAATTCTCTCTGCCACCTCCACAGAGAAGCCTTGTTCTTGGAGTTGTCCGCTCCTAGACACCAGGCGTGGAGTTTCAGGTGCTGGGGGTTGTTGTGGAACACATACCTGTAGGACTGTTGAGTAGGGTCGTTGACACTGGGAGTTGTAGTGGGATCTCTGTTGAGAGCTGCACTAGGTCCCAAAACCAGGGCATCCCTGGCCAGCCTGGGGCTATTACGATGATCAGACAATAACATTGCCTGATCTTTTGGATCACCTTGTGAAGGAGCCGTAGGAGGGTACGCCTAGGCCGTGAGGTTGGTCCAGTTTATGTTCAGAGCATCTATGTCCCAGGCCCTTGGGTCTGGGATAGGAGACACGTACAGTGGGAGCTTGTGGTTCAGGTGAGTGGCAAATAAGTCTACATGAGGTGTGAACCACTTCTGGCAGATCTGTTTGAACACCTGTGGGTGAAGAGACCATTCTGTTGACTGAACTTGGTTGGACCTGGACAGTAGGTCGGCCATCACATTCAGGCACCCTAGAACGTGCCTGGCTTTCAATGTTATGAGGTAGTGATGGCCCCAGGTCGTGATCTTCCACAGGAGAGCGCACATCTCTGCTGAGTGTGTTTCTCCTTGTTGTTGATGTAGGCTACCACTGTTGAGTTGTCCATCGCAACTAACACTGTTTGATTCTGGCACTGGTCCTTGAAGTCTCGAAGGGCCAGGGAGACCGCCTTCAATTCTAGGACATATATGTGTAGCCTTTTTTCCCGATCTGACCACAGACCCTTTGTGGAATTTTTGGTCTAAGTGAGCGCCCCAACCTTCGTGTGAGGCGTCGATAAAGAGTTGGATACTGTGGTGTTTGGGATGAAGGTCTGCACCTTTCATCATGTTTGAGGGATTTTGCCACCAATCTAGGTGGGCTGCAATGGCTTCTGTCCAAGGAAGGAGGTTGTCCAGCGACTGAGGATATCTCCAGTGCTCCTTGAGATGAAAATGAAAGGGCCTCCTGTGAAGGCGTCCCTCCGGGACCATTTTCTCCGTTGAGGCTAGCAACCCAATTAGAGACATCAAACATCTTGCAGTCAAAACACGTTTTGACTTGAGTAGTAGGATCAAATCCTGAAGTTTGAGCCATCTCTCTTGAGTAGGTTTTACAAGGGCTGAATCTAGGTGGTATTCGTAGCCCATTAACGAAAAACACCTGAGTAGGTTTCAGTTCTGATTTTTTTCTGATTTATTATCCACCCCAAGGACTGAGTTAGGTCTACCACTGTCTATGTGTTCACTTGGGCTTCCTCCTGAGACTGGGACCTGATCAGCCAGTCGTCCAGGTATTGATGAATTCTGACTCCTCTTGAGAGGGCCATTAGTTTCACTTCCTTTACGATCATTGTAAAGACCTGGGGAGCTGTGGCTAGTCCGAATGGGAGGGAGGTGAATTGGAACACCTGTGACTTGTAGCAAAACCTTAGGTATTTCCTTGAGTTTGGATGGATGGGGATGTGTAGGTAAGTGTCCGATAGGTCTATCGACGATACCCACTCCCCTGGAATCAGGGAGGTCCTGATGGACTCTGGAGTTTCCATTTGAACTTTTCTACGTGTAGAAAAGTGTTGAGCCTGTTTAGGTCTATGACTGGCCTCCACCTTAGGTGAGGCTGGGTACTAGGAACAGGCGACTGTAAAACCCGAGAGATTTTACATTTTCCACCCTTTCTATTGCGTTCTTTGACACAAGAGACTGGATACAGAGGCCAGGACTTGGTCTTTGAAGGGCCTTGTATTCTGACCGGGTCAGGAGTCTGACTGGACTTGGATTGAAAAGAATGACAGGATTTGTTTGCCAGTCTTATCTGAAAGAACGGAGAACTCCTACTGGTGGACTGAGTGAGGCTGGAGGAGTCATTGGGGGGGGGGAAGGGTTTTTATGCCCTCGTCCCCTGGAGTGGGTCGAGAGACCTTGGAGCCTCGGCTACTCGATTTCCCCCTACCTGGGGAAAACGATTTGATACTGCTAGGGATGGAATGACCCCCATTGGGGTGGTTCCTGTAGGAGCCTCTAGATGTGGGGAATTGGAAAGGGTTGATTAATAGGGCCTAAACCCTAAGTGTTATTACAGGTGCCTTGATGAGGGACTCCTGTCCCTCCTAAAGTAGTTGTGAATGGGGAACTTTAAGATCTAAAGATCCAGTATCTCACCTGAATTCACCATACCCCTTCTGAGCTTATATGCACCATGGAATTGAGTTTGACCTGTCTGGAGGTAGCCATGCTACTGTCTTAACATATATATATATATATATATAACCAGGTTATATTGAGGAGAACCTAGTGAAGAGCAGCCTGAAGCTCAACTCTTGCTGACCAGAAGGGGAGGAGGGGCTTAACCAAGGAGGCCCCTAAGGAGATACACATTTGAAAACTTGTTCCATTTTAAGGGAAATTGAACGGCCCAAGTTCCTGTTGGCCTAGTAAATCATTCAGAGTCCAGACTGTGGAGGATCTAGGCATAAATTCCCTGGGGGTAGGGAGGTTAAAAAAACTGCCTAAGTTTCAATGTCCTCAAAAATTGTTTAGGGTGAAGTCAGGCAACCTACTTCCCTAAAATACAGAGCCAGGACTGAATGAAGGACCTTGTTTAGAAGGCCTCTTGGGCTTGAGGACTTGGACTTGAACTTGGACCCAAGCCTCCAATAGGTGATATTTACTGCCAGGCTGGTGAACTATTAGTCCAAGTGTGTGTTAGAATTGTTCAGAGTTCTGATCTGGAACCATCATCCGAACATCAGATTTAAGATCTGATCATCCGAGGATTAGATCTAGATACAATCATCCGAGCATCGGATTTTAGATTAGATCATCCGAGCATTGGAACTTAGTGTGACATCAGACCATCCGAGCATAGGATGGAGAAGCAGACATCCGAGCCTCGGATCTGATATCTGAGTATCGGGTCTAGATGCAATGAAAATCCGAGTATCAAATCATACTTGGGATACTGCATCCGATTGTCGGATGCATTAAAAATCTCGGATGAACTAAGATCTTATCTGAATTTAAGCAGGGATCTGATCCACCCTGGAGAAAGAAGTTGGATATTATAATTTCTATGTAAGCTTTCCTTAAGGTAAGCTTCCAAGGAAGCTTTGCCTTTCCTTCTTTGAAGGAACTACACAACTAGATTTACGTAAGTAAATCAACTGTGACACAAGGTCACCTGCCCCACCCGCCTCACTGCAGGTAGGGCTAGTTGTGAGATAATGAAAGCAGAAATTACACAGAATTTTATTAAATAACATAGAATCTAAAAAACAAGTAATTATAATTTAAAACTGGATGAATTAAAATATAATTAAAACTAGAAATAGGCCGCCCTGTTGATAGTAGATGCGAATAGAAACAGGATAGCATAGAAGAACACACATTATCATGTGTAATGTCCACCCATGAACCTTTTGCCCAAATTGTACAGTAGTCTTACAAGACCCTGTTTCATTTGTAAAATATATCAATGATGCTTAAATATTTGATAGTGTAGATGTAATTTATTTCAGCTTCATGCCTTTTTGCATTGGTTGGGTTGAAAATTTTGACGAAATCACTCTATCTTGCACGGTTAAGAAGATAGAAGCCAATTCCTGTTTTTCTATTTTTGGCAAAAATTTGAAAATTCAAAATGGCCGCCATTATTGGGAAAAGGAAATTTTTTTGAAAATTGCCAAGAGTACATTTCTTAGATACCCTATGGGTCGAAAATTTCAACAAAATAACTCTATTTTGCACGGTTAAGGCCAGTTTGTGTTTTTCCATTTTGGGCAAAAATTCGAAAATTCAAAATGGCTGCCATTTTTGGGGAGGGGAAAATTTTTTGAAAATTGCAAAGATTACATTCCTTAGATACCCTGTGGGTTGAAAATTTCGACGAAATCGCTCTATCTCGCATGGTTAAGGAGATAGAAGCAAATTTGTGTTTTGCCATTTTTGGCAAAAATTTGAAAATTCAAAATGGCCGCCATTTTAGGGGAGGGGAAAATTTTTTAGAAATTACCAAGAGTACAATGCTCAGATACCCTGTGGGTCGAAAATTTTGACGAAATCACTCTATCTGGCACGGTTAAGGAGATAGAAGCAAATTTGTGTTTTGCCATTTTTGGCAAAAATTCGAAAATTCAAAATGGCCGCCATTTTTGGGGAGGGGAAAATTTTTGGAAAATTGCAAAGATTGCATTCCTTAGATACCCTGTGGGTCGAAAATTTCGACGAAATCGCTCTATCTCGCACGGTTAAGGAGATGGAAGCAAATTTGTGTTTTGCCATTTCTGGCAAAAATTCGAAAATTCAAAATGGCCGCCATTTTTGGGGAGGGGAAAATTTTTTGAAAATTGCAAATATTACATTCCTTAGATACCCTGTGGGTCGAAAATTTCGATGAAATCGCTCTATCTCGCACGGTTAAGGAGATAGAAGCAAATTTGTGTTTTGCCATTTTTGGCAAAAATTCGAAAATTCAAAATGGCCGCCATTTTTGGGGAGGGGAAAATTTTTGGAAAATTGCAAAGATTGCATTCCTTAGATACCCTGTGGGTCGAAAATTTCGACGAAATCGCTCTATCTCGCACGGTTAAGGAGATAGAAGCAAATTTGTGTTTTGCAATTTTTGGCAAAAATTCGAAAATTCAAAATGGCCGCCATTTTTGGGGAGGGGAAAATTTTTTGAAAATTGCAAAGATTACATTTCTTAGATACCCTGTGGGTCGAAAATTTCGACGAAATCGCTCTATCTCGCACGGTTAAGGAGATAGAAGCAAATTTGTGTTTTGCCATTTTTGGCAAAAATTCGAAAATTCAAAATGGCCGCCATTTTTGGGGAGGGGAAAATTTTTGGAAAATTGTAAAGATTGCATTGCTTAGATACCCTGTGGGTCGAAAATTTCGACGAAATCGCTCTATCTCGCACGGTTAAGGAGATAGAAGCAAATTTGTGTTTTGCCATTTTTGGCAAAAATTCGAAAATTCAAAATGGCCGCCATTTTTGGGGAGGGGAAAATTTTTTGAAAATTGCAAATATTACATTCCTTAGATACCCTGTGGGTCGAAAATTTCGACGAAATCGCTCTATCTCGCACGGTTAAGGAGATAGAAGCAAATTTGTGTTTTGCCATTTTTGGCAAAAATTCAAAATGGCCGCCATTTTTGGGGAGGGGAAAATATTTTGAAAATTGCAAAGATTGCATTGGTTAGATACCCTGTGTGTCGAAAATTTTGCCGAAATCGCTCTATCTCGCACGGTTAAGGAGATAGAAGCAAATTAGTGTTTTGCCATTTTTGGCAAAAATTCGAAAATTCAAAATGGCCGCCATTTTTGGGGAGGGGAAAATTTTTGGAAAATTGCAAAGATTGCATTCCTTAGATCCCCTGTGGGTCGAAAATTTTGCCGAAATCGCTCTATCTCGCACGGTTAAGGAGATAGAAGCAAATTTGTGTTTTGCCATTTTTGGCAAAAATTCGAAAATTCAAAATGGCCGCCATTTTTGGGGAGGGGAAATTTTTTTGAAAATTGCAAATATTACATTCCTTAGATACCCTGTGGGTCGAAAATTTCGACGAAATCGCTCTATCTCGCACGGTTAAGGAGATAGAAGCAAATTTGTGTTTTGCCATTTTTGGCAAAAATTCGAAAATTCAAAATGGCCGCCATTTTTGGGGAGGGGAAAATTTTTGGAAAATTGCAAAGATTGCATTCCTTAGATACCCTGTGGGTCGAAAATTTTGACGAAATCGCTCTATCTCGCACGGTTAAGGAGATAGAAGCAAATTTGTGTTTTGCCATTTTTGGCAAAAATTCGAAAATTCAAAATGGCCGCCATTTTTGGGGAGGGGAAAATTTTTTGAAAATTGCAAATATTACATTCCTTAGATACCCTGTGGGTCGAAAATTTCGACGAAATCGCTCTATCTCGCACGGTTAAGGAGATAGAAGCAAATTTGTGTTTTGCCATTTTTGGCAAAAATTCAAAATGGCCGCCATTTTTGGGGAGGGGAAAATATTTTGAAAATTGCAAAGATTGCATTGGTTAGATACCCTGTGTGTCGAAAATTTTGCAGAAATCGCTCTATCTCGCACGGTTAAGGAGATAGAAGCAAATTTGTGTTTTGCCATTTTTGGCAAAAATTCGAAAATTCAAAATGGCCGCCATTTTTGGGGAGGGGAAATTTTTTTGAAAATTGCAAATATTACATTCCTTAGATACCCTGTGGGTCGAAAATTTCGATGAAATCGCTCTATCTCGCACGGTTAAGGAGATAGAAGCAAATTTGTGTTTTGCCATTTTTGGCAAAAATTCGAAAATTCAAAATGGCCGCCATTTTTGGGGAGGGGAAAATTTTTGGAAAATTGCAAAGATTGCATTCCTTAGATACCCTGTGGGTCGAAAATTTCGACGAAATCGCTCTATCTCGCACGGTTAAGGAGATAGAAGCAAATTTGTGTTTTGCCATTTTTGGCAAAAATTCGAAAATTCAAAATGGCCGCCATTTTTGGGGAGGGGAAAATTTTTTGAAAATTGCAAAGATTGCATTCCTTAGATACCCTGTGGGTCGAAAATTTCGACGAAATCGCTCTATCTCGCACGGTTAAGGAGATAGAAGCAAATTTGTGTTTTGCCATTTTTGGCAAAAATTCGAAAATTCAAAATGGCCGCCATTTTTGGGGAGGGGAAAATATTTTGAAAATTGCAAAGATTGCATTGCTTAGATACCCTGTGCGTCTAAAATTTTGCCGAAATCGCTCTATCTCGCACGGTTAAGGAGATAGAAGCAAATTTGTGTTTTGCCATTTTTGGCAAAAATTCGAAAATTCAAAATGGCCGCCATTTTTGGGGAGGGGAAATTTTTTTGAAAATTGCAAATATTACATTCCTTAGATACCCTGTGGGTCGAAAATTTCGACGAAATCGCTCTATCTCACACGGTTAAGGAGATAGAAGCAAATTTGTGTTTTGCCATTTTTGGCAAAAATTCGAAAATTCAAAATGGCCGCCATTTTTGGGGAGGGGAAATTTTTTTGAAAATTGCAAATATTACATTCCTTAGATACCCTGTGGGTCGAAAATTTCGATGAAATCGCTCTATCTCGCACGGTTAAGGAGATAGAAGCAAATTTGTGTTTTGCCATTTTTGGCAAAAATTCGAAAATTCAAAATGGCCGCCATTTTAGGGGAGGGGAAAATTTTTGGAAAATTGCAAAGATTGCATTCCTTAGATACCCTGTGGGTCGAAAATTTCGACGAAATCGCTCTATCTCGCACGGTTAAGGAGATAGAAGCAAATTTGTGTTTTGCCATTTTTGGCAAAAATTCGAAAATTCAAAATGGCCGCCATTTTTGGGGAGGGGAAATTTTTTTGAAAATTGCAAATATTACATTCCTTAGATACCCTGTGGGTCGAAAATTTCGATGAAATCGCTCTATCTCGCACGGTTAAGGAGATAGAAGCAAATTTGTGTTTTGCCATTTTTGGCAAAAATTCGAAAATTCAAAATGGCCGCCATTTTAGGGGAGGGGAAAATTTTTGGAAAATTGCAAAGATTGCATTCCTTAGATACCCTGTGGGTCGAAAATTTCGACGAAATCGCTCTATCTCGCACGGTTAAGGAGATAGAAGCAAATTTGTGTTTTCCCATTTTTGGCAAAAATTCGAAAATTCAAAATGGCCGCCATTTTTGGGGAGGGGAAAATTTTTTGAAAATTGCAAAGATTGCATTCCTTAGATACCCTGTGGGTCGAAAATTTCGACGAAATCGCTCTATCTCGCACGGTTAAGGAGATAGAAGCAAATTTGTGTTTTGCCATTTTTGGCAAAAATTCGAAAATTCAAAATGGCCGCCATTTTTGGGGAGGGGAAAATATTTTGAAAATTGCAAAGATTGCATTGCTTAGATACCCTGTGCGTCTAAAATTTTGCCGAAATCGCTCTATCTCGCACGGTTAAGGAGATAGAAGCAAATTTGTGTTTTGCCATTTTTGGCAAAAATTCGAAAATTCAAAATGGCCGCCATTTTTGGGGAGGGGAAATTTTTTTGAAAATTGCAAATATTACATTCCTTAGATACCCTGTGGGTCGAAAATTTCGACGAAATCGCTCTATCTCGCACGGTTAAGGAGATAGAAGCAAATTTGTGTTTTGCCATTTTTGGCAAAAATTCGAAAATTCAAAATGGCCGCCATTTTTGGGGAGGGGAAATTTTTTTGAAAATTGCAAATATTACATTCCTTAGATACCCTGTGGGTCGAAAATTTCGATGAAATCGCTCTATCTCGCACGGTTAAGGAGATAGAAGCAAATTTGTGTTTTGCCATTTTTGGCAAAAATTCGAAAATTCAAAATGGCCGCCATTTTAGGGGAGGGGAAAATTTTTGGAAAATTGCAAAGATTGCATTCCTTAGATACCCTGTGGGTCGAAAATTTCGACGAAATCGCTCTATCTCGCACGGTTAAGGAGATAGAAGCAAATTTGTGTTTTGCCATTTTTGGCAAAAATTCGAAAATTCAAAATGGCCGCCATTTTTGGGGAGGGGAAATTTTTTTGAAAATTGCAAATATTACATTCCTTAGATACCCTGTGGGTCGAAAATTTCGATGAAATCGCTCTATCTCGCACGGTTAAGGAGATAGAAGCAAATTTGTGTTTTGCCATTTTTGGCAAAAATTCGAAAATTCAAAATGGCCGCCATTTTAGGGGAGGGGAAAATTTTTGGAAAATTGCAGATTGCATTCCTTAGATACCCTGTGGGTCGAAAATTTCGACGAAATCGCTCTATCTCGCACGGTTAAGGAGATAGAAGCAAATTTGTGTTTTCCCATTTTTGGCAAAAATTCGAAAATTCAAAATGGCCGCCATTTTTGGGGAGGGGAAAATTTTTTGAAAATTGCAAAGATTGCATTCCTTAGATACCCTGTGGGTCGAAAATTTCGACGAAATCGCTCTATCTCGCACGGTTAAGGAGATAGAAGCAAATTTGTGTTTTGCCATTTTTGGCAAAAATTCGAAAATTCAAAATGGCCGCCATTTTTGGGGAGGGGAAAATATTTTGAAAATTGCAAAGATTGCATTGCTTAGATACCCTGTGCGTCTAAAATTTTGCCGAAATCGCTCTATCTCGCACGGTTAAGGAGATAGAAGCAAATTAGTGTTTTGCCATTTTTGGCAAAAATTCGAAAATTCAAAATGGCCGCCATTTTTGGGGAGGGGAAAATTTTTGGAAAATTGCAAAGATTGCATTCCTTAGATCCCCTGTGGGTCGAAAATTTTGCCGAAATCGCTCTATCTCGCACGGTTAAGGAGATAGAAGCAAATTTGTGTTTTGCCATTTTTGGCAAAAATTCGAAAATTCAAAATGGCCGCCATTTTTGGGGAGGGGAAATTTTTTTGAAAATTGCAAATATTACATTCCTTAGATACCCTGTGGGTCGAAAATTTCGACGAAATCGCTCTATCTCGCACGGTTAAGGAGATAGAAGCAAATTTGTGTTTTGCCATTTTTGGCAAAAATTCGAAAATTCAAAATGGCCGCCATTTTTGGGGAGGGGAAAATTTTTGGAAAATTGCAAAGATTGCATTGCTTAGATACCCTGTGGGTCGAAAATTTCGACGAAATCGCTCTATCTCGCACGGTTAAGGAGATAGAAGCAAATTTGTGTTTTGCCATTTTTGGCAAAAATTCGAAAATTCAAAATGGCCGCCATTTTTGGGGAGGGGAAAATTTTTTGAAAATTGCAAATATTACATTCCTTAGATACCCTGTGGGTCGAAAATTTCGACGAAATCGCTCTATCTCGCACGGTTAAGGAGATAGAAGCAAATTTGTGTTTTGCCATTTTTGGCAAAAATTCAAAATGGCCGCCATTTTTGGGGAGGGGAAAATATTTTGAAAATTGCAAAGATTGCATTGCTTAGATACCCTGTGTGTCGAAAATTTTGCCGAAATCGCTCTATCTCGCACGGTTAAGGAGATAGAAGCAAATTAGTGTTTTGCCATTTTTGGCAAAAATTCGAAAATTCAAAATGGCCGCCATTTTTGGGGAGGGGAAATTTTTTTGAAAATTGCAAATATTACATTCCTTAGATACCCTGTGGGTCGAAAATTTCGACGAAATCGCTCTATCTCGCACGGTTAAGGAGATAGAAGCAAATTTGTGTTTTGCCATTTTTGGCAAAAATTCGAAAATTCAAAATGGCCGCCATTTTTGGGGAGGGGAAAATTTTTGGAAAATTGCAAATATTACATTCCTTAGATACCCTGTGGGTCGAAAATTTCGACGAAATCGCTCTATCTCGCACGGTTAAGGAGATAGAAGGAAATTTGTGTTTTGCCATTTTTGGCAAAAATTCGAAAATTCAAAATGGCCGCCATTTTTGGGGAGGGGAAAATTTTTTGAAAATTGCAAAGAGTACACTCCTGAGATACCCTGCGGGTCGAAAATTTTGCCGAAATCGCTCTATCTCGCACGGTTAAGGAGATAGAAGCAAATTACTCAAAAGTAGTACTGAAAATACACAATGAAGTACCTAAATGGCTATTACTCATGTACTGACAAAGCTATCAGTCCCAAATGCAATACCAAGCGAGCTATGGACATAACAATCTTGTATTCAAAATTGTAGTAAAATATCTTTAATTATTTTGGCTTAAATGCACGGAAACCAATGGGTACTGAAAATAGCTGTACTTAAGTATTACTCAGTAAGCAAAAGAGGTACAACAGCCAAAAGCAATCCCAAGCAAGCTACTGACCCAATAAGCCTGCATACCAAATTTGGTGACAATAGCTCTAATACTTTTCCTTTAAATGAGCGGAAACCATGCGTGACGCCGGACATCGGACGCCGGACGCCGGACATCGGACATCGGACAACGGACATCGGACATCGGACATCGGACGGCGAAAAAAGCAAAAATAATATATCCACCCCCCAGGGGGGTGGACATAATAATGGGTAACCAAGGTTACCTTATAGCCTAAAGAGACACGTAATGTCTAGACGATTAATGAAGAATTCTATTCCTGTTTATTTAAGTATTAACCTTATAAATGGTCAATAATACAGGAAAGGAGGGATAAAATATATTATTTAATTTTATTTTATTTATATTTATAGACGTACTGTAAGAAACCTGCGTCTCTCAGCACATGCGGTCTAGACGTGACGTCATCACAGGGGTTTCCCCGAGGATTCCCCCAGTTAGAATCGTGCTTTATGTCATATTTTAACCCTTAAAATGGACCAATAGAGTAAAGAACGGAGATAAACCCTTGCAAAATTTATTTAATTTGATTTCAACAGGCATATATTCCTGCAAATAAACTACTAACGCGAGACGTGCATTACAAGAAATTGCTGTCTCGACAATAAAACGGAAGTTGTTTCCGGTGATTTTACTCGACCAGGACTCGTTTGTGTTACATTTATACACTTTTAAACCCTAAAAGGGGTCCAATAATGAAGCAGATAGGGCTTAAATATTTCATTTTATTTTATTTTACTGACAGGCATATATATATATCCTGTATAGAAACCACATAAACGAGTCGCCATTGCTTTACAACGTGAACCCGGAAGTGGACTTCCGTTGTAAAATATAGTAAAGATACTTATCTGAACTATGAAAAGACATCGAATTGTGATTCTATGCAATAAAATAAAGAAACTGGTGTAGTTTCCATATCCAACAATAAGTATATCCTTGTAAAATTGCAAATAATATTCCTTGTAAAATAAAGCATTGTAATTCGCGTGGCCAACGAGAAAGTAGGGCGAGAGGTCAGAGGTTATCACGTGACGACAACTAGCAGTGTATCCGGTGGCTAACAAGAACTGTCTTTTTTTCTAAGACGTTGGCCCCGGGTGTGGCAACCCGAGAACAGCATTAAGTCCCACATGGTAAGCTATTGTAGCGTAATAAAAGCAATAGTTTTCAAGTTACAAGTGATTTTACTCATGATGGAAGTTACTGAAAAGCCCAAAAGTAGCTATTACTCACTTAGCTATTGAGACAGACACCCAAGTTTGTTGTAGCTCTGAAAAAAGTAGCTGAATAACACATTTTAACAAAATGCCCTAAATGCAACACTTTTCAAGTTATAAGTGATTTAGTGCATGATTTCATGAATTTTAACGCATTAAAAATTATTAAAAAAATTTATTAAAAAAATTAAGACAGATCCAGGTCTCATACTCACACATGAGAATCTACCTCTGGCCTAGTACATATATGCAAGATATGAGAGAAATCCCTGCAATAGTCATTGAGAAAATTGTGATAAAGTGTTGAAATTTTCACACTTTTGGTGGGGGTACCTCCCTTGTAGGATACTCTTGTACTCCCCTGTGGATGAAAAATTTGCTTGAAATCGCTTTATCTCTTACGGTTTTCAAGATATTCACACTTTTTCATTTTCCGCAAAAATCCAAAATGACCGCCAAAAGTGGCGAAAAGTGAAATTTTTCCCCTTTGTATAGGACACTCTTGTACTACCCTGTGGGTCAAAAATTCACTCGAAATCTCCGTATCTCGTACGGTTTTCGAGATATTCACACTTTTTCATTTTCCGTTAAAGTCCAAGATGGCCGCCAAAAGTGGCGAAAATTGAAATTTTTCCCCTTTGCATAGGACACTCTTGTACTACCCTGTGGGTGAAAAATTTGCTCGAAATCACTCTATCTCTTACGGTTTTCGAGATATTCACACTTTTCATTTTCCGCAAAAATCAAAGATGGCCGCCAAAAGTGGAGAAAATTGAAATTTTTCCCTTTTGCATAGGACCCTCTTGTACTACCCTGCGAGTCAAAAATTCGCACGAAATCGCTCTATCTCTTATGGTTTTCGAGATATTCACACTTTTTCATTTTCCGCTGAAATCCAAGATTGCCGCCAAAAGTGGCGAAAATTGAAATTTTTCCCCTTTGCATAGGACACTCTTGTACTACCCTGTGGGTCAAAAATTCGCTCAAAATCGCTCTATCTCTTACGGTTTTCAAGATATTCACACTTTTTCATTTTCCGCTAAAATCCAAGATAGCCACCAAAAGTTGCGAAAATTGAACTTTCCCCCCCTTAGCATACAATACTGTTGTACCACCCTGTGGATCAAAAATTCGCTCGAAATTGCTCTATCTCTTACGGTTTACGAGATATTTACGACTTTTCACATTTTCACTAAAAGTAGCAATAAACTAGACCAAGGACACATCTGTGGCCAGATGCCAAAATGTATCCACCGGCAAAGGCAAAAGTAGCTATTACTCAGCTATGCCACGAGCTGTAGCTGAATAACATATTTTAACAAAATGCTCTAAATGCAATACTTTTCAAGTTATAAATGATTTAGTGTTGAGTAAGAACTTCAAAGCAGCTATTACTCAGCTATGCAATGAGCCACAGGTCTGGAGTTTTACAATGTTATAGCTGCCTCAAAATAGGTGAATAACATATTGAAACTAAATAATGTAAATGCAACAGTTTTCAAGTTATAAGCGATTTACTCAACAGCGACAACCTAAAAGTAGCTATTACTCAGCTATGCCATGAGCTACAGGTCTGAAATTTTATTATGTTATACCTGACCCAAAAGTAGATGAAAAACATATTTGCACAAACTTCTCTAAATGCAATAGTTTTCAAGTTACAAGTGATTTTACTCTTGATGGAAGTTAGTGAAAAATCCAAAGGTAGCTATTACTCACTTGGCTATTGAGATAGACACCCAAGTTACTCACCATTTTGTAGCTATGGAAAAAGTAGCTGAATAACATATTTTAATAAAGTGCTCTAAATGCAATACTTTTTAAGTTATAATTGATTTAGTGCATGATTTCATTAATTTTAATGCATTAAAAATTATTTTAAAAATTCATTAAAAAACTTTAGCATGTCAAAGCTCTCCAAAATGTAGGTGAATGAGTTATTTGAGAAATACTGGCTATCTGCAATACTTTTAGTGATAATAGGCATTTACTCATTTTGAGTAGGCGAGTAATTAGCTACGGATCTGAAAATTCACTAATTGAAAGCTCTCCAAAATGTAGGTGAATGAGTTATTTGAGATATACTGGCTATCTGCAATACTTCTTGAGATAATTCGCATTTACTCATTTTGAGTAGGTGAATAATTAGCTACGGGTCTGAAACTTCACCAAGTGAAAGCTCTCCCAAAAGTAGGTGAATGAGTTATTTGAGAAAAATTGGCTATCCTAAGGGTCTGGAACTTCACCATGTGAAAGCTCTCCCAAAAGTAGATGAAGGAGTTATTTGATAAAAACTGGGTATCCGCAATACTTTTAGAGATAATTAGCATTTACTCATTTTGAGTAGGTGAATAATTAGCTACGGGTGTGAAACTTCACCAAGTGAAAACTATCCTAAAAGTAGGTGAACGAGTTATTTGAGAAAAATTGGCTATCTGCAATAGTTTTAGACATAATTCGCATTTACTCATTTTGAGTAGGTGAGTAATTAGCTATGGGTCTGAAACTTCACCATGTGAAAGCTCTCCCAAAAGTAGATGAATGAGTTATTACATAAAAATTGGGTATCCACAATACTTTTAGAGATAATTAGCATTTACTCATTTTGAGTAGGTGAATAATTAGGTACAGGTTTGAAACTTCAACAAGTGAAAGCTCTCCCAAAAGTAGGTGAATGAGTTATTTGAGAAAAATTGGCTATCTGCAATACTTTTAGAGATAATTCGCATTTACTCATTTTGAGTAGGTGAGTAATTAGCTATGGGTCTGAAACTTCACTATGTGAAAGCTCTTCCAAAAGTAGGTGAATGAGTTATTTGAGAAAAATTGGCTATCTGCAATATTTTTTAAGAGATAATTCGCATTTACTCATTTTGAGTAGGTTAGTAATTATCTACGGGTCTGAAACTTCACCATGTGAAAGCTCTCCCAAAAGTAGATGAATGAGTTATTTGAGAAAAATTTGCTATCTGCAACACTTTTAAGCGATAAGCCACCTGCGAGTACTCTAGCATACCAAGCCACCTGCCAAATATGAAAGAAATCTGGAAAGAAATGTGGACTGTAAGTCGCTAACAAGCAATATTCCACATTTTAGACATTTTTGTCTACCACAGGCCTAATTTAGACATAAAAACTACCAAAAAGATAGGGTGGCGAGTCCTCTACCATATCAAGCCACCTGCCAAATATGAAAGAAATCTGGAAAGAAATGTGGACTGTAGTTCGCTAACAAGAAATCTCTGCGGACGCCGACGATGATGAATCCATAGTATCCCCGCTTTGCGCCGGGGATACAATTAGCTATTACTAACTTGTACATTGAGCAACAGTTGTGAAACTTCAATATGTTACACTTCACAAAAAAAAAGTAGATGAACAACATATTTGAGAGAAATTGTGTAGCTACAATACTTTTGAAGATATAAGCCATTTACTTATTATGGTTATCATTAAAAATTGACAAAGTAGCTATTACTCACTTAGCTATGGAGATACACTTCCCAACTACTGACCATGTTGTAGCTGTGGAGAAAGTAGCTGAACAACATATTGGAACAAAATACTCTAAATGCAATAGTTTGAGAGTTATAAGCCATATAATTTTATTAGGTCAAAATGCTATTACTCACTCAAAAGTAGGCCAAAATTCACCAATCCCCTTAGCATTGGATACTGTTGTACCACCCTGTGGGTCAAAAATTCGCTCGAAATTGCTCTATCTCTTATGGTTTGCGAGATATTTGTGATTTTTCACATTTTCACTAAAAGTAGCAATAAAGTAGCCATTACTCACTTGTACATTGAGCAATAGTTGTGAAACTTCAATATGTTACACTTCACAAAAAAGTAGATGAACAACATATTTGAGAGAAATTGTGTAGCTGCAATACTTTTGAAGATATAAGCCATTTACTCATTATGGTTATCATTAAAAATTGACAAAGTAGCTATTACTCACTTAGCTATGGAGATACACTTCCAAACTACTGACCATGTTGTAGCTGTGGAGAAAGTAGCTGAACAACATATTGGAACAAAATACTCTAAATGCAATAGTTTGAGAGTTATAAGCCATATAATTATATTAGGTAAAAGTGCTATTACTCACTCAAAAGTAGGCCAAACTTCACCAATTCCCTTAGCATAGGATACTGTTGTACCACCCTGTGGGTCAAAAATTCGCTTGAAATTGCTCTATCTCTTATAGTTTGCGAGATATTTGTGATTTTTCACATTTTCACTAAAAGTAGCAATAAAGTAGCCATTACTCACTTGTACATTGAGCAATAGTTGTGAAACTTCAATATGTTACACTTCACAAAAAAGTAGATGAACAACATATTTGAGAGAAATTGTGTAGCTGCAATACTTTTGAAGATATAAGCCATTTACTCATTATGGTTATCATTAAAAATTAACAAAGTAGCCATTACTCACTTAGCTATGGAGATACACTTCCAAACTACTGACCATGTTGTAGCTGTGGAGAAAGTAGCTGAACAACATATTGCAACAAAATACTCTAAATGCAATAGTTTGGGAGTTATAAGCCATATAATTATATTAGGTAAAAGTGCTATTACTCACTCAAAAGTAGGCCAAAGTTCACCAATCCCCTTAGCATAGGATACTGTTGTACCACCCTGTGGGTCAAAAATTCGCTCGAAATTGCTCTATCTCTTACGGTTTGCGAGATATTTGTGATTTTTCACATTTTCACTAAAAGTAGCAATAAAGTAGCCATTACTCACTTGTACATTGAGCAACAGTTGTGAAACTTCAATATGTTACAGTTCACAAAAAAGTACATGAACAACATATTTGAGAGAAATTGTGTAGCTGCAATACTTTTGAAGATATAAGCCATTTACTCATTATGGTTATCATTAAAAAGTGACATGTAGCTATTACTCACTTAGCTATGGAGCTACACTTCCAAACTACTGACGATGTTGTAGCTGTGGAGAAAGTAGCTGAACAACATATTGGAACAAAATACTCTAAATGCAATAGTTTGAGAGTTATAAGCCATATAATTATATTAGGTAAAAGTCATATAATTATATTAGGTAAAAGTGCTATTACTCACTCAAAAGTAGGCCAAAGTTCACCAATCCCCTTAGCATAGGACATTGTTATACCACCCTGTGGGTCAAAAATTTGCTCGAAATTGCTCTATCTCTTACGGTTTGCGAGATATTTGTGATTTTTCACATTTTCACTAAAAGTAGCAATAAAGTAGGCATTACTCACTTGTACATTGAACAACAGTTGTGAAACTTCAATATGTTACACTTCACAAAAAAGTAGATGAACAACATATTTGAGAGAAATTGTGTAGCTGCAATACTTTTGAAGATATAAGCCATTTACTCATTATGGTTATCATTAAAAATTGACAAAGTAGCTATTACTCACTTAGCTATGGAGATACACTTCCAAACTACTGACCATGTTGTAGCTGTGGAGAAAGTAGCTGAACAACATATTGGAACAAAATACTCTAAATGCAATAGTTTGAGAGTTATAAGCCATATAATTATATTAGGTAAAACTGCTATTACTCACTCAAAAGTAGGCCAAAGTTCACCAAACCCAAAAAATTTTGAAGAGCGTAAAAATTCATCAGGACAAGTAATTTACCAAAAATGTCTAACTATAGTAGTTTCAGAGAAAACTGCGTGACCCACGCACGTACGCACACACATGGTGCAAATTATAATCTCCCGCCGGCGAGCCGGGCGTGAGATAATACAAGTATACATAGAACAGGAAACTGGTATTACAAACTTATTAATTAACAATAAAAAGGCTTCAATATTATTCACGAATGATTTATTTTTTCATATGTTTGCCATTTTAGTTAACTATAAAGCTACAAACTTTGATCCAAATCTTGATCCATCAACATAGGTGGATCAAAGTTAACCCAAAAGTTGAGCCAAAAATCAGCTCAACTTCTTTGTGAATACCAACTTGATCCTGATCCCAGCAGGCACACGCCTTGAAATGTAGTTGATTTAGAGTTGAAAACAGGTCCTGACGTTGAAATCCACATTATGAACTACTAAAACTAAGTTTGTTTTCTGACATGAAAAAGCAGTGATATTTTTACCAGAAATCATGCTGATTTTTGGTTGAAAAATTGACACTGACACAATTTCAACACTATTTCATAGCTGAATTTCTGACTGGAAATAAAAAATCAACACTAAATCCAGTTAGGTTTTCCGACATGAAATCTCGGTCATGTTAATGAACAGAAAACAGGTTGAATGTTGGGAAATGAATGACTTGTGATCGTTGATTCAAAATTCTTTTTCTAGAGGGAGACAGAGTGATTAAGTCTAACTTTTTGAAAGAACTATTACTGCAGGAGTTTTTGAATTTGTAAGTATTTGTAACACAAAGACTAATTTTTAAATTTAAGATTATAAAGATGATAAAGATTATATGTGCATGTACATTTTTATCTATTCTCCTTATAAATTTATAGCTACAACAAAACTGATGCACCCAAATATAATTTTCATACTTTATAATTATATTTTAATAAATGCAATTCCTGATAATTAAAAAAAACATTGTGAAGTCAAACTTATCTTAAATAAAAAAAGATAAATTCAAACTATTCATCAAAATTTAGTAATTTGAATTACTACGCAATTTAGCATTTAGCAATCGCCAAAGTTTTAGCGGCACACACGAAAATGGATGACAAATGAAAACATAGGGTTCTACTATTAATGAAAATGTTATCTTACATGTTTCAATTTTCTTAAAGATTTGTACTTTTTTATAGAAAAGATGTTCATCACATTATAGATAACAAGACCACTGCCGTGGTATGATCTCCCGCCGCAAAAAGTAGGTGAACAACATATTTGACCTAGCATGGGGATTAACAACACACAAAACACAGGGTAGTACATACAGCGAAATGGTCACAGATATGATGAAACCATCAAACTTGAAATGTGTTCCTCAAGGACTAATTTACACTATGCTAAGTAGAGCCAAAACAAGTAGGGGAATAAAAATCTGCAATTTTAACCCAAGCCATATAAAAGTAAACGCAGGTGCTCTTGAAGAAATGAAACGGATGGAAGCTGAATCTAAATTACAATGGATTTCTCCAATTGAAAAAATAGCAAGGGAAAATGCCTTTCTTTTGGGTTGCCTAAATATAAGATCTCTGAAAATGCATCTGCAAGATTTAAAGAGTGATCCATCAGTTAAACTGTTAGATGCTATACGTTTAACGGAAACACATATTTCTAAAATAGCGTCACATAAGAAATTTGAAATGGATAATTACATATTAACGTGTAGTAAGTCAGTTCATGGTACAGGTATTTATGTCAAATGGGACACCAAATGTTAAGAAGAAATTCCATGCAATTAACATAGAATGTACATGTGTGATAATCAAAGCGAATGAAGTAATCTTTGCTCTAGTGACTGTTTACAGATCTCCTAAAGACAGCATAAAAACTTTTTTGGAAGAAGTTGAAAAGCTTATAGTGCAATTGAAAGAAGATATGTATGAGATAATCATTTGTGGTGACTTTAACTTTGATTTATATAATCTTAATAAAGCTACATCACTTTTGCAGAGGTATTCTTTGAAGCAATACATAAGTGAACCAAGTCATATATGTGGTGGTATTCTTGACTTTGTGTTTGCAACCGAAAGTTTAAAATTAACAAGTCAAATGCCGCTTACTACAGTGACCACCAATTTAATTTCTTCTCTGTATCTATATAGATGTATATGTATGTATTTTCTTAATATTACACAGTAATCATTTAATATTGATAGAACGATTGATTTAATGTACAAGCAACATTTACAGTTTCGTTATATTATAATTAGTTTGAAATGTAATGTCACAAATAAATAATTGTTGACACTATCAATGTTTTCCAGGTTCTATACACGATACAATTAAATATCGTCAGTAAAAGCAAATTACAATAAAAGGCAATTAGCAATAGAGAATGAAACTTGTAAAAAGAAGAATCTGTTGCGTACACATCAAAGATGTTTGTTATTGAAATTAGAAATGTATTGTTCAGGACAATCATATTAAATTTAAGATGAAATCCAATAACATGAAAAGATTCCCTGCGTATGCTAAATAATGAAGAATAATAATAAATCTAATTATCATGGGCTTCAGCAATAGCTGTATTAAGTAATGTTGTGCATTTCATAAGTTTCTCTTTGTGGTTTAGTACTAATGAAATGGTTGAAAGATAAAAAGGAAATCAGTCAAAGTAATTTTTGAAATATCAAAACGATGTACTTGATCAATATGTTTGTGCTATTTACTAAAAATTTACATTTCATAGTTGTTTTTAATGTTTTAATGTACTAATAAAATGTTTTTTTTTGTACATTGTCTTTCTTTTGTCACAAAGTCATTTATACATTCCATTACTCACAGCATGGAATGTATACATTCAATAGTTCTGGCAACTGAATGTACACATTCAATGGCAAATCATAGCATATACCCATTCAATGATTTGGCCATAGAATGGCCACATTCCAGAGTTAGAGCCACTGAATGTACATATTCCGCAGTTATGTACATGTAAGATATGCACTAAAAAGGTTTGGATATCTTCATTCCACCTCAAAGAAGGGGCCCAAGGTCTTACCCTTACCCTGTGCTTTTCCACAGGTTGGTTTGAAGCTCTCCCAAAAGTAGGTGAATGAGTTATTTGAGAAAAATTGGCCATCTGCAATACTTCTAGAGATAATTCGCATATACTCATTTTCAGTAGGCGAGTAATTAGCTATGGGTCTGAAACTTCACTATGTGAAGACCCTTGCAAAGTAGGTGAATGAGTTATTTGAGAAAAAATTGGCTATCTGCAATACTTTTCAGAGATAATTCGCATTTACTCATTTTGAGTTGGTGAGTAATTAGCTATGGGTGTGAAACTTCACCAAGTGAAAGCTCTCCCAAAAGTAGGTGAATGAGTTATTTGAGAAAAATTGGCTATCTGCAATACTTTTAGCGATAATTCGCATTTACTCATTTTGAGTAGGTGAGTAATTAGCTACGAGTGTGAAACTTCACCAAGTGAAAGCTCTCCCAAAAGTAGGTGAATGAATTATTTGAGAAAAATTGGCTATCTGCAATACTTTTACAGATAATTCGCATTTACTCATTTTGAGTAGGTGAGTAATTAGCTATGGGTGTGAAACTTCACCATGTGAAAGCTCTTCCAAAAGTAGGTGAATGAGTTATTTGAGAAAAATTGGCTATCTGCAATACTTTTAGCGATAACTCGCATTTACTCATTTTCAGTAGGTGAGTAATTAGCTATGGGTCTGAAACTTCACCATGTGAAAGCTCTCCCAAAAGTAGGTGAATGAGTTATTTGAGAAAAATTGGCTAAGAACAATACTTTTAACAGATAATTCGCATTTACTCATTTTGAGTAGGTGAGTAATTATCTACGGGTCTGAAACTTCATCATGTGAAAGCTCTCCCAAAAGTAGATGAATGAGTTATTTGAGAAAAATTGGCTATCTGCAATACTTTTAGCGATAATTCGTATTTACTCATTTTGAGTAGGTGAGCAATTAGCTATGGATCTGAAACTTCACCAAGTGAAAGCTCTCCCAAAAGTAGGTGAATGAGTTATTTGAGAAAAATTGGCTATCTGCAATACTTTTAGTGATAATTCGTATTTACTCATTTTGAGTAGGTGAGCAATTAGCTATGGGTGTGAAACTTCAAGTGAAAGTTCTCCCAAAAGTAGGTGAATGAGTTATTTGAGAAAAATTGGCTATCGGCAATACTTTTAGCGATAATTCGTATTTACTCATTTTGAGTAGGTGAGCAATTAGCTATGGGTGTGAAACTTCACCAAGTGAAAGTTCTCCCAAAAGTAGGTGAATGAGTTATTTGAGAAAAATTGGCTATCTGCAATACTTTTAGCGATAATTCGCATTTACTCATTTTGAGTAGGTGAGTAATTAGCTATGGGTCTGAAACTTCACCAAGTGAAAGTTCTCCCAAAAGTAGGTGAATGAGTTATTTGAGAAAAATTGGCCATCTGCAATACTTTTAGAGATAATTCGCATTTACTCATTTTCAGTAGGTGAGTAATTAGCTATGGGTCTGAAACTTCACCATGTGAAAGCTCTCCCAAAAGTAGATGAAGGAGTTATTGGAGAAAAATTGGCTATCTGCAATACTTTTACAGATAATTCGCATTTACTCATTTTGAGTAGGTGAGTAATTAGCTATGGGTCTGAAACTTCATCAAGTGAAAGCTCTCCCAAAAGTAGGTGAATGGGTTATTTGAGAAAAATTGGCTATCTGCAATACTTTTACAGATAATTCGCATTTACTCATTTTGAGTAGTTGAGTATTAGCTATGGGTGTGAAACTTCACCATGTGAAAGCTCTTCCAAAAGTAGGTGAATGAGTTATTTGAGAAAAATTGGCTATCTGCAATACTTTTAGAGATAATTCGCATTTACTCATTTTCAGTAGGTGAGTAATTAGCTATGGGTCTGAAACTTCACCATGTGAAAGCTCTCCCAAAAGTAGGTGAATGAGTTATTTGAGAAAAATTGGCTAAGAACAATACTTTTAAGAGATAATTCGCATTTACTCATTTTGAGTAGGTGAGTAATTAGCTATGGGTATGAAACTTCACCAAGTGAAAGCTCTCTCAAAAGTAGGTGAATGAGTTATTTGAGAAAAATTGGCTATCGGCAATACTTTTAGCGATAATTCGCATTTACTCATTTTGAGTAGGTGAGTAATTAGCTATGGGTCTGAAACTTCACCAAGTGAAAGTTCTCCCAAAAGTAGGTGAATGACTTGAGAAAAATTGGCCATCTGCAATACTTTTAGAGATAATTCGCATTTACTCATTTTCAGTAGGTGAGTAATTAGCTATGGGTCTGAAACTTCACCATGTGAAAGCTCTCCCAAAAGTAGGTGAATGAGTTATTTGAGAAAAATTGGCTATCTGCAATACTTTTAGCGATAATTCGCATTTACTCATTTTCAGTAGGGGAGTAATTAGCTATGGGTCTGAAACTTCACCATGTGAAAGCTCTCCCAAAAGTAGATGAACAACTTATTTGAGAGAAATTGTGTAGCTGCAATACTTTTGAAGATATAAGGCATTTACTCATTATGGTTATCATTAAAAATTGACAAAGTAGCTATTACGGTTTGCGAGATATTTGTCATTTTTCACATTTTCACTAAAAGTAGCAATAAAATAGCCATTACTCACTTGTAAATTGAGCAACAGTTGTGAAACTTAAATATGTTACAGTTCACAAAAAAGTAGATGAACAACTTATTTGAGAGAAATTGTGTCGCTGCAATACTTTTGAAGATATAAGCCATTTACTCATTATGGTTATCATTAAAAATTGACAAAGTAGCTATTACTCACTTAGCTATGGAGATACACAAGGTCCTCAGTGGCCTAGTGGTTAGCAAGTTTGGCATCTAATCATAGGCTGTCACCTCTGTGGGTTCGAGTCCCACAAGTGGCAATTCTGAGGACCTGTCCCAATATGACCCTGGCTGTTGAACGGGACGTAAAACCCCAACTTTGGAGATACACTTCCAAACTAGTGACCATGTTGTAGCTGTAGAGATAGTAGCTGAACAACATATTGGAACAAAATTGTGTAGCTGCAATACTTTTGAAGATATAAGCCATTTACTCATTATGGTTATCATCAAAGTAGCTATTACTCAGTTAGCTATGGAGTTACAGCTGTGAAAATTCACAATACAGTATATCCAAAAGATAGGTGAACAACATATTCGACAAAAATCCTCTATATTCAATACTTTTTGAGTTATAAGTGACTTGCTCAATGGTCAGATGTTAAACTTAGTATAGCTATTACTCAGTTAGCTATGGTGCTACACCTTGGACACCTCACCACGATATAGTACATGAAGGAGTTGTTGAACAACATATTTCAGGCCAATATTGTAAGTAACAGTTACAAAGACAAAATCAATTTACTCATTTTGCTCATTGTTAATAACAGAAAATAGCTATTACTCACTTAGCTATGAAGATAGAACCCTAAAAATGGTACCATCTTGTAGGCATGGAGAAAGTAGCTGAACAACGTATTTTACAGAAACAATCTAAATGCAGTCGTTTTGGAGTTATGAGCACTTTACTCAAAGTAGCCACCACTGCTATTACTCACTTAGCTATGGTCCTAGGTGTGAAACAACAGCATCAAATGAAAGGACATAAGCAATAAGGTCATAAAAAACATTGAAAAGGCCAAGGAGAAACAACCAGTGTGATGTACAGCCCTTTATAAAAACGTGACACACACTCAATAGCATTTACTCATTTTCAGTAGGTGAGTAATTAGCTACGAGTCTGAAACTTCACCATGTGAAAGCTCTCCCAAAAGTAGATGAATGACTTAAAAAGTAGATGAACAACTTATTTGAGAGAAATTGTGTAGCTGCAATACTTTTGAAGATATAAGGCATTTACTCATTATGGTTATCATTAAAAATTGACAAAGTAGCTATTACGGTTTGCGAGATATTTGTCATTTTTCACATTTTCACCAAAAGTAGCAATAAAGTAGCCATTACTCACTTGTACATTGAGCAACAGTTGTGAAACTTAAATATGTTACAGTTCACAAAAAAGTAGATGAACAACTTATTTGAGAGAAATTGTGTAGCTGCAATACTTTTGAAGATATAAGCCATTTACTCATTATGGTTATCATTAAAAATTGACAAAGTAGCTATTACTCACTTAGCTATGGAGATACACTTCCAAACTAGTGACCATGTTGTAGCTGTGGAGATAGTAGCTGAACAACATATTGGAACAAAATTGTGTAGCTGCAATACTTTTGAAGATATAAGCCATTTACTCATTATGGTTATCATCAAAGTAGCTATTACTCAGTTAGCTATGGAGTTACAGCTGTGAAAATTCACAATACAGTATATCCAAAAGATAGGTGAACAACATATTCGACAAAAATCCTCTATATTCAATAGTTTTTGAGTTATAAGTGACTTGCTCAATGGTCAAATGTTAAACTTAGTATAGCTATTACTCAGTTAGCTATGGTGCTACACCTTGGACACCTCACCATGATATAGTACATGAAGGAGTTGTTGAACAACATATTTCGGGCCAATATTGTAAGTAACAGTTACAAAGACAAAATCAATTTATTCATTTTGCTCATTGTTAATAACAGAAAATAGCTATTACTCACTTAGCTATGAAGATAGAACCCTAAAAATGGTACCATCTTGTAGGCATGGAGAAAGTAGCTGAACAACGTATTTTACAGAAACACTCTAAATGCAGTCGTTTTGGAGTTATGAGCACTTTGCTCAAAGTAGCCACCATTGCTATTACTCACTTAGCTATGGTCCTAGGTGTGAAATAACAGCATCAAATGAAAGGACATAAGCAATAAGGTCATAAAAAAAATTGAAAAGGCCAAGGAGAAACAACCAGTGTGATGTACAGCCCTTTATAAAAGCGTGACACACACTCAATAACACACGAACACACGCACGGAATGCGTTTTATAATCTCCCGCCCGGCCGGCGGGAGATAATAATGAAATTGATCATGTACATCGGTAGTTTATCATGTAACTGTGATTGTTTTGGATATATTTAGGGGTGGGCGTGAATAGGTACACGGGCGAGAACTGGTCCACCACCACCATGTAACAATATTATTCTAATAAATCTTAAGAGTATAAAGCCAAAGTTTGAAATGCCTGAGATTTTTAAATGGAAGCCGATATGACGTTATTATGCGGTAACGCACATTTACTAACGGCCTATTTTAGGGCTAGTGGCTTTCTACTAGTGAACGCCCGCCTACCAGTGAACGCCCGCCTTATATATCTTTGTTAGTGGTCAAGGACAAATGCTTCTATAAGTCTACAAAATGGGCATTCACTGGTATTTCCGGTTCAGGGTTGCCACTCAACAAAAACCAATTTAAAGAGTCAGTGCCTCTAAAATAAAGAGAAAATTGGAACAAAATAAAGAGTAAATAAAGAGTGAAAGAAATACCATTTATTTACCCAAGTATTTTATGATTCTCAAAGATTTAAATTTTACCACTCAGAACACCAGGTTAAAATGCATGTACTGTCTTTTAACCGGCCCTAATGTAGGATTGTATAGACATTTCGTACTGGGAAATTTTGTTCAGGGACAATTGATAATCTGACAATTCACACCCAGTGTGGAATATTTAATACCGAAACATTTAAAAATGAAAATTTTAGGATAGCATACATGAAAGTTACATGAAATACACTGCATTTTACCAACATACGGAGTTACTTCCATGATATTGTTGGATCAAAATGTATTGTTAAAGCTATAATGTTGGATTTAAACAACTCATATTAATTAAACAACAGAATGAAAGTGACTGTTCTTTACTGAATACATGTACATGACACACTTGTGCTGTAATGGGATTATGGTAGTCATCAAAAGATTTCTTTTGAGCAGATTTTTAAAAACAATCGTTATTTAGATGTCTATTTTTTTTACAAATTGTCGTATGAAATATATTTTCTTGTACGAAATGTCCCAGTGCTAAATGTTCTAGTGTGGGCAATATTGAAATGATCTAATCACATAACAACATATTTACATGCTCTTTTCCATGGTCACATATTACATGATCATGTATTACCCTACAAGAAACATTGCTGTACCATTGCCACTTATTCAGATTACGACAGATTGACTTGAATATTAATGTGCTTACACTATGAAATTATCCTTTACAATGATATAAGTAAATAATCACTTTTTTCAATTCACTGACCCTTAATTACTTTAAAAGTGAATTAAGAATCACTGATATGATAGACTTCATGTTTGATGAAACAAAAAAAAAAAGAAACACTGATATGATAGATTTAACTTGGTCTCATCACAGTGGAATACTTATAATTAAGTGTTTTATTGTCTTAAACAATTACCAGCTTTTAATAAATATTTCTCATTTTAAGATATCCTAACACTTAAATATCTGAACATCTCCAAATGTAAACAGTCACCTCAATTACATTTTGATTCATGTTTACCTTTTCCTCTTTGATTTTGTGGTGGTCTCTTTAGCTGCTCTTTTGATTGTTTTGTTAACAATTTTATTTTCTTCCTTTCTCAACTGTTTTGCTGCCTTTTCTCGTGCTTTTGCTGCTTCTTTCCCCTGCTTTTCAGCTTCTTTCAACAATAACTGAGCCCTCTCAACCATTTCTACTCCTTCTTTCTTCTTTTTCTCAGCATCTTGCTCCTTTTGGGATGCAGAAGATGCACATGCCTTTGCAGATTTCAGTTTGTTGCTTTTGTCTTTTTTTCAGTTTGAATTATTTTGTTCAGTGCATCAATTTCCTCAGTAATTTTCTTTGATTTTTGTTCACTTTCTCTTTCCCTCTGTTGCTGCATTTGTCTCTCATTGTATGACTTGCGGGCATCTCTTGCAAGACAGGAGACTTGTATCAATTGTCATAGTGGTACAATTTAGTCCATTAACATGGAGATAACTCCTCCCAGATAGAAGAGCATTTAATGTGAGACATTCCAATCGGGTCCTGTCCTTTAGGCTTTTTCATTATATTGGCTACATCTGAGAAAGATCGCTCTGTGTCAGCATTACCATGTGCCAGGGTTAGGGGGTTAATCGTTTGGCTTTGTGAGTATCGATAGTGAATGTAAAAATATTTCAATATCGGGCGATATCGGGGGTTCATATTGTCTACCAAAAAGTACGAATTTGGGAAACTGAAAACGTTTTATTTTAGTGTTTCCCGAACAGGAAGCGAAATGAATCAAAACAAAACAATGCAGTTTTCATCAAAAACGCATTGAAAGCTTCAAAAATGTGTGATAAAAGTGTACAATTACTTCAGATTTTCCTTTATTTCGAATATTAACAGTGTAAGTTTACAATTTTTCTTAAAATGGCGATATTGAAATACATGTTTAGATCACGATATCGCGAGTCCAGTTCCAAAACAATAAATATCGGCAATATCGATAAACGATTTACCCACTAGCCAAGGCCAAACCTGCCTTGGTTGGTTTACCAATCAAAGGATACTTTAAATCTCTTGATGGACCTTGTAACTGATGCACTCTTGACCACAAAACATCTAACCTTGGCTTGCCTTGTAAAACAGACGACTGATCAGCAGGAGATGGTGTTTCCAATACTTGAATCTAGAGTGAATAATTTTCACCCATCCATCAATTGATCAACCTTTGATCCAGATATCACATTTGGCAATTTGAATGCTACCCTCTTTACAGCAGTCACAATATTTGCTGTTATCCTGAGCTCAATGTTGAGGAAACCAAGATCTTCCAGTATCCGAGTATGGAATGGCAGGTAGTCAATACCTTCTCAAATGCTTTAACATAGAAAGCCCGTGCCTGAGAGTGTATTTCTTTAACACTAAGTTCAGAGTAGTCCTGGTATTCTTTATTGATATTATATTTATCAATTCAAGCTAAGTTTGTCGATATTGATAATGTAGGGTACAATATCAATATCGAAACATACCACTTAACAGGTAGAACTATTGCATTTTTCATTCAAATAAAGTACAAAATTTGAAGAATATGTAAGTCTTCATATTAGTTTTGTCAATTTTTACTTACTGCTAAAGCAGAAACGCCATATTTGTTTACGTTTCGGGAACCTACTAAAACTTGCGAAAGAGTTTGGAAGGTGTCTCTAGGAAAACATCTCATGCCCCGATATTTCAATATCGATTGATACAGAAGGCAAAATATGGTTTGATATCGATATAAATATTCTTATTCGATAGCAACACTAGTTCAGAGTTTATCTTTGTTGTGTTTGAGAAGTTCCCTTGTACTGTTGCCCCGGCTGAGTTTAGAATCATCCAACTGATTGCCCAAATCAAGAAAATGAGTGGCATGTTTAATCTTAGCCAACACATCTGGTTTGATGAACCGGGAAGCAAGACATTTAGTGCATTCCATCATTTCATAATACAAACAATGGATCATTGGTTGCTCACACTGAAACATCTTTTCATAACGGAGAAAAGCCTTCAGTCCATGGCAAATAAATGTCAGATAAACTGGTCATTCTGGCTTGTTCAAAGCGCACAAGATACACTTAAATCTTGGTTGATTTTTCAAAGATTTGTTGTCCTTTCTAGAATTCAAAGACTTGAATAATTCCCTTAGTGCTGCAAGCTGCTCGAAGACTCTCTCGGTTACAGGCAGAATACTCAGCCATCTTGTTTCAACATAACATAGAATCTTGTGTTGCTCCAGATCCAAATGAATTGCAGGGTGGTTGCGAAAAAAATAGAATAAGTCCAGAATTGCTAATATGATGGAGAGCAGCCTCCCAAATCCAACAAATGAGGAGCATGACTATCCTTAATAAGTTTAAGAACACCTCAGTTTTTTTTCCCCTCCTCACATTTGGACTGTCCGACATAACTTGAAGGTTTTCGTATGATTTTTTTTGTTTTCGTATACATAAATGTACTGTCCATATATATTAATAAATACATATGCACAAACTGTCACAATCCATTTAAAATTGGTACTACAGCAAGGTGTGTCAAACCATCGCAAAAAAATAAAGGATGGTTTTTAAAAAATTTATAAACATTTTATTGTAAGTTTTACTGGATAATTATCTCAAATTCACAACTTCCACACCAAAAACAAGCATTCTGACGCATGCATTTATCTCCCGCCATATAAATTAGTTTAACAAGGTGCTGTAAATGTAATACTTTTCAAGTTATAATTGATTTAGTGCATGATTTCATGAATCTTAATGCATTAAAAATTATTTAAAAAATTCATTAATAAAATTTAGCATGTGAAAGCTCTCCAAAATGTAGGTGAATGAGTTATTTGAAAAATATTGGCTATCTGCAATACTTTTAGTGATAATAGGCAGTTACTCATTTTGAGTAGGTGAGTAATTAGCTACGCATCTGAAAATTCACTAATTGAAAGCTCTCCAAAATGTATGTGAATGAGTTATTTCAGAAATACTGGCTATCTGCAATACTTGTAGAGATAATTCGCATTTACTCATTTTGAGTAGGTGAATAATTAACTACGGGTGTGAAACTTCACCAAGTGAAAGCTCTCCCAAAAGTAGGTGAATGAGTTATTTGAGAAAAATTGGCTATCTGCAATACTTTTAGAGATAATTCACATTTACTCATTTTGATTAGGTGAGTAATTAGCTACGGGTCTGGAACTTCACCATGTGAAAGCTCTCCCAAAAGTAGATGAATGAGTTATTTGATAAAAATTGGATATCCGCAATACTTTTAGAGATAATTAGCATTTACTCATTTTGAGGAGGTGAATAATTGGCTACGGGTCTGAAACTTCACCAAGTGAAAGCTCTTCCAAAAGTAGGTGAATGAGTTATTTAAGAAAAATTGGATATCCCCAATACTTTTAGGGATAATTCACATTTACTCATTTTGAGTAGGTGAGTAATTAGCTACGGGTCTGGAACTTCACCATGTGAAAGCTCTCCCAAAAGTAGATGAATGAGTTATTTGATAAAAATTGGATATCCGCAATACTTTTAGAGATAATTCACATTTACTCATTTTGAGTAGGTGAATAATTAGCTCGGGGTCTGAAAGTTCACCATGTGAAAGCTCTCCCAAAAGTAGATGAAGCAGTTATTTGAGAAAAATTATGTCATTATTTTGCCACAAATTAGAAAATAGCTATTACTCACTTATGGCATGCAATAGAACCCCAAACTATATGCATTTACCCTACAGTCACAATTTCAAAGTAGGTATTACTCGGCTATCCAATGTGCAACAGGTCTGAAACTTTACTATGTCATAGGTTATCAAAAACTAGATGAATAACATATTTGAAAATATTTCCCTAACTTTAATACTTTTGAAGATATTTGACATTTACTTATGTCGTTATTTTGCTACAAATAAGAAAATAGCTATTACTCACTTATGGCATGCAATACAACCCCAAAATATATACCATCTTATAGTTAAGGACAAAGTAGCTGAACAACATATTTGAAGAAAAAGCTGTAACTGCAATAGTTTTGGAGTTACAATGGATTTACTCAACAGTCACAATTTCAAAGTAGCTATTACTTAGCTATGCAATGTGCAACAGGTCTGAAACTTTACTATGTGATAGCTTACAAAAAAGTAGATAATGACATATTTGAAAAGAATTCCGTAACTTTAATACTTCTGAAGATATTTGACATTTACTTATGTCATTATTTTGCTACTAATAAGAAAATAGCTATTACTCACTTATGGCATGCAATACAACCCCAAACTACATGCCAGCTTATAGCTAAGGACAAAGTAGCTGAACACCAGATTTGAAGAAAAAGCTGTAACTGCAATAGTTTTGGAGTTACAATGGATTTACTCAACAGTCACAATTTCAAAGTAGCTATTACTTAGCTATGCAATGTGCAACAGGTCTGAAACTTTACTATGTGATAGCTTACAAAAAAGTAGATGAATGACATATTTGAAAAGAATTCCGTAACTTTAATACTCCTGAAGATATTTGACATTTACTTATGTCATTATTTTGCTACTAATAAGAAAATAGCTATTACTCACTTATGGCATGCAATAGAACCCCAAACTACATGCCAGCTTATAGCTAAGGACAAAGTAGGTGAACAACATATTTTACGAAAATATTGTAACTGCAATAGTTTTGGAGTTACAATGGATTTACTCAACTGTAGAATTTCAAAGTAGCTATTACTCAGCTATCCAATGTGCAACAGATCTGAAACTTTACTATGTGATAGCTTATGAAAAAGTAGATGGATAACATATTTGAAAAGAATTCCCTAACTTTAATACTTTTGAAGATATTTGACATTTACTTATGTCATGATTTTGCTACAAATAACAAAATAGCTATTACTTATGGCATGCAATAGAACCCCAAACTATGTACCATCTTATAGCTAAGGACAAAGTAGCTGAACAACATATTTTAGGAAAATACTGTAACTGCAATTGTTTTGGAGTTACAATGGCTTTACTCAACAGTCAGAATTTCAAAGTAGCTATTACTTAGCTATGCAATGTGCAACAGGTCTGAAACTTTACTATGTGATAGCTTACAAAAAAGTAGATGGATAACATATTTGAAAAGAATTCCCTAACTTTAATACTTTTGAAGATATTTGACATTTACTTATGTCATGATTTTGCTACAAATAACAAAATAGCTATTACTCACTTATGGCATGCAATAGAACCCCAAACTATGTACCATCTTATAGCTAAGGACAAAGTAGCTGAACAACATATTTTAGGAAAATACTGTAACTGCAATAGTTTTGGAGTTACAATGGCTTTACTCAACAGTCAGAATTTCAAAGTAGCTATTACTTAGCTATCCAAGGTGCAACAGGTCTGAAACTTTACTATATAGCTTACCAAAAAGTAGATGGACAACATATTTGAAAAGATTTCCCTAACTTCAACACTTTTGAAGATATTTGACATTTACTTCTTCTGTTATTTAGCTACAAATGAGGAAATAGCTATTACTCACTTATGGCAAGCAATAGAACCCCAAACTATGTACCATCTTATAGCTAAGAACAAAATAGCTGAACAACATATTTTAGGAAAATACTCCAACTGCAATAGTTTTGGAGTTACAATGGCTTTACTCAACAGTCAGAATTTCAAAGTAGCTATTACTCAGCTATCCAAGGTGCAACAGGTCTGAAACTTTACTATGTCATAGCTTACCAAAAAGTAGATGGACAACATATTTGAAAAGATTTCCCTAACTTTAATACTTTTGAAGATATTTGACATTTACTTCTTCTGTTATTTAGCTACAAATGAGGAAATAGCTATTACTCACTTATGGCAAGCATCAGAACCCCAAAGTATGTACCATCTTATAGCCAAGAACAAAGTAGCTGAACACCATATTTTAGGAAAACACTCTAACTGCAATACTTTTTTAGTTACAATAGCTTTACTCAACAGTCAGAATTTCAAAGTAGCTATTACTCAGCTATCCAAGGTGCAACAGGTCTGAAACTTTACTATGTCATAGCTTACCAAAAAGTAGATGGACAACATATTTGAAAAGATTTCCCTAACTTTAATACTTTTGAAGATATTTGACATTTACTTCTTCTGTTATTTAGCTACAAATGAGGAAATAGCTATTACTCACTTATGGCAAGCAATAGAACCCCAAACTATGTACCATCTTATAGCTAAGAACAAAGTAGCTGAACACCATATTTTAGGAAAACACTCTAACTGCAATACTTTTTTAGTTACAATAGCTTTACTCAACAGTCAGAATTTCAAAGTAGCTATTACTCAGCTATCCAAGGTGCAACAGGTCTGAAACTTTACTATGTCATAGCTTACCAAAAAGTAGATGGACAACATATTTGAAAAGATTTCCCTAACTTTAATACTTTTGAAGATATTTGACATTTACTTCTTCTGTTATTTAGCTACAAATGAGGAAATAGCTATTACTCACTTATGGCAAGCAATAGAACCCCAAACTATGTACCATCTTATAGCTAAGAACAAAGTAGCTGAACAACATATTTTAGGAAAACACTCTAACTGCAATACTTTTTTAGTTACAATAGCTTTACTCAACAGTCAGAATTTCAAAGTAGCTATTACTCAGCTATCCAAGGTGCAACAGGTCTGAAACTTTACTATGTCATAGCTTACCAAAAAGTAGATGGACAACATATTGGAAAAGATTTCCCTAACTTTAATACTTTTGAAGATATTTGACATTTACTTCTTCTGTTATTTAGCTACAAATAAGGAAATAGCTATTACTCACTTATGGCAAGCAATAGAACCCCAAACTGTGTACCATCTTATAGCTAAGGACAAAGTAGCTGAACAACATATTTTAGGAAAACACTCTAACTGCAATACTTTTTTAGTTACAATAGCTTTACTCAACAGTCAGAATTTCAAAGTAGCTATTACTCAGCTATCCAAGGTGCAGCAGGTCTGAAACTTTACTATGTTATAGCTTACCAAAAAGTAGATGGACAACATATTTGAAAAGATTTCCCTAACTTCAATACTTTTGAAGATATTTGACATTTACTTCTTCTGTTATTTAGCTACAAATGAGAAAATAGCTATTACTCACTTATGGCATGCAATGGGACCCCAAACTATGTACCATCTTATAGCTAAGGACAAAGTAGCTGAACAACATATTTGAAGAAAAAGTTGTTACTGCAATAGTTTTTGAGTTATGAGCCCTTTACTCAAAGTAGCTAAGATTGCTATTACTCACTTATCTTTAGGCCTAAGTCAATAAAACCCAAAATTTTTTCAAGGGCATGAAAATTCATTGGGACAATTAATTTACAAAAAATCTGTAGCTGTAGTAGTTTTGGAGAAATCTGCGTGACTAACTAACGCACGCACACACGCACGCACACACAGACATCATTTCATAATCTCCCTCCCGGGCTAAAGCCCGGCGGGAGATAATAAAGAGTATATAGAGAGCTTTCCTAAAAATAAAGAGTAGTGCCTGAAATAAAGAGTAATAAAGAGTAATTTTCCATTTTGCCAAAAATAAAGAGTACTCTTTACTAGTGCTGTAACGAGTTGAACGAAACTCGAGTCGTAACTCGATGGGCGATATTTGGGGATGACATCGGTTTACGAAATTTAAACTCGAGTTTTTAAGAAATATATAATGGTATACTAATCTTGTTACAAACTACCACTTTTGCAATTTTTTAACCATAAAGACGTAAAAATCAATGAGCAATGGTCGTTTTTTTTTTATTTCCCTGATTTACGTGACTGTTTCATAAAGTGCTCATATATATCTGTACGTAATGGCGGATCCCTTAATGACAATATTTGGACATTGTTATTTTATTTATATTTGTGTCATTTACTCGAGTTCAACTCGCATCTAACAGGCGATCCTCGATCTACAGAAATCACTAATGATTACAGCCCTACTCTTTACAATATAGCGTGAAGTGGCAACCCTGCGGTTTGCAGTAAAAACGACCGATAATACTGCTCAGCCAGTGAAGTTCGTCACCTACATTTTATGACAATATTAAACAGTTTTTACTGGGGTCGGGCTAAATACCGTAAGGAGGGAAATGCCGCAAGGAGATGGAAATACCGCAAGGAGATTAAAATGGGACTATAATGGCTTGAAATGGACTTTGTCAGTGTAAATTTTTAATTCAACTTTATTCAAATTGCAAAGTAACTACATGACAACTATATGACATGCAAAGTTATTTGATCTATGTCATCTTTTAATGATGGAAATACCGCAAGGAGATGTCCTAAGCTAATTCACTGAAATACTACTGTTAAAAACAAAACAATTTAGACACAATAATTACAAGTACAATGCAATAAAAGTAAGAAACAAAGTTCTACACTAAACTAACTAAATTCACTCCATACTACCACTATAAACAAGGTAAATTGAAGAAATAATTGTTACAAGTATGTCAAAACATTCAACTGCATTGGTGATAGCCTCAGTATTACAAACTGCACAGGGATAGTGAACAATTTCAATTGGAATGGGCAAATACTGCTTGAACCTTTTAGCTGAAGGTTTATTACTATCCTTCCTTCCCTTCATTTTGAAAACTCTAGTAAACTCTAGACAACTGTAACTCTAGTAGAAGTCCAATAAAAAACAAAAGCCTTTCCTTGACAATAATTGACACTCTTAGTAAGAGTGATAATGCTCAACTGCATATAATGGCTTGAACTGATTTGTTGTGGAAAACTTGGCCCCTTATATACACAGGAATGCACCTTTAAATTACAATTAATAAATTGTTTAAAACACAACTGATTAACTTATCTCAATGGGCTAAACAGAATGACAATCCATAATTCTAATAATAAGGAATTAACAGATGTGACATTTATGCTCACTTTCATACCTATAAGTGGGATTGTATGAAATTGCTATTGGGGTAGCCAGCCAATTTCCCAGATGTAATCACAAACACATTTGGAGTTTAGAATTCTAAAACCCTAACCTAATTAGCTGTTCAATAGGGCCCCCTTGTGAATTTTATTTTAATGGAAATATGACCAGAAAAAGCACCAAGAGAGAAGTACTGAGTACTACCAGTACACATCTAAGCAGGTTTTAGAGTGCAATGAACTCTGTTAATTATACCAAGTTTGTTACATCTTACAACAAGTGAAAAAGTGCTGGGAAATATCATTATTACATCTTAAAACATGTGAAAAAGTGCTGTGAAATCTCCTTGCGGTATTTCCCTCCTTGCGGTATTTAGCCCTGCCGTTTTTACTGTCCAGTTATGGCATACTGCTCAGCTACCCAAGTTCGTCACCTACCCAAGTTCGTCACTTGCATTTTTTGACAATATAAAAGCCTCTTCACAATTATCTATCATTGTACAGTTGTACATTATTATTAGTAGTATGCATTCCATTTGTTTTGGTATCATTGTTGCTTATCCTTAACAATTTTTAAGGTGGGTGACAAACTTGGGTAGCTGAGCAGTATATGTATACCTTGCCATTGAAAGAAGCTATTCCATTCATTTAAATGTGAATATTGCCTGTCCTTGAGCATTTTTATGGCAGGTGACGAAATTCACTGGCCGACCAGTACTCAGTAGAGATAAAATGTTAAAATATAAAGCTGTGAAACAAATGTAACGAAATGTATCTCAGTTATTAATTGTAGTGTATATCATTTGATAATCTGATGGTCAAAGAATAAAATATAAAGCTGTAAATCTAAGTTAAATATTAACTACAGCATGGGCGTTTACTGGTAGGAAGCCACTAGGCGCCAAGCAGTATGCTGGTGACAAAAAAGTGAGATTCGAACACGACAGCAGGAGCGACCCACGAAGCCGGTATAGTGGATGATCGTAAAGTCGATCACTTAAGGGAGACCTACATAAAGAGTGATTGTTTTCACTTAATAAAATCAAAATCAACTTTAAATATTAAGGTACATTGAAAAATATGACTTTATAAAGCAAATAAACCAACAAACCACTGCAAGAAAAAAGACTGTCATTTTAAGATTGCTCATTAAGTCGATCACCCAGTACCACCACTTTAATTGGGCTCAACAAGATGAAAGATTTATTACAAGATTATCCATTATATCCATCAAACAAAAATTTGTACACAGATTTTGCATTAGTTGTATTATAATAAACTGGATTGCTTTGTTCTGTACTGAGGCAATATTTTAGTGTTTATTTCAGAAAATATAAAAATACATCTCCTTGGAACACATTGCACAAGTATTTTTGTAGAATAAATTCATGAAAAGGATGTCTGTTTATTTGCAAATTCAAATGAAGTTCACTATGTGAGGTAAGGCTGTCAATGCTGACTGATCGACTTCATGAGCATATCGACATTACGATCATCTACTATATATTCAAGTACGTATGCCAATCATCAGAATTTCAGTTTTTACAGTTATGTACATCCCAAAAATATTCTTTAATAGTTTCAATGTGAAAGACTACAGCCTAAAACATTTGTACATACCAAGAAGGCAACCCAGCAAATCCCTTGTCAGCACAAAACAAACCTCGCAACTTTTCTGAACATACTAAATTTCATCCAATGTACATAGTGCGAAAATAGGTATGTATAAATATTTTCGAAAATAGTATGTATAACTGATGTCTCTATCTGATGTCTATTCTATTCAGTTGTTAAAATGTCATTTATATTAGGTCCATAGCTATGTCATAGCTATTAGTGTATATTCTCTTTTGTCACTTCATATTGATATATCTATGTATGTATATATGTATATTTAAATTCAAATACTGTATTAATCCTAAAACTAAGAGTAAACTAATCTCATAATGGTTTAGGAAGTGGGTGTTAGCAGTTATAAGTTTTTAACTTCAGCTATCAACCTTTTCACATAAATTCTGAGTTGTATATTGGAATTTATGGTTTATGATTATTTCATTGTAAAATATTTATTAAATGTACGCATGTATACCTATACAGAATTGAAATAAATATTATTACTATAATTATTATTAGTGCGAAAATAGGGAGCCAGGAGAAAAGTCTTTACTTGGATAGCCAATAGGAGAAAACCCTCATGAGAAAAAATGTGTTCAGTTTGTGGAGAAAGGCACTGATCTTATTTTGGAGCCCCTGGAGAAAATAAGAAGAAATCATCTGATGCCATGTAAGAAATCCATTTTGTAAAACTTGATAAATGAAACAGAGTTTGATAAATAACTTATAACTATTCAAAAGACAAAGTGTGAACAAACATATCAGTAAAGTAATATGCTTTCTCATAGTAGTAGGATATTAGGAATATACTCCAAAATACTGGTGAGGTATCAAATATATTTAGAGACAAACCTATCATGGACTCTCTAACCTAAGAGATAAACTTACATCAGCCAAAATCACATTTCCAGCCATAGATTCACCCACCACTAAACACACACTCACAGCAGTGTGTACCGGATTGGGTAAATGCACTTATTGTCCAAAAATTTTAAAAATACTGGACAAAAATGAAAATAGTACCAAATATCACAGAGACCATGAATTATTTTGTATTTGGGCACTCCCCAAACTCAATCCAGCAGGCATCAACATGTTTGCATGAGCTTTAGTGCCTTTTGAATGCACCCCTTACCCAAGTGCCATCTTAATCCCTACTGATCAGTAAACTTGAAAAATTTTATATGATAAAGATTTCCAGTAATAAGTGTAGGACAAATACAGGTAAAACACTTCACAGAAATGGGCAATATTACTTACACTTACTGAAAATGCAATGCTTGATTGCCTCTTACAGTTATATTATTACCTTAACATTTATGATCAGTAATCTGTGTATAAAATATGGGTTCAAGCACTTTTAAAAGTATATAAATGCAAATGCAAATACATTTCAATTTTCAAATGCAAGTGAAATTCTTTTGTTTTCTACAAATGCAAGTGCAAATACTTTTCAAGGTATATCAAAAACTTTTCAAATACTTAAAATTATATATAAAGGTACACAAATATGTCATATGAGAACATTTTAACACACATTAAATGGAAATTGGAGATTGCAAAAGATGTAATCTGTAAGAAGTGTCACATTATAAAACCAAGTAATGATAACAGTAAAAGAAATCATCGTTAATTTAATATAGTGGGAACGAGTGACAAAAATCGTATTTTATCAAAAAACAATTGAAGAGAAAATAAACTGTGCTTTAAATTTATTTAGCAACCTTTGGAGATATTTCTTTCTAATGAAGCAACTTTGCTTATGAAGGACTTCACCTTTAAATTCCAGTAGTGACATTTTAACTTTCAGGTGATTGATGGGATTTGTGGCTGTTTTTGTTGATTTCACATTTGCATATCACGATGGGTAGTTTTATGGGCAGAGGAAACCAGTACATACAGTTGGTAAAGGTTCTGTACTGTAAACTGCCAACCAACAGCTAGCAACTACTAGCTTTCCCACATAGGTCGGGCGGGATTCAAACTCCGATCTCAAAGGTTGGAGGCGAGAGTGCTGTTTCTGTTGAACAAGTGAATTCATTTTAACAATACTCACATCTTACACTTTCCTTATTCATCACTTACATTCATAACAGGAAAATGATGTCTAAAATTGGGTTGAATCTTTCCTGACAACTTGAATCTTGTTAATAATCATTTACTAAATGTTTGCTTTAATTTAATTTGCACTTATGTATCTTTGGACAAATCTTTGGTCACGTGATTCAGATTTGGTTAGAACACAGTTAATCAGTCTCTGGATTATTGACTTTTTTATGTGGTAAAGGTTTTGTATATGGTGTACTTTTTGGACAATCTAGTTTTGTATATTGTCAGGACCCTATTGTGTGAGTTGCAGACATTTATAACTTGTATCTTGCTTATTACTTGAAGTTTAAAAATTCCTTCTATATTTATTCATGTACTTTTATACTTGAATGAATCACAATACTTCCTTTCAAAGCTAATTGATATTTCTCTGGGAGTGTTTCATTCTGTTAATTACCTTGTTGTGGTTTGTTGATGTAATTCTAATAAATTAATTGTGTTTACTGAGCCTTACACAAATTGATTGTTAATCTTGTGTGCATTCTAAAGTTTTTCATTTAGCACACAAAAGCTTTCTATGTTGGCAAGGTCACTAACTCACTAAATTGTTATACTGTTGGTGTGGTCTTGGTGTATCTTTTTTCATTGTGACAGCTCATTTAGTACCCTTTAAAGATCTTGTTTTGTAGAGTAAAATTTTAGTGTTGGCAAAATCACACATTCCTTAAATTGGTAACTAATTATGTGTATACTCATCTTGTGACACACTTTGAGATTCCTGTCCAGGGTTTGACACTTTGGATTAAACATCTTTAACCTTTTTATGTTAATTTCTGTTCTTTTAAAGTTACATAACTTAGCCCTTGATAGCTTATTGTCTATTTCTAGGATTCTAGTATCTGTCATATTATAAACTTATTAACAGGGTACCCTAGTTACTTTAAATTTGTGGGATCCCCTTATTGTTGCAAATATCCTAGATTGTTTTTTTTTTTTTTTTTTAACTGAAACCGGCTTAGGTGGAAAAACGTGGATGACTATTGTCTCCTTACTTATTAACCACAACTTACTTGTGCTAAGATGTCAATGGTACATTCTCAATTCTCTGCTGATGCAGTAGAACCTGTCTTCTTCAAGAGTAAAGACTTCAGTAGCAATAGACAGGAATCTCTGAGACCTTATGATGTATGTGTTGCAGTGTCAAATATTGTAGGCCAGAACAATGTTGAAGGTGCCCAAAACATCAACAGTATTTGGAGAGTTTATACTAGCTCAAGGGAAAGTCGTGTGAATCTTCTCATGAGGGGGTCGCTAACAGTCAAAGGTAGACAAGTCAACTTATATGACAAGAACCCCGGCCTTTTATACAATCAATCAGACAACATTGAGCGTGTTACTGTGAAGGAGCTGCCACTCTCTGTTGCCAACTCTGAAGTGGAAGCCTATCTCTTAGGCAAAGAGATAGCAACAGTTTCTGCTGTTAAATACTCCAAGGCTAGAGATGATAATGGGGATTTGACAAACTTCAAAACAGGTGATCGTTTTGTGTTTGTAAAGGGCCCGGTATTGCCACTATTGCCAAGAAAAGATGATATTGCAGATTTCAAATGCCGTATTTTCCACGATGGACAATTCAAACCGAACTGTAAAGTTTGTAATACCGTGGGTCATCTCGATGGTGATGAGGACTGCCCCTCCAAGAACACAGGGCCATCAGTTATTCCCTTTCACTCTCACAATAATGTTTTGTCCAATTTCTATCCCTGCAAAATTGAGGTAGACAATCAAGTTTTCAACTCAGTGGAGCATGGATATCAGTATTACCAAGCTTGTGCAGCTGGAATGCATGACTTGGCTGATGAAATTAAAAAAGCACCACATGCAGGTAAAGCTAAGGGTCTTAGCAAAAGGATTCCTTCAGAATTTCGTGAGAACTGGGAAAAGATAAATACAGACAAGATGAAAGAATTAATAACTGCTAAAGCTACCCAAGTGCCAGAATTTGAACAAGCCCTGTTTGAGTCTGAAGAATGTGTGTTGGCTGAGGCTACCCCAGATAAGTTTTGGGCTAGTGGTCTTTCTGGTGAGACTACACGTAAAACGCACCCAGACTCCTGGCCTGGCTTAAATACGCTTGGAAAGCTGTTGATGGATATAAGGGACAACTTCCTTTTAGATCAATCTGGAGCAGAAAATGATGAAGATGTCTTGAATGTAGAAAGCTCAACACCTGACTCCCTCTTTCAGGAAGAGTTCCCACCACTTGTTAGTGCTGGAGAGCATAATAAGGCATCTACGGGCAAGGACATACTCAGCAAGACTAATGTCACAGATACAAAAGCAACCTCCTCTACCAGTGCTACTTCTTCACAACCCGCAGCAAAGAACCCTCCTAAACTGATCCAAAAAACTTTGACTGAAACTACCAGGGCAAATGCTCCGACAAAGGAATCCTCTAACAGACAATCAAAACCGGAGAAAAGGAAACCATCGAAAACCCCTGAAAAGGAAAAATTGAACAAGCTGAAAAAGTTCATAAGTAAAAAGTAAATAATCTCAGTGGTGGCACAGATTTGATGCCATAGCCTTTGATAATTTTTAAAAATGGCTGGAAATTGTAAAATAACTTGTTGTAGTTTAAACGTTCGAGGACTTAGAAATGATAAAAAAAGAAATGTTGTGTCACATTGGGCTGTAAAAAAGTCCTTTAATGCAATATTTTTGCAAGAAACTTTCATTACTGAGAACTTGTCAAGTCTTTTTGAAAATTCTGTACAGCATTTAGGAAAAGTTTATCAAAGTCTATCAAATTCTAATCACAGTAAAGGAGTGGCGATTATTTTAACAAACAACTTTCCTGAGTATAGTCTGATTGATAAACAAACAGATGAAGAAGGTAGAATAGTTCTTTTAAATATAAAGTTACTTTTTAATAATGAAATCTACACTCTCATGAATGTATATGCCCCAAATGATACACAACATCGTATAAATTTCCTGAAAAAAATAAACAAGTTTATAAATCAGCACGCAAAAAATGATAAGAACATTATAATTTGTGGTGACTTCAACACCTGTGAAAATCGCAATGACCGAGCATCACGAAAATTGGATCAATCCTGTGAACACTTTAGACACCTGAAAATATCAAACAACTTTACAGACTCATATAAACTTAAAAATCCAAACAAAAATAAATATACGTATGTGCATTCAGCGCAACCTGAAAGAAATAGTAGAATAGATTATATAGTTACAAGTAGCAACCTGGTAGAATTCATAATAAATAGCGATATATGTATAGCACCAGCACCAGATCACAAGGCAGTACATACAACTTTAGATATACAAAAAAATAGTCGAGGCAGGGGACTTTGGAAGCTTAACAATGCTATACTTGATGAAGATGATTATAAAGTATTAATACAACAGCTCGTTGCTGAAACTAAGGCGGAATATTTTAGACATATTCCCAACCAGAAATTGTTTGATTTAATCAAACTAAGAATAAAGGAGCAAACAATTCGTTACTGTGTGAAACGATCCAAATATTTAAAATGTGAAAACGATTATTTAGAAAAAGCACTAGAAAATTTAGATAATAAATTACAATTATCCACTGATATGGCGTTAAAAATTGAATTGCAAGAAAAACGAAACCTGATTAAAAAGAAACTTGACAAAAAATTATATGGTATCACACATGCTGCTTTTGTAAGGTCTCGAAGTAAATGGATAGAGGAGGGGGAAAAAAGTACATCGTACTTTATAAATCTTGAAAAAACCCGTCAAAACAATAACAGAATCACGAAATTAATTGACATCAATAGTAAAAAACAATACAATTCAGATAAAGATATTTTAAAACATTGTGCATCCTTCTACTCCAAACTATATACAAGTAACAACCCACGACAGGATCATATTGATGAATATTTGGCCGAACTTCAGCATTTACCTTTTCTATCAGATAAAGATCATTTAATCTGCGAGGGTAAAGTAAGTGTTTTAGAATGTGAACAAGCTCTGAAAGGTATGAAAAATAACAAGTCACCAGGATATGATGGACTGACAGTGGAGTTTTATAAAACTTTTTGGCAAGACTTATCCGATTTGATGATAAACTCTTTTAATGAATCCTTTCATGATGGCAAGCTCTCTGAAATGCAAAACACATCGGTACTTTCATTGATTCACAAGAAAAATGAACGCACTTATTTAAAAAACTACAGGCCGATTAGTCTGACAAATGTAGATTATCGTATTCTCGCTTTTGCCCTGTCAATGCGCTTGCAAAAAGTTATCACAAAAATAATCTCAACAGAACAAACTGGATACATTAAAAAACGGTTCATTGGTACAAACATCAGAGCTATACTTGATGTATGTGAGAATATTGAAGCCAATAATTCTGCCGGAATACTTCTTTTAGACTTTGAAAAAGCCTTTGACAGTGTGGAATGGACTTTCTTATTTTCTATTCTTAAAAAATTCAACTTTGGCAAAGAGTTCATTCAATGGATAAAAATTTTGTATACAGGACCAAAAGCTATCTTAAAAAATAATGGATACCTGTCAAATAAAATTAATATTAAACGTGGAATAAGACAGGGCTGTCCAGTGTCTGCCTTACTTTTTACCTTGGTAATAGAGATATTGTCATATAAAATACATAATGACACTTCACTGCATGGTGTAGTTGCAAAAGTAGGCCAAAAAAGTCTTGAATATAAATCGTTTCAATATGCAGATGACATAAGTATATTTCTTCAAATTGAATCTGATTTGCAAAAAGTACTTGAGCTTATTTCAAAATTTACTGAAGTAGCTGGACCAAAATTAAACAAGTCAAAAACAGAAGGTATATGGCTAGGTCATTATAAGGACAGACAAAGTTTTAACTGTAATGTAGCGGGCATAAAATGGCCAACCGAGCCAGTGAGATGTCTAGGAATATATATTGGAAATGATAAAAAAGAATGCAACAAATTAAATTGGGACAAAAAGTTAGAAAACATAAAGAAAAAATTATCTTCTTGGCAAAAGAGAAAACTTACCATTTTTGGGAAAGTTACTGTTATAAAATCATTATTGATACCCCAATTACTATTTTCTGCACATTTTTTAGACATACCAACTGGATACATTAAAGAGGTTAACAAAGTTTTTTATAAGTTTTTATGGAATAGTCATGACAGAATAAAAAGAAATACATTAATTGCTGATATTAATGAAGGAGGTATACAAATGATGGATATTGAATCACAATTTGAAGCACGCAAGGCCTCCTGGGTTGTAAAATTGATAAATTCAAATGAGTCTTGGGGTTTTTTAGGAAATATATATCTGAATTTACTTGAAAACCACAATATTCTTAGGCTAAATTTCACTGAGAAAAGCCATTTTCCTCTGCTACAAAAATTACCTCCTTTCTATCAAGATGTAATTACTTCTTTTAATAAGTCAAAAATTTGTCCATTACCGTTAAATAAGGGTGAACTGCTGCAACAGGTTATATGGGGCAACAGACACCTGACATATTGGTCCAAAGAACTCAAACATAAAGTAACACCTTATTTCAAAGAATGGGCACTTGCAGGAATTACGCATGTGCAAGATATCAAATTTATAAATGGGAAAATAGATTGTGGTTATATATATGAAAAGGTGAAAAACAAAAGAAATATATTTCATGAAATAAGTATCCTCAACAAAGTATTATCGCCATTTAAGGATAAGATTGGTATGCATATACCTGTTTCGAGCAGCAACAATATCTTCCCTCTATATAAGCTGAATGAAAAAAATTTGCAAATAAATGATAAAAAATCAAAGTTCTTTTATAAAAATATCATTACACAAAAAATTGAAATTCCTTTCCAAGAGAATTACTGGAAGAAAACATTAGAAAGTGAGAACTTAAAATTTAACATAATATATTCCAATAAAATAAAACACATTAAAGATACAAAAATTGCTGAATTCAATTACAAGGTACTGCACTGTATTCTGCCTTGTTTTGATAATTTAAAAAAGTGGAAAATTTTGGAATATGACTCATGTCCTCTTTGTCATGTCAAACATGATATTGTACACTTGCTTTTTTCTTGTGTTAAAGCAAAAGAAATATGGAAACATGTTGGTATGATATTTGATATGAATATAACACTTTACAATATTGTTGGTGTTTCGAATATCAGTCCCAATTTTGATTGGTTCTTATCTTTTCTATCATATTGTATATACAAAGAGTGGTTGTGTCATTATACAGACCTAGATATTTGGTGTAATGTCAATGTGTTAAGTTATGTAAAATCATGTGTAGAAATTCAAAAAGATATCTATAGAAATTTAGACAATGATTTTGCTGATATTGTAAAATGTTTTGAAAGATTTACTCTTATGGTCAAATAAATGAACAATTGATTGCCATATGATGAAAACAGTTTGTCCATAAATATATTTTTAAATGTATATGCCTTCAGTGATATTTACTTTAAAAAAGTGCCTGATTCTTTATAGACAACTGTGTTCAATAAAATACTTGTTAGTGTATAGTGATATATTTGCAATTGCAATGAATCTAAGTCACGTGACCATTCTATACTTCCGCTTGCATTTATAGAAGGCATGTGACAACTGAATTCTGATGGTTAAAAAAAAAAAAAAAAAAAAAAAAAAATCTTTGGACAAATCCATAACAATGTAACTAAAACTTGAAGGTTGACTTTTGTGCAAGCAGGGTGATGGTTTATTTTTAAACCCGTTGATGTTAATTCCTTGTTAATGGAGCTGTTCCACTAAATCCGACCTGAAACCAACCCTTGGACTCTAGGGTCAGTTAGCTGAGTCAGGGATCCATTTTAAAACAATTTTGAAGAAAGCACAAATCCTATAATAATCTTCAGCAACTTCAAAACAATTTTTTTAAATGTCTGACAGTAAATATCAAAATTTGTAAACCTTCAGATTTTATTCATCTTTTGAAATGGATTTAAGTTAAAAAGTTTACAAAAATTAAATTTTTTTCTTTTAAATTTTCAAAATATTTCTTACTTCAAAACATTCTGAAGCATTAAAATCATTTTAAAACTGTAAAAAAATTCTCAAAGGTCAAAAGTCAAAGGTCAAAATCATTTGACAATTGTCAAAGTTTATCAAAAGTCAAAGTCTTTTTCCAATTGCAATTTATTAAAACCCAGTTACAATTTGTGAAGTTGCTATAAGGTCGACAAGTGTGTTTCAAATCTTAAAAATTTTGTCAAAGGTCAACATATTTTTAAAAATTTACAAGTTTTATGAGATTTCCATGTATTTTGGAAGTTCCAAAGTTTTTAGGTCCACATTTGAAGGGTTTTTTTAACTTCAAATTTTCAATCTCTCACTCACTTATTCACTCATTTTGTTTGTTTTTGGATCATGTGTTTGGTGTGGGGCAGTGTAATGTTTTATGTTTGTTTCTTACATCTATATGTGCCTGTGAATAGGGAAATTTAAATACTCACAATGACAATGATAATCACATATATACTCTGTCTAAAATTTTTATCTAAATCAATCTAATCAATCCATTCTATTTAAAATCTATTTACAAAGTTAACTATGGTGAAAATAAAACAAGTTTCATCAAAAATGGTACACTGTTTTGGGAAATAAATGAATAGCAAGTTGTAATATAGGAGAGAAAAGGAAATAATAAATACAGCTTTTTCAAGAATTTGTTGTGACCATTTCAGTCATAATACTTTCAACAAAATCCCAGAATTATAAGAAATTTCTCACACAGGGCTGCCAGTGTTAATAAGTATGAAAGACTTTGTGACAAATTTCAGGTAATACATCTTCAGGTAAGGCTTGAGATAGTCTTGACCCCACAGGCTTTAAAGGCTGTGAGGATATTGTTTTCACCTATGGCTTCCGGCTGAACAGGCCAGCAGCTGAGCGGGCAATAGGAACAATAACCTCCTCCAGCTAGTTGTAGCTCAGAAACAGTGAGGTGTAGGAAGTATTCTTCCATATACTTGTTTCCACTTTGAGAGCTATTTATTTCAATTTTTATATTCTTCAATGAATACATTTTTTTGATAAATATCGTATATCCTTATCTTAGCAAATATGCTCCTCCCCTTTATACTTGGATTAGTTATGTTTTTCTTTCTGTTGTCTATTTGTTTTTATTTTTATATTTGTTTTACTTGTGATGAGCTACTTTTTTATTGTTATTTCTTCTGTGTGACAGATGCAATGAAATAATTCTAAGGCATGGTATGTTAATTGAAGGTTTGTGCATATCTCTTGTCAACATAGTTTTGGTGGCTTCATTTGGTTACACCTACATTAATAATACTTTATATGACGATTCCAAAAAAAGTTTCAGGGCTTGAGAGACAAATGTAAAAGGATAGATGTTCTAAATTATTTCAATGATCTTAATCCCAGCATACTCTGTTTACAGGATACCCATTTGATTCAAACTGATGAAAATGACTTAAGTGTACTGTGTGGTGCAGAATTTTTCATTTCTGGTTCCAAAACTAACTCTAGAGGTGTTGCCATTCTTATAAAAAACAATTTTGAATATAAAATTCATGATATCCAACGTGACTTTGATGGCAAACCTCCTCATACTTGATCTTAACATACCTTCCATATCAGTTAGATTCATTAATATATATGCCCCACACTTAGATACTCCAGCTTTTTTTCAAAATCTGACAGAAATTATAGCGCAAAACAAACAAGATTACTTGGTGATATGTGGTGATTTTAATTTATTTATGAATCCATATTTAGATAGCTATAATTATGTGAACATCAATAACACAAAATCAAGAAATTTAGCTCAAAAAAAAGCAGAGGCTATTCAAGAAAAGAAACTGTTGAAAGATATCAACAGTATTGAAAATTCAAGCTCAACATATGTTTTACTAGATACTCTAGAGGCGAAAAAGAGGAATTATTAAATCTACGGAAAAAATATTAATGGAAAATATGGTAAGATCAAGAGTAAATTGGCTACAAAATGAGAGAAACCGTCAAAATACTTCTGTAGTCTCGAATGCCAAAAATTTATTGATAAAACAATTAAAAGGGTTGTCTTCAGAATGGTCAAAGTCAAAGTCAAAGTTGGGGTTTTATGTCCCGTTCAACAGCCAGGGTCATATTGGGACAGGTCCTCAGAATTGCCACTTGTGGGACTCGAACCCACAGAGGTGACAGCCTATGATTAGATGCCAAACTTGCTAACCACTAGGCCACTGAGGACCTGTCTTCAGAATGGTAAAACAATTACAGAACAAGTTGGTATTTGACACTATGTAAAAAATTTTATGCTAATTAATTTCAAAGTAAAGATAAAGAAATACCAGATATAAAGTTTACAGAAATTTTTAAAAATTACCCCATCACTAAACTGTCTGAATCAGAAGCATCATCACTGGAAGGACATTTAAAACATCAGAACTCAGTACTGCATTAAAAAATGAAAATAATAAAACACCAGGTGTCTTAAATTACAGTTATTCTAAAGGAAAAGTGTCTATATCATTACATCAGTCAATAATTAATTGCATTCCAAAAGGTGATAAAAATAGAGAAGAGGTCTCGGAGGACGAGGTACTAAAAATCATCAAAAATTCCCCTACAAAATCATGTCTTTTAGATCCAGTCCCTACTTTTCTTTTGAAAGATTGTGTGGAAATTTTACTCCCGTCAATTACAAAACTTGTCAATCTGTCATTGGCTGAGGGTGTATTTCCTCAAAAATTCAAGAAGGCAGTTGTCACTCCTCTCATTAAGAAAGCATCACTTCCAAATGAGGATTTGCAAAATTATCGACCGGTTTCAGGACTATGTTTCATGTCAAAATTGGTGGAGCGTGTAGTTGTTAAACAGCTCATGCAACATATCAATAGTAACAATCTTGATAATCCTAGGCAATCTGCATACAAAAGTGGTCACTCCACAGAAACCGCCCTGCTGCTTATCAAAAATGAGATCCATCTCTCACTATCACGGGGCGAGCCTACTACATTGGTCTTACTGGATCTGTCAGCTGCGTTCGACACAATTGACCACCCGACTCTTCTTAATTGTCTTAAATCATGGTTTGGTGTGTCTGGCACAGCCTTGAAGTGGTTCACGTCCTATCTCAGCCACCGTTTCCAGGCAATTAAAATTGGGTCAACCCTCTCTGATTTGCATGAGCTGTTGTTTGGAGTACCACAAGGCTCCGTCCTTGGTCCTCTGCTGTTCTCCTTATACACCACTCCTTTGAGTAAGGTTATTGGAACGCATCCTGACATCAAATACCACTTTTATGCAGACGACACGCAGTTGTTTATTCATATCTCTCACAAAAATGCAGCCCTGGCTTTTAACAAACTGAATTCTTGTCTTCTGGATGTTCAAAAATGGATGTCGTCAAGTATGCTCAAACTTAATCCTGACAAAACAGAGTTTATCATCTTTGGATCCCATGCACAACTCAAGAAATTAGATCCCTATCTCCCAGTTAAGATATTTGGTAATTTCATGCATCCTGCAGTTGTTGTTAAGAACCTTGGTGTCTGGTTTGATGCTAATTTTTCCTTTGCTAACCATGTCCGCAATATTTGTAAGACATGCTTCATTCAAATTCGTGATCTCAGGCGGGTTAGAAAGCACTTGACTGATGAGGCTGCTATCCTGGCAGCTAATGCCTTGGTGAGCAGTCGCCTTGATTACTGCAACTCTCTCTTCAGGAGTCTGTCCAGTCTCAATATGCGTAAACTACAGTGTATTCAAAATACACTTGCCAGGATTGTCACAAACTGTAACAAATACACGCGGGCATCTCCTATTCTCAAACGACTCCATTGGCTCCCAGTTGAATCTCGCTGTATCTTCAAAACTGCCACTCTAGTTTATAAATTTCTTCACAGTGGCCATCCCAGTTACTTTGGTCCTCTTCTGCCCACTCGTTGCGGAAGATATAGTACAAGATACAACCATCCAGATAAAAGGTTCCTGGAGGTTCCTCAATTCTGTCCATCTGTACATAAATCCAAAAATCACTTTGGCTACAGCTTTGCTTTTGATGCCCCCACAGTGTGGAATCATTTGCCTAATGAGGTACGTTCTGCCCCAACTCTCACCTGTTTCAGGAAAAGGTTAAAATCATATCTCTTCCACAAGGCATTCCCACCTTAGCTTACACTCTATCCGGCGTCTCCGTGGTACTGGACTTGGCAACGGCTATGGACAGATGATTTCTTAAACTTGATTTTTGGTGTTGCGCCTTAGAGTCTGCCTAGCAGAGATTAAGCGCTATAAAAGTACAGAATAGAATAGAATAGAATAGAAAAGTTTTGAAAAATTGGCACCCTATCAATCGGGGGGCATTCCATTGATTTGTTTTCCCATTTATAAAACGGAAAACGGAAAATGGCCGTTTTCCTTTTTGTGTTTTGCAAACTTTCAAAGGAAATAGGAAATAACAGGTGTTTCTCATTATTGATCTTTATGCTTATCTCCTGGAAATTGATTTTCTGTAGTTTTCAGTTTAAGTTTGTGTACCAATGAATAAAGTGTAAAGCTCCATTTTCTGTTTTGTTAAAAACCTTTGTATATTTTTCTCATTTGTTTGTTTTTTAGATATAAAAATGAAAAACATTTCAATTTTGCGTTTACAGGTTTAATTTTAAAATACAAACATAAGTGTAAAGTACCCAGTTTCTGTACTTTAAGTTTAAAATGTATGAATGAAAACCTTGAAACTTATATCAATTAATGACTCTCTTTGATCGGTGACTTTCTTTGTCACCGTGGGAGGGGCTTCTAGGTCCGGAAAAAGTCCCCCAATAAGCCACACTCCCTCCCCTGCCACTTTAAAGGCCTGTGACATCATACATGCTAGTGATGTCACAATAAAGGATTGGCATTGTGGCTTGGGAATTATAATTTTTAAATCGTCAAAATAACATATAATGCAAAAGCTATGTGATAGGGTCAATACATAATTGGAAAGTAAATATCTAAAGGCCTTAGGAGAACATGTTTTATGGTGACCATAAACTCCTAACAATATCTATTATACCTGTTTGAAGGTTACCACTTTAAAGTTAATTAGATAAGAAACTTGTAAATTTCAATTATAAACTTGACCCTAAGTGCATGTACACATGTATGCGGCTTACAACACCCGACGGCCGATTTGCGACGGCGAATTTCTTTCTGACCTTCTCAATATTTTGTAAACATACATCTAAATTCACTTGCGATGCGATTTTTTCGGTCATAGACCGAAAAAATTGTTGTCGCAAATCGGACCTCTGATCTCGCAAATCGGACTCGGACACATGTGCACAGCGAAACATAAATGAGAAGGTTTGGGAAATTCGCTGTCACAAATTGGCCGTCGGATGTCGTAGGCCGCATACATGTGTACGTACACTAAGAAGCTATAATCTGTAAGGTGGCCTTAAACTCTCACAATAATATTGTTATATAAACTTTAACATTACCCATTTGAGAAATAGTACTTCAGTGTTTGTTTTGCATATAACTAAAACTCTGAAGAGTGTTATGTAGAACTTGCACATTTTGTGGGATAAGGTCTGTACAAGATTCAGACAAGATGGTGTATAATGACTTTAACATTATCAGTACAAAGGCAAATAAAACAGATAGTACAAGGACTCTAAGGGGAATCTAATAATTAAAATAATTGTAATAACTTAAGGGTTAGTAAATGTTGTATCAACTTATGTTTTGCATATTGCTCATATCTATTTAAAATTAAATATTAATTACATGCAAACAAATCCCAATAAATGTGCGCCACCAGAGCATAGCATACACAAGTTTTGCTGTGTCCAGACAAAACTCATCTGATAATCTGATAGACAGCCTGCAAGATATGCTCTGTCCAAAAGCACTCAATCCAATGTAGTATACTAAAATAGTTTAGAAAGACCGAAGGAAGTGCCATAAAACCAGCATTCCTGTTCACATGAGATTAACACTTATAAAAGGATACAAGATCCAGTCAAAACCAGCTACAAAGATTAAAGTCAAAATATGAAAAGTGGATTAAATGTCAAAACCTGTCATGTGAGGTCAACCCATTGTGTTGTTAAAAATGTAATTATTTCAGATTAAATGTGCTAAAGCACAGAAGCCTGCACTGTTTTTCAGTCTGAAAAACTCTGAAAGCTTATAGTCAAACCAACCTTGTCAAGGTCAGATAATACAACTAAGATAATAAAACACCACATGAGCGCTTTATGTGCCATATACAATGTACAACGCAATAAAAATGGTAACTAGCATAGAAAATTATGATAGCATAGGCTATAGGAAACAAGCAATCAGTGCCCATGAATGGGCTCTGTGTCAGCTGTGTGGTTTGAGTTTAAGACTAGAAGTGAAAAAAAGAAAAGGTCGCAAAGATGTGCCCTGCAAATGGTATTCGGAACTAAAGTCCAAAGTTAGCTGTTAAAGTGTTAAAAGTAGGTGGATAACATATTTAAACAAAATACTGTAATTGCAATAGTTTTAAAGTTACAACTGATTTACTCAACCGTGATAATCTCCAATTAGCTTTTGTTCAGCTTTGAACTGAGCTACAGATCTAACAATTTTACTGTTATAACTGACCAAAAATAAGTGAATAACATATTTAAAGAAAATTCATTAAATGCAATAGTTTTCAAGTTACAAGCAATTTACCCAACAGTGAGAATCTCAAAGTAGCTATTGCTTAGCTATGGAATGAGCTACAAGTCTGCAATTTCATTATGTCGTAACTTACCCCAACCTAGGTAAATTATGTATTCAAAGAAAGTCACGATGTGCAACACTTTCAAAGAAATTTTCAAAAGAAATGTTCTCAATGTTTAAATTTTTCTACTAATCAGAAAGTAGCTTTTACTCACTTAGCTAATGCAACGGAGGTTCAAACTATGTACCAACTTATAGCTAAAGATAAAGTACCTGAACAACATATTTAACAGAGATACTCTAAATGCAATAGTTTCAGAGTTATAAGTCATTTACTCAAAGTGGCTAACATGGTCATAGCTAAATGAAAATGGTACTGATTTTGTTGAAATTTGGTCCTTCTGTATTCTGACCAATGACAATATTATAGGAAAAAAGGAGGATCCTAGTTCCAAATCTGTGGCCCAGAATGTGCTAACAAACATAATTACAAACAAACAAACCGACTGAACAACATACTTCGAAATCAAAAGCTTTTGAAGTAAGAAAGAGACAGGCGGTCATTAAAGTAATGCCTAATTGACGGAAGTAATAAAAATCCTCTGTTAAGGCTTGGTTAATTTGTAGTCTGGTTCCCGACCCTACTCTGCAATATAGGGTCAGGTATCACCCACCATCTTGGGTTTAAGGCTTCCGTAGTTACACCTAGCAATGATCAAGAAGAAATTAAACAAAACTATTTCTAGTTAACACATTTGATGCACATTTTGACACAATATTCCCCTTTTACTGTGTAATGATATGCTATAATAATAAAGCAACATTTGAGATAAATAAAAAATATGCATCAGTTTAAGTGTTGTCGATCTTATATTATCACCCAAAACACGTATTTGCTTCTAATGTTTATTGTCACCCTGAAATATTTTTAAGTTTAATTCGCATATTTGATGTTACAAGTCCAATAATATATCTTAAAAATATTTTAAATACATACAAAATGCATATGAATAATTAAAATAACGATCAAGATTTCACGATATTAATGATGCATTCTTTTGGTTATTCAGCACTGGTACTTACTAGTTCACACCCCGGAAAAATGCCGTTGGAAATGCAAATAACTGTTTCGCGGGAAAGTAGCACCATCTCACGACGTCAAAAAGAATGCACCGAGGTCATCATGGGCGATACCAGTCCCTTTATTGTTAAAGGTTGGCTGGTTTCCCGTCTAGGTTAATTTGTTGATTGATTACAGGTTTGCACCTAGTACATAGCAATTACTTCAGTTAGATTACAAATGACCACCATTTAAGTGATCATCTGAGTCACTATGTTCTACCCATATTTGACCCAGAACTCAGATGGTTGTGTTATTTAATTAGTTAAATTTTTCTTTGGATGTTGCCACTCAGAATCTAAATTTTGAGATATCTTTTGTTTATTTTCCTGTTTCATCAACTATAGATGAGCATTCTACCTGTAATAATGAAAAAATGGTGGCTTTCCTACAATCAGTTACCCAAAGTATTTGCCAGTTTTTAACATAGGCTTGGATTAATGAGTATTATTTCGTGAGAAAACTTTTGCGGTTTTTTATCTTACTTTAAAGATATTGTACAGCTAGTTTCCAGTTCAAATACCAAAAGACAGTCATTCCTCACTTAATAAGGAACGATTTGGGTAGTGTCTTTGTTTCTGGTTTAACTAGTTCTAGATATATAGGCATTTTAAATACAGATGGTTAAATAGGTGCTAATACACCTGCACACTTTATATTTCAGTTAAGCTCATTTTATTGTAGTAGTTGAATCATATACTATTTAGACTAAGGAAGAGCAGAAGGGCCAACGGGAAGTTTTTATATCAACTTAGTACTCCAATAAATCAAATTAGCTGTCTTGATTCATCATCTTAAAAACTCAAAAATTTACTTAATTTTCTCTTGGACTGACAGCAGAGACAAAAGGCATTAAATGTATAAGACCACATTACACCTTGAAGGTAGGGCCAGGCATGACCCCACCAAAACATTCTTGTAATGTATGCAAGGTATTATTTTCACGACTGTTTGTCTTTTTTTTTTTGTTTGTTAGCAGGATTATGCAAATACTACTGGTTGATACTTGATGAATAAAAATATATGAGTGTTGGTCACCCTTAGACCCCATTACATTTTAAGACTAGTCTGGATCACCATATGGATACCAAAAATACTGATTTTCCTGTTTACTTGTCATTATACATGTGAGATGACCTCGCTTGCGTGTTATGTCTGCGCATGCGCGAACTCGGTATTTTGTCCGCGAGTTCGTTGAAGAAGTGTCTCCGTGGTCGCTAGTGTAAATGCGGTGCATTATCGCCCACCGCAAACGTTTTATAAAATAAAATATACACAGTGTTAGAAATCTAGTGTTTTTTACTAGTAAAATAAAATAAGCTTATTGTCAAACCTTTTAGTTCAAATATCCATCACTAGGGGGCGACAGAGTGCCTTATATTTGCATATATTTATCACGGTGTATAGATGGTTATAATGGCAATCGCTAGTATACGTCACAAATGTGTACTGACGTCATTGCGGTGTTGCAACGTCATATAGTACTTTAGGCACTTAGAAACGGTGACGTGGGAGGAGGGAATTGAATGTAAGAAGCAATTCAATTGGATTGGATTGAAAGGGTTCCAGAAGGACCAAAAGTTGAACCAATCAATTGAATGAACCTGCTCAGTAGTAGAACAACCAAATATGGTAAGACATTTACTACACATAGCAGCAATAAGGGTTTATTATTAGATGATTGTAGGCTAAATACTAGAGATAAATGGTATTTTTATTAAACTGAATATTAGACAATTGGTTATTTGTGTGCTAATTAAAAGCTATACATTATATTCAAGCTGATGAATTTGAGTAAACACTTTTGTAATTGTTACTTTATGTATTGGTGATATTTTGTCTTATTTTGTAAATTATCTGTTGAATTTGATATATTTTAGAATAAATATTCATTGTTGAATTTGCTGCGAAATTCTTAATACACCACAAATTAGTCCCTTTAACAACAGGAGTTAATGTTAGTGACGGTTTGCTAATAACCTAATACAAATTTGAACACAACGCGAGGCTTTATATTGATTTGGTCAATCTGTAGGGTTAACAGGCTATTTGTAAGGCTTGACATATCTGCTGGGTCGCCACAGATATTTTTGGTGCCGTGACCAGGATTGGTTATTTGGTGTATTAATTTGAGTTGAGGAATATTTTTAATATTTCAAATATTTTGAATATTGTAATTTGCATATTTCGGTAGAAAAATAAAATGACTAGTGTCAGGTCAAGGAGTTGAATGGAAACTGTCCGAGACTGGATTCCTAAATGGCCTAACCCAAGGCGTGATAGAGAATCTAGTGAGACAAGGCCTAAATCTGAAATACAGTTTAATTCTGTGCCAATCAGATACAAAAGACCTACATCGGCAGCCACAGCTCCACCTGATATCTATGATGATAAGCTCAGAAACATGAATAACTGTAACATATTACAGAATGAACGTGACAATGAGCATGAGTTTATTGATTCATGTGAAGAAATAAATTCCGGAATCGTTCACTCAACACCAAAGGTTTACATGACCGAAAAACCCCGAGTGGTTAAAAAGAGTGCAAGTAACCCAGGTGTTTGTAGGGCTCACGATAATGAACCAGTTAGGTTGCCAAGACCCGAGTTGAGATCTTATGATCCTGATTTGAACAAAAATCAGGACAGGACAAGATTTCAAGGTCAAGGTGACAGGGCACATAAAGACTTCAATTCTGACTCAAATAGGCAACCACAAAACCAAGGGTATGGTGGTAGGTTGCACCCACAGAGTGAATTTTGGTCAAGGCCCACTGAAGGACAAGTGTCCTACCCCAATACAGGTCCAAGGTATAGTCATAGACAAAGAGATCCAGACAAATTCAATGGCCAAACGGTTGAATGGAGTGATTATTTGACTCACTTTGAAACTGTCGCTAACTGGAATGGGTGGAATGACTATGAACGGGCTACACAGTTGATAATGAGTTTGCAGGGCGAGGCTCAAAGGGTATTCAGTGACATTTCCCCATACATTGACACTCAAAATTATGGTGCCCTAATTGCCGAACTTGAAAATAGGTTCAATCCAGCAGAAAGAGAGGCCACTTTCCGAATTGAGTTCAGAAATAGGGTGAAAAAGGATAATGAAACCCCAATGCAATTTGGCTATGCTTTGAGGAGATTAGCATCCAAGGCGTTCCCAGGAATTAGTTTAAATGCACAAGAACAATGGATTCTTGATCAATTTATTAATGGTCTGGGAAATGCTGAAATTAGAAAACATGTTCAATTTGCACATCCCAAAAATTTGCATGAAGCAATCTCACTGGCCACTGAGTACGAATGTTTTGAAAACAATTCAAACAAGAAACTTTCAAAGCCAGTCGATGGTAAAGTTTGTGCCATTGAAAATTCAGAAAGTCAAATTTTAAAGAACATTTTGACCACCCTCCGGAAAAACTCTGACCAGATAAACCAATTATCCAATGAATTGGGTCATATTAAGGAATCAAGCACACTGATTCAAGGTCAAACAAAGCTCAAACAAGGGACCAGGGTAAAAAGTCCAAGGACATAGAGTGCTATAGGTGCCATGAGAAAGGTCACTATTCACGGGACTGTCCTAAAAATCCAACTGCTGCAGGGAAAACCAGTGGTAGTTCAAATTCACCCAAAAATTTAAACTAAGGCAAGCTGAGGATGGGGCCGCATTCTCAGCAGATACCTGCAAAGGGCCACTGGAGGGAGTGATTGAAACTATTCACTCGTCGTGTTGGTATGTTGAAGGAAGTGTAATGGGTAATGAAACTGAGTTTCTTGTAGACACTGGTTCAACATACACTATAGTGGATAGTTTGTTCTATGATTCATTAAATGACAAGCCATCATTAGAGAAGATCAATTTGATATTGAAAAATGCTAATGGTGAGGTCATGAATGTATGTGGACAAACTAACCTGAATTTTGAAGTTCAAGGTCATAAGTTTAGAATGCCAGTGAAAGTGGTGTCACTAGGTGACAAGAGTACCATTTTGGGTTTGGATTTCATGGAGGACCAAGAGTGCATGTTTAATGTAGCCAAAGGTACCATGAAATTTAATGACAAACTTATAACATTGCACAAGAAAGGTAGCACAAGGTGTGCACGGATTCAGGCACAACAAAACTTTTGTGTACCTCCTCAGCATGAGATGATTATAAGTGGTCATGTGAAATCTAATCATTGGGTTTCGGGTTGGACAACTGGCTTGGTTGAACCTTTAGTTTCAGTTACTGAGAAGACTGGTCTTGCAGTGGCAAAATCTCTAGTGAAAGTAGGAGACAGTGTCATACCTATAAGAGTTGCCAATTTTGGACTTGATCCTATCAAGATCAGTAAGAATAGTGTGGTAGCTATGCTGGAACCAGTAACACAAGTAAAACACTTTGACAGTGACAAATCTTTATTTCAAAACACTGAAAATGGAACTTTAAACATGATAGAAGAACAAAACATACCTGAGTTGCCAGAATTCTTGAAACCTTTGGTTGAAAATACATCTGGTGATCTGAAAGAAACTGAGTTGTTTGGACTTACCAGACTGTTGTATCAATATCAGGACATTTTTAAGAGTCCTGATGGACAACTTGGTCGGACAAATTTGGTGCAACATAGGGTAGACACGGGCAATGCCGTACCAATCAAACAGCGTCCTAGACGTTTACCTGTCTCGCAACAAGAACTTGTTGATAAGGAACTTGACAAAATGGAAGCACAGGGTATTATTGAGCCCAGTGATAGTCCTTGGTCATCTACTTTGGTGATAGTAACCAAGAAAACCGGAGATATAAGGGTTTGTGTTGATTATCGTGCTATCAACAATGTCATGAGAAAATCAGCCATTCCTCTGCCCAGAATACAGGAGTGCTTGGATTCTCTATCTGGATCAAAATACTTCTGTACTATGGACTTGGCACAGGGATACTATCAGGTTGCTATGCACCCAGATGACAAATGTAAAACTGCATTTACTTCTAGAAGAGGTCTTAGGCAGTTTACAGTCATGCCTTTTGGGTTGACAAATGCACCAGGCACTTTTATGCATTTAATGCAATTAGTGTTAAGTGGGTTGCAATGGTCAAAAGCAGTACTGTACCTTGATGACATAATAACATTTGGAAAGACTTTTGATGAAACCTTGTTGAATCTTGAATTGGTATTTGAAAGATTACGCAAAGCAGGGTTAGTTCTGAAGCCATCCAAATGTAGACTATTCCAAGAGTCAGTGGAATTTTTAGGTCATGTAGTATCTCAGGAGGGGATATCTTGTGATCCCAACAAAGTTGAGGCAATCAAAAACTGGCCAAAACCACAAAAGGTCAAGGATGTTCGTAGTTTCCTAGGACTGGCTTCATATTACAGGAAACATATAAGGTCATTTGCTACAATAGCAGCACCCTTGAATGCTTTGACAAAGAAGAACGCAAAGTTCATATTTGACGAACAATGTGAAAAAGCCTTTCAAACATTGAAGGACAAACTTTGTACTGATCCAATAGTTCTAGCTTATCCAAACAAAGAGGGAACCTTTGTACTGGATACAGATGCTAGCTTCAAGATGATGGCCAAGAAAAGGTTATTTCATATGCAAGTAGGACACTTAGCAAAACACAACAAAACTACTGTACAACTATGAGAGAACTGTTAGCAGCAGTGGCTTTCATAAAACATTTCCATCATTACTTATGGGGAAGGAGGTTTATTCTGAGAATTGACCATGCTTCGTTGAAGTGGTTAGTCAATTTCAAGGAACCAGAGGGTATGTTAGCAAGGTGGCTAGCAGTACTCAGTTCCTATGATTTTGAAACACAGCATCGCAAAGGAGCGATACATTCTAATGCTGATGGTCTTTCTAGACAGCCACCTAGAAAGTGTAAAAGAGGTGACTGTGAGGATTGTGCATTGGAAAGTGAGCACTGTGTTTGTGTTATAACTAGGGGTCAGGCTGAGAAACGTAGGAGTCGAGGACAACATGGTCAATCCATGAGGTCAGCTAGTATGGATACTAGCAAGATGACTCAAGAATCTCAGGCGCCTAGTTTTGGTGATAGAGTAAATCTTCCTTCACATAGTAATGATCAGGCTTTTGAGAATCCCCCTACTAGCATTGTGACTAGTCAAGATTGTGGTGAAAGTCCACGGGGGATAAGTAAAAGGTCTAAAGGGAAATTCAGTAACTGGGCGGACAGTTACACAGTAGATCAGTTACGGCAAGCACAAAAGAATGATGCTGTTGTGTTGAAAGTAACAGAGTTGAAGTGTCAAAGTGACATACTTGACAAGGCCAAACTTTGCCAAGAGAGTCATGAGGTCAGAACATTGTGTTCTCAATGGTCACAGCTTGAGTTAAGACAAGGAATACAGTACAGAAAGTGGGATCCTAGTAATACAAAGGACAAATCTGTAAATCAGTATGTTGTACCTCAAGCATTACGGCAGGAAATCTTGCACCAATTACACAATCATAAAACTTCTGGTCATCTTGGGGTCAGAAGGACATTGTGTAAGGTGAGGGAAAGATTTTACTGGCCGGGGTATAAGCAGGACATTACCAGATGGGTGAGCAAATGCAAGGTCTGTAGTAGTCATAAGGCTGGGCACATGCCAAAGAAAGCTCCTCTCAAGCAGGATTTTATTTCTGCGCCTATGGAGAAAATAGCCTGTGACATTGTAGGGCCTTTACCTGAAAGTGAAAAACACAACAATTACATATTAGTGGTATCAGATTACTACACAAAGTATGTGGAGGCTTATGCCTTGCCTGATCAAACAGCACAGACAGTTGCTGATTGCTTGGTAACAGAATGGATCTGTAGGTATGGAGTACCTTCAGAGATACTTTCTGACCAAGGTAGGAACTTTGAGTCCATACTGTTTCAGGAGATGTGTAGATTGCTTGACATGAAGAAAGTGAGGACATCTCGTTATAGGCCCCAATCTGATGGTTTGGTCGAGCGCTATAACAGAACACTTAAGTCAATGCTTAAATCTTTCACTGAATCTGAGAAATCTGATTGGGATGAACACTTGCCTTATGTGATGATGGCATACAGAGCCACCATACATGAAAGCACAAAGTGTACCCCAAATTTGTTGATGTTTGGTCACGAGGTAAGATTGCCAGTTGACATCATGTATGGAACAAACAAGAGCGAATTTGTTCCTCAATGTCCCAGCGAATATGTAGAATGGGTCAGACAAACCATGGCAGATGCATTTGACAAGGTTAGAGATTCTGTAAAATTGAGTGCAACTCGACAAGCAAAATCTTATAACAGAAACACTCACACAAGGTCATTTAAAGTAGGACAATGGGTTTGGGTTTATCACCTACCTTCAGACAAACAAAAGTTTGGTAGAGGTTGGAAGGGCCCATATTTGGTTGTGGATAAATTAGGGGAGTTAAATTATAGGGTTCAAGAAAAGCCTGAATCCAGAGTTTTAACACTGCACATTGACCATATCAAGAGTTATGAACATGAAACACCTCTTAGTTGGCTAGAACCAAAAGTAAAAGAGGTTGGTGTTCAAACTGAGAATAGTGAAAAATCATATTAAATAAGGTATATAACATGTACAAATATGGTTGTCACATATGGTTAAGTGCAATTGTTTTTTTTTTGTTTATTTTTTTGTTAGGATGCTGATTTTGATTTCCACAAAGAGTTAAGGGAAAGCATGGCAGCAATTGAGAAAAACAATGAGTGGGTGGATGATATCCTGGAAGAGGGAGAAGTTGAGTCCAAGCCTGGAAAAGAGAATAATAAATTAAGGTGTAATGTGGAAGGTTGCCAAGGCAAGGCTTTTGCAAAACCATTTGCTCTCTTAAGGCACTGGGCGGAAATACATGAACACCAGGTGACACTCTACGAGTGTGAAGGATGCACTAAAGTGTTTAGAAGGGCCACAGATGTCAAGAGGCATTCTCTGCAAAAGCAGAAGCAAAGGCCATCCCTATAAACCATCAGAACAAATTTTACTTGGCTCCCGGATCTGCCTCCAACCGGCTACAAGAAGAAAGTGCTACCAACAGTACCTCCAAGCCAGATGGCATTTGTGCCAAAAGAGGCTCCGGCCAGGCAAATCAGGGAACCTTTGGTCGCTCTCAGCCAAGCAGCTTCACAAGAAGAAGTCTTGACCACGTCTCGCGACATTCTCCTGAAAAACCTCAGGAAGGCTGATGCCAAGCTCAAATTTTGGACTGAGGAGAGGGAAAAAGCTAGGGCACAGCTTGAACAGTTTGACAAAGAAAAGAAGGAAGCTTTAGTTAAAGATCTACAACATAAACTCAGGGAGGAAAGAAGACAGAGAAAAATATATGAAGACAAAAACAGTCTGATGACAGAGCAAATTAAAGTTTTAAAACAGTCAGAGGAAAAAATTAGGGACTTGAAAAGAAAGTTAACAGCAGAAAGAGATCTAAGACGGGAGAGTGAGGCAAAGATTCGCAAAATGACAGCAAAATCAGAAATAGCTAAGAAACAGGATTTTATTGACTTTGTCAACATCAATTTTGAGTAAAGAGACAATTTTAAATGTTGTTTTTCTTCTTGCTACATATTACATGCATATATTTTGCAGCAGTACAGCTGTTGAATTTACAGTATTATTGCATATTTGTTGTTCAGTATACAATGTTAATTATAGTATATATTGAATTATTGCTCAGTAAATATTTCAGTATTATTGCATATTTTGTTTCTCAGTATGCAGTTTTAATTGTGGTAGTTACTTTGGTTATTAAAACTTTAATGCTGTTGCTATTTCAGCCGTTATGCAATTGAGTATTCTGGTTGGACTATCAACATCATTTATGTGTTGTATGAGGTTGTTAATCCTCAGAGTGTTGAACATGTATCTTACCGTTATGCACTTGAGTATTCTGGTTGGATACTGTTAACGTTATTGCATATGTTGAATGGTAAGTTTCATATGACATAAACTGCACAGTATTAAACATGTTTCTGATGTGTATTTAAGTTACATTGAAACATACATATACCAGTGTTTTAGCAGTTAGCAATTAGTCTTCAAATCTAGTCATGTATATATTTTAAACGTGTTATGAGGGCATAACCTTTTAAAAAATAGGGGGGTAGTGAGATGACCTCGCTTGCGTGTAATGTCTGCGCATGCGCGAACTCGGTATTTTGTCCGCGAGTTCATTGAAGAAGTGTCTCCGTGGTCGCTAGTGTAAATGCGGTGCATTATCGCCCACCGCAAACGTTTTATAAAATAAAATATACACAGTGTTAGAAATCTAGTGTTTTTTACTAGTAAAATAAAATAAGCTTATTGTCAAACCTTTTAGTTCAAATATCCATCACTAGGAGGCAACAGAGTGCCTTATATTTGCATATATTTATCACGGTGTATAGATGGTTATAATGGCGATCGCTAGTATACGTCACAAATGTGTACTGACGTCATTGCGGTGTTGCACCGTCATATAGTACTTTAGGCACTTAGAAACGGTGACGTGGGAGGAGGGAATTGAATGTAAGAAGCAATTCAATTGGATTGGATTGAAAGGGTTCCAGAAGGACCAAAAGTTGAACCAATCAATTGAATGAACCTGCTCAGTAGTAGAACAACCAAATATGGTAAGACATTTACTACACATAGCAGCAATAAGGGTTTATTATTAGATGATTGTAGGCTAAATACTAGAGATAAATGGTATTTTTATTAAACTGAATATTAGACAATTGGTTATTTGTGTGCTAATTAAAAGCTATACATTATATTCAAGCTGATGAATTTGAGTAAACACTTTTGTAATTGTTACTTTATGTATTGGTGATATTTTGTCTTATTTTGTAAATTATCTGTTGAATTTGATATATTTTAGAATAAATATTCATTGTTGAATTTGCTGCGAAATTCTTAATACACCACAAATTAGTCCCTTTAACAACAGGAGTTAATGTTAGTGACGGTTTGCTAATAACCTAATACAAATTTGAACACAACGCGAGGCTTTATATTGATTTGGTCAATCTGTAGGGTTAACAGGCTATTTGTAAGGCTTGACATATCTGCTGGGTCGCCACACATGTCTTTGCAGAGGTTTGCACCATTAGAATGATCTTGTTATTTCAGTTTAACAATATATTTGGTATGAATCACAGTCAACTTGGTCCTGTCAAACTCCAGATCACATGCCTCAGACCCCCTCAAATCAACCCCCTAGAAAAAAATACTGTCGTTAGCTAGACCCCAGGACAAAATTCCCTAATCATATCAGGGCCTAGAAAATTACTGCAGTCTCAAAGAGAATATATGTCAATAATGTAAAAAGGACCAAGATCACAAAAGATATGTGCTAATGAACACATGCAATGGGTTTAATTTATTATATAATCTATTAAAAACTTTTATTATCGACCAAATGCCTATATAACCTATATATGGGATAATCAGAGAGGGATAAATTTTTCTTGTATACAGCGGCTCCCCCTTACCATGGATAATTAGTGTCAACAAGTGCCACTTTTCCCACAATATCTTAAATAAAAACTATGTAGCCCACAAATATGTATAATGTATCATTAGAAAGTTATTTTTTACAGTGCTTCTGCTGGATTTATTGTTGCCTTAGTCTGTCATATGATGGAGATTAAATACTATAAAAGTACACTTATTGGATTACATTTATCTTCAACTGGGGCCAAGTTTGTGTGGCAGAATTTTTAAGGCCAGTTTGCCAGTGGCGAAGTTTTAGGGTACTGATTTGACAATGGCTGATTTCACAAAGGGCCAATTTGCCAGATCCTGATTCATCATTGGCTCTCCTCAAAACTGTTCTGGATCCAGATTGTTTGGCCTGATCAGGGTCAGAATCCAGAATTTCAAGTTTCATAGTTACAATGTACATGCTTTTATAAGTTAAAAGTATTATCAACTGATAAAATACAGTCATGTCAAAAAACTAAGTGGATTTTGTATCTGTTCAAAACAAAGTAATATCATGAGACTTAAATGTAATAATCTGTCCAAAATAAACTATATATTGTAAACTATGAAATGTCATTACATACAGCTAGAAAAATTACACTTAATATTCACCCAAATGTAACTGTATTGCCAAGACATAATAAAGTTTAATACACAGATATACCTCTGTCAGAATGTTCTTGCAATGTGACATATCAACATGTGTGACATCAGAGGCCTTTGAAGTGCCTTTCAAGTTCCAATGTTAACAAGCATGTGGATGTCCCCCCTGACCCCCCATAACCATCACCTCACTGTTGCTTTAACTTCCTGAATTGATTGACACCTCAATCATCCAATGGGATTCCTTGGTTTTTTATTGACTAAGATCCCTGTGAAGCCTATTTTCATTTATTGTATGCTCAAAAGGAAAAAGGAAATAATGTACAGTTTTCTTTTCTCCTGATATAAGTTGCTCACATCTAATAGAAAAAAAAATAAGCTGAAATTCAATGGTACCTTGGGTATGTGCAGCAAACTATAAAAAGAATTTGTACATTTTTTCTTGAATATTATCCCATTTCCTATACTTCTTGTTGGCATGTTTTAAAATTATAACAAATATAGTAATGCAGCGTTCTTACCGGCCGTAAACACGACCTCACAGCCTGTAAATTTAGCAAGAACAGTCTCACCGGTCGTATATACGACTGGTGAGTTGGGTGCCTCCAGAGACTTTCCAGACTTTGACCTTCACCTCTACTGACAACGAAGATGCAGAATACACGTGCTTTCATTATAAAAAACATGTTAAAAACATGTTAAATGGTTAATATTGAGTGCTTTATTCAATCAATGAAATTAACCTGGATGAATAGACTTTTTAAAAGCGAGTCCTAACCCTGGTTACAACTTTTTGAAAAAACAATTTTACCAATTTTAAAATTAGTACTCTATGGTTCGACTTGGTGTGACATATTAATAAACAAAACACAAAATGAATTCTGGAAGGAAACTTTGATATCATGGAAAAAAACTGTCCGATAATACTCCCATAAGTAATTCCAACCACATTTTGGCCTCCCTGTTATGGTATAACCCTAAACTCTCAAAAATGAAACTTAACCTTCCCAATTGGAGTAAACATGGAATAAGCTATGTGGGTGACCTACTTCACAGTAATGGTATTTTCATCAGTCAAAAAGATTTGGAGCAAAAATATACCCTTTTGAAAACTAATTTCTTAGAATACTTGCATGTTAAAATGTGTGTTGAACTTTATCTTAAAAAATATCGAGAAGATGGTCCTTTACTTTTTGACTAACCCTGTTTACCAAAACAAATAGCATCTCTATTTGGCCATAGACAAGGTTCGAAACATTTTTACAAACTTTTGAACAAGACTTGTGCAGATATGAGTTTCAAAAATGCATGGAACAATGAAATAAATATCAATTTTGATGAAGATACATGGTAAAAGGCTTTTAAGAAATGCTTTAAATTGATGCAAGATAACAATCTAATATGGTTTCAGTACCGAATTTTCCATCATATTCTTGGTACTCAGAAACTACTTTCAAAAATTGGTAAAATATCATCTCCAAAGTGTTTGTTGTGTAAATCCCATCCAGAATCTATAATTCATCAGTTTTCCCTTTGTCCTTGCACTATAAATTTTTGGGATAGAGTAAAAGTATGGATTGAGAGTAGAACAGATATCACTCTAAATCTTTGTCCTTTGGAACACATTCTAGGATATCAAAAGAATTCTGAAAACTTTTTTCCAATTCATGTGATTATTCTAGCTATCAAAACTTATATCTTTTCAAACTCAAGAATGTCCAGGAATTTAAATATCATGGAACTCGAACAAAAAATTTATATTATCTATGACAAACAGAAATTATTAGCAAAAATGGACTTAAAAGAAGAAGTATTTTTTAAAAAATGGCAACTTATAGAAATGTTGTTACAGTGAACTTCTTTTTTTCTCTTTTATGATTTCAAAAGAAAAGTAATAAAAATAATAAAAAAAATAATTTGTCCATTTAATTTTTTTCTTTGGTTAAATGTGCTTTTTCAAATTTGTTTACCACTTTTGGTAAGTTGTTAATTGTACATGTTATGGTTAATCTGTTTATATCAATGACTTTGACCGGGACACCTTCACTACTAGGGTGTATGTACCCCCAGAGTAGTATAGGAGGCTGTATGGTCACGCAAGGGGGATTGTAGTCACACAATCTACGTGGTCCCCCCCTGGGGGTTGTATAGATTTTTGTGACCAGCAGTCACGGTCCATCTGTGTGAGGAGGGGGATATGGGGGAGTTGGGGGTTGTATAGATTTTTGTGACTATACAGCCATCAGATTTCCAGTCACAGCCCGTCTGTGTGAGGAGGGGGATATGGGGGAGTTGGGGGTTTACTTAATGCCAGGGGTGTGTTAATTATCTGTGAAAATGAGGTTGAAATGAAATACATTTATTGGAAGGAAGTACATAAAATATTCATAGCATCACCAACAAATAAACAACATTTAAAGCTACATGAAGGCAAATAAAATCATGCCAAACAGCTAAAGTAAAATAAAACCAGCAAACATCCAAGGACCTTTAAAAACTAGTAAACAACTTTGGAATGTTTAAGCATCTACATATTTATAGCAACAAATAAGGGACATTTAAAACAACAAATTATCATAAATATGAAACATCCAAAAAATTTAAGACATTTAATCCCATACAAATTTGTAAGGACATTTAAAAACGAAATAGTCATGAAAGGTAAAATGATTATATGGTCCATTAGCCACTGAATGACTATAGTGTTTGCTACTTTTCATATTTTCAAAAATAAAAGCATCATAAAAATTCCTGGATTTCCATTGGGGTGACTATAATTCCAGCAATCCGATTGGCGTGACTATAAATCAGCGTCAGGGGTCATTTAAACATCTACAAATTAAAGCTAACCAAAAAAGTACACACAAGTAATGGTCAAGCTTTTTTCCCACAATTTTTTTCCTTTAAAAAGCCAGTTAAAGGGACCCAGTTTCAAATTGTCACAGCAGCCTTTCATTAGACGTTGCATATAATTCAAACCCAATCCCTTTAATTTAAACCAACCCCTGTACATTATTACCTTTATTTTTAAGTAATTACCTTATTTTAAAGTTTTCTCCATGACTGCTATTCAATAATACTGGAATAAGTAAGAATCCCTCTAATATACCAAAGTCCCAAAAATTTAAATATCATATACTAGAGTCCAATGGAAAGGCTATTATTCCCCACTGACAAAGCCATTCGCACAGGTGGCGTCATTCATCATTAAAAAGGTCTTGTTAAGGAATTATAATGCATAATTTTCAAATGCTCATAACTTTTTGAGGGATAGTCCGATTTTAAAAATTAAAAAAGCGTCTTAATCAGTGAGTCTAGACGAACGTGTTGATATGAAACACGCTCCTGTTAAACCATTAATAAAAATTTCAAAAAAATATTCATTAACTATGTTAAGAGACACATAATTTGCATTTTTCAAACGGCCCCAACTCTGCGAGGGATAGTCGGATTTTAAAAATTCGAAAAGCGTCTTAATCAGTGAGTCCCGGCGAACGTTTTGATATCAAACTTAACCTTGTATGAGAAATAACGGGAAATTTTAACTATACCAAAGCGTTCATTATGATGTGACACATGTGCCGCATAAAATCGCACGCGTAACATATGACTGTACATGTAACACAATGTGCACCGCACATGTAACACAATGTGCACCGCACATGTAACACAATGTGCGCACATTTAACGCGTGTGACCCTCACAAACCGCACATGTAACACATGTAACACAATGTGCACCGCACATGTAACACAATGTGCGCACATGTGACCCTCACAAACCGCACATGTAACACAATGTGCACCGCACATGTAACACAATGTGCGCACATGTGACCCTCACAAACCGCACATGTAACACAATGTGCACCGCACATGTAACACAATGTGCGCACATGTGACCCTCACAAACCGCACATGTAACACAATGTGCGCACATGTAACACAATGTGCGCACATGTGACCCTCACAAACCGCACATGTAACACAATGTACACCACACAAACTGCACGTGTAACACAATGTGCGCACATGTAACGCGTGTGACCCACACAAACCGCACACGTAACATAATGTGCACCGCACATGAGGCTCATCAAACGTAATCCATCTCAGGGTTTCCTGGTCCCCCCTTCCTCGGAAGGTATTATTTGTTCGCAGACAAGGGTATCGTCTCGGGACCCCAACCGAGACTCATTGTTGCCAGGATTCAATCACTTGACCATCTTTTAGCACTCTCACATTTATTAGGTCGTTACCGAATCTGGCTTGACCGTACTGTAATCCAGCCATCGCACACTCTTTGGCATCCGCGTATTTCTTCTTGCTGGGTAATTTTTCCAAGTATTCTATCGTATACGTATACTTTGCGATACTAGGGTGATATCTGACATGCTCCATCTTTTTTTTTGATTTTGTTTTTATTTTTTTAATTTTTAAAATTTTTTTATATTTTTTATTCATTTAAAATTCGGATGTTCGATAAAATCGACGCAGTAACCGCCTTATTTTACTCCATCACGAAAATATATCCGTTCGCACCGTCCTTCGACCTCTTGTAGACTTTTTAACTCTCCTGACTGATGTATTTTTACTCCCGGACTTTTTAGTTACATAGTTATTACCAGTCTTCTTTTTCTTCACCATTTTTCTTATACTTTTCTTCTTTTTTTCCGTCGGTTTTCCTATTCCTTTTTTCTGAGCCTGTTTTTCCATGGCTCTCTTCCTTTTGACCAACATTTCAGCCATTTCGGTTTGCTGTTGCACCGGGCTGATTAATTTAAACGGATGGTAACCTTTGGGTATCCACATATTTTTTCCTTACATACAAGATACACTCTATATGGCTCAGTTAGTAAGGTTTAAAGTTTTTGATCGAGAATATTCAATCTTATACTACGCACCTCGGATTTGTTTGTTTCTACGGTCTTTTATAAACTTTTCAAATATTTTTGAGCCACCTAGCCACTTGCTTTCGTTAAGGTACAAAAGTTAAGGCTATGGTTTGGCTAAGGCCTTTTACAAATCCGGGTATTTAGGTCAAATACATTGTTTGTTGGGTAATAAATTTAACTAAAAATCCTATGCATCGAGTGGGCAAATTTATAAAAGATGGCAGTTACATTTAGATGAAGACGTTTTATTCCTAGACACTGAAGAGTCACCATGAATAAAACATGCGAAAAGTGCTCAAAGGGTTTTGCTACACCTTATTCATTCAGGAGACATATGTTTACACAGCACAAAAGGGGTGCAATGTCGGGTTGGAATGAGAAAAGAATTGTAAATCCATCGTCGGCTGATCTTGCACACGCAATGCCAAATGTTACACGCGTCTCAAATATAAACCCTAATGTGGCACACATAGCACCCGATGTCACACACGTGCCCATTGTAACACCCGAGACACCGCAAGAAAAGTTTTTATCATCCGAAGCATTACACGGATTGAGACAAATTTATCTACCGCGTTTGAAAGTATCGTCAAAACAGGAGAATGCCTTTGTGTTTAGGCACCCATTTACAATGTTATTGGCAGGACCGACCTCTTGCGGAAAAACAACCTGGATGAAACATTTACTGCAACAGGCTGAATCAATGATAACACCTCCTCCTGAAAAGATCTTATGGTTTTACAAAAGATGGCAGCCTGCTTACACTGATTTACAAGAAAATGTTCCTCATATAGAATTCGTGCAGGGTATCGAACAGCGGACTCCCGATGGTCAGCCTACCTTGTACATTTACGATGACCTTATGAAAGATACCACAAAAAATGTAGACGTATGCGAAATGTATACCGAAGGCTCTCACCATTGTAACTTGAGCGTCATTTGCTTGCTACAAAATTTGTACCACCATGGCAAAGAAAACAGAACCATAAACTTAAATACGCAATATATTGTACTTTTTAAAAATCCACGCGACCAGCAACAGGTGGCGCATTTGGCAAGGCAGATGTACCCGAATAATTCTCAGTCGTTTTTAGATGCATTTCATTATGCTACCAAGGAGCCCTACGGCTATTTACTAGTCGACCTCAAACAAGATACAGCCGATGAAGACAGGCTTAGGACTAATATTATAAAAGGGGTTGGAAAGCGTAAGATGCATCACTTAACATCTGACAGTCAGCAGGGAAACAGTGTGAAAAAGAGAGTTGAAGATATATATAAAATGGATAAAAGCCAATGGTCTTGCATCGATTGCGGTATTATTTTTGCATCTACAATGGACCTACAGAAACACGTTAAAAGAGGGTGTCCCGAAAATGATGAGCCCCCTATGAAAAGACTGTGCGATGAAAATACAGATGAACCCGATGAATCTGGATGGGATAACATAGTGCAAAGAGTGTATAGAAAGTACGATGACCAATACTCCGAAAAGGTTGAATCCTACGAGAAAGAGGGTTATTCCGAAGTAGAATCGAGACAAAAGGCCACAGAAGACTTATTTTGGAAGTATAGAAAGGGTATTATGAAAAGTTATGCCGATATTTTGACAACTGTGCATCATTTGAAAAGGAGTACGATACACCAGGAAGTGATGGAAGAGATCCAGACCTTAATGAATGAAAAACATTACATATTCGTTCAGGCTTTGAAAATAGTTCTTCGTCGAAACTCATCTTTGTTCGATGAACTTATTGACAGCGAAGAAGAAAACGATGATGATAGTACAGATGATGAATCCGATTCGCATACAGAGGAAGAAAGCTCTGAAACGGATGGGGAATCCGATCAGCATGCACAGGATGACAGCTATGAAACGGATGGGGAATCCGATCCGCATGCACAGGATGAAAGCTCTGTAGAAAGTTACAAGACCCCTTACAATTAGACAGTTACTGCGTCGATTTTATCGAACATCCGAATTTTTAATGAATAAAAAATATAAAAAAATTTAAAAATTAAATAAATAAAAACAAAATCAAAAAAAAAAAAGATGGAGCATGTCAGATATCACCCTAGTATCGCAAAGTATACGTATACGATAGAATACTTGGAAAAATTACCCAGCAAGAAGAAATACGCGGATGCCAAAGAGTGTGCGATGGCTGGATTACAGTACGGTCAAGCCAGATTCGGTAACGACCTAATAAATGTGAGAGTGCTAAAAGATGGTCAAGTGATTGAATCCTGGCAACAATGAGTCTCGGTTGGGGTCCCGAGACGATACCCTTGTCTGCGAACAAATAATACCTTCCGAGGAAGGGGGGACCAGGAAACCCTGAGATGGATTACGTTTGATGAGCCTCATGTGCGGTGCACATTATGTTACGTGTGCGGTTTGTGTGGGTCACACGCGTTACATGTGCGCACATTGTGTTACACGTGCAGTTTGTGTGGTGTACATTGTGTTACATGTGCGTTTTGTGTGGGTCACATGTGCGCACATTGTGTTACATGTGCGGTGCACATTGTGTTACATGTGCGGTTTGTGAGGGTCACATGTGCGCACATTGTGTTACATGTGCGCACATTGTGTTACATGTGCGGTTTGTGAGGGTCACATGTGCGCACATTGTGTTACATGTGCGGTGCACATTGTGTTACATGTGCGGTTTGTGAGGGTCACATGTGCGCACATTGTGTTACATGTGCGGTGCACATTGTGTTACATGTGCGGTTTGTGAGGGTCACATGTGCGCACATTGTGTTACATGTGCGCACATTGTGTTACATGTGCGGTTTGTGAGGGTCACATGTGCGCACATTGTGTTACATGTGCGGTGCACATTGTGTTACATGTGCGGTTTGTGAGGGTCACATGTGCGCACATTGTGTTACATGTGCGCACATTGTGTTACATGTGCGGTTTGTGAGGGTCACATGTGCGCACATTGTGTTACATGTGCGGTGCACATTGTGTTACATGTGCGGTTTGTGAGGGTCACATGTGCGCACATTGTGTTACATGTGCGGTGCACATTGTGTTACATGTGCGGTTTGTGAGGGTCACATGTGCGCACATTGTGTTACATGTGCGGTGCACATTGTGTTACATGTGTTACATGTGCGGTTTGTGAGGGTCACACGCGTTAAATGTGCGCACATTGTGTTACATGTGCGGTGCACATTGTGTTACATGTGCGGTGCACATTGTGTTACATGTACAGTCATATGTTACGCGTGCGATTTTATGCGGCACATGTGTCACATCATAATGAACGCTTTGGTATAGTTAAAATTTCCCGTTATTTCTCATACAAGGTTAAGTTTGATATCAAAACGTTCGCCGGGACTCACTGATTAAGACGCTTTTCGAATTTTTAAAATCCGACTATCCCTCGCAGAGTTGGGGCCGTTTGAAAAATGCAAATTATGTGTCTCTTAACATAGTTAATGAATATTTTTTTGAAATTTTTATTAATGGTTTAACAGGAGCGTGTTTCATATCAACACGTTCGTCTAGACTCACTGATTAAGACGCTTTTTTAATTTTTAAAATCGGACTATCCCTCAAAAAGTTATGAGCATTTGAAAATTATGCATTATAATTCCTTAACAAGACCTTTTTAATGATGAATGACGCCACCTGTGCGAATGGCTTTGTCAGTGGGGAATAATAGCCTTTCCATTGGACTCTAGTATATGATATTTAAATTTTTGGGACTTTGGTATATTAGAGGGATTCTTACTTATTCCAGTATTATTGAATAGCAGTCATGGAGAAAACTTTAAAATAAGGTAATTACTTAAAAATAAAGGTAATAATGTACAGGGGTTGGTTTAAATTAAAGGGATTGGGTTTGAATTATATGCAACGTCTAATGAAAGGCTGCTGTGACAATTTGAAACTGGGTCCCTTTAACTGGCTTTTTAAAGGAAAAAAATTGTGGGAAAAAAGCTTGACCATTACTTGTGTGTACTTTTTTGGTTAGCTTTAATTTGTAGATGTTTAAATGACCCCTGACGCTGATTTATAGTCACGCCAATCGGATTGCTGGAATTATAGTCACCCCAATGGAAATCCAGGAATTTTTATGATGCTTTTATTTTTGAAAATATGAAAAGTAGCAAACACTATAGTCATTCAGTGGCTAATGGACCATATAATCATTTTACCTTTCATGACTATTTCGTTTTTAAATGTCCTTACAAATTTGTATGGGATTAAATGTCTTAAATTTTTTGGATGTTTCATATTTATGATAATTTGTTGTTTTAAATGTCCCTTATTTGTTGCTATAAATATGTAGATGCTTAAACATTCCAAAGTTGTTTACTAGTTTTTAAAGGTCCTTGGATGTTTGCTGGTTTTATTTTACTTTAGCTGTTTGGCATGATTTTATTTGCCTTCATGTAGCTTTAAATGTTGTTTATTTGTTGGTGATGCTATGAATATTTTATGTACTTCCTTCCAATAAATGTATTTCATTTCAACCTCATTTTCACAGATAATTAACACACCCCTGGCATTAAGTAAACCCCCAACTCCCCCATATCCCCCTCCTCACACAGACGGGCTGTGACTGGAAATCTGATGGCTGTATAGTCACAAAAATCTATACAACCCCCAACTCCCCCATATCCCCCTCCTCACACAGATGGGCCGTGACTGCTGGTCACAAAAATCTATACAACCCCCCCACAGGGACCACGTAGATTGTGTGACTACAATCCCCCTTGCGTGACCATACAGCCTCCTATACTACTCCCCAGTATTAATGTGAGATGACCTCGCTTGTGTGTTACGTCTGTGCATGCGTGAACTCGGTATTTAATCCGCGAGATCGTTGTAGAAGTGTCTCCGCGGTCGCTTGTGTAAATGCGGTGCATTATCGCCCACCGCAAATGTTTTATAAAATAAAATATATAGTGTTAGAAATCTAGTGCTTTTTACCAGTAAAATAAAATAAGCTTATTGTCAAACCTTTTAGTTCAAATATCCATCACTAGGAGGCAACAGAGTGCCTTATATTTATGTATATGTATCACGGTGTATAGATGGTTATAATGGCGATCGCTAGTATACGTCACAAATGTGGACTGACGTCATTACGGTGTTGCACCGTCATATAGTACTTTAGGCACTTAGAAACGGTGACGTGAGGAGGGGTTGAATGTAAGGAGCAATTCAATTGGATTGGATTTAAAGGGTTCCAGAAGGACCAAAAGCTGAACCAATCAATTGAATTAACCAGCTCAGTAGTAGAACTGCTCAGTGGTAGAACAACCAAATATGGTAAGACATTTACTACATATAGCAGCAATAAGGGTTTAGTATTAGAGGATTGTAGGCTAAATACTAGAGATAAATGGTATTTTTATTAAACCAAATATTAGACAATTGTTTAGTTGTGCACTAATTGAAAGCTAATTTGTATTCTATAGCTGATTAATTCAAGTAAATACTATTGCTATATATAGAGGGTTTATTGATGATATTTTGTCTTATTTTGTAAATTATCTGTTGAATTTGATATGTTTAAAAATAAATATTCATTGTTGAATTTGCTGTGAAATTCTTAAAACACCACAAATTTGTCCCTTTAACAACAGGAGTTAATGTTAGTGACGGTGTCCCATGAAATTTTTCTGCTGTGAAATTTTTCTTCTTCCTGTATTTTTATCCGTTTCCACGCCATCGCACATGCACAGAAATGGTTATAATATAAACCGAAAACACTTTAATTAATATAATATCCAACATATTGTTGAAAGTTATCAATATATGTGCATTATATTTCTTAAACTATCATTTAACAACCATAAAATACAATAATAAATGAGATCCATGGTTTAGAAGGGACTTAGAAGAAAAATTTTACTTCCGGCAAAAATTTCATGTTACAACAGTTTGCTAATAACGTAATACAAATCTGAACACAACGTGAGGCTTTATATTGATTTGGTCAATCTGTAGGGTTAACAGGCTATTTGGAAGGCTTGACATATCTGCTGGGTCGCCACAAATGTAATGGTAGCTTTCATCACAAATAAAATCTTATTTGAAAAAAAAAGATACTTGATAGGGACATTGGTTTGGAGATGTAATTGTACAATGTTATGGAATGACCTTGATTTGGCCTTTCAAATTACCATATAGTGACCCTAACATTAAAATCTTACCTATATATGCTATATCTCAAAAACTGTAAGCTGTAGAAATTTATTATTTTGTAGGGACATTACTTGCATGGAGATTTGGGTCTGCAACATCCATGTCACAAATATTCATGTTTTGGTGCGAGTGATTGTTACATGTTCATTCATCTAATTCTACCGGTTTTTTTAAAGCTAGGCTTATAAAAAATATTATGGCTTCAGAACTTTTGGTTTACCAATCAATCCTATCATCTTGCTATTGAATTGCCTTGGTTTGATACTTTGTCTTTACAAAGATGTTTGCTCTCTTACATGTTAGAATCTTCCATGTCTTTACATAACTTATACTATCTATTCTGAAAGTGTCCTGACCTTTGTAATTTTTCACCTGTTATATATCTAATGGTGTTCCATGCTATTTTCCCAGGCTGCGGTGCACATATGGTACAAGCATCTCTGATGCCATTTTAATGTTATTTTACACCAAGTCCATTACATTTATTCTAGCATGATAAAATGGTTCTTAGTGGCAGGTTTAGATTCTAATAAAAGTTATGATTCTTATTCTGAAAAGGAAGGAGACAGAAATGTAATGTCTCATACCCAAAATATAAGGGTGAACAGTGAAAGAAGTGAAGATGTCAGTAACTTTTGATTATGTTAACTGCTTTGTAGAAAGGTGCAACACAGAATAGGGTGATGAATATCCAACTTATGAAAGTGCGAACAAAATAAACTTACTTTCACTGCAGTTTGTATAATTCTCAATTACTGGTTTCTATGGTAATAAAATAGGATAAAGTATCACAACATTTTCAAATAAAATTATATAACTTGGAATTATTTAAAGGTTTTTTAAACTATTGTCTGCTAGAAATAATTATTTTAAACATAGGAGTGCACATGCACAATAGACTAGCTTTTTGTACATTTGTGTCAAATTCATCAAATTAATATCCAAAGAGCAAATAATTAATATCCTAGTATCCTTATCTATATGCTCATTGTTTGGTGCAAAACTTGTTATTTTGACCTTTTACTGGACTGGACTTTCTACATGCATATACACCTAAGTTTACAAAACAACACATTTTTGAGAAGCAGAATACGATGTTTCACCTCTAACTCTCTTCCTTGGAGGTTCATCTATAGATACCTGAAGCAATTGAGCAGCTACCTATGATTGGTATTTTTGGATTGATTCAACAGCAACCCTAACAGAAGGATGTCATGTCCAATCACCTGATGAAATGCATACCAGCCTGCTAGCTGTTTTGGTGAAGCACCTTTTTTCTTGTGATTTCTCACAGTTCTCTTCACTGTATTCAAGTTTTCCAAGGCTACCCTGACTTCAACTGGAACATTAACTGCTGTGGGTGGCTGCTACTATCTGGGATGGTTTCCCCCTTGAAGCTGTAGCATAATTCTTCATTGTGTCCCTCACTTTGGTCACTTGAAGTGTCATTTCATCACTACTGCAATTATGATCTTTTGAATTTACAATGGTGTCAGCTTCTATGTTGTAAGAACTGACCCTTTGAAGTCCAAAATTTTCTAGAGTAACATTCCCATCTAATATGACTTTTCTTCAAATACTTTTTGGTATAAGAACATTATAAATCATAGGCTAAAATTACAAGATCTTTGGCAAATAAAAATTAAGGAGAAAAAAAATTTTTAAAGGTGGGAACTTTTCCACCTCTTCAACTTTTGGAGTAGAAACCCTTCCGGATAGGAAGTTCTTGAGTGGTTGTTCCCGGATGGGAACTTTCTACTTGAGTATGTACATGACCGAAGCACCTTAAACATATATTTTGGATATAAATTAGGACGTTATAAAATATGAAATTACATATTATTTGTTGAATTGTTGCTGCGAAATAATCAATACCTCTATTTCTGCATAATTTTCCAATTCCGTTAACCAGTGCATACCCAGTGTTCACAAAATTAAGAATAGTATCGACCTTGATGCATGCCGCATTAATTTGACAATATGGCGGAAAATTTTGCAAACTTTGCGTTGATAGAGGAAGGAAATTGTGCATTACACATTTTCTGCATTTTGTCAATAAAAATAACCTCTGTATAATCTTCGTTCTTTACTGTAAGTTTGACTCAAATATTGCTTTGAAGGCTAAATATTCTGTTTGGTGACATTGTTTAACACTTCGTCATTTTCACTGTACTAGTACAGTAATTTGGCAAGAAAAAATGTTTTGTTAATCATATGCGATCATGGGGATTAGTTTTTCCAGCAGTTTGAGGTAATTTCAGCATCGTTTGTAAAATTTACATGCATTTTGATAGTTGTGTTACATTTTCCTGTTAAGCTTTGTGATTTGATGATACAATAGGGCGATAATTCCAGAAATAGTGCTCGTCTTCGTAACAGGGATACGTGCATATCGCACCCACTTCAAATCGCTACCGCTAACTCGCACCCACAAATCGCACCCGTTTTTAGATGTGCTTGACAATTGCATAGAATATATATTAGGTCACGGAAATCTGTTTCCCAATAAATGTATGTGTAAAAAACCAGTCTACTTTTCGTCTGCAAACGTGATTAATTTCATTAACCAGTGAAATAATTTGTTACAAAATGAGTACTTGTACATGTAGATTTAAGCACGATGGGTTTCTAGCTATATTTTACAAACAGAAGATCCAGGAAACCAGTCTACTTTTCTTCTGCATTAACCAATGAAATAATTTGTTACTGAAATCACTCGAGACAAAGTTTAAACCATAGAAATCGATAAAACACTAGCTTTGGTATAAACGTTCATATATTTTTCTACAAAATATCTTCAAAACTTAAAAAACGGGTGCGAGTTAGTGGTAGCGATTTAAAGTGGGTGCGATATGCATGTAAATCTCGTAAAATTTCTCCGCAATATTGGGTTTCCTTATATTTGCACTATTTGCTCTAAAGTTCCAAAATGACTTTCAGGCAATCAACCAGTAAAGGCCCATGCTGTGGTTAATATTTTAATTTTAAATTCTTCTTTGTCAGTTGTATGGTGATCCATGGGGTTTTCGTGGTAGTATCGTTGTGTCGTCTGTTATCGACGGTCGTCTATTATCCACGGCCGTGCATTAATACATTGTAGTTCTGTCCACGTGCTTTTCATCTCAGTAAAAAAATAAAATAAACAAGTATTAACCTTTATTTAAAATAAACTATGTGCCTTTAAATGGAAATATGGTTTCAAATTTAATGAAATAAAGTTTGTTAATGCATGATGCAGTAAAATCCCGATTTTGGTAAGTGAAATATTTTATCAATTTTTAAAGTAAAATATAATATGATTGTCATTGGCAACACTCATGAATTTCCGTGGAAAGTGCAAATTTTATCCTCATAAAATGAAGTTATAAAATATTTTATTAATGACAAATAGATTTATTATATTTATTTTTACAAAACACTTCACGTACATTTTTATTAAATAGACCTTTATGTAATCCATTGTCAATGAAAGCATGGGTTTGTTCATCAGCCAATATAAGAAAAATATGTCATAAAATATTTTTGTTTTTGGAGGTTATAAAATAAATTAACCATACCCATGATCATTAACATAAAAACACGTGCTTTGTGTGGGCACAAAATGGAAGAAACAGCCTTCAAAACCAACTTTAAAATTTAATGACATAATGGTCTAGGAAACAATTTTATGTGCACACTTTCAAAAAGAATGTTATTTTTGCATTATTATGATATAATGGCAACAGTTATTCCATTTATTTGTATGATTATCAATTTACAGATGACAATGTGAAAAATAGACAGTTTAGAATATATTTTGAATACCATTTATATTGATTTTATTTTACCGTCGATAACAGACAACCATTTGTAAAATTAGAACACTGTGCATACAGAAATTGAATTGAATGCAAAAAAATAAAATAGCTAAAAATATTTACCCAATATATTTGTTATGGTCAATTAAACAGCATTTTTTTCTGATTTTAACTTTAAAATACATCAGGGAATGATGAAAGAAATGAAAATGGATTAAAATACGTAAGACCGTCGGAAACCGGCAACGCAAGGATATGGTATTCCTTAGCCCTAAAATAGGCCGTTAGTAAATTTGTGTGCCCGCATACTAACATCCTATCAGTTTCCATTTGAAAATCTCAGGCATTTCAAACTTTCGCTTTATACTCCTAGATTATTTGGAATAATATTTGTTACATACCGTTTTCATGTGCCTTATATACAGTGTTAACAGTCTAAAACGAAAAGGGACTTTAAATCCAACTAAAACCAATAATATTGATTTGTTTCATTTGTGCTACATCCACTGCTTTCATTTGTCATCCATTTTCGTGTGTGCAGCTAAAACTTCGGCGATTGCTAAATGCCAATCTCCAGAAATTAAAAATTAAAACAGCACAAGTGAATAAGCCTTATTTCCTTGAAAAACACACATCATACTCAATTTTAATAAAAACTGTACATATGTGTGCACAAAATCTTCATATTTCATTGCTAAAATATATTTTAAATATTTGTTTTCAGTCTTCTAATAAAAAGCTGTATGGTGTTGACAGATAATTTTTTAAATGCCTTGAAAACACTAGAAATTATATGCTGTAAAATCTATTTTAACCGTAACCGCGAGATTTAGTTCCCACCATTAGCAGTCTTCTGTAAACAAATAGTCGATTCCGGAAACGAAACTTTTGAAGAAAAACATCTCCTATTTAACCAGATATTATAGATTATGGAGTAAATTAAAGGTTTTCAAGTGAAAACAACAACTTTAATTGATGTTATGTGACGGAAATGCTGAAATGCGGCATATTTTACACAAACATTTCATTACGTGGGCGATAATACAATACGTCGCGAGTAACCGAGTACTTAAGATGGACTCAAGTACAAGCCAAGATCGCCTCGTACACCAAGGCACGGGTACTCGTTCGCAGCCCTACTAATTATTGAAGTAAAAATATGATATTTATGCCATTGTGGTAACATTTCATTTTAAAGTCGCTTCAGTTTAAGAATATTAGTTGTGTGAAAGGATATCCCGATGTATAAAATTATAAATTTTACAAAATCATTTAAATTATAAATTTTAAAAATAGCATCTGAGATGCCCGTAACCAACAGCCTGGGGAAACAATTTTTAACACCATGAGATATAGCAGAAATGAAGCACGAAAAGATCAGGAAACTTTCAGAGCAAAAATATCAGTAATATAAAGATCCAAATAATGTTCAAGGGGGAAAATAATGTTTAAGTAGGGCTACCGCGAGTAACTGAGTATTAATCTACGACGAGAGTTGGCACGGTACTCGAGTTTAAATTCAGTACTCGTCTACTCACAATAATTTTATTCTTTCTACAAATTATCAGCATATTTAACATTTATAAAACAAAAATACCTTTCTATTGTCATAAAAGGACTCTAGTACACACAATAAACTTGGGTACACATACATTACAGAACTTTACTGTAGTGACCTCGTTCTGATTTTATCTCCTTGACAACACAGTACAGGTAGACAAGTACTGATAAGTACTTAATAATCACCTGTGTGGCTGTAAAAGGTAAGAAAACTGTGTATATTTAGCAAGATATTTGATTTATATATGAAAATATTAATAAAAAAAGATTTTTACACAGCAAGTTGCTTTAATTTGACACGGGTATTACTCGCGAGAAAAGAGTATCGATTTGAGTTCTTCCTGGCGATTACTCGAGTGCAGATTTTGCAGCCTTATGTTCAAGAGAGAGAAAATGTTTGTAAAGATAAAGTATTTTTAAAACTTTTTTATTATCTTTATGCGCGGATTTTCATACAACATGAGCAGAGGCACTGTTAAAATCCCTTTCCAATAATATATGGTAGTTTTTGGAATATTTTTGAAAGACGAGCACCTCTTGATGTCTGTAACATTTTTGCCAAGTTCAGAGTAAAACCTATTTTTATGTCAGCTGACTTGTCAGTCAGCTGGCATTATGTCGTCACTCTGCGGCGTGGGCGTACGCGTACGCGTCCGCGTGAACAACTTCTCCTCCAAAACTACAAGGCCTAGAGACGTGCTGTTTTTTTTAAAAGATACCTTATCTATCGAGGATGAAAAATTGTTCAAGGCATGCAAATCTGTCTGTTCGTCTGTTTGCTAGAGACATTACAAGGGGGGTACCCCCACCAAAAGTGTGAAAATTTCAACTTTTTATCACAATTTTCTCAGTGACTATTGCAGGGATTTCTCTCATATCTTGCATATATGTACTAGGCCAGAGGTAGATTCTCTTGTGTGAGTATGAGACCTGGATCTCTCTTACTTTTTTTTTAATAAATTTTTTTAATAATTTTTAATGCATTAACATTCATGAAATCATGCACAAAATCATTTATAACTTGAAAACTGTTGCATCTAGAGCATTTTGTTAAAATATGTTATTCAGCTACTTTTTTCATAGCTACAATATGGTGAGTAAGTTGGGTGTCTGTCTCAATAGCTAAGTGAGTAATAGCTACTTTTGGGCTTTTCAGTAACTTCCATCATGAGTAGAATCACTTGTAACTTAAAAACTATTGCATTTAGAGAATTTCGTATAAATATGTTATTCAGCTACTTTTGGGTCAGCTATAACATAGTAAAATTTTAGACCTGTAGCTCATGGCATAGCTGAGTAATAGCTACTTTTAGGTTATCACTGTTGAGTAAATTGCTTATAACTTCAAAACTATTGCATTTAGAGAATTTTGTATAAATATGTTATTCAGCTACTTTTGGGTCTGCTATAACATAGTAAAATTTCAGACCTGTAGCTCATGGCATAGCTGAGTAATAGCTACTTTTAGGTTATCACTGTTGAGTAAATCGCTTATAACTTGGAAACTATTGCATTTAGAGTATTTTGTTTCAATATGTTATTCACCTATTTTGGGATCAGCTATAACATAGTGAAGTTTCAGATCTGTGGCTCATTGCATAGCTGAGTAATAGCTACTTTGAAGTTCTCACTATTGAGTAAATCAGTTGTAATTGGAAAACTATTGCATTTAGAGAATTTCGTATAAATATGTTATTCAGCTACTTTTGGGTCAGCTATAACATAGTAAAATTTCAGACCTGTAGCTCATGGCATAGCTGAGTAATAGCTACTTTTAGGTCATCACTATTGAGTAAATCAGTTGTAACTTGAAAACTATTGCATTTACAGTATTTTGCTTAAATATGTTGTTCACCTACTTTTGGGTCAGCTATAACATAGTAAAATTTCAGACCTGTAGCTCATGGCATAGCTGAGTAATAGCTACTTTTAGGTCATCACTATTGAGTAAATCAGTTGTAACTTGAAAACTATTGCATTTACAGTATTTTGCTTTAATATGTTGTTCACCTACTTTTGGGTCAGCTATAACATAGTGAAATTTCAGACCTGTAGCTCATTGCATAGCTGAGTAATAACTACTTTGAGGTTCTCACTATTGAGTAAATCAGTTGTAATTGGAAAATTATTGCATTTAGAGAATTTAGTATAAATATGTTATTCAGCTACTTTTGGGTCAACTATAACATAGTAAAATTTCAGACCTGTAGCTCATGGCATAGCTGAGTAATAGCTACTTTTAGGTCATCACTATTGAGTAAATCAGTTGTAACTTGAAAACTATTGCATTTACAGTATTTTGCTTAAATATGTTGTTCACCTACTTTTGGGTCAGCTATAACATAGTAAAATTTCAGACCTGTAGCTCATGGCATAGCTGAGTAATAGCTACTTTTAGATCATGACTATTGAGTAAATCAGTTGTAACTTGAAAACTATTGCATTTACAGTATTTTGCTTAAATATGTTGTTCACCTACTTTTGGGTCAGCTATAACATAGTAAAATTTCAGACGTGTAGCTCATGGCATAGCTGAGTAATAGCTACTTTTAGGTCATCATTATTGAGTAAATCAGTTGTAACTTGAAAACTATTGCATTTACAGTATTTTGCTTAAATATGTTGTTCACCTACTTTTGGGTCAGCTATAACATAGTAAAATTTCAGACCTGTAGCTCATGGCATAGCTGAGTAATAGCTACTTTTAGATCATCACTATTGAGTAAATCAGTTGTAACTTGAAAACTATTGCATTTACAGTATTTTGCTTAAATATGTTGTTCACCTACTTTTGGGTCAGCTATAACATAGTAAAATTTCAGACGTGTAGCTCATGGCATAGCTGAGTAATAGCTACTTTGAAGTTCTCACTATTGAGTAAATCAGTTGTAATTGGAAAACTATTGCATTTAGAGAATTTCGTATAAATATGTTATTCAGCTACTTTTGGGTCAGCTATAACATAGTGAAATTACAGACCTGTAGCTCATGGCATAGCTGAGTAATAGCTACTTTTAGGTCATCACTATTGAGTAAATCAGTTGTAACTTGAAAACTATTGCATTTACAGTATTTTGCTTAAATATGTTGTTCACCTACTTTTGGGTCAGCTATAACATAGTAAAATTTCAGACGTGTAGCTCATGGCATAGCTGAGTAATAGCTACTTTTAGGTTATCACTGTTGAGTAAATCGCTTATAACTTGGAAACTATTGCATTTAGAGTATTTTGTTTCAATATGTTATTCACCTATTTTGGGATCAGCTATAACATAGTGAAGTTTCAGATCTGTGGCTCATTGCATAGCTGAGTAATAGCTACTTTGAAGTTCTCACTATTGAGTAAATCAGTTGTAATTGGAAAACTATTGCATTTAGAGAATTTCGTATAAATATGTTATTCAGCTACTTTTGGGTCAGCTATAACATAGTAAAATTTCAGACCTGTAGCTCATGGCATAGCTGAGTAATAGCTACTTTTAGGTCATCACTATTGAGTAAATCAGTTGTAACTTGAAAACTATTGCATTTACAGTATTTTGCTTAAATATGTTGTTCACCTACTTTTGGGTCAGCTATAACATAGTAAAATTTCAGACCTGTAGCTCATGGCATAGCTGAGTAATAGCTACTTTTAGGTCATCACTATTGAGTAAATCAGTTGTAACTTGAAAACTATTGCATTTACAGTATTTTGCTTTAATATGTTGTTCACCTACTTTTGGGTCAGCTATAACATAGTGAAATTTCAGACCTGTAGCTCATTGCATAGCTGAGTAATAACTACTTTGAGGTTCTCACTATTGAGTAAATCAGTTGTAATTGGAAAATTATTGCATTTAGAGAATTTAGTATAAATATGTTATTCAGCTACTTTTGGGTCAACTATAACATAGTAAAATTTCAGACCTGTAGCTCATGGCATAGCTGAGTAATAGCTACTTTTAGGTCATCACTATTGAGTAAATCAGTTGTAACTTGAAAACTATTGCATTTACAGTATTTTCCTTAAATATGTTGTTCACCTACTTTTGGGTCAGCTATAACATAGTAAAATTTCAGACCTGTAGCTCATGGCATAGCTGAGTAATAGCTACTTTTAGATCATGACTATTGAGTAAATCAGTTGTAACTTGAAAACTATTGCATTTACAGTATTTTGCTTAAATATGTTGTTCACCTACTTTTGGGTCAGCTATAACATAGTAAAATTTCAGACGTGTAGCTCATGGCATAGCTGAGTAATAGCTACTTTTAGGTCATCATTATTGAGTAAATCAGTTGTAACTTGAAAACTATTGCATTTACAGTATTTTGCTTAAATATGTTGTTCACCTACTTTTGGGTCAGCTATAACATAGTAAAATTTCAGACCTGTAGCTCATGGCATAGCTGAGTAATAGCTACTTTTAGATCATCACTATTGAGTAAATCAGTTGTAACTTGAAAACTATTGCATTTACAGTATTTTGCTTAAATATGTTGTTCACCTACTTTTGGGTCAGCTATAACATAGTAAAATTTCAGACGTGTAGCTCATGGCATAGCTGAGTAATAGCTACTTTGAGGTTATCACTGTTGAGTAAATCGCTTATAACTTGGAAACTATTGCATTTAGAGTATTTTGTTTCAATATGTTATTCACCTATTTTGGGATCAGCTATAGCATAGTGAAGTTTCAGATCTGTGGCTCCTTGCATAGCTGAGTAATAGCTACTTTGAAGTTCTCACTATTGAGTAAATCAGTTGTAATTGGAAAACTATTGCATTTAGAGAATTTCGTATAAATATGTTATTCAGCTACTTTTGGGTCAGCTATAACATAGTGAAATTACAGACCTGTAGCTCATGGCATAGCTGAGTAATAGCTACTTTTAGGTCATCACTATTGAGTAAATCAGTTGTAACTTGAAAACTATTGCATTTACAGTATTTTGCTTAAATATGTTGTTCACCTACTTTTGGGTCAGCTATAACATAGTAAAATTTCAGACGTGTAGCTCATGGCATAGCTGAGTAATAGCTACTTTTAGGTTATCACTGTTGAGTAAATCAGTTGTAGTTGGAAAACTATTGCATTTAGAGAATTTAGTATAAATATGTTATTCAGCTACTTTTGGGTCAACTATAACATAGTAAAATTTCAGACCTGTAGCTCATGGCATAGCTGAGTAATAGCTACTTTTAGATCATCACTATTGAGTAAATCAGTTGTAACTTGAAAACTATTGCATTTACAGTATTTTGCTTTAATATGTTGTTCACCTACTTTTGGGTCAGCTATAACATAGTAAAATTTCAGACCTGTAGCTCATGGCATAGCTGAGTAATAGCTACTTTTAGGTCATCACTATTGAGTAAATCAGTTGTAACTTGAAAACTATTGCATTTACAGTATTTTGCTTAAATATGTTGTTCACCTACTTTTGGGTCAGCTATAACATAGTAAAATTTCAGACGTGTAGCTCATGGCATAGCTGAGTAATAGCTACTTTTAGGTTATCACTGTTGAGTAAATCGCTTATAACTTGGAAATTATTGCATTTAGAGTATTTTGTTTCAATATGTTACTCACCTATTTTGGGGTCAGCTATAACATAGTGAAGTTCCAGACCCGTGACTCATTGCATAGCTGAGTAATAGCTACTTTTAGGTTATCACTGTTGAGTAAATCGCTTATAACTTGGAAACTATTGCATTTAGAGTATTTTGTTTCAATATGTTATTCACCTATTTTGGGATCAGCTATAACATAGTGAAGTTTCAGATCTGTGGCTCCTTGCATAGCTGAGTAATAGCTACTTTGAAGTTCTCACTATTGAGTAAATCAGTTGTAATTGGAAAACTATTGCATTTAGAGAATTTCGTATAAATATGTTATTCAGCTACTTTTGGGTCAGCTATAACATAGTGAAATTACAGACCTGTAGCTCATGGCATAGCTGAGTAATAGCTACTTTTAGGTCATCACTATTGAGTAAATCAGTTGTAACTTGAAAACTATTGCATTTACAGTATTTTGCTTAAATATGTTGTTCACCTACTTTTGGGTCAGCTATAACATAGTAAAATTTCAGACCTGTAGCTCATGGCATAGCTGAGTAATAGCTACTTTTAGGTCATCACTATTGAGTAAATCAGTTGTAACTTGAAAACTATTGCATTTACAGTATTTTGCTTTAATATGTTGTTCACCTACTTTTGGGTCAGCTATAACATAGTGAAATTTCAGACCTGTAGCTCATTGCATAGCTGAGTAATAACTACTTTGAGGTTCTCACTATTGAGTAAATCAGTTGTAATTGGAAAACTATTGCATTTAGAGAATTTAGTATAAATATGTTATTCAGCTACTTTTGGGTCAACTATAACATAGTAAAATTTCAGACCTGTAGCTCATGGCATAGCTGAGTAATAGCTACTTTTAGGTCATCCCTATTGAGTAAATCAGTTGTAACTTGAAAACTATTGCATTTACAGTATTTTGCTTAAATATGTTGTTCACCTACTTTTGGGTCAGCTATAACATAGTAAAATTTCAGACCTGTAGCTCATGGCATAGCTGAGTAATAGCTACTTTTAGGTTATCACTGTTGAGTAAATCGCTTATAACTTGGAAATTATTGCATTTAGAGTATTTTGTTTCAATATGTTATTCACCTATTTTGGGGTCAGCTATAACATAGTGAAGTTCCAGACCCGTGACTCATTGCATAGCTGAGTAATAGCTACTTTGAAGTTCTCAATGTTGAGTAAATCACTTGTAATTTGAAAACTATTGCATTTAGAGAATTTAGTATAAATATGTTATTCAGCTACTTTTGGGTCAGCTATAACATAGTAAAATTTCAGACCTGTAGCTCATGGCATAGCTGAGTAATAGCTACTTTTAGGCTATCACTGTTGAGTAAATCACTTATAACTTGAAAACTATTGCATTCAGAGTATTTTGTTTCAATATGTTATTCACCTATTTTGGGGTCAGCTATAACATAGTGAAGTTCCAGACCTGTGGCTCATTGCATAGCTGAGTAATAGCTACTTTAAAGTTCTCACTGTTGAGTAAATCAGTTGTAATTGGAAAACTATTGCCTTTACAGAAATTTGTGCAAATATGTTATTCAGCTACTTTTGGGTCAGCTATAACATAGTGAAATTACAGACCTGTAGCTCATGGCACAACTGAGCAATAGCTGTTCTCGGGCACTGACTGTTGAGTAAATCAGCTATAACTTGAAAAATATTGCATTTGGAGTATTTTGTTAAAATATATTGTTCACCTACTTTTGGGTTAGCTATAACATAGTGAAATTACAGACCTATAGCTCATGGCATAGCGGAGCAATAGCTATTTTCTGGTTCTCACTATTGAGTAAATCAGTTGTAACTTGAAAACTATTGCATTTACAGTATTTTGCTTAAATATGTTGTTCAGCTACTTTTAGGTCAGCTATAACAGAGCAAAAATTCAGACATGTAGCTCATTGCATAGCTGAGTAATAGTTACTTTGAGGTTCTCACTCTTGAGTAAATCAGTTGTAACTTGAAAATTATTACATTTAGAGTATTTTGTTAAATATGTTATTCACAGACGTTTTGGTCAGCTATAACATAGTGAAATTGCAGACCTCTATGTCATGGGATAGCTGAGCAATAGCTTCTTTCAGGTTCTCACTGTTGAGTAAATCATTGTATCCAACCTGTAGGAAATCATGGGCTGGGAATCTGTTAATATGGTCCGATTTGACCTTGGAACCCTCCTTCAAGGTCAAATGAGGATAGCCAAACATAAAAGTGCTTATAACTCGCTTATTATTGGTCCCAGAGGTTGGAATGAAAACCAACCTATAGAAAATCATGAGCTGGGAATTTTTTGGTGTGGTCGGATTTCACCTTGGACCCCTCCTTCAAGGTCAAATGAGGATAGCCAAACTTAAAAGTGCTTATAACTCACTTATTATTGGTCCTAGAGGTTTCGAATGGAAAACCAACCTATAGAAAATCATGGGCTGGGAATCTTTTGGTGTGGTCGGATTTGACCTGGGACCCCTCCTTCAAGGGCAGTTGAGGATAGCCAAACTTACAATTGCTTAGAACTCGCTTATTATTGGTCCTACAAGTTTGGGATGATAAACAAGCTACAGGAAATCATGGGCTGGGAATTTTTTTGTGTGGTCGGATTTGACCTTGGACCCCCTCCTTCCAGGTCAAACGAAGATAGCCAAACTTAAAGTGCTTATAACTCACGTATTATTGGTCTTGGAGGTTTGGGATGGTAAACCAACATATAGGAAATCATGGGCTGGGATTCTTTTGGTGTGGTCAGATTTGACCTGGGACCCCTCCTTCAAGGGCAGTTGAGGATAGCCAAACTTACAATTGCTTAGAACTCGCTTATTATTGGTCCTAGAAGTTTGGGATGGTAAACAAGCTACAGGAAATCATGGGCTGGGAATTTTTTTGTGTGGTCGGATTTGACCTTGGACCCCCTCCTTCAAGGTCAAACAAGGAGAGCCAAACTTAAAAAGTGCCTATAACTCACTTATTATTGGTCCGAGAGGTTTGGGATGGTAAACCATCCTAAATTCTTTGGCTGGGAATCTTTTGGTATGGTCAGATTTGACCTTTGGACCCCTTCTTCATGGTGGAACGAGGATATTGCATTTATAGTATTTCTTTAAATATTTTTAACCTACTTTTTACCCTTGAACAATTACCTTGTTACTTTATTTCATAATACCATTTGCAGGGCACAACTTTTTTGTCGTTTTCTTCTGTCAGCTTCGGAATATCTTTCGAACATGTGTTCAGTTACCATTTACTGTATTTCTGTACAGCCCTTTCCCTGATAATTATGCTTTCCTCTCATTATCACCATCACAAATCAAAAACATTCAGTCAGCTGACACAGTGCCCGTTCACGGGCACTCTCCTCTTGTTAAAATAAAGTTATCATAATAAACTTGCAAATCTGATCTATATAATTGTAAAAGCCAATTATTGTTTCTCTGAGTTCTAAATTGAAACAGTTGGGGTGTTTATTTGCCAATTTTTTGGTCTGAACGGCAAAGGACCCTGACAAATTTCCCTGGTCAAATATGAAAGAAATTTTCAAAGTACCATACATTATTGAAGCACCCAAAATTAAGTACCTAAGCTGCCTTTCACTGCCATTCACTTGATTGTTCCTTTAGAGCCATTCAGAGGCTAATTGTTAAAAGGTTTTGACGGGTGACTATCCGCCCCCACACTTTCCAAGTTACCTTTGATTTTAAAAGTTGTGACTAGAAATAAATGACCTTTTAAGATGGTGTGAGGGAAGATAGTCCCCAGTGAAACAGTAACTGTGATCCATTGGGTGTTTGTAAAAAGAGGTGACAATGCCATGTTAACTTAATAAAATATGTTCGTAATTAAGCGTCCCTGAAAGGGCGCTTGTTTGGTTTCGCGCCAGTTTCCTCACCGCCACCGCATTATGGTCTCCCTTGAATATCTCCCTTATTATTGCAAGCTTTTAAACCATATTTGGCAGTTATATACCTTAGCCGTGGGAAAATTTTTCCACATGCTTAAATTTGACCTTTGATCTTTATCGAGGTCACATGATCAAAAAATAGTTTTTTGGGGTACACCCGCCCGTCATCGCAGTTCAGGAAAATCTACTGACCGCAGAGGCTTATAACTTAATACACATGTTTATAATATCAAAAACGTGAGCTGATTAGATTTTGGGAGCAATCCGATGAAAATTGACCGATTTATAAGTGATTTTCTCACAGGTACCAATCAGAAAGCTTAAAATTCGTGTGAACCCCCCCCTATTATCTTCTTAAGTATTGCATTTAGAGCCATAAAATGTATTGGGAGGTAGTAGGAAACCATATGTGGAGAGTCTAGAAAGCAAGTCAAATTTCCCCCCCCGATCCCCCTGTAGGGGTCAAACTGGGGTCATAAAATAGCCAATTTCATCTTTTCCCCTTATATCTCTTTTATTCTTGCTTCTAGAGCTTGAGAATGTATTAAGAGGTATTGGGGAACCAGATGTGAAGAGTCTAGATAGCCGGTCATATTTACCCCTAGACTCTCCCTTATGGGTCAAACTGGGGTCATAAAATAGCCGATTTTGTGTTTTTGCCTTTTATCTCCTTTATTCTTGCTTTTAGAGCTTTAGAATGTATTAAGAGGTATTGGGAAACCATATGTGAAGAGTCTAGATAGCTGGTCATATTTACCCCCGGACCCCCCCTATGGGTCAAACTGGGGTCAGAAAATAGCCGATTTGGTGTTTTTGCCTCTTATCTCCTTTATTCTTGCTTATAGAGCTTTAGAATGTATTAAGAGGTATTGGGAAACCATATGTGAAGAGTCTAGATAGCTGGTCATATTTACCCCCGGACCCCCCCTATGGGTCAAACTGGGGTCATAAAATAGCCGATTTGGTGTTTTTGCCTCTTATCTCCTTTATTCTTGCTTTTAGAGTTTTAGAATGTATTAAGAGGTATTGGGAAACCTTATGTGAAGAGTCTAGATAGCTGGTCAGATTTACCCCCGGATCCCCCCTTATGGGTCAAACGGGGGTCATAGAATAGCCAATTTTGTGTTTTTGCCTTTTATCTCTTTTATTCCTTTAGAGTTTTAGAATGTATTGAGAGTAGTGTTTTCAATAAACCCTTTTTACTAGGACCGGGTATGCAGTGGTTTCAGCGTGCGGGTACCCGGGTACCCGCGCCGATGGGCGATAATAGCTGAAACTACAAATATCTCCATATTTACAGACTTAAAACCTACAGAAATAATGGGATGCAACCATTTGCTTTATTTCTTGTTGGCCACGGTTTTGCATTCAAAACAATATTGCACGGAAGAAAGGTTAAATAAAAAAAGACTTCTGTACATTCAAAACACGGTTGTTTATATAAAAATGGAGTCACATGACCTATCACAAGAGCATTACACTACAACTCGAATGTAGTTTCGGAATTGAAACGTTATTTTTATTTCAGGATGTAAGTTAATTTTATTAACGTAAAATTATTAACTACTGTGTGAAAATATTGTACTCTTATTTATTTAAGGAGTGCATGTCACTATATATGGCCAATATACAGCGTTTTATGGACTCGGAATTAAGAAACTGTGTTGATATACTGACGATTGTCAAAGGGTTCCGGTATTTGACAATGTATAAACAACTAAAATAAAAGACAAATAAAATACTATAAACGGTGTACAAGGGTGAGAAAACAATATTATTATGCATTTTAATTGAATAGTTTCATTTTAAAGTGAATTAATGAAGTCCAGATACGTCTGTACTTGGTCAGCCAATGTGGGCGATATTAACAGAAATAAGCTTAGATTCGGGTACTCGGGTATGAGATTTCAGATTCGGGTAAGTATTCAGGGTTCGGGTACCCGGATATCCGGGTACCCGTTGAGATCACTAATTGAGAGGTATTGGGAAACCTTATGTGAAGAGTCTAGATAGCTGGTCAGATTTACCCCACCCCTTTCATGGATCAAACTGGGGTCATCAAATAGCCGATTTTGTGTTTTTGCCTTATATCTATTTTATTCTTGCTTTTAGAGATTTACAATGTCTTCAGAGGTATTGGGAAACCTTATGTGAAGAGTCTAGATAGCTGGTCAGATTTACCAGATAGATGTGTTCAAAGCTTTGTGTCATAAACTTCTTGCCTTTCTAAAGGCTCACATTTTACTATGCACTTTTTCTAAAATGTAAATAGATATATGGCATTTATAAAGCACTGTTACTCTTTAATTAAGTAGTTTTATGGTGTAACTTTGGACCTATTATAAGTATTGATGCTTTATGCATTCTTAGCCAGAGCATTTATTCAATTAACTTTTCGCAATTTATGACCATAGAAAACAAAATAAAGCTTAAATTTTTCTTTCATGTTAATGCATGAACTTCCACACTGCTTAACTTTCACTTCTTCTCTCAGCACTGCATGTTTTTATTTTCAAAAACCTTTTTCTACTGTATATTATATTGCAGTGAACCTTTTTGGGACGCTTAGTTTTTGTTAGCAAAAACATTTTTCTAGTTATCTGTAAAAGTATTGCGGATACTCAATTTTTATCAAATGACTCATTCATCTACTTTTGGGAAAGCTTTCACATGGTGAAGTTTCAGACCCGTAGATAATTGAAATGATGTCTGTGTGTGCGTGCGTTAGTTAGTCACGCAGATTTCTCCAAAACTACTACAGCTACAGATTTTTTGTAAATTAATTGTCCCAATGAATTTTCACGCCCTCGAAAATTTTTTTTGATTTTGTGGACTTAGGCCTAAAGATAAGTGAGTAATAGCAATCTTAGCTACTTGGAGTAAAGGGCTCATAACTCAAAAACTATTGCAGTTACAACTTTTTCTTCAAATATGTTGTTCAGCTACTTTGTCCTTAGCTATAAGATGGTACATAGTTTGGGGTCCCATTGCATGCCATAAGTGAGTAATAGCTATTTTCTTATTTGTAGCAAAATAATGATAAAGTAAATGTCAAATATCTTCAAAAGTATTAAAGTTAGGGAATTCTTTTCAAATATGTTGTTCATCTACTTTTTGATAAGCTATCACATAGTAAAGTTTCAGATCTGTTGCATATTGGATAGCTGAGTAATAGCTACTTTGAAATTCTACAGTTGAGTAAATCCATTGTAACCCCAAAACTAGTGCAGTTAGAGTATTTTCCTAAAATATGTTGTTCAGCTACTTTGTCCTTAACTATAAGATGGCATATAGTTTGGGGTTCTATTGCATGCCATAAGTGAGTAATAGCTATTTTCTTATTTGAAGCAAAATAACGACATGGGTAAATTTCAAATATCTTCAAAAGTATTAAAATTAGGGAATTCTTTTCAAATATGTTATTCATCTAGTTATCCCACAGCCCTTAAGGGCTGTCGGGGTATTGTTTTCACCCATGGTGTCCGGATGGGCGGGCGGGCGGCGGGAAATAGTTTGTCCGGGCTGTATCTCAGAAACCGTAAGGTGTAGGAAGTTCATACTTGGCAGGGACATTGGTTGGGGGGTGTAGGTGTGCAACGTCATGATCTGACCTTGATTTGACCTTTGACCTTGCCGTAGTGACCTTGAGTTTGAAAATCTTGTCCGGGCTATATCTCGGCAACCATAAGGTGTAGGAAGTTGATACTTGGCAGGGACATTGGTTAGGAGTTGTAGGTGTGCAACGTCATGGTCTGACCTTGATTTGACCTTTGACCTTGCCGTAGTGACCTTGGCCTTTAAAATCTTGTCCGGGCTATATCTCCGAAACCATAAGGTGTAGGAAGTTTATACTTGGTAGGGACATTGGTTAAGGGGTGTAGGTGTGCAACGTCATAGTCTGACCTTGATTTGACCTTGCCGTAGTGACCTTGACCTATAAAACCTTGTCCGGGCTATATCTCAGCAACTGTAAGGTGTAGGAAGTTGATACTTGGTAGGGACATTGGTTAGGGGGTGTAGGTGTGCAACGTCATGGTCTGACCTTGATTTGACCTTTGACCTTGCTGTAGTGACCTTGACCTATAAAATCTTGTCCGGGCTATATCTCGGAAACTGTAAGGTGTAGGAAGTTGATACGTGGTAGGAATATTGGTTAAGAGGTGTAGGTGTGCAACATCATGGTCTGACCTTGATTTGACCTTGCCGTAGTGACCTTGATCTATAACACCTTGTCCGGGCTATATCTCAGCAACTGTAAGGGGTAGGAAGTTGATACTTGGTAGGGACATTGGTTAGGGGGTGTAGGTGTGCAACGTCATGGTCTGACCTTGATTTGACCTTTGACCTTGCTGTAGTGACCTTAGGCAATTTCTTCTAAATAAGTCATTCGCCTACTTTTGGGTGATCTACCACATAGTGAAGTTGCAGAACTCTAGCTCTTTGGAGAGCTGAGTAATAGCTACTAAAATGAGTAAATGTCTTTTATCTCTAAAAGTATTACAGGTAGGCAGTTGCTTCTAAATAAGTCATTCACGTACTTTTGGGTGATCTACCACATAGTGAAGTTGCAGAACTCTAGCTCTTTGGATAGCTGAGTAATAGCTACTAAAATGAGTAAATGTCTTTTATCTCTAAAAGTATTACAGGTAGGCAATTTCTTCTGAATAAATCATTCACCTACTTTTGGGTGATCTACCACATAGTGAAGTTGCAGAACTCTAGCTCTTTGGATAACTGAGTAATAGCTACTAAAATGAGAAAATGTCTTTTATCTCTAAAAGTATTACAGGTAGGCAATTTCTTCTAAATAAAATAAGTCATTCACGTACTTTTGGGTGATCTACCACATAGTGAAGTTACAGAACTCTAGCTCTTTGGATAGCTGAGTAATAGCTACTAAAATGAGTAAATGTCTTTTATCTCTAAAAGTATTACAGGTAGGCAGTTGCTTCTAAATAAGTCATTCACGTACTTTTGGGTGATCTACCACATAGTGAAGTTGCAGAACTCTAGCTCTTTGGATAGCTGAGTAATAGCTACTAAAATGAGTAAATGTCTTTTATCTCTAAAAGTATTACAGGTAGGCAATTTCTTCTGAATAAATCATTCACCTACTTTTGGGTGATCTACCACATAGTGAAGTTGCAGAACTGTAGCTCTTTGGATAGCTGAGTAATAGCTACTAAAATCGGTAAATGTATTTTATCTCTAAAAGTATTACAGGTAGGCAATTTCTTCTAAATAAGTCATTCACCTACTTTTGGGTGATCTACCACATAGTGAAATTGTAGAACTGTAGCTCTTTGGATGGCAGAGTAATAGCCACTAAAATGAGTAAATATCTTTTATCTCTAAAAGTGTTACAGATAGGCAATTTCTTCTAAATACGTCCTTACCTACTTTGGGTTGATCTACTGCATAATAAAGTTGCAGAACTGTAGCTCTTTGGATGGCAGAGTAATAGCTACTAAATTGAGTAAATGCCTTTTGTCTTTAAAAGTATTGCAATTAAACATTAAACTTGTTGTCACTTCTACATGTGCCTCCATCTCACAAGAAAATTTATATTCCACTATCTTTAGTACATCTAATTTATACGGCGGGAGATAAATGCATGCGTCAGAATGCTTGTTATCAAATAACTCATTGATCTATTTTTGAGAGTGCTTTCGCATGGTGAAGTTTCAGACCCGTAGATAATTACTCACCTACTCAAAATGAGTAAATGCGAATTATCCCTTAAAAGTATTGCAGATAGCCAATTTTTCTCAAATAACTCATTCACCTACTTTTGGAAGAACTTTCACATGGGGAAGTTTCAGACCCAGAGCAAATTACTCACCTACTCAAAATGAGTAAATGCGAATTATCTCTAAAAGTATTGCAGATAGCCAATTTTTCTCGAATAACTCATTCACCTACTTTGGGGAGAGCTTTCACTTGGTGAGTATTCAGACCCGTAGTTAATTATTCACCTACTCAAAATGAGTAAATGCTAATTATCTGTAAAAGTATTGCGGATACCCAATTTTTATCAAATAACTGATTCATCTACTTTTGGGAGAGCTTTAACAAGGTGCAGTTTCAGACCCGTAGGTAATTACTAGGGCTGCGAACGAGTACTCGAGCCTCGATGTACGAGGCGGTCTTGGCTTGTACTCGAGTCCATTTTAAAAACTCCGTTACTCGCGAGGTATTGTATTATCGCTCACATAATGAAACGCTTGTGTAAAATATGCTACATTTCAGCATTTCCGTCACATAATATCAATTAAAGTTGCGGGACGCTTGTTTGTGTATGGGAGAGCTTCCGGCTCCGCATTTTGTTTTCCTTATAACTCTGTAACCGTTAGGCGGATTCTTTTCAAATTTGGCAGGTTTAGGCAGTAGCCTTGGGGAATTTTTTTGAATATGCTGCAGTGACATTTCAACCAATCAGAGAGGTCACATGACCAAAAATGTCTTTTTTCGATGGGGAAGCTTGTCCGGATGATAACTTGAAAGGAATTTTATCAATTCACCTGAAACTTGGCAAATACATTCATTCTATTAAAATCTGGAAATCATTAGATTTTGGCATTGATTGGTCAAGAAATGGCCGAGTAATTAATGATTAATTAATCATTACGAATTTTCCAAATAAGGAAAACACAAAAATGCTTATATCTCGAAAACCGTGCTAGATAGAGCGATTTCGACGAAATTTTTGACCCACAGGGTATCTCTGCGGAGTAGTTTTCCCAATTTTCAAAAAATTTTTGTCTCGCCCAAAATGGCGGCCATTTTGAATTTTCGAAATTTTCGCAAAAATTGCAAAACACAAAAATGCTTATATCTCAAAAACCGTGCTAGATAGAGCAATTTCGACAAAATTTTTGACCCGCAGGATATCTCTGCGGAGTACTTCTCCCAATTTTCAAAAAAATTTTGTCTCGCCAAAAATGGCGGCCATTTTGAATTTTCGAAATTTTCGCAAAAATTGCAAAACACAAAAATGCTTATATCTCGAAAACCGTGCTAGATAGAGCGATTTCGACGAAATTTTTGACCCACAGGGTATCTCTGCAGAGTAGCTACCCAATTTTGAAAAAATTTTTGTCTCGCCAAAAATGGCGGCCATTTTGAATTTTCGAATTTTTCGCAAAAATTGCAAAACATAAAAATGCTTATATCTCAAAAACCCTGCTAGATAGAGCGATTTCGACGAAATTTTTTACCCACAGGGTATATCTGCAGAGTAGCCATGCCAATTTTCAAAAAAATTTTGTCTCGCCAAAAATGGCGGCCATTTTGAATTTTCGAATTTTTCGCAAAAAATTGCAAAACATAAAAATGCTTATATCTCAAAAACCCTGCTAGATAGAGCGATTTCGACGAAATTTTTGACCCGCAGGGTATCTCTGCAGAGTAGCCATGCCAATTTTCAAACAAAAAATTTCTCGCAAAAAATGGCGGCCATTTTGAATTTTCGAATTTTTCGCAAAATTACAAAACACAAAAATGCTTATATCTCGAAAACCGTGCTAGATAGAGCGATTTCGACGAAATTTTTGACCCACTGGGTATCTCTGCAGAGTAGCCATGCCAATTTTCAAAAAAATTTTATCTTGCCAAAAATGGCGGCCATTTTGAATTTTCGAATTTTTGCGCAAAAATTGCAAAACACAAAAATGCTAATATTTCGAAAACCGTGCTACATAGAGCGATTTCGACAAAATTTTTTATCTTCAGGGTATCTCTGCAGAGCAGCTATCCCAAAGAGCTTTCACTTGGTGAAGTTTCAGACCCATAGCTAATTGCTCACCTACTCAAAAAGAGTAAATGCGAATTACCTCTAAAAGTATTGCAGATGGCCAATTTTTCTCAAATAACTCATTCACATACTTTTGGAAGAGCTTTCACATGGTGAAGTTTCAGACCCATAGCCAATTACTCACCTACTCAAAATGAGTAAATGCGAATTATCTCTAAAAGTATTGCAGATAGCCAATTTTTCTCAAATAACTCATTCACCTACTTTTGGGAGAGCTTTCACATGGTGAAGTTTCAGACCCATAGCTAATTATTTACTTACTCAAAATGAGTAAATGCTAATTATCTGTAAAAGTATTGCGGATACCCAATTTTTCTCAAATAACTCATTCATCTACTTGTGGGAGAGCTTTCACATGGTGAAGTTTCAGACCCATAGCTAATTACTCACCTACTCAAAATGAGTAAATGTGAATTATCTCTAAAAGTATTGTAGATAGCCAATTTTTCTCAAATAACTCATTCACCTACTTTTGGGAGAGCTTTCACTTGGTGAAATTTCAGACCCATAGCTAATTACTCACCTACTCAAAATGAGTAAATGCGAATTATCTCTAAAAGTATTGCAGATAGCCAATTTTTCTCAAATAACTCATTCACCTACTTTTGGGAGAGCTTTCACTTGGTGAAGTTTCAGACCCATAGCTAATTACTCACCTACTCAAAATGAGTAAATGCGAATTATCTCTAAAAGTATTGCAGATAGCCAATTTTTGTCAAATTAATCATTCGCCTACTTTTGGGAGAGCTTTCACATGGTGAAGTTTCAGACCCATAGCTAATTACTCACCTACTCAAAATGAGTAAATGTGAATTATCTCTAAAAGTATTGTAGATAGCCAATTTTTCTCAAATAACTCATTCACCTACTTTTGGGAGAGCTTTCACTTGGTGAAATTTCAGACCCATAGCTAATTACTCACCTACTCAAAATGAGTAAATGCGAATTATCTCTAAAAGTATTGCAGATAGCCAATTTTTCTCAAATAACTCATTCACCTACTTTTGGGAGAGCTTTCACTTGGTGAAGTTTCAGACCCATAGCTAATTACTCACCTACTCAAAATGAGTAAATGCGAATTATCTCTAAAAGTATTGCAGATAGCCAATTTTTGTCAAATTAATCATTCGCCTACTTTTGGGAGAGCTTTCACTTGGTGAAGTTTCAGACCCATAGGTAATTACTCACCTACTCAAAATGAGTAAATGCGAATTATCTCTAAAAGTATTGCAGATAGCCAATTTTTCTCGAATAACTCATTCACCTACTTTTGGCAGAGCTTTCACTTGGTGAAGTTTCAGACCCATAGCTAATTACTCACCTACTGAAAATGAGTAAATGTGAATTATCTCTAAAAGTATTGCAGATAGCCAATTTTTCTCAAATAACTCATTCACCTACTTTTGGGAGAGCTTTCACTTGGTGAAGTTTCAGACCCATAGCTAATTACTCACCTACTCAAAATGAGTAAATGCGAATTATCTCTAAAAGTATTGCAGATAGCCAGTTTTTCTCAAATTAATCATTCACCTACTTTTGGGAGAGCTTTCACTTGGTGAAGTTTCAGACCCATAGCTAATTACTCACCTACTCAAAATGAGTAAATGCGAATTATCAGTAAAAGTATTGCAGATAGCCAATTTTTCTCAAATAACTCATTCACCTACTTTTGGGAGAGCTTTCACTTGGTGAAGTTTCAGACCCATAGCTAATTACTCACCTACTCAAAATGAGTAAATGCGAATTATCTCTAAAAGTATTGCAGATAGCCAATTTTTCTCAAATTAATCATTCACCTACTTTTGGGAGAGCTTTCACTTGGTGAAGTTTCAGACCCATAGCTAATTACTCACCTACTCAAAATGAGTAAATGTAAATTATCTCTAAAAGTATTGCAGATAGCCAATTTTTCTCAAATAACTCATTCACCTACTTTTGGGAGAGCTTTCACTTGGTGAAGTTTCAGACCCATAGCAAATTACTCGCCTACTCAAAATGAGTAAATGTGAATTATCTCTAAAAGTATTGCAGATAGCCAATTTTTCTCAAATAACTCATTCACCTACTTTTGGGAGAGCTTTCACTCTGTGAAGTTTCAGACCCATAGCTATTTATTCACCTACACAAAATGAGTAAATGCGAATTATCTCTAAAAGTATTGCGGATACCCAATTTTTATCAAATACTCATTCATCTACTTGTGGGAGAGCTTTCACATGGTGAAGTTTCAGACCCATAGCTAATTACTCACCTACTCAAAATGAGTAAATGAGAATTATCTCTGAAAGTATTGCAGATAGCCAATTTTTCTCAAATAACTCATTCACCTACTTTTGGGAGAACTTTCACTTGGTGAAGTTTCAGACCCATAGCTAATTACTCACCTACTCAAAATGAGTAAATGTGAATTATCTCTAAAAGTATTGTAGATAGCCAATTTTTCTCAAATAACTCATTCACCTACTTTTGGGAGAGCTTTCACTTGGTGAAATTTCAGACCCATAGCTAATTACTCACCTACTCAAAATGAGTAAATGCAAATTATCTCTAAAAGTATTGCAGATAGCCAATTTTTCTCAAATAACTCATTCACCTACTTTTGGGAGAGCTTTCACTTGGTGAAGTTTCAGACCCATAGCTAATTACTCACCTACTCAAAATGAGTAAATGCGAATTATCTCTAAAAGTATTGCAGATAGCCAATTTTTGTCAAATTAATCATTCGCCTACTTTTGGGAGAGCTTTCACTTGGTGAAGTTTCAGACCCATAGGTAATTACTCACCTACTCAAAATGAGTAAATGCGAATTATCTCTAAAAGTATTGCAGATAGCCAATTTTTCTCGAATAACTCATTCACCTACTTTTGGCAGAGCTTTCACTTGGTGAAGTTTCAGACCCATAGCTAATTACTCACCTACTGAAAATGAGTAAATGTGAATTATCTCTAAAAGTATTGCAGATAGCCAATTTTTCTCAAATAACTCATTCACCTACTTTTGGGAGAGCTTTCACTTGGTGAAGTTTCAGACCCATAGCTAATTACTCACCTACTCAAAATGAGTAAATGTGAATTATCTCTAAAAGTATTGCAGATAGCCAATTTTTCTCAAATAACTCATTCACCTACTTTTGGGAGAGCTTTCACTTGGTGAAGTTTCAGACCCATAGCTAATTACTCACCTACTCAAAATGAGTAAATGCGAATTATCTCTAAAAGTATTGCAGATAGCCAGTTTTTCTCAAATTAATCATTCACCTACTTTTGGGAGAGCTTTCACTTGGTGAAGTTTCAGACCCATAGCTAATTACTCACCTACTCAAAATGAGTAAATGCGAATTATCTCTAAAAGTATTGCAGATAGCCAGTTTTTCTCAAATTAATCATTCACCTACTTTTGGGAGAGCTTTCACTTGGTGAAGTTTCAGACCCATAGCTAATTACTCACCTACTCAAAATGAGTAAATGCGAATTATCAGTAAAAGTATTGCAGATAGCCAATTTTTCTCAAATAACTCATTCACCTACTTTTGGGAGAGCTTTCACTTGGTGAAGTTTCAGACCCATAGCTAATTACTCACCTACTCAAAATGAGTAAATGCGAATTATCTCTAAAAGTATTGCAGATAGCCAATTTTTCTCAAATTAATCATTCACCTACTTTTGGGAGAGCTTTCACTTGGTGAAGTTTCAGACCCATAGCTAATTACTCACCTACTCAAAATGAGTAAATGTGAATTATCTCTAAAAGTATTGCAGATAGCCAATTTTTCTCAAATAACTCATTCACCTACTTTTGGGAGAGCTTTCACTTGGTGAAGTTTCAGACCCATAGCAAATTACTCGCCTACTCAAAATGAGTAAATGTGAATTATCTCTAAAAGTATTGCAGATAGCCAATTTTTCTCAAATAACTCATTCACCTACTTTTGGGAGAGCTTTCACTCTGTGAAGTTTCAGACCCATAGCTATTTATTCACCTACACAAAATGAGTAAATGCGAATTATCTCTAAAAGTATTGCGGATACCCAATTTTTATCAAATACTCATTCATCTACTTGTGGGAGAGCTTTCACATGGTGAAGTTTCAGACCCATAGCTAATTACTCACCTACTCAAAATGAGTAAATGAGAATTATCTCTGAAAGTATTGCAGATAGCCAATTTTTCTCAAATAACTCATTCACCTACTTTTGGGAGAGCTTTCACTTGGTGAAGTTTCAGACCCATAGCTAATTACTCACCTACTCAAAATGAGTAAATGTGAATTATCTCTAAAAGTATTGTAGATAGCCAATTTTTCTCAAATAACTCATTCACCTACTTTTGGGAGAGCTTTCACTTGGTGAAATTTCAGACCCATAGCTAATTACTCACCTACTCAAAATGAGTAAATGCGAATTATCTCTAAAAGTATTGCAGATAGCCAATTTTTCTCAAATAACTCATTCACCTACTTTTGGGAGAGCTTTCACTTGGTGAAGTTTCAGACCCATAGCTAATTACTCACCTACTCAAAATGAGTAAATGCGAATTATCTCTAAAAGTATTGCAGATAGCCAATTTTTGTCAAATTAATCATTCGCCTACTTTTGGGAGAGCTTTCACTTGGTGAAGTTTCAGACCCATAGGTAATTACTCACCTACTCAAAATGAGTAAATGCGAATTATCTCTAAAAGTATTGCAGATAGCCAATTTTTCTCGAATAACTCATTCACCTACTTTTGGCAGAGCTTTCACTTGGTGAAGTTTCAGACCCATAGCTAATTACTCACCTACTGAAAATGAGTAAATGTGAATTATCTCTAAAAGTATTGCAGATAGCCAATTTTTCTCAAATAACTCATTCACCTACTTTTGGGAGAGCTTTCACTTGGTGAAGTTTCAGACCCATAGCTAATTACTCACCTACTCAAAATGAGTAAATGCGAATTATCTCTAAAAGTATTGCAGATAGCCAGTTTTTCTCAAATTAATCATTCACCTACTTTTGGGAGAGCTTTCACTTGGTGAAGTTTCAGACCCATAGCTAATTACTCACCTACTCAAAATGAGTAAATGCGAATTATCAGTAAAAGTATTGCAGATAGCCAATTTTTCTCAAATAACTCATTCACCTACTTTTGGGAGAGCTTTCACTTGGTGAAGTTTCAGACCCATAGCTAATTACTCACCTACTCAAAATGAGTAAATGTGAATTATCTCTAAAAGTATTGTAGATAGCCAATTTTTCTCAAATAACTCATTCACCTACTTTTGGGAGAGCTTTCACTTGGTGAAGTTTCAGACCCATAGCTAATTACTCACCTACTCAAAATGAGTAAATGCGAATTATCTCTAAAAGTATTGCAGATAGCCAATTTTTGTCAAATTAATCATTCGCCTACTTTTGGGAGAGCTTTCACTTGGTGAAGTTTCAGACCCATAGGTAATTACTCACCTACTCAAAATGAGTAAATGCGAATTATCTCTAAAAGTATTGCAGATAGCCAATTTTTCTCGAATAACTCATTCACCTACTTTTGGCAGAGCTTTCACTTGGTGAAGTTTCAGACCCATAGCTAATTACTCACCTACTGAAAATGAGTAAATGTGAATTATCTCTAAAAGTATTGCAGATAGCCAATTTTTTCTCAAATAACTCATTCACCTACTTTTGGGAGAGCTTTCACTTGGTGAAGTTTCAGACCCATAGCTAATTACTCACCTACTCAAAATGAGTAAATGTGAATTATCTCTAAAAGTATTGCAGATAGCCAATTTTTCTCAAATAACTCATTCACCTACTTTTGGGAGAGCTTTCACTTGGTGAAGTTTCAGACCCATAGCTAATTACTCACCTACTCAAAATGAGTAAATGCGAATTATCTCTAAAAGTATTGCAGATAGCCAGTTTTTCTCAAATTAATCATTCACCTACTTTTGGGAGAGCTTTCACTTGGTGAAGTTTCAGACCCATAGCTAATTACTCACCTACTCAAAATGAGTAAATGCGAATTATCTCTAAAAGTATTGCAGATAGCCAGTTTTTCTCAAATTAATCATTCACCTACTTTTGGGAGAGCTTTCACTTGGTGAAGTTTCAGACCCATAGCTAATTACTCACCTACTCAAAATGAGTAAATGCGAATTATCAGTAAAAGTATTGCAGATAGCCAATTTTTCTCAAATAACTCATTCACCTACTTTTGGGAGAGCTTTCACTTGGTGAAGTTTCAGACCCATAGCTAATTACTCACCTACTCAAAATGAGTAAATGCGAATTATCTCTAAAAGTATTGCAGATAGCCAATTTTTCTCAAATTAATCATTCACCTACTTTTGGGAGAGCTTTCACTTGGTGAAGTTTCAGACCCATAGCTAATTACTCACCTACTCAAAATGAGTAAATGTGAATTATCTCTAAAAGTATTGCAGATAGCCAATTTTTCTCAAATAACTCATTCACCTACTTTTGGGAGAGCTTTCACTTGGTGAAGTTTCAGACCCATAGCAAATTACTCGCCTACTCAAAATGAGTAAATGTGAATTATCTCTAAAAGTATTGCAGATAGCCAATTTTTCTCAAATAACTCATTCACCTACTTTTGGGAGAGCTTTCACTCTGTGAAGTTTCAGACCCATAGCTATTTATTCACCTACACAAAATGAGTAAATGCGAATTATCTCTAAAAGTATTGCGGATACCCAATTTTTATCAAATACTCATTCATCTACTTGTGGGAGAGCTTTCACATGGTGAAGTTTCAGACCCATAGCTAATTACTCACCTACTCAAAATGAGTAAATGAGAATTATCTCTGAAAGTATTGCAGATAGCCAATTTTTCTCAAATAACTCATTCACCTACTTTTGGGAGAGCTTTCACTTGGTGAAGTTTCAGACCCATAGCTAATTACTCACCTACTCAAAATGAGTAAATGTGAATTATCTCTAAAAGTATTGTAGATAGCCAATTTTTCTCAAATAACTCATTCACCTACTTTTGGGAGAGCTTTCACTTGGTGAAATTTCAGACCCATAGCTAATTACTCACCTACTCAAAATGAGTAAATGCGAATTATCTCTAAAAGTATTGCAGATAGCCAATTTTTCTGAAATAACTCATTCACCTACTTTTGGGAGAGCTTTCACTTGGTGAAGTTTCAGACCCATAGCTAATTACTCACCTACTCAAAATGAGTAAATGCGAATTATCTCTAAAAGTATTGCAGATAGCCAATTTTTGTCAAATTAATCATTCGCCTACTTTTGGGAGAGCTTTCACTTGGTGAAGTTTCAGACCCATAGGTAATTACTCGCCTACTCAAAATGAGTAAATGTGAATTATCTCTAAAAGTATTGCAGATAGCCAATTTTTCTCAAATAACTCATTCACCTACTTTTGGGAGAGCTTTCACTCTGTGAAGTTTCAGACCCATAGCTATTTATTCACCTACACAAAATGAGTAAATGCGAATTATCTCTAAAAGTATTGCGGATACCCAATTTTTATCAAATACTCATTCATCTACTTGTGGGAGAGCTTTCACATGGTGAAGTTTCAGACCCATAGCTAATTACTCACCTACTCAAAATGAGTAAATGAGAATTATCTCTGAAAGTATTGCAGATAGCCAATTTTTCTCAAATAACTCATTCACCTACTTTTGGGAGAGCTTTCACTTGGTGAAGTTTCAGACCCATAGCTAATTACTCACCTACTCAAAATGAGTAAATGTGAATTATCTCTAAAAGTATTGTAGATAGCCAATTTTTCTCAAATAACTCATTCACCTACTTTTGGGAGAGCTTTCACTTGGTGAAATTTCAGACCCATAGCTAATTACTCACCTACTCAAAATGAGTAAATGCGAATTATCTCTAAAAGTATTGCAGATAGCCAATTTTTCTGAAATAACTCATTCACCTACTTTTGGGAGAGCTTTCACTTGGTGAAGTTTCAGACCCATAGCTAATTACTCACCTACTCAAAATGAGTAAATGCGAATTATCTCTAAAAGTATTGCAGATAGCCAATTTTTGTCAAATTAATCATTCGCCTACTTTTGGGAGAGCTTTCACTTGGTGAAGTTTCAGACCCATAGGTAATTACTCACCTACTCAAAATGAGTAAATGCGAATTATCTCTAAAAGTATTGCAGATAGCCAATTTTTCTCGAATAACTCATTCACCTACTTTTGGCAGAGCTTTCACTTGGTGAAGTTTCAGACCCATAGCTAATTACTCACCTACTGAAAATGAGTAAATGTGAATTATCTGTAAAAGTATTGCAGATAGCCAATTTTTCTCAAATAACTCATTCACCTACTTTTGGGAGAGCTTTCACTTGGTGAAGTTTCAGACCCATAGCTAATTACTCACCTACTCAAAATGAGTAAATGTGAATTATCTCTAAAAGTATTGCAGATAGCCAATTTTTCTCAAATAACTCATTCACCTACTTTTGGGAGAGCTTTCACTTGGTGAAGTTTCAGACCCATAGCTAATTACTCACCTACTCAAAATGAGTAAATGCGAATTATCTCTAAAAGTATTGCAGATAGCCAGTTTTTCTCAAATTAATCATTCACCTACTTTTGGGAGAGCTTTCACTTGGTGAAGTTTCAGACCCATAGCTAATTACTCACCTACTCAAAATGAGTAAATGCGAATTATCAGTAAAAGTATTGCAGATAGCCAATTTTTCTCAAATAACTCATTCACCTACTTTTGGGAGAGCTTTCACTTGGTGAAGTTTCAGACCCATAGCAAATTACTCGCCTACTCAAAATGAGTAAATGTGAATTATCTCTAAAAGTATTGCAGATAGCCAATTTTTCTCAAATAACTCATTCACCTACTTTTGGGAGAGCTTTCACTCTGTGAAGTTTCAGACCCATAGCTATTTATTCACCTACACAAAATGAGTAAATGCGAATTATCTCTAAAAGTATTGCGGATACCCAATTTTTATCAAATACTCATTCATCTACTTGTGGGAGAGCTTTCACTCTGTGAAGTTTCAGACCCATAGCTAATTACTCACCTACTCAAAATGAGTAAATGAGAATTATCTCTGAAAGTATTGCAGATAGCCAATTTTTCTCAAATAACTCATTCACCTACTTTTGGGAGAGCTTTCGCTTGGTGAAGTTTCACACCCATAGATAATTATTCACCTACTCAAAATGAGTAAATGTGAATTATCTCTTAATAGTATTGCAGATAGCCAATTTTTCTGAAATAACTCATTCACCTACTTTTGGAAGACCTTTCACACACGAAAATGAAAAATTGTGAATATCTCGGAAAAGCTATTTCTTCTGCTTTAATGCGCGGCGGGAGATACACACCACGGCAGTGGTCTTGACAAAAATTTTTGTCTCCCCAAAAATGGTGGCCATTTTGAATTTTCAAAGTTTTTGCAAACACAAAAATGCTTATATCTCGAAAACCGTGCTATATGGAGTGAACTCAATAAAATTTTGGACCTGCTGGGTATCTCTGCAGAGTAGCCATGCCAATTTTCAAAATATTTTTGTCTCGCCAAATATAGCGGACATTTTTAATTTTTTTATTTTTTGCAAAACACAAAAATGCTTATATCTTGAAAACCGTGCTAGATAGAGCAGACTGCGCTGACTTTGGTTGCCACAACAGTATAAGGCTAGAAACGAAGCATTTTCTTAATACTTTAGCACTCACCTTTATATCCTTTTCGGGACGCTTTGTTTTTGCTATGTAAAAACATTATCTTTTTTTTTTGCGAGCGATCCTCTAGTTTTTGCTTGAAAACATACAATTTACTCCATATTCTATAATATATGGTCAAATAGAAGACGTTTTTCTTCAAAAGTTTCGTTTCCAGAACCGACTACAGTGGACTCTGTATAATTCGAATGGGTGAAATCCTGCTGAAATGGTTCGAATTAAACCAAGTTCGAATTATACTTTCCGATCGCAGCTTGCAGTATTGACTACGTTTACGTATGGACGATAATAGGGTATTTATAGTAAAACACTCAAACAAACCCGTAAGAAAATTAAACTTTATTACCGTTTGTCTTTTTTCATCATTTTCTAACATACACATACAAAATAACTAATAAATTTTACAAGAAAGCAATTTAAATGGTGTTTTTACAACAAAAACGTTTCACAACTGGGATACGTAGATATTCTGTAAGGTTACTACTAAACATTTTCTCCCCTTAGTTTGTAAAGTCCGAAATTTTTACTTGTGTCTTGGATGCATCTGTGGTCTTATTCACTAATAAGGGAGCACTTAAAGTCATCATAGCCCATATCTGTGGCAAATTTTTGGGCCTTCTCCATCAGCAGTGGCCCACTGATTGAAGCCCCTTGGTCCATCTTACTGGTGAACTATTTAGCAGCACTCACTTCCTCATATTTCCCTACTTTCAGTCTTTTCCTAGCAAGGTTCTGGTCACCACTTTGAAAAGTCTGCTTAATTTTGCTTGCATTTTTAATCCATGTGCTCCAGGTATTGAGAGGGACTCCATATTTTTCGGCTATGTCCTTCTTTTTTCCACCACTCTCAACCTCAAGCAGAGCTTGATACTTTTCATGCACTGGCTTTGAAGAATATTTCCTTTTAGTTGCCATAATGTTAACAGAATAATTACATGTATTAAACTGAATGATGTGAAGGAGATTTAGACCTGTTTATATAGACACAGGCCATGTCTAATTGAAATTGAGGATTTTTGTGATTAATCACTTGAAAGGTCATTGATCTGCTTTATGCTTAACTTTGGTGGCCCATGATCTCCAGATGAAATGTTTTTCTCGGGTACCTTAATTGCAATCGGGGAGAATTCGGGTTTACAGTTTAGATCTCGCCAAGCACATCAAAGATGGCGGCGTCCATGTAATCGTGAAAACAATGGATAAAACTCCCTTTTCTAAAGCTAGATGTTATCTTTGATGTGTCAAAAGGTACTCAGGTAAGTAGATCTGACATCTTATGAATGCCATGTAATCCCTTTGTTTACTGTTTAATGTTTACCGCTAGTAACAGAATACGGTCCTGTGGTCAAATTAATCCCCTAACTAAACAAATATTTATCTGTCTTGTATCTAGTTCGAATTACCCTTAAAAACTACAATTATAAATATGGCTTTATTGCCAATAAATAGGTTCGAAATATACTGAAATTCGGATTGTAATTTTCGAAATATCCCTTGATTTTAAACAGAAAATTGTCCGTGCATGACTGACTGTTCGAATAATACCGAAATTCGAATAATGCTGAATCGAATTATACAGAGTCTACTGTATTTGTTTACAGAAGACTTCTAATGGTAGGTACTAAATCTCGCGGTTACTCGAATTCGGGCCAGTTGTCCGAGGGCGAGTACTCGATGCCGTGTTTCAGCACCCGTCACAGCCCTAGTAATTACTCGCCTACTCAAAATGAGTAAATGCGAATTATCTCTTAAAAGTAGTGCACATTAGTGCTGGGAGATCGCCCTGATTTTACCTGTCGATGATCGTATTGGACATTTGTGACCAAACTTCGAACATTGCCGATTATGGAGTCAAAAGTGTAAACCAGACAGAAAAATCAAATATTAAATGATAAAAAGTATAATACACACAAATTACCACAAATATGACCAAAATATAATCTAAAAGCTATTCATAGACGTCTCCCTCACTAACAGACCATGCTTGATGTATCCTCACTTGTAATTGGCTGATTTTATGATTACCTTGACAACAGTGGGAAAACCCCAAGGTGTTTCTATTTACGTTATTTTTTTGCATTCACAGCTAGTTTTGTGATTTTAACTAACGAGTATTTCAGATTTTTACAAAATAATATTCCAAATAGTGTTTTATTGTGACCAAAAGGCTACAAAGAATTGAGTTTAGCAAATACCGGTTCCACATAAATTTTATCGATCATTGATCGACAATGAGCCAACGAGCGATAATACCGAAGTTTGCAAACATCGTCCCAGCATTAGTGCACATAGCCAATTTTTCTCAAATAACTCATTCACCTACTTTTGGGAGAGCTTTCACTTGGTGAAGTTTCAGACCCGTAGCTAATTATATATGCTACGTTTAGTGAAAATCACAAATATCTCACAAACCATAAGAGATAGAGCGATTTAGAGCGAATTTTTGAGCCACAGGGTAGTACAACGGTATCCTATGCTGTTGGGTTTGGTGAACTTTGGCCTACTTTTGACTGAGTAATAGCACTTTTACCTAATATTATATGGCTTATAACTCTCAAACTATTGCATTTAGAGTATTTTGTTCCAATGTGTTGTTCAGCTACTTTCTCCACAGCTACAACATGGTCAGTAGTTTGGAAGTGTATCTCCATAGCTAAGTGAGTAATAGCTACTTTGTCCATTTTTAATGATAACCGTAATGAGTGAATGGCTTATATCTTCAAAAATATTGCGGCTACACAATTTCTCTGAAATATGTTGTTCATCTACTTTTTTATGAACTGTAACATGTTTCACAACTGTTGCTCAATGTACAAGTGAGTAATAGCTACTTTATTGCTACTTTTAGTGAAAATGTGAAAAATCACAAATATCTCGCAAACTGTAAGAGAGCAATTTCGAGCAAATTTTTGGCCCACAGGGCAGTACAAGAGTATCCTATTGTACTGGATTTGGTGACCTTTGGCCTACATTTGAGTGAGTAATAGCACTTTACCTAATATAATTATATGGCTTATAACTTCCAGACTATTACATTTAGAGTATTTTGTTCCAATATGTTGTGCAGCTACTTTCTCCACAGCTACAACATGGTCAGTAGTTTGTAAGTGTATCTCCATAGCTAAGTGAGTAAGAGCTACTTTGTCAATTTTTAATGATAACCGTAATGAGTAAATGGCTTATATCTTCAAAAGTATTGCAGCTACATAATTTCTCTCAAATATGTTGTTCATCTATTTTTTACCCGACAGCCCATGGTGTCCGGATGGGCGGGCAGGCGGCGGGAAAAAGTTTGTCCAGACTGTATCTCACAAACCGTAAGGTGTAGGGAGTTGGTACTTGGTAGGGACATTCGTTAGGATGTGTAGGTGTGCAGTCATGGTCTGAACCTGATTTGACCTTTGACCTTGCCGCTGTGACCTTGAGTTTGAAGATCTTGTTCAAGCTATATCTTGGAAACCGTAAGGTGTAGGAAGTTGATACTTGGTAGGAACATTGGTTAGGGGATGTAGGTGTGCAACGTCATGGTCTGACCTTGATTTGACCCTTGACCTGGCCGTAGTGACCTTGACCTATAAAATCTTGTCTGGGCTATTTAATGCTCGGTGGGAGATACACACCGCAGCAGTGGTCTTGTTTTAAATAAATCAAAAAAGTCAAAAATAGATTCATGCAGTTCCAAAAATCCCTATTTTCGTCCACCTTAGACGAATGAAAACAATAGTTTGGAATATATTTTCACATTGAAAAATCACGATTTTGTACATCCATATGTATCTTTTTTATAAAAATTAAGTATGAATTGTGTCATGCACGAAAATATGTACATTTTTGCATTTTTAACTTGTTTAAATCACTTCCTAGTTTAGATCTTGGTAGATTTGTTTATCCACATACATTTCCCACGAACGAAACTCCGATAAGGTTATAGAAAAGTTGTGGTTATGTGGATGTATAGTTATTCGGAAAAAAAATATGTATTTTTGGTTACTATTTTCATTACAGACATAGTGTTTTCTAAGTAAATAACAGTTGTATAAATGTGTCAAGGTATTCAAACAGAATACAAATAAAATGTTAAATAATACAAATATTACAAAACAGACTTCGTATTACTCCTATTGGGAGCAAACTTTAAACACTAAAATAACAGAGAAAGAGTGGAAATTAAAAAAAAAACGTCTTGACTTTCAATTTATTTCCTTGGTTTAGTGAGTTCCACACACATGGCGGCTGAAAAACACTTTGGAGAAAAGACAAAATAAACTAGCAGAATATTGCAGTCATATATTATATATAGTGGATCTTTGGTTTTAGACTGTAAATACAGTCAATGTGGAACATACAGCCAGTGAGTATCCAACAATATTCATATTATTTAATGAGTATAACGCCAAAGTTTGAAATGCCTGAGATTTTTAAATGGAAGCCGATAGGATGTTATGTCAGCGGAGGCCCGCGTTTCACATAACGTTCTATATTAGGCTAGATGTTTCAGTGTACTAAGCAGCCTATTATGTACTGCCTGGCGCCATATAATAGCATACTCCTCAAATTGGCACAAAACGGAAGTAAAAATATTTAAGAACAATGGTTCTTTATCGACCACACTCGAAGATTTCTGCTTAACAAATAAGGAACTGGAAGTGACGACAGAAATAATTTAAATATCTTCGGCAATTTCCGTATGCAAATGTGCTAATTTGAGGTGCTGAATTCATGTAGAAGTTATATTATCGCCCTTTAAAAACGATTGATGTTAGTTAAATAGTTTAATAACTTGCACTTGTGTCAATTCATATTTTAATAAAAAGAAATCCACGAAACTACACTTAAAATAGACAAAAATAAGGTTTTAGTGTCCAAGTTGTGCCAAGTTACGGCGGGAGGCAGTATATATAAAAACTTCATGAATATTAAATAAAATGAAGCCAGATATTGACACCTAACTTCTTCCCACACATAATTTATCAAGTATTTAATGTAAAAAAGCCATTTTTATCACGGTATCAAGATGTTTCGACCCACCAGACGTTTCGACAATGATTTTTTGCAGACATTTCGACCTACTTTTGTCAGACAGTTCAACCTATGTTATTAATTCTAATTCTAATAGCACTTTTATAGCGCTTAATCTCTGTCAAAAAGACAGACTCTTAAGGCACATCACACAAAAACATTGTTCAATATTCATAAACCAGAGACATTGGTACCAAGGGCCGTGAGTTCTGTAGATTAAAGTATTTGATCTTCGTCAATGCTTCTATTTTATAAAATATTGCAAGGAAACTACGTACAGGGGAAATCTGTGTCCTCATATCTTCTCATGAATATGATTGACTTGGGTGCCATAACCGTGACTTCTGTAGTTTAAAGTATTTGATCTTCGTCGATGCTTCTATTTTATAAAATGTTGTAAGGAAATCCCAGGGGAAATCTGTGTCCTTCATGAATATTAATGACTTGGGTGCCATGGCCGTGAGTTGAAATAAAAATATGCTAAAATAAATATCACCTTGTATCTTCTCATACTATACAAACCACCTTAAAATTGGGTCAAATCCGATTGGGCAAAAGTAGGTCAAAACATCTGGGGAAAAGCGGGTCGAAACGTCCGGAGGGTCGAAACGTCTGGTAATCTTTATCACACGGAATACTGCTTCTAGGCATAAGTTGGCCGCCATCATCATATTTTGAAATTTCTATAAATCTAAAGGTCAGTATCATTCTTGAATGGTCTATTACAATAAGATTCATAATAAGTACCACTTTTAAACCCAGTGCAACCACACATTTGTCTGTTTGACACATTCAAATGAATGGCGGCCAACTTATGCCTGCGGCCAAGTTATGCCTAGGAGCAGTAGAAATAAAGTCAGTGGTGTCATATATAATTTATAGAAATATCCAACTGATTGTATCAAACTAGAATGAAATAAAATCTATTTATATTTTTTATAATAATTATATAAAACACTGACATAACCTAAGCTCAGATGATTGTTCCCAATACCAGACACAATAATGATAAAAATCAAGTACCCGTCTTTATAGCAGTAAGAAAAGAATGTCCCTTGTCCAAAAATATTCCAATGAAATCATATATTTCCTGTCATAACTACTGGAAATAACAACCTTTAAAAAGGCTATCAAAAAATAAAGAAAATATACCAACTTAATCAATATTATGTGAACACAGGAATTAAAATAATTTATCAAATATATTATAAGAAAATTCCATGGTTTTTGTACATTATAAATGAATTAAAAACATTTTTATCTCTGGATAGGATGGAAGTACACAAATGTGCAATACGCCAAAGTTGTATATGCGCCGAAGTTATATAAAACAGCAATAAACACTTTACATAATTTTAATTTCTCATAATTTTGTAGATCAATTTTTACTTTTTACACTGACGTACAAATTATAATTACACTAAAAGTACTTTTATTTCTTTAAAAAATTAACATTCCAGTAGTGCAATGTTAAATCCTGGGTTAAGTATAGAAGTAATCACAAATAACACGAAAACTCCAATGACATGAAAATACCACAGATACCATACTAGTAGATCATACTACTTAATAAAAAATAAAGTGTCTTCGGAAATAGCAAGGACGAGTTATACTTCACTTGATTTCAGAACGGTTACATTGTTTAAAGTTAGTTTGGAAGGCTATTTGCTTAATTTTGTTTCAAGAGGAAACACATGATTTTATGTTTCTTTTTTATTTTTATTACAGCTGAAACGGTTAATCATACTGAAGGATTATTAGGTTACCAAAGCACTAGTCGACGCCAATATTGTTGAACCAGCTAACTGTTTTCCAATGTACATCACCCCATACAGGATTTTACGCGATCGTTAGATTTCTTAATATTTGTATTCAGTAGTGCTGGGAGATCGCCATGACTTAACCTGTCGATGTTCGTATCGGAAATTTTTGACCAAACTTCGAACATTTCCAATCATGATTGTAAATCAGACAGAAAAATAAAATATTACATAACAACAATGATTACCTTGACAACAGTGCAGTGATTCTGCTACATAAAAAGTCCGGCCGGACATTCTGTCCTAAGACTAGGAAAACGTTTAGGACATTTTCGGAGAATTTAGGACAGAATTCTTGTCAATCAAATTTTCATTCTACAGGTTGCTAAAATTAAGTCATTAATGTCAATGACCCTATATGAATGGGAAATAAAGTAAAATTTACTGAATCATAATAAAAATCTCATTTTAGTTAAAATGTCAAAAAGTCTTTATGATGTTCAATGATCATGTATTACTAAACGAGAACTCACGGCCATAGAACCTAAGTATGGTGATCCATGAGATTTTACCTGCAGGGTATAGACAGAGTCATCTGCCATTTTTTGCCAAAAATCATTTTCCCACCATTTTTGGCACTCATCTTGAATTTCTGCATAAAACACAAAACAGATAGCCATCTGACACTTTTTCAATAAAGCCTTTTTATTGCCATATTTTGCAGGCGTGTTGAATTTTGTATAAAAAGGAAAAACATATGAATCAGACCAAGATGGTCATTTCAGTAAAGTCATTAATGCTCATTGGGACGCTGTGTTTTTGGTGGTGCAAACCATTTTCTTTTTCTTTTGCGAAGCAATGCTCAAGTTATAATTTTCTGGCTCAGGGGGACAGCCAGGACACCTACTTCTCAGGGATGCATTTTTGTTACCCCACAGCCCTTCAGGACTGTTTTCACCCATGGTGTCCAGATGGGTGGGCAGGTGCCAGGTGGAGCGAAAAAGTTTGTCTGGGTTGTATCTCAGACACCGTAAGGTGTAGGAGTGCACATACCTCACCCAAGGCAAAGGACTCCCAATTGTTCAATGATAAAAAAATTCTTGTATTCAGATGGTGATTTGAACCCATCTTCAAAATATAATCTTTTCCTCGTGCCATTGTCATTTCTACCATTTTTTTAAGTCATGTCAATGTGACGGGGTTACTTTTTAAATAGGCATAAATAGAAATCAGTTGACCTTTGAAAGTGATTACATGTTTGAGATTCCTCTTTAATCTTGTGCGTTGCAGAATAAATGAGAGAAAATGAAAGTGTCATTCATGTCGTACTGATATCTTGATTCTGTGGACAAAGTCGACTGTTGTTATTAATAAATACATTGGTATTTATCATTATAGACATATTTGAGGTCTGTGAATTCCCAACATTGAAGCTACAAGACAGCAGAGCAAATAAATGAAATGAAAACCCATTTGGTTTGTATTGTTAATTATTTCATTTTAACCAGTAGTTTGGGTAATGTAGTTCTTAAGCATCAGTTGTTTGAGTTGATTATGAGTATGATAAACCTTTCAAAGAATATTTCTGTATTTAAAAAATAGACTGTAAAAATATGCTGGAATCCTATCCTTGGTGTAATTTTCCACCAGTCTAAATAATGTTCACCTCATGATTAGGTCACATTCACCACTGCTTTAAAATTGTCGTAACTGCCTTGATCATGTTTGGAGAATGCATATTTTTTTTAAAGTTCTGGAACAACATACTTTGATAGAAATTGAATTAAGAAATTTTTTTTAATTGCTAATCATGTTCAGCTTACTTGAATTGTGTGTTTAGTTGTAAAACTTGTTTCAGTACTGTTGTTAATTCTTCTTGTGTGTTTTGAGCAGTACTAGGAAGTGCCTGTCATCTGTTACAGTAAAGTTATGAATTCCCCATCTCAGAAAGACAGTGGAATCGATGATTCGTCACCTTTGTCATATGATGATCCCGTGGAGCAAGCTCAGGTTAAACTTCATATGATGAAAAAGTTAAAATTTTGCAGACATAAAACAGCAAAAACATGGAAGAAATGAAGAATAGTTTAATTAACGTTTATAAATTTCACCCAAATTTATATTTCTCTCATAGAAATGAATCCATTATTGTGATTCATACAAGTGCATTTCATTTGAAAAAAATAATCCAATCATATTTGTGAGGTAGAATATATACACATGGCATCTAATTAAGCGTCCCTTGTGGGACGCTTGTTTGTGTATGGGAGAGCTTCAGGCTCCGGCGGCTCCGCATTTTGTTTTCCTTATAACTCTGTAACCGTTAGGCGGATTCTTTTCAAATTTGGCAGGTTTAGGCAGTAGCCTTGGGGAATTTTTTTGAATATGCTGCAGTGACATTTCAACCAATCAGAGAGGTCACATGACCAAAAATGTCTTTTTTCGGTGGGGAAGCTTGTCCGGATGATAACTTGAAAGGAATTTTATCAATTCACCTGAAACTTGGCAAATACATTCATTCTAATAAAATCTGGAAATCATTAGATTTTGGCATTGATTGGTCAAGAAATGGCCGAGTAATTAATGATTAATTAATCATTACGAATTTTCCAAATAAGGAAAACACAAAAATGTTTATATCTCGAAAACCGTGCTAGATAGAGCGATTTCGGCGAAATTTTTGACCCACAGGGTATCTCTGCGGAGTAGTTTTCCCAATTTTCAAAAAAAATTTTTCTCGCCCAAAATGGCGGCCATTTTGAATTTTCGAAATTTTCGCAAAATTGCAAAACACAAAAATGCTTATATCTCAAAAACCGTGCTAGATAGAGCAATTTCGACAAAATTTTTGACCCGCAGGATATCTCTGCGGAGTAGTTTTCCCAATTTTCAAAAAAATTTTATCTCGCCAAAAATGGCGGCCATTTTGAATTTTCGAAATTTTCGCAAAAATTGCAAAACACAAAAATGCTTATATCTCGAAAACCGTGCTAGATAGAGCGATTTCGACGAAATGTTTGACCCAAAGGGTATCTCTGCAGAGTAGTTATGCCAATTTTGAAAAAAATTTTGTCTCGCCAAAAATGGCGGCCATTTTGAATTTTCGAATTTTTCGCAAAAATTGCAAAACACAAAAATGCTTATATCTCGAAAACCGTGCTAGATAGAGCGATTTCGACGAAATTTTTGACCCAAAGGGTATCTCTGCAGAGTAGTTATGCCAATTTTGAAAAAAATTTTGTCTCGCCAAAAATGGCGGCCATTTTGAATTTTCGAATTTTTCGCAAAAATTGCAAAACACAAAAATGCTTATATCTCGAAAACCGTGCTAGATAGAGCGATTTCGACGAAATTTTTGACCCAAAGGGTATCTCTACAGAGTAGCCATGCCAATTTTGAAAAAAATTTTGTCTCGCCAAAAATGGCGGCCATTTTGAATTTTCGAATTTTTCGCAAAAATTGCAAAACATAAAAATGCTTATATCTCGAAAACCATGCTAGATAGAGCGATTTCGACGAAATTTTTGACCCAGAGGATATCTCTGTAGAGTAGCCATGCCAATTTTCAAAAAAATTTTATCTCGCCAAAAATGGCGGCCATTTTGAATTTTCGAATTTTTCGCAAAATTGCAAAACACAAAAATGCTTATATCTCGAAAACCGTGCTAGATAGAGCGATTGAGTAAATGCAAATTATCTCTAAAAGTATTGCAGATAGCCAATTTTTCTCAAATAACTCATTCACCTACTTTTGGGAGAGCTTTCACTTGGTGAAGTTTCAGACCCATAGCTAATTACTCACCTACTCAAAATGAGTAAATGCGAATTATCTCTAAAAGTATTGCAGATAGCCAATTTTTCCTCAAATAACTCATTCACCTACTTTTGGGAGAGCTTTCACTCTGTGAAGTTTCAGACCCATAGCTAATTACTCACCTACTCAAAATGAGTAAATGCGAATTATCTCTAAAAGTATTGCAGATAGCCAATTTTTCCTCAAATAACTCATTCACCTACTTTTGGGAGAGCTTTCACTCTGTGAAGTTTCAGACCCATAGCTAATTACTCACCTACTCAAAATGAGTAAATGCGAATTATCTCTAAAAGTATTGCAGATAGCCAATTTTTGTCAAATTAATCATTCACCTACTTTTGGGAGAGCTTTCACTCTGTGAAGTTTCAGACCCATAGCTAATTACTCACCTACTCAAAATGAGTAAATGCGAATTATCTCTAAAAGTATTGCAGATAGCCAATTTTTCTCAAATAACTCATTCACCTACTTTTGGCAGAGCTTTCACTTGGTGAAGTTTCAGACCCATAGCTAATTACTCACCTACTGAAAATGAGTAAATGCGAATTATCTCTAAAAGTATTGCAGATAGCCAATTTTTGTCAAATTAATCATTCACCTACTTTTGGGAGAGCTTTCACTTGGTGAAGTTTCAGACCCATAGCTAATTACTCACCTACTCAAAATGAGTAAATGCGAATTATCTCTAAAAGTATTGCAGATAGCCAATTTTTGTCAAATTAATCATTCACCTACTTTTGGGAGAGCTTTCACTTGGTGAAGTTTCAGACCCATAGCTAATTACTCACCTACTCAAAATGAGTAAATGCGAATTATCTCTAAAAGTATTGCAGATAGCCAATTTTTCTCAAATAACTCATTCACCTACTTTTGGGAGAGCTTTCACTCTGTGAAGTTTCAGACCCATAGCTAATTACTCACCTACTGAAAATGAGTAAATGCGAATTATCTCTAAAAGTATTGCAGATAGCCAATTTTTCTCAAATAACTCATTCACCTACTTTTGGGAGAGCTTTCACTCTGTGAAGTTTCAGACCCATAGCTAATTACTCACCTACTCAAAATGAGTAAATGCGAATTATCTCTAAAAGTATTGCAGATAGCCAATTTTTCTCAAATAACTCATTCACCTACTTTTGGGAGAGCTTTCACTCTGTGAAGTTTCAGACCCATAGCTAATTACTCACCTACTCAAAATGAGTAAATGCGAATTATCTCTAAAAGTATTGCAGATAGCCAATTTTTCTCAAATAACTCATTCACCTACTTTTGGGAGAGCTTTCACTTGGTGAAGTTTCAGACCCATAGCTAATTACTCACCTACTCAAAATGAGTAAATGCGAATTATCTCTAAAAGTATTGCAGATAGCCAATTTTTCTCAAATTAATCATTCACCTACTTTTGGGAGAGCTTTCACTTGAAGTTTCAGACCCATAGCTAATTACTCACCTACTCAAAATGAGTAAATGCGAATTATCTCTAAAAGTATTGCAGATAGCCAATTTTTCTCAAATAACTCATTCACCTACTTTTGGGAGAGCTTTCACTCTGTGAAGTTTCAGACCCATAGCTAATTACTCACCTACTGAAAATGAGTAAATGCGAATTATCTCTAAAAGTATTGCAGATAGCCAATTTTTCTCAAATAACTCATTCACCTACTTTTGGTAGAGCTTTCACTTGGTGAAGTTTCAGACCCATAGCTAATTACTCACCTACTGAAAATGAGTAAATGCGAATTATCTCTAAAAGTATTGCAGATAGCCAATTTTTCTCAAATAACTCATTCACCTACTTTTGGGAGAGCTTTCACTCTGTGAAGTTTCAGACCCATAGCTAATTACTCACCTACTCAAAATGAGTAAATGCGAATTATCTCTAAAAGTATTGCAGATAGCCAATTTTTCTCAAATAACTCATTCACCTACTTTTGGCAGAGCTTTCACTTGGTGAAGTTTCAGACCCATAGCTAATTACTCACCTACTGAAAATGAGTAAATGCGAATTATCTCTGAAAGTATTGCAGATAGCCAATTTTTCTCAAATAACTCATTCACCTACTTTTGGGAGAGCTTTCACTTGGTGAAGTTTCAGACCCATAGCTAATTACTCACCTACTCAAAATGAGTAAATGCGAATTATCTCTAAAAGTATTGCAGATAGCCAATTTTTCTCAAATAACTCATTCACCTACTTTTGGGAGAGCTTTCACTTGGTGAAGTTTCAGACCCATAGCTAATTACTCACCTACTGAAAATGAGTAAATGCGAATTATCTCTAAAAGTATTGCAGATAGCCAATTTTTGTCAAATTAATCATTCACCTACTTTTGGGAGAGCTTTCACTTGGTGAAGTTTCAGACCCATAGCTAATTACTCACCTACTCAAAATGAGTAAATGTGAATTATCTCTAAAAGTATTGCAGATAGCCAATTTTTCTCAAATAACTCATTCACCTACTTTTGGGAGAGCTTTCACTCTGTGAAGTTTCAGACCCATAGCTAATTACTCACCTACTCAAAATGAGTAAATGCGAATTATCTCTAAAAGTATTGCAGATAGCCAATTTTTCTCAAATAACTCATTCACCTACTTTTGGTAGAGCTTTCACTTGGTGAAGTTTCAGACCCATAGCTAATTACTCACCTACTGAAAATGAGTAAATGCGAATTATCTCTAAAAGTATTGCAGATAGCCAATTTTTCTCAAATAACTCATTCACCTACTTTTGGGAGAGCTTTCACTCTGTGAAGTTTCAGACCCATAGCTAATTACTCACCTACTCAAAATGAGTAAATGCGAATTATCTCTAAAAGTATTGCAGATAGCCAATTTTTCTCAAATAGCTCATTCACCTACTTTTGTGAGAGCTTTCACTTGGTGAAGTTTCAGACCCATAGCTAATTACTCACCTACTCAAAATGAGTAAATGCGAATTATCTCTAAAAGTATTGCAGATAGCCAATTTTTCTCAAATTAATCATTCACCTACTTTTGGGAGAGCTTTCACTTGAAGTTTCAGACCCATAGCTAATTACTCACCTACTCAAAATGAGTAAATGCGAATTATCTCTAAAAGTATTGCAGATAGCCAATTTTTCTCAAATAACTCATTCACCTACTTTTGGGAGAGCTTTCACTCTGTGAAGTTTCAGACCCATAGCTAATTACTCACCTACTCAAAATGAGTAAATGCGAATTATCTCTAAAAGTATTGCAGATAGCCAATTTTTCTCAAATAACTCATTCACCTACTTTTGGCAGAGCTTTCACTTGGTGAAGTTTCAGACCCATAGCTAATTACTCACCTACTGAAAATGAGTAAATGCGAATTATCTCTAAAAGTATTGCAGATAGCCAATTTTTCTCAAATAACTCATTCACCTACTTTTGGGAGAGCTTTCACTTGGTGAAGTTTCAGACCCATAGCTAATTACTCACCTACTCAAAATGAGTAAATGCGAATTATCTCTAAAAGTATTGCAGATAGCCAATTTTTCTCAAATAACTCATTCACCTACTTTTGGGAGAGCTTTCACTCTGTGAAGTTTCAGACCCATAGCTAATTACTCACCTACTCAAAATGAGTAAATGCGAATTATCTCTAAAAGTATTGCAGATAGCCAATTTTTCTCAAATTAATCATTCACCTACTTTTGGGAGAGCTTTCACTTGGTGAAGTTTCAGACCCATAGCTAATTACTCACCTACTGAAAATGAGTAAATGCGAATTATCTCTAAAAGTATTGCAGATAGCCAATTTTTCTCAAATAACTCATTCACCTACTTTTGGGAGAGCTTTCACTTGGTGAAGTTTCAGACCCATAGCTAATTACTCACCTACTCAAAATGAGTAAATGCGAATTATCTCTAAAAGTATTGCATATAGCCAATTTTTGTCAAATTAATCATTCACCTACTTTTGGGAGAGCTTTCACTTGGTGAAGTTTCAGACCCATAGCTAATTACTCACCTACTCAAAATGAGTAAATGCGAATTATCTCTAAAAGTATTGCAGATAGCCAATTTTTCTCAAATAACTCATTCACCTACTTTTGTGAGAGCTTTCACTTGGTGAAGTTTCAGACCCATAGCTAATTATTCACCTCAAAATGAGTAAATGTGAATTATCTCTAAAAGTATTTCAGATAGCCAATTTTTCTCAAATTAATCATTCAACTACTTTTGGAAGAGCTTTCACACACAAAAATGAAAAATTGTGAATATCTCGGAAAAGCTATTTCTTTTGCTTTAATGCTCGGCGGGAGATACACACCGCGGCAGTGGTTTTGACAAAAATTTTTGTCTCCCCAAAAATGGTGGCCATTTTGAATTTTCAAAGTTTTTGCAAAATACAAAAATGCTTATATCTCGAGAACCGTGCTATATGGAGCGAACTCAACAAAATTTTAGACCTGCTGGGTATCTCTGCAGAGTAACCATGCCAATTTTCAAAATATTTTTGTCTCGCCAAATATAGCGGACATTTTTAATTTTTTTATTTTTTGCAAAACACAAAAATGCTTATATCTTGAAAACCGTGCTAGATAGAGCAGACTGCGCTTACTTTGGTTGCCACAACAGTATAAGGCTAGAAACGAAGCATTTTCTTAATACTTTAGCACTCACCTTTATATCCTTTTCGGGACGCTTTGTTTTTGCTATGCAAAAACATTATCTTTTTTTTTTGCGAGCAATCCTCTAGTTCAGTCTGTAATGTAACATAAATCTTTGAAGAATAGTTTCATGTATATATTTTGAAGAAAGCTTAAGTTTCATTTGTTAGGATATATTAAGCCTGTGTTTTAATATGCAGCCATAAATATAGTGTCGTTACAAACATGAACCAGATTGTTCTGACTCGACACCAAATACTTTATCACAATTTTCTCATGGACTATTGCAAGGATTACTCTCTTATCTTGCATACATGTACTAGGCCACAAGTAGATTCACTTGTGTTAGTGTCAGACCTGGATCTGTCGTAATTAGTTTTTTATGAATTTTTAGGCGGGTTGCATGTAACCAACCCGCCTATTAGATTGATGTGTCTGACGTCCGTCTGTCCGTCCACATTTTTCGTTTCCGGACTCTAACTCGAAAACGGTTTGTCCAATCGAATTCATACTTGACAGGGACATAAATCACCATCATAGCTAGGTTCCTTTTGAAATTGGTGTAATTCTGTCCTTTCGTTTGTCCGTTTTTCTGTCTGTCCGTCCACATTTTTGTTTCCGGACTCTAACTTGAAAACGGTTTGTTCAATCGAATTCAAACTTGACAGGGACATAGATCACCATCATAGCTAGGTTCCCTTCGAAATTGGTGTAATTATATCCCCAGACGAAAGTCGGGGATATATTGGATTCAGGTCCGTTGCGCCGCCGCCGCCGTAGAAATTTCCTTGTGGACGCGATAACTCAAAAACAAATTAATATTTTTTTTTCAAACTTGGTACACATGTTAAATGTGCCCAAAGGAAGATCCCTATTTTAAGGTGACCTTAAACTCCCAGTAAAAAAGAACTTATGGCCACCTTAAGGTCAGAAATTGGACTTTTGGCCACTTAGAACCCTGTAGGTCACAAACTATGATGCTCAGCTGGCTGAAATTTTACCTGACAACACATTAATATGTTCTTAGTACATGTGCCGAAAATCACCACTTTAAGTTGAGGAGAAAATTGTGTTTGAGGCCCATAAATACCCCCACTTAGGGATTTTTTGCTATACTTTTCACATATTTTGCCCTATAATTTGGAAGTGGTAATTCTGATGAGTCTCAAACTGCGCTAGGTATAACTTTGATATGTAATCCTTGTCTGTAGAAAATTTTAGGGCTGTAGGTTTACCCAAAGGGGTCGACTTAAGGTCTCAAAAGTGCCCACAGAGACCCAATTTATGCACTTTTTGCCACTTTCAAGCACTGTAGCTTTCAAACTATGTCTCTCATCTAAGTTAAATATCATCTGGGAATATATCTATGTGTTTTCTTATATGTGCCCCAACATTTAGGCCTTTAATAGACAGTTAACCTGTGTATCAGGACCATAAACACCCACCCAAGTGACCCTTATAAGACATTTTTCACATCTTTTTCCCTGTAACTTGGAAATGGTAAGTCTGAGAAGTTTCAAACTGTATTAGATATATATTCTGTGTGTAATCTTAGTATGTAACAGATTTTAAGTCTGAAGCTTTAATTTTGAAGGTCAAATTGAGGTCTCTAAAAGGCTCCCAAAGACCCAATATTTGGACTTTTTGCTACTTTTAAGCCCTGTGACTGTCAAACTATGTGACTGATAGAGCTCAAATCCTATCTGGGAAGATATTAGTATGTTATTTATATATGTGCCAAAAATTAAGGCTTTAAGAAGACATTTAACCTGTGTATGAGGACCATAAATCCCCACCCGAGTGACCATTTTTAGACATTTTTCACATATTTTTCCCTGTAACTTGGAAATGGTAAGTCTAAGAAGTTTCAAACTGTATTAGATGCATATTCTATGTGTAATCTTAGTATGTGACAAATGTTAAGTCTGAAGCTTTAATTTGAAGGCCACATTTAAGTCTCTAGAAGGCCCCATAAAGACCCAGTATTTGGACTTTTTGCCAATTTTAAGGCCTGTGACTGTTAAACTATGTGACTGATAGAGCTGAAATCTCATCTGGGAATACATTATTATGTTCTTTTTACATGTGCCAAAAATCAAGGCTTCAAGTAGACATTTAACCTGTGTATGAGGACCTTAAACACCCACCTGAGTGACCCTTTTAAGACATTTTTCACATATTTTGCTCTGTAACTTGGAAATGGTAAGTCTGAGAAGTTTCAAACTTTATTAGATACATATTCTATGTGTAATCTTAGTATGTAACAAATTTTAAGTCTGAAGCTTTAATTTGAAAGCCACATTGAGATCTCTAAAAGGCCCACAGAGACCCAATATTTGGACTTTTTGCCACCTTTAAGCCCTGTGACTGTTAAACTATGTGATTGATGGAGCTGAAATTCCATCTGGGAATGCATTATTATGTCCTTTTTACATATGCCGAAAATCAAGGTTTTTAGGTGACATTTGACCTGTGTATGAGGGCCATAGACACTCGCCCAAGTGCCTTTTTGGACATTTTTTCCGTATTTTGCCCTGTTATTTGGAAATGCTTAGTGTGACAAGTCTTAAACTGTATTATATATAATTTTTGTTTCTTATGTATGTCCCCCAAAAAGTTTCAGATCTGTAGTTTAATTGCTAAGGTCTCTTTAACAATTGTAAAATGCCCACAGAAACCCAATTTATGGACATTATGCCACTTTAAAGCCCAGTAACTGTCAAACTATGTGGGTTATAGAGCTGAAATCTTTGAATTTTTCAAAGGAAATGCCTGTCTATTTAAATTTTGAATATTAATAATGTTATGGCTATCTTAGTCTTTTAAGAACTTATTATATCCCCAGACGAAAGTCGGGGATATATTGGATTCAGGTCCGTCGCGCCGCCGCCGCCGCCGCCGTAGAAATTTCCTTGTGGACGCGATAACTCAAAAACAAATTAATATTTTTTTTTCAAACTTGGTACACATGTTAAGGGTGCCCAAAGGAAGATCCCTATTTTAAGGTGACCTTAAACTCCCAGTAAAAAAGAACTTATGGCCACCTTAAGGTCAGAAATTGCACTTTTGGCCACTTAGAGCCCTGTAGGTCACAAACTATGATGCTCAGCTGGCTGAAATTTTACCTGACAACACATTAATATGTTCTTAGTACATGTGCCGAAAATCACGACTTTAAGTTGAGGAGAAAATTGTGTTTGAGGCCCATAAATACCCCCACTTAGGGATTTTTTGCTATACTTTTCACATATTTTGCCCTATAATTTGGAAGTGGTAATTCTGATGAGTCTCAAACTGCGCTAGGTATAACTTTCATATGTAATCCTTGTCTGTAGAAAATTTTAGGGCTGTAGGTTTACCCAAAAGGGTCGACTTAAGGTCTCAAAAGTGCCCACAGAGACCCAATTTATGCACTTTTTGCCACTTTCAAGCACTGTAGCTTTCAAACTATGTCTCTCATCTAAGTGAAATATCATCTGGGAATATATCTATGTGTTTTCTTATATGTGCCCCAACATTTAGGCCTTTAATAGACAGTTAACCTGTGTATCAGGACCATAAACACCCACCCGAGTGACCCTTATAAGACATTTTTCACATCTTTTTCCCTGTAACTTGGAAATGGTAAGTGTGAGAAGTTTCAAACTGTATTAGATATATATTCTGTGTGTAATCTTAGTATGTAACAGATTTTAAGTCTGAAGCTTTAATTTTGAAGGACAAATTGAGGTCTCTAAAAGGCTCCCAAAGACCCAATATTTGGACTTTTTGCTACTTTTAAGCCCTGTGACTGTCAAACTATGTGACTGATAGAGCTCCAATCCTATCTGGGAAGATATTAGTATATTATTTATATATGTACCAAAAATTAAGGCTTTAAGAAGACATTTAACCTGTGTATGAGGACCATAAATCCCCACCCGAGTGACCATTTTTAGACATTTTTCACATATTTTGCCCTGTAACTTGGAAATGGTAAGTCTAAGAAGTTTCAAACTGTATTAGATGCATATTCTATGTGTAATCTTAGTATGTGACAAATTTTAAGTCTGAAGCTTTAATTTGAAGGCCACATTTAGGTCTCTAGAAGGCCCCATAAAGACCCAGTATTTGGACTTTTTGCCAATTTTAAGGCCTGTGACTGTTAAACTATGTGACTGATAGAGCTGAAATCTCATCTGGGAATACATTATTATGTTCTTTTTACATGTGCCAAAAATCAAGGCTTCAAGTAGACATTTAACCTGTGTATGAGGACCTTAAACACCCACCTGAGTGACCCTTTTAAGACATTTTTCACATATTTTGCTCTGTAACTTGGAAATGGTAAGTCTGAGAAGTTTCAAACTTTATTAGATACATATTCTATGTGTAATCTTAGTATGTAACAAATTTTAAGTCTGAAGCTTTAATTTGAAAGCCACATCGAGATCTCTAAAAGGCCCACAGAGGCCCAATATTTGGACTTTTTACCACCTTTAAGCCCTGTGACTGTTAAACTATGTGGTTGATGGAGCTGAAATCCCATCTGGGAATGCATTATTATGTCCTTTTTACATATGCCGAAAATCAAGGTTTTTAGTAGACATTTAACCTGTGTATGAGGGCCATAGACACTCGCCCAAGTGCCTTTTTGGACATTTTTTCCGTATTTTGCCCAGTTATTTGGAAATGCTTAGTGTGACAAGTCTTAAACTGTATTATATATAATTTTTGTTTGTTATGTATGTCCCCCAAAAAGTTTCAGATCTGTAGTTTAATTGCTAAGGTCTCTTTAACAATTGTAAAATGCCCACAGAAACCCAATTTTTGGACATTATGCCACTTTAAAGCCCAGTAACTGTCAAACTATGTGGGTTATAGAGCTGAAATCTTTGAATTTTTAAAAGGAAATGCCTGTCTATTTAAATTTTGAATATTAATAATGTTATGGCTATCTTAGTCTTTTAAGAACTTATTTTTGTGTGTTATACCTCTCTTGCTGAGTTTTTAACTTTTTAAAATGAAACTGGTTAAACATATTCAAGTAGACAAAATGGACACTTTAAGTGAGCTTTAAGTCCCAATATTAATGAAATTATATCCTTATGTAGTAAAACTAGGGGATTTTTAACCCTCAACTAGCCCAGTTTTATTCAACTTGCCTCAGTTAATTTTGACACAGCTCCTACAGTTATGAACTCATTTCAGTTGATAATCACATACTTAAAATTCTCAATTCTTTTTGTATTTGAGTACCCCTTTTATATAGATTGTTTGTTTACCATTTATGCTCCATCTCTTTGTAGTCCCAACCCACATCCCACACCCGGATTCCCCCCACCCACCTCTGGGACCTCCAGCTATATTGAGTGACACTAAATAAACAAAGGTATTTAATGATATCAGATGAGAAACAAAGAACTCAATGGGGTTGCAGATCTTGTGTAATAGTGAGAGAGGTGTGGAGAAGGGGAGAGGGGTGGGGGTGGGAGGTGGTGGGCTTCATTACATATAACACAAAGGGGAGTCAGAACTGAGATTGTGTCACATATTTAGGTTGCATATATATGGACCACATATATAGGTATAGAGGAAATGAATAACTGAAAACAATTTGCAAATTCTAAAATAATATAATAAAATAATAATATCAATAATTTTTTTTAAAATAATATTTTATTTGTGAACAAATATAGAAACAGATATGCGTTTTGGGATTATGAATTTTAGAATGGACATTGAGTCATCAATCATTTAAATACTTTGAAGGAAGATTGAAAAGTATGATGAGTTGAGTTAAAACTAATATTTTATTTGTCAACAAATATAGAAACAGATATGCTCTTTTGGGATTATTATTTTAGAATGGACATTCAATCATCAATCATTTAAATACTTTGAAAATAGGTTTAGAGTTATCATTGCAGGAAGATTGAAAATATAATTTGAGTTATGTATTCGGTGTCTGGGGATAGACCATCTTCCTTGGGAAGATATAAACAGAGTAGATTGATGTGCTGAAGTTCATATAATAATGGGTAATTATGTTTTAAAAAATTCCCGATCAAAACCTGTGGCGTGAGTGATGACCTGTCTGGGGATATGTTGGCGCCGAGTTGGCCCAATCTAGTTTTTGTGTGTTATACCTCTGCTTGCTGAGTTTTTAACTTTTTAAAATGAAACTGGTTAAACGCCGGTTAAACATATTCAAGTAGACAAAATGGACACTTTAAGTCCCAATATTAATGAAATTATATCCGTATGTAGTAAAACTAGGGGATTTTTAACCCTCAACTAGCCCAGTTTTATTCAACTTGCCTCAGTTCATTTTGACACAGCTCCTACAGTTATGAACTCATTTCAGTTGATAATCACATACTTAAAATTCTCAATTCTTTTTGTATTTGAGTACCCCTTTTATATAGATTGTTTGTTTACCATTTATGCTGTAGCACTCCATCTCTTTGTAGTCCCAACCCACATCCCCCACCCGGATTCCCCCCACCCACCTCTGGGACCTCCAGCTATATTGAGTGACACTAAATAAACAAAGGTATTTAATGATATCAGATGAGAAACGAAGAACTCAATGGGGTTGCAGATCTTGTGTAATAGTGAGAGAGGTGTGGAGAAGGCGAGAGGGGTGGGGGTGGGAGGTGGTGGGCTTCATTACATATAACACAAAGGGGAGTCAGAACTGAGATTGTGTCACATATTTAGGTTGCATATATATGGACCACATATATAGGTATAGAGGAAATGAATAACTGAAAACAATTTGCAAATTCTAAAAATAATATAATAAAATAATAATATAAATAATTTTTTTTTAAATAATATTTTATTTGTGAACAAATATAGAAACAGATACGCGCTTTTGGGATTATGAATTTTAGAATGGACATTGAATCATCAATCATTTAAATACTTTGAAGGAAGATTAAAAAGTATGATGAGTTGAGTTAAAAATAATATTTTATTTGTCAACAAATATAGAAACAGATATGCTCTTTTGGGATTATTATTTTAGAATGGACATTCAATCATCAATCATTTAAATACTTTGAAAATAGGTTTAGAGTTATCATTGCAGGAAGATTGAAAATATAATTTGAGTTATGTATTCGGCGTCTGGGGATACACCATCTTCCTTGGGAAGATATAAACAGAGTAGATTGATGTGCTAAAGTTATATAATAATGGGTAATTATGTTTTAAAAAATTCCCGATCAAAACCTGTGGCGTGAGTGATGACCTGTCTGGGGATATGTTGGCGCCGAGTTGGCCCAATCTAGTTCTGTTGGTTCGTTTGTTCGTCAACATTTCCGTTTTCAGACTCTAACTCGAAAATGCTTTGTCCAATCGAATTCAAACTTGACGGGGAGATACAGCACCATCATAGCTAAGTTGCTTTCGAAATTGGTGTAATTCCGTCCTTTTGTTTGTCCGTTTATAGCATAGATACAATTATGTAACCTAGATTACAAGTTTTACTTTTCTTAGCACGTCTAACCCATTCACCTTAACTGGGTAACCTCACATTTCTTTCCTTGTTTCTAAATGTAATTACAGCAGTCTCTAACCTTATTGCTGCCTGCGCAACCCGCCTTTTGGGGCATCTTTGACCCTCTTGTTGAAATAAGTTTTAATGCAATAAAATTCATGAAATTGTGCACTAAATCCCTTTAACATGAAAAGTATTGCATTTAGAGCATTTTGTTAAAATATGTTATTCAGCTATTTTTTCCATAGTTGTATCCCAGAAAAGCGGGGATACTATGGATCATGCACGGTCATCGTCCACGTCCGCAATGATTTTCTTGTGTTCAGCCTACAAGTCACATTTCTTTTGGGATTTCTTTTAAACTTTGCAAGTGGCTAGCTATGGCAGAGAATTATGCTCTGGGGAGTCAAAAACTTTGACTATTGCTTGTCTTCAACCTGTAGGGCACAGTTTCTTTCAGATTTATTTTACATTTAGTGCATGAATTGGTGGGAATGACGTCTCGCCACCCTATCTTTTTTGTAGGCCTGGGGTCAAAATCCAGCAAGTAATGGCTATTTTAAGCCCAGGAGTCAAAGTTATGCGCTGGTGAGTCAAAAGCATAAAAAATGTTGACTTGTAACTTGAAAACTATAGCACTTAGAGAATTTTGTTTTAATATGTTATTCTGCTACTTTTGGGTCAGCTATAACATAGTAAAATTGCAGACCTGTAGCTCATTGCATAGCTGAGTAATAACTACTCTGTGAGGTTCTCACTAATGAGTAAATCAGTTGTAACTTGAAAACTGTTACAAAAGTTCTTATAACTTGATTATTATTGGTCCTAGAGGTTTGAAAGGTGAAACCAACCTATAGGAAATCATGGGCTAGGAATCTTCTGATGTGGTCATATTTGACCTTGGGCCTCTCCTTCAAAGTCAACAAGAGGATAGTCAAACTGAAAAGTGCTTTTAACTCTCTTATTATAGGTTCCAGAGGTTTGCAATGTGAAACCAACCTATAGGAAATCATGAGCTAGGAGTCTTCTGATGTTGTCAGATTTAACTTTGGGCCCCTCCTTCAAGGTCAAACTAGGATAGCCAAAGTTAAAAGCACTTTTAAGTCGCTCATTATGTCCACCCCACTGGGAGGTGGACATATTATTTTTGCTTTTTATGCCGTCCGGCGTCCCACTTGGTTTCCGTTCATTTCAAGGAAAAGTATTTATCATATCTTTAACAAATTTGGTATGGGTGTTTATTGAGTTAATATCTTGCATGGGATTGCTTTTGCTGAAGATAGCTACATAGCTAACTGAGTAATAGCTACTTAACTACTTTTGTGTACTTCTTTTGTTTCCGGGCATTTTGAGGAAAAATATTTGACATATCTTTACCAAATTTGGTATGAGCAATAATTAAGCGTCCCTGAAAGGGCGCTTATTTGTTTTCACCTCAGTTTCCTCGCCGCCGCCGCATTATGGTCTCCCTTGAATATCTCCCTTATTATTAGAAGGATTCAAACCACATTTGGCACTTATATACCTTAGGCATGGGAAAATTTTTCTGCATGCTTAAATTTGACCTTTGACCTTTATGAAGGTCACATGATCAAAAACAATTTTTTTAAGTACACCCCCCCCCCCCCCCCCGTCATCACAGTTCAGGAAAAACTACTTGCTACACAGCCTTATGCTTTGACACACCTGTTCATGCTATCGAAAACGCGAGCTGATTAGATTTTGGGAGCAATCCCTTGAAAAATGTCTCATTTATGGGTGATTTCCTCACACCTTCCAATCTGAGAGCCTTAAATTTAGGTCAACCCCCCTATTATCTTCTTAGGTATTGCATTTAGAGCCATAAAATGTATTGGGAGGTAATAGGAAACCATATGTGGAGAGTCTAAATAGCCGGTCAGTTTTACCCCACGGCCCCCCCTTATGGGTCAAACTGGGGTCATAAAATAGCTGATTTTGAGTTTTTGCCTTATATCTCCTTTATTGTTGCTTTTATAGCTTCAGAATGTATTAAGAGGTATTGGGAAAGCATATGTGGAGAGTCTAAATAGCCGGTCAGTTTTACCCCCCGACCCCCCCCCCCCCCCCCCTATGGGTCAAACTGGGGTCATAAAATAGCTGATTTTGAGTTCTTGCCTTATATCTCCTTTATTGTTGCTTTTATAGCTTCAGAATGTATTAAGAGGTATTGGGAAAGCATATGTGGAGAGTCTAAATAGCCGGTCAGTTTTACCCCCAGACCCCCCCTTATGGGCCAAACTGGGGTCATAAATAGCTGCTTTGGAGTTTTTCCCTTATATCTCCTTTATCGTTCCTTTTATAGCTTCAAAATGTATTAAGAGGTATTGGGAAAGCATATGTGGAGAGTCTAAATAGCCAGTCAGTTTTACCCCCCAACCCCCCCTTATAGGCTAAACTGGGGTCATAAATAGCTGCTTTGGAGTTTTTGCCTTATATCTCCTTTATCGTTGCTTTTATAGCTTCAGAATGTATTAAGAGGTATTGGGAAAGCATATGTGGAGAATCTAAATAGCTGGTCACTTTTATCCCCTGATCTTCCCCCCCCCACCCCCCCACCCCCCCCACCCCCCCACCCCCATGGGTCAAACTGGGGTCATAAAATAGCTGATTTCGAGTTTTTGTCCTATATCTCCTTTAATGTTGCTTTTATAGATTGAGAATGTATTAAGAATTATTGGGAAAGCATATGTGGAGAGTCTAAGTAGCCGGTCAGTTTTACCACCCGACCCCCCCTTATGGGCCAAACTGGGGTCATAAATAGCTGCTTTGGAGTTTTTCCCTTATATCTCCTTTATCGTTCCTTTTATAGCTTCAAAATGTATTAAGAGGTATTGGGAAAGCATATGTGGAGAGTCTAAATAGCCAGTCAGTTTTACCCCCCAACCCCCCCTTATAGGCTAAACTGGGGTCATAAATAGCTGCTTTGGAGTTTTTGCCTTATATCTCCTTTATCGTTGCTTTTATAGCTTCAGAATGTATTAAGAGGTATTGGGAAAGCATATGTGGAGAATCTAAATAGCTGGTCACTTTTATCCCCTGATCTTCCCCCCCCCCACCCCCCCACCCCCATGGGTCAAACTGGGGTCATAAAATAGCTGATTTCGAGTTTTTGTCCTATATCTCCTTTAATGTTGCTTTTATAGATTGAGAATGTATTAAGAATTATTGGGAAAGCATATGTGGAGAGTCTAAGTAGCCGGTCAGTTTTACCACCCGACCCCCCCCCCCCCCCCCCCCTATGGGTCGAACTGGGGTAAAAATAGCTGTTTTGGAGTTTTTAACCTGATATCTCCTTCATTGTTGCTATTATAGCTTCGGAATGTATTAAGAGGTATTGGGAAACCATATGTGGACAGTCTAAATAGCCGGTTAGTTTTACCTCCTGACCCCCATGTGTGAGTCAAACTGGGGTCATGAAATAGCTTTTGCCTTTATTGTTGCTTTTATGCTTTCACAATGTATTAAAACCTATTGCAAAACCCTGTGGACAATCTAAATAGCAATACATACTTGCACACATGATTATATAATTATATTATACGATTATATGAAGTTATCAATACTCGTTACTGAAATGCTTTGTAGCATTTACACAAAATTTACTAAAGTTACATCCAACGTTGTACATCCAATGTACAACACTTTCTCCAGCTTGTCTATGTCTACAACACTTGTTTATGTTAATTAAAGAAGACCTCTGTAGGATTTTCCCTGTCATGATATCACTAAGGGGGTTGGTTTATGTAACAGTACGGTACAGCTTTGTGCATTCTTAGCTGTACAGCATGCTTATTAAAACCACAAGGCATTTTAAACTCTCAGGGACGCTTCGCTTTTGTTAGCAAAAGCATTCATCTAGTTAGATTTATTATTATATCCCCAGATGAAAGTCGGGGATATATTGGATTCAGGTCCGTCGCGCCGCCGCCGCCGTAGAAATTTCCTTGTGGACGCGATAACTCAAAAACAAATTAATATTTTTTTTTCAAACTTGGTACACATGTTAAGGATGCCCAAAGGAAGATCCCTATTTTAAGGTGACCTTAAACTCCCAGTAAAAAAGAACTTATGGCCACCTTAAGGTCAGAAATTGGACTTTTGGCCACTTAGAGCCCTGTAGGTCACAAACTATGATGCTCAGCTGGCTGAAATTTTACCTGACAACACATTAATATGTTCTTAGTACATGTGCCGAAAATCACCACTTTAAGTTGAGGAGAAAATTGTGTTTGAGGCCCATAAATACCCCCACTTAGGGATTTTTTGCTATACTTTTCACATATTTTGCCCTATAATTTGGAAGTGGTAATTCTGATGAGTCTCAAACTGCGCTAGGTATAACTTTGATATGTAATCCTTGTCTGTAGAAAATTTTAGGGCTGTAGGTTTACCCAAAGGGGTCGACTTAAGGTCTCAAAAGTGCCCACAGAGACCCAATTTATGCACTTTTTGCCACTTTCAAGCACTGTAGCTTTCAAACAATGTCTCTCATCTAAGTTAAATATCATCTGGGAATATATCTATGTGTTTTCTTATATGTGCCCCAACAGTTAGGCCTTTAATAGACAGTTAACCTGTGTATCAGGACCATAAACACCCACCCGAGTGACCCTTATAAGACATTTTTCACATCTTTTTCCCTGTAACTTGGAAATGGTAAGTCTGAGAAGTTTCAAACTGTATTAGATATATATTCTGTGTGTAATCTTAGTATGTAACAGATTTTAAGTCTGAAGCTTTAATTTTGAAGGTCAAATTGAGGTCTCTAAAAGGCTCCCAAAGACCCAATATTTGGACTTTTTGCTACTTTTAAGCCCTGTGACTGTCAAACTATGTGACTGATAGAGCTCAAATCCTATCTGGGAAGATATTAGTATGTTATTTATATATGTGCCAAAAATTAAGGCTTTAAGAAGACATTTAAGCTGTATACGAGGACCATAAATCCCCACCCGAGTGACCATTTTTAGACATTTTTCACATATTTTGCTCTGTAACTTGGAAATGGTAAGTCTAAGAAGTTTCAAACTGTATTAGATGCATATTCTATGTGTAATCTTAGTATGTGACAAATTTTAAGTCTGAAGCTTTAATTTGAAGGCCACATTTAGGTCTCTAGAAGGCCCCATAAAGACCCAGTATTTGGACTTTTTGCCAATTTTAAGGCCTGTGACTGTTAAACTATGTGACTGATAGAGCTGAAATCTCATCTGGGAATACATTATTATGTTCTTTTTACATGTGCCAAAAATCAAGGCTTCAAGTAGACATTTAACCTGTGTATGAGGACCTTAAACACCCACCAGAGTGACCCTTTTAAGACATTTTTCACATATTTTGCTCTGTAACTTGGAAATGGTAAATCTGAGAAGTTTCAAACTTTATTAGATACATATTCTATGTGTAATCTTAGTATGTAACAAATTTTAAGTCTGAAGCTTTAATTTGAAAGCCACATTGAGATCTCTAAAAGGCCCACAGAGACCCAATATTTGGACTTTTTGCCACCTTTAAGCCCTGTGACTGTTAAACTATGTGATTGATGGAGCTGAAATCCCATCTGGGAATGCATTATTATGTCCTTTTTACATATGCCGAAAATCAAGGTTTTTAGGTGACATTTAACCTGTGTATGAGGGCCATAGACACTCGCCCAAGTGCCTTTTTGGACATTTTTTCCGTATTTTGCCCTGTTATTTGGAAATGCTTAGTGTGACAAGTCTTAAACTGTATTATATATAATTTTTGTTTCTTATGTATGTTCCCCAAAAAGTTTCAGATCTGTAGTTTAATTGCTAAGGTCTCTTTAACAATTGTAAAATGCCCACAGAAACCCAATTTATGGACATTATGCCACTTTAAAGCCCAGTAACTGTCAAACTATGTGGGTTATAGAGCTGAAATCTTTGAATTTTTAAAAGGAAATGCCTGTCTATTTAAATTTTGAATATTAATAATGTTATGGCTATCTTAGTCTTTTAAGAACTTATTTTTGTGTGTTATACCTCTGCTTGCTGAGTTTTTAACTTTTTAAAGTGAAACTGGTTAAACGCCGGTTAAACATATTCAAGTAGACAAAATGGACACTTTAAGTGAGCTTTAAGTCCCAATATTAATGAAATTATATCCGTATGTAGTAAAACTAGGGGATTTTTAACCCTCAACTAGCCCAGTTTTATTCAACTTGCCTCAGTTCATTTTGACACAGCTCCTACAGTTATGAACTCATTTCAGTTGATAATCACATACTTAAAATTCTCAATTCTTTTTGTATTTGAGTACCCCTTTTATATAGATTGTTTGTTTACCATTTATGCTGTAGCACTCCATCTCTTTGAGAGAACATGTAAACTGTGTAAAAAAGATGTAGAAGATGAGATACATTTTGTTTGTGTTTGTCCAGCTTTAGAGCTGATTCGTATGAAATATTTCAAAATTTTAAATATAGATAAATCTGAATTATTAATAGATCAGTTATCAAGGGTATTAACTCATATGAATGTCAATATGGTTATTAATTTTATTTTTGATTTGTGGCAAGAAAGAAAAAGTAAATTATATTGTTATTTTTTATGTATTGAATTGCTGTCTTTATTTACTGTATCTTACCTCAAAATATGTTTGCTCTGTTTGTTATTAACTCTCTATTTAAAGTGACTTATAAGCCCATATAGGGCTGGGTATTACTTCAATAGTTTTTGTATAATCCTTGTCAACATAATACATGTCACTATAATAAACTAATAAACTAAACTAAGTCCCAACCCACATCCCCCACCCGGATTCCCCCCACCCACCTCTGGGAGCTCCAGCTATATTGAGTGACACTAAATAAACAAAGGTATTTAATGATATCAGATGAGAAACAAAGAACTCAATGGGGTTGCAGATCTTGTGTAATAGTGAGAGAGGTGTGGAGAAGGGGAGAGGGGTGGGGGTGGGAGGTGGTGGGCTTCATTACATATAACACAAAGGGGAGTCAGAACTGAGATTGTGTCACATATTTAGGTTGCATATATATGGACCACATATATAGGTATAGAGGAAATGAATAACTGAAAACAATTTGCAAATTCTAAAAATAATATAATAAAATAATAATATAAATAGTTTTTTTTTAAATAATATTTTATTTGTGAACAAATATAGAAACAGATATGCGCTTTTGGGATTATGAATTTTAGAATGGACATTGAATCATCAATCATTTAAATACTTTGAAGGAAGATTGAAAAGTATGATGAGTTGAGTTAAAAATAATATTTTATTTGTCAACAAATATAGAAACAGATATGCTCTTTTGGGATTATTATTTTAGAATGGACATTCAATCATCAATCATTTAAATACTTTGAAAATAGGTTTAGAGTTATCATTGCAGGAAGATTGAAAATATAATTTGAGTTATGTATTCGGCGTCTGGGGATACACCATCTTCCTTGGGAAGATATAAACAGAGTAGATTGATGTGCTGAAGTTCATATAATAATGGGTAATTATGTTTTTAAAAATTCCCGATCAAAACCTGTGGCGTGAGTGATGACCTGTCTGGGGATATGTTGGCGCCGAGTTGGCCCAATCTAGTTATTCTTCATTATTTAGCATACGCAGGGAATCTTTTCAAGTTATTGGATTTCATCTTAAAGTTAATATGATTATCCTGAACAATACATTTCTAATTTCAATAACAAACATCTTTGATGTGTACACAACAGATTCTTCTTTTTACAAGTTTCATTCTCTATTGCTAATTGCCTTTTATTGTAATTTGCTTTTACTGACGATATTTAATTGTATCGTGTATAGAACCTGCAAAACTTTGATAGTGTCAACAATTATTTATTTGTGACATTACATTTCAAACTAATTATAACATAACGAAACTGTAAATGTTGCTTGTACATTAAATCAATTGTTCTATCAATATTAAATGATTACTGTGTAATATTAAGAAAATACATACATATACATCTATATAGATACAGAGAAGAAAATAAATTGGTGGTCACTGTAGTAAAGCGGCATTTGACTTGTTGTTAATTTTAAACTCTCGGTTGCAAACACAAGGTCAAGAATACCACCACATATATGACTTGGTTCACTTATGTATTGCTTCAAAGAATACCTCTGCAAAAGTGATGTAGCTTTATTAAGATTATATAAATCAAAGTTAAAGTCACCACAAATGATTATCTCATACATATCTTCTTTCAATTGCACTATAAGCTTTTCAACTTCTTCCAAAAAAGTTTTTATGCTGTCTTTAGGAGATCTGTAAACAGTCACTTAGAGCAAAGATTACTTCATTCGCTTCGATTATCACACATGGACATTCTATGTTAATTGCATGGAATTTCTTCTCACAACATTTGGTGTCCCATTTGACATAAATACCTGTACCATGAACTGACTTACTACACGTTAATATGTAATTATCCATTTCAAATTTCTTAGGTGACGCTATTTTAGAAATATGTGTTTCCGTTAAACATATAGCATCTAACAGTTTAACTGATGGATCACTCTTTAAATCTTGCAGATGCATTTTCAGAGATCTTATATTTAGGCAACCCAAAAGAAAGGCATTTTCCCTTGCTATTTTTTCAATTGGAGAAATCCATTGTAATTTAGATTCAGCTTCCATCCGTTTCATTTCTTCAAGAGCACCTGCGTTTACTTTTATATGGCTTGGGTTAAAATTGCAGATTTTTATTCCCCTACTTGTTTTGGCTCTACTTAGCGTAGTGTAAATTAGTCCTTGAGGACCAGATTTCAAGTTTGATGGTTTCATCATATCTGCGACCGCTGTATGTACTACCCTGTGCTTTGTGTGTTGTTAATCCCCATGCTAGGTCAAATATGTTGTTCACCTACTTTTTGATGTAGTGCGGCGGGAGATCATACTACGGCAGTGGTCTTGTTTAAATTTGTTATTCAGCAACTTTTTGGTCAGCTATAACATAGTAAAATTGCAGACCTGTAGCTCATTACACAGCTGAGCAATAGCTATTTTCAGGTTCTTTGTGTTGAATAAATCAGTTATAACTCGAAAACAATTGCACTTACAGTATTTTGTTTGAATATATTTTCCACCTACATTTTACACCTTAACAGTAAACTTGGTACTTTACTTCTGAATACCATTTACAGGGCACAAATTTTGTGTCCATCTCTTTTTTCACTTTTACTCAGAAACGCAAAACACATGGTCAGCTGACACAGCCCTTTCACAGGCACTGATTGCTTGTTAAGGTTTTGCTAGCAGTTAAACATTTTAAGAATTTCATGTTTTCAAAATTGTGGTGTCGAATTTTCATTTGTTCTTTTTTTGACAGACTCCAGTGTATCCGCCAACAGTCAAAGATAATTGTCTCATGACAGAGCAGCTTTACTTGGTCAATTCATCAACACATAGTAAAGCATTATCAGAAATTGAATTGGAAAATCATAATTCTGTATCAGCAGATGATTGTGAAACTTGTGGTGATAAATCGAGTGTTGGAGACACAGTGAAATTAGGTTGTTGTGATGTTTTCAAACCAAGTGTCATACAAATGAGCAATGTTGCAAATAGTGATATTATTGTTATAGATGATGATGATGATGTTGACAATATTTCATCAGAACGAATGCATAGTAGACCTCAGGATACTGGAACAGTGTCTAAAGTATATGAAGAGGAAGTGGTAATCTCATCAACAACTTCCCCTGATAGGGATTGCCTTCTAAAAGAAGCTGGATTGTTGACTAATTCTCTTGTGAATTACTCCAGCTTGAGTAGGAAAAGAATGTCGGCAAAAGCAGAGAGTATTTTTGAAATTTTCAGTCAAGATAAGGTGGACTCGACAGATGATCTCATTAATGTCAAACATGGTTCAGATACTAATCCCAGAGAAAGTACTGCAGAAGTTGATCTGTGTGATTCAACAGAAAATACATCTTTATCTGGTAGACCAGCATTGTTCAGTATATTTGACCCCGTTTCAAATTCATTGGATGACCTTGGAAGCAAGGTAAATGCAAAAGAGTGTTCAGAAAATAAATCTAATCCTGATAGTCTGCGGCGGAACATTTTTGAGGTTTTAGCACAAGAAACTTCACTGCATCCTGCTGATGGAGAAGATGTTAATGATGTTTTCCAAAAATCCTTCAGTGCATCGCCAGTTGAAGGGCCAAGAATAAAGCGTAGTAAGCTTTCTGTTGAATCTAGTCATTGTAAGGGGACTGATTTTGAATCAGCAACCGGTGAATCTCAGTTTAATTTTTACAACTCAAATGAACTAGTGAAACATACTGGTATGGACAGTAGTAGTATCATTTACAATGACTGCTATATGGCAGAAGAAGGGGATTTACAAAGCCTGCAGAATACGTATAGTAGCCTTCAGTCTGATGATAATGAATGTCATAGCCAAGGTGGTCACACACCCAGTAAATATGCCTTTCTTTCTCAGGATAGTACTAATGTGAGGGATGTACTCTCAATTCATGATATGTCTACAATGGAGGAGTCGCCGAGACTTGAAAAACCGGAGGACTCCCAGTGCAAATTATCTCCAGTGTTACCGAGCAAAGGCTTCAAAAAGACTCCTTCAAAAACACGGCACCAAAGTGATTCATGTCCTGTGAAAATAACAGATTGGAGAGGTTCAGGTGTTAGAAGTAGTAGTGATTGGACAATGTCTAGTCGACAAATAAAATGTTTTCAAAATAGTCACCAGCGCTTAGTATTACTGCGGAGAAAAGTTTGCAAATTTTTGCGAGTTGCATTTCCATTTTTGCAGTACCCAGCATATTTTAAGACTCATGCTATATGTGTGGAAAATTTGCTAGACCAGTTAATATGTATTATTGACCGTTCCAAGGGTAATCATTCCCAGCATGCCATTCCAACTGAACTGTCGTGCTGTGAAGTACGAGTTGTGATTTGCAAATCACCTAGACAATGCTTGAACTATCTGCGACGCAAAATTGTTCGTTTTTTGCAATCTGTGCTACCAGATATGAAGATGAGCCCTTGTTTTGACACATCGAGTGAAATGGTTGAAACTCTTTTACAACAGATAATTATTTGCAATCAAAACCATGATAATTCGTCCTAGCATTCATCAATTGTAGAGGCAGGGTTCAATCTTTGGTGCTCAAAACTAAGGTGTAGCTACTCAGTACAGATACGCTCTGTAAAAGTGGCCCATACCAGAAAATATTTGAGAGCGAGGCCCAATAGGGCCGAGATTTCTATATTTTCTGGTATTGGCCACTTTTGAGGAGTTTGGCTGTTGTAAACCCCACTCTATATCCTATGTGATGCCTGGTCCCAAGATATATAATACTCTGTCCCCAAATTTTGTAATTTCTCTTTTTACAGAAATAAATTAATCCCCCAAATGTGGTCACTGAGAGAAAATGTCCAGTATTAACACAGTTAAACTCCGAAAAAGTGGCCAATACCAGAAAATATTGGAGAGCATTCAATATTTTCTGGTATTGGCCACTTTTGAAGAGTTTGGCTGTTGTAAACCCCACTCTATATCCTATTTGATGCCTGGTCTTAAGATATATTATGCTCTGTCCCCAAATTCTATAATTTCTCTTTTACAGGAATAAATTAATTCCCCAAAAATGGTCACTGAGAGAAAGTGTCCAGTACTGATTAGTATTGGGCACACCAGTCAATAGTGAACACCTGCAAGTGGGGTTTACTAATAAATATTGGACATATCAGTCAATAGTGAAAACCTGCAAGTGGAGCTTACTATGTGTTATCAGTTTAAAACTTTAAATGGATAATAAAATTGCTAAAATTGTAAAATAATTCATTAAATGTTCTCAATATTTATTAGTTTAGTGATCTGTGTTATATGAAAGGACATGTGTTGAAATGCAAAGACATTTAAACCTGTATGTTTGCCAATTCTGAAAGGATGAGCAACAAGAGGTATACACTACTCGGACAATAAAAGTGTTATAATGGGCATTATATGCATTTGACAATGGATACAAAGTTATTTATTTAGTTTGTGCAGATACAAAATTGTAATCCACAGTATTAGTTGATTTGGATTTATCAGAATTCCTGTCCAGAGTCTGATCATAGTAGGGGTGTCACAAGTACAAATAATTGGGGTCGATACCTCAAGGAAGAAATTTGGCTCAACATTGAGCCATCACAATGTTTAGTATGCACCTTGAGAAGAAACAACATGCAATATGGTGGTTCTTAATTAAGCATCTTGCGAGGGACGCTTGTTTATATATGGGAGAAGTGACTCCGCTGGATCCACATTTTCTTTTCGCAATAGCTTCGCAGCCATAAGGCGGATTCTTTCATATTTGGCAGGTGTATGCAGTAGCCCTGGGAAATTTTTCTGAATATGCTGCGATGACATTTTCACCAATCAGAAAGGTCACATGACCAAAAATGCGTTTTTTGGAAGGGCGTCCTTGTCCGGATGATAACTTATGAAGCATTTTATCTATCCACCTGAAATTTAGCAAATCCCTTCCTCATATAAAGGTCCTGGCGACATTATAATGTGGCAGGGATAGGTGAAGAAATGACTTAGTTATTGATGATTAATTAAGCAATAACAATTTTCTTAACGAGTAAAACACAAAACTGATTGTATCTCCTTAACTGTGTGAGTGAAATTTTTGACCCACAGGGTATCTACAAAATACTCTCCAATTTTCCAACAATTTTCTCCTCCCTCAAAAATGGGAGTCATATTCAATTTTCGAATTTTTGACAAAAAATGCAAAACACAAAATTGGAAATATAGGCTGATAAGGTACATATATACAACAATACTAAGTGATATGGGAGTACTTTTTGAAACCATTTTCTTCATAAAATAAACATTTACTAGTGGGATTTCGGCAAAATTTTTGACCCACAGGGTATCTGTGAAGACTAGCCTTTCTAACTTTCAACAAATATTTTATTCGCCAAAAATGGCAGCCATTTTGAATTTTCAAATTTTTTTCAAAAATGCTTGTATCTCGAAAACCGTGCTAGATAGAGTGGTTTGGATGAAATTTTTGACCCACAGGGTACTCCTGCTAAGTAGCTGACCCACTTTTTTAAAAAAAAGTTGTCTTGCCAAAAATGGCAGCCGTTTTGAATTGCCAAATTTTTTGCAAAAATCGCAATACTGCTTGTATCTCAAAAACCGTGCAAGATAGAGCGATTTCGGCAAACCTTTTGACCCCCAGGGTACCAAGCTTCAACGAATATCTCCCTCGTCAAAAATGGTGGCCATTTTGAATTTTCGAATTTTTTTCAAAAATGCTTGTATCTTGAAAACCATGCTAAATAAGAGTGATTTCAACGAAATTTTGACCTTCAGAGTAACTGCTGAGTAGCTGACCCAGTGTTCAAAAAAAATTTTGTTCTGTCAAAAATGGTGGTTATTTTGAATTTTTCACAAAAATTGCAAAACAGAAAAATGCTTGTATCTCCAAAACGGTACAACATAGAGTGATTTCACCAAATTTTTTGATCCACAGAGGGTCTGTAAAGACTAGCCTTTCCAAGTTTTAAAGAATTTTTCACTCACCAAAAATGGTGGTCAGTTTGAATTTTCAAATTTTTTTTCAAAAATGCTTGTATTTCGAAAACCGTGCTAGATAGAGCGATTTCGACGAAATTTTTGGCCCACAGGGTAACTGCTGAGTAGCTCGCCCAGTTTTCAAAAATATTTTGTCCCATCAAAAATGGTGGCCTTTTAAAATTTTTCGCAAAAATTGCAAAACAGAAAAATGCATGTATCTTGAAAAACAGTGTGACATAGAAGAAGTTCGCCAAAACTTTTGATCCACAGGGGGTATGTGAAGACTAGCCTTTCCAAGTTTTAAAGAATTTTCCACTCCAAAAATGGTGGCCATTTTGAATTTTCACTTTTTTACCCCACAGCCCTTAAGGGCTGTTGGGGTATTGTTTTCACCCATGGTGTCCGGATGGGCGAGCGGGCGGGCGGCGGGAAAAAGTTTGTCCGGGCTGTATCTCAGAAACTGTAAGGTGTAGGAAGTTGATAGTTAGGGACATTGGTCAGGGGGTGTAGGTGTGTAACGTCATGGTGTGACCTTGATTTGACCTTTGACCTTACTGTAGTGACCTTGACCTATAAAATCTTGTCCGGGCTATATCTCGGAAACTGTAAGGTGTAGGAAGTTGATTCTTGGTAGGGACATTGGTTAGGGGGTGTAGGTGTGCAACGTCATGGTCTGACCTTGATTAAGCGTCCCGCAAGGGACGCTTGTTTGTGTATGGGAGAGCTTCCGGCTCCGCCGGCTCCGCATTTTGTTTTCCTTATAACTCTGTAACCGTTAGGCGGATTCTTTTCAAATTTGGCAGGTTTAGGCAGTAGCCTTGGGGAATTTTTTTGAATATGCTGCAGTGACATTTCAACCAATCAGAGAGGTCACATGACCAAAAATGTCTTTTTTCGGTGGGGAAGCTTGTCCGGATGATAACTTGAAAGGAATTTTATCAATTCACCTGAAACTTGGCAAATACATTCATTCTATTAAAATCTGGAAATCATTAGATTTTGGCATTGATTGGTCAAGAAATGGCCGAGTAATTAATGATTAATTAATCATTACGAATTTTCCAAATAAGGAAAACACAAAAATGCTTATATCTCGAAAACCGTGCTAGATAGAGCGATTTCGACGAAATTTTTGACCCACAGGGTATCTCTGCGGAGTAGTTATCCCAATTTTTAAAAAAATTTTGTCTCGCCCAAAATGGCGGCCATTTTGAATTTTCGAAATTTTCGCAAAAATTGCAAAACACAAAAATGCTTATATCTCAAAAACCGTGCTAGATAGAGCAATTTCAACAAAATTTTTGACCCGCAGGATATCTCTGCGGAGTACTTTTCCCAATTTTCAAAAAAATGTTGTCTCGCCAAAAATGGCGGCCATTTTGAATTTTCGAAATTTTCACAAAAATTGCAAAACCCAAAAATGCTTATATCTCGAAAACCGTGCTAGATAGAGCGATTTCGACGAAATTTTTGACCCACAGGGTATCTCTGCAGAGTAGTTATCCCAATTTTGAAAAAATTTTTATCTCGCCAAAAATGGTGGCCATTTTGAATTTTCGAATTTTTCGCAAAAATTGCAAAACATAAAAATGCTTATATCTCGAAAACCCTGCTAGATAGAGCGATTTCGACGAAATTTTTGACCCACAGGGTATATCTGCAGAGTAGCCATGCTAATTTTCAATAAAATTTTATCTCGCCAAAAATGGCGGCCATTTTGAATTTTCGAATTTTTCGCAAAAATTGCAAAACATAAAAATGCTTATATCTCAAAAACCCTGCTAGATAGAGCGATTTCGACGAAATTTTTGACCCACAGGGTATCTCTGCAGAGTAGCCATGCCAATTTTCAAACAAAAAATTTCTCGCAAAAAATGGCGGCCATTTTGAATTTTCGAATTTTTCGCAAAATTGCAAAACACAAAAATGCTTATATCTCGAAAACCCTGCTAGATAGAGCGATTTCGATGAAATTTTTGACCCACTGGGTATCTCTGCAGAGTAGCCATGCCAATTAAAAAAAAATTTTGTCTTGCCAAAAATGGCGGCCATTTTCGAATTTTTGCGCAAAAATTGCAAAACACAAAAATGCTAATATTTCGAAAACCGTGCTACAGAGCGATTGAGACGAAATTTTTTATCTTCAGGGTATCTCTGCAGAGCAGCTATCCCAAAGAGCTTTCACTTGGTGAAGTTTCAGACCCATAGCTAATTGCTCACCTACTCAAAAAGAGTAAATGCGAATTACCTCTAAAAGTATTGCAGATGGCCAATTTTTCTCAAATAACTCATTCACCTACTTTTGGAAGAGCTTTCACATGGTGAAGTTTCAGACCCATAGCCAATTACTCACCTACTCAAAATGAGTAAATGCGAATTATCTCTAAAAGTATTGCAGATAGCCAATTTTTCTCAAATAACTCATTCACCTACTTTTGGGAGAGCTTTCACATGGTGAAGTTTCAGACCCATAGCTAACTATTTACCTACTCAAAATGAGTAAATGCTAATTATCTGTAAAAGTATTGCGGATACCCAATTTTTATCAAATAACTCATTCATCTACTTGTGGGAGAGCTTTCACATGGTGAAGTTTCAGACCCATAGCTAATTACTCACCTACTCAAAATGAGTAAATGCGAATTATCTCTAAAAGTATTGCAGATAGCCAATTTTTCTCAAATAACTCATTCACCTACTTTTGGGAGAGCTTTCACTTGGTGAAGTTTCAGACCCATAGCTAATTACTCACCTACTCAAAATGAGTAAATGCGAATTATCTCTAAAAGTATTGCAGATAGCCAATTTTTCTCAAATAACTCATTCACCTACTTTTGGGAGAGCTTTCACTCTGTGAAGTTTCAGACCCATAGCTAATTACTCACCTACTCAAAATGAGTAAATGCGAATTATCTCTAAAAGTATTGCAGATAGCCAATTTTTCTCAAATAACTCATTCACCTACTTTTGGCAGAGCTTTCACTTGGTGAAGTTTCAGACCCATAGCTAATTACTCACCTACTGAAAATGAGTAAATGTGAATTATCTCTAAAAGTATTGCAGATAGCCAATTTTTCTCAAATAACTCATTCACCTACTTTTGGGAGAGCTTTCACTTGGTGAAGTTTCAGACCCATAGCTAATTACTCACCTACTCAAAATGAGTAAATGCGAATTATCTCTAAAAGTATTGCAGATAGCCAATTTTTCTCAAATAACTCATTCACCTACTTTTGGGAGAGCTTTCGCTTGAAGTTTCACACCCATAGATAATTATTCACCTACTCAAAATGAGTAAATGTGAATTATCTCTTAATAGTATTGCAGATAGCCAATTTTTCTCAAATAACTCATTCACCTACTTTTGGAAGACCTTTCACACACAAAAATGAAAAATTGTGAATATCTCGGAAAAGCTATTTCTTCTGCTTTAATGCTCGGCGGGAGATACACACCACGGCAGTGGTCTTGACAAAAATTTTTGTCTCCCCACAAATGGTGGCCATTTTGAATTTTCAAAGTTTTTGCAAAACACAAAAATGCTTATATCTCGAAAACCGTGCTATATGGAGTGAACTCAACAAAATTTTGGACCTGCTGGGTATCTCTGCAGAGTAGCCATGCCAATTTTCAGCAGAGTAGCCATGCCAATTTTCAAAATATTTTTGTCTCGCCAAATATAGCGGACATTTTTAATTTTTTTATTTTTTGCAAAACACAAAAATGCTTATATCTTGAAAACTGTGCTAGATAGAGCAGACTGCGCTGACTTTGGTTGCCACAACAGTATAAGGCTAGAAACGAAGCATTTTCTTAATACTTTAGCACTCACCTTTATATACTTTTCGGGACGCTTTGTTTTTGCTATGCAAAAACATTATCTTTTTTTTTTGCGAGCGATCCTCTAGTTTGACCTTGCCGTAATGACCTATAAAATCTTGTCCCGGCTATATCTCGGAAACCTTAAGGTGTAGGAAGTTGATGCTTGGTAGGGACATTGGTTAGGGGTTGTAGGTGTGCAGCATCATGGTGTGACCTTGATTTGACCTTTGGCCTTGTCGTAGTGACCTTGACCTATAAAATCTTGTTGCACCTTCGGGTCTGTCTTTTGATGCAGATTAAGCGCTGTTAAAGTCATATTAGAATTCGTTAAGAATTTTCCTTTTACAACTTCCCATTGTAACAGATGGAATTTCATCAAGTGAGCCACAGATTTTGCTCCAACACCACACATGAGCATTCATTGAATGTATTACCATTTCTGTATGCATGGTAATATTCAAAACATCCAAACCATAATTCGGCCATGCCAGATGTAGATAAAGAGTGTCATAATGTTTAGTTTAGTAATTAATGCTGTCATTGAATTGTCTTGTTTTAATATTTCATCTTTACATGCATTATCTTTCTCTTAAACATTATTTTCTCTATTTAAACATTGTTTGGACTTTTATATAACTGACAGTGCTCTGAAAGTTTCCTGAATTTTGTACTGATACAGTACTTCTATATCTCATGCTGTTAAAAATATTTCCCTAGGCTGTGGGGGTACGGGCATCTCTGATGCTATTTTTTTTCAAAAATGCGAAACCAAAAATGCTTGAATCTCGAAAACCGTGCTAGATAGAGCGATTTCGACAAAATTTTTGACCTGGGGGTAACTCTGCTGAGTGGCTGACCCAGTTTTTAAAAAAAAAATTTTGTCCTTCCAAAATGGCGGCCGTTTGTGGAATTTTTCCCTTGCTAGATGAGAGGCCATTTTGAATATTCGAATTTTTCGCAAAATCGCAAAACAGAAAAATGCCTGTATCTCGAAAACCATGTGAGATAGAGTGATTTCAGCAAATTTTTTTACCCACATGGTATCTGTGAAGACTACACCTTTTCAAGTTTCAACAAATATTTCACTCGTGAAAAATGGCGGCCGTTTTGAATTTTAGAATTTTTTTACTCTACCCAATTTTCCAAAAAAAAATTTACCCTTCCCAAAAATGGGGTCATCGTCAATTTTCAAATTTGTGACAAAAAGTGCAAAACAACAAATTGCCTCTGTCTCCTTAACTGTACAAGATAGAGCAATTTCATCAAAATTTTTGAAACACTGTATCCAAGATAACTACCCTGCCCAAGAACCACTTTTCCTATATTTCTCCCTTTTTGGGACACTTTGTTTTTGCAAGCAATCCTCTAGTTTAATCTGTGTGCTGACAGGAATTAGAGCTAGAAACCAAAACACACTGACCATGTAATGACACTTTAAAACATCTGTAAAATATAAAGTGACAAAGAAGAGGTATGATTTCTGTGGATTTTTTATGGCCTCAAGTAACCCTCCTTATACACTTAACCCGTGTCAAGTACCCGCTCTTTAAAATAAAATGCTGTAAAATGAAGCTGTTCAATGAAAATCAATATTGTTTCTTTGCAAATAAATGTCATTTATTTTATTCAATTTGTCTTTATTCCACATGTTTATACATTGCAAAAGACGGGTATCGTTTGAAAATCATCAGTTTATTGCGTTAATATATCTTACCTAGTGGACCAGTGCATTTGTCCGGCGCTCAGCCGGTCCCGCCAAACATTAGAAAAAAAACATTCTGAGCTGGGCTCTGACCGGGACTGGTAGTGTAGTCATTGTTCGCCAGGTGTCTCCTCAGCACCCAGCTTCCCTAATGCGCGCGCATGCGCACTTCCTCTTTTTGTTTGGCGTCATTGTGTTTTTGCTTCAAATATTGTAGGAGAATATTTTTGGATATTATTAGTGTTATTATACTGTGCTTCACTTCGTTTGTGGATATTTAATAATTTAAAGTGTCATGGCATCACCACGACAAAGAAGAAGTATCTGCAGTCATATGATGGCTGGCTTTGACCAGCATGAGCGTTGTGCACGTTGCTATGATAAAGTTCTGGGGTCAGATTCTTGTGTGCAAAAGAAGTTTTGCTCAATTTGTGACAACCTCACGGATCAACAGCTTGGTATGCTATCTACCCCTCAATATCAGATCCGCAAGGAGAAAAAGGCTGGGTTGCTTGTCTCCCCATCTAAAGTGACAGTGGTCGGGGTTGTGGATCAAGACTCTAATGATATGTCAGACAACACTCCGGACCCTCCTCTCACTGGTTCCGTTCCGCAGGAAGTTTTCCCGATCTCTCATCATTCTGTAGATGATTTTGTGTCACGAAAAGACTTGGATGTGTTGAGCAACCAGTTAGAAGAAAAGTTTGCCAGGTTTGAGGCTTTGCTCTCACGTACAAACATCTTTTCTACTCCAAAAGTCCCAGTCACTACTATGTCTGCTCCGGTATCTGAGCAGCCCTTCTTTGTCCCATCCGACCCCAGAGCCACCGGTCTGGTGAGGACTCCGGGTCAGGATGAAGATTTACAAAGGGACAAGACTATAGAAAAGAAGAATAAGGGTCCTGGTAAGAAGAACAAGAGAAGTAAACCGGTGCCTTCTACTATTTCTTCAGCACCGGACAAACCACTGACCGGTTCCCTTAGCGCTAACCTGCCTGCTATTCCCGCCTAGGTGGACATGTCCGGGTTCAATTTTATCCCTTGGTCAGGACACTTCCACCGGTTCAACTGTGCCTACTACCGATCCTCAACCGGCTGCCTCCTCTGGTGTTCCTGTTTCTGGTCAATTCTTTTCTAAAGCCCCTGATGACTCTGATGTGGAATCTCTCACCGGTCGGTCGGATAAAGATTTGGAAGAAGGGGAAATCTCTGATTGTGAGACTGTCGAGCAGAATGAAGAAATGAACTATAGGGAGACTGTAAGGGCAGTTAGAGCCTTCTTAGAATGGTCTCATATCCCAGATTTTGAGTACTCAGCCACAGATGGAGATCGTTCTGACAATCCCTGGAAGGGCAAGCACCCACGTAAGACGGGAAAGATGTCAGTGGAACTGCCAGCCGATGACTGGCTTTGCCATAAGATGGAGAAGTTAAATACCGGGGTGGCTGAGGGATACCCTTCATGTTCACAGGAATCTGCCGGTCTTAAGGTAGATCAGTTTGTGCGGACCCCAAAGAGCCAGGCTAAATGGTATCAGCAGTATAGGCTTAGGCAGGACTCCAATGTACGACCAGGGAAGACTATCTTCAGTTGGTCCAATTCAGAGGCTCGTTTAAATGCGCAATTCTCTAGGATTCCCAAAGTGTCCAGTTACCCACAGTCGGGCCCAGCCTCTAGACCGGTCCCTCAGGATATCCTCCACAGGTGGGAGAAATGTGCGCGAGAAGGAACATATATGACCAATCATACCGCGGCTTTTAATCACTGCACTAGTGACATTCAAGAGAAAATGAACATACATATTAGTCTACTGAATGACACCATTGTTAAGGGAAAGGCTCCCAAAGAGGTTGTTGAAGCCATTCAGGATTTAAAAGACTTGTCTTCCTTTCATTCAAGAGTGTCTGTGGCTCTAGGAACAGCTTTACAACACTTAGCTGACAGTCTTTTCATTCAACTGGCCAATTTCATTCTCCTCCGAAGGGATTTCTACCTGGAATTTGTAAAACCTGGACTGAAATCAGATACATGGAATAAACTTAGAAATGCTCCTTTGTTTAGTTCTGCCTTATTTCCAGATGACATTTTAGCTACTGCCGAGCAAGACATTTCCAAACATGAGACAGCCCCAGGTGCTCAAGGTCCCAGTCCGGGCACTACACAGCACTCTGGCAGGAAACATCATTTTTGTATGCTATCATTTTTGTATGCTATCATTTCGACCTCTCGCAGGGCCTGGTAAACCCACGCAGGAGAGGTGGATAACTCTGTCTCAGAAAATCAGTTTTCTCTTGGGACAACAGACCTGCTCGGTCAGGCAGTTCATGTCCCTTATTGGGCTTCTGACAGCCACAGAGAAACAGGTGGTGTCCGGACGCCTTCACATGCGACCCATTCAGTGGCACTTGAAGAAGCATCGGCATGTCCCAGAAAGCCTAGAGAAGGTAATTCCTCTGCCCAAGTCTCTCCATGTTCATCTGAGGTGGTGGTTGGATCCAGACAAGGTTCTGAAAGGTCAACCCTGACACCCTTTACAGCACGCCCTCCAACTGTTTACAGACACCTCAAACGAAGGCTGGGGCGCACACTTAGAAGACTTCATGGCAAGAGGCCTCTGGTCCAAATCAGAAGGTGAATTGCACATAAATTTGCTAGAACTCAAGGCGGTCCTATTGGCCCTAAAACGGTTCGAGCAATTGTGTTGGAGCCGGACCATTCTAGTTTGCACAGACAACACGACAGTCATCTCTTACATCAACAAGGAAGGGGGTATGAAATCAGACTCTCTTTGTGCTCTCCTTTGGAGACTTCTTCTGTGGTGCAACCAAAGACAGATTGTGTTACGAGCCAGACACATTCCGGGTCACCTAAATGTCATTACCGACAAACTGTCCAGACACAAACAGGTGATTCAGACAGAGTGGTCTCTCCTTCAGGAGATTTTCGACCTTCTCTGCGGGAGATGGAACACACCGACGGTAGACTTATTTGCAACCAGATTCAATCACAAACTTCCCCGGTTTGTGTCTCCAGTTCCAGACAGGTTGGTTCGCCCTACTTTCTCGTTGGCCACGTGAATTAGCAATGCTTTATTTTGAAGCAACCTTATTCTTTTTTACAAGGATATACTTGGTGTTGGATATGGAAACCATATCAGTTTCTTTATTTTATTACATAGAATCACAATTTGGTTTCTTTTCATAGTTCAGATAAGTATTTTTAACATATTTCACAACTGAAGTCCACTTCCGGGTTCACGTTGTAAAGAACTCCCGACTCGTTATGGGGTTTCTAATACAGGATATATATTATATGCCTGTCAGTAAAATAAAATAAAATATTTAACCCCTATCTGCTTCATTATTTGACCATTTTTAGGGTTTAAAAGTATATAAATGTAACACAAATGAGTCCTTCTCGAGTGAAATCATCGGAAACAACTTCCGTTTTTTTTGTCGAGACAACATTTCTTGCAATATGCACGTCTCGTGTAGGTAGTTTATATATAGCAATATATGCCTGTTGAAATAAAATAAAATAAATTTTGCAAGGGTTTATCCCCGTTCTTCTACTCTATTGGTCCATTTTAAGGGTTAAAATATGATATAAAGCACGAAACTAACTTGGGGGAATCCTCGAGGAAACCCCCTGTGATGACATCACATCTAGACAACATGTGCTGAGAGACGCGTGTTTCTTACAGTAAGTTTATCAATAAAATTAAGTGAAATAAAATATTTTATCCCTTCTTTCCTGTATTATTGTCCATTTAAAATGTTAATACTTAAATAAACAGGAATAGAATCCTTCCTCAAATCATCTAGACTATATGTGTTTCTTCAAACTAAGGTAACCTTGGTTTGCCATTATTTTAATCATATTTTAATTCATCCAGTTTCATAATACAAAAAATATTGTACTTGCCTTTTAGATTCTATGTTATTTAATCAAATTCTGTGTAATTACTGCTTTCCTTATCTCACAACTAGCCCTACCTGCAGTGAGGCGGGTGGGGCAGGTGACCGTGTGTCACTGTTGATTTACATACGTAAATCCAGTTGTGTAGTTCTTTCAAAGAAGGAAGGGCAAAGCTTACATGGAAGCTTACTTTTAAGGAAAGCTTACATAGAAATTATAATATCCAACTTCTTTCTCCAGGGTGGATCAGATCCCTGCTTGAATCTGAAGCCAGATCAGATCTTAGTTCATCCGAGGTTTTTAATGCACCCGAGAATGGGATGCAGTATTCCCAACTGCTATTCACTCAAGTATGATTTGATACTCAGTTTTCATTGCATCTCTCGGATCATCTAATCTGAAATCCAATGCTCGGTTGATTGTATATAGATCTGATCCTTGGATGATCGGATCATCTAATCTGATGTTCGGATGATGATTCCAGATCAGAACTCTGAACAATCCTAACACACACACAAAAAAAACTTGGACTAATAGTTCACCAGCCTGGCAGTAAATATCACTTATTGGAGGCTTTGGTCCAAGTCTAAGGTCCTTCATTCAGTCCTGACTCTGTATTTTTAGGGAAGTAGGTTGCCTGACTTCACCCTAACCATTTTTTGAGGACATTGAAACTTAGGCAGTTTTTTAACCTCTGCCCCCAGGGAATTTATGCCTAGATCCCCCACAGTCTGGACTCTGAATGATTTACTAGGCCAGCAGGAACTTGGGCTGTTAATTTCCCTTAAATGGAACAACCTTGTTTTGAACACAAATTACAAGTTTTCAAATCTGTATCTCCCTAGGGGCCTCCTTGGGTAAGCCCCTCTCCCCCTTCTGGTCAGCAAGAGTTGAGCTTCAGGCTGCTCTTCACTAGGTTCTTCTGAATACAACCTGGTTATGGATATCTGTTAAGACAGTAGCAAGGCTACTACTAGACAGGTCAAACTCAATTTCATGGTGCATATAAGTAGTCAGAAGGGTATGGTGAATTCAGGTGAGATACTGGATCTTTAGATCTTAACATTCCCCATTCACAACTACTTTAGGAGGGACAGGAGTCCCTCATCAAGGCACCTGTAATAACACTTATGTGGGTGTTCCACCACACGACTAAGGCTCCCGATTAAGGGATTTTTGGGGTCGGTTTGAAAAATATGCTTAGTCCCAGGCGTCCTGTAAGGGTTGGTTGTGGTTGGTTGAGGCCGTGTGAAAAATCAAACATGTTTGATATTTCTCCCGACCCCAACCGATTATTTTTTCCCGCCATAAACAAAATGTCCAGTCCCAGGCGTCCTCAGGCCTCCTCAGATCAAATTTACACAGTCCTATGTTGTCCCAGGCCGCCTGCGACCCTTAGTCCCCGACCCTTAGTCCCAGACCTCTATCACTTAGTCCCAGGCTTCCTGCGACCCTTAGTCCCATTGCCAAACAAAAATCGGCGATCCTGGTCTGGGGACGCCTCAGGACACCTTGTGGGGTCGGTACTTAATCCTGTGTTAGTCTGGGCTTAGTCCCAGGAGGCCTGAGGCGTCCTGGGACCCAGTCGGTTTGTCTAGGACAGGATCGTGGTTCAAACCGACCAGAAAAATGGCTTAGTCGGTTCTTAGTCCCAGACCAGTTGGGGACTGTCTGGGGCCGCCTGAGGACGATCTGTACTTAATCCCAGACTTTGAAACCGACCCAGTATTCCCGCCCATTTTTGTTTTTTTTTCACCGACTGTCCACGATTAAGGGTCGCCGACAGGGTCGGGGCTTAATCCTTTGGTGGAACAAGAGCTTTAGCGTTTAGGCCCTATTAATCATCCCTTTCCAATTCCCCACATCTAGAGGCTCCTACAGGAACCACCCCAATGGGGGTCATTCCATCCCAAGCAGTATCCATCGTTTTCCCCAGGTAGGGGGAAATCAAGTAGCCGAGGCTCCAAGGTCTTTTCGACCCACTCCAGGGGACGAGGGCATGAAAACCCTTCCGCCCCCAATGACTCCTCCAGCCTCCCTCAGTCCACCAGTAGGAGGTCGCCTCCGTTCTTTCAGATAAGACTGGCAACCGAATCCTGTCTTTCTTTTCAAATCCAAGTCCAGTCAGACCCCTGATCCAGTCAGAATACAAGGCCCTTCAAAGACCAAGTTCTGGCCACTTGTATCCAGTCTCTTCTGTCAAAGAACGCAATAGAAAGGGTGGAAAATGTAAAATCTCAGGTTTTACAGTCGCCTGTTCCTAGTACCAAGCCTCACCAAAGGTGGAGGCCAGTCATAGACCTAACCAGGCTCAACACTTTTCTACATGTAGAAAAGTTCATAATGGAAACCCCAGAGTCCATCAGGACCTCCCTGATTCCAGGGGAATGGGTATCGTCAATAGATTTGTCGGACGCTTACCTACACATCCCCACCCATCCAAACTCGAGGAAATACCTAAGGTTTTGCTACAAGTCTCAGGTGTTCCAGTTCACCCCCCTCCCATTCGGACTAGCCACAGCCCCCCAGGTCTTTACAATGATTGTAAAGGAAGTGAAACTAATGGCCCTCTCAAGGGGACTCAGAATTCACCAATACCTGGATGACTGGCTGATCAGGTCCCAGTCTCAGGAGGAAGCCCAAGTGAACACTCAAGCAGTGGTAGACCTAACCCAGTCCTTGGGGTGGATAATGAATCAGGAAAAATCAGAACTGAAACCTACTCAGGTGTTTTCGTTCGTGGGCTACGAATACCACCTAGATTCAGCCCTTGTAAAACCCACTCAAGAGAGATGGCTCAAACTTCAGGATTTGATCCTACGACTCAAGTCAAAACGTGTTTTGACTGCAAGATGTTTGATGTCGCTAATTGGGTTGCTAGCCTCAACGGAGAAAATGGTCCCGGAGGGACGCCTTCACATGAGGCCCTTTCAGTTTCATCTCAAGGAGCACTGGAGATATCCTCAGTCACTAGACAACCTCCTTCCTTGGACAGAAGCCATTGCAGCCCACCTAGATTGGTGGCAAAATCCCTCAAACGTGATGAAAGGTGCAGACCTTCATCCCAAAGACCACAGTATCCAACTCTTTATTGACGCCTCAAACGAAGGTTGGGGCGCTCACTTAGATCAAAATTCTACCAAGGGTCTGTGGTCAGATCGGGAAAAAAGGCTACACATAAATGTCCTAGAATTGAAGGCGGTCTCCCTGGCCCTTCGAGACTTCAAGGACCAGTGCCAGAACCAAACAGTGCTAGTTGCGACGGACAACTCAACAGTGGTAGCCTACATCAACAAACAAGGAGGAACACACTCAGCAGAGATGTGTGCTCTCCTGTGGAAGATCATGACCTGGTGCCATCACTACCATATAACATTGAAAGCCAGGCACATTCCAGGGTGCCTGAATGTGATGGCTGACCTACTGTCCAGGTCCAACCAAGTGCAGTCAACAGAATGGTCTGCATCGGCAGGTGTTCCAACAGATCTGCCAGAAGTGGTTCACACCTCATGTAGACTTATTTGCCACTCACCTGAACCACAAACTTCCACTGTACGTATCTCCTGTCCCAGACCCAAAGGCTTGGGACATAGATGCTCTAAACATAAACTGGACGAACCTCACGGCGTATGCTTACCCTCCTACGGCTCTCCTTCACAAGGTGATCCAAAAGATCAAGCAATGCCATTGCCTGATCATCATAATAGCCCCAGGCTGGCCAGGGATGCCCTGGTTTTGGGACCTAGTGCAGCTCTCAACAGAGATCCCACTACAACTCCCAGTGTCAATGACCCTACTCAAACAGTCCCACAAGTATGTGTTCCACAACAAGCCACAATAGCTGAACCTCAATGCCTGGTTCTAGGAGCGGACAACTCCAAGAACAAGGCTTCTCTGTGGAGGTGGCAGAGAGAATTGCTGCTCCTCAGCGGTCATCAACAAGGACCATCTACAAGTCAAAGTGGGCCCTATTTGAAAAATGGTGCAGAGAAAATTCGGTGGATTTTTCCACTCCATCTGTGAAACAAATTTCAGATTTTTTCATGTACCTGTACCAAGACCTAAATAGGCGCCCCTCGACCATTGATGGTTACAGGACTGCAATCGTTGACACTTTGGGCCCAATGGCCCACCATATTGCACATAATGCAGACCTTCATAGGTTACTCTGCAGTTTTCACAGGGATCGTTCAAAAAAGTTCCAGATATTTACCTAAGTGGAACCTTTCTGTTGTCCTCAACGAGCTCACAAAAGCACCCTTTGAGCCCATGAAAGACACAGACCTCAAACATCTTACTCTCAAAACTGCTTTCTTGCTAGCTTTGGCCTCCGGCAAACGCCGCAGCGAAATCCATGCCTGGGTCACAAACAAAGTATCTACTCTAGGCCAATGGGAAAAGGTTGCCTTGTTCCCTTCTTCTACTTTCATAGCCAAAAACCAACTAGCAAGAGAAGGTTCTCAAAGTGTGTCTCCGGTGACTATTCCTGCTTTGACTACCATTGTAGATGGACAATTTAAAGAAGACAGGACCCTGTGTCCGGTGCGGGCCCTGAGGTATTATCTGGACCGAACCACAGACCTGAGAGGGTCTCGTTCCCTCCTTTTCATCTCCTTCAAGAAAGGACAGACATCAGACCCGCTACTCTCTCTTCCTGGTTGAAACAAACCATCCTACTTTGTTATAAACAAGCAGACCAACAAGCCTTGGACCTGGTCCAAGTTAAAGTGCATGACATCCGGGCCTTCACGGCCTCTAAGGCCTTTTACGGTGGGGTATCGGTGGACCAAATCATGCAAGCCTGTCACTGGAAAGCTCACAACACATTTACAAATTTTTACCTAAAAGACCTTACTTGGTCAGACACTGACAACAATATGTATCTGGGACCCGTGGTGGCGGCACAACAAGTCCTAGATCCTTCCCCTCAGACCAGTTGTCCTCGGAAAGAAAAAAGGGGGGCACATCCGCTACAACCAAGTCTTCAGGAGTCTCTCCCAGGATCTAGGTATTCCTTTACCTCCAAAATGTTACGGGTAAGGTCTTTTTTGTTTTTTAGTTGTATCCCCGGACGAAAGTCGGGGATACTTAGGATTCAGTACGGTCTCGCCGCCACAGAGATTTCCTTTTGGACGCGATAACTTTAAAAAATATTTTAGTTAGAACTTTCAAATTTGGTATGTGGGTATATATGGGCAATGCCACGAACGCTATTGTTTTGTGACCTTGACCTTCAATCTCAAGGTCACTGGTTGCCTCTTAAAGGTCAAATTTTGGCCATTTTTGCACTTTTTGGCCCAGTTCTCCTATACAGAAAGTCAGATCATCCTATGGCTGGTATATATAATACATATATATGTCCTCTGTAAGCATGCAGAAATTTGACCTTGAAGCTCTTCATTGAAGGTCATCCACTGACCGCCAAAGTACCTGACCGAGGGTCATTTTTGGCCTTTTTGGAGATATTTTCACACTTAATGCTGAGTATATTGCATGGAAACTATTGAAAATGGCTTTGGAGGTTGAGTACATGATGGACTTCTACCATCCAGGCTTACTGGTTACAGATCTTCATATAAGGTCATCCACTGACCGCCAAAGTACCTGACCAAGGGTCATTTTTGGCAAAATTGGAGATATTTTCACACTTAATGCTGACTACATTGCATGGAAACTATTGAAAATGGCGTTGGAGGTTGAGTACATGATGGACTTCTACCATCCAGGCTTACCAGTTACAGATCTTCATTTAAGGTCATCCACTGACCGCCAAAGTACCTGATCGAGGGTCATTTTTGGCCCTCTATTTGTTTGTTTGTGAACAAGATAACTCAAAAACTGACAGATGGATTTTGATAAAATTTTCAGGATATGTCCAAAATGGTAAAGGAAGATATGATTAAATTTTGGGAGTGCTCCGGATCACTGTCTGGATCTTCTGGATCCATGAAATTTAATTTTTAAAGATAACTCAAAAACTTATGGGTGCATTTTGATGAAATTTTCAGGAAATGTCCTTAATGGGACGAGGAACAAGTGATTAGATTTTGGGAGTGATCTGGATCACTGTCTGGATCATCTGGATCCAGGCTGCCAGATGTGTTTGTGTACAATGTAGCTCAAAAACTTTTGGACGGATTTTGATGAAATTTTCGGGATATGCCTGAAAAGGTAAAAGGATGAAATGGCTGAATTTTGGAAGTGATCCGGATCACTATATGGATCTTCTGGATCCATGAAATGTAATTTTTAAAGACAGATACCTCAAAAAGTTATGGATGGATTGTGATGACATTTTCAGCAAATGACCTAAATGGTACAAGAACAAGTGATTACATTTTTGGAGTGATCTGGATCATTGTCTGGATCATCTGGATCCAGGCTGCAACATAATTTTAGGATGAATTTTGATGATATTTTTAGGATATGTTACAAATGGTAAAATGAAGAAGTCAAACTGGTTTCATAAAATAGTCGATTTTGTGTTTTTGCCTTATATCTCCTTTATTCTTGCTTTTAGAGTTTAGAATGTATTAAGAGGTATTGGGAAACCATATGTGAAGAGTCTAGATAGCTGGTCAGATTTACCCCCGGACCCCCCTTATGGGTCAAACTGGGGATCATAAAATAGCCGATTATGTGTTTTTGCCTCTTATCTCCTTTATTCATGATTTTAGAGTTTTAGAATGTATTAAGAGGTATTGGGAAACCTTATGTGAAGAGTCTAGATAGCTGGTCAGATTTACCCCCTGCCCCTTTTATGGATCAAACTGGATTCATCAAATAGCTGATTTTGTGTTTTTGCCTTATATCTATTTTATTCTTGCTTTTAGAGATTTACAGTGTATTGAGGGGTATTGGGAAACCTTATGTGAAGAGTCTAGATAGCTGGTCAGATTTACCAGAAAAATGTGTTCAAAGCATGGTGTCATAAACTTCTTGCCTTTCTAAAAGCTCACATTTTACTGTGCCTTTTTCTAAAATGTAAATAGATATATGGCATTTATAAAGCACTGTTACTCTTTAATTAAGTAGTTTTATGGTGTAACTTTGGACCTATTATAAGTATTCATGCTTTATGCATTCTTAGCCAGAGCATTTATTCAATTAACTTTTCGCAATTTATCACCATAGAAAACAAAATAAAGCTTAAATTTTTCTTTCATGTTAATGTATGAACTTCCACACTGTCTGCTTAACTTTCACTTCTCTCAGCACTGCATGTTTTTATTTTCAAAAGCCTTTTTCTACTGTATATTATATTGCAGTGAACCTTTTTGGGACGCTTAGTTTTTGTTAGCAAAAACATTTTTCTAGTTTGCTTCTGTCTCCTTAACCGTGCAAGATAGAGCGATTTCATAGAAATTTTTGACCCACAGGGTATCTTAGCAAACTACTCTGTAATTTTGAAAAATTTTCATCCCATTAAAAATGACGGCCATTTTGAATTTTCGAATTTTCGCCAAAAATGGAAAAACACAAATTGCTTCTATCTCCTTAACCATGCGAGATAGTGATTTCATCGAAATTTTCGACCCACAGCGTATCTAAGGATTATACTATAGGCAATTTTCAAAAAAAAAATTCCTCTCCCCAAAAATGGCAGCCATTTTAAATTTTCGAATTTTTGCCAAAAATGCAAAAACACAAATTTGCTTCCAACTCCTTAACCGTGCGAGAGCGATTCATCAAAATTTTCGATCCACAGGGTATCTCTACTCTTGCCAATTTTGACCAAGATTTAAAATAAAACTCAAGCTTCCCTTTGGGTGGATATTATGCATGCCAATGCATCCTATTTCTAGTTGTTTATTGAGGTCCAAGTAATCATTCTCGCCCCTATTTTTAAGAGAAAAAAATTGATGAAAACTTTGTAAACATTGTAAGATAATGTTATCTAGAATGCAGATAATAAAGGAGTACAAAGGCAGAATGAACAAATTGAAGCAGCCCAGCAGAAGTGTTGTATCTCTTGTCTCTGTTTCTTATATCTCTGTATTGGGGTTTCAATTCAGAAACCTCCATTTAAATTCAATATGCTGGAGTGTCACAGAGTAGAATTGTCTCTGAATGCAATATTGCAGTAACCAGTTTCTGATCAGTGTTGATCGCAGTCTAATTTTTATGTCGTCACTCTGCGGCGTGGGCGTACGCGTCCGCGTGAACAACTTCTCCTCCAAAACTACAAGGCCTAGAGACGTGCTGTTTTTTTTAAAAGATACCTTATCTATCGAGGATGAAAAATTGTTCAAGGCATGCAAATCTGTCTGTTCGTCTGTTTGCTAGAGACATTACAAGGGGGGTACCCCCACCAAAAGTGTGAAAATTTCAACACTTAATCACAATTTTCTCAGTGACTATTGCAGGGATTTCTCTCATATCTTGCATATATGTACTAGGCCACAGGTAGATTCTCTTGTGTGAGTATGAGACCTGGATCTGTCTTACTTTTTTTTTAATAAATTTTTTTAATAATTTTTAATGCATTAAAATTCATGAAATCATGCACAAAATCATTTATAACTTGAAAAGTGTTGCATTTAGAGCATTTTGTTAAAATATGTTATTCAGCTACTTTTTTCATAGCTACAATATGGTGAGTAAGTTGGGTGCCTGTCTCAATAGCTAAGTGAGTAATAGCTACTTTTGGGCTTTTCAGTAACTTCCATCATGAGTAAAATCACTTGTAACTTAAAAACTATTGCATTTAGAGAATTTCGTATAAATATGTTATTCAGCTACTTTTGGGTCAGCTATAACATAGTAAAATTTTAGACCTGTAGCTCATGGCATAGCTGAGTAATAGCTACTTTTAGGTTATCACTGTTGAGTAAATCGCTTATAACTTCAAAACTATTGCATTTAGAGAATTTCGTATAAATATGTTATTCAGCTACTTTTGGGTCAGCTATAACATAGTAAAATTTCAGACCTGTAGCTCATGGCATAGCTGAGTAATAGCTACTTTTAGGTTATCACTGTTGAGTAAATCGCTTATAACTTGGAAACTATTGCATTTACAGTATTTTGTTTCAATATGTTATTCACATATTTTTGGATCAGCTATAACATAGTGAAGTTTCAGATCTGTGGCTCATTGCATAGCTGAGTAATAGCTACTTTGAAGTTCTCACTATTGAGTAAATCACTTACTTAAAACCTATTGCATTTAGAGAATTTCGTATAAATATGTTATTCAGCTACTTTTGGGCCAGCTATAACATAGTGAAGTTTCAGATCTGTGGCTCATTGCATAGCTGAGTAATAGCTACTTTAAAGTTCTCACTATTGAGTAAATCAGTTGTAATTGGAAAACTATTGCATTTAGAGAATTTCGTATAAATATGTTATTCAGCTACTTTTGGGTCGCTATAACATAGTAAAATTTCAGACCTGTAGCTCATGGCATAGCTGAGTAATAGCTACTTTTAGGTTATCACTGTTGAGTAAATCGCTTATAACTTGGAAACTATTGCATTTACAGTATTTTGTTTCATATGTTATTCACCTATTTTTGGATCAGCTATAACATAGTGAAGTTTCAGATCTGTGGCTCATTGCATAGCTGAGTAATAGCTACTTTGAAGTTCTCACTATTGAGTAAATCACTTGTAACTTAAAACCTATTGCATTTAGAGAATTTCATATAAATATGTTATTCAGCTACTTTTGGGCCAGCTATAACATAGTGAAATTTCAGATCTGTAGGTCATGGCATAGCTGAGTAATAGCTACTTTAAAGTTCTCACTATTGAGTCAATCAGTTGTAATTGGAAAACTATTGCATTTAGAGAATTTCGTATAAATATGTTATTCAGCTACTTTTGGGTCAGCTATAACATAGTAAACTTTCAGACCTGTAGCTCATGGCATAGCTGAGTAATAGCTACTTTTAGGTCATCAGTATTGAGTAAATCAGTTGTAACTTCAAAACTATTGCATTTACAGTATTTTGCTTAAATATGTTGTTCACCTACTTTTGGGTCAGCTATAACATAGTGAAATTTCAGACCTGTAGCTCATTGCATAGCTGAGTAATAACTACTTTGAGGTTCTCACTATTGAGTAAATCAGTTGTAATTGCAAAACTATTGCATTTAGAGAATTTAGTATAAATATGTTATTCAGCTACTTTTGGGTCAGCTATAACATAGTAGAATTTCAGACCTGTAGCTCATGGCATAGCTGAGTAATAGCTACTTTTAGGTCATCACTATTGAGTAAATCAGTTGTAACTTGAAAACTATTGCATGTACAGTATTTTGCTTAAATATGTTGTTCACCTACTTTTGGGTCAGCTATAACATAGTAAAATTTCAGACCTGTAGCTCATGGCATAGCTGAGTAATAGCTACTTTGAGGTTATCACTGTTGAGTAAATCGCTTATAACTTGGAAATTATTGCATTTAGAGTATTTTGTTTCAATATGTTATTCACCTATTTTGGGGTCAGCTATAACATAGTGAAGTTCCACACCTGTGACTCATTGCATAGCTGAGTAATAGCTACTTTGAAGTTCTCAATGTTGAGTAAATCACTTATAATTTGAAAACTATTGCATTTAGAGCATTTAGTATAATATGTTATTCAGCTACTTTTGGGTCAGCTATAACATAGTAAAATTTCAGACCTGTAGCTCATGGCATAGCTGAGTAATAGCTACTTTTAGGTTATCACTGTTGAGTAAATCACTTATAACTTGGAAACTATTGCATTTAGAGTATTTTGTTGCAATATGTTATTCACCTATTTTGGGGTCAGCTATAACATAGTGAAGTTCCAGACCTGTGGCTCATTGCATAGCTGAGTAATAGCTACTTTGAAGTTCTCACTGTTGAGTAAATCAGTTGTAATTGGAAAACTATTGCCTTTACAGAAATTTGTGCAAATATGTTATTCAGCTACTTTTGGGTCAGCTATAACATAGTGAAATTACAGACCTGTAGCTCATGGCACAACTGAGCAATAGTTATTCTCAGGCACTGACTGTTGAGTAAATCGGCTATAACTTGAAAAATATTGCATTTGGAATATTTTGTTAAAATATACTGTTCACCTACTTTTGGGTTAGCTATAACATAGTGAAATTACAGACCTATAGCTCATGGCATAGCGGAGCAATAGCTATTTTCAGGTTCTCACTATTGAGTAAATCAGTTGTAACTTGAAAACTATTACATTTAGAGTATTTTGTTAAATATGTTATTCACAGATGTTTTGGTCAGCTATAACATAGTGAAATTGCAGACCTCTATGTCATGGCATAGCTGAGCAACAGCTTCTTTCAGGTTCTCACTGTTGAGTAAATCATTGTATCCAACCTGTAGGAAATCATGGGCTGGGAATCTGTTAATATGGTCCGATTTGACCTTGGAACCCTCCTTCAAGGTCAAATGAGGATAGCCAAACATAAAAGTGCTTATAACTCGCTTATTATTGGTCCTAGAGGTTTGGAATGAAAACCAACCTATAGAAAATCATGAGCTGGGAATTTTTTGGTGTGGTCGGATTTCACCTTGGACCCCTCCTTCAAGGTCAAATGAGGATAGCCAAACTTAAAAGTGCTTATAACTCACTTATTATTGGTCCTAGAGGTTTGGAATGGAAAACCAACCTATAGAAAATCATGGGCTGGGAATCTTTTGGTGTGGTCGGATTTCACCTTAGACCCCTCCTTCCAGGTCAAACGAAGATAGCCAAACTTAAAGTGCTTATAACTCGCATATTATTGGTCTTGGAGGTTTGGGATGGTAAACCAACATATAGGAAATCATGGGCTGGGATTCTTTTGGGGTGGTCAGATTTGACCTGGGACCCCTCCTTCAAGGTCAATTGAGGATAGCCAAACTTACAATTGCTTATAACTCGCTTATTATTGGTCCTACAGGTTTGGGATGGTAAACAAGCTACAGGAAATCATGGGCTGGGAATTTTTTTGTGTGGTCGGATTTGACCTTAGACCCCTCCGTCAAGGTCAAACAAGGATAGCCAAACTTAAAAAGTGCCTATGACTCACTTATTATTGGTCCGAGAGGTTTGGGATGGTAAACCATCCTAAATTCTTTGGCTGGGAATCTTTTGGTATGGTCAGATTTAACCTTTGGATCCCTTCTTCATGGTCGAACGAGGATATTGCATTTATAGTATTTCTTTAAATATTTTTAACCTACTTTTTACACTTAAACAATTACCTTGTTACTTTATTTCATAATACCATTTGCAGGACACAACTTTTTTGTCCTTTTCTTCTGTCAGCTTCGGAATATCTTTCGAACATGCTCTTCAGTTACCATTTACTGTATTTCTGTACAGCCCTTTCCCTGATAATTATGCTTTCCTCTCATTATCACCATCACAAATCAAAAACATTCAGTCAGCTGACACAGTTCCCGTTCACGGGCACTCTCCTCTTGTTAAAGTCATAGTGTCAGGGTATTGTATGGTCTGGGGTATATTACGGTGAATTCTCTACAGTGGATTCCACAGCTTTGGTCAGCATTTTTAATAGAAGTATGAGTAAGTGTCGAGATAGTAGTGAAAACAGTGAAATGCATAACTACAAAGTCTGTTTATTAAAAGAAAACAACCTATGCTATGGTGAAACTATGTATATCTGTACAGATAGGATACACAGTATTCAGTATATATTATATACAGTGGAATAGATGTAAGTCCATGCAGAATCAATGTAAAGTTTGGTCAGTGAAAAAAAAATGGCTCAACTGAATTGTACTATTCAGTTATTCATGCAGATATTCCAGTACTGTTAATATGCAAATTTATGAAACTCCCAGAAAAATATAGGTTGACCTACTCAAAGGGGTATCTTAGCTTGTGCCAAATTTCTCACAGTGCTTTTTAATTGTATCCGGTGGATTTCGCTTTGTTACGCCGCCACGGCCGCCACCGCAGCCACAATGTGTAGAGAGATTTCACCATTCCTGCTCTAACGACAAAAAATATAGCTAGCCTTCTCAAATTTGCAGGATATATTCATAACCATAAAATGTTGCCTGGGAATATTTTTGGCCTTATTTTGAAAAACAAGATGGCCGCCACAGTCGTTTTTTCGACTTTCAGCAAGGATTTTTGGTGGCCCTCTAGAGCAAAAGGTATTATAGGTAGAGATCTCAAATTTGCAGGGTATGTTCCTCATTACAAAATCTTAACTGGGAATATTTTTGGCCTCATTTTGAAAAACAAGATGGCTGCCACAGGCTTTTCTTTGTCAGTCATAAAAAGTGGTTATATCTCCCTTATTCTTGGTCCCAGAGTTTTCGGATGGTAAACCAACCTATAGGAAATCATGGGTTGGAAATCTTTTGGTGTGGTCAGATATGACCATGGACCCTTCCTTCAAGGTCAAGCGAGGATATCCAAACTTAAAAGTGCTTATAACTCACTTATTTTTGGTCCTAAAGGTTTGGAATGGTAAACCAACATATAGGAAATCATTGGCTGAAAATTTTTTGGTGTGGTCAGATTTGACCTTGTACCCCTCCTTCAAGGTTAAGCGAGGATAGCCAAACTTAAAAGTGCTTATAACTCACTTATTATTGGTCCTAGAGGTTTGGGATGGTAAACCAACCTATAGGAAATCATGGGCTGAGAATATTTTAGTGTGGTCGGATTTGACCTTGGGCACCTTCTTCAAGGTCAAACTAGGATATCCAAATGTAAAAGTGCTTATAATTTGCTTATTATTGGTCCTAGAGGTTTGCAAAGTGAAACCAGAGTATAGGAAATCATGGGCTAGGAATCTTTTGATGTGCTCAGGTTTGACCTTGGGCCCCTCCTTCAAGGTCAAACAAGGATACCCAAATTTAGAAGTGCTTATAGCTCACATATTATTGGTCCTAGACATTTGTAATGTGAAACCAACATATAGGAAATCATGGGCTAGGAATCTTTTGATGTGGTCAGATTTGACCTTGGGCCCCTCCTTCAAGGTCAAACAAGGATACCCAAATTTAGAAGTGCTTATAGCTCGCTTATTATGTCCACCCCACTGGGGGGTGGACATATTATTTTTGCTTTTTCCACCATCCGGCGTCACACTTGGTTTCCAGATATTTTAGGCAACAGTTCTTATCCTATCTTTACCAAATTTGGCATGCAGGTTTATTGGGTTAATAGGTTGTATGGGATTGCTTTTGGTGATGATAGCTCTATAGCTAACTGAGTAATAGCTACTTTGCTACTTTTGAGTAGCTCTTTGGTTTCCAGACATGTTAAGGAATGCTATTAAGCCTATCTTTCTGAAATTTGGTATGGAGGTTCATTGGGTTAATAGCTTGTACGGGATTGCTTTTGGGGGAATTGCTTCATAGATCAGTGAGTAATTAATTAAATAAATGAGTAATTGGCTATTTTGAGTACTGAAAAAGGCAAATGTGCTCCTATCTCCTAAACCGTGCGAGATAGAGCGATTTCGTCGAAATTTTCGACCCACAGGGTATCTAAGGAATGTACTCTTTGCAATTTTCAAAAAATTTTCCCCTCCCCAAAAATGGCGGCCATTTTGAATTTTTGCCAAAAATGGCAAAACACAAATTTACTTCTATCTCCTTAGCCATGCGAGATAGAGCGATTTTGTCGAAATTTTCGACCAACAGGGTATCTAAGGAATGTAATCTTTGCAATTTTCAAAAAAATTTCCCCTCCCCAAAAATGGCGGCCATTTTGAATTTTCGAATTTTTGCCAAAAATGCCAAAACACAAATTTGCTTCTATCTCCTCAACCGTGCGAGATAGAGCGATTTCATCGAAAGTTTCAATCCATAGGGTATCTGAGCATCGTACTTGTGGTAATTTTTTAAAAAAATTTCCCCTCCCCAAAAATGGCGGCCATTTTGAATTTTCGAATTTTTTGCCCAAAATGGCAAAACACAAATTTCCTTCTATCTCCTTAAGTGTGCGAGATAGAGCGATTTCGTCAAAATTTTCAACCCACAGGGTATCTGAGCAATGTCAAAAATAGAAAAACAGAAATTTGCTTCTATCTTTTTAACCGTGCGAGATAGAGTGACTTCATCAAAATTTTCAACCCAAACAATGCAAAAAGGCATGAAGTTGAAATAATTTACATGTACACTAATAAATATTTAAGCATCATTGATATATTTTACAAATGAAACAGGGTCTTGTAAGACTACTGTACAATTTTGGCAAAAGGTTCATGGGGTAGATATTACACATGATAATGTGTGTTCTTCTATGCTATCCTGTTTCTATTCGTATGTCACAGCTACTATCAACAGGGCGTCCTATTTCTAGTTATTGGTCCTAGACATTTGTAATGTGAAACCAACGTATAGGAAATCATGGGCTAGGAATCTTTTGATTTGGTCAGATTTGACCTTGGGGCCCCTCCTACAAGGTCAAACGAGGGGCCATGGTGGCAGAGTGGTAACACTTTCGCCTCTCACCTCTGAGGCCGGGGTTCGGTTCCCGGCACGGCCTCAAGTTTGAAAGCTGGTAGTTGCTTGCCATTGGTCAGCAGTTTACAGTACAGAACCCTGATGAACTGTATGTACTGGTTTCCTCTGCCCTTCCAACTACCCGTCATGGACATATGAATCAAAAGAATAAAGGGTGCTCATATAGGGGAACACACTACAAGGGGAACCTGGTCCCTTCCAGAAAGCAAGTTACACATAAACTATCTGGAATAAAAGGCGTTCTTTGTGAACAATACTGCTCTCAGACAACACCATGATGGTTGCCTATATAAGAAGGGGGGATGAAGTCAGACCCTCTTTTTGCCCTACTATGGAGAATCCTGACCTGGCGCTCCAGGAAACGGCCAACTCTCAAGGCCTGATACATTCCAGGCTGGTTGAATGTCATAGCACACAAGCTAACTAGGCTAGGCCAGAACATCCAGAGAGAATGGTTCCTCCTGCCAGTGGTCTTCCAAGCAATATGCTCCCAGCGGCACCAGCCCGAAGTGGACCTGTTTGCCACCAGGCCAAATATGCGTTGGTTTGAGACCTAGTGACTATGTCCTAGCCATATGCCCTTGTGCCGACCCAACCTCAGCCATTCAATCACAGATCCTTCACAGGAATCTGTCAAACCTAGAGCCTCAGCTATCAAGGAGCAGAGTTTCTCTGAGGTAGCAGCAGCCCACATTGAGGCTCCCCAGAGAGTCTCAACCAGATCAGTCTATGAGGCAAAGTGGACCCTTTTAACAAAGTGGTGCCACATTAATCAGGTGGACTTCAGGGCACCCCCCTATAAAGTCCATAGCAGACTTCCTGCTGTATCTGGTTCAGACAGGAAACTACAACCAAGTACCATTTATTGCTACAGGACAGCCGTTGCAGAAAAACTGGGAAACTCACCCTCAATGTCAGCAAGATGAGAGTCTCACCCGTCTCTTTGATAGTTTCCAGAGATAGATATTAGGGTCTGAGGGGTATCCCCTTTGATGTTACACCAGCTGACAAAGGCTCCCTTTGTATCCCTTAAGGAGGCCTCTTTGAAGCATTTGACCTGCTTGACTGTCTTCCTCTTTGGGTTCCGCTTTGGGTTCAAGCAAAAGCAGGAGTGAGATCCATGCTTGAATATATGTAAGAACATGACGCCAGTCAGATATGACCAAGGTGTCTACCCATTGCCCTGCCTTCATTCCAGGAACCCGCTGCCCAAAGAGGGTCCAGACAGTGGCCTCTGTGGTGATTCCAGCCCTGGCCCCAGCCCTGGACAAGTCATTCAAATGTGATTGGTCCCTTGATCCAGTCATGGCCAGCAATACTCTTTGGGTTGGATCTCAGACCTCAGGCAGAACAAGGAGCTGCTCTTTGTCTCCTTCAAGAAAGGCTTTGACAAGGGTATCTGCCCTGCCATTAGCTCCCCATGGATCTTGCAGACTGTGATCTTATGCTATTAGCTTTGACCAGGAGGTCCTCACCTTACATCAGGTAAAAGCCCATGACGTGAGGGCCTCTCTTGCTGCTTCTAAGGCTTTCCAGTTGGGAATAAATTTTATCAGCCTGCCACTGGAAGTCACACAGCACCTTCACAGTTCTATTTGAAAGATGTGGCTTGGGCTGTTTCAGAGCTTTTCCATTTATGGCCAGTGGTGGCTGCTCAGCAGATCCACCAGTGCCTTCATGATTAAGGAGTTTTGTACATGTATTGTACACATTTGTATATAAAAAATAGCCTGTGATCTGCTTCCTTCTGGAGGTTTATTTTCTTGGGATAGGACTCATCCCTCTCTTCCCCTACCCCAGAGCAGGTCTGTAAAAATGGGGGGGGGGGGGCGACTTTGGTACACTGCCACACTTCAACTAACAAGCCATCTCACCAATCAGACTGGAATTCTGGTGTACCAGCTTGGAAGCAGGGACCGGCAACAGGGCAAGAAAGGACGTGGCAAGGCCTCAACTTTCCAACAGAAACTGGCTAAGGGTTCAAAGCAGCATAAATGACAATCACTGTGTGAAGTGTGTGATCAGACTGAAGGATTGTGCTCGTGTGTCCGGCAAGTTAGAAAGTTTGAACCCTTCACCAGTGATAGCCAGAAAGAAAGACTTGACCAGCAAGAGCGAGATTGTAAATTTACATGTAAACTCTTGTGTTATAAATCCTGTTCCTTTTGTAAAGGGTATTCACAAAAGAAAGGTGTAAATCCCAGTTATTGCAGATATTACATGTAAACTCTTGTGTTGTAAATCCTGTTCCTTTTGTAAAGGGTATCCACAAAAGAAAGGTGTAAATCCCAGCTGTGCGGATCACTTGAGTTCTGTAAATCTTGTCACAAATGTCCCAACTGTTGCTGCAAATCTACCTGTAGGGGCCAGATTGCACCAGTTTTGGAAGAAGTGGGCAGCCTTAGGGGCCAGCCCTAAGATGGTAACAGTACTCAAGGAGGGCTACATCCTCCCCTTCCGGTTCAGACCCAATTTGACCAGGTCACCAACTGTCATAAGCTGCTATGTAAATCCCCACAAGAACCTCTACGTGTCGGAGGCATAGCATCAGCTTGTGAACAAAAATGTAGAACCGGTACCAACTCAAATAGACAATAAGACCCTCCCTACAGGCATGGGAGTGGGTTACTTCCATACATTTCAAAAACGCATACTTCCACATATCAATTCAGTCTAGGAAGTACATGCATTTTCACGTCCAGGGTCGGTCCTGTTCAAAGCACCACCCTTTGGCCTGTCCACAGCACCCATGGAGTTCACAGTGGTGGCCAAAGAGGTCAAACTGATGGCTTTACAGAAGGGTATAAGAATCTACCAGTACCTAGACGACTGGTTGGTGAGACCCACATCCCACCAAACCTCTCTCCTGCATACACAGACCTTGGTAGCTCTCTGTCAAGAACTAGGTTGGCTGGTAAACAGGGAGAAAATAGAACTGAACCCTCAACAGGTTTTCAACTTTGTAGGTTACCAGTTCGACCTGAAAGAGGGTAAGGTGAGACCCACACCAGAGCTTTGGCAGGCCTTAACAGGCAAGATAAAAACCATACTGTCCGGTCCTGTGTGCCCAGTCCAGCAGTTCATGTCCCTCATAGGTCTGCTTACAGCAACAGAAAAACAAGTCCACCTAGGTCGGCTCCATATGAGGCCAATACAGGGGTACTTGAATAACAACTGGAGGGAGGAAAAGGTGATACCAGTCCCCAGATCACTCCACCCTCACTAAAAATGGTCGCTGGAGGAAAGCAATGTGCTTCCAGGTCAACCATTACACCCACTAAAACATGCTCGGCTCCATATGAGGCCAATACAGGGGTACTTGAATAACAACTGGAGGGAGGAAAAGGTGATACCAGTCCCCAGATCACTCCACCCTCACTAAAAATGGTTGCTGGAGGAAAGCAATGTGCTTCCAGGTCAGCCATTACACCCACTAAAACATGCTCTACAGATCTTTACAGACGCATCAAAAGAAGGGTGGGGCTCTCACTAAATTGAACACACTGCAAGGGGAACCTGGTCCCTTCCAGAAAGCAAGCTACACATAAACCACCTGGAACTAAAGGCTGTCTTTCTGGCCTTAAAAGAGTTCCAAGACCTTTGTTTAAACAACATATTTCTGGTAGCCACAGACAATACTACAGTGGTTGCCTATATAAACAAAGAAGGGGTTGGGGTCGGCCCTCTGTGTGCCCTTCTGTGGAGAATCCTGACCTGGTGTACCAGGAGACAGGTAACTCAAACCCTGACACATCCCAGGCTGGCTGAATGTGATAGATAAACTATCCAGACTAGGCCAGACCATTCAAACAGAATGATCCCTTCACCCAGAGGTCTTCCAAGCAATATGCTCCCGGTGGCACCAACCCCAAGTGGACGTGTTTGCACCAGATTCAACAACAAACTACCACAATTTGTCTCACCGGTTCCAGACCCCCAGGCAGTGGATGCGCTCAGCCTGTCCTGGGAAGGTGGTGAAGTTACAGGACTACCCGTGCAACAGGATCATACTGATTGTACCAGGGTTGCCCAACATGCCATTGTTCTGAAACCTAGTGGCTATATCCAGTCAGATCCCACTGTGCCTGCCCAATATGCCCAATCTGCTGACTCAACCAATCAAGCTTAAATCATACCTGTTTGCAAAAGCCTACCCACCATAGCCTCCCCCGTCACATCTGTGTCTCCTTGGTACGACTTGGCTATGTCCCTTGATTAACGCTAACTGCCTTGCTTTATGTTTAGATGTGCCTTAGAGTCTATCAGTGATGGATATATAAAAGTCCACATTAGATTAGAACCATTCAACCAGACCCTGCACAGGAATCTATTAAACCTGAACCTACATGCATGGCTCCTAGAGCCACAGCAATCAAGGAGCAGGGCTCAATCAGGTCTGTCTATGAGGCAAAGTGGTGCCTCAGTAATCAGGTGGACTTCAGGGCACCACCTCTAAAAGCCATAGCTGACTTCCTGCTGCACTTGTTCAAGGACAAGAAGTTGCAACTGGCTATTGATGGCTATAGATCAACCATCGCTGAAATGTCAGCAAAGATGAGAATCTCACTCGTCTTCTGGATAGCTTCCAGAGAGACAGGCCCATGGTTGGAGGGGCATCCCCTCTGTGAACCTTTCCCGTACCAGCTGACAAAGGCTTCCTTTGAACCCCTGAAAGAGGCTTCCCTGAAATATTTGACCTTCAAGATTGTTTTCCTGTTGGTCCTGTTGGCCCTGGGTTCAGGTAAACACAGGAGTGAGATCATAAGAACATCACACACTAGTCAGACTGGTCTAAAGTTTCTTTGTACCCCTCAACCAGCTTTCTTTCCAAGAACCAGCTGGCTAAATTGGGTCCAGACAGTGTGGCCCCGATGGTTATACCAGCCCTGGCCCCTACTCTGGATCTATCAGTTTAGGGTGATAGGTCCTTATGTCCCGTCAGAGCCCTGTGTTATTACTTGGACAGGACCTCAGATCTTGGGCAGAACAAGGAGTTGGTCTTTGTCTCCTTCAAGAAAGGTTTTCACAAGGACATCTCACCTGCCACTATCTCCTCATGGATCAAGCAGACTGTGATCCTATGTCAGGAGACCCTCATCCTACATCAAGTTAAAGCCATGTTGTCAGGGCCCCTTGCTGCTTCTAAGTCGGGACTCTCCTTAGAACAAATGTTATCAGCCTGCCACTGGAAGTAACATAACACCCTTCACAGTTTTATTTGAAGGATGTGGCTTGAGCTGATTTAGAGCTTTTTCACTTGGGCCTAGTAGTGGCTGATCAGCAGATCCACAATTAGCCATTATATTGAGGAGATTTGTATATATGTACATAGTGTTAACTGTTCATGGAACTAATTGACATGCTTTCCTTTAGGAGGTTATTTGCCTTCTGGGACTGAACTCATCCCTCTCTTTCCCTATCTCAGAGCAGGTCTGTAAAAAGCGGGGTAACATCGATATACACCCTGGCAACTGGGCACTGGTATCCGGCCATAGGCCTACAGGTTTCCTGACTCTAAGTTAACCTAGGCCAGAGGAAATTTTGTTATCATTTATGAGTTCCCTTAAGTCCCTAGTAACTTACCCACCAACCAAGCGGTAGTTATTTAGCAATTGTCCATTGGATAGGATGTATTAATGCAATAAAATTGCAAATTTAATCAGTAAATTTAATTTTTATAAGTTAAAACCCTATCCAATGGACAGGCAAGGCCCACCCATCCAGCCCCGCTATCAGCTGCTAGGGGTCTTCATAGGACTAGACAATGAAAAAGATGCTATGACATCACGCTGTCTAGACAGGAAGGAAGTACGAGGTGACACCTGGTGAATGCACACTTCGTGACCAGTAGTAAAGAACGAGTTGATCAGTGGTCGTGTATCGATTATATTGATAGAAAATATGACTATAATGATTAATAATATATGGCTACTGATATAGAGATGAAATATCAACAAGTCTGTACATGTTTTTTTAAAAGCCAGAGATGTAGGCTATGACTAAACTCAGATATAGATCAATATGAACAAATCTATGCATATTTTTTTTCAGAACTATGGTAAGGTATGGTAAACAAGCATGGAACTAATTTTTTTTTTTGATCTATATCTATAGTAAACAAGGTAAACAAGGCTGAAATATGGTAAACAAGCCGCAGTAAATTATGAATAGGGTAAACAAGCCTGAACATGCAGTAAATTATGATTAGCCTACAAAAATTAAAATCTATTTAAACCCAAATCTAAACCTTGCTCTATAATAATAAATCCAGTAATATAATAGATAATATGGCAGAAAATGTCGAAGATTGTCAAATAACATACAGAGATCTGTATATTCAAGTTAAGCGAATGAATTTAAAAAATCCTCATATTTTTTTAACTCTAGCTCTACCACACCTGAATATCAATTCATTTAGAGCCTTTAGAGTTTCAATTTTTTATGTTTCATGTTTCATATGGCATTATCCACGACATACTTTTGCTATAATATATGCTGCAGGAAGGATTTATAAAGAAAAAATGATTAAATCTACTAAAATGTGGTGGCAAAGAATGAATACATTTTCACCATCTGCTCAACAGCTGATTACAAGATATAGACTAGCCATGGAAAGATCGCAATCAATGGAGGGTAAAGATGCATCAGATGAAGAATCATATGGCAACATATGAAACAATTATGAACAATATGTTTACCAAATCACCTAGAAAATATACTTTAAAATCTGATGTAACAATCGCTTTATAATTGTTGTCAATCACTGTTGAAAAAATCAACATAATGGAGGCAAATATACAGCTATATCAGTGCAGTAAATGTCACAGAAATTTAATCAATCAGAGGAATCTGGAATTTCATCAAAAGTTTTGTGGAAGTGGATATAAATCAAGGTGCAATATATGTGATAAATGTGATAAAAATTTCTTAACTTCAAAGGCACTAGCAGAACATTTAATAACATGTGGAAGATTTATGTGTTATCAGTGTAATATACCCTTTATCCATCCTAAAGCTTTGAACTTTCATATAGAAAACTATCATAGAAAATCATTTGAACAGAAGAAACAGTACAAATGTTCAATTTGTAATCATCTATGTTCTTCAAGGAAAGATTTGTATAATCATCGAATGATTCAACATGGAGGAAATGATATTCTTAACTTCATTCCACCTTACATTATTCATCATGAAAATGAGAAATTGAAGCAAACATATATAACTAACCGTGAACACATACTGGCTGAAGACGAGCATGGAGACCTTAAGAAGACATACAACTTTCCAACTAACAACCTTCACAGAGGATATAGAGAGATACGGGGACAGATTAATCAAATATATAATGAATAAAATCAAGCTTTTAGAGTAAATTTTGCATTTGGAATGATACTTTTCAATAATGAAACTGGAGAATATAGATATTTTATCCCACATTTCAATAGTAAAATATTAACACATCCTTATACAATAACAAATAGAAACAGTATTAGATTTTTCATGCACAAAATTACTGGTATAGATATTATAGAACAAGCCAGAGCTGTACGTCCATCAACTGCATGGACATTAGCATTTATCACTAATGTACAGTATGTTGTATTTTTAACCGATTTTCCTCTTGGAAACTCACCTGGAGTGCCTGGATATATTCGTTCAAATGGGTTTATAAAGTCAATGTATTATAATAAATATACGGGAGAACCGTATAATGATAATTATTGCTTTTTTAGATGTTTAAAACATCATGAAGGAAATAAAAAAAAAGTTAAGGAATATTTGGATATATGGAAGAAACGAAAAAACATTACACATCTTAACTCTTTTTCTGGCGTTAGGATGGAAGACATCAATGACCTGGAAATATGTTTTAATGTTAAAGTTATGGTTTACTGTTTGAATAGTAATGGAACAGTAAGTCTCTTGTATAATTCATTAAGTAGTAATACGGATGTTATGTACCTCAATATGTATGATAATCATTTTAGTTATATTACAAATTTTGAAAAACTAGTAAAAAGATTTCAATGTGACAAATGTTTGAAATTATTTAAACGACAATGGAATCTGAAAAGACATCATACCAATTGTTATGACAGAACTAAGTATTATTTTCCAGGTGGTTTCTATTGTAATTCTGTTACATTATTTGAAAAATTGAAATCACTCGATATTCATGTACCGATAGAATATCAATTTTATAACAAATTCATAGTATGGGATATGGAAGCCATATTACTGGAATCTAACATATCTCATTCAGATAAAATGACATGGGTATCTCAACATCATCCAGTTAGTGTTAGTATTGCCTCTAATGTTGAAAATTATCAGGAATCTGAATGTTTTGTTGATATTGATCCCGACCAGTTGATTAGTCATATGATGAGTTATATATCTGAAATTAGTTTAAGTAATAAAGAAGTAATGGAGGAAAAATATCATGAAGTTTACTCACAGCTGAATGAATTAATATCAAAATATTCCGATAATACTGCAGTACACGAAATGACTAAGTCAAACCATGATGTAAAAATTAAGTCACATTTTTTAAAATCTTTATGTAATATTAAGAAGGAATTGGATAGATATATTTCACAAATACCGGTTATTGGATTTAACTCTGGGAAGTATGATATAAATCTCATTAAAAAAATATAATGTCGTATATTATCCGGAATTATACAGACGAGGATATTCATGCTATTAAGAAAGAAAACTCGTATTTGACTATATCTACTCCAGATATGAAATTCATTGATATTTCAAATTATTTAGCTGCTGGATGTTCATATTCACAGTTTTTGAAAGCGTACGGATGTGATGAGGTTAAAGGGATTTTTCCCTATGAATGGTTTGACTTATTTGAAAAATTAAACTATCCAGATCTTCCTGAACCCAAAGATTTTTATTCAAAAATAAAGAATGAAAATCCGATAAAAAATACAGCTGATTATAGGAAACTACAAAAAATCTGGGAGGAGAAGGGCATGTCTTCCTTCAAAGATTATCTGATATATTACAATAATCTAGATACTGGTCCATTTGTAGATGCATTGAACAACCTGATTAAAGTATATTTTGACGAGGGGATAGATATTTTTAAAGATTATGTTACATTGCCAGGGGTAGCTCGTAAAATGTTGTATAATTCATCTCCTATTAAATTTTCACTTTTTAATAATGAAAATGCTAATCTTTATTATACTTTTAAACAAAATATTGTCGGTGGACCCAGCATAATATTTTCTCGTTATCAAGAAAAAGCTGTAACTGATATTAAAGGAATTTCCAATAATAAATGTCAATCTGTAGTTGGTTACGATTGTAATGGTTTATATTCGTATGCTATAAGACAGCCAATGCCTACAGGACTTTATGTTATTAGGAAAAAACAAAATAATTTTAGACCCGAAGTGAGTGAAAAATATATTGATTCTTATGTTTGGATGGATTACATAATGAAGACAGAAAATATTCAAATTTTACACAAATTAAATAACCGTAAAGAAATTAGATTTGGAAATTATTTGGTTGATGGATATTGTATTTCTACTAAAACCGTATACGAGTATAATGGATGTTATTACCACAATTGTCCCTATAACTGTTATATTGTCAAGAGAATTAAAAGTAAGAAATGGTTGAAAAAGCTTCAAAAAACACAAATGAAGGATGAGATTAAGAAAAAAATTTTAATAGCACAAGGTTTGAAGTACATTTCAATACAGGAATGTGAATATAATGAAAAGATAAAAACTAAATCCATGATGTTATATTACAATTATTTGCCAGACTATTATCAAAGGAATAGATCTTGCATATCCCCGAAAAAAATTATAGAGGATATACGTAGTGGATTTTTATTCGGAGCAGTTGAGGTAGATATAAAAATTAATGAAAATTTATATGAATACTTTAAAGAATATCCTCCCTTTTTTTGTACCTGTGAGGTTCCAATGAATGTTATTGGTGAACATATGAGTGAATATTGTAAACAAAATGATATAAATTTTAAACATAGGAAACTATTGATTAGTGGAACTAAAGCTAAAAAAATTCTTTTAGCAACTCCATTAGTGAAATGGTATTTGAATCATAATTGTGAAATTACAGATATTTATCAGGTCATAGAATTTCAACCAAAAAATACTTTTACTTCTTTCATAGAAAAAGTAACAGAAAATAGACTATTAGGAGATAAACATAAAGACAAGTCGATAATAGGTGACACATACAAATTATTGAGTAACAGTGCTTACGGTTCAGTTTTAATTAATAAGACAAAGCATTGTAACATCAAATATTTAGATAATAAAGGGAAAGTTGTTAAAATGATAAATTCTATTAATTTCAAAAATTTACAGGCTATTACCGATACAACCTATGAGGTAGAAATGTATAAGAATCAGGTCAAAATGGACAATCCTATACAAATAGGGTTTTTTATTCTACAATACGCTAAATTACGTATTTTATTATGATTGTTTAGTGAAATATATGAAACCAAATTCATTTGAATTAACTGAAACTGATACAGATAGTATTTATATGGCATTAAATCAGATATCCCTATCTAAATGTATAAAAGAAGAATATTACGAGACCTATAACCAAGAAATCTATTGTCGATGCAATGATAGAGATCAACCAAAATGGTTTCCTAGAAAATGTTGTAAATCTCACATTGACTTAGACAGGAGATTTACTGGAATTTTTAAGGAGGAATTTTTTGGAGATAAGATGATAAGTTTATGTTCAAAGTCATATATAATCCAAGATAAACATGGAAAACAAAAAATATCCTGCAAAGGAATTTCTAAAAAAAATTTATCAGATCCTATGGCGAGATTCGAAAATACGTTGATTAATCGTACTACTAATTCAGCAGAGAATATGGGTTTTAGGTTAAAAAACAACAATATCTTTACATATTCACAGGAGAAGATTGGATTTAACTACTTTTATTGTAAAAGAAAGGTTTTAAGCAATGGAATAACTACCGAACCATTAGACATTGAATTATGTCCCTGGCCAAAAAATGTCGAGTTAATAGAGAAGGTACAGGATCCTTTATCAAATTTATATCCCTGTAAACTGGTATATAACAATATAAATTTTCCTTCCTCTGAACATCTTTTTATTTATCTATTATGTATTCATTTTAATTATCTTAATTTAGCCAATGATATCCTAGAACTCTTAGATCCCACAGATTTACATAAATTCATTTCTGATAAAGGAGTTTGTTTAAATAAAGACTATGGCATTATTGAAAGAACAATGAGATTTTCTATGTTAGTAAAGTTACGTCAATGTCCAATATTTTGTAAACATTTATCCAAAATGAAAGGGTCAGAAATATATTATAAACAGGAAAATCTTAAGAAAGATATGGGTGGACTGGTTGGAATTACATCAAAATCTAGTTTGGTAAAGGTATTGCCATCAGATAATATATCCGGTGAAAACATAGTTGGTAAAATAATGATGGATTTGTTAGAGTATGAAAAATAACAAAGAACATGGTGTGTGTTATAATTTTTATTTGGTTAAAATTTATACATAAAATTGGTTAATACAAATTGTTTAACTATTTCCTCATTCTTTTTAAGGTCATATGTCAAAGTATCCAGTATCTTTTCCATCCTCCATCCTCTGCAGGAATAAAAACTATAGTATAAACAGAAGAGTCCACATGTTTCTGTCATATAGTTTTGAAGTCTTTTGTTATTGTATTTATATGTTATATTTTTACCTAAGAATAAATTTTTAAGATATTCGACTGGTTTTTTTCCCAATGAATCAAAATGATCTACCTTTCCTTTCTCGTTGTGGTGTATGACAATCCAATGACTTCCATCCTGATATGACCTGTCTTGGTTAACTACTATAATTGAAGGATACGGTAAATTTTCTGGAATAAGATCTATTGGATAAACTCCCTTGAACCGTAATCTAATGAATTCGTCTTGATTCATTAATTTGCTAATTTGAATAGAATTCATATTTTTAGGTTACATTAACATTTCTGGATTGATCAATTGTCATCATCTCAGGAAATTTAGCATAAACAATGATATTTATAGTTTCACTCAATGCCTTTGAAAATCTTACACTAAGCCTAACTCTTCCACTGGGAGATTTTGACATAACACTACCAGTTAAAAAGCTTTGTATATCAAATAAATATAATGCATAGCCCTTTGGATAATCTGTTGGTTTTATAATAATCCCACTTTTAGAATCTAGATCACTATCTAATAAACTTAAATATGAAGAAATATAATCATTTTCATCAAAATTTGGTCTGAAAGGACGACTTGGCACAGGTTGTCCGTCTACATTAATTTCTAAATAATTTAGATCCATATTCATAAAATTAAAAGGATTTTTATCATAGTCTCCAGAATATGCAGAATTTGTAACCATTCCTATTATTATTTTACTTGGTACTTGTCCATGGAAAATATTATCTGTCATGAATGTATGAGATCCTCCTGCTACACTGAAGCTTTTGATATCACTACGCCAGAATGGGTATAATGCTGGACTAATTTTTAAAGCCTCGTTATGAGCTACAATAACACTTGGATGTAAGCTTACAAAGCAAACTTTCAGTATAGCTGATGTTATTTTTAATTTATAATTTTCGTCACCGAATCTTATTAATCTGAATTCATTGCTTGCCTGAAAAAATTTTATGCTAACAGCCACTCCATTTAAAATTGATCTTTTTTTTATCTTTTCCAAAATCCACATATAGACAACCCTCGATACTAGCTGTACCTCCATCTTTTGTCAATCTTGCTCTCTCTGTAAAGGCAGTATTGCTTCCAATATATGTATTGGAATCCATTTCACCTGGCTGATCTTTTAGAAAAAGTGCTGCATAACCCTGCGATTCTCTCATTTCATCGTTTGAAGTTAGTAAAATGTCCATAATTGCTTTATAAGGGTAATTAACACCAATATCTGGTGAGACAATTTTTTGGTTGAAAGATAAATCGATTTGTCTAAAAATACTGTGTAGAGGAAAATTAACAGGTCCTACTTGATCACTATCATCAGTTGGTTTACCATTTATATCCCTCTCATCTCGAATAGGATCCCCTTTTTCAGTAGTTATGATATATTTTATATGTAATTTTGTTTTACTTAAATTTATATAATCTACTGATGTTCCTGGTATGTTAAATTCTATAGTTCCATTTTCTGATAATGTAGCAATAGGATTGAATTCCACCCAATATTCTTTTTGAATCGAATTATCGATCGGTGGTGGAACAAAAATAGACAAAGAGTTCTGTACTACATCCATAGCGATTTATACGTTTTTTTTACTTTCTTTTTTTCCCTTTTTTTCCCTCCTGCTCCTTTTTTATTCCTAACTGATCCTTGAATTTTATATTGTTTTTTTCTGGTTTTTTGTTTATTTCTTTTAATCTGTTTGCTGTCACCCTTACCTCCCTTTTGAATATCTGACATTTTTTCAATCCTATTTATACCATTTTCGTGCTTTAATTCACTTTTTGCCTGGTCTACTGCAGCCTCAGTAGGACTAACAATAGTGACGTCTAAATTGTCTTTAGGAATATCAGCATGATTTTTATGTATTCCCTCAATTATGTAAAAATCTGGTTTAAAACCGATTTTTCCTTGAATTTGAATACACTTTTTACAAAAATCCTCGTATGCGGTCATTTCACTTTTTTTAGATGTAGTGTCAATCTAGTCGTTCCAGTAGTAGATGGTGGGAATTTTCTCCTCTTATATATACCCTCAAACGATTAAGGCAATGATTTTTTACTTTAATATAATAAATTTCTTTATAATTAAAATAATTTTGATCGGTATTAGGATAAATCACTCTTAATACTGGTTTTAAAGTATCAGCAATATAACTATTGTCACATATATCACATAAAAAAAACACAGTTTCTGTCAGGTTTGAACTATGATAGAAATCAGATAACCCTATTACCCATTCACCTTCTAAATGAATTCTTTCTGGCAATTCTGTTATGAAATTATAACAGTTATTGTCAGGATGAAATAAGACAGAGTCAGTAGAACTTAAAAAAAAATAAAATTCACAATCCATTTCGCACTTTTTTATATTTATATATCAGAAATATTTGCCTCTGGTATCCAAGAATTAAATATTTTCGGCCACCCTTTCCACTTTACTAATACCTCTCGAACTCCTTTTCTTTTTCTTCTCGATTCAATTTTTTCGATTTTATATATAGTATCCTCATCTAAAAACCCTAACTGAAGTTCTGGTTCATAAAAATATGATTGAATTATTTCATTGTTATAATCTTTAATTTGATACATAGGAATATTTTGATTCATTTTTTTGTTAATAATCGTAAAAATTTCTCCACTCCATTTTTCAGAATACTCTCTGTCAAATTGATTCTTAAGATAACTTATTTTAACCCTATCACCTAACCTAAACTTATATCTTCTTGAAGTAGTCTCTGTAAGCTTTGGATTTTTCTTTTTATTTTGATTAAAATTTTCTTTCTGTTTTCCTTCCGTTCCATACTGTCTTTTCCACAGATCATATTTTTTACTATCTTTACTCGCCACAGAAGGTGACATACCAATAGAAGTATGTATAGTATTGTTATAACTATAGGTAAGGTTTTCCAATTCATCAATCCATCTAAAGGTTTCATTAGCAGTTAAATATTTTACAATTTTTAATTTTATAGTTTTAATAACTCTTTCAGCATAATTCGCTTTAGTTTCATAAAAAGTATAAATGTGTTTAACTTTTCTTTCCTTTAGGAAAGTTCGAACCTCTCTATTTACGTACTCGCTTCCCTGATCACTTCGCAGAATATGAGGTTGGTCTAGTGATTTTTGAAAAATTTTGTTTAATACACTTACCATTTCGCGACCTGTAAGCGTTTTCATTGCTTGAGTATATAAAAATCGTGTAAATATATCTATGAAAACAGCAAAGTACCCAAAGCCATCATTTTGCTTTTTATATTTCATCATATTCGCTGTATCTGTATCCCATTGATAATTTTTGTAAAAGGCAAGTACACGAGGTCTTTTAAATGTTCTTCTCACAGGACGATGTGCTGTGTAAGACTCCTGTTTACTCAACCAAATTTTTATATTCTTTCTTGGAATTTTCATATCAGTATTTTCTATTATGTAGTTGTACAATGTTTCAGCACTGCTGAAGGAGGCTGGGTGTCTTGTATTATAATATATATTTTGTAAAAATGAATCAATCTCAGATAAATTTTTTTTGCCATTTTTTAACCCATTTTGGTTCTGTTTTGCTTCCTCCACCCTCTTGTTTTCCTCTGATTCCATAATGAAATACTTTTTCTGTTTTTTTTTTTCTTTACTGGTATACCCGGTGGTGGTGGGAGATTATCTACTGAATCACTATCACTGTCTATTAAGTTGTCTTTGTTTTCGCCTAATATATATGCACTGGAATTTTTTTCAATCACTTTATCCTCTGCTTTTTCTCCATTTTTTTCATCATGATCGCCAATATCATTAGAAACCTCACTATTTTCCTTATCACCAGAAAGATCATGTTCTTTTTTCATGAGGTAAGATTTGAAGGTAGCAAATTTATTCATTCTATTATAATATTAATATATTTTCTTAGGCTATGAAGTAGGTTGGAAAAAATTTTATAGTGTTTTGATAACAGCTCTCTTCTTATATGTCTCTTATGAATAAACTTCTTTAATAACTTTATATGATTTTTTATCTCAGATTTCGTCTTTTTATTTAAAGGAAGATGCCATATATTGTATATAACCTCAGATATAGCTTTTATCTGATTATCCGTGATATAGCGAAAAAGATACCTGTTCAAGTTCTGATTATTATCTAATATTACTTTAATAATATATTTTGAATTTTTTAGATTCTGTGACATTTTTTATCATTTATTTCTTTTTGTTTAAACCAAAGTCACCTATTTATATACGATGAGATATTCATCAGGAAAAATATGCGACCTCAGTATATAAGTCGAATCAGTAGATGGAGTTAAATCTATCATAATGTACCCGTATGGTTCATTTGTAGCATCTAGATACACGTTTTCTAACTCCTTACCCAAACCAATCTGTGTACCTAATATTTTGATTATATTTTTATCTCGTTTATTTCTAAATAATATGAGATAATGTGAATTTAGTGAAATGTCACGTCCATATTTTCCCTGATGAAAAAATTTTTGCAAAACTAGAAAAACACTTAAATTTTTATGATGTGATTCTCTACTAAATAGATTAGCAATAAATGAACTGTTCAAAGCACCCATTTGCATGTCGTCTAAGATAAGAAGGTTATGCCTTGAATCGCTTATCTCATCTATTATTTCTTCGTTTGGTAAACCCTTTAGAAAAGAAACGTTTTTGTTTTGAAATTTTTCGAATAATTTTTGCCAAACCGTGTAAAAATAATATATTTTGAAAACCTTTTCTTTAAACATAACAGACACATTTTCAATTATTCTAAATATAAATGAAGACTTCTCAGATCCAGTGGGACCTGAGATAATAGCAGTTGTTGGCGAATTAAATGGAATTATTTTCGTTGTAACCTTAGATTCATTCATTGAGATGATAAGATTGAATCCTCTCTATCAAAAAATACAATGTAGTTTTCAACCTTTGCCAATGTAATTACATAAATCTCAATATAAATGCTATCCTCCTCTTATAGATCCTGATATGCAATGTCTCTTTATTGACAATAGTCCAAAATAAACAGAATAATAGCCAGTGCTATCTTGTCTTCACAAAACTTTTTTTTTCTTGGCTATTTATACTATCTGTAGCGATCTGACTCATCGCATTGTAAGATCACAGTCTAGATTAGTAGATTAGATATCTTGATGGAAACATGGAGTTTTTAAAAATCTTCATTATTTGTAATTTAGTTATTCAACTTCAGGCAACTAGTTGTGATCAACAGATGTGTTTATGCATGGATGGCATTGTTTCATGTATTGGTGTTAATTTTCCTAATTTTTATTACAGACCTTACATAACAATTCTTTATTTTGAAAACGTTCAAGTAGATAACATGAAGGATATTGTCTCTGCATTTCCCAATTTACATTATATGACACTGAAAAATATGAAATATTTCAACTGCGCTTGGATAACCCAGATCCCTTCCTGGGTGACCGTAGTTAGTGATGTGTGTTTGAGAACTACAACTGAAAAGACATTTGAGGAAACTAAGGTGATCAAAAGACTAACCACAGGTAACTTTTTTCCGAAAATATTTTAACTAATTTCAATTTTTGAACTGGTTTAATAAATTTTTTTTTATTTATTTATTTATTTATTTTTTTTATTTTTTTTTTAAATTAAATTATTTATCATTTTATTTTACAGAAATGAAGAAAACCTCAAATCTCGATCTAATGACAACAAGATTCCGTAGTTCTACTCATCTTTCATTCACGACAAATAGATTAGGTGAAATTATTTCCTCAAACCGATATTCTACTGATGACATTAAAAAAATTGAATCCACTATTCCAACCTTATCCTATTTCAACTCTTACTCTTCAGAAATAGATTCAAAAACAAAAAAAATGGAAACAAAGGCAGGTGAAATTTCGGAAAGCGATGAAAAAACAAGAACTGATAGCTATTCTCATCTCACATATCAAATCACAATGATTCCAAATCATCTAAACGACAGGAAAATGCCAACTTACATTATACTTCTTGCCTCTATCCCATCTTTCATTCTTATCTGTCTAATTCTCCCTTATCTGATCATCAAGTTCAAAAATTTGATAAGAAAACAAAGATTAAGAAGACGAAGTAGAATTGTGAGGGACAGTGGGATGATTGAAATGAGTAGTGTGATCAATGACCACTATATGGCTACTCCTGAAAGGTATGTATTATTTTTTTTTTTTTTGAAAACTAATAAAAAATTATTTAAAAATTCCAAAAAAAAAATGGATTTTGTTCTACGCATTATGATTTTTTCTATCTCAAATTGTAGCAATTATCTTGAACCCAGATGTTGCTCTGATCAAATGATGGAACAGTCAATAGATGAGAACTCTATCTTCCTAGGTATTATGGATAAATCCATTTTTTCTTCATATATTTATAAAATGTGACGTCACAAAGTAATGTTATGTGAGGTCATTGCATTGACATCATTGCATTGAATACGTCATTTATGACATTTTTTTAGCTTGTGATTGAATGGATGTGTGTTTTATAGTGTTATTGTTTCATTCATAAAAACATAAACATGGCTTTTTACTTAATGTTACTGGTGTTGATGATCTGTGATTGTGTAAGGACACAGACCGTAACTTGTAGCAGATACGGGATAGAAAAAAACATTGAAGGAATCGATAATCTGAAGATTTTTAGACAATATGAGTATCAATGCGGTGATATTAGTACTATTGTTTTGAAATATGCTAAGTGTAAGATAGAGTCCATTGGTCTGAATATTACAAGATTAAAGCAGAATTTTCCTAGTTTGAAAACATTGTACTGGTACTGCACTGGATATTGTTATGTGTCCGAATCGATTGTGAATGTGAACGTTATTGGATGTGAGAAAGGTAAATATAAATAAATTATTCTATTTATCTTCAGGAAGTAGTTTCAGTGAGGAACATGTTTATGAAGATTTCCAGCAGAGTCCAATCAGATCTGATCTACCGTGCTTTAAAAAAAATCATATTGTGGGTAATTCTCTTTAATTTCAAATACAATGTATATTTTCTTTCACTGTTATGATTTTTTTGGTGTTATATATGTTTACATTATGATCTTTCGGACTCAATTTGTAAATATTTTTTCATGTTTTCTTTAAATTTTGTTTCAGCTCAGAAGATGGTCACAGTAATGGTTGATAATGGAGGTCAACAGATATCTGACAAGGAAGAGGAAGAAGATGGAGTTGTGTATGTTGATGATGGGACTGTGATTGATTATGTTTCTGATGATGGATATGATTACGACAAACTATACGGATTATTCGCCATACCAGTTATTGGTTTGATAATTTCATTTCTAACATATCTGCTGAAGAAGTATGAATGCCATACCTTATTGAGGATATTAAATTTTTTTCAAACAATTAGACGACACACTGATGATACTGAAAGTTACGGTTCCAGAAGTACTGCTACACCTCCAGTGATTTTCTATGCGAGAGATTTCAGCGGTTACAATACCTCGCAGACATCATCGTATAACAGTACGGTACATATGGACAAGGAAATTCAAACTTCGCTTCCCAGCATAGAGATAAATGGTAGTGAAGATGAAAAATTTTCAAATTCAGACACAGTTAGTAAACAGGAATCAGTTTTACCAGAAGAAGATATAATATACATTAACATACCGGATCTGTCAAGTGATTGTGATATTTCAACCACCAGATCAGGCATAAAATATAAATGAAAGATGATAAGTTCAGATAGTAAACTTTATTTAAGATTTTAACACATGACATTTTTTAAAAGACAGTTAACTGGGATATAAGTAGATTGTTACAGGCAAACATATATATCATAAATGAGATTTTTTAACATTTATTCAGATTGTTAGGATTACGATCAAAGTATTTTAGATTTGTAAAGATTATGATAGATATGTATAATGTATTAATTTATGTTTGTAATTTTAGTCATTAAATTTAAACGGAAGCAAAGAGAGAGATAGAAGGCAATATGGACTTTTTTATTATTATTATTTTTTTATATTAAAATGACTTATTATTTCTGTAAAATTTAACACTGTGTAATAAACATATATATATGTATCAAATGTGGAATTTACATATTTTTTTTAAGATGACTTATTATTTCTGTAAAATTTAACACTGTGTAATAAACATATATATATATGTATCAAACTGGTCTGAAAAAAATAATTTCACTTTGAGAATCCTCAATATATTTTTCACATTCAGGACATTGCAATAATCCGCTGCCTCTTTTTTCCAAAATATACGTACTACAAACGGTACAGAAGAAATGGTTACATGTTGCACTGAATGCCTTGTCAATAATGAGAGATCATCTACATGAAGAGCAATATAAATTTTCTTTCTTTTCTTGATATATATCTATCCATTTTTTATCAAATCCCTTTTCAATATCATTCGGACCTCTATTCATTAAAAAGCTAAATCTGAAGGCATCATCATAATTTTGTTGTTGTAATGAATCTAATATCAACTGATCCAGGTTTTGACCTATATAAATGAAGGTTGGTATCCACAAAAATAAAGTAGATTGAGTCATAGAAGTCATAATGTATTGGTTGGATTTGGCAAAAATTTGATCTATCAAGAAATTACGACACATAGGACATTTTTTTTCGCAATCTTTATTATCTGACCATATTTTAACAAAATTACATGCACATTGTCCACAGAGAAAATGACAACAAGGAACAGTCATCAAAATATCTTCCATCGATAACGGTTCTAGGCAACAGCAACACTTGGCAGATAAAATCTCATCAAGTGCATACTTCACAAAGTCAGGATATTTTCGTCTGAAAAATATCGATTATCTATGTAAGATATACAATCTTACATAGCAACATTTATATATATGTGTATCAGTTTTTTTTAAATTTTTTATTAATAAAGTGTTATCAATTACTTTTTTCTCAGTTAGTTAGCAAATGTATGCTTTTTTAGGATATATGAAAGTAAACTTACTGAATATAGACAGGAAGAACCTCTTTGAACATCATATAACAATTGAAGGCTGATCGAAAATTCTTCTGCTCTATCATCGAGATCAACTGGCATACACTAACAACACCAGACAATATCATTGATGGAATATATCCATTGATCTTCCAACCAAGAAAAGCATTTACTGATTTATTCATGTCTTGTCCATCCATATCCTCTGTTGTAAAATTTTCAAATGTTTATTTGTTAGTATGTCTTATATAACATAAATCAGAAAAAATAAGTATGTCATTTAAGTGTCCATATGGAGGTTTACAGAGGAATGTCAACATTCACCTCACCTCTTGAGATAATTGAATTTTGAATGCATTCTTTACATGTATTCGGATTATGTCCTGGCTGATTCGGTTGGAGTAAACAGGATACACAGTGGAATAAATCCAATCTTTCTACATACATGTCATTGACAACATCAATTAATTCGATCCATTCATTAATTTTAAGATTGATACCCTCAGATGTGGGAAATAACCTGTCCTGTCCTAATTTCCAAATCCTAATTCCTACAGATTTGTAGGGAGAGGAACATGATAGGTAATAACCTCCTCCTATATGCTTCTTCACGTCTATATCTTCTTCACCATTAGCAATTTTTGTTACCTGATTAGTTATTAGTTGACTACAATGCATTATCATCATAAGTTTAGAAATATTTAGTTTAACGCCTTTTTTAATAACCTTATCTCCATCCCATGCTTTTATTTGAATCTGATCGATAACTCCCTTATCAGCTGTAAATATTATATATTTATCACCTCCAACATGGAAGGTTCTCTTAAAGGGTGCCTTAAGATCAATTATTTCAATATCCTGATCAACATTTTTCATTTCTGTATTAACTGTATTAGCTTCTGGCTGTTCTGGCTGCTTACTGGTTCCTGCCTTCAAAGCCGATTTAGATTGAAGATTACGTGGATCCTCTTTCAGTACAATAACGTCCTCATTTTCTTGTGTTTTAAATAAAGCAGGTATCTTCTTATTTTTTCCAGGATTATTACTATCATTTTTCCTCTTTTTAGATGAAGAATTCACCTTACTATTGACATACGCTTCAGCCATTGTTATTATTATTATTGTAGGATTATTTAGCCTTAATGACATTAAAATCAAATTAATTTGGGTTTAAATAGATTTCAGACCAAAGTAAAAACTATTAACTAAGCACATTATGATATCATCATTAGGAGATTAAACATATGTTAAACATTATTTACAGTATAGTGATTCAACTATATGGTTACATATGGTAAAATTTTTATTAAAGACAAACATTTTCCATCATTTTTAACCTATATTATGCTTTTTGGATAAAGCATTAGGATAAATTCGCAATTAGGAGAATGTTTTCTATGTTCATCCATAGGTAAGTCGAATGTCTCCCAATCTACTAATGATATCTGACACCAAGGACAATATACCTTATCTCCTCTTCCAGTATAAATAAATCCACCTCTTGCAATACTTCCTGGATGAATAGGATGAGATTTTGGCCAGGTATTAAATGTTAAAATTCTTTGATCGTATTTTTGATAAATACTTGGTGGCCATTGACTTGCGAGATTTATATATTCCATTCTTTGTGTTTCCATTCCTCCATTCTTAGTTGATAAGGCAAATCCTCCAAACATTGGTTTGTGATTTGTTGAGGATTGATTCGAAAGGTTCAATCCAGTAGAAAATGAACGAGTTGAATCACTCATATCTTTGTTAGATGCAGATTGAACTATTTCTTGAGTATTTTTTTTGGATATATTTGATGCAGGTAAAAGAAGATCATTCTCAAATTTATTTGTTTGATTGGAAAACATCTTGACTGGTCCTATATTTCTTGCTGTTGAAAGGTCTTATATATATTTATATTTATGTCTATTCATCAAATTTTTTGTTATTTGTTAGGTTGCAAACATACAGACATACACAAAAAAAAAATTTAAGATACCTATATAGTAAAGTGAGTTGAAAGGTGTCAGTAGGCCATTGACATCATTATGTTTCAGATTTTAAGTTGTTTACAGAAAAAAATTTCCCTTTTTAAAAAGATTATTTGGGTTCAAATGTATGATCAGCAAGTTGATTCTGATGATGATGATGTGGAATGATGTTGCAATGCCACATATGCATGGGATGATGCATGGGGATGATGTGGCATTGCATATTGCCCAATATGTTTGATATCTCCACATATGCATATATGTAACATATTGTGTAAATAAGATGACGTGTAACTGATTAAGATTGACGTGTGAGAGTAGACAGGAAAAAAAAAAAAAAAAACTTTTAGGATTTATATTTATTTAAATTTTATACTATTTTTACCCTGCTTTTTGGTTTACATACCTTATATCAGTAGTTTTCTCTATATTCCCTATTTCGTATATGACCTCTTATTAGTAAACCGTATTAATATCGTAGGATTGTCGTAGGTATACTGTGGCATTGCCGTAGGCGCCATATTTCCTATCAATATAATCGATACACGACCATTGATCAACTCGTTCTTAACTACTGTGACCCATCCTGCCAGTAGTATATACAGGACATCTTTTTCTGATGTTTGACAGGACCGGTCGCGCCGACCGGTAAAGCAATTGTCCATTGGATAGGATGTATTAACTTATAAAAATTTGATTTACTTATTAAATTAGCAAATTAATATTATGTTTTATTCCATTTTGCCTGTCATTATGGTACCTTTATTTGTTTGTATAATTTTATGCATCAAAACTAACAGATTTTCTTTAATTATAAACTTAGCAGATGTCACAATAATCCCTTTAAACGAGTAAAATTGTCAGTGATACAGTAAGACTATTCCATTGCTTTTCAGTAGTTAGCTTACTGACACCAATTCAATAGTGTAGAAACCAAAATCATGACTGAGTAATGCTTATTGGTGAATGCTGATTCCACTTAAACATTGTCATAAAATTATGTTTAATTTTGGTTAATTTTATGTATAATTATGTTAATATACACAGAAAACAAAGTTTGACAAAATTCTTCACTGGTAGTACATGTCAATGCATGCATGAAGCCTTTTTATGTCAGCTGACATTATGGCGTCACTCTGCGGCATATGTGGCTGTGTCAACATGAGCATTTTCTCCAAAAATATAAGGCCCAGAGACATGCTGTTACTTTTCAAATATACCTTATCTATCTTGGATGATAAATCATAAAAGCCATACATATCTGTCTATTCATCTGTTCTCTAGAGCCATTAGAAGTGAGTACCCCCACCCAAAGTGTGAAAATTTCAAAATTTCTCATTGACTATTGAAGGGATTTCTCCCTTATCTTTTGTATATGTACTAGACCACAGGTAGATTTCCCTTGTGTGTCAGTCAGCTGACATTATGGCATCACTCTGCTCCACGTGAAAAACTTCTCCTTCAAACGTGCAAGGCCCAGAGACATGCTGTTACTTTTAAAATATACTTATCTATTGACGATGTTCCCCAGAGTTGTTAGAGAGAGGTACCCCCACCCAAAGTGTCAACACTTTGTCACAATTTTCTCATTGACTATTGCAGAGATTTCTCTCTTATCTTATATGTACTAGGATACAAGTAGATTCCCTTGTGTGAGTATCAGGTATGGATATTTCTTAAATTTTTTGTGAACTTTTAAAATATTTTGAGGCATTAAAATTCATGAATTCATGCAGTAAATTACTTCTAGCTTGAAAGGTATTGCATTTAGACCATTTTTTAAATATGTTTTTCAACTATTTTTCTTTCATCTATAACATAGCAAAATTTTAGACTTGTAGCTCATTGCATAATAAGATAATACCTACAAAAACTATACAATGGTAATCTGTTCAGAAAGAATCCCCCCTCTCACTCTCCTTTATGCACATTGCAGCAGAGAAAAGAATTAGCTCTGTGTGTGGGGGTGGGGGTGTATATGTGTGTTTCTCCCTTTAGTGTTCCAATTGAAGTGGTGAGGGGGAAGATTTACATTGCATATGGGTATTTCTTCTTTCTTCCAATGTGTAGAAAATTAAAATAAATGGGAAGATTTTCTTTCACTAATCTTTATTATGCCTAACTGTGTATTCTTTTCATATAAATATTTTTATTTCATAAAAATGTAAATATACTCTACCATATGAAAACATTTGGGTAAGCGTGGCTTGGCGTTCGGTGACCCCCACATACACTGTACATAGAATTTAAATATATGAGGGAAGACCCTCTTTAAACCTATATACTTGCTACCTTTGACCCCTGGTGACCTAATTCACTCTGCCATGCACAGTAATACAGAAATAGTTTATTCTTTTTGTGGCGGTTGAACTACCAACAGGCGTTTTGCTACCTCTCAAAAAGACCTGCATTTACACGGTTTTTATGCTTTGTAAGTGGTTCTTTGCTGTTTTATTCACTCTTCCTCCATTTTATTTACCTTTTAGTTCAATTTCTGGTTAATTTATTGTATACTTTGGTCATATATTTTACGTGTTTTTCTAAAACTCGTATTATCGCTCATCTGATCACGTGGTGTTAGAATGTCGGATTTCCTTTGGATATATTCATTTCCTCAGTAAATTATTTCGTTTTATGCACTTCTACAGGCATTACAATTTTAATTTACGGTTTTCCTTCATCCTTCCAACGAAATTCTTCGTTTTTCCACGTATTTTGACCGTATTGTCACCTTGACTGTGCTTTGTTTTCACGTAAATACCATTTTGGTATTATCGTTCATCGGATAACGTGGTGTCAGAATGTTGGATTTCCTTTGGAAATATTCATTTCCGCGGTGAATTAATTCATTTATGCACTTCTACAGGCATTATAATTCCCCATTTATGGTTTCCTTCATTCTTTTTACGAAATTCTTCGTTTCACCGCGTATTTTGACCCTATTTATTGAGCTTTTTACAAATCATTCACCAGGTCACGTGACTATGACGTCACATCCAAAATGGAGGTCAACCGATCGGTTGTCAGAAAATATTCATTTTCATGGTGATTACACCATTTCCAGGTTTGTTTATGCATTCCTTCTACATAATTCTTTTATTATTATTATTTCATAGCATAGTGTAATATATTTCCTTTGTTAACGCATATTTTATAGCGTAACATTACAGTATTTACTACCTACCATTCACGGTTCTTTACTTGTACAGGCCCTTTCATTTGAAATTTCTGGAATTCGGATCCTGGTTTCAGTGTTTTGGGGTTCAATTCTGAGCCTAGGGTCTCCATTTTTAGCCTTTCTCCACCTTCAATTCGGAGGTTGGGGGTTTACGGCTTCTGGGGAGGACTTTGTCTTCCACCTTTTGGAGATCCATTTCACTGTTGCTGGTTTCCTACATGTCAATTGGTCATTTGATTTCTCAGTCCATTTTTAGTCCTTTGGCCTCTTTTGTGCCTAGGCTTCAGTCTAATCAGACTGCTTTTTGGAACTGGGATTACCTTCTCAAGACCATTCATGTTCAGGGTCCTTAACACTTCCTTAACACTACTCCATTCATTTTCTAAATCTAGAAAAATTTTGTTTGGGGTTTGGTGGAAATCTTTCTATTGCGTTTTCACCATTTTTTAGATCTGACGATCAATGGGCACATCTCCCTTTTGGGTATGTTGGGGGTTCCTCTGTCTACAGTTAACCTTTAGGCAGACTTCAGGAACCCTATTCCAACTTTTTGGTGCCAGCCTGTTGGACTATATGGGTGCTTAGGACTTCATCCTTTAATCTTCAGAAGATTTTCAAGCTTCCTCTCCAACAGAATTAGGGAATAAATTTGACTCCTCTTTCCTTTTTATCAATCTTATTTTTCTCTTAAGTCAACCACTTTTCCCAGGCTTAGAAGTTCCTTCATGAGGCCAGATACTTACTTTCTGTCACTCATTCATTTGGGATCTTCTTATTCTAAGTTTTGTAGGTTGGGTAATTACCCAATTTTCCTTCTAAAACTTAGTTTTGCCAGGTACAAATCCTCTTCAGAGGGGTTTTTGGGTTGACTTGCTCAGGTTTCCGGACCTGGGATCTAGCCTGATGGGGTTCTTAAGATCTTCTCTTCCCCAGGTAGAGTTCCTCTGCTATTAGGGGAGATCTGAGATGGACCTTAGGGTCCTTATTTCTGTGGGATTTTTTTCCTTCAGTCCTGTTTTGTTGATCACTTATTCAAGTTGATTGACAAGGCAATACTTTCTCAGTGGTCTTTTTCATCCACCATGCTTTGGTCATCTGTTCAATGGGTCTTCTAGCTCCATTTTAGCTGGTTGATCTATGGCCCTTTTCCAGCCATCTTTGCACTTTGTTTTGGGAGATTTCTTTATCCATTTCCCTCACTTGTGCTTAGTCACTTGGTAGGGTAAATTGGTCCTATTTTGGTCTTATGCTGTTTTTTGTGGTGTCTCTCTTGGGAGACCATTTCTTCTCACATATAACAGTATAAGCAGAAGCTTTTCATGTGGCTCTTACTCAGGGTGCCTCTTTTAAGCTATCTGCATTAGCCTCTTGAGGAACACCAATTAAGACCTTTTTCCTCCCATCCAGGGAGTTTTCTCTCTAACTTAGTGCTTTAAGGATGTGGTTCCTTTCCAGGTTCCAACATTCTGATGGTGGAATGCCTTCCAGAGGTAGAGGCTCAGCCTCAACCTCTATTATGGTGTCCTTCAGGAGATAAGAGTGTTGTTTTACTCAAATTTTTGCTCTTACTTCCAGATCCCTCCACTTGCCAGTGGGAGGTCAACAGATTCCACTTTCCTGATTTCTTCTTCAGCTCTTCTCCACAGAAGAATGCTGTTCTTTGTCATTCAGTCTCATACTGTCTGTTCACATGAGCAGTTCAAGTATCATGAGCTCCTGTTTTCCTGATTTTTCAGGGCATTATCCTTGACAAAGATATACTGGAAACCACCATTAGATATATATCTTTTCCTGGTTTTCCAGACTATCAGGATGCAACTTATCAGTTGATCATTTTTTCAATTGGCCAGTGGACCACTTCTCTTCCTCAATTATTTGCCTCCTTTCTCTCCTTTGGCTCCTTTGGTTCACTCTTGCTCATAGTTTTGCTTTAGGGCAAGGTGTACCACTTTGTGGCAATGCCTTTTGGTCTAGCCACTAGCCTTTCAGGATTTACTTCCTTAGTCAAGGAAGCAAGGAAAGTTGACTTTGAGGTTTGGCATCTCAGTGCACATGTGACTACAAATTGGCTCATTAGAGCCAATAGTTGTCAGAGGCTCATTTACCAACTCTATTAGAGTTGACTTTCAACTTGGAGTGGTTCTTAGCAGGAAGTATTTAGATCTGTTTCTTTAACAGGTCTCCTTCCTGGGTCAGGTTCTTAACCTGTTTCTTACCTCTCCAACTGGGCTCCTTTATTTCTCTTGGCTTCCACTTGGAAGCCGCTTCTTCAAGGTCCCTGCACATGACACTTCTTCTGTGTCATCTCAGGACACTTGATTTTCCTTCTCAAAGGTGCTTTGGATTTTCCATTCCTTGATCCTTCTATGAAGGTTCATTCAAGATGGTACTATCCTGGGAACTATGTCTTTGCATACCTCCCTTTAATTCCCTAGTTTTTACATCTACTTTCATGGATGTTTCACTGCAGGGTTTGGGAGTTCTTTGTGCTCTGTGGACCACCTAAGGTCTATATTTGATGTAGCAGTCCAGTCTGTTCATCAGTTCTGGAGCTCATAGCTGTCCTTTTTGCTCAGACATTTGTTCCTGTATTATCCTTTCATCAAAGGATCATCCTTTCGGCCTCAACAACTCAGATGTCTCAAGACATTTGTTCCTCATTTGTCCTTTCTTTAAGGGATTCTTCAGATAGTCCAGGTAACACTGTTGTCTGGGCTTTCTTTATATCAAGACAGCTTCCACTCTTGGGACATATCTATTTTAGCATCTTTTGCCATTATTTTTGCAAGAACAAGACTGTTCTTCCACCTACTCATGTTCCAGGGGCATGAATCCTTGGCAGACCATCTCTGGAGGTCTTTTCTCACCTTTCATATAAGGTGGCCCCTCAATTCTTGGATCTTCAGATGGTAGTCTCAGACTTCTCATCTTATTTAGATATCTTTTGTCATGTGATTCAATCACAAGCTGCTCTTGCATGTGCCTCCTGTGCTAGATCCTTAGGCTCTGGCAACAGATGCCCTGGAGTGCTTTGGTCCGGAGTACTTGTTTACTCCTTCCCTGCTTCAGCTCTTTGTCCTCTATGGCCAGGAAGTTAATCAACTTTCAGAGCTGTACTAATCTTCTTGTAGCCTTCCTTGGCAAGTTTTTTGGCCTCAAGATCTCCTTTAAGAAAGCCATTGGCTCTTCCTTTTATTCTTCTATAACAATCTCATCTAGAGTTTTGTTATTTATTTTTATGGAGTTCCTTTCTTCAAGCTTTCTGGCTGAAGTCTCCTTTAAGAAGAATTTTCACAGGAGGGGTCTTGGAGGATTTTTATCCTCCATAACTGTCTATGAAGCAATGTGGAACTGCTTCAAAAACTTGTGAGAAACATGGCCACTCTGCCATGCTTCAACTGTCCCATTTATTGCTGTTTGTTCCTTTTAAGGAATTATTTTTCAGACAATAGGGATACAGGTCAGCTCTCTCCAGGTACTACTTGGAGTTGGATTCTTATAGGGAGCTTGGAAGTCTCTTTTAGAGCTTCTTTAAGTCCAGAGTAAGGGTAGTCATCACCTACCTTTTGGTACTTAAACCTTGGTTCTACAGGCTCTTACCAAGGCTCCTCTTGAACCCTGTTTACTTGCTGAGCCAAGTTTTTCACATATTAGACAGTCTTTCTTACTCCCTTTCTTTGGGAAGGAGAAGGAGTGATTTTGATTCCTTTATTCAAAGGTTTTCTCTCACTCTCTAGGCTTAAGTCATCCTTAAGTCAGATCTTACTTTCTTGGCTTAAGCCAGTTATCTTCAGAAGGCTCTTCCTGCTTTGACTTTTTGTCTTTGGTCAGGATGACTTAGAGGACCTCGCCTTTTTTACAGTCAGATTCCTAAGATATTATCTATCTAGCTATTCTGACTTTCTTAGAAGGATTTCTTCTTGGTCTTTCTTCTGAAGTCCAAGAGGGTGATATTGCTGCTCAGACAATATCTTTTTGGATAGCAGTTTATCCTTTATTCCCTCAATCTCTGTTCCACAGAGAATGCATCTCTTCATGGTGTCAGGGCTCATGATATCAGGGCACAGGCTGCTTCCTGGTCCTTTAGGGGTGGAATCCCACTCCTAGTCAAAATGAGATCCTGCACGTGGAAGAGCCATTCCACTTTTACATCCTTCTTCTTTAGGAATTTACCTCTCAAGAAGGGGGAGTCCTCTTGGAATCCTTGCACTTCACTTATTTTTCTTCAGAGATGTTGTTCTTAAGAATCTCTATGATTTCTTAAGTGCAGTGGACATCCTTTTCCACTCAGCCATTTCTCTCTCTTCTACTTAAATTCCTCAATTTAAGTCCATCTGAAACTTTTAGTTTCAGAAAAAGGGGGGTGGCATTTCCCTTTTAGGGAATCTATTCTTCATCTCTATTTTCAGAACCGTGCTTCTTAGTGCCTCTGGGCATGTTCCCATTCTGAGCACAGGGCATACTTATGCCTTCTCCGTTGAGCTGACCTAATAGGGTGTAGACAGCAGTGTTGAAGTTAGTGCAGTGGTTATTGCTACTCACTTAACTCAGTGGAGTTATTGCTTCAGCACAGAGGTTTTGGGTTCAATTGCATTGCACGAGGAAGTATCCTTTTGTAGCAATTTAACCTTAGGGTGGTTTTCCTCAGTCTGTCTTTTTCCCACCATCCTTCCATGTGGGCATTCAACCCAAGTGTTTTCATATGGTAGAGTATATTTACATTTTTATGAAATAAAATTTCATATTTTTAAATGTAAAATGCATTTTTATGAATAAAAATGTATATACTTACCATATGAAAACAGCAAATCACCCTCCCGCCTGCCCCGCTTTTAAGGACCTTTTTCCAGCATTTATGTTTATTCACAAAAAGAATGAACTATTTCTGTATTACTGCACATGGCAGAGTGAATTAGGTCACCAGGGGTCAAGTAGCAAGTATATAGGTTTAAAGAGGGTCTGCCCTCATATATTTAAATTCTATGTACGGTGTATGTGGCGGTCACCGAACGCCAAGCCACGCTTATCCAAGTGTTTTCATATGGTAAGTATATACATTTTTATTCATAAAAATGCATTTTACATTTAAAAATATGAAAATTTGTTTTTTTTTTCCTTTTCCCCATTTCAGTCAGACATCTAAATTTAATAAATTTTAGTTATTGTAGGAAATCCTCTGAAGATTGCTGAAGAGTTGGGAGCATGTAAAACTCAAACAAATTTTCGATACCCCTGTAGTAAGGACTATTTTTACTTGTTTAAATGATAGCTTATCTAGGCCTGGATCTGTTTTAATTATTTTTTACGAATTTTTAAAATAATTTTTAATGCATTCAAATTCATGAAAGCATGCACTAGTTACTTGAAAAGTATTGCATTCAGAAAATTATGTTAAAATATGCTATTCAGCTACTTTTCCTATAGCTACAAATTGGCTTATAACTTTGGAGTCTATCCCAATAGCTAAGTGAGCAATAGCTAGTTTAATATATAGTACCTTCCATAATGAGTAAAATCACTTGTAACTTGAAAACTCTTCCATTTTGAGAATTTTATAAATATGTGTTATTCAGGTGCTTTTAGGTCAGCTATAACATCGTAAAATTGCTGACGTGTAGCTCATTGCATTGTTGAGTGATAGCTACTTTCAGGTTCTGACTGTTGAGTAAATCAGTTATATCTTGAAGATGATGCATTTAGAGAATTTTGTTTAAATATGTTGTTCACCTACTTTTGGGTCAGCTCTAACACAGTTAAACTGCAGACCTGTAGATTATTGCAAAGCCGAGCAATAGCTACTTTGAAGTTCACTGTTAAGTGAAACAGTTGTAACTCGAAAGCTATGGCATTTTGAGAATTTGTTTAAATATATTATTCACCTACTAAATTGAATTTGTGGCATATATCTCAGTGCATAGCTGAGCAATAGCTACTTCCAGGTTCTCTCTGTTGAGTAAAATCAGTTGTTACTTGAAACTATTTGATTTATAGTAGTTTGTTTATATATCCTGTTCACCTACTTTTGGATCAGCTTTAACATATTAAAATTGCAGACCCGTAGCTTATTGCATAGATGAGCAATAGCTACTTCCAGGTTTTCCACTGTTCAGTATATCAGTTGCAGCTTTAAAACTATTGCACTTAGAGAATTTCGTTTAAATATGCTATTCACTTACTTTGGGATCAGCTGTAACACATTAAAATTTCTGACATGTAGGTCATAGATGAGCAAAAGCTAATTTGAGATTCTCACTGTTGAGTAAATCAGTTGTAATTGAAAAACTATTGCATTTACAGTATTTTTTGTTTCAATATGTTTTCCACCTACTTATTACACCTTTACTTCTCGATACCATTTGCACTGCACAACTTTTGTGTCCTTTTTTTTCTTTCACTTCCACTCTGAATCTCAAAACACACACAGTCAGCTGTCACAGAGCCTGTTCACGCTTACTGGCCACTTGTTATGAATTTTCAAAATAATTTTAATGCATTAAAATTCATGAAATCATGCATTAAATCACTTATAACTTGAAAAAAGTACTTTTACAAAGCTACAAAATAATGCGTAACTTGGCCGGCTATCCTATAGGTAAGTGAAAAATAGAGAGGTTTAGTGATGCGTTTGACAGCTACCTAACGTAAAATAATTTCTGTAAGAGATACGTTAAGTTTGAAGAGGATACGTTTGTCAAATAAGGGTTTGGCAATACGTCCATATGAAAGAGTGCAGATCAACGTAGTTTCTTTGATGTGATAAAAAAGAAGCATCGTTTGTAAACAGACCTCTGGTATTCATATGGTAAAATATAATGAACTGAAACCTTACCAAAACATGGTGTACATATTTATCTACCTATGGGGTTGTGACATATTTATTTGTAGTGTGTAGTTTTTAAATAAAATAGATAGGGGGTGAGTGAATGTTAATAAGCCAGCCTTTATGTATAAAACGTAACATAATTGTCCCCCCAAACCTTAAAAGTCATCTGATACACATCTAATGCGGACGTAAATATGTTTGCGTTTAAGGTTTTGATGGCCAAAATGTAACACTAAACCTCTCTATTAGCTACTTCCTGACTTTTCAGTAACTTCCACAATGGGTAAAATCACTTGTAACTTGAAAACTATAGGATTTAGAGAATTTTGTATAAATATGCTATTCAGCTATTTTGTGTCAGCTATAACAGCAAAATTGTACACCTATAGCTCATTGCATAGCTGAGCATGAGTCCTTTGAGGTTGTTACTGTTGAGTAAATCAGTTATTAGAGAGGTTGCACACTATGTTTTATTGTCCCGTAACGTAAATATGCAGAGAATAGATAGGTTTATGTGGGTGTTCCACCACATGACTAAGGCTCCCGATTAAGGGTTTTGGGGGGTCGGTTTGAAATATTTGCTTAGTCCCAGACCTTCTGTAAGGGTCGGTTGTGGTCGGTTGGGGCCGTGTGAAAAATCAAACATGTTTGATATTTCACACGACTACAACCGATTCATATTTCCCACCCTCAACAAAATGTCCAGTCCCAGGCGTCCTCAGGCCTCCTCAGACCCAAATTTACACAGTCGTGTGTTGTCCCAGGCCGCCTGCGACCCTTAGTCCCAGACCTCCCTAGCTTAGTCCCAGGAGGCCGGTTGTTAATCCCAGACTCAAATATGATGCGTATGAATTTCATGCGTCTGAAAGTGGGTCGGTTGCATTAGTCCCCGGAAGCCTCAGACTGTCTGCGGTGTCCTGGGACCCAAAAATCAAGGTCTGGGACTAAGAACCGATTAAGGGTAACCGACCCTAACCGATCCAAACCGGCCTCCCCAGGACGCCTGGGACCTCACATTTTCAGTCTGCGGTGGCCTGAGGATCACCCAGGCGGCCTGGGACTAACAACCGATTAAGAACCGACTGTTTTCCGCGCGGCGGAAATTAAAACGAGGCAATGAGGGGGTCTGGGACTATATAAGCGACCGCGCACACTTTGTCGTTGTTACTGACTGTTTGGCTACTGAGAGACGTGTGTCACTGATTTGTAGGGGTTTTCAGTTTTTATTTTATATATATTATACTTGAGCTTAGGGCAAATTTCACAGTTAGGAGACACATTTTACTATTTTTTTATTATTTTGTCGACTGGATTATGAGGAAAGAGAAAGGAGGGAAGAGAGGAAGGAAAAAGATGGATGAGAGGGAGAAGGAAAGTCAAGTAGAGGAGAGGAGTGAGGTTATTACAGAAGAAGGAAGTGAGAGGAGAGAGGAGGAGGAGATTCAGGAAGATCCAGCTATTGGGGAAGCTGTGGCAGAAGAAGAAGAGGGGTGTGAGGAAGATCCGGAGTGCCATTCTTCAGCCAAGAGAGCCAGGGTGTGTGCCACTTTTACAGACAGCCAGGAAGTTTCCATTGTGGAATTTGTAAAGCTGCACCCTGAACTGTATGACAAGGAACATTCACGTTTCCACGACAGGACCAGAAGAGAGGCTCTCTGGGCAGAAATATCTGCAGAACTCAAGCTCCAGCCCTTTGATGTGAGACGTTGGTTCGAGTCCCAGCGAACCCGTTATGGGAAGCTGTCTAAGCTCCAATCTGGCCAAGCCCCGAGGGAGATGACCAAGAGACAGTCCTGGGTGTACCAACAGATGGCTTTTCTTAAAACCCACATCAGAAGAAAGGGGGCCAATAGAAGTTCAGGTTTTGAGGCCAGTCCAAATACCAGCAGGCAGGACGAATCACGTGGCTCAACTACTGATACAGAACACATCGAGTCCAGTGTCCTGAGGGAGAGGAGTCAGTTCATCATTACATCAACGCCCGTTTCAACTACAGACTCCAAGATTCTCGAACACTTTGAGCAGATGAGGACACTTATCTCTGGTTTTCTGCATCAGAAGTCAGACAGGCAGCCCTTCTTTGACTACGTGGCATCAGAGGCCGAAAAGATGACTCAAGAAGAATTCGAAGAATTAAAGGGCAAGATTTTTAGAGACATCGAAACTATTAAGAGTAACCGCAGACGTCAGCCATTGCCCAGAAGATCAGCCACTGTTACCACGGAGTCCCAGAGGGTCAGCCTACTACCAACAACCACTCCACAGGCGTCTAGTTCCACTCAAGCAGCAGCTAGCAGCAGTTTTGTGTTCTATACACCAAGCCCCATTGGCTTCAGCAACCCGACATCTGTCCTAACTGTACAGGACGAAGGGAGCAGACACAATCTGAGTGGAATCTTAAGCCAGCTACCAGATCTGACATCAACACAGATCGTCGAGCAGCCTCAGCAGCAGCAGCAACAACCGCAGCAGCAGCTCTTTACTATCACCACTTCAGCACCGCCTCAACAGCAGCAGCAGCCTCCTCAGTAGCCATCCAGTCAGGGCGGGTCTTTGACCTGCCAGGCCCTTTTCAGGGCCACCAAATCTTCCAAAAACAATTATTCAGCTACATGTTCTTCCAATTCCCCTCCCAAAACAAAAAAGTTCAGTACAAATACTTATCACAAGAAAAAAAAAGTTCAAGTCCAACACCTACACCACCCCAAACATGAAACAAATAACTCATGGTACCACACATAACAAAAAAGGCCACATTAAAAAAAATTAAAAATAACTCCCAATATGGCCATTAATCAGCCCATTTTTAGAGTAAAATCCATGGGATAGTTTAAAATCTGTAACTGAAAAGTCCAACACTTACACCTTCCCTAGAGTTAAAAGTGATTATTACATACTTGCCTACCCACAAACAGACAAACTCAATACCAAACATAACCCCCAAATAACAAACCCAGTAAGAAACCCAACATCCAACTACCAATAATAAACCCAACCCCAGTAACCACCAACCAAGAAACACAAAAACCCAAAATTAAATAGAACCCATGCCAACAAACTGACAAACTATTTTGCAAACACAATCCCCCATTATTGAAAGCAAAACTAGTTCCATGGTTATATTTTCCACATTTTTGTGATTAGAAGTGAAGATTTAAAATTGAAGATTTCCATGAAAACCTTTCTGCTACAAATAAAATTCCAAGCCATGAACAAAAAGAATTGGTGAAATTATGATGTGGATTTGAAAATATATAAAGAAGAAAGCGAAAAAAGCGAGAAAGTTGTGTTTGTCTGTTTGTCCGTCTGAACAAGTTATGTTTGGCATGGGGGTTGTCTGTTTGTCCGTCTGAATAAGTTATGTTTGGCATGGGGTTTGTCTGTTTGTCCGTCTCAACAAGTTATGTTTGGCATGGGGTTTGTCTGTTTGTCCGTCTCAACAAGTTATGTTTGGCATGGGGTTTGTCTGTTTGTCCGTCTGTACAAGTTATGTTTGGCATGGGGTTTGTCTGTTTGTCAGTCTGTACAAGTTATGTTTGGCATGGGGTTTGTCTGTTTGTCCGTCTGTACAAGTTATGTTTGGCATGGGGTTTGTCTGTTTGTCAGTCTGTACAAGTTATGTTTGGCATGGGGTTCGTCCATCTGTAGCAAACATAGCTGATTAATTGTTTTTGGAATAATTGGTAGTCCTGAAAAGGACTGTTATAGTTAGTCCTGAAAAGGACTGGTTACTGCAGCAGGACTTATATTCTGCCATCTTGCCAGGCCACTGCTCCCTCATTGTTGAAGTAGTCCTTCAGGTAATCCCTCTGTCTTTTGGCTTCTCTAGCAGGGTTTCTGTCTTGGCCACCACCAGCAGCACCCCCAATCAATCCACAATCATCAGGTACATCATCATCATCGTCCTCCCCAGGCTGCTGACCACCAGGTTGACCTTGATACTGGCTTCTCAGTATGTTGTGTAGAACAACACAGGTCAAGACCACTTCCCTGACTGTTGTTGGGGGTAGTTCAATGGTTGTCCTCATCACCCTGAATCTTGACACAAGGATGCCAAAAGCGTTCTCCACCACTCTTCTGCCCCTTGAAATTCTATAATTGGCAATCCTTTCCTCTCTGGTTAACATCCTTCTGCCATAGGGTTTCATGAGCCAGGTCTTCAGGGCAAAAGCATCATCTGCCAGGATGAAGTAGGGGACATCTCTCCCACCCTGGGTTATAGGAGCTGGGTCAGGGAAGCCTATCCTCCCATCCTCAATCCTCCTCTTCAGCTGAGGGGCATTAAATATCTGGCCATCCGAGCAGGATCCTTCAGTACCCACATCCACCCATCTAAACTTGTACTGTCCATCTACCAGGGCCAACATCACAATGGAAAAGAATCCCTTGTAGTTGTGGTAGAGGGCTCCAGTGTTCTTGGGCTTCTTCAGGGCCACATGCTTCCCATCCATAGCTCCCAGGGCATGTGGAACATTCCATCTGATCCTGAATTCCCTCTCCAGTTATTTCCACTCATCTGGGGTTGTAGGACATTTCAGGTACTCCCTGGTGAACTCATCCTGGATGGCCCTGCAGACCTCTGGTATAAACTTGGAGATGGTGGATCTTCCAACCCTGAACTGACAGGACAATGATGTGTAGGACTCTCCAGTGGCCAGATATCTGATGGTGAGGGCTAACTTCTCACCAACACTGATTGGTGCTCTGTAGTTGGTGGCCTGCCTGGCTAGGTGTGGTTCCAGTCTGGTCTTAATCATTTCAAAAAATTCTGGGGTCATCCTCATGTAGTTGGTGAATCCTGGAATATCTGTGGCATAAAGATCAGCCATAATGTTGTGGTAGGCCCCCCTCTCCTCTCTCTGTAGCAGCCATGGCCTGACCCACATGTTGTGCCTTCTTCTAGGTCTCTGTATGGGTGCTGGTGGTGCTGGTGGTGGTTGCTGTGGTCGACGTAAAAATTGGAAATACATGATTATTTGTAACTGAATAAAAACCAAAAAAGCCCTAAGTTGTTGTTGAATCTATCTTCCATTAAAAGGTGGCATCCTGCTGTGTTCCCAGAAAAGCAATGATGATTAGATCGCAAATTTTATATATATATACCCAGAAAATCCAGCAACTTTGGAAAACAATAATCGGGGATCCTGGTCTGGGGAAGACTGAGGAGGCCTGAGGACACCTGAGGACGCCGGTAGTTAATCGTGGGTTAGTCGGGGCTTAGTCCCAGGAGGCCTGAGGCGTCCTGGGACCCAGTCAGTATGTGTACGACAGGATCATGGTTGAAACCGACCTGAAAACTGGCTTAGTCGGTTCTTAGTCCCAGACCAGTTGGGGACTGTCTGCGGCCGCCTGAGGCGTCCTGAGGCGTCCTGGGGACGATCTGTTCTTAATCCCAGACTTCAGTACCGACCCAGTATTCCCGCCCATTTTTGTTATTTTCCCACCGACTGTACACGATTAAGGGTTGCCGACAGGATCGGGGCTTAATCTTTTGGTGGAACAGGGGCATAAGTGATACGTTTGACAGCTACCTAACGTAAAATAATTTCCGTAAGAGATACGTTAAGTTTGAAGAGGATACATTTGTCAAATAAGGGTTTAGCAATACGTCCATATGAAAGAGTGCAGGTCAATGTAGTTTCTTTGATGTAATAAAAAAGAAGCATCGTTTGTAAACAGACCTCTGGTATTCATATGGGAAAATATAATGAAGTGAAACCTTACCAAAACGTGGTCTACATATTTATCTGCCTATGGGGTTGTGACATATTTATTTGTAGTGTGTAGTTTTTAAATAAAATAGGGGTGAGTGAAGTGAACGTAAATAAGCCAGCCTTTACGTATAAAACGTAACATAATTGTCCCCCCAAACCTTAAAAGTCATCTGATACACATCTAATGCTGACGTAAATACGTTTCCGTTTAAGGTTTTGATGGCCAAAATGTAACACTAAACCTCTCCATTTAGGTTAGCGTTTATGTTACGGGACATATTTGATATTGCGCACTACAACAGTATAAAGGTCAAAGTTGGGGTTTTACGTCCCGTTCAACAGCCAGGGTCATATTGGGACAGGTCCTCAGAATTGCCACTTGTGGGACTCGAACCCACAGAGGTGACAGCCTATGATTATACAACAGTATAAAAGAAGAGTTTGTACAGATTTAGGCCAAAGGTTTTTAAATGTATGTTTGATGTGCATTCAAAACTCCTCAACACAATAAAATATTATACAAATAAATTATGTTTTGTCCAAAAAGAGGTGAAACACATTCTTTCATTTTATAGAATGAAAGCCAGCAAAAGAATTGTCTTTGAAAAATAAATAATTTCCTGTAAACAACACTGTGTAACAGTGAATCAAATGAGCTTGGCCTTAAATATCATGATGCCTGTGAAGGACTTTTCCAGGAAATGGTTGGTTGTTAAAATTTCCCATTATACTGGTAATTTTACATTGAATATACACGTTGAGTGTTATAAGTAAAGTGGGTGTTAGCAATTATAAGTTTTTAACTTGAGCTATCAACCTTTTCACATAAATTCTGAGTTGTATACTGAAATTTATGGTTTATGATTTCATTGTAAAATATTTATTAAATTTATGTATGTATACCTATACAGAATTGAAATAAATATTATATTATTATTATTATTATTATAAATGATTGTACACATATTTATTTGGATATATATTCACCAAATCTCAAAATATAAAATTTATAACTAGACTAAAAATGTTAAGGGAGACAGTGTACGTAAGTTAGGCCTAACTTGCGTATAAAACGTTAATTTTTACTGTAGTTCAGTCTAGACATGATGTTTCACACAACAATTTATGACATCACACATGCATTTTTAATCTTAGCGGAGGTGAAAAACGTAGTGCGCAACCTCTCTATTGTATTTGGAGTATTATGTTTAAATATGTTATTCAACTATTTTTAGGCCAGCTTTAACATAGTGAAATTGCAGACATGTAGCCCATTGCATAGCTGAGGAATTTTCAGGTTCTCACTGTTGAGTAAATCAGTTGTATCTTTGAAATTATTGCATTTACAGGATTTCTTTAAATATGTTCTTCAACTACTTTCCAGTTCTCTGTAACATAATGATATTGTATCTCTGATGCTATTTTTGAAATTTAGGCTTATGTGACGGTTTAAAGCCATTTAAACCATAGATTTTAACTATGTTAGTCAAAAATCTGCCAACACTGCTTGGTAGGGACATTGGTTGGGGGGTTATAGATGGGCAACATCATGGTGCAATGTTACTTTGACCTTTCACCTTGTTATAGTAACCTGGATCTTCAAAATATTGTCCAGGCTTTATGTCAGAAACCGTAAGGTGTACCAAGTAATATGTGGTAGGGACATTGGTTAGAGTTCATACATCCTGTTTCTAAATGGCCTTTTGGTTTCTCCAGTGTATTGGAGACCACATTGGTTGCAATTTATAATATAAATTACATTAGAGAGTTTACAAGTGATCTTGTGCTTGGGTGGGAGTGCCTGTAAATCTTTTTTTGGTGTGGGAACTGGTTATTTCTTCCAGTTTCTTAATTTTGGGGCAGTAGGTGTATCTACCCAATCTGGTGCAGATAGGTAGAACTGGGTAGGGGGTACCAGAGGTTTTGGTACTGGTGGATATGAGATGCTGCTACTTGTAAGCATGTCTTTGAGATTTAGTAATCTCCTGTAGCCAATTAGTGGTTTGGTTTTGAAGATTTTAGTTAGTTCTTCTGTGTTTTGGATTATGTTCAAGTTGTCCTTGACTGGATAACCTATTTTGGGATTCTTTGGGTTAAATTGGGTAACCATGACAGGTACATCTGTTGTAGATGGGGGGATAGTGTCCAGCAATTCATCTTGGCTAAATTTCCTTGCTCTGCGATAGTGTTTTTTCAGAGGGAAATTGGTAACCTCTTTTGAAATAATAACCAGTAAGTTTTTTGGCATTTAGCTCAAAGTCAGTATGTAGTGTACAAATTCTCCTTAGTCTGAGATATTGCCCATAAGGTCCTTTAGTTAGGATGCTATTGGGATGTGCTGATGAGTGTTCCAGATATAGTTGAGTGCCTGTGGGCTTGTTATACAGGGTGGTGTTAAGTCCCCTATCCTGACCAAATTTGACAGTTGTGTCTAAAAAGTCAATTAGAGTATAGCTCATTTCATGTGTGCATAAAATTGCTCCTTCAGGAATAGGTCCCAGGGCTTTTATTGATAAAATCCTGAGTGTCTCTAATGTAAGACTTAGTTTTGGGAACATATTCTTTAATATGTTCATCTACCAATTTGCTAATTCTACTGGTAGGGTGATTCCCAGAACTACAGATTGGTCTGCCTGGGATCCCTTTCTTGTGGATTTTGGGTAGCATGTAAATTTTTGCTTCAGTACAGTATACTTTGGGCTATTTTGTCTGTTGGATCATCTGCTAGCTTAGTGTAGTATTTAGTGTCTCCAAGTTGTCTATAGCCTTCTCTAAGATAATCTGTGGTGTTCATTACTACCACAGCTGAACCTTTGTTTGCCTTTTAATTACAATTTCTGGATTATCTGATAATTCTTTTAAACCAATTCTTTGCTCTTTTGTGAGATTTGGTTTTTGGTTAGTCTTGACTTTGCTATTTAGGAGGCCTAATTTAAATGACCTTTGGAAAATGTCTACAGATTGGTGTACCCTATTCGGTTCCTAGGTGCTTTTGTCTACAAATGTCTTATCCCAGCAGGCAATAGGATATCAAAAAGAAATCAAAAAGACACTGGGCAAGACATCAGAAACTGATGCTTATTTGAAATTCGAAATGACATCATATGTTAAATGTCAAACAGATCTTTAGTAGCCTAGTCTATTTGACATCTCCAAAAGCCATAAAAATGACATCTAGTAGCCGATATAAATTTGATATCAGCATAAGACATCAATATGATCGCCCAATTTGGACTGACTTCATGTCTATATGACATCAGAAACTGACATCAATTTGATGTACTGATATAAAAATCTGATTGACATCATTTCACAAGTGCTGAAACTAATTTTCAGTAATAAAAATATTGGTTAATAACATTTTGTTTTCACAGTTAATATCACATTACATTGCTTTAACTACCATTTGTGTACACTTACCTGACACAGCCTTAAGTGACTTCCATGTACTATAAAGATTATTCCATGGGAGAAAATAATTAACGTTCAGTGGGAACCAGTTCAAAAATTTATACCATTTGTAAAGATACAAATTATGGGTACCAAAGTTTGAATATTAGAAGCCCTTTTTCTGAACTTTTATCTTTATTTATTCAATCTTTGGCTTGGTTGCAAACACTAAAGTATACATTTGTTTACAAAACAACATATTTCTTGTAAATTTTTGCTGTCACACAGCATTTCAGTTACAGTTTTAAACATAACTGTTTTGACTGTACCAAAACTTAATTATTTTTGTCAAAGCAACATCACAGAGACTAGAGGCCAAGTTAGTAGGTTCAGCATCTAATCAAAGGTTGTCACCTCTGTCTAGGTTTGACCCTACTCATGTGAAAAAGCTGAGGGCCTGTCCTAATATGACCCTGGCTGATGTACAGGATGATATTACATTTGTAATATTCCTAAAAATGATATAATTTTATAGAATACTGATGTTAATCCGATCTCAAATGATATGATGATACTCCACTTGAAATGTTTTAACAAAGTGACATCATATTAATATCATTAAGATGTCAGAAACAATGCCCGAGTAGAATATCAGGTCACATCATATTATTCGAACATCATATTTTCATCATTTGACATGACTACAAAATGTCATGTTGGGATGGTGTCAATTTTATGTCATTGAATAGGATAATACAATCACATTAGGTCTGGTTATCATTTTGTCATCTAGTTGATATTGTAGGTATGTTATTGACATAAAGTCATGTCATGTCACATAAACTGGATGTCAGATTTGTGTCAGATGATGTGACCACCTTAAATCATGTCCGAGTGATAGTTACTTGATGTCATATACTAACATGACCAAAACATGATGTCAAGAATTGGACCTGTGCCTGCTGGGATGTAGGTGTTTGTATGGGTCTGATTCCTGTTCAAGGTTATCAGCCATGAAGTTAATGAGTAATTAATTTCATTATCTGATAAATGGTCAAACATATTATTGTCATTATAAAAGTGAAACTTCAAGCAGAGTCTTCTATGAAACTCATTGAAGTCAGTCCATATTAGGGATTTGTTGGGGCGTCTTGGTGTAGGACAAAAAGTTAATCATTTCTCTAAGGCTGAAACCTGGGCCTCAGTTAGAGTTGTGTCAGGCAGATTGATGACTGTATGACCTATAAGAGTGTCCATGGATTTCCCTTTGGGGAGAATCGCTGGAGAGGCAATTTTAGCCTCCTTGATTTGCTCAAGAATCTGATTCATGTCAGGAGTTACCATCATTATTAAAATGTGGAACATAGGATGTAAGGGATGGGGTCTGAAGTGAGATTTCCTATCTGCTATGATCCTCTTTTGAATGAAGGATTATCCGTTTTTAATCTTTTTTAAGGAGGGATCAAGAGGATTAGGCTACCACTGAATTACGGATAAGAGAGAGATCCAAAGAAGTTGAGAAGTAATGCCACTAAGGTAGGTAAAACAACACTGTAATTAATAATATATTTTAATATTAATCCCAATTTAACACCAGAAATTGAGATTTTGGCTCTAATCCTCCTGATCCTCCATTTAGAGGCTCAATCCAGCGGATGATAAACTGAAATTAGCAGATCATAGGGGATAGGTATATTAGGACTAATGTGGGATGGATCTTCAGCCTCTGATGAGAAAATTCAAATAATTTTCGAAATATTGTCAGCCATCTTGGTTAATATGAGACAGGTTATCTGAGGAATAACTAATAAGGTTCTGACTGGCTGCTGTATCTTATCATTGCCTCCACCAGATACTGTATAGTGGATACTATGGATTTTGCTTTGCTACGCTGATGCCGCAGTGTGTAGAGATTTCACTGTTACCGCTCTAACGAAAAAATAACCATTATAACTAGCCTTTTCAAATTTTCAGGATGTATTCATCATTACAAAATCTTGTCTGGGAAAAATTTTATCCTCATTTTGAAAAACAAGATGGCCACCATGGGCCACCAAGGAGTTTTATACATTCTGAGGCTTTTTCTCATTTATGACAAGTTGAATATCTTTGGGGTTGATATTTTTAATAAATATATATATTCTCTGTATTCTTACTCATGAAAAATGCCATTTATCTTCCAAACCATATTGGCTGTCCTTTTCTGATGGATACATTTTGCATCTGCCCACAGCTGCATCCTTGGTTTAATACCAACTACACATCAGAGAGACTTTCTACAGGAATCCTTCAAGGTACTTTTGTTTTTATTTACTTTAATATTTTGATTTTCGGACAGATTTGCAGACAGAAAAGGAAGAATCTCATCCCAGGACCAGCACCTGCCCTACAGCCAGAACCGAGTAAAACAAGAAAGCTACCGAACCCCTGGGTCATACCCTGAATACTTCAAAGAGAAGAAAGAGGATGCAAAAGAACTCTCCTGGCCCGCTTAATGCAAACTGAATTCTCAAGTTACAAGAGTTTTGTCAGGATGCCACCTGCATTTTTTACCTCATAGAGGAATGCATACACTACCGCATCAAGAAGTCAGTCACCAATGTTAGGAATACCTTAGAAGTCAGATTTAAACTGGTAATAATGCTGAGACACCTACATGGAAATCTACATGTGCTTGCAGTGTCACTGGCTGGTTGGCCAAATCACCATATGTATATACATCCCCAAGGTCTTCCAGGCCATTCTTGATGAATTCCAGGAAGAGTATTTGACCTGCCCTATTGATCCTGCAGAGTGGAAAAAGATGGAGAAGTTCAGAGCCAGATGGAATGCCTCCCACACTCTGGGCACCAGATGGGAAACATATCACCATGAAGAAGCCAAAGAAATATGGGGGTAAATATTACAGCTACAAGGGTTTCCTTTCCATGGTGTTGCTAGCCCTGGTCGATCAGGTATCAGGTATCAGGTATCCATGTGCTTAATCTCCGATGCTCGCGGATTCTAAGGCACACCATCCAATCATAATGTAAGAATCATATGTCGAAAACCATAGCAATGTCGTCACCAGGGGATCATCGGTGTTCGGTAGCGAGAGAAAGCTAAGGAGGGAAAGACTTCTGAAACAAGTAGGTTTTAAGTCGCCTTTTGAAACATGATAGCGTTGGAGCAGTTCGAATTTCCAGAGGCAAATCATTCCAGAGTTTTGGAGCATCATATGAAAATGACTTATTGAAATGAACCTTGGACTTGTGAACTGAGGAACTGTAAAAGGGTACATTGAGGAACATTTTTTCTGGATTACTGCGCCTTGTCTTAACAGCAGATGTATATAAAGACAAGTATGGGGCAAAGTATTTCGGCTTTCCAGTAGTGAGGAACTTATACGTGAGTAACAGGGTTTTAAAAATGATACGTTGTTGAACAGGAAGCCAGTGAAGAGACTTTAGGATTGGAGAGACATGAGAAAATCTGGACACCCCAGAGACAAAGCGTGCCAAGCAATTTTGGATATTCTGAAGCCTTGTGATATTCTTAGAGGACAAACTGCGAAACAGAGAATTACAATAATCCAGACGACTACTGACCAATGCATTAGCCACCATTATTGACACATCATAAGAGAGAAAGCGTCTGATGCGATGCAGATCTCGAAGGCTGGTAAATGAGGATTTAACAACAGAATTCACATGATTTGTGAAGCTGAATTTAGAGTCAAAAAGTACACCTAGATTCCGAACAACATCATTCGGAGAGAGGCAGTTTCCCAAGATGTTCACAGGGAGAGAATCTTTAAGCCATTTAAACTTATCCATAGAGCCAAAGACTATAAACTCCGTTTTTCCAGGATTTAATTTAAGGTTATTTTCAAACATCCACATGCGAATCTCATCCAAGCAGGCCTTTAGCTGGTGAAATGAGTTGGGACAACTTCCAGGAGATAGATGGATGAACAACTGGGAGTCATCTGCATAAAAGTGATATTTGACATCCTTAAATTTTGCAATTACATTACTAAGGGGGGAAGTGTAGAGGGAGAACAATAAGGGACCAAGAACGGAGCCCTGAGGCACACCAAAATTTAATTTGAAACATTCTGAAACAACCGAGCCAATTTTGACAGATTGAAAACGATCCAAAAGATATGATGTAAACCACCTGAGGACATAACCAGTGAAGCCAAACCTTGTTGATAGACAGGCGAGGAGTGTGTCATGGTCAATCGTGTCAAAGGCGGCCAACAGGTCGAGGAGGACTAGGGCCGTAGGCATACCCTTAGACAATGACAAGTGTATCTCATTCTGAATACACAAATACTCGATGCAGAATACAGATTCCTCTGGATAGATGAGGAGTCAAGAGGATCTTCATCAGATGCACAAATATTTAACTACAGCAAGTTGAAGAAGATTGAGGATCAAAACCTTGGTGCTTCCGGTACCTGAACCCCTGGGGGAGGGAGGACCAGATTCACACTTTTATTTGTAGGGTGACAATGCCTTTGCCTTGATGCCATGGCTTTTGAAACCCTACAACAGAAGACAACTCACAAGGGAAGAGAGAATAGCAAACTACAGGATCACCATTATAGGAAAGTAGTGGAGAATATGTTTGGCATCCTGGCAAGCAGATTCAGTTTCTTACTGTGCACAATGGAGCAAAGACTAAAGGTTGTGAGAGACATTGTTTTGATATGTGTAGGGTTGCATGCTGAGGACACAGCAGGGTAGAGCAAACAGGACACCCACATCAGTAGATGACATAGCAGCCCTACAAAATGAACAGGTGGTGTATGTGCCCGTTGACAACTACAAAAATTCTTCGAGTGAAGCCAAACATCAGTGAGACCTAATGAAAGATTACATCTATCATCTTAGTACATTTGCCGGGTGCATGAGGACAGCATCTGAGATATGCCAAGAAACTACCCTGGAGACAGAAGAAGCTGGTATCTCTCACTCCTTTTTAGGACTATCCAATTATTCTAATAACTTTTTATAAGCCATTCTTACACAAATTTCCAACAGTATCTCAAAATATTCCATTACATTTCCAACAAGTTTCCAAACTATTTCCAATGAAATCACAAGTCCCATAATACTGTTAAATAACTTCAATACAAGTTATATAAAAATATACCACATTAAAAGTAAAATTTTGTAAACCTTCAAAAAAATTTCATTTTTTTTTCAATTTTTTTTCAGGCAAATTTGCAAGATATTTCTAATTTAAAAACTTCCTTAAACCTAAAAATCTTTTTAAAACTTCAAAAGTTCCTCAAAAATCAAAAAGTCAGATCCAAAGGTCAAAATCATTCTCAAAAAGTCAAAGGTTTTTAAAAGCTAGTGTTTTCAATAATTCTTTAAAAAACATTTTCTACCAAAGTTTAATCATTTACTCATTTTTTGTGTATGTTTTGGAGTTATGTGTTTGTTGTGGGGTGGTGTAATGTTTCTTGTTTAGGCATTTTTGTTAAAGATGTAGCTTATTATTTTGGAAAGAATTGGATGGTCCTGAGAAGGACCTATTAATCAACAGTTGTCATGAGAAGGCCTTTTTACATCAGCTGTTAAGAAAACAACTGGTTGTAGGTAAGTGCAGTAGATCTACTGCTGCTACTTGGGCTTGTATGACTACTGGGGCTAGATTGGCTGCTGAATAGCCTCTTGCTGCATAGTGGTGTTGGAGGAGATGCAGCGTGTTGATGCAGGTCACAAATGGTTGAGGTTTATCCATCTGCGGGTAGCTCATGACTGTAGAATCCCCAAAATCCTAAGAGTTCTGAGAGGTTATGTGCACTTTCTGATGGTTGGTTAAAGTGCTTGGTTAGGCTAATGGTGCAATGTTGCTATCTTGAGGTGCTGGGTTGTTGCTCATAACAACTAGGTAGGAAGTCTGCTGCCCTCTGGGTGCCACTTGGCTCTGCTGAGCTGGTTGGATGGATTGGCTTGCTGGCATCTGAGATTGCTGGCATCTTGATTTTGAACACTTGAAAGTCTCTATCTTCTAAAGCCTAAACCTCAGATGCCAGGTAGTTTCAGAAGGCTGTTCTGGTGGTCTCCTGCCTTGGCCTGAGAAAAGACAACAGCATAATTTTCATCTGTGAAAACTGGTCCATGCCTTGCTGGTCGATTGTTTAATGCTGGGAAACTACACTGCATGGGCTTGCAATTAATGTCTGTTGTGTGGTGTCTGATTGCATGTTCATCTCCAGACTATCCGTGTCAGTGAAACCTCTGGAGATGTGTGCTGAGGCTGGGGTTGCACTGATTCCTCGGGCTGGGGACTTGAAGCTTGAAGATTTGCTGAGTATTAGAGCATCATTTTATTTTATGTCCACTTTCTAAGAAATTTTGGGAGGAAATGGAGATTTGCTTAACAAACAAAATAACATGCCAGATAGAATACAGTTAAGTATTTATGAAGTCATCTTTGGCATAGGAATAAATCGGCTTAAAACATCCTTTTATAAATATTTAAATATTTTCATCCTCTTTGGAAAATATCACATTAATTTTTGCAGAGGAGGTTTAAAAAATACTAATTTGTAGAGTTTTTAAGTATTGCAAAGTTAAGAATTAAATAATATAATATAATTTTACAAAAGTCTGTTGCTGATAATGATAAAAAGCTATTAGATAGGATAGAAAACATAAACCCGTTTCCATAATTTTCATTAAAGCTGAAATCCCTTTTTGTACATGAACATTTTATTATACTGATATTAATGTTACATTAATGTTGCATGTAAAGTAGTTATAATGCATTATAATCAAATGTTTATTGAGTTGACTGGAGTACTTATAATGTGTACTTTTTGTCTTGTATTAACATGTTAGTTCTTGTAGCACTCTGTTAGTTTGTATTTGACTTGGTACTTCAAGTAATGTATTATGTCTTGTAATCAGACTATACTTGTATTCTAATGTGGTATATATATCGAATAAACACATTAAAAAGAGATTTACTAGAGTCCCTTCCTTCTGAAGTTTGTCTTCAATAAGTTAAATTTGTTCTGAATCCAGTTCTACTCTCAGTCACATCCTTGGGGGCCTGGCCAGAATTGGACTGGGTGAGTTTTCCGTAGTGAGTCCTATGGGATTTTAACCAAGTCTTTCACACTTTCACAGACACCTGCTGGTGAACCTCTCCCATAGGCAATCCTTCCTCGCCTTGTCTTCAAAGTGGTCATTGGTCTTGTTATACAGCTCCTCATGATCCTTGAGGAAGTCCACAATAGCCTCCTTATCTAAGTTTTAAATAAATGTTTGGCATATGCCCTTTCTTGTGTCTGAATTGCAATTCAGATGTGCCCGCCTCTCCTCCACACTCTGCATCCATTTCACTTTCACAGCTCTCAGTTCTTAGTCTCTTTTTGGCAATTCCCTCTTCTGAGTTGTATTTCCACCCTTCTGGCTTCCTTCCTCTCCCTCTCCCCCTCTGTTGTTTCTCTGCATCCTCTCTCTCTGTGTTCTCTCCCCCCCTGTATGTTAGCAGCTATATCTCACAACTCAAACTATGTAGGTGTGTCTGTGGGAACCCCTATCTTCCTTGCATTCCTTTTTCCCTTTTTAGGACCCATCTTATAAATGAAATATAAGCAGTGTTTGTTAAAAACAAAAGCCTATCAGCAAATCAGCCCAACTTGTATCTAACACAAGTGAATTTGTGAAAAAGGAAACCTTTCTAAAATGCTGCTAGCTGTGATCCGTCATGATGCATTGTGCAAACAGAATCACCTTATGTGGCCAGAGATTGCACAACGGACAAGCTGTTGGTTAGTAAAATGAAGCTGGCCTGTCCTATAAACTTCAAAGATTGTCTGTCTCTGTAACCCCCTTGCCAGTTTCTTTTTACGGGTTGTCCTAGGGCTGGATTCATGATAGGTCTCAAGTCTTAGCCAAATCTTAGCTGAGAGTTTGCTCAAATCTGGGATTTTTGTCTCAGCTGAGATTCTGCTTAAGTTGAGATTCACAAAAGGAATCTCAGCTGAAACCAAAATCTCAGCCAAGTTTTGAGTCTGGACCAATCAAAACTGATATAACATTATGTTGAGATTAGTGGAAAGTATACACATTTATATTTTACCACTCTGCCATATATACTCACATTTTAGAATATTTTTAATCAAGCAAAACATTGTCTTTTTACTATAATTTGTTCTGATATTTTAAAGAACTGATTATAACAGCAAAACAAGCCACTCATGTAAATTTGTAATGTAAATGTTTACTGTTGTTTTTGTACAAACTCTTAATATATGTTCATATTTTGTGTTACAAGTTAATTAATATGTCATACTTCACTATTTTCATTTAGTTTTGTGACTTTTTATTACATATACTGTATTTTATGAAAACTTAAGTCACCCCCTTGGCAGTCTTAGATTTGAGACCAAATCTGAGAAAAATCTTAGCCTGAGATCTTTTGTGAATCCCAGCGGAACAAAAGGTCTCAAATCTGAGAAAAATCTAAGAAAAATCTTAGATTTGAGACCAAAATCTCAGATTTGAGACCTTTCATGAATCCGGCCCCAGTTGTGTTCTGCTGAGACCTTACCAAATCTGCGGCCAAAGACTTAGAGCCAAAGACTTAGACCAAGTCAGGTTGGGGATGTTTATGACAGGCCTGGGCCCGTATTCACTAAACTTCCTTTATTCCAAGGAACCCTTAAAAAGTAAGGATTTCCTTTATTTCTTGCCCCTTCCTTTGTTTTTGTATTCATTAAACTTCCGTCAAACAAAGGAGCCTAACTTTCTTTCCTTGACTTTCAAGGAAACCTTAAAAATCTAGGAAATCCTTAACTTTCAAGGGAATCTTGAATTTTGATATTCACTAACCTTCCTTTACTGAGGAATCCTTGGTTTTTTCCCTTAATTTTCAAGATAAGTGTGTGACAACCTTTATGATAAAGGGGAGTTTTGGTGGTTTGACTTTTTACTTAAAAATTGAGGTAATTGGTGAAATGTTATGACATTTGCACCTTTTTTTGTACATACTACATCATTTGTATCACCATACGTCTTTCCTTGAAATTTTTGGGATATTCAGTTAACATGTCGTCAAACCCAATGAAAATGTATTTGACGTGTGTCACAATAACTATGTGAAAAGTGGCTATTACCACAACAGGAAAACTTCCTGAATGACTATTATATTGTTTTTCTTCATGAGTGACATATATTTAGTCTGTGTATGTCTGATGAGGGATGTGTTACTTTTATTATCCGCCATTTTGTATGATTTATGGATTAAATTGTATGAATATTTATTGAGAGGATGTGAAAAAGCATGTCAAAAAGCATGGCCACCACTGAATATAACAACTGCAATCTTTAACCTGCAATATCTCAGTCATTTCTGCATGAATTTTAATGTCACAAACATGAGCAGAAGTGCTATAATACAACCTTTCTAATGATATATAAATAAAATATATCCCCCTCTGTATGTCCCTCTATATGGGTCAAATAGTATTTGCCTACCGTGGATAATAAAATGTGGTATGCAATGCAAAAATCTTTAAAAGTTAGATATTTATTTCTTAAAATATGAAATATGTCTTAAACTGCAATAGAAAATACATCACAACACTACCCGTAATCTTAAACAAATAATAAACATGGAAAAAAGAAAATACAAAAGTAAGGGAAAGATCAAGGAGCCTTTATGAACAAACATTTTTAACCAATCAGATGACTGAATGCACTCCTTTATTAAATGATCCATTATTTAAGGTCTCCTTTGGTAAGGAAGCCATAAAGGAGATTTAGTGAATAGCATTTTAAAGGTCATCTTATCAAAGTAGATTTTCACCTTCCTTTAATAAAGGGACCTTAAAAATATTGGAGGTTTAGTGAATACAGCCCCAGTTTCCATTTAAGTACTGTCGTGGTTTTATTTAACTTTGAATCTTAGAATAATTTAAAATGATTTTATAAAGTCTATAAAATATTGAAAGAAACCCATATATCATTATTTGCAGACGTTTAGTATGGAGATCATTAGAGCACCTGCCCAATATTATTAACCAATCAGCTCACAGTAGTATACGATCTGGGAAATATGGCAGTTGGGGAGGCTGTCTTAGTTGGTTTTAGCATTATTATATTCATATATTGGTGTATACAATGGAACTACCATGCATTAGCTATTATATATGGGTGAGTAATAAGTTAATATCGTTGCCATGTAATAGCGAAGCAGTCCGATCAAAATATACACTAACCGGCACCTATCACAGAAATGACTGAAAGAGGATAGTACTGAGTATGCATCAGGTCCCTGATTCATAATGTTTTGGCTATTCGCCAGGTCCCTGCTGAATAACCAGGAAGATATGCATCAGGTTGAAGAGTCCCAGATAACTGAAAAAAAAATTCAGTCTTGTACGGAACCAGAAAGGGCTTTTTCAGATACAAGAATTTTTTATGAAATAAAAATTAAGCTGATTTATTAGCACATTCAGTCGCTATAAAAAGTTGTATTTAAAATTTAAAATACACGCAAACACGGTTTGCCATATAAGGCGTTTCCTTGACCTTTGCGATGATGCAATACTTGACCTACTTTGCGTTTGGTGTGTAAACAAACGTAGATCTCTGTAAATATATTTTATTTTATTGTGACCAAATATTGGCAGTTATACTTAAAAATTGAATAAAATAACATCGGGTATATTTTTATATGTTGTTTCGAATATTTTAAAGATATTTTAAGTATTTCTTATATGTGGTAATTGCTTTAAACATCATATTATCGCCCATTGGGTAGCTTAATAGAATAATACTGGGATATCAGTGGCTATGTTCCAAAGACTTTCAAATGCTCAATAAATGGGTGATTTTGATAAAATAACCACAGAAATCTTCATTTTAATGTGTAGATGTATATATGTGGCTACTGGCGGCTACATTTGGTGCCTATAGCTGGCTACTGTTGTATATATGTGGCTGGAATTGATTTAGATGGGTGTAGGTTGGTCATGGTATAACTGGATATATGTGGTTACTGGCACCTACATTGGTGGCTATAGCGGGCTACTGGTGGATGTATGTTTCTGGAATTAATATAGTTGGTCATGGTATAACTGGATATATGTGGCTACTGGCACCTACACTGGCGGCTATAGCTGGCTACTGGTGGATGTATGTTGCTGGAATTAATATAGATGGGCCTAGGTGACTACTGGTGGCTAGATAGCTACTGGTGGTAAAAATATGGTTGGTCATGGTATAACTGGATATATGTGGCTACTAGCGGCTATAGCTGGCTACTGGTGAATATATGTTACTAGAATTGATATGGATGGATATGTGGTTATTGGTGGCTATTTGTAGCTGGACATCATCTAGATGAAACCAGTATTCACTGTTGAATACATGGCTTCTCCACTGCTGCACACCTTGTGGCTGCTAATTGTAGCTGGCTGCTGCTTCTGTCTTCCTCCTGGCTGCTTTCTTCCTCATTGTTCGAATATATAGGATTCACTCCTGAATTCTGATGAATTATGGCAGCTGCGGCTATTACATAGCAGTTCCTTATTCCTAGAATTGTGGAATTTTTGCATGTAATACAATTTGCCATATCTATCTATCTCTGAAAAAATTATAATTTATGTGTCATTAATATATATTTGCTATTATATTTTGTTATGAATATTGTATGAAGATATAATTTTTACTATAAAAATAAATATGTGTGCTTTCAAATAATTTTGACTATTGAATTTGAAACTTATTTGGATTTTGGCCAAAAAATAGGCGTCAGGGTTTGAACCCTCTCCCATGGGAATGCAAACTTGTTTGTGTTCTGAATGACAGAGAGCTGTGAGGGTCAGAATCCTCCCCCATTGAAATGCTAACTTGTTTGTGCTGTGGATGACAGAGAGCTGTGAGGGCCAGAATCCTCCCCCATTGAAATGCTAACTTGTTTGTGTTGTGGATGACAGAGCTGTGAGGGTCAGAATCCTCCCCCATTGAAATGCTAACTTGCTTGTGCTGTGGATGACAGAGAGCTGTGAGGGCCAGAATCCTCCCCCATTGAAATGCTAACTTGTTTGTGTTGTGGATGACAGAGCTGTGAGGGTCAGAATCCTCCCCCATTGAAATGCTAACTTGCTTGTGCTGTGGATGACAGAGCTGTGAGGGTCAGAATCCTCCCCCATTGAAATGCTAACTTGTTTGTGCTGTGGATGACAGAGAGCTGTGAGGGCCAGAATCCTCCCCCATTGAAATGCTAACTTGTTTGTGCTGTGGATGGCAGAGAGCTGTGAGGGCCAGAATCCTCCCCCATTGAAATGCTAACTTGTTTGTGCTGTGGATGACAGAGCTGTGATGGTCAGAATCCTCTCCCCATTGAAATGCAAACTTGTTTGTGTTGTGGATGACAGAGAGCTGTGAGGTTTGAACCCTCCATTGTAATGCAAAATTGTTTGTGTTATGGTGAGGGTTTTATTGTCACCATTGATACAGGTGGCGGGTTTTAAACTATAGACGTGTAAGAATTAAGAACCGTGAACTAACTGGTGTGACTATAATGTGGAATGGTTTGAACTTGGGAATATATTGTCTCTTTGATTTCCTTTGTATGGTTAGGGGTTGGATGAGGTTGAATCTGGATGGGTCATTGGTGGTGAGTGTAGGTATATTAAGTCATGGTTTGACCTTTAACCTTGTCTCAGCCAAAATGTGTTCACCTGCCAAGGCTGCCATGCATATTTCTCTTAATCAATTATTATATGTATTGTTACTAAACTCTTCCCATTGACAGCTGTACGTCAATTAATTAATTTTACAGACACATAAATTTGGGTATACTGATACAGGCTGTCATCCTTTTGTTGAAATACCTTGTTTTAGTTCTTTATCTTTACATTCATTGTCTCTCTCATAAACATTATATGGACATTTATATAAAACAAAATGGCTGCCACATCTTATGTTTAATGGAAAATAGATGCTCTGAACATACACTGGTCAGATCCCAGCACTCTTTCTCTCCTACAGCTCTCCTTCACAGGATGATCCAAAGAAAGACATCTGTGCAATTGATCCATAATCCTTTTAGCTCCAGGCTGGCCAGCCATGTCTTGGTTTCGGGACCTATTCCAGGTCTCAACGAACATCCAACTCCAATTGCCAGTGTCAACAACACTTCTCAAGCAGTCCCAAAAACGTTTACAATTACAATCCACAACACCTGAACCTTCATGCCTGGTTTCCAGGAGCAAATAGCTCCAAGAATAAGGTAGGGGCCTCAGTGGTACAGTGGTAACTAAAGTTAAACTAAAGTCAAGAGAAAGCTTTATGTCACATAACAGAACATTTATTTACAAAATATAACAAGTATTTTACCAGCAATTGCTGGGGCTGAATCGGTACAAGCACTAAAGTTACAAAAGTATCAAAAATAATCAGAAATCACATTTATAGCATATACATTCAAATAATTTCCACAGAATCATCTAAAAGAATTGAAAACAAGACATAACACTGGAAACCTACTGTCTACTAACACTTAGACCGTGGATCATACTCTGTGAAAATACTGGTTCCATCCTTTATCAAGTACCATAGTAGATTCAGTACCTAATGAAATGAATTCAATTAGTCATGGGTTTTACCCCACGGAACATTCATCAAATCACCGGCATTCAGCCTGAAACCTATAATCATATGACTGAAATCAACACATGCACAATCAACCACATGCAATTATAACACTATCTATGACATGTTTTGTCAATTGTCAAACAGCTGTGTTGGGATTTGGGAAGTCTAGAATATCTATAAAATACATATTTACATGTTTATAAGAAAGACCTCCTTTCTAAGACACTGTAAAATGTGCAGTTCTACACCCATATCATTATGCTAGCTGTGGCCTCCTCCAGCCGCAGCGAAATCCCAGTCCAGGTTGCAAACAAAGTGTTGAATTGAGGCCAGTGGGTAAAGGTAGCTCTCTTTACGATGTAGGGTAAAAAAAAATACTTTAAATGTAAATGAACTAAGTTTAATCAACACAGATATGAAGAAAAATTAACTTCTACGATTCATTTCGCTGTGTAAACAACATGCATGTGCGTTTGTTTACACTCCAAAACCAGTGCTCTCGATATAGGTCAATATGGCCGCGGAACCGTGTTTGCGTGTATGCCATAACAAGTTTACATGTTATCACGAAATTGCACTAATTAAAGTTGACACCCAGTCAGTCAATCACAAGTGCAATCAAGCATGCACACAAAGGACAACTGTACTGCTCAGCTACCCAAGTTTGTCGCCTACCCAAGTTTGTCACTTGAATTTTTTGACAACATTAAAACCTCTTCACAATAATCTTTCCTGGTAGAGTTGCACTTCATCATTATTTGTATTTGTTCCATTTGTTTCAGTATCAATATTACCTGTCCTTATCAGTTTTTGAGGCAGGCGACGAACATGGGTAGCTGAGCAGTATGGAAGAAGCATATTAACTGGTGAATAGCCAAAAGGTTATGCATCAGGAACCCGATTCATATCCACTTTATAAAAGCTAAGTTAGAAATGGTTGAAATGAGGGTTGTACAAGGGTGTCATTAGAAAGCTTATTCGATTCACGATCATTTGTTCACTTGAATCATGATCTAAGTGATCAGTCTGTCTCGTAGGATCAATGGTGTAATGGTTTTAGTTACATGTGAGGCCCCAATCGAATAGAAAAGATCACTTCAGATCACTAAAATCACTTAAATCATTGTGAATCGAATAAGCCTAATATTAGACAAGTTGTCAGATGATCAATTATATAAAATGAACAAAGCTTTGACCACAGATTTTATATTAGTTATATCCCCAGACGAAAGTCGGGGATATATTGGATTCAGGTCCGTCGCGCCGCCGCCGCCGCCGCCGTAGAAATTTCCTTGTGGACGCGATAACTCAAAAACAAATTAATATTTTTTTTTCAAACTTGGTACACATGTTAAGGGTGCCCAAAGGAAGATCCCTATTTTAAGGTGACCTTAAACTCCCAGTAAAAAAGAACTTATGGCCACCTTAAGGTCAGAAATTGGACTTTTGGCCACTTAGAGCCCTGTAGGTCACAAACTATGATGCTCAGCTGGCTGAAATTTTACCTGACAACACATTAATATGTTCTTAGTACATGTGCCAAAAATCATGACTTTAAGTTGAGGAGAAAATTGTGTTTGAAGCCCATAAATACCCCCACTTAGGGATTTTTTGCTATACTTTACACATATTTTGCCCTATAATTTGGAAGTGATAATTCTGATGAGTCTCAAACTGCGCTAGGTATAACTTTGATATGTAATCCTTGTCTGTAGAAAATTTTAGGGCTGTAGGTTTACCCAAAGGGGTCAACTTAAGGTCTCAAAAGTGCCCACAGAGACCCAATTTATGCACTTTTTGCCACTTTCAAGCACTGTAGCTTTCAAACTATGTCTCTCATCTAAGTTAAATATCATCTGGGAATATATCTATGTGTTTTCTTATATGTGCCCCAACATTTAGGCCTTTAATAGACAGTTAACCTGTGTATCAGGACCATAAACACCCACCCGAGTGACCCTTATAAGACATTTTTCACATCTTTTTCCCTGTAACTTGGAAATGGTAAGTCTGAGAAGTTTCAAACTGTATTAGATATATATTCTGTGTGTAATCTTAGTATGTAACAGATTTTAAGTCTGAAGCTTTAATTTTGAAGGTCAAATTGAGGTCTCTAAAAGGCTCCCAAAGACCCAATATTTGGACTTTTTGCTACTTTTAAGCCCTGTGACTGTCAAACTATGTGACTGATAGAGCTCAAATCCTATCTGAGAAGATATTAGTATGTTATTTTTATATGTGCCAAAAATTAAGGCTTTAAGAAGACATTTAACCTGTGTATGAGGACCATAAATCCCCACCCGAGTGACCATTTTTAGACATTTTTCACATATTTTTCCCTGTAACTTGGAAATGGTAAGTCTAAGAAGTTTCAAACTGTATTAGATGCATATTCTATGTGTAATCTTAGTATGTGACAAATTTTAAGTCTGAAGCTTTAATTTGAAGGCCACATTTAGGTCTCTAGAAGGCCGCATAAAGACCCAGTATTTGGACTTTTTGCCAATTTTAAGGCCTGTGACTGTTAAACTATGTGACTGATAGAGCTGAAATTTCATCTGGGAATACATTATTATGTTTTTTTTACATGTGCCAAAAATCAAGGCTTCAAGTAGACATTTAACCTGTGTATGAGGACCTTAAACACCCACCTGAGTGACCCTTTTAAGACATTTTTCACATATTTTGCTCTGTAACTTGGAAATGGTAAGTCTGAGAAGTTTCAAACTTTATTAGATACATATTCTATGTGTAATCTTAGTATGTAACAAATTTTAAGTCTGAAGCTTTAATTTGAAAGCCACATCGAGATCTCTAAAAGGCCCACAATGACCCAATATTTGGACTTTTTACCACCTTTAAGCCCTGTAACTGTTAAACTATGTGATTGATGGAGCTGAAATCCCATCTGGGAATGCATTATTATGTCCTTTTTACATATGCCGAAAATCAAGGTTTTTAGTAGACATTTAACCTGTGTATGAGGGCCATAGACACTCGCCCAAGTGCCTTTTTTGACATTTTTTCCGTATTTTGCCCTGTTATTTGGAAATGCTTAGTGTGACAAGTCTTAAACTGTATTATATATAATTTTTGTTTGTTATGTATGTCCCCCAAAAAGTTTCAGATCTGTAGTTTAATTGCTAAGGTCTCTTTAACAATTGTAAAATGCCCACAGAAACCCAATTTATGGATATTATGCCACTTTAAAGCCCAGTAACTGTCAAACTATGTGGGTTATAGAGCTGAAATCTTTGAATTTTTAAAAGGAAATGCCTGTCTATTTAAATTTTGAATATTAATAATGTTATGGCTATCTTAGTCTTTTAAGAACTTATTTTTGTGTGTTATACCTCTGCTTGCTGAGTTTTTCACTTTTTAAAATGAAACTGGTTAAACATATTCAAGTAGACAAAATGGACACTTTAAGTGAGCTTTAAGTCCCAATATTAATGAAATTATATCCTTATGTAGTAAAACTAGGGGATTTTTAACCCTCAACTAGCCCAGTTTTATTCAACTTGCCTCAGTTAATTTTGGCACAGCTCCTACAGTTATGAACTCATTTCAGTTGATAATCACATACTTAAAATTCTCAATTCTTTTTGTATTTGAGTACCCCTTTTATATAGATTGTTTGTTTACCATTTATGCTCAACCCACATCCCCCACCCGGATTCCCCCCACCCACCTCTGGGACCTCCAGCTATATTGAGTGACACTAAATAAACAAAGGTATTTAGTGATATCAGATGAGAAACAAAGAACTCAATGGGGTTGCAGATCTTGTGTAATAGTGAGAGAGGTGTGGAGAAGGGGAGAGGGGTGGGGGTGGGAGGTGGTGGGCTTCATTACATATAACACAAAGGGGAGTCAGAACTGAGATTGTGTCACATATTTAGGTTGCATATATATGGACCACATATATAGGTATAGAGGAAATGAATAACTGAAAACAATTTGCAAATTCTAAAAATAATATAATAAAATAATAATATAAATAATTTTTTTTTAAATAATATTTTATTTGTGAACAAATATAGAAACAGATATGCGCTTTTGGGATTATGAATTTTAGAATGGACATTGAATCATCAATCATTTAAATACTTTGAAGGAAGATTGAAAAATATGATGAGTTGAGTTAAAAATAATATTTTATTTGTCAACAAATATAGAAACAGATATGCTCTTTTGGGATTATTATTTTAGAATGGACATTCAATCATCAATCATTTAAATACTTTGAAAATAGGTTTAGAGTTATCACTGCAGGAAGATTGAAAATATAATTTGAGGTATGTATTCGGCGTCTGGGGATACACCATCTTCCTTGGGGAGATATAAACAGAGTAGATTGATGTGCTGAAGTTCATATAATAATGGGTAATTATGTTTTAAAAAATTCCCGATCAAAACCTGTGGCGTGAGTGATGACCTGTCTGGGGATATGTTGGCGCCGAGTTGGCCCAATCTAGTTTTATTACAATAAACGTTATGGTTTATTTCTTTAATGAGGTAATATTTTAGTGTTTATTCATGAAGATATAAAAATAAATCTGCTCGGAACACATGGCATGGGTATTTTTGTAGAATATAATATTCACCGATGCTGTGACTAATGTTTTGAATTTAGATTAAATTAACAGCTTTATCAGTTTATATTATATTCTTTTATTGTATCCACGGACGAAAGTCGGGGATACTTAGGATTCAGTACGGTCACGCCGCCGCAGAGATTTCCTTTTGGACGCAATAACTTAAAAAATATTTTAGTTAGAACTTTCAAATTTGGTATGTGGGTATATATGGGCAATGCCACGAACACTATTGTTTTGTGACCTTGACCTTCAATCTCAAGGTCACTGGTGGCCTCTTAAGATTTTGGCCATTTTTTCACTTTTTGGCCCAGTTCTCCTATACAGAAAGTCAGATCATCCTATGGCTGGTATATACAATACACATATATGTCCTCTGTAAGCATGCAGAAATTTGACCTTGAAGCTCTTCATTGAAGATCATCCACTGACCGCCAAAGTACCTGACCGAGGGTCATTTTCGGCCTTTTTGGAGATATTTTCACACTTAATGCTGACTATATTGCATGGAAACTATTGAAAATGGCTTTGGAGGTTGAGTACATGATGGACTTCTACCATCCAGGCTTACTGGATACAGATCTTCATTTAAGGTCATCCACTGACCGCCAAAGTACCTGACCAAGGGTCATTTTTGGCAAATTTGGAGATATTTTCACACTTAATGCTGACTACATTTCATGAAAACTATTGAAAATGGCTTTGGAGGTTGAGTACATGATAGAGTACCAGCATCCAGGCTTACCGGTTACAGATCTTCATTTAAGGTCATCCACTGACCGCCAAAGTACCTGACCAAGGGTCATTTTTGGCCCTCTATTTGTTTGTTTGTTTGTGAACAAGATAACTCAAAAACTGACAGATGGATTTTGATAAAATTTTCAGGATATGTCCAAAATGGTAAAAAGAAGATATGATTAATTTTTGGGAGTGATCCGGATCATTGTCTGGATCTTCTGGATCCATGAAATTTATTTTTTAAAGACAGATAACTCAAAAACTTATGGGTGCATTTTGATAAAATTTTCAGGAAATGTCCTTAATGGGACGAGGAACAAGTGATTAGATTTTGGGAGTGATCTGGATCACTGTCTGGATCATCCGGATCCAGGCTGCCAGATGTGTTTGAGTACAATATAGCTCAAAAACTTATGGATGGATTTTGATGAAATTTTCAGGATATGTCTGAAAAGGTAAAAGGATGAAATGGTTGAATTTTGGAAGTGATCCGGATCACTATATGGATCTTCTGGATCCATGAAATGTCATTTTTAAAGACATATACCTCAAAAAGTTATGGATGGTTTGTGATGACATTTTCAGCAAATGACCTAAATGGTACAAGGAACAAGTGATTACATTTTTGGAGTGATCTGGATCATCTGGATCCAGGCTGCAACATAATTTTAGGAAGAATTTTGATGATATTTTTAGGATATGTTACAAATGGTAAAAGGAAGAAGTGGTAAAAGGAAGAAATGGTTCAATTTTGCGAGTCATCTGGACCAAATAGCTCAAAAAGTCATGGGTGGATTTTTATGAAATTTTCAGGAAATGTCTTAAATGGGACAAAGTTTTTGGGAGTAATCTGGATCACTGTCTGGATCATGTGGATCCAGGCTGCCAGATGTGTTTGTGTACAAGATAACTAAAAAACTTATGGACGGATTTTGATGAAATTTTTAGAATATGTCTGAAAAGGTATAAGGATTAAATGGTTGAATTTTGGAAGTGATCCAGATCACTATATGGATCTTCTGGATCCATGAAATGTAATTTTTAAAGACAGATATAAGTGAAAGAACTAGTGATAAGCTTTTTTGGGGGAGTAATCTGGTACTATGGAGAATCCTGACCTGGTGCTCCAGGAAACAGGCTCAAGACCGACATATTCACGCCTGACCTATGTCCCATCCGGGGATACACTACGTCGAGACGCAATGTCTAGTTACCAAATTGCCAAATGACGTGCACTGCAATAAATACTTTGAGTATACTGTGAAATATTTCTTAGAAGGTATGATATGTTAACAAATTTTCCCTATTATCAACTGTTTTACGGCAAACCAGAAATACCAGTAAACGCCCATTTGTAGACTGAGAGAAGCATTTGTTCTTGACCTCTATCAAAGAAATATAAGGCGGGCATTCACTGGTAGGTGGGCGTTTACTGGTAGAAAGCCACTATGCTTTTAAATGCGGGCAGAGCCACCTCAGAAATCATTCATTTCTTCAATCACTGCACTACACGGGTTGTCACAATTCTGTGCAAGTCATAATACTCTGTGTTTTTTATTTAGAAATCTATCTAGCAATACACTGGCTTTCAGCCTTTGATATTTTATTGAATTTTTATTTAATTGATCGTTATTTATGCTCCAGTTCTTTATTTTCTGTCATAAGAATGCATAGGTTTGACAATTAGTTTGCTCAGTATTGACGCACAGAATTATGACATGCATAGAATTGTGACAACCTGTGTACTAGATGTGTGATGTATTTTAGTGTGAAAAGTATTTCTACGAATAGAAATTAAAATAAAATATTGCTAGGAAAACCCCCTCAAAGAAATTCTGTCGCCTCATATTTCCTCTTTAATATTAATGAGGTAAGTTCATGAACATGAAGTGCTCTGGTATTCAACAGTCTTAAACCAGCCTTTCTATTTATAAAATATTGCCAGGAAACCCCCCTCAAAAAATTCTGTGACCTCATATTTTCTCATTAATATTAATGAGGCAGGTCCTTGAGCAAGAAAGACAATGATATATGATCTAACTCCAGCATTTCTTTTTCCAAAATATTGCAGTGTCTTTCAATATATACTGTGTTATTCACACAAATCTTCCAGATATTTCCTGCAAATCTTCCTGACCATGTATATTCCATACACACTGTGGAAATGCACCACTGTGGGTGATAAAGAACAATTGTTGTAAAATATTCTATCTTCCATTTTGTGCCAAGAATAGGTTTGGGCCATGGTAAAGTGTGAAGCAGTAGACTAGAACGTGAGCTAAGACAAAAACAGCACCAAGTCATTTTAAGTAAAGATACATAGTTATTTTAATAAGTATAAGTTAGACAAAAAATTTCATCCCAAAAAATTATTTCATGGCAAAACACCATTAAAACTTCTTTACAATTATCATAGTTGGGTACTTCAACTAGCAGTACAGTAGATCAAGTTAGTGGCATTCTACCGGTAAACGCCTATGGTGTGGTTACAATTTTGATTTAAAACTGTATTAACAGCTTTATTATATCCCCAGACGAAAGTCGGGGATATATTGGATTCAGGTCCGTCGCGCCGCCGCCGTAGAAATTTCCTTGTGGACGCGATAACTCAAAAACAAATTAATATTTTTTTTTCAAACTTGGTACACATGTTAAGGGTGCCCAAAGGAAGATCCCTATTTTAAGGTGACCTTAAACTCCCAGTAAAAAAGAACTTATGGCCACCTTAAGGTCAGAAATTGGACTTTTGGCCACTTAGAGCCCTGTAGGTCACAAACTATGATGCTCAGCTGGCTGAGATTTTACCTGACAACACATTAATATGTTCTTAGTACATGTGCCGAAAATCACGACTTTAAGTTGAGGAGAAAATTGTGTTTGAGGCCCATAAATACCCCCACTTAGGGATTTTTTGCTATACTTTTCACATATTTTGCCCTATAATTTGGAAGTGGTAATTCTGATGAGTCTCAAACTGCGCTAGGTATAACTTTGATATGTAATCCTTGTCTGTAGAAAATTTTAGGGCTGTAGGTTTACCCAAAGGGGTCGACTTAAGGTCTCAAAAGTGCCCACAGAGACCCAATTTATGCACTTTTTGCCACTTTCAAGCACTGTAGCTTTCAAACTATGTCTCTCATCTAAGTTAAATATCATCTGGGAATATATCTATGTGTTTTCTTATATGTGCCCCAACATTTAGGCCTTTAATAGACAGTTAACCTGTGTATCAGGACCATAAACACCCACCCGAGTGACCCTTATAAGACATTTTTCACATCTTTTTCCCTGTAACTTGGAAATGGTAAGTCTGAGAAGTTTCAAACTGTATTAGATATATATTCTGTGTGTAATCTTAGTATGTAACAGATTTTAAGTCTGAAGCTTTAATTTTGAAGGTCAAATTGAGGTCTCTAAAAGGCTCCCAAAGACCCAATATTTGGACTTTTTGCTACTTTTAAGCCCTGTGACTGTCAAACTATGTGACTGATAGAGCTCAAATCCTATCTGGGAAGATATTAGTATGTTATTTTTATATGTGCCAAGAATTAAGGCTTTAAGAAGACATTTAACCTGTGTATGAGGACCATAAATCCCCACCCGAGTGATCATTTTTAGACATTTTTCACATATTTTTCCCTGTAACTTGGAAATGGTAAGTCTAAGAAGTTTCAAACTGTATTAGATGTATATTCTATGTGTAATCTTAGTATGTGACAAATTTTAAGTCTGAAGCTTTAATTTGAAGGCCACATTTAGGTCTCTAGAAGGCCCCATAAAGACCCAGTATTTGGACTTTTTGCCAATTTTAAGGCCTGTGACTGTTAAACTATGTGACTGATAGAGCTGAAATCTCATCTGGGAATACATTATTATGTTCTTTTTACATGTGCCAAAAATCAAGGCTTCAAGTAGACATTTAACCTGTGTATGAGGACCTTAAACACCCACCTGAGTGACCCTTTTAAGACATTTTCACATATTTTGCTCTGTAACTTGGAAATGGTAAGTCTGAGAAGTTTCAAACTTTATTAGATACATATTCTATGTGTAATCTTAGTATGTAACAAATTTTAAGTCTGAAGCTTTAATTTGAAAGCCACATCGAGATCTCTAAAAGGCCCACAGAGACCCAATATTTGGACTTTTTACCACCTTTAAGCCCTGTGACTGTTAAACTATGTGATTGATGGAGCTGAAATCCCATCTGGGAATGCATTATTATGTCCTTTTTACATATGCCAAAAATCAAGGTTTTTAGTAGACATTTAACCTGTGTATGAGGGCCATAGACACTCGCCCAAGTGCCTTTTTTGACATTTTTTCCGTATTTTGCCCTGTTATTTGGAAATGTTTAGTGTGACAAGTCTTAAACTGTATTATATATAATTTTTGTTTGTTATGTATGTCCCCCAAAAAGTTTCAGATCTGTAGTTTAATTGCTAAGGTCTCTTTAGCAATTGTAAAATGCCCACAGAAACCCAATTTATGGACATTATGCCACTTTAAAGCCCAGTAACTGTCAAACTATGTGGGTTATAGAGCTGAAATCTTTGAATTTTTAAAAGGAAATGCCTGTCTATTTAAATTTTGAATATTAATAATGTTATGGCTATCTTAGTCTTTTAAGAACTTATTTTTGTGTGTTATACCTCTGCTTGCTGAGTTTTTAACTTTTTAAAATGAAACTGGTTAAACATATTCAAGTAGACAAAATGGACACTTTAAGTGAGCTTTAAGTCCCAATATTAATGAAATTATATCCTTATGTAGTAAAACTAGGGGATTTTTAACCCTCAACTAGCCCAGTTTTATTCAACTTGCCTCAGTTAATTTTGACACAGCTCCTACAGTTATGAACTCATTTCAGTTGATAATCACATACTTAAAATTCTCAATTCTTTTTGTATTTGAGTACCCCTTTTATATAGATTGTTTGTTTACCATTTATGCTGTAGCACTCCATCTCTTTGTAGTCCCAACCCACATCCCCCACCCGGATTCCCCCCACCCACCTCTGGGACCTCCAGCTATATTGAGTGACACTAAATAAACAAAGGTATTTAATGATATCAGATGAGAAACAAAGAACTCAATGGGGTTGCAGATCTTGTGTAATAGTGAGAGAGGTGTGGAGAAGGGGAGAGGGGTGGGGGTGGGAGGTGGTGGGCTTCATTACATATAACACCAAGGGGAGTCAGAACTGAGATTGTGTCACATATTTAGGTTGCATATATATGGACCACATATATAGGTATAGAGGAAATGAATAACTGAAAACAATTTGCAAATTCTAAAAATAATATAATAAAATAATAATATAAATAATTTTTTTTTAAATAATATTTTATTTGTGAACAAATATAGAAACAGATATGCGCTTTTGGGATTATGAATTTTAGAATGGACATTGAATCATCAATCATTTACATACTTTGAAGGAAGATTGAAAAGTATGATGAGTTGAGTTAAAAATAATATTTTATTTGTCAACAAATATAGAAACAGATATGCTCTTTTGGGATTATTATTTTAGAATGGACATTCAATCATCAATCATTTAAATACTTTGAAAATAGATTTAGAGTTATCATTGCAGGAAGATTGAAAATATAATTTGAGTTATGTATTCGGCGTCTGGGGATACACCATCTTCCTTGGGAAGATATAAACAGAGTAGATTGATGTGCTGAAGTTCATATAATAATGGGTAATTATGTTTTAAAAAATTCCCGATCAAAACCTGTGGCGTGAGTGATTACCTGTCTGGGGATATGTTGGCGCCGAGTTGGCCCAATCTAGTTTTATTTTTATCTTGTAAAATTTTATATTTTGACAAATTGTATTATGTGGCCCATTTTGCAGATTTATGTTTAACTTATGACCATGGCATCTTACTACCAGTAACTAGCTACCAATAAATTATTATATTCTACATCTGAATGAGTGTGGTTGTGAAAATATCAACAAATATCCATACAATAAAAGAATAAAATGTTTATTTTATAAGTAGAATATTGTAAGGAAGCCCCATCGAATTAATTCATGGCATTACATGAATATTAACGAGTTGAACAAGTCTGAGACTTGAATTGAATTAAAACAATAAAATAACTGAAACCTTTTATCATACATGTTTTTATTCTTCTGACAAAAACAAAAGATTTTGTTTAATTTTAAGTTTAAATATGCAAGGGACTGGTACAAAAATGACAATCACTCTGCAGCATCTGCGTCCACATGAACAGCTTCTTGAAAACTACAAGGCCCAGAGACATGCTGTTATATTTAAAAGATACCTTATCTATAAATCATAAAATCCATGCAGATCTCTCTGTTCCCGAGAGGTGTTAGAAGAGAGGTATCCCCCCCCCCCCCCCCCCCCGCCCAAAGTGTGAAAATTTCAACACCTTATCACAATTTTCTCATCGACAATTGAAGGGATTTCTCTCTTACCTTGTATATATGTACTACACCAAAGATAGATTACCTTGTGTGAGTATCAGGTCTGGATCTGTCTTAATTATTTTTTTATGAATTTTTTAAATAACTTTTACTGCATTGATATTTATGAAGTCATGCACTAAATTACTTATAACTTTAAAAGAATTGCATTTGTTAGAGCAGTTTGTTAAAGTATGTTATTCAGCTACTTTTTCTATAGCTACAAATTGGTGAGTATCTGAGGAGTCTGTCCCAATAGCTAAGTGAGTGATAGCTACTTTTTGACTCTTCAGTACCTTCCATTATGAGTAAAATCACTTGTAACTTGAAAACTATTGCATTTAGAGAATTTTGTATAAATATGTTATTCAGCTAATTTTGGTTCAGCTGTAACATAGTAAACTTTCAGACCTGTAGCTCATTGCTTAGCTGAGAAATAACTACTTCAGGTTCTGACTGTTGAGTAAATCAGTTGTAACTTGAAAACAATTACATTCAGAGTATTTTCTTTGAATATGTTGTTCACCTAATTTTGGATCAGCCATAACATAGTAAAATTGTCGAGCTGTAGCTCATCACATAGCTGAGCAATAGCTATTTTTAGATTCTTTGAGTAAATCAGTTGTTATTTGAAAACGATGGCATTTAGAGTATTTTCTTTACATATGTTATTCAGCTGCATTTGGGTCAGCTATAATATAGTAAAACTGTACACCTATAGCTCATGGCATAGCTGAGAAATAGCTACCTTCAGATTCTCACTGTTGAGTAAATCAGTTGTAACCTGAGAACTATTGTATTTACAGTATTTTCTTTTAATATGTTATTCACCTACTTTTTTCCAGCTTTAACATAGTGAAATTGCAGACCTGTAGCTAATGGAAAAGCTGAGCAATAGCTACTTTCAGGTTCTCACTGTTAATTAAATCAGTTGTAACTTGAAAGGTATTGCATTTACAATATTTGGTTTAAATATGTTATTCACCTAATTTTCAATCAGCTATAACATAGTGGAATTGCAGGCCTGTAGCTCATTGCAAAGGTGAGCAATAGCTACTTTGAAGTTCACTGTTCAGTAAATCAGTTGTAACTTAAAAGCTCTTGCATATAGAGAATTTTGTTTAAATATGTTATTCATCTGATTTTGTGTCAGCTATAACATAGTGTAATTGCAGACCTGTAGCTTATTTCATAGCTGAGCATTAGCTACTTCAAGGTCATCACTATTGAGTAAATCAGTTATAACTTGAAAAATATTGCATTTAGAGTATTTTAATATGTTATTCACCTACTTTTTGCTCAGATAATACATAGGCTGTGGGGTACGGGCATCTGTGATGCTATTTTTATTTCTTGGATTCAAACCACAGTCAAGAGATAACTATTGTGGCAGTGGTCTTGTTCTATGTTAAAACCATGAGATCACAGGAGGTAATTTTTTCCTGTTAAATATACAATACAGACTCGTATCTGTTAAATTTTTGGCATTATATAAATTGTTTTTCGCTCATTTGTAATATATTTTTTTATGTATAGTATAACTTTTTATTGATTACAAGTTGAATTGTTGTAACTTTAGAAAATGGAGATTACACAGGAAAGTTCAGCACTCCCCGGACATTCCATATCCAGGTGTGTCGATTATCAAGCCACTGACAGGAATAGATAAAAATTTGTATGAAAATCTAGAGACCTACTTCACCATGCATTATCCAAAGGTAGGTTTGATTATACATTTATATAAATATATGATAATAATAGTCTCTAGTTGTTTGATACAGGAAACTATAAAGTAAAGGCGTACTTGATAGATAAAAGGTGATACATAAATAAGTAACTTCACTGGATGTTAATAGAGTTGCAGTATATTTGGGAAGTGTGAATATACTGTGTAATTATTTCTCTTGATGAAAAACTTCTATGCTCAGATTTTTATGGTGTATTTGTAAACTGTTACTTTTAACAATTATAGTATTCACTAGAAGCATCCAGTGGATTTATTTGATTACACTTTGTTACACTGATGCTGCATCAGTTTGTAGAGAGATTTGTTGGAAAAGAGTTTTCATGCAAAAGGTTTTTACACATGGGGTCAGAACAGTCATTGTTACAAAAGCTTGTCTAGGAAAATGTTTGTCTAATTTTGAAAAACAAGATGGCAGCAATTGCCTTTTCTTTTAAAATATCAAACTTTTAGTTTTAACTGAACCATTGACCTTAACTGTAGAACATGAATGCATTTATACTTGATGCATTCAGCATAAATGTCTCCTCTATAAGCATATAGACACTTGACCTTAAAGCTCTTTATTCAAAGTATTTAGCAAGTGCTAAATTTACCCCATGTAGGTCATTCAAAAAAACAACTTGAAAGTGCCATATCACACTTAATATTGGTCCCAAAAAGGGTTGGAATGTAAAACCAAAATTATACAAAGTCATGGGATGTGAAATAGTTGTTGACTTTGGACTCTTGCTCAAGGTCAAACAGGGTGATTAAACCTATAAGTTCCTATATCAAGTTACTTATTGGTTGTAAAAGTTTAGATATATGGCCAATTATTCAAGGTCAAACAGTGTCAGCTGAACTTTGTAATGCCTTTTATCTGGCTTATTACTGGTCTTTAAGGTTTGGCATGTGAAACCAACCAGAAGGAAATTAGTGGCTTAGAATCTTTTTAGATGTTTACATTTGTTCTTGGACTCTTTGTTTAATATCATATTGGGCTGACAAAGTTAAAGTAATAGTACCTGTGTGTTGCTTATTGTATCCCAAGACAAAATTATATGGTACAGGACAGACTCTGGTTCAGGACAATCTTAACTTAAATTATTAATTTATTATGCACATTCTTTAATTCATTGTAACACTTCAGAATCACCTCTAAGCCTTAGTGGCCGGGTGGAGCAATGTTTTGGTTACCATTAGCTGGATTCGTCAAATAAAATACCCTGCATTTCTTCTCCTTTGGATTTACTTCTTTGAAGAAATATTATATTTTGTCTCTTCCGATAATAGACAAATTTCTTTGGTCAGTAGTTGTTTTAACTGTTGGGCGTGTGAAAATATATACAGAAGATAAGTCAGAAATTCGATCAAAAGTACTGAGATCTCGCAAGAATACCCGAATTCTCACTTGAGTTACTGTTACCTGGTTGCATCAAATAAAATAAACTCACTTTTGTGTCTTTCTCACGTATTTGTATGATGAAATATGTAATTTCCTTAGCCAGAAGTTGTTTTGAGTGTTTTTAGGCAGGTTGCATGTAACCAACCCGCCTATTAGATTGATGTGTCCGACGTCTGTCCGTGTGTCTATCTGTCCGTCCGTCAACATTTTCGTTTCCAGACTCTTACCCAAAAACGCTTTGTTCGAATTCAAACTTGACAGGGAGATAGATCACCATCATAGCTAGGTTGCTTTCAAAATTGGTGTAATTGTGTTGGTCCGTTTGTCTGTCAACATTTTCTAACTCGAAAAAGCTTTGTCCAATTGAATTCAAGCTTGACAGGGAGATAGATCACCATCATAGCTAGGGTAATTGGTGTAATTCCGTCTCTTCATTTTTTGTCCGTTTGTTTGTTCGCCATTATTTCCGTTTCCAGACTCCAACTCAAAAATGCTTTGTCCAATTGAAGTCAAACTTGACAGGGGGATAGATAACCATCATAGCTAAGTTGCTTTCGAAATTGGTGTAATTCTGTCTGTTCGTTTGTCTGTTTTTGTCCGTTTGTTCGTCAACATTTCTGTTTCTTGACTCTAACTCAAAATCGTTTTGTCCAATCGAATTAAAACTTGACAGGGGGATAGATCACCATCATAGCTAAGTTGATTTTGAAATTGGTGTAATTCCGTCCATTGCTTTGTCCGTGTTTTGTCCGATTGTCTGTCCTTCAATATTTTCGTTTCCGGACTCTAACTTGAAAACACTTTGTCCAATCGAATTCAAACTTGACAGGGAGATAGATCACCATCATAGCTAGGTTGCTTTTGAAATTGGTGAAATTCTGTCAGTTCGTTTGTCTGTTTTTTGTCTGTTCGTCATTATTTCCGTTTCCAGACTCTAACTTGAAAACACTTTATCAAAGTCAAACTTGACAGGGGGGATAGATCACCATCATAGTTAAGTTGCTTTCATTATTGGTGTAATTCCATCCACTCGTTAGTCCGTTTTTTTGTCCATTTGTCTGTCCGTCAACATTTTTGTTTCCGGACTGTAACTTGAGAAAGCTTTGTCTAATCAAATTCAAACTTGACAGGGACATAGACCACCATCATAGCTAGGTTCTTTTCAAAATTGGTGTCATTCCATATGTTCGTTTGTCTGTTTTTTGTCCGTTTGTTTGCTGGCAACATTTCCGTTTCCGGACTCTAACTCGAAAACACTTTGTCCAATCAAATTCAAACTTGACAGGGAGATAAAACACCATTGTAGCTAAGTTGCTTTTGAAATTGGTGTAAGTTCGTCTGTTTGTTTTTCCCTTTGTCTGTCCGTCAACCTTTCCATTTTTGGACTCTAACTCGAAAATGCTTTGTCTAATCGAATTAAAAACTTGACAGGGAGGTAGATAACCATCATAGCTAAGTTCCTTTCGAATTTGGTGTGATTCTGTCTGTTTGTTTGTCCATTTGTCTGTCCATCAACATTTACATTTCCAGACTCTAACTCAAAAACGCTTTGTCCAATCGAATTCAAACTTGAGAAGGAGTTAGATCACTATTATGGCTAAGTTGCTTCTGTAATTGGTGTAATTATGTCCGTTCATTTGTCCGTTTATAGCATAGATACAATTATGTAACCTAGATAACAAGTTTTACATTTCTTAGCACGTCTAACACATTTACCTTAACTGGGTGACCTAACATTTCTTTCCTTGTTTCTAAATTTAATTACAGCAGTCGCTAATCTTATTGCTGTCTGCGCAACCCGCCTTTTTCGGCATTTCTGACCCTCTTGCCCTGGTAGTGATAGCGCAGAGGCATTGTTGAGTTGGTTTTGCGACTGTTCATTCACTACAAACTTGTGAAATAGTGCTCAAGAGCGAACACTATACGGAGTGCTGCAACTAATTATTAAGCATGAAAAGGGCACTTACTTCTTTTCATGTGAAGTTTCCCCACCGCCGCCATCGCAATGTAGTTTCCCATGAATATCCCCCTCATTACTGGACGAATTCTAACCATTTTTGGCAGTTACATACCTTAAACGTGGGAAACTTTTTCCACATGCTTATTTGTGACCGTTGACCTTTATATATGTCAATGTTATCAAAATCTCCAGCTGATTAGATTTAGGGAGCAATTGGACCATAATTGAGCAACTTATGAGCGTTTTTATCCCAGAGGGCTATGTATGAGGAACAACAACATACCATTCCAACAACATGCTATTTATCATTTTTCTTCCTTCAAACTGTAACACTTTTGATTTTTAAACTATTTGGGATGCTCTGTTTTTGTTTTCAAAAACCTTTTTCTAGTTCTGTGTAATTTTGCATAATTTTCCTATCTCTCTTGACAATTATGCTTATTTATTATTATTAATTATTATTGTGACATGTATCTTTACAAATAAATGTAACACTTAAATAAATAACAAAGTACAATAAATAAATACCCAACCCTACATAGGCGTATATGCCACTCAAAATGAACAGTAACAATGAACAATGAACAGAGTAGGAAAACAGAAAATATCCTCTTTCTGTTTTACATTAATGTAATGTGTGGATGCATGATAAATGCAATGCATTTAGTGTATAGTTTGTGCCTGTTCTCTTGCCATAAATCAAATATAAAATTTATGGACCAATTTAAGTTAGCATAAGATATTATTTCTATAGAATTACATCCTGTATATCCTGTAAAGTTTGCGAATTCTCTGTGAGACAATGGTTCTGACATATCTGCCTTGTTCAGTTTCAAGTGGTAAAATTTCAATTCTCAACTGACAGAAAATGGAGCTTTTGCCTTTTTAGTATGTTTTAACAGTCTTCACATTCTATTTGTTCTTTGAAAAATGCAAAAGTACGTAATTTGGGTTTTGGTGGCAGTTTAAACTGCCAATCCTGGTTCATTTGGTTCAAAATTCTTTCTATACTTCAATTAATTAATTTTTTGTTGCATAACTTTTAGTTTACTAATTAAGTGGCCTGTGAGGGGCGCTTGTATGTTTTCATGTAAGTTCGACTGATCACCGCTGCCAACGCCAGATTATGGTCACACTTGAATAATTTCTTGGGCGTTCAAATTTTTCTTTCATTCTTATCTTTCTTTAAAACAATAGGGGCGGGAAAAATTTTTGGGATACCTTGTGGGGACGTTAAGCTTTACTTAAGGTAACCTCAAGCATTTTTCAAAAACAACCCGTCATTGCATTTCAGAAAAAACCACACACACCTGTGCTATAAAATTTATCGAATACATTTTGGACCAAAATCCGAAGCTCGGAAAGGATTTTCTAATCAATTGGACCATAGATGCCTGAATGGGAGGTGTTTTATTTCCGTAAATTTTTTAAAACTGGATACTTGGTTTGTATCTCAAAAACAGTCAGGATTTCGGCGTTTTGTTGGAATAACTTATTCAGCTACTTTTTGATAATCTTTCCTATGCCGAAGTTTTAGCCCTGTATCTGCAATCTTAAGGTCAACTTAATGTCAAAAAAGGGGGTTTTAGCCCTCCAGTTCACTTAGTTTTTCACTTTTTTCAACCAAACTTTGCATATATATTAAGATTTACCAAAGGACTGTCGTGACTTTATGGTGACCTTAAACTGTTAATCTAATTAGAGCTATGGCCCCCCCTAAAGTCATAAGATTGGAATAAAGCAGTCTGGCCCCTTTCTTTTTCCATATCTAACGTGTATTGATATTGAAGTAGATCAAAAGAAGACTCTTACTACCTTATGATTTAAATATTAATGATGTTATGGCCATCTTAAACTTAAAATGTAGGGTTTTTCAGCCCTAAGCTCAGTTAATGTTTAATGTTTTAAATAAAACTTGGCACATTTATAAAGGTTGCCAGAACGGACATTCTCATTTTATGGTCACCTTAAAGTTCCAATACAAATGAAGTTATGGTCCCCTTACAGTGCAAAAAGGAAGTTTTCAGCCTCCAGCTATCTTATTGTTCAACTGACCTCAGCTAAAAAAATTTATGCACTTATAAAGGATGACAAAAGGGACATTCTTATTTTATGGTCACCTTAAAGTCCCAATTTGAATGAAGTTATGGCCACCTTGCAGTGAAATTATGGAGTTTTTAATCTCCAGACATTCTTATTTTCTTACCACCTTGGAGTTCCAATGCAAGTACAGTCATGGCCATCTTGAAGTAAAAATGAGGGTTTTCAGCTCCCAACTGACTTACTGTTCAATGACATCAATTCAACTTGACACATTGATTATATTTAAGGAAGACTTTTAATGACCTTTTTACTTAAAATTCCTGTATTTAAGAAACTTTGGTCAACTTAACATAATAAATATATAGTTTTTGCTCCCACCTCATTTATTTTAAGACTTTTTAAAACTGCACCTGCCACGTGTATACTTAGAACATAATTTCTGTTATCTGGCAAAGCTTACCTCCTAGTTTTATAGCGAAATACCCTTACCATTTCCTAACAGTAGCTATTTGTTGGAGCCATCCAACCCAATGGCCAACGCAGAGATGCGATTTTTAAGGTTATGTAACAACCTTAACCAAGCCATTGGGTTACAGTAGTCTGTCCTCCCGCCAATTAGGTCACATGACCACATTGTTTACTTCATTATTTTTGTTGGCCATCAACAGTATGGACGTCTTTGGGAATTAGGAGAAGTTTTATCAGGATTTTATTAACTTTTTATGTCAGCTGACTTATCAGTCAGCTGACATTATGTCGTCACTCTGCGGCGTGGGCGTACGCGTACGCGTCCGCGTGAACAACTTCTCCTCCAAAACTACAAGGCCTAGAGACGTGCTGTTTTTTTAAAAGATACCTTATCTATCGAGGATGAAAAATTGTTCAAGGCATGCAAATCTGTCTGTTCGTCTGTTTGCTAGAGACATTACAAGGGGGGTACCCCCACCAAAAGTGTGAAAATTTCAACACTTAATCACAATTTTCTCAGTGACTATTGCAGGGATTTTTCTCATATCTTGCATATATGTACTAGGCCACAGGTAGATTCTCTTGTGTGAGTATGAGACCTGGATCTGTCTTACTTTTTTTTTAATAAATTTTTTTAATAATTTTTAATGCATTAAAATTCATGAAATCATGCACAAAATCATTTATAACTTGAAAAGTGTTGCATTTAGACCATTTTGTTAAAATATGTTATTCAGCTACTTTTTTCATAGCTACAATATGGTGAGTAAGTTGGGTGCCTGTCTCAATAGCTAAGTGAGTAATAGCTACTTTTGGGCTTTTCAGTAACTTCCATCATGAGTAAAATCACTTGTAACTTAAAAACTATTGCATTTAGAGAATTTTGTATAAATATGTTATTCAGCTACTTTTGGGTCAGCTATAACATAGTAAAATTTTAGACCTGTAGCTCATGGCATAGCTGAGTAATAGCTACTTTTAGGTTATCACTGTTGAGTAAATCGCTTATAACTTGAAAACTATTGCATTTAGAGAATTTCGTATAAATATGTTATTCAGCTACTTTTGGGTCAGCTATAACATAGTAAAATTTCAGACCTGTAGCTCATGGCATAGCTGAGTAATAGCTACTTTGAGGTTATCAATGTTGAGTAAATCGCTTATAACTTGGAAACTATTGCATTTACAGTATTTTGTTTCAATATGTTATTCACCGATTTTGGGATCAGCTATAACATAGTGAAGTTTCAGATCTGTGGCTCATTGCATAGCTGAGTAATAGCTACTTTGAAGTTCTCACTATTGAGTAAATCACTTGTAACTTAAAACCTATTGCATTTAGAGAATTTCGTATAAATATGTTATTCAGCTACTTTTGGGCCAGCTATAACATAGTGAAATTTCAGATCTGTAGGTCATGGCATAGCTGAGTAATAGCTACTTTAAAGTTCTCACTATTGAGTAAATCAGTTGTAATTGGAAAACTATTGCATTTAGAGAATTTCGTATAAATATGTTATTCAACTACTTTTGGGTCAGCTATAACATAGTAAAATTTCAGACCTGTAGCTCATGGCATAGCTGAGTAATAGCTACTTTTAGGTCATCACTATTGAGTAAATCAGTTGCAACTTGAAAACTATTGCATTTACAGTATTTTGCTTAAATATGTTGTTCACCTACTTTTGGGTCAGCTATAACATAGTAAAATTTCAGACCTGTAGCTCATTGTATAGCTGAGTAATAACTACTTTGAGGTTCTCACTATTGAGTAAATCAGTTGTAATTGCAAAACTATTGCATTTAGAGAATTTCGTATAAATATGTTATTCAGCTACTTTTGGGCCAGCTATAACATAGTGAAATTTCAGATCTGTAGGTCATGGCATAGCTGAGTAATAGCTACTTTGAAGTTCTCACTATTGAGTAAATCAGTTGTAATTGGAAAACTATTGCATTTAGAGAATTTCGTATAAATATGTTATTCAGCTACTTTTGGGTCAGCTATAACATAGTAAAATTTCAGACCTGTAGCTCATGGCATAGCTGAGTAATAGCTACTTTTAGGTCATCACTATTGAGTAAATCAGTTGTAACTTCAAAACTATTGCATTTACAGTATTTTGCTTAAATATGTTGTTCACCTACTTTTGGGTCAGCTATAACATAGTAATATTTCAGACCTGTAGCTCATGGCATAGCTGAGTAATAGCTACTTTGAGGTTATCACTGTTGAGTAAATCGCTTATAACTTGGAAATTATTGCATTTAGAGTATTTTGTTTCAATATGTTATTCACCTATTTTGGGGTCAGCTATAACATAGTGAAGTTCCAGACCTGTGACTCATTGCATAGCTGAGTAATAGCTACTTTGAAGTTCTCAATGTTGAGTAAATCACTTATAATTCGAAAACTATTGCATTTAGAGAATTTAGTATAAATATATTATTCAGCTACTTTTGGGTCAGCTATAACATAGTAAAATTTCAGACCTGTAGCTCATGGCATAGCTGAGTAATAGCTACTTTTAGGTTATCACTGTTGAGTAAATCACTTATAACTTGGAAACTATTGCATTTAGAGTATTTTGTTTCAATATGTTATTCACCTATTTTGGGGTCAGCTATAACATAGTGAAGTTCCAGACCTGTGGCTCATTGCATAGCTGAGTAATAGCTACTTTGAAGTTCTCACTGTTGAGTAAATCAGTTGTAATTGGAAAACTATTGCCTTTACAGAAATTTGTGCAAATATGTTATTCAGCTACTTTTGGGTCAGCTATAACATAGTGAAATTACAGACCTGTAGCTCATGGCACAACTGAGCAATAGCTATTCTCAGGCACTGACTGTTGAGTAAATCGGCTATAACTTGAAAAATATTGCATTTGGAGTATTTTGTTAAAATATATTGTTCACCTACTTTTGGGTTAGCTATAACATAGTGAAATTACAGACCTATAGCTCATGGCATAGCGGAGCAATAGCTATTTTCAGGTTCTCACTATTGAGTAAATCAGTTGTAACTTGAAAACTATTGCATTTACAGTATTTTGCTTAAATATGTTGTTCACCTACTTTTAGGTCAGCTATAACAGAGCAAAAATTCAGACTTGTAGCTCATTGCATAGCTGAGTAATAGTTACTTTGAGGCTCTCACTCTTGAGTAAATCAGTTGTAACTTGAAAACTATTACATTTAGAGTATTTTGTTAAATATGTTATTCACAGACGTTTTGGTCAGCTATAACATAGTGAAATTGCAGACCTCTGTGTCATGGCATAGCTGAGCAATAGCTTCTTTCAGGTTCTCACTGTTGAGTAAATCATTGTATCCAACCTGTAGGAAATCATGGGCTGGGAATCTGTTAATATGGTCCGATTTGACCTCGGAACCCTCCTTCAAGGTCAAATGAGGATAGCCAAACATAAAAGTGCTTATAACTCGCTTATTATTGGTCCTAGAGGTTTGGAATGAAAACCAACCTATAGAAAATCATGAGCTGGGAATTTTTTGGTGTGGTCGGATTTCACCTTGGACCCCTCCTTCAAGGTCAAATGAGGATAGCCAAACTTAAAAGTGCTTATAACTCGCTTATTATTGGTCCTAGAGGTTTGGAATGGAAAACCAACCTATAGAAAATCATGGGCTGGGAATCTTTTGGTGTGGTCGGATTTCACCTTAGACCCCTCCTTCCAAGTCAAACGAAGATAGCCAAACTTAAAGTGCTTATAACTCGCGTATTATTGGTCTTGGAGGTTTGGGATGGTAAACCAACATATAGGAAATCATGGGCTGGGATTCTTTTGGTGTGGTCAGATTTGACCTGGGACCCCTCCTTCAAGGTCAATTGAGGATAGCCAAACTTACAATTGCTTAGAACTCGCTTATTATTGGTCCTACAGGTTTGGGATGGTAAACAAGCTACAGGAAATCATGGGCTGGGAATTTTTTTGTGTGGTCGGATTTGACCTTGGACCCCTCCGTCAAGGTCAAACAAGGATAGCGAAACTTAAAAAGTGCCTATGACTCACTTATTATTGGTCCGAGAGGTTTGGGATGGTAAACCATCCTAAATTCTTTGGCTGGGAATCTTTTGGTATGGTCAGATTTGACCTTTGGACCCCTTCTTCATGGTCGAACGAGGATATTGCATTTATAGTATTTCTCTAAATATTTTTAACCTACTTTTTACACTTAAACAATTACCTTGTTACTTTATTTCATAATACCATTTGCAGGGCACAACTTTTTTGTCCTTTTCTTCTGTCAGCTTCGGAATATCTTTCGAACATGCTGTTCAGTTACCATTTACTGTATTTCTGTACAGCCCTTTCCCTGATAATTATGCTTTCCTCTCATTATCACCATCACAAATCAAAAACATTCAGTCAGCTGACACAGTGCCCGTTCACGGGCACTCTCCTCTTGTTGAGATTTTACAGTGAATCTCACTTCATCTTTTCATGTATATGAGAGAGAACTGATTCATTTATTGAATTCTCGAAGGTATGTCATTATTATGCAAATAAAGGACTTTTGGATGGTGACACTGAAAGTTCAATCATCTTCAACCTTTAGGAAATAGATCAACATAAGAAGTCCACAATGCAACAATAATATGTATATAGCTTGCCAGACGTTTGGTTCAGTTTGCCGGACGTTGGAAGCTATAATTATGCAGCATACATACATAGAAAGAATGTACTCTTTGAAGAACAAAGGAGTTATGGACGATGCCATGTTGGACGACAATGACAATTTGATTGTCACAAAATGCTGTTCATGCGTCGGGTTCTAATAGCCAGGCGTATGCAGTAATTTGATCATAATACACATCGCAGTTAAATAGATTGTCGACGATACAGAAGAAGGAATCTCCCATGGGGGCAGCCATTATTGTTGCCGTGGACAGTGCACCGTGGAGGAGTTTTGAATGCAGGAAAGACTGCCTCTTCGGAAAACACTTCCGTCGAGATCCAGTCAAAACATTCCATGGAGGAAAATACCTGCATGACGTCATTGATGGACAATCGAGTTTCTGTACCTCCCAAAAGGTTTAGATTCGGGTTGTCAGATGACCGGGAGTGTCATTCATATCTACATTTGATTCAATGAATTTGCACAAGAAATAAATAAAGAAGTGTGGCTTCTATTCCATCTCAAGAATACAAGGAACCTAGTCCTTATTTTTCAGCGATTTGGCGGACTATTATTAAGTGGCTAGGGATTGATATAACAGTCACAGACACTGTGAATGCTCCCTCTGTTTTGTCACATTTACCTACAAGGTATTGCCACAGTCTTTGGGTGTATAATCTGCATTGAATGTGGCCAAGATTTGGGTTTTCAAGGCTTTTGAAGTTTCTGGTGCTTCTAAAGAACAGTTATGCCAGAAGAATCTTTGCATGGAGTTCTTTACTTAAATCACTTTCCTTGACAGCTCCTTAGTTGCAGGAGGGCTGCTGTAGGATACTGTAGGTGAGAGCAAACCTGTTTTGACTCACTTTTTCAGTTCAGGTCTAATTTAAAGGATCTAAGGGATCAGTATGATATGTTTTACACTTCAATAATGCCTTGGACTGTGTGCTATGTGTTTTGCATTTCCAGTGCACAGCTTTTGTGTTCAAATCCTCTTGTTGGAGTTTGAACATGTCAAAAAACGTGTGACTCAACAGGAGAACTGTATCTTAAAATTCCTTTACCAACCTTATGCATTTTCGCTCCTAATGAGGTTTTCCTGCTGGACATATGATCAGATGTTCAGAGGAACTTCATCCAGTGATTCCTTGTTAATAGGTATGATTATTAGTATGGAAATAAGCATACTCCTAGATATGTTTTTATATATGTGGCTTAGCAAGGAGGGATATCTGTCTGAAATGTTTTTCTAGTGAGAGTTCTGCTGGACATATTGTCAGATGTTCACAGGTCCTTTATCCAGTTCTTTTCATGTCTATAGTGATGATTATAAGTCTAGAATTGAGTCTAGACATGATTAGGAAAGGGACAACATGCCTCAGAGTAGATTTTTGGTCCCTACCTTTTTGTTTCCACTGAAATACAGTTACAAAGTGTTTATGAAATGATCGACAAAAGGGCAATAACACCAGCCAAGTGTCACATCGCTATAATTTTACACTTTATTCCTTGTGATAAGCAAGGAAGAAATGGCAGCCAGTAATAGTTAAGGTCAGGTAAACAAGCTTGCATGTACCTTACTTAATATTAAACTGTTCAATATTCGGAATTTGTTTATAGAAGGTGGGTGGATGATGTCACTCGACCTTATGGGTACACACTCTTCACCATTAGACTCAGCTAACAAAAGTATTTTCGCTTCATTGGAGGCGACAGATTCTACCAGTTCACTGCCTTACCCTTCAGTATTGCTACACTTTCTCTCGGGTTCACCATGGTAGCAAAAGAGGTGAAACTGATGGCTTTCGCAGAAGGCATCAGGATTCAACAGTGTATGGATGAACCTCATATCACTTTGAAAGCATGGCTTCAATGGAGACCATTGGGTTGTTTGCACATGAAGTCACTCCAATGGTATCTGGAAACACTGCGGATATCCCCAGTCTCTGGATATTCAACTTCTTGTGTCTCTGGTTCACAGGGATCATCTTTAGTGATGGACCAATCGTTTCATTCTTGAAGGAGGTCTCATCACTCCTTCAGAAGGGGCAAAGTCTCCTTCCTTTCCCAGATGCTTCCCTAAAAAGTTGGGATGCTCATTTGAAGCATCCACAGCTAGTGGTGTATGGAATCAGGAGGAGTCAATGCTCCACATAACATTCCAGAGCTAAGAGCAATGTTGCTAGCTTAAAAATGATTCAGAAATCAGATTCTGAATCAAAATCTGTTGATTTCCACAAGACAATTTATTAGTGGTTGCCTATATGAACAGCCCAGGGAGGCATCCACTCTCAGGTAATATGTACCTTAATCTGTAGAATCATGGTTTGGTCGAATGCCACAATGATTCAGATTCAGGAAAGGACATCCCAGGGAATCTCAATCTTCTAGCAGATTCCTTGTCCAGAGAGATAAGGTGTTTCAAACCAAAGGGGCTATGAATCATCAGGTTTTCAGTCAATTATTGCTGACATCAATCAGTGGTTGATGTGTTTGCAACAAAGATGAATCATAAGCTTTCTATGTAGGTCTCCTGTCAATCTTGGGAAACAGGTGCTTGAACATCTCTTGTGAAGGTCTAGACAGACATGTGTTTTGCCCAGGGTCTTGGTCCTGCAGGTAATGTAAGATGTATGTGTCTCATGTCCCAGACAGTCAGGCTTGGGAAACAGATGCATTGAATGTCTCTGGGGAGGGTCTGGTCAGTTATGTCCAGTGGCCCTCATCCCTCAGGTGATTCAACAGATGACCACCTACAGGTGCAGAATCATCATGATTGGGTGGCCAGGGATGTCTTGGTTTGAGTCTGATGGATATGTCCACAAAACTCCTTCTAAATGGGTGAATCTGTTGACTCAACCATTCAGGAACAGACTTCACAACAATCTGGCTTACTTGAATCTTCATGATTGGCATCTGAGGTCAGGCATGAATATTATGGAAGATTCCCAGAGGAAGTGGTGAAACAATGAAGGAGCACTCCTCAAGGAGAATCTGAGAATCAATTGTTCTATTTTGGGAAGTGGTGTGAAGAGAGCCAGGTATATATCTCAGACCCCACTATTCCACATTGGGCAAATTTCCTGAAATACTAGTTTAAGGAAACATCCTAATACCATCCGCTATTGTGGGCTATAGAACAGCAATTGTGGATGGTTTTGGGCTTAAAAGGTCAAGAAGTATCTAAAAGTTGAGATAAATAATAGATTAGCAACTTTTAGTAAGAGACAAACCAATAGTTTTGGATTTTTGTCATTGGTCCTTCATGCTCTGATCAAACAACCTTTGAGCTTGTGAGGAAGGCTTTCTTGAAGTTTTTACCTTTCAAGATGGTCTTTGGTTTTGGCTTCAGATAAAGTAGTGACATCCATGTTTGAACCCTTCCCTTAGTTATAGGGAGAATTGGTCACAAGTAACTTTGGCCCATTGACAGCCTTTTTGGCCATGAACCAGTTGGCTTCAGATGGGCCTACTGCAATTACTGCAATTGCGCCAGTGATCTTTGTCTCTGTGGATTACAGATTCATGGTAAGGAGTGACATTAATGCTTGGACATATTCTTCCTTTAGTTGTAAGGAGAATGGGTCACAAGTAACTCTGGCCCTTCAGTTGCCAGAATCAGTTGGTTTTGGATGGGTCTACTGCAACTAACCCTGTGGTCATGCTAGCTCTTAGCCTTTTTGGACAACAGTTTGACTCAATATGGGTCTGTCTGTCGTGTTAAGGGTTTGGTGATCAAAAAGGTTTGGGATAGAACAAATCTTTTGTTTTTACTGCCATTAAGAAAGTTTCTTAAAAGGTCTTCTCTTTTAACACCTATTATATCTTGATTGAGTCAAGATTGAGTCACAGAAGCTATTGATGTATGTTTTGATTGCATCTTTAGTTTTTTACAGGTGATTTCCTTACATGAGTTTCTTGATACATGTTATTGGAAATTCCATTGTATGTTACTTTATAAGTATGTGTTTCATACTTATAGTTGTACATTTGCAGGTTGTGGCAGGTATGTCTGCAATGCTGGATATATTTGTAGTAGACATCAATGTTGCCTAAATCTGACTTGGAAAGGATTAAGCATTATGCTGATGACACTTTCAGGGTGGTTTGACCTTGTCTTGAGGTCGGATGTTACAATGTAGATGGGTTATCTATTTTTGACATCCAATTGCAGCACCAACAGTGTCAGGATTTGCGAGAACTACAGCTACATACTGCCATTTTTTGGGAGTTGTATGTTGTGAATGTTGGAAGTTTATATGTTCATTAATGCATGTAAATTCCGTAGAGAAGTTCTCATGATGTTAAGTTGTAGGTTAGGTAGTGGTTTTCTTAAAAGAATTCCCTCCATCCTACAAGGCTGGTTTCAGCTACTGTTAGGAAATGGTAAGGGTATTTCGCTATAAAATTGGAAAATTTAATAGTAATTTAAATTTTTATTAGAAATACTTACCATTTCCTAACACTCAAATTTCCCTCCCACCTCCCCGCAAGTCATTCTTTTACTTGCAAAAAAAATGGTGAAGTAAACAATGTGGTCATGTGACCTAACTGGCGGGAGGACAGACTACTGTAACCCAATGGCTTGGTTAAGGTTGTTACATAACCTTAAAAATCGCATCTCTGTGTTGGCCATTGGGTTGGATGGCTCCAACAAATAGCTACTGTTAGGAAATGGTAAGTATTTCTAATAAAAATTTAAATTACTATTAAATTTTCCAATTTTTTTGAAGTTATGGCATCTTCAAAGAAAAAAAATAAGGTATTTAGCATGTAGTGATGTGGTTATTAATATTTTGCAGCTGATCAGTGTTCATATAATAAAAATCCCAATTTAAGGCACATTAAAAAATCCCACATTCTTCTTATTCCATTCTTGTAGCATTGTATGGATATGACTTTTCTTTTTTGGGAAAAAAGCTTTAATTAATTCAGCTTTTGTTTAGCAGCAGCAGTTGTTGATTTAGCTACTTATTCACATACACTATATAAATTGGTCAAATATATAGACTTGACTTCTTTTAGAAGATAAGATGACTGGAAAAAAACACTTTCACATAAACAGTTTCTCTTGTATAGTATTTTATGTATCTCCAGCTAATTGAAAATGAATGAGTTCTCTGTTTTTTCTCCTCCAACTCTGTACATGTATTTGCTGTTGTGTGATATCTATCTGGAGGCAGATTCACTCACCGATGCCCCACTGTGCTTTCTGTGTTAACATCTGTGTCTTACATAATGTGTCTGCACACTGAGTAAAAAGGTTGATAAGGGATATCAAGATGTATTCATATCTTTTCATTAAGGGATATGCCTACAGTAAATCTTTTTGAGGGGTAAACAGTTCAAACAAGGACATTTATCTTTAGGTTCATGGAAGAAGAGCCTTGTGGAAAGAATGCCTTTCTGTTTTGAGAGAATGGAAAAAGCCTTAATAATATGTAAAAACCTTGGGCTTTCATAATATTCAGATATAGTGTCATGTGTGAATTAAAAATGTTAACAATAACATCTGACAACATGACTTTGTGTATTTATATCCCCAGACGAAAGTCGGGGATATATTGGATTCAGGTCCGTCGCGCCGCCGCCGCCGTAGAAATTTCCTTGTGGACGCGATAACTCAAAAACAAATTAATATTTTTTTTTCAAACTTGGTGCACATGTTAAGGGTGCCCAAAGGAAGATCCCTATTTTAAGGTGACCTTAAACTCCCAGTAAAAAAGAACTTATGGCCACCTTAAGGTCAGAAATTGGACTTTTGGCCACTTAGAGCCCTGTAGGTCACAAACTATGATGCTCAGCTGGCTGAAATTTTACCTGACAACACATTAATATGTTCTTAGTACATGTGCCGAAAATCACGACTTTAAGTTGAGGAGAAAATTGTGTTTGAGGCCCATAAATACCCCCACTTAGGGATTTTTTGCTATACTTTTCACATATTTTGCCCTATAATTTGGAAGTGGTAATTCTGATGAGTCTCAAACTGCGCTAGGTATAACTTTGATATGTAATCCTTGTCTGTAGAAAATTTTAGGGCTGTAGGTTTACCCAAAGGGGTCGACTTAAGGTCTCAAAAGTGCCCACAGAGACCCAATTTATGCACTTTTTGCCACTTTCAAGCACTGTAGCTTTCAAACTATGTCTCTCATCTAAGTTAAATATCATCTGGGAATATATCTATGTGTTTTCTTATATGTGCCCCAACATTTAGGCCTTTAATAGACAGTTAACCTGTGTATCAGGACCATAAACACCCACCCGAGTGACCCTTATAAGACATTTTTCACATCTGTTTCCCTGTAACTTGGAAATGGTAAGTCTGAGAAGTTTCAAACTGTATTAGATATATATTCTGTGTGTAATCTTAGTATGTAACAGATTTTAAGTCTGAAGCTTTAATTTTGAAGGTCAAATTGAGGTCTCTAAAAGGCTCCCAAAGACCCAATATTTGGACTTTTTGCTACTTTTAAGCCCTGTGACTGTCAAACTATGTGACTGATAGAGCTCAAATCCTATCTGGGAAGATATTAGTATGTTATTTTTATATGTGCCAAAAATTAAGGCTTTAAGAAGACATTTAACCTGTGTATGAGGACCATAAATCTCCACCCGAGTGACCATTTTTAGACATTTTTCACATATTTTTCCCTGTAACTTGGAAATGGTAAGTCTAAGAAGTTTCAAACTGTATTAGATGCATATTCTATGTGTAATCTTAGTATGTGACAAATTTTAAGTCTGAAGCTTTAATTTGAAGGCCACATTTAGGTCTCTAGAAGGCCCCATAAAGACCCAGTATTTGGACTTTTTGCCAATTTTAAGGCCTGTGACTGTTAAACTATGTGACTGATGGAGCTGAAATCTCATCTGGGAATACATTATTATGTTCTTTTTACATGTGCCAAAAATCAAGGCTTCAAGTAGACATTTAACCTGTGTGTGAGGACCTTAAACACCCACCTGAGTGACCCTTTTAAGACATTTTTCACATATTTTGCTCTGTAACTTGGAAATGGTAAGTCTGAGAAGTTTCAAACTTTATTACATACATATTCTATGTGTAATCTTAGTATGTAACAAATTTTAAGTCTGAAGCTTTAATTTGAAAGGCACATCGAGATCTCTAAAAGGCCCACAGAGACCCAATATTTGGACTTTTTACCACCTTTAAGCCCTGTGACTGTTAAACTATGTCATTGATGGAGCTGAAATCCCATCTGGGAATGCATTATTATGTCCTTTTTACATATGCCGAAAATCAAGGTTTTTAGTAGACATTTAACCTGTGTATGAGGGCCATAGACACTCGCCCAAGTGCCTTTTTTGACATTTTTTCCGTATTTTGCCCTGTTATTTGGAAATGCTTAGTGTGACAAGTCTTAAACTGTATTACAAAAAATTTTTTTTGTTATGTATGTCCCCCAAAAAGTTTCAGATCTGTAGTTTAATTGCTAAGGTCTCTTTAACAATTGTAAAATGGCCACAGAAACCCAATTTATGGACATTATGCCACTTTAAAGCCCAGTAACTGTCAAACTATGTGGGTTATAGAGCTGAAATCTTTGAATTTTTAAAAGGAAATGCCTGTCTATTTAAATTTTGAATATTAATAATGTTATGGCTACCTTAGTCTTTTAAGAACTTATTTTGGTGTGTTATACCTCTGCTTGCTGAGTTTTTAACTTTTTAAAATGAAACTGGTTAAACATATTCAAGTAGACAAAATGGACAGATTAAGTGAGCTTTAAGTCCCAATATTAATGAAATTATATCCTTATGTAGTAAAACTAGGGGATTTTTAACCCTCAACTAGCCCAGTCCCTCTGGGACCTCCAGCTATATTGAGTGACACTAAATAAACAAAGGTATTTAATGATATCAGATGAGAAACAAAGAACTCAATGGGGTTGCAGATCTTGTGTAATAGTGAGAGAGGTGTGGAGAAGGGAGAGGGGTGAGGGTGGGAGGTGGTGGGCTTCATTACATATAACACAAAGGGGAGTCAGAACTGAGATTGTGTCACATATTTAGGTTGCATATATATGGACCACATATATAGGTATAGAGGAAATGAATAACTGAAAACAATTTGCAAATTCTAAAAATAATATAATAAAATAATAATATAAATAATTTTTTTTTAAATAATATTTTATTTGTGAACAAATATAGAAACAGATATGCGCTTTTGGGATTATGAATTTTACAATGGACATTGAATCATCAATCATTTAAATACTTTGAAGGAAGATTGAAAAGTATGATGAGTTGAGTTAAAAATAATATTTTATTTGTCAACAAATATAGAAACAGATATGCTCTTTTGGGATTATTATTTTAGAATGGACATTCAATCATCAATCATTTAAATACTTTGAAAATAGGTTTAGAGTTATCATTGCAGGAAGATTGAAAATATAATTTGAGTTATGTATTCGGCGTCTGGGGATACACCATCTTCCTTGGGAAGATATAAACAGAGTAGATTGATGTGCTGAAGTTCATATAATAATGGGTAATTATGTTTTAAAAAATTCCCGATCAAAACCTGTGGCGTGAGTGATGACCTGTCTGGGGATATGTTGGCGCCGAGTTGGCCCAATCTAGTTTTTTTTTACAATGGAACAATAAAGGATTTCACAAATAGGATTATCTTAAGCATATTTATCTTATAAAAATATTAAATAGCAATGAATTTTCCGAGGCATAAAATGCCTCAAAGAATGTCCCTATCTGTAGCCAGTTATAGTTTACTACAGTGTATCTTTATCATTATAAATCTGGGATTAAATATCTCTTGGAAAAAATTTACGATCCTAAATTTACAGCAAAAATGATATGTTCTTTTCATAGAATATACCACTGTACGAAACAAAATAAAGCTCACATTTTGCTTACAGTCTAATACTGCAACTGATACAGTTTTTTTAGATAATCCACTTTTCCATTTGATACAAAACACAGCCAAGTTTACCTTCTCCTTACAGTATCATACCACAACTACTACAGCTTTATTAACGCAAGTCTCCATCCGGGGCCACTCATTTTTGTTAGCAAAAACCTTTTTCTAGTTAATGTTGTTATCTTGCTACTAAATTGTCTTGCTTTGATACTTTGTCTTTACATATATTTTCTCTCTTTTAATGTTATTCACATTTCACTGTCTATTGTAAAAGTCTCCTGATTTTTGTAGTTTTACATACTCTGTATCTCATGGTGTCCAATGCTGTTTCCCCAGACTGAGATAAAGACATCTGTGGTGCTATTTTAAATATCTGAACTAATAATGTCAAGGTTAATTAATGTTTTTTTAACACAGACCATGGGCTTCCTTTGGCTTACATTACATAGTTGGAGCAGTTACAAGTTGAAGTATTGATAAAAGGAGCTTAGGAAGTGATTAATGATTTGATTAAACCTGGTGAATTTCATGTACTTACATTTATTCCAAGTATGTGTTGTAATCATTGTTTGCTTCCAGCTTTATGTCCTGAAAAATATATGGATACAGTATCAACTTACAGGTGTTTTGTTAATGCTAGTCTTTGCTAGATTGCTTTTACTAGTTTACTTTGAAGTTTTTAATTGAAAGCCTTGCATTATGATTGATGTGAAAAACCGGTTCATCTTGGTAGAAATTTATGTAGATAAGGCTAATTTGGGCATTGAAACAGATATTATTTCATATTTTACACAAACACACACTGTAAGAACAAGTAGTTGCCTCATTCTTCCATAAAATTTTATTCTGGTATTATTTGTGAGTATTTCTTATCAAAGTACAACATTGTGGCATTCACTTAAAAAGTACCAAGTTACAATTTTTTTAATAAATGTAATAAAGTCTTGTTAGTCTTTTTCCTTCGTTGTATTTATGAATTTTTTTTAAAAATTTTCCTGAGGTTGCACATACCGCTTCAAGGAAACAAACATTTGAGGCATAACGTTTAAGTTATATTGTGCTGTGCTTAACAGTTATTGAACAGTCTGCATACAATAGGGATTTAGCTTAATAAGTATCATTGACACATTTGTGATTCTAGCTTAATAGGTTAAGTAAAGGACTAGTTCTACAACATTCTTCTGGATGTACTTCTTGATAAATGTTGGAAAACCCAGGAAGATGTAAAAGGAAGATTTATCTGTGAAATGTCAATTCTTTTTTCAGTATGAACTGCTGTTCTGTGTTGAAGAAGAAAGTGATCCAGCAGTCATGGTAGTTAGGAGTTTATTAGAAAAGTACCCGAGTGCAGATGCCAGACTATTCACAGGTGATGCTTTTGATTACTCAGTTGATGATCCTGTTAAAGGCATATTCCAGGCCTGCAGATGGTCCCTAAAATGACCACACATGTTTGTAATTGTCTTGACTATATTTTTTGTAGATTTATGTATAGTTACTTGTCTCAATATAATGTTTAATTCGAGTATGCTGAATTTGAATTATTTTAGTAGTTAACAACTTAACAAGTTGAGAAATTTGGGCATTGGTTTGTGTTTCTAAAACCTCACAAGAGCTCTCTGATTGACCATATCGAATGTCAAAGTTGGGATTTTTACATCCTGTTCAATAGCCAGGGTCATATTGGGACAGGTTCTCAACATTACCACTTGTTGGACTCTAACCACAAAGAGGTAACAGCCTGTGATTAGATGCCGAACTTGCTAACCACTAGGTTACCGAGGACCTCTGATTCACCATATCATCCACATTCATAAGACATATCTTCTTACGGGACAAGATCACCCATCTCATCGTTACAGGGAGACTTGTCATTAATGAAAAGAGTGAGCAAGATATATCCTACAACCGAGAAAAGACAAGACAAGTTTCCCCCCTTTAGATGTTGGAGGCATGGATTAACCTCGCTGACCAATGCCTAGGCATATTGGACAAATATGGCTTAGCTTGGACTAGATAAATAAAACAACAGGAGTTGTATGACCGATTATATGACCAATGTCTAAGCAGACTGGTTGGTCTTGTGTTCACATTATCCATCTTGTATTAACACAGAGTTACTCTCATGTCCTGGTTATATTATTTTGACATATTTTCACAGACTGATGCAGTGCAAAAACTGTTACCAGTTTTATCAGGTATATAGTTGAGGCATGTTGGGAAGTTATTACATTAATCTACTCAATGGAATAAGAAGAGCAGATAAAACTACTCCAGTGTGGGAGATCTTCTCAGTCTATCATTCAACTGAAGCGTGACTACTCAATTGTGTTTTTGTTGTTATTATTTTTATTATGTGTGGGATACCGGTGCGATCATCAGTGAATTACACCTGGTTTGTGTATTGTCTGGTTTTTTATGAATCAAATGATCTAACTTTAACACACAATATCCTTTGATGTTGTCCATATAAAAGTAAAATAATTATTTATCTTTGACCCAGACTGAGGATAAACATGTTACTTTTTTCTGGAGACTTATTTGTTTATGTCCACAACTTATCAGACTCTACTTGGAGTTCAAGTGGTTGACTGCAAATAAAATGAGTGTTGTGTGGCATTTTGACAATGGTTGACCTTGGGTTCTTTTGGAAATAATACGACTGTTCCAATTTGGAGACTTATCACAAAACCCACTTTTAGTACAATTCAGGAGTCAAATTTGATAGGTTGCTTTAGCAGGTCCTAATTAAAAGGACAGGCAAACAGACAAACCATAAGATTTATGAGTAGTAAAAAGATCAGTCATTTTGCCAAAAAGATAGATCATACAACTCGTGTTTCCAACTGCGACAGTTCATAAAGATAAGTCACTATCCAAATCTTTTATCACTCTTGTGTTGTAATCGATGGATTCCTACAACCAGTCTTTGCTTTTCACAACTTCACTCATCTCCATCTTTACAAAAGTGTGTACAAGATAGTCATAGTAAAGATTAAACATCTTGCCCCTAAGATTCATCGTAACTGTCCAAAGACCAAAAATGGGCTAAAAAATCAGCCATGAGTGTTTTGAACAGAAATGCTCACGCCAAAAGTTTTCAGCAGGGTTAGTACAAATAGATATTTCTTTTCAAAAGCTTTTCATTTGGAAGGAAACATGTTACACATTTGAGATGAGCACCAACAATTTCTGTGACTGTACTCACAAATGAAAAGTGTAGTCATACAACCAATGAGATTACCCTTTGTTTGGGTGTTTTGGTGGCTGACTCACAACAGTGGAGCAGGGGTTTAACAATTGCCAGCAATGATGTTTATAATCCGTAATCCAAAGTAACATCTTTAATCTGTTGTAAATGCCTTGGCAAGGTAATACTTATAAGTTGAGTTACAGAAAATAATAGTTGAGTATTCTGCAATTTAGATTTTCACTCTTGAGTGATCTTAGTGTGGTGCTGGGCTGTAGGCACTGGGCAAGTTTTTATTAAGAGAGGAGTCATTCATAACATTCTCCACATGTGTAGATGAAAGGTGAGTAAGAAATGCTTGATTCACTGAAGAGCCTGAGAAACTTTTCCTGGCTGAACTCACTAAAAACTAATGTTATTGTGGAGTAGTCCATATTATTGCACTGTGTACAGCATTCTAGTTCAAAATACTTCTTATTACTGAAATTTACTGTATTATTTATGTTAAATATTTTGTTCACATGCGATTTTCTCTTGCTAGTGGAAACCAGTCCAGTCAAGTTGTGCTTTTATCTTCCAAAAATATTGTATAGACAAATTTACCATATAAGTTGTACATTTCTTTGTAGTACAAAAGTACCACATTTATTTGATTATATTTCAGGTGCTAAACGAGTGGGAATTAACCCTAAAATTAACAACATGATGCAGGGCTATGAGGCTGCTGCCTATGACCACATACTCATATCAGACTGTTCTGTGAAAAGTAAGTAACCATATTCAATATTGATATGTGCAATCTTTCAGGGATTTCCCTATGTTTTGATACAGTATTCATGTATTTTTCTCAAAAGGTTTGGTAAGTGAGAAGCATGGCATGTATTCCTTATAAGTTATTACAATGTGAATCCAGTTTTATTAAAAAAAGCTGTGTTAATATATTATGTTAAAATTGCTTAAAATACACAGTTGCAGTTGGTTAGTTGTAATGTGTTCATTACTAAAATGAAATACATAAACAAATAAAAGTCTCAAAATAGCACCAACTTAATAGGAAAACTTTCCTGAATAACAAATACAGAAAATATATATCATGAATAGAGATGACAATATTATGCGAGTGCATAGCATGAGTATTATATTGTTAACCTTAATGAGTAATATATTTTTTTCTTTATATGTCTAATAAAGAGTGTTTAACTTTTATTATCCACCATTTTGTATGATTTATTAGTTAAATATATCCATATTTAAAGAGAGGATGTTAAAAAGGTTGTCATATATGCAGGGGCACCAGCGGAATATAAAAACTTCAATTTTTAATTTGCAATACCTTAGTTATTGTATCCACTGGATAGCATCCGGTGGATACTATGGATTTCGCTTTGTTACGCCCACGCCCACGCCGCAGTGTGTAGAGAGATCTCACCGTTACCGCTCTAACGAAAAAAAATATTATAGCTAGCCTTCTCAAATTTGCAGGATATATTGATGACCCTAAAATCTTGCCTGGGAATATTTTTGGCCTCATTTTGAAAAACAAGATGGCCGCCACGGGCGTTTTTTCGACTTTTAGCAAGGACTTTTGTTGGCCCTCTAGAGCAAAGGGTATTATAGGTAGAGATCTCCAATTCGCAGCGTATGTTCCTCATTACAAAATCTTGACTGGGAATATTTTTGGCCTCATTTTGAAAAACAAGATGACCACCACGGGCGTTTCTTTGTCAGTCATAAAAAGTCTTATATCTCCCTTATTATTGGTCCTAGAGTTTTGGGATGGGTAAACCAACCTATAGGAAATCATGGGCTGGGAATCATTTGATGTGGTCTGATTTGACCTTGGACCTCTCCTTCAAGGTCAAATGAGGATAGGCAAACTTAAAAGTGCCTATAACTCGCTTGTTATTGGTTCTAGAGGTTTTGGATGGCAAAATAAACCTATAGGAAATCATGGGCTGAGAATCTTTTGGTGTGGTCAGATTTGACCTTGGATCCCTCCTTCAAGGTCAAATGAAAATAGCCAAACTTAAAAGTGCTGATAACTTGCTTATTATTGGCCGTACAGGTTTGGGATGGTAAACCAACCTACAGGAAAACATGGGCTGGGAATCTTCTGGTGTGGTCAGATTTGACCTTGGACCCCTCCTTCAAGGTCAATCGAGGGTAGCCAAACTTAAAAGTGCTTATAACTCTCTTATTTTTGGTCCTAGAGGTTTGGGATGGTAAACCTATCTATAGGAAATCATGGGCCGAGAATCTTTTGGTGTGGTCAGATTTGACCTAGTACCCCTCCTTCAAGGTTAAGCGAGGATAGCCAAACATAAAAGTGCTAATAACTCACTTATTATTGGTCCTAGAACTTTGTAATGTGAACCAGCCTATAGGAAATCATGGGTCAAGAATCTTTTGATGTGGTCAGATTTGACCTTGGGCCCCTCCTTCAAGGTCAAACAACAATAGCCACACTTAAAAGTGCTGATAACTTGCTTATTATTAGTTCTAGAGGTTTGCAATATGAAACCAACTTATAGGAGGTCATAGGCTGGGAATCTTCTGATGTTTTCATATTTGACCTTGGGCCCCTCTTTCAAGGTCAAACGATGGTTCACTGGCTTTGGTGAGTTGTCTTTTCAGTGGATACAAATTTGCATCAGTTCTCCAATGTGTAGGTCTAGTTTCTGGATGGCTTTTTATGCAACAAAATCTAGCAGAATCACTGTAAAAAGACTCTTTTAATGATATATAGTATATTTCTAGGTTATATAGTTTCTGAGATATTAATAAGAAATCGGCACTTGTTGATGCTTAATAGGAAAACGTCCCGAATGACATATACAGAAAAAATATATCACGAATGAAGATAGCAATATTATACGAGTGCGTAGCACGAGTATTATATTGTTAATCTTCATGAGTGATATATTTTTTCTGTATATGTCTGATGAGGGGTGTTTTACTTTTATTATCCACCGTTTTGTGCGATTTATGGGTCAAATAATATGAATAGTTTATGAGAAAACGTGAAACAGACTGTCAAAAAGCATGAGCAACACTGAATATAAAACTTCAATCTTTAACTCGCAATAGCTCAGTTATTTCTGCATGGATTTTTATGCAACATACATCAGCAGAAGCGCTACAATAACACCTTTCTAATGACATATTATACATATTTGTAAGTTGCATACTTTCCGAGATATTGTTGAAAAACCGGAAGTTCTTCACACTCATCCATAGTACCGGGGCGCCGGTGTATACAAAAAAAATACATCCCGGTCTGTATTTCCCCGTATTTAGGGCAAATACGTCGCGTGGTGGATAATAAATTATCAGAGGTAAGGAGGTGCCACTGTGTACAAAAAATATATCAGGCTCTATATATTCCTGTATATAGGATATATGTGGCATGTGGTGGATAATAAATTTTTTTATAGTTTACATTTCCATCCTATTTTTTGTCGAAAGAGCAAAGAAAACTAGGACAAATCCTGAATTCGATTGAACGGAAGACCAGCCTTTAAATCATTAAAATTTGACTCATTTGTTTCATCTTGTTCAAAATTTTCACTATGACAGTTTAAATACAACACTCCTGAAGGTCTATAAGGGTCTCAAATAGCGGAGTTGTTATGTCATTTTTCAAAAATATTCATATTTTTCTTAGTAATCTATTGCAACAGTGGAAAATTCTGATAGTTATACTATCCCAATATTATAGGCCCAGCTGTTAAAAAAGATATAAAACAAGAGTTTGGCTGAAAACAGCAAAGGTCATTAATTTGGAGATGTTTTGTATAATATTTCTCCTTGTGCATGTTCCATAATTGGTTTGTGCATGTTTGCAAGATTTCTATAAACTAGTACATATCTGTTAATTTTCATATTAATTGTTTCTTAATGCAAAAGTTTACAATAATTTCAGTGATAATTTATACATGTAACTTGTCAGTTATATATTGTTAAATATCATTGGGCTTCCACCTTTAGTATATTTTAAATCCTTGTGTAAAATTTTGTCTTTTGTTTGATGTTAATGTGTATTTTCAGTTCACTAATAAATATTGCCCAGCTTGAATTCGGTGCTTAGAATGACACAACTCAAGTTTTACCCCACTTTTTCAGTGGGTATTGTTTTCACACATGGCGCCCAGCTAGGTAGGCAGGTTGGTGGGTGGTAGGAAAAATCTTGTCCAGGCTGCTGCTGAATCTCAGAAACTGTAAGGTGTAGGATGTTAATACTTGGTGGGAACATTGGTTTGGGGGATGTAGGTTTACAATGTCATTGTGTAACCTCAATTTGACCTTAACCTTGCTATAGTGACCTTGGCCTTTCAAAGTTGGTCCAGGCTATATCTCAAAAACCGTAAGGTGTTGGAAGTTAAAGTATCTGGTAGGGAAATTGGTTGGGGGTGTAGATTTGAAATGTCATGGTATGACCTCAATTTGACCTTTGACCTTGCCATAGTGACCCTGAACTTTAAAATCTTGTGTTGGCTATATCTCGGGCACCGTAAGGTGTAGAAAAGTGACACTTGATAGACATTGGTTGGGGAGGGGTGGGTGGGGGCGTGCAATACTAATTCCCCAGGCTATGGGGTATGGACATCTCTGAGGCTATTTTTTTGTTTTACATACATATGTTAATAATACTTTAGGAATATTAATGCCTAGGCTCTATTTTGGACTTACACAGTAATAATCAGAATATAAATGTAGAATTTAATTTGGAAATATCATATAAAGTCTCTCATTTGACAAAAGCATAAAGATGGAGCTGTTTTGAAATGATTGGTGGTGTAAAGTGTTTTCCAGTCAGTCTTTTTCTTTTCACTTAATTGCAAAATGGCATAAAACTATGTACCCCTTTTTTTGGACTTGATTATTCATTTGTTATTTCATCCATGATAAATTAATTCCTTAATTCCACGATATCTTGTAGTCATCATTAATTTATTATTTACTCACTGGAAGTCTAAATTTTCCATGTTTATATATCTTACATAAAAATCCATTTTCATGCGTTAAACTATCTTTTACTGTCAGATTTGGATTGAGCGAAAATTTATGAAAATACTTATAACCTTAGAATTTCATATTTATTTATTGCTGATAGAAATTGGATTTACATACTTGAGAAAACTTAACATAAATAGGTTTGACTGGTTATCCGTAATCTAATAACAGGTGGAGAAAATTACGTTACAGAGTGGTAGCTTGTATCATCTTTTGTTTTATGCTTGTTTTCCTGGCTCATTTTATAGACTACTGTTTATTTTGTACTGTGTATACTTATGTTAAGCCTGGTGCATGCTCCAATGAAGAGGTAATGTATATGTATTTAACTTTTCTAGTGTTTCTTTTAAATGCTAAACTGTCTGATTCTCTATCTCCTTAATACTGTTGTAATTTAATTTTCTTTGTCCTAAAACACTGTTGTTTGAGTGTTCCTAATTTGTTTAAAGTCACAGAGTTGTAAGATATGTGGGTGAAAGCAGTTTGGTGGTGGGAAATGTAGAAAAAAATCCATGTCTTTGGATGAGATCCATTTTACTAAACCAAAAGCTAAAAGGCTTTGTTTCCCAACTTTGAGTGCTGTTACAGTGTTCATGTCCTATGAATGATTATGCACTACAAAATGCCCGCTTTCTCAGAATCACCACACAAATAAATTTCTGCAGTTTCTTGATAACAAAAGGCAGGTTTACATAGGTATTTGGAACAGCATTTTTGTTTTGTTGAACTAATGATTTTTATATAAAAAAAAATAAATGTGTAAAAAAATCACTCAGTGATTCCTACACAAGATGTTGAACTTGAAATGGATATAAAGTTATAAGTAAATGATAAATACCATTTTTCATAGTATAATGAAGAGTAGGAGAATGCAATTTCATTGAGATGGCTCTATGGTCAGTATGGTGTATAAATTTAAGCAGAAAAGGTCACTTGAGGTTTTCTCAAACTGAATTATATTGTAGCCTGATACTTATGATAAAATCATGCTTTCCATAAATATCCTGAAACCAGATGTCCATATTGAAATTATAATAATCATATTATAATAATATCACATCACTGGTTTAAAGCTTTGACCAGTTTACATTTTCAGAAACTGGTTTCAAGTCCTATTCAACCCCATCTCCAATATATACTGTTTCCCGATCAGAGTTGATTATTATTGATTATTGCTGGATGCTTGTTTGTATTCATGGGAGAGGGGAGAGAGAGTGGGGCCGCCGGCTCCCGCTTTTATTGCTTATAGCTCGGTAACCAGTGGGTGGATTCTCTTCCGATTTAGCACATGTATGCAGTAGCTCTTGGAAAAATTTCTGACATTTCAACCAATCAGAGAATTGACATGACCAAAAATATGTTTGCTTGTCTGGATGAGAACTTAAAAAACATTTCACCTATTCACATGACATTTGGCAAGTAGGTTTGTTTTATAGATGTTTGGTAATCATTTTTTGCCCAAAATCGCTTTCCTGCCATTTTAAATTTCTGCGTAAACGGCAAAAAGGCATTTATCTCGGAAACAGTGCGAGATAGAGCGTTTTCGAGGAAATTTTTGAACCCCAGGATATATGCAGTCATCTGCCAAATTTTGCCAAAGACTTTTCCTGCTATTTTTGATGGCCATCTTGAATTTCTGTATAAAACTCAAAAACACATTTATCAAGGAAATGGTGCGAGGTAGAGCGATTCCTGTGAATTTTTTTACCTCCAGGGTATGCTCAGTCATGTGCCAGTTTTTGCCAAAAATCGTTTTTCCCGTTATTTTTGGTGGCCATCATGAATTTCTGTGTTAAATGCAAAAACGCATTTATCTCAGAAACAGAACAAGATAAAGTGATTTCAACAAAAATTTTTACCTCTGGGTATCCGCGGAGTGCATCTGCCAGTTTTTGCCAAAAATCATATTCCCGCCATTTTTGGCGGCCATCTTGAATTTCTGCTTAAACCGCAGAAACACATTCGTAGAGTCTTCTGCCAATTTTTGCTAAAGATCGTTTTCCTGCCATTTTTGGCGGACATCTTGAATTCCTACATCAAATGCATTTATCTCAGAAATGATGCGAGATAAAGCAATTTCAACAAAATTTTTTACCTCCAGTGTATCCGCAGAGTCATCTGGTATTTTTTCCAAAAAAAGTTATCCTGCCTTTTTAGGCGGCCATCTTGAAATTCTGCGTAAAACATATTTATCTCGGAAATGGTGCGAGAGCAATTTCAAGTAAAATTATGACTCCCAGGGTACAGCAAGGTCATCTGCCACTCTTTGCGAGAAATTGTTTTCCCGCCACTTTTTGCGGCTATTCTTACAGGTAGGTTGAATTTTTGCATAAATGGAAAAACATATTAAATAGAGGAAGATAGTCATTTTGACGAAATCATTAATGCTCATTGGTACGCTTTGTTTTTGCTGTGCAAAAACAATTTCTATTTCTCTTATGAAGCAATACTCTAGTTCACATTAGTTTTTTTCAGTTGCGCCTTAAAGTCTGTCAATTGATGGGGCTTAAGCGCTGTAAAAGTAGATTAGATTAGTTATAGCCGTTACTGTAAGCCAATATTTCTTGTATTGAAACAGGGCTTAAAATAGTGGCAACTAGTATTTTACGTGGTCTGTCTCTTCAGGCACAATTTCTTTGGTGTGTGTGTTCTTTGTGTTGACTTTATCACTAAGAAATAACTAAACTAACTTTCTTATTTTTATCAAATATTTAGTCAATTTTCCAGTGTTTTTGTTACAATATATTGGAAATATCTGACTTTTTATTTGAGGAAAGTATCTTAACTTATCCTTAATTGCAAGGGCACTTAGGGCAGTGTTCTTTTCAAGTGACCAACTTGTTACTGTTGTCTTTTATTGGTAATCTGGTGAATTTTCATTCCTATTTCTCTATATAAAAGATGTATTTCTGCTGCAAGACCAAGAATTACCTAGGGTCTCATTTATACATATTAAAACCCCATTTTTTTGCCACCTTTAAATTTTTTTTGCCATTTTTCAACCTTACTTATGTGGTCGTTGAAATTCTTTTCTGTCTAGAAATGGTTTGTTACAACTCTCTGTTCATCTGTTTACAGCCCTTCAAAGTGAGATACCTATATTTTGTGGCTAAAAATTGTTACACTTACTTGACATTTTCTCTCTATCTCGGTGAAGAATTTTTATGATATATTTTATTAAGTGCAAGCTCTAGTGAGGCTCGCTCTTCTAGAGATCACCTTTTTATGTCAGCTGACTTGTCAGTCAGCTGACATTATGTCATCACTCTGCGGCGTGGGCGTACGCGTCCGCGTGAACAACTTCTTCTCCAAAACTACAAGGCCTAGAGACATGCTGTTTTTTTTAAAAGATACCTTATCTATCGAGGATGAAAAATTGTTCAAGGCATGCAAATCTGTCTGTTCGTCTGTTTGCTAGAGACATTACAAGGGGGGTACCCCCACCAAAAGTGTGAAAATTTCAACTTTTTATCACAATTTTCTCAGTGACTATTGCAGGGATTTCTCTCATATCTTGCATATATGTACTAGGCCAGAGGTAGATTCTCTTGTGTGAGTATGAGACCTGGATCTGTCTTACTTTTTTTTAAATAAATTTTTTTAATAATTTTTAATGCATTAAAATTCATGAAATCATGCACTAAATCACTTATAACTTCAAAAGTGTTGCATTTACAGCATTTTGTGAAAATATGTTGTTCAGCTACTTTTTTCATAGCTACAATATGGTGAGTAAGTTGGGTGTCTGTCTCAATAGCTAAGTGAGTAATAGCTACTTTTGGGCTTTTCAGTAACTTCCATTATGAGTAAAATCACTTGTAACTTAAAAACTATTGGATTTAGAGAATTTCGTATAAATATGTTATTCAGCTACTTTTGGGCCAGCTATAACATAGTAAAATTTCAGACCTGTAGCTCATGGCATAGCTGAGTAATAGCTACTTATAGGTTATCACTGTTGAGTAAATCACTTATAACTTGAAAACTATTGCATTTAGAGAATTTCGTATAAATATGTTATTCAGATACTTTTGGGCCAGCTATAACATAGTGAAATTTCAGACCTGTAGCTCATGGCATAGCTGAGTAATAGCTACTTTTAGGTTATCACTGTTGAGTAAATCGCTTATAACTTGAAAACTATTGCATTTAGAGAATTTCGTATAAATATGTTAGTCAGCTACTTTTGGGTCAGCTATAACATAGTAAAATTTCAGACCTGTAGCTCATGGCATAGCTGAGTAATAGCTACTTTTAGGTTATCACTGTTGAGTAAATCACTTATAACTTGAAAAGTGTTGCATTTAGAGCATTTTGTTAAAATATATTATTCAGCTACTTTTTTCATAGCTACAATATGGTAAGTTGGGTGTCTGTCTCAATAGCTAAGTGAGTAATAGCTACTTTTGGGCTTTTCAGTAACTTCCATCATGAGTAAAATCACTTGTAACTTAAAAACTATTGCATTTAGAGAATTTCGTATAAATATGTTATTCAGCTACTTTTGGGCCAGCTATAACATAGTAAAATTTCAGACCTGTAGCTCATGGCATAGCTGAGTAATAGCTACTTTTAGGTTATCACTGTTGACTAAATCACTTATAACTTGAAAACTATTGCATTTAGAGTATTTTGTTTCAATATGTTATTCACCTATTTTGGGGTCAGCTATAACATAGTGAAGTTTCAGACCTGTGGCTCATTTCATAGCTGAGTAATAGCTACTTTGAAGTTCTCACTGTTGAGTAAATCAGTTATAATTGGAAAACTATTGCATTTACAGAAATTTGTGCAAATATGTTATTCAGCTACTTTTGGGTCAGCTATAACATAGTGAAATTATAGACCTATAGCTCATGGCACAACTGAGCAATAGCTATTCTCAGGTATTGACTGTTGAGTAAATCAGCTGTAACTTGAAAAATATTGCATTTGGAGTATTTTGTTAAAATATATTGTTCACCTACTTTTGGGTCAGCTATAACATAGTGAAATTACAGACCTATAGCTCATGGTATAGCGGAGCAATAGCTATTTTGAGCTTCTCACTATTGAGTAAATCAGTTGTAGCTTGAAAACTATTGCATTTACAGTAGTTTGCTTAAATATGTTGTTCACCTACTTTTGGGTTAGCTATAACATAGTAAAATTTCAGACATGTAGCTCATTGCATAGCTGAGTAATAGTTCCTTTGAGGTTCTCACTGTTGAGTAAATCAGTTGTAACTTGAAAACTATTACATTTAGAGTAATTTGTTAAATATGTTATTCACAGAATTTTTGGTCAGCTATAACATAGTGAAATTGCAGACCTCTATGTCATGGCATAGCTGAGCAATAGCTACTTTCAGGTTCTCACTGTTGAGTAAATCATTGTATCCACTGGATAGCCGCAGTGTGTAGAGAGAGATTTCACCATTACTGCTCTGATGAAAAAAAATATTATAGCTAGCTTTCTTAAGTTTGCAGTATATATTAATAACCATAAAATGTTGTCTGGGAATATTTTTGGCCTCATTTTGAGAAACAAGATGGCCGCCACAGGTGTTTTTTGTCAGTCATGAAAAGTGCTTATATCTCCCTTATTGTTGATCCTAGAGGTTTGGGATGATAAACCCTCCTTCAAGGTCAAATGAGGATAGCGAAAATTGAAAGTGCCTACAACTCGCTTATTATTGGTGACAGAGATTTGGGATGGTTTACCATCCCATAGGAAATCATTGGCTCGGAATCTTTTGGTATTGTCAGATTTGACCTTTGAACCCCTCCTTCAAGGTCAAATGAGGACAGCCAAGCTTAAAAGTGCTTATAACTCATTTATAATTGGTCCTAGAGGTTTGGAATGGTAAACCATAGGAAATCATGGGCTGGGAATGTATTTGTGTGGTTAGATTTGACCTTGGACCCCTTCTTCAAGGTCGAACGAGGATATTGCATTTGTAGTATTTCTTTAAATATGTTTTAACCTATTTTTTACACTTAAACAATTACCTTGTTATTTTCCTTCATAATACCATTTACAGGGCACAACTTTTTTATCCTTTTCTTCTGTCAGCTTCGGAATTTCTTTCGAACTTGCTGTTCAGTTACCATTTACTGTATTTCTGTACAGCCCTTTTCCTGATAATTATTCTGTCCTCTAATCACCTTCACAAATCAAAAACACTCAGTCAGCTGACACAGTGCCCGTTCACGGGCACTCTCCTCTTGTTTAGTGTGTCTCCGGACTTTCATGAAAATTGGCATAGTGGGATGATTACCCATCTCCTCAAGAAGTTAAGCAGCAATAGGATACGTTAGTACTTGGATGGGTGACCATTTCATTGCACTACTCGTGTCCTGATGGTTTTGCAGCTCACACTAGTAGACTGAAACCCCTCCCAGCCTTGTTTATATATGCTATTCCATTACCATTCAAGCCCTTGTAAAGGGGCCATGGTGGCGCAGCGTTAACACACTCTGTACATTTACAGTACACAACCTTGACCAACTGTGTGTACTGGTTTCCTCTGCCAACAAAACTATCCATCATGATATGACCTATACAGAGTTGAAAGCGACATAAAAACCCAAATAAATAAATTGATGCCTTGTAAGTTATGGCCCTGTCACACCTTTCCTTACAGTTGTATCTGTATGTATTTGCTTTCCTTTGACATACTTGCTCTTATGGTTCAAAGAAGAGAACTCTGTATCTGGTTAGTAAATGTTGAAGAATGCGCTTTCCTGAATATTCATCTCCAGTACATATACTAGTAATCCTACACAGCTCCTGAAGATCATGAGAGGTATTTCAGACACTTAAAACAGTGGACCTAAACACCAAACATTTTTCAAGCTTTGTCAAATATTAATAAAAATATGTGCCCCCAATACAAATTTAATAATATTGGCCTACCCAAAGACGAAGTAGATTGAATCAGAACTGAAAGAAGACGAGTCCATTTGGTTGCAGCTTGTAACTCCAGTAAAGAAAGCTCTAAATAGGTATTACATCCTGGAGAATTTTATGAACATAAATATGTAGCACATTTAGCACATTCATGATTTTTGCTCATATATGCAAGCAGTTTAAGAAATATCAGCTGATACAAAGCCTAGAGGGTAGTCTTAATTTATGGGAAAGAAGTGATGCCAGCAAATTTAATACATAGATGATGTTGGGATTTGGATACCATATTTTTTCAGCTGTCACTGTATTTACATGTGTTACTTTTGCACAGTCAGAATAATGTTTAAGGTGCCTGTTCACTCTTCTTTTTGTGTGAATCTGTTGTTAATCAGTTATTTTGTAAATAAATTAAAATATTCAGAATCTAGTTAAGCGGCCCGTCAGGGGCGCTTATTTGTTTTCACGTAAGTTCGACTGATCGCCGCCAGATTATGGTCTCCCTTGAATAACTTCTTGGGCTTTCAAATTTTTCTTTCCTTATCTTTCTTTAAAACTATAGGGGCGGGAAAAATTTTTGGGATACTTTGCGGAGACCTTAAGCTTTACTTAAGGTAACCTTAAGCATTTCTCAAAAACACCCTGTCATCGCGTTTCAGAAAGAAACCACACACCTGTGCTATAAAATTTATCAGGCCCATGTTACCCCCATCCTCAAAAAATCATCCTTAGACAAAGAAATCTTCAAAAACTATAGGCCTGTCTCCAATCTGAACTTCATTTCAAAGATACTTGAAAGGGTAGTGGCAGTCCAGCTACAAACTCACCTCGACGAAGCTGGCCTTATGACTGCCTTCCAATCGGCATATAGAAAACACCATTCAACCGAAAGTGCTCTCCTTAATATTCACAATGACATTCTCCTCAATATGGCCAAAGGGTCTGTTACAGCCCTTACCCTTTTGGATCTATCAGCTGCGTTCGATACCATTGACCACACCATTCTCCTGGACAGACTTAAAGTTTACTATGGTATCAGTGAACTAGCACTTGGCTGGTTCAAATCATACCTGTCAGGAAGGACACACTCGGTCAAGGTAGGTAACACACTGTCTCATCCTGCTTCGCTCCAGTATGGGATCCCCCAGGGCTCCGTCCTTGGTCCAATTCTTTTTTCCCTGTACACTAACCCAATTAGCTCAATTATTCACTCGCACAGTAGTATAAACCACCATTTCTACGCTGACGACACTCAGCTATACATAACACTAACACCAACTAATTTCTCTTGCTCTATACGAAAACTAAAAAACTGCCTAAGCGACATTCAAAATTTCATGTCTGCAAACAAATTAAAACTCAATCCTGAGAAAACTGAGTTTATTCTGATAGGCTCCAAAAATAACTGTAAACAACTCCTTCCTCACTTTCCGATCAACATTCTTGGCAATCAGGTCTCACCAGCGCAAAGTGTTAGGAACCTCGGAGTGGTGTTCGACTCCAATTTCTCATTCTCAGACCATGAGTCACAGGTCATAAAGTCCCCCAGAGTTCATGCGAGAGACCTCTATAGAATTCGTCCCCTTCTAGACCTTAACACATCAGTTCTTTTAGCAAATACTCTGGTGAGCAGCAGACTGGACTACTGCAATTCCTTATTCTTATCGCTTACAGATTTTGAGTTAAGAAGATTGCAGTTAGTCCAAAACTCACTCTGTGTGGTTGTCACCTGGTCCACGAAATACTCTCAAATTACCCCTCAACTGAAAAAACTCCATTGGCTCCCTATCAAATATAGGATACAATTCAAAATTGGTCTCATTACATACAAAATTCTCAACCAGGGTCAACCAGTTTACCTAAGAGAATTAATTCATCCCTACACCTCTTCCAGGAATACAAGGCGAAGTACCCCAAAACTCGAGTTCCTTCACACCCCCACTTTCGACCGTAAGCTTCATAAATCAGTCAAACTTTTCTCCCATTCTTTCAGTCACTATGCCCCGGTTCTTTGGAACTCCTTCCCCTTCCAAATAAGAAATAGCCCCTCTGTCGCATCTTTCAGGAAACACCTCAAAACCCACCTCTTTAATTCCAGTTTCCCAACTTAGTTTCCTTCCCTCTTGGTCACACCCACAACGCCGGATTACTGACCTTGAATGCCCCGTGACTTTCCTTATGATAATGATTTTGTTAAGTCAGCGCACTGAGTTCCCCTTTGTGGGGAAGCTATTGCGCCTGCAGAGCAGTAGATTAGATTAGGTACATTCTAGACCTAAATCCGCAGGTCGGAAAGGATTTTCTGATCAATCGGACCATAGATGCCTGAATGGGAGGCGTTTTATTTTCGTAATTATATCCCCAGACGAAAGTCGGGGATATATTGGATTCAGGTCCGTCGCGCCACCGCCGCCGTAGAAATTTCCTTGTGGACGCGATAACTCAAAAACGGATTAATATTTTTTTTTCAAACTTGGTACACATGTTAAGGATGCCCAAAGGAAGATCCCTATTTTAAGGTGACCTTAAACTCCCAATAATAAAGAACTTATGGCCACCTTAAGGTCAGAAATTGCACTTTTGGCCACTTAGAGCCCTCTAGGTCACAAACTATGAGGCTTATCTGCCTCAAATTTTACCTGAGAACATATTAATATATTCTTAGTACATGTGCCGAAAATCAAGACTTTAAGTTGAGGAGAAAATTGTCTTTGAGGCCCATAAAGACCCCACTTAGGACTTTTTTTCCTATATTTTTAACTTATTTTGCCCTATAATTTGGAAGTGGTAACTCTGATGAGTCTCAAACTGCACTAGATGTAACTCTTATATGTAATCCTTGTCTGTGAAAAATTTAAAGGCTGTAGGTTTACCTGTTAGGCCAACTTAAGATCTCAAAATTGCCCACAGAGACCCAATTTATGGACTTTTTGCCATCTTCAAGCACTGTAGCTTTCAAACTATGTCTCTCATCTAAGTGAAATATCATCTGAGAATATATCAATATGTTTTTCTTGTATGTACTCCAAAATTTAGGCCTTTAATAGACATTTAACCCATGTATGAGGACCATAAACACCCACCCGAGTGACCCTTTTAAGACATTTTTCACATATTTTGCTCTGTAACTTGGAAATGGTAAGTCTGAGAAGTTTCAAACTGTATTAGATATATATTCTATGTGTAATGTTAGTATGTAACAGATTTTAAGTCTGAAGCTTTAATTTGAAGGTCAAATTGAGGACTCTGACGGGCTCCCAAAGACCCAATATATGGACTTTTTGCCACCTTTAAGCCCTGTGACTGTTAAACTATGTTATTGATGGAGCTGAAATCCCATCTGGGAATGCATTATTATGTCCTTTTTACCTGTGCCGAAAATCAAGGCTTTAAGTAGACATTTAACCTGTGTTTGAGGACCATAAATCCCCACCCGAGTGACCCTTTTTAGACATTTTTCACATATTTTGCCCTGTAACTTGGAAATGGTAAGTCATATTTTGCCCTGTAACTTGGAAATGGTAAGTCTGAGAAGTTTCAAACTGTATTAGATACATATGTAATATTACATATGTGTAATCTTAGTATGTGACAAATTTTAAGTCTGAAGCTTTAATTTGAAGGCCACATTGAGGTCTCTAAAAGGTCTCATAGAGACCCACTATTTGGACTTTTTGCCAGTTTTAAGGCCCATGACTGTTAAACTATGTGACTGATATAGCTGAAGTCTCATCTGGGAATAAATTATTATGTTCTTTTTACATGTGCCAAAAATCAAGGCTTCAAGTAGACATTTAAACTGTGTATGAGGACCATTAACACCCACCCGAGTGACCGTTTTAAGACATTTTTCACATATTTTGCTCTGTAACTTGGAAATGGTGAGTCTGAGAAGTTTCAAACTTTATTATTAGATACATATTCTATGTGTAGTCTTAGTATGTAGCAGATTTTAAGTCTGATGCTTTAATTTGAAAACCACATCGAGATCTCTAAAAGGCCCACAGAGACCCAATATTTGGACTTTTTGCCACCTTTAAGCCCTGTGACTGTTAAACTATGTGATTGATTGTGCTGAAATCCCATCTGGGAATGCATTATTATGTCCTTTTCTCATGTGCCGAAAATCAAGGCTTTTAGTAGACATTTAACCTGTGTATGAGGGCCATAGACACTTGCCCAAGTGACCTTTTTTGACATTTTTTTCTGTATTTTGCCCTGTTATTTGGAAATGCTTAGTGTGACAAGTCTTAAACTGTATTATATATAATTTTTGTTTGTTGTGTATGTCCCCCAAAAAGTTTCAGTTCTGTAGTTTAATTGCTAAGGTCTCTTTAACAATTGTAAAATACCCACAGAGACCCAATTTATGGATATTATGCCACTTTAAAGCCCTGTAACTGTCAAACTATGTGGTTTGAGAGCTGAAATCTTTGAATTTTTCAAAGGAAGTGCCTGTCTATTTAAATTTTGAATATTAATAATGTTATGGCTATCTTAGGCTTTTAAGAACTTATTTTTGTGTGTTATCTCTCTGCTTGCTGAGTTTTTAACTTTTTAATATGAAACTGGTTAAACATATTCAAGTAGGCAAAATGGACACTGTTATTTTCTGGTGAGCTTTAAGTCCCAAATATTAATGAAATTATAGCCTTATGTAGTAAAAATAGGGGATTTTTAATCCTCAACTAGCCCAGTTTTATTCAACTTGCCTTAATTTTGACACAGCTCCTACAGTTACGAACTCATTAAGCGTCCCGCAAGGGACTCCGCATTTTGTTTTCCGTATAACTCTGTAACCGTTAGGCAGATTCTTTTCAAATTTGGCAGGTTTAGGCAGTAGCCTTGGGGAATTTTTTTGAATATGCTGCAGTGACATTTCAACCAATCAGAGAGGTCACATGACCAAAAATGTCTTTTTTCGATGGGGAAGCTTGTCCGGATGATAACTTGAAAGGAATTTTATCAATTCACCTGAAACTTGGCAAATACATTCATTCTATTAAAATCTGGAAATCATTAGATTTTGGCATTGATTGGTCAAGAAATGGCCGAGTAATTAATGATTAATTAATCATTACGAATTTTCCAAATAAGGAAAACACAAAAATGCTTATATCTCGAAAACCGTGCTAGATAGAGCGATTTCGACGAAGTTTTTGACCCGCAGGGTATCTCTGCGGAGTAGTTTTCCCAATTTTCAAAAAATTTTTGTCTCGCCCAAAATGGCGGCCATTTTGAATTTTCGAAATATTCGCAAAAATTGCAAAACACAAAAATGCTTATATCTCAAAAACCGTGCTAGATAGAGCAATTTCGACAAAATTTTTGACCCGCAGGATATCTCTGCGGAGTCCTTTTCCCAGTTTTCAAAAAATTTTTGTCTCTCCAAAAATGGCGGCCATTTTGAATTTTCGAAATTTTCGCAAAAATTGCAAAACACAAAAATGCTTATATCTCGAAAACCGTGCTAGATAGAGCGATTTCGACAAAATTTTTGACCCTCAGGGTATCTCTGCAGAGTAGTTATCCCATTTTTGAAAAAATTTTTCTCTCGCCAAAAATGGCGGCCATTTTGAATTTTTCGCAAAAATTGCAAAACATAAAAATGGTTATATCTCGAAAACCCTGCTAGATAGAGCGATTTCGACGAAATTTTTGACCCACAGGGTATATCTGCAGAGTAGCCATGCCAATTTTCAAAAAAATTTTGTCTCGCCAAAAATGGCGGCCATTTTGAATTTTCGAATTTTTCGCAAAAATTGCAAAACATAAAAATGCTTATATCTCAAAAACCCTGCTAGATAGAGCGATTTCGACGAAATGTTTGACCCTCAGGGTATCTCTGCAGAGTAGCCATGCCAATTTTCAAACAAAAAATTTCTCGCAAAAAATGGCGGCCATTTTGAATTTTCGAATTTTTCGCAAAATTGCAAAACACAAAAATGCTTATATCTCGAAAACCGTGCTAGATAGAGCGATTTCGACGAAATTTTTGACCCACAGGGTATCTCTGCAGAGCAGCTATCCCAAAGAGCTTTCACTTGGTGAAGTTTCAGACCCATAGCTAATTGCTCACCTACTCAAAAAGAGTAAATGCGAATTACCTCAAAAAGTATTGCAGATGGCCAATTTTTCTCAAATAACTCATTCACCTACTTTTGGAAGAGCTTTCACATGGTGAAGTTTCAGACCCATAGCTAATTATTTACCTACTCAAAATGAGTAAATGCTAATTATCTGTAAAAGTATTGCGGATACCCAATTTTTATCAAATACTGATTCATCTACTTGTGGGAGAGCTTTCACATGGTGAAGTTTCAGACCCGTAGCTAATTACTCACCTACTCAAAATGAGTAAATGCGAATTATCTCTAAAAGTATTGCAGATAGCCAATTTTTCTCAAATAACTCATTCACCTACTTTTGGGAGAGCTTTCACTTGGTGAAGTTTCAGACCCATAGCTAATTACTCACCTACTCAAAATGAGTAAATGCAAATTATCTCTAAAAGTATTGCAGATAGCCAATTTTTCTCAAATAACTCATTCACCTACTTTTGGGAGAGCTTTCACTTGGTGAAGTTTCAGACCCATAGCTAATTACTCACCTACTCAAAATGAGTAAATGCGAATTATCTCTAAAAGTATTGCAGATAGCCAATTTTTGTCAAATTAATCATTCACCTACTTTTGGGAGAGCTTTCACTTGGTGAAGTTTCAGACCCATAGCTAATTACTCACCAACTCAAAATGAGTAAATGCGAATTATCTCTAAAAGTATTGCAGATAGCCAATTTTTCTCAAATTAATCATTCACCTACTTTTGGGAGAGCTTTCACTTTGTGAAGTTTCAGACCCATAGCTAATTACTCCCCTACTCAAAATGAGTAAATGCGAATTATCTCTAAAAGTATTGCAGATAGCCAATTTTTCTCAAATAACTCATTCACCTACTTTTGGGAGAGCTTTCACTCTGTGAAGTTTCAGACCCATAGCTATTTATTCACCTACTCAAAATGAGTAAATGCTAATTATCTGTAAAAGTATTGCGGATACCCAATTTTTATCAAATACTCATTCATCTACTTGTGGGAGAGCTTTCACATGGTGAAGTTTCAGACCCATAGCTAATTACTCACCTACTCAAAATGAGTAAATGTGAATTATCTCTAAAAGTATTGCAGATAGCCAATTTTTCTCAAATAACTCATTCACCTACTTTTGGGAGAGCTTTCACTTGGTGAAGTTTCAGACCCATAGATAATTATTCACCTACTCAAAATGAGTAAATGTGAATTATCTCTTAATAGTATTGCAGATAGCCAATTTTTCTCAAATAACTCATTCACCTACTTTTGGAAGACCTTTCACACACGAAAATGAAAAATTGTGAATATCTCGGAAAAGCTATTTCTTCTGCTTTAATGCTCGGCGGGAGATACACAACACGGCAGTGGTCTTGACAAAAATTTTTGTCTCCCCAAAAATGGTGGCCATTTTGAATTTTCAAAGTTTTTGCAAAACACAAAAATGCTTATATCTCGAAAACCATGCTATATGGAGCAGACTGCGCTGACTTTGGTTGCCACAACAGTATAAGGCTAGAAACGAAGCATTTTCTTAATACTTTAGCACTCACCTTTATATCCTTTTCGGGACGCTTTGTTTTTGCTATGCTTTTGCGAGCGATCCTCTAGTTTCAATTGATAATCACATACTTAAAATTCTCAATTCTGAATTATTGTTATAAATCTGTTCTTGTCGTTTGATAATTTATATTTAATTCTGGAGGTATATAATATTCCTGTTGGACATTCCTTATTTATATATTTGATTTTATTTTAGTGATAAGATTAACTGAGCTTTTTGTATTTGATTACCCCTTTTATATTATAAGTGTTTGTTTACCATTTGTGCTGCAGCACTCCATCTCTTTGTAGTCCCACCCCCCATCCCCCATCCCCTACCCACCTCTGGGACCTCCAGCTATTGAGTGACACTAAATAAACAAAGGTATACAGATCTTCTGTAATAGTGAGAGAGGTGTGGAGAAGGGGAGAGAGGTGGGGTGGGGGTGGGAGGTGGTGTTTGCTTCATTATCTAATTATCTAAGACAAAGGGAGTCAGAACTGAGATTGTGTCACATATTTAGGTTGCATATATATGGACCACATATATAGGAATTGAGGAAATGAATAACTGAAAAACAATGCAAATTCTAAAAATAATATAATAAAATAATAATATAAATAATATATGATTTTTAAATAATATTTTATTTGTGAACAAATATAGAAACAGAGATACGCTTTTGGAATTATGAATTTAGAATGGACATTCAATCATCAATCATGTAAATACTTTGAAAATACGTTCAGAGTTACCCTTTGCAGGAAGATTGAAAAGTATGATGAGTTGAGTTAAAAATAATATTTTATTTGTCAACAAATATAGAAACAGATATGCTCTTTTGAGATTATTAATTTAGAATGGACATTCAATCATCAATCATTTAAATACTTTGAAAATAGGTTCAGAGTTATCATTGCAGGAAGATTGAAAATATGATCTGTTGAGTTATGTATTCGACGTCTGGGGATACACGATCTTCCTTGGGAAGATATAAACTTAGTAGATTGATGTGCTGAAGTTCATATAACTTTTCCCAATATTTATGGCATACAACAAATGGATTAAATAAAAAATTCCCGATCAAAACCTGTGGCGTGAGTGATGACCTGTCTGGAGATATGTTGGCGCCGAGTTGGCCCAATCTAGTTTTTTTTAAAATGGGTACTTGGTCTGTATCTCAAAAACGGTCAGGATTTTGGCATTTCTTTGGATAACTTATTCAGCTACTTTTTGATAATCTTTCACATGCCAAAGTTTTAGCCCTGTATCTGCAATCTTCAGGTCACCTTAATGTCAAAAAGGGGGGTTTTAGCCCTGCAGTTTACTTAGTTTTTGACTATTTTAACCAAACGTGGCATATATATTAAGATTTACCAAAGGATTATCCTGACTTTATGTTGACCTTAAACTGTTAATATAATTGGAGCTATGCCCCCCCCCCCCCCCCCCCCCCCCCCCTAAGTCATAAAATTGGAATAAAGCAGTCTGGCCCTTTTGTTTTTTCCATATATAACATATATTGATATTGAAGTAGATCAAAAGAAGACTCTTACTACCTTATGATTTAAATATTAATGATGTTATTGCCATCTTACACTTAAAATGTACGATTTTTCAGCCCTAAGGTCAGTTAATGTTTAATTTTTTAAAATAAAACTTGGTACATTTATAAAGGTTGTCAGAAGGGACATTCTCATTTTATGGTCACCTTAAAGTCACAATATGAATGAAGTTATGGTCACCTTACAGTGGAAAAAGGAAGTTTTCAGCCTCCAGGTATCTTATTGTTCAATTGACCTGAGCTAAAAAAATTTATGCACTTATAAAGGATGACAAAAGGGACATTCTTATGTTATGGTCACCTTAAAGTCCCAATATGAATGAAGTTATGGCCACCTTGCAGTGAAACTATGGAGCTTTTAATCTCCAGCTATTACAGTGTTCAGCTGACCTCAGTTAAATTTTGTACACTTATTAAAGATGAAAATAGGGACATTCTTATTTTCTTACCACCTTGGAGTTCCAATGCAAGTACAGTCATGGTCATCTTGAATCTTGAAGTAAAAATGAGGGTTTTGCAGCTCCCAACTGACTTACTGTTCAATGACATCAGTTCAACTTGACACGTTTGTTAAGTTTAAGGAAGACTTTTAATGACCTTTTTACTTGTGACTTGGAAGTCAAATGAAGGTCAGACTATTCTTTGGAACTATAGTATCACCATGTGGTTCCTTCGTAGTTTGTGTATTGTATTATTCATTACAGTAATTATATGTATATGTACAATTCCAATGACCAGATCACACATTTTAGTGGTACTTGAAGACCCATTGGAAATACCCCAATCATGGGACATTCATTTCCCCTGTTCAGAGATCTTGAAAAAGCATTTGATCTGGTGGAAAGACCCAAGGAATGTGTTAATAGGTGGTCTTCTCCATATAGAGGAGCACAATCTCCTGTTATTTACCATTGGGCCTGTCAGTGGTTGGGAAACACATTGGTATTTAGTGTTATAAAATTCCAAATGTGTGGGAATTTTTTCAGTGCTTATTCTGGACAGTTCTAGTTTACTTAATAACAAAATATAACTACATATGTTATTATATCCCGCCGGGCTTTAGCCCAGGAGGGAGATTATGAAATGATGCGCGTGTGTGCATGCGTGCGTTAGTTAGTCACGCAGATTTCTCCAAAACTACTACAGCTACAGATTTTTTGTAAATTAATTGTCTCAATGAATTTTCACGCCCTTGAAAATTTTTTTGGTTTTATGGACTTAGGCCTAACAATAGGTGAGTAATAGCAATCTTAGCTACTTGGAGTAAAGGGCTCATAACTCCAAAACTATTGCAGTTACAGCTTCTTCTTCAAATATGTTGTTCAGCTACTTTGTCCTTAGCTATAAGATGGTACATAGTTTGGGGTCCCATTGCATGCCATAAATGAGTAATAGCTATTTTCTTATTTGTAGCAAAATAATGACATAAGTAAATGTCAAATATCTTCAAAAGTATTAAAGTTAGGGAATTCTTTTCAAATATGTTATTCATCTAGTTTTTGGTAAGCTATCACATAGTAAAGTTTCAGACCTGTTGCACATTGGATAGCTGAGTAATAGCTACTTTGAAATTGTGACTATTGAGTAAATCCATTGTAACTCTAAAACTATTGCAGTTAGAGTATTTCCCTAAAATATGTTATTCGGCTACTTTGTCCTTAACTATAAGATGGCATATAGTTTGGGGCTCTATTGCATGCCGTAAGTGAGTAATAGCTATTTCCTTATGTGAAGCAAAATAATGACATAAGTAAATGTCAAATATCTTCAAAAGTATTAAAATTAGTGAATTATTTTCAAATATGTTATCTAGTTTTTGATAAGCTATCACATAGTAAAGTTTCAGACCAGTTGTACATTGCATAGCTGAGTAATAGCTACTTTGAAAATGTGACTGTTGAGTAAATCCATTGTAACTCCAAAACTATTGCAGTTAGAGTATTTTGCTAAAATATGTTGTTCAGCTACTTTTTCCTTAACTATAAGATGGCATATAGTTTGGGGTTCTATTGCATGCCATAAGTGAGTAATAGCTATTTTCTTATTAGTAGCAAAATAACAACATAAGTAAATTTCAAATATCTTCAAAAGTATTCAAGTTAGGGAAATATTTTCAAATATGTTATTCATCTAGTTTTTGATGAGCTATCAGATAGTAAAGTTGCAGACCTGTTGCACATTGGATGGCTGAGTAATAGCTACTTTGAAATTGTGACTGTTGAGTAAATCCATTGTAACTCAAAAACTACTGCAGTTACAGTATTTTCCTAAAATAATTTGTTCAGCTACTTTTTCCTTAACTATAAGATGGGATATTGTTTGGGGTTCCATTGCATGTCATAAGTGAGCAATAGCTATTTTCTTATTTGTAGCAAAATTATGATGGAAATAAATTTCAAATACCTTCACAGGTATTAAAGTTAGGCAAATCTTTTCATTTGTTATTCATCTAGTTTTTGATAAGCTTACTTTCCTGTGTCCTTTATATTTTTATTGCTTTTGCAGATGTAGGTCAATAGCTAAGTGAGTAGATAGCTGAGTAATAGCTACTAAAATGAGTGAATGTCTTTTATCTCTGAATGTCTTATTATGGGTAGGCAGTTTCTTCTAAATAAGTCATTCACCTACTTTTGGCTGATCTACCACATAGTGAAGTTGCAGATCTATAGCTTTTTGCATAGCACACTCATAGCTACTAAAATGAGTAAATGCCTTTTATCTGTAAAAGTATTGTATACACGCAATTTCTTCTAAATAAGTCATTCACCTACTTTTGAGTGATCTACCACATAGTTAAGTTGCAGAACTGTAGCTCTTTGGATAGCTGAGTAATAGCTACTAAAATGAGCAAATGTCTTTTATCTCTAAAAGTATTACAGGTAGGCAATTTCTTCTAAATAAGTCATTCACCTACTTTTGGCTGATCGACCACATAGTGAAGTTGCAGAACTGTAGCTCTTTGGATAGCCGAGTAATAGCTACTAAAATGAGTAAATGTCTTGTATCTCTAAAAGTATTACAGGTAGGCAATTTCTTCTAAATAAGTGATTCACCTACTTTTGGGTGATCTACCACATAGTGAAGTTGCAGAACTGTAGCTCTTTGGATAGCTGAGTAATAGCTACTAAAATGAGTAAATGTCTTTTATCTCTACAAGTATTACAGGTAGGAAATTTCTTCTAAATAAGTCATTCACCTACTTTTGGCTGATCTACCACGTAGTGAAGTTGCAGATCTATAGCTTTTTGCATAGCACACTCATAGCTACTAAAATGAGTAAATGCCTTTTATCTGTAAAAGTATTGCATACACGCAATTTCTTCTAAATAAGTCATTCACCTACTTTTGAGTGATCTACCACATAGTTAAGTTGCAGAACTGTAGCTCTTTGGATAGCTGAGTAATAGCTACTAAAATGAGCAAATGTCTTTTATCTCTAAAAGTATTACAGGTAGGCAATTTCTTCTAAATAAGTCATTCACCTACTTTTGGCTGATCGACCACATATTGAAGTTGCAGAACTGTAGCTCTTTGGATAGCCGAGTAATAGCTACTAAAATGAGTAAATGTCTTGTATCTCTAAAAGTATTACAGGTAGGCAATTTCTTCTAAATAAGTGATTCACCTACTTTTGGCTGATCGACCACATATTGAAGTTGCAGAACTGTAGCTCTTTGGATAGCCGAGTAATAGCTACTAAAATGAGTAAATGTCTTGTATCTCTAAAAGTATTACAGGTAGGCAATTTCTTCAAAATAAGTCATTAACCTACTTTTGGCTGATCTACCACATAGTGAAGTTGTAGCTCTTTGGATAGCTGAGTAATAGCTACTAAAATGAGTTAATGTCTTTTATCTGTACAAGTATTACAGGTAGGCAATTTCTTCTAAATAAGTCATTTTATTGCATTAATACATCCTATCCAATGGACAATTGCTTTACCGGTCGGCGCGACCGGTCCCGCCAAACGTCAGAAAAAGACGTCCTGTATATACTACCGGCAGGACCGGTCACAGAGTGTGCATTCGCCAGGTGGCGCATCATACTTCATTTCCTGTTTACCTATTGACGTCATAGCATCTTTTTCGTTTGGCGCGAAAGAGTGTGCAGAAGATTTTCTTCAGAGATACGTTTTTGAAGTTTTACAACGAACTCTTCCAAGTTTCTTGTTTTTTATTAGTACGGAGTAATTATACAACGTTACTGATCATTATGTCGTCTCCTGGACAGAAACGAGGTTCTTGCGGGCACGTTATGGCCCTTTTCGACAACCACCAGAAATGCGCTCGTTGTCGTGACAAGGGGGTGGGAGACGACCCCTGTGTTAAAAAGCTGGATTGCCAGATCTGTAAGTCTTTTACGCCTGCGCAGATCCACCAGTTAGCAACTCCGACCTACAAGGAAAGGAAGGAACGTTCTGAGCAGAAGAGGGCTGAAGGTAATGCAAGCACGACCCCCACTCTAGTGGACCCTTCAGAAGTTACACTGTTGGGACGGGTTAGCTGTGACAAGTCCTCCCCTGTTGATTCTACTCCAAAGAAGGAGAAGCGTTCTGATGGCTCTCCAAGGTCGAGTAAACGGAAGCATAGCAGCAAACCTACTTCAGACGACCTCAAGTCCCTTGATGACAAGTGGAGTGAGAGATTTTCACGTCTAGAAGCTATGCTGATTAACCAATCCTTTGCTGTTCCGGTGAGACCGGTGACCTCTGCCTCTGTGGTGCCCAGAGAACACCCTTTCTTTGATCTGGGTGCTTCTACAAGTGTTTCGTCTTCTGAGGGCACTGGTGACGTTGCTACGCAGTTGACGGCTACCCAACCTCCGCTGGGGGTTCCCGGTACTGAGGCTGAGAGAGATGGTGTTGAGAGTGCTACCCACCCTGTTCAGGGCCCCGGTACCTCTACAGTGTTAGCCACCCAACCTTTACTGGTTCCCGGTGCAGGGACCTGAGATTCTACCTGCCGGTGTTGAAACTACGCTGCATAACCAGTCGCCTGCCATTGGCCAGGAATCTGACGTTGCTAGGCAATCTGATAGTGAGGCTGAGTTGGATGGGGAACCGTCATCTCCGGCTAGTATTCACTGCCAGGGTGATTTACCGGACACAGCTACAGATCAGGACCTCTCTGAAGACGCCAATTACAGGGAAACTATTAGAGGGGTTAGAAGTTTCATGAACTGGCATCACATCCCGGATTATGACAACTCAGCTGCCTCTATGGATGATAATCCTTTTGCATGTTCTAGAGTGAAGACTACCGGTAAAGTGTCAGTTAAATTGCCGGTTGATGAATGGCTTTGCAAAAAACTGGAGAAACTGAATGTAACTATTGCTGAAGGTTATCCAGCTAGAAATTCTGAAACCAGTGGACTGCTACATGACCAGTTTGTAAAGACTCCACGTTCTTCCAAGTGGTACGACATGCAAGCAGTTAAGAAGGGCGACGCGTCTACCCAGGCTGTATCCCACTGGTCTCCGGAACCGGCAAAGCTGAACAGCATGTTCTCTAGGGTCGCAAGAAGAAGTTTACCTTCTGCTCCAGCTTCCCGTACATTCAGCCAAGATACCCTTAGAAGGTGGGAGAAGGCATTCAGGGAGCAATCCGTGATGTGTAATCACGCTGCTGGTCTATCTAGATGCCTTACTAAAGTTCAGGACTCAATGGTTACCCAGCTGAAGTCTCTCCGGTCAGATTCATCAAAGGGCAAGAGTGCTGAGAGAACACAGCAAGCTATTGAAGAACTTGAATATCTGGTGACCTTTAACCGGTCAATCTCCCAAGCTATGCAGCGCACCATGCAGGATCTCTCAGAGGGAGTTTTCATTAAGCGTCCCGCAAGGGACGCTTGTTTGTGTATGGGAGAGCTTCTGGCTCCGCCGGCTCCGCCGGCTCCGCATTTTGTTTTCCTTATAACTCTGTAACCGTTAGGCGGATTCTTTTCAAATTTGGCAGGTTTAGGCAGTAGCCTTGGGGAATTTTTTTGAATATGCTGCAGTGACATTTCAACCAATCAGAGAGGTCACATGACCAAAAATGTCTTTTTTCGATGGGGAAGCTTGTCCGGATGATAACTTGAAAGGAATTTTATCAATTCACCTGAAACTTGGCAAATACATTCATTCTATTAAAATCTGGAAATCATTAGATTTTGGCATTAATTGGTCAAGAAATGGCCGAGTAATTAATGATTAATTAATTATTACGAATTTTCCAAATAAGGAAAACACAAAAATGCTTATATCTCGAAAACTGTGCTAGATAGAGCGATTTCGACGAAATTTTTGACCCGCAGGGTATCTCTGCGGAGTAGTTTTCCCAATTTTCAAAAAATTTTTGTCTCGCCCAAAATGGCGGCCATTTTGAATTTTCGAAATTTTCGCAAAAATTGCAAAACACAAAAATGCTTATATCTCGAAAACCGTGCTAGATAGAGCGATTTCAACGAAATTTTTGAGCCACAGGGTATCTCTGCAGAGTAGTTATCCCAATTTTGAAAAAATTTTTGTCTCGCCAAAAATGGCGGCCATTTTGAATTTTCGAATTTTTCGCAAAAATTGCAAAACACAAAAATGCTTATATCTCAAAAACCGTGCTAGATAGAGCAATTTCGACAAAATTTTTGACCCGCAGGATATCTCTGCGGAGTACTTTTCCCAATTTTCAAAAAATTTTTGTCTCGCCAAAAATGGCGGCCATTTTGAATTTTCGAAATTTTCGCAAAAATTGCAAAACACAAAAATGCTTATATCTCGAAAACCGTGCTAGATAGAGCGATTTCGACGAAATTTTTGACCCACAGGGTATCTCTGCAGAGTAGTTATCCCAATTTTGAAAAAATTTTTGTCTCGCCAAAAATGGCGGCCATTTTGAATTTTCGAATTTTTCGCAAAAATTGCAAAACATAAAAATGCTTATATCTCGAAAACCCTGCTAGATAGAGCGATTTCGACGAAATTTTTGACCCGCAGGGTATCTCTGCAGATTAGCTGCCAATTTTCAAACAAAAAATTTCTCGCAAAAAATGGCGGCCATTTTGAATTTTCGAATTTTTCGCAAAATTGCAAAACACAAAAATGCTTATATCTCGAAAACCGTGCTAGATAGAGCGATTTCGACGAAATTTTTGACCCGCAGGGTATCTATGCAGAGTAGCCATGCCAATTTTCAAAAAAATTTTGTCTTGCCAAAAATGGCGGCCATTTTGAATTTTCGAATTTTTGCGCAAAAATTGCAAAACACAAAAATGCTAATATTTCGAAAACCGTGCTACATAGAGCAATTTCAACAAAATTTTTTATCTTCAGGGTATCTCTGCAGAGCAGCTATCCCAAAGAGCTTTCACTTGGTGAAGTTTCAGACCCATAGCTAATTGCTCACCTACTCAAAAAGAGTAAATGCGAATTACCTCTAAAAGTATTGCAGATGGCCAATTTTTCTCAAATAACTCATTCACCTACTTTTGGAAGAGCTTTCACATGGTGAAGTTTCAGACCCATAGCCAATTACTCACCTACTCAAAATGAGTAAATGTGAATTATCTCTAAAAGTATTGCAGATAGCCAATTTTTCTCAAATAACTCTTTCACCTACTTTTGGGAGAGCTTTCACATGGTGAAGTTTCAGACCCATAGCTAATTATTTACCTACTCAAAATGAGTAAATGCTAATTATCTGTAAAAGTATTGCGGATACCCAATTTTTATCAAATAACTCATTCATCTACTTGTGGGAGAGCTTTCACATGGTGAAGTTTCAGACCCATAGCTAATTACTCACCTACTCAAAATGAGTAAATGCGAATTATCTCTAAAAGTATTGCAGATAGCCAATTTTTCTCAAATAACTCATTCACCTACTTTTGGGAGAGCTTTCACTTGGTGAAGTTTCAGACCCATAGCTAATTACTCACCTACTCAAAATGAGTAAATGCGAATTATCTCTAAAAGTATTGCAGATAGCCAATTTTTCTCAAATAACTCATTCACCTACTTTTGGGAGAGCTTTCACTTGGTGAAGTTTCAGACCCATAGCTAATTACTCACCTACTCAAAATGAGTAAATGCGAATTATCTCTAAAAGTATTGCAGATAGCCAATTTTTCTCAAATAACTCATTCACCTACTTTTGGGAGAGCTTTCACTTGGTGAAGTTTCAGACCCATAGCTAATTACTCACCTACTCAAAATGAGTAAATGTGAATTATCTCTAAAAGTATTGCAGATAGCCAATTTTTCTCAAATAACTCATTCACCTACTTTTGAGAGAGCTTTCACTTGGTGAAGTTTCAGACCCATAGCTAATTACTCACCTACTCAAAATGAGTAAATGTGAATTATCTCTAAAAGTATTGCAGATAGCCAATTCTTCTCAAATTAATCATTCACCTACTTTTGGGAGAGCTTTCACTTGGTGAAGTTTCAGACCCATAGCTAATTACTCACCTACTCAAAATGAGTAAATGCGAATTATCTCTAAAAGTATTGCAGATAGCCAATTTTTCTCAAATAACTCATTCACCTACTTTTGGGAGAGCTTTCACTCTGTGAAGTTTCAGACCCATAGCTAATTACTCACCTACTCAAAATGAGTAAATGCGAATTATCTGTAAAAGTATTGCAGATAGCCAATTTTTCTCAAATAACTCATTCACCTACTTTTGGCAGAGCTTTCACTCTGTGAAGTTTCAGACCCATAGCTAATTACTCACCTACTCAAAATGAGTAAATGTGAATTATCTCTAAAAGTATTGCAGATAGCCAATTTTTCTCAAATAACTCATTCACCTACTTTTGGGAGAGCTTTCACTTGGTGAAGTTTCAGACCCATAGCTAATTACTCACCTACTCAAAATGAGTAAATGCGAATTATCTCTAAAAGTATTGCAGATAGCCAATTTTTCTCAAATTAATCATTCACCTACTTTTGGGAGAGCTTTCACTTGGTGAAGTTTCACACCCATAGCTAATTACTCCCCTACTCAAAATGAGTAAATGCGAATTATCTGTAAAAGTATTGCAGATAGCCAATTTTTCTCAAATAACTCATTCACCTACTTTTGGGAGAGCTTTCACTTGGTGAAGTTTAAGACCCATAGCTAATTACTCGTCTACTCAAAATGAGTAAATGCGAATTATCTCTAAAAGTATTGCAGATAGCCAATTTTTTCTCAAATTAATCATTCACCTACTTTTGGGAGAGCTTTCACTTGGTGAAGTTTCAGACCCATAGCTAATTACTCACCTACTCAAAATGAGTAAATGCGAATTATCTCTAAAAGTATTGCAGATAGCCAATTTTTCTCAAATAACTCATTCACCTACTTTTGGGAGAGCTTTCACTCTGTGAAGTTTCAGACCCATAGCTAATTACTCACCTACTCAAAATGAGTAAATGCGAATTATCTGTAAAAGTATTGCAGATAGCCAATTTTTCTCAAATAACTCATTCACCTACTTTTGGCAGAGCTTTCACTCTGTGAAGTTTCAGACCCATAGCTAATTACTCACCTACTCAAAATGAGTAAATGTGAATTATCTCTAAAAGTATTGCAGATAGCCAATTTTTCTCAAATAACTCATTCACCTACTTTTGGGAGAGCTTTCACTTGGTGAAGTTTCAGACCCATAGCTAATTACTCACCTACTCAAAATGAGTAAATGCGAATTATCTCTAAAAGTATTGCAGATAGCCAATTTTTCTCAAATTAATCATTCACCTACTTTTGGGAGAGCTTTCACTTGGTGAAGTTTCACACCCATAGCTAATTACTCACCTACTCAAAATGAGTAAATGCGAATTATCTGTAAAAGTATTGCAGATAGCCAATTTTTCTCAAATAACTCATTCACCTACTTTTGGGAGAGCTTTCACTTGGTGAAGTTTCAGACCCATAGCTAATTACTCACCTACTCAAAATGAGTAAATGCGAATTATCTCTAAAAGTATTGCAGATAACCAATTTTTCTCAAATAAATCCTTCACCTACTTTTGGCAGAGCTTTCACTTGGTGAAGTTTCAGACCCATAGCTAATTATTCACCTACTCAAAATGAGTAAATGTGAATTATCTCTAAAAGTATTGCAGATAGCCAATTTTTCTCAAATAACTCATTCACCTACTTTTGGGAGAGCTTTCACTCTGTGAAGTTTCAGACCCATAGCTATTTATTCACCTACTCAAAATGAGTAAATGCTAATTATCTGTAAAAGTATTGCGGATACCCAATTTTTATCAAATACTCATTCATCTACTTGTGGGAGAGCTTTCACATGGTGAAGTTTCAGACCCATAGCTAATTACTCACCTACTCAAAATGAGTAAATGCGAATTATCTCTAAAAGTATTGCAGATAGCCAATTTTTCTCAAATAACTCATTCACCTACTTGTGGGAGAGCTTTCACTTGGTGAAGTTTCAGACCCATAGATAATTATTCACCTACTCAAAATGAGTAAATGTGAATTATCTCTTAATAGTATTGCAGATAGCCAATTTTTCTCAAATAACTCATTCACCTACTTTTGGAAGACCTTTCACACACGAAAATGAAAAATTGTGAATATCTCGGAAAAGCTATTTATTCTGCTTTAATGCTCGGCGGGAGATACACACCACGGCAGTGGTCTTGACAAAAAATTTTGTCTCCCCAAAAATGGTGGCCATTTTGAATTTTCAAAGTTTTTGCAAAACACAAAAATGCTTATATCTCGAAAACCGTGCTATATGGAGTAAACTCAACAAAATTTTGGACCTGCTGGGTATCTCTGCAGAGTAGCCATGCCAATTTTCAAAATATTTTTGTCTCGCCAAATATAGCGGACATTTTTAATTTTTTTATTTTTTGCAAAACACAAAAATGCTTATATCTTGAAAACCGTGCTAGATAGAGCAGACTGCGCTGACTTTGGTTGCCACAACAGTATAAGGCTAGAAACGAAGCATTTTCTTAATACTTTAGCACTCACCTTTATATCCTTTTTGGGACGCTTTGTTTTTGCTATGCAAAAACATTATCTTTTTTTTTTGCGAGCGATCCTCTAGTTAGCATGGCCAACCTCACTCTGGCACGTCGGGATAGCTATCTGGAGTTTATCCGTGGTGGAGTTAAACCTGACACCTTAATTGCCTTACGTACATCTCCAGTCCACTTACTCTCACTGTTCCCGGACAGCTTACTGGTCAAGGCAGAAGATGAGATTTCCCGTAGTGAGGAGAGGCGTTCTATGGGTAACACACAGAGGAAACCCGGACGTTTTCATCCGTACGTTCCCTCCAGTACTAAACCTTCACACCAGCCGGACCGGAAACCCCCTACACCGGCTTGGAAACAAATCAGAGACCGGCAAACTGGTAAGAAAGGTGGGGGTAAAGCCTCAAACTTCAACCAGAAGCCGGCCAAAGGGTTTAAGAAGCATAAATGACAATTATTGTGTTTCAAATGTGGTCGGATTGAAGGACTCTGTAATTGTATCCGACAAGATGGAGGGTTTGAACCCACCACCAGTGACAGATCAGAAGAACAGCAAATTGACTTTAAATGTAGACTCTCATGTTGCAAATGCTCATATTGTCACCGGGTTGCCACAAAGGAAAGGTGTAAATCCCAATATATGTCAATTGTACACAGAAATAAAATATGTGAAAGATGTTTCTTGTGTAGGTCACTTACCTTCTGTAAAGCTTGTCACCAATGCCCAACATGCTGTTTTAGATCCCCCTGTAGGGGCGAGGTTAAACCAGTCTTGGCAGAAATGGGAAACCCTGGGTTCAAGTCCAAAAGTGGTAAACATACTGAGGGAGGGTTATACTCTCCCCTTCCGGTTCAGACCCCACTTGACAAGGTCACCGACTGTAATAAGCAACTACCACAATCCAACCAAACAGTCCTTCCTTATAGAGGCACTGTATCAGCTGATAAACAAAAATGCAGTCGAACCGGTGGACAATCCAAATTCATTGGGGTTTTACAACCGGCTATTTTTGGTACCCAAACCCAACAACCGGTGGAGACCCATCCAAGACCTGAGCACCTTGAACACCTTTTTAAACACAGGGTCGTTCAAGATGGAGACCCCAGAGACCATAAGAACCTCCCTCCAAGTAGGGGAGTGGGTCACATCCATAGATTTCAAAGATGCATACTTCCATATACCCATTCACAGTCAGTCCAGGAAGTACATGCGTTTTCACCTCCAGGGTTGGTCCTATCAGTTCAAAGCCCTTCCCTTTGGCCTTTCCACGGCTCCCATGGAGTTCACAGTGGTGGCCAAAGAGGTCAAACTCATGGCCCTTCAGAAGGGTATAAGGATCCACCAGTACCTAGACGACTGGCTGGTGAGAGCCTCTACCCTCCATACCTGTCTCCAGCATACTCAAACCCTGGTCACACTTTGTCAGGAACTAGGGTGGCTGGTGAACAAGGAAAAGTCAGAACTGGCACCCAAACAGGTCTTCAACTTCGTAGGTTACCAGTTCGACCTGAAAGAGGGCAAGGTCAGACCAACAGAAGAACGTTGGCAGGTCTTGACAGACAAGATCAGATCAATGATGTCGGATCCGGTATGTCCAGTCCGGAAATTCATGTCCCTCATAGGTCTCCTCACAGCAACAGAAAAACAAGTCCACTTAGGGCGACTCCACATGAGACCCATACAGTGGCACTTGAAAAACAATTGGAGGGTCCCAGAGTCACTGGAAAAGGTGATCCCGGTCCCCAAGTCCCTCCACCCCCATCTAAGGTGGTGGCTGGAGGAAAGCAATGTGCTACTAGGTCAACCATTACACCCTCTAAAACATGCTCTGCAGATCTTTACAGACGCATCAAACGAAGGGTGGGGCGCTCACTTGGACGACCACACTGCAAGGGGAACTTGGTCCCTTCCAGAGAGCAAGTTTCACATAAACCACTTAGAGCTAAAAGCAGTTTTTCTAGCTCTAAAGGAGTTTCGAACCCTGGTCTGCAACAAGACAGTGTTGATAGCTACAGACAACACAACAGTGGTTGCCTATATCAACAAAGAAGGGGGGATGAAGTCGGGGTCACTGTGTGCCCTGCTGTGGAGAATCCTGTCCTGGTGCACCAGACAGCAGGTAACCCTCAGGGCACGTCACATCCCCGGCCGGCTGAACGTGATAGCAGACAAGCTATCCAGACTTGGCCAGACCATTCAAACAGAGTGGTCACTTCATCCAGCAGTATTCCAAGCTGTATGCGCAAGGTGGGTCCAGCCACAAGTGGACCTGTTTGCCACCAGATTCAACAACAAACTGCCCCAGTTTGTGTCACCGGTGCCAGACCCCCAGGCTTGGGCAGTGGATGCACTCAGTCTCTCCTGGGAGGACCTGGACCCATACGCCTTCCCACCGGCAGCCATCTTGGGCAAAGTGGTGGAGAAGCTCCAGGACTACCCCTGCAACAGAATAATCCTGATTGCCCCAGGGTGGCCCAACATGCCCTGGTTTTGGGACCTGGTAGCAATGTCAAACCAGATCCCACTGTGTCTGCCCAACCTACCCAACCTAGTGTCTCAGCCATTCAACCAGGTCCTTCACAGGAACCTGTCAAATCTGAACCTACATGCCTGGCTCCTAGAGCCTCAGCAATCAAGGAGCAAGGCTTCTCTGAGGCAGTGGCAGCACGAATTGAGGCTCCTCAAAGAAGATCAACCAGATCTGTCTATGAGGCAAAGTGGACCATTTTTACAAAGTGGTGCCTCAGTAATCAGGTGGACTTCAGGGCACCACCTCTGAAAGCCATTGCTGACTTCCTCCTGCACTTGTTTCAGGAGAAGAAGTTACAACCAGGCACTATTGATGGCTACAGATCCGCCATTGCTGACAAACTGGGCAATTCCACCATTAATGTCAGCAAAGATGAGAATCTCACTCGTCTCCTGGATAGTTTCCATAGAGACAGACCTAAGGGCAGGAGGGGCATCCCCTCCTGGAACCTTTCACTGGTTTTACATCAGCTCACAAAGGCTCCTTTTGAACCCCTGAAAGAGTCCTCCTTGAAACATTTAACTTTCAAGACTGTTTTCTTGCTGGCTTTGGGTTCAGGTAAACGCAGGAGTGAGATCCATGCTTGGTTACATAAGAACATCAGACACCAGTCAGACTGGTCTAAGGTGTCTTTGTACCCCTCACCCAGCTTCCTATCCAAGAACCAGCTGGCTAAGGAAGGTCCAGATAGTGTGGCTCCAGTGGTCATCCCAGCCCTGGCACCATCTCTGGATAGGTCACTCAAAGGTGACAGGTCCCTATGTCCAGTTAGAGCCCTGCGCTACTACTTGGACAGGACTGCAGACCTCAGGCAGAATAAGGAGTTAGTCTTTGTCTCCTTCAAGAAGGGTTTTGATAAAGACATCTCACCTGCCACCATCTCCTCATGGATCAAACAGACTGTGGTTCTGTGCTATGAGCTCTCTGACCAGGAGGCCCTCACCTTACATCAGGTCAAAGCCCATGATGTTAGGGCCTTTGCTGCTTCTAAGGCTTTCCAATCAGGGATCTCCTTAGATCAGATCTTGTCAGCCTGCCACTGGAAATCTCACAACACCTTCACCCAATTCTATTTGAAGGATGTTGCCTCGGCTGACTCAGAGCTTTTCCACCTGGGACCTGTAGTGGCTGCCCAGCAGGTGCACCACCAGGCCCAGAAGTGAGGGGATGTTGTATATATGTAAATATGTACATATTGTAAATATGTTAGATATGTACATAATGTAAATATGTTGAGTGTACATATATTTTCAAAAAAAACAAAAAACAAAAAAAAAAAAACAAAACTGTGACTTGCTTCCTTTGGGAAGTTTATTTCTTCTGGGACTGAACTCAGCCCCTCTCTCTCTCTATCTTTCCCTTCTCAGACCATCTCTGGAAGGAAAGAAAAAGGGGGGGGGCAACGTCGGTAGGCTCCCGGTTAACCGGTGAGTTAGTGGCCGACCCTGACCCTTCAGGGTTCTCTGACCCTAGGTCAAATGGGCCTGTTCAAATTTGTTGTTATGAGTTCACATAAGTCCCTAGCTGCTTACCCGCCTACCAAGCGGTAGTTATTCAGCAATTGTCCATTGGATAGGATGTATTAACGCAATGAAATTGCAAATTTAATAAGTAAATTAAATTTTTATAAGTTAATACCCTATCCAATGGACAGGCAAGGCCCACCCAACCGGCCCCGCTATCAGCTTACTAGGGGTCTTACTAGGATTAGACACGAAAAAGATGCTATGACGTCAATAGGTAAACAGGAAATGAAGTACGATGCGCCACCTGGCGAATGCACACTCTGTGACCGGTCCTGCTGGTAGTATATACAGGACGTCTTTTTCTGACATTTGGCGGGACCGGTCGCGCCGACCAGTAAAGCAATTGTCCATTGGATAGGGTATTAACTTATAAAAATTTAATTTACTTATTAAATTTGCAATTTTCCTACTTTTGGCTGATCTACCACATAGTGAAGTTGCAGATCTATAGCTCTTTGCATAGCACACTCATAGCTACTAAAATGAGTAAATGTCTTTTATCTCTAAAAGTATTACAGGTAGGCAATTTCTTCTAAATAAGTCATTCACCTACTTTTAGCTGATCTATCACATAGTGAAGTTGCAGAACTGTAACTCTTTGGATAGCCGAGTAATAGCTACTAAAATGAGTAAATGTCTTTTATCTCTAAAAGTATTATGGGTAGGCAATTCTAAATAAGTCATTCACCTACTTTTGGCTGATCTACCGCATAGTGAAGTTGCAGAACTGTAGCTCTTTGGATAGCTGAGTAATAGCTACTAAAATGAGTAAATGTCTTTTATCTCTAAAAGTATTACAGGTAGGCAATTTATTCCAAATAAGTCATTCACCTACTTTTGAGTGATCTACCACATAGTTAAGTTGCAGAACTGTAGCTCTTTGGATAGCTGAGTAATAGCTACTAAAATGAGGAAATGTCTTTTATCTCTAAAAGTATTACAGGTAGGCAATTTCTTCTAAATAAGTCATTAACCTACTTTTGGGTGATCTACCACATAGTGAAGTTGCAGAACTGTAGCTCTTTGGATAGCTGAGTAATAGCTACTAAAATGATTGAATGTCTTTTATCTCTAAAAGTGTTATTAAAAGTCAAATTCTTCTGAATAACTGACAGGCAATTTCTTCTAAATATGTCCTTCACCTACTTTGGGTTGATCTACTGTATAATAAAGTTGCAGAACTGTAGCTCTTTAGATGGCAGAGTAATAGGTACTAAAATGAGTAAATGCCTTTTGTTTTTAAAAGTATTGCAATCAAACGTTAAACTTGTTGTCACTTCTACATGTGCCTCCATCTCACAAGAAAATTTATATTCCACTATCTTTAGTACATCTATTTTATACGGCGGGAGATAAATGCATGCATCAGAATGCTTGTTTTGTAAAGTTTTTAAGCATGCTTGTCATACTCTTGTACTTATCATCACAAGGGTGTTTGAAATTAGTACATTAGAACTAAAAATGCATGCAAGACCAAGGCACCTTTGGGAAGGTTGCCAGGTTAGTGCTTACATATATAACTACTAAATGTTATTTGTTAAGTTACTTTTATTGTATAACATAGTCTAGTACTTTATTCTCACAAGATTTCTTGAGATTTGTACTTTGACTTTTCATTTGATTTTTAGTCGAATCTTTGATTCGAGTTATGTACTGAGTTGCGGCCACGATTTTAAATTGGCCATTTAAACCCCTAAATACCAAATTCTGCATAATATTTCTTCAACTATCTGTACATTAAGGTGTATATTATACACTCTGCCATTTTGAAGATTCTTAATGCCTTTATTAAGTTATATTTTATGAAGTAAAAAGCATGTCTGGCACTTCGTCTGGCTTTCTCCAAGGACCCGTATGTCCTAGAAACTATTGTGTTACCCATTGTAATGGTCTACTCGAACGAGTCTTTTTTAACGGTTTCGTCTGCTGGTTTCTAGAGGTGAAACCCCAATTAATTTATTTGTCTGCAGGGTTTACCACCCAGTCACTGTTAATGTAAAATTGTTGTCTGCGCATCTACAGCCTATTACTAATTTGTCAAACAAATAAACCGCAAAGAAATGAATGAATGAAGTGACATCACTGTAGTACTACACCTTTGTTGTTCAGCCAATCAGAATCGACAAAGAAAATATTCAAACTCCGTAGTTCTACATTCAACCACTTGAAGGCGCTTTTGCATGTCCTGGAAGTTATCACGCCATTTCGACATCCTTAAAATACAGCATAATCTATGCTTCCCTATTTTCGCTCATTGTGGCTTTTCGTAGAAACAACACAACACTCTCCCAGGAAGAAAAGCGGAAGACAGGAACTACCATTGCACATGCGCAGAGCGAAACCGTAAACTGGTGTATATTTTATTTGAATACTTACAATTTGCTTCTGTAAAATATCCAGGGACAATGCGCCTCTTTCTTCACTTGATCCAATATCCTCGGCCTTTATTTGAGGTTATTTTTGTGATTGAATCGCCAATAAAGTCTGCGCATATGTAGTTTATTTCTACAACATGCTGGTAGTTTTCATCTTAAACCAGCCTTGTAAAATATATTGTCAGGAAATATCCACAAAGAACTGCCGTGACTGCGCATATTTGCTCATTAATATTAATGAGGCAAGTCCGTGAACAGGAAATATGCTGGTAGTTTTCATCTTAAACCAGCCTTGTAAAATATATTGTCGGAAACCCCCCTCAAAGAACTGCCGTGACTGCGCATGTTTGCTCATTAATATTAATGAGGCAAGTCCATTGACAGGAAATATATATGCTTGTGGTTTTCATCTTAAACCAGCTTTGTAAAACTGCGCATCTACAGACCCTTTATATTTGTAAACAAATACCCATCTCGAGACACAGATCTGAAAACTTCCGTGAAAGCAGTTTCCAAATGTGGGCGATAATACAGAGTTTACAGATTTCAACACCCAGTCCTGTCCTAAGATTCGACTCTGTGGTTGGGTGAAAGCCAGCCACTTTACTCTAGTTTCCTGCTTGTGGTGACAAATATATTAAAAATCCCACCACCAGTATGGTTGTAATCAAGCACTAGTGAGGATAAGGTAAGGGTATTTGGATAAGGTAAGGGTATTTTACGCAATAAAATGTAAAAATTTTATTGTAATTTAACTTTTTATAAGTTAAATACTTACCTTATCCTCACTAGATTTGGATTCCCACCCTGCCAACCCCACATTTTCAAGATTTTTGGGTTTACAATATATTATATTGGCTCCCAAACTTAAAGTGAGTCTTAACGGGGTTCTTCCGGTGCACGCGCATGCGCGGTCATGCGTATACATACTGGTACCGACAAGAATATTTATTTTAAAAATATTCTTGTTTGGTCGTACTTGTTTGCTCCCGCCAACACGTAAGCACTAGTGAGGATAAGGTAAGTATTTAACTTACAAAAAGTTAAATTACAATAAAATTTGTACAATTTACAGAATTTTGTTTAAAAATATGTTATTCAGCAATTTTTAGTCAGCTATAACAAAGTAAAATTTCAGACTTGTGCCTCATTGCATAGCTGAGTTATAGCTACTTTCATGTTATCACTGTTGAGTAAATTGCTTGTAACTTGAAAACTGTTGCATTTAGAGAAGTTTGTTTAATCTTTTATTCATGTTCTTTTCAATTAGCTATAACATAGTGAAATTGCAGATCTGTAGCTCATGGCATAGCTGAGCAATAGCTATTTTCAGGTTCTCACTGTTGAGTAAAACAGTTGTAACTTAAAAACTATTGCATTTACAGTATTTGTTTGAATATTATAACAGTTATTCACCTACTTTTCCATCATCTATAATCTAGTGAACTTGCAGACCTGTAGCTCATTGCAGAGCTGAGCAATAACTACTTTCAGAATATAGCTGTTGAGTAAAGAAGTTGTAACTTGAAAATTATTACATTTAGAGTATTTTATTTAAATATGTTATTCTTGTAATTTTTGGTTAGCTATAACATAGAAAAATTGCAGACCTGTGGCTCATTAGATAACTGAACAATAGCTACTTTGAGGTTCTCACTGTTGAGTAAATGATTTGTTACTTGAAAACTATTGCATATAGAGAATTTTTGTGTAAATATGTTATTCATGTACTTTTTAATCAGCTATAACAGAGTAAAAATGCAGACATATAACTCATGGCATAGCTGAGCAATAGCCGTTTTCAGGTTCTCACTATTGAGTAAATCACTTGTAACTTCAAAACTATTGCATTTAGACTATTTTGTTTAAATATGTTGTTCACCTAGTTTTGGGTCAGCTATAACATAGTAAAATTGCAGACCTATAGCTCATTTCATAACTCAGCTATGGCTACTTTGAGTTTTTCACAATTGAGTAAATCAGTTGTATCTTGAAAAATGTTGCATTTAGAGAATTTTGTTTACATAATGCTGTTCATGTACTTTTGAATCAGCTATAACATAGTAAAATTGTAGACCTATAGCTCATTGCATAACTGAGCAATAGCTACTTTCAGGTTCTCACTATTGAGTAAATCAGTTGTAACTTGAAAAGTATTGCTTTTACAGAATTTTGTTTAATTTAATTTTGTTATGCGCCTACTTATGGGTCAGCTATAACATAATGACATTGTAAACCTGTTGCCCATGGCACAGTTGAGCAGTAGCTACTTTCAGGTTCTTACTGTTGAGTAAATCAGTTGTAACTTGAAAACTATTTCATTTAGAGAATTTCGTTTAAATATGTTATTCACCCACTAATGGGTCACCTATAACATAGTGAAATTGCAGGCCTTTAGCTCAATGTATAGCAGAGCAATAGCTACTTTCAGGTTCTCACTGTTGAGTAAATCAGTTGTAACTTGAAAACTATTGCATATAGATAATTTTGTCTAAATATGTTGTTCACCTACTTATGGGACAGATATATCATAGTGAAATTGTAGACCTGTAGCTCATGGCATAGTTGAGCAATAGCTACTTTCAGGTTTTCACTGTTTAGTAAATGAGTTGTAACTTGAAAACTATTGCATTTACAGTTCACGGGCACTGATTGCTTGTTTTAACTTATGTCTCTACTACTATTTACGCAATTCTTTTCCTATTCAACATAAATATTTTTCAGTGAGAGTCATCTGATATAATGGCAGTTTTAAGTATGATTTATTGTAATGACCATTTGAAAGTTATTTTATATTTGACCAAAAAAAAAACATTCATACAATTTTAAAAAGTAACCTGACATTTTTGTTGAAGGTATATGTTATTAAAATAATTTTGAAGACATATTTGATTGTAAAGTTATAAGCAAACTGTTGTAATAAAACCATTTCAGGAAGTTAATTTATGAAGAATGTATTGCTCCCTCACAATATAACATTTCTGTACTGTATTATGGTAACATTGGTTGTGTTACTAAAGCAGTTAAAATGTACATATCAATATGCATATTCCAGTGAAAGAAGATACTCTTCAAGATCTTGTATACACCATGACAGAAAAGGTTGGCTTGGTTTACCAAATGCCATTTTGCTGTGACAAAGACGGGTTTTGTGGTATCCTGGAAAAAGTGAGTGGCTCAATAGTAAATTGCTGATCAATGGCATTTAATAGCTCGAGTTACTATTTTTGTAAAGAATTAGATGCTACTTACAGTTACTTTGGTTCTCTTTTGTCTACTTGTTGTGGCAGATATAGTACAAGATACAACCGTCCAGATAAAAGGTTCTTTGAGGTTCCTCAATTCTGCCCATCTGTACATAAATAAAAAAAGACCACTTAAGCTACAGCTTTGCTTTTGCAGCTTCCATGGTTTGGAATGATTTTCCTGATGAGTTCTGTTCTACCCCAACTCTTGCCTGGTTCAGAAAAAGGTTAAAAGTGTATATCTTCAAAAAGGCATTCCCAACTTAGCATACACTCTATCTGGCCTCTTTGTAGTACTGGACTTGGCAACGGCTATGGATAGATGATTTTTTTTTATTAAGCGTCCCGCAAGGGATGCTTCTTTGTGTATGGGAGACCTTCAGGCTCCGGCGGCTCCGCATTTTGTTTTCCTTATAACTCTGTAACCGTTAGGCGGATTCTTTTCAAATTTGGCAGGTTTATGCAGTAGCCTTGGGGAATTTTTTTGAATATGCTGCAGTGACATTTCAACCAATCGGAGAGGTCACATGACCAAAAATGTCTTTTTTCGATGGGGAAGCTTGTCCGGATGATAACTTGAAAGGGATTTTATCAATTCACCTGAAACTTGGCAAATACATTCATTTTATTAAAATCTGGAAATCATTAGATTTTGGCATTGATTGGTTAAGAAATGGCCGAGTAATTAATGATTAATTAATCATTATGAATTTTCCAAATAAGGAAAACACAAAAAAGCTTATAACTCGAAAACCGTGCTAGATAGAGCGATTTCGACAAAATTTTTGACCCGCAGGGTATCTCTGCAGAGTAGCTATCCCAATTTTGAAAAAAATTTTATCTCGCCAAAAATGGCGGCCATTTTGAATTTTCGAATTTTTCGCAAAAATTGCAAAACATAAAAATGCTTATAACTCGAAAACCGTGCTAGATAGAGCGATTTCGACAAAATTTTTGACCCGCAGGGTATCTCTGCAGAGTAGCTATCCCAATTTTGAAAAAATTTTTGACTCACCAAAAATGGCGGCCATTTTGAATTTCCGAATTTTACGCAAAAATTGCAAAACACAAAAATGCTAATATCTCGAAAAATGTGCTAGATGGCGAATTATCTCTTAAAAGTATTGCAGATAGCCAATTTTTCTCAAATAATTCATTCACCTACTTTTGGAAGAGCTTTCACATGGTGAAGTTTCAGACCCATAGCTAATTACTCACCTACTCAAAATGAGTAAATGCGAATTATCTCTAAAAGTATTGCAGATACCCAATTTTTATCAAATAACTCATTCATCTACTTTTGGGAGAGCTTTCACTTGAAGTTTCAGACCTGTAGCTAATTATTCACCTACTCAAAATGAGTAAATGCTAATTATCTGTAAAAGTATTGCGGATACCCAATTTTTATCAAATAACTGATTCATCTACTTTTGGAAGAGCTTTCACATGGTGAAGTTTCAGACCCGTTGGTAATTACTCACCTACTCAAAATGAGTAAATGCGAATTATCTCTAAAAGTATTGCAGATAGCCAATTTTTCTCAAATAACTCATTTATCTACTTTTGGGAGAGCTTTCACTTGGTGAAGTTTCAGACCTGTAGCTAATTATTCACCTACTCAAAACGAGTAAATGCTAATTACCTCTAAAAGTATTGCAGATACCCAATTTTTATCAAATAACTTATTCATCTACTTTTGGGAGAGCTTTCACATGGTGAAGTTCCAGACCCGTAGGTAATTACTCACCTACTCAAAATGAGTAAATGCGAATTATCTCTAAAAGTATTGCAGATAGCCAATTTTTCTCAAATAGCTCATTCACCTACTTTTGGGAGAGCTTTCACTTGGTGAAGTTTCAGACCCATAGCTAATTATTCACCTACTCAAAATGAGTAAATGCTAATTATCTCTAAAAGTATTGGGGATACCCAATTTTATCAAATAACTCATTCATCTACTTTTGGGAGTAAATGCGAATTATCTCTTAAAAGTATTGCAGATAGCCAATTTTTCTCAAGTAACTCATTCACCTACGTTTGGAAGAGCTTTCACACACGAAAATAAAAAATTGTGAATATCTCGGAAAAGCTATTTCTTCTCCTTTAATGCTCAGCGGGAGATACACACCGCGGCAGTGGTCTTGTTTTCAAAAATTTTTGTCTCACCAAAAATGGTGGCAATTTTGAATTTTCGAAGTTTTTGCAAAACACAAAAATGCTTATATCTTGAAAACTGTGCTAGATGGAGCGAATTCAACAAAATTTTTGACCTGCTGGATATCTCTGCAGAGTACCCATGCCAATTTTCAAAATATTTTTGTCTCGCCAAATATTGCGGCCATTTTGAATTTTCGAATTTTTTGCAAAAATTGCAAAACACAAAAATGCTTATATCTTGGAAACCGTGCTAGATAGAGCAGACTGCGCTGACTTTAGTTGCCACAACAGTATAAGGCTAGAAACGGAACATTTTCTTAATACTTTAGCACTCACCTTTATATCCTTTTCGGGACGCTTTGTTTTTGCTATGCAAAAACATTATCTTTTTTTTTGCGAGCGATCCTCTAGTTTATATATGGGAGAAGCGACTCCGGCAGATCCGGCATTTTCTTTTTTTCGCAATAGCTTCACAGCCATAAGGCGGATTTTTTTTCATATTTGGCGGGTGTATGCAGTAGCCCTGGGAAATTTTTCTGAATATGCTGCAATGACATTTTCACCAATCAGAGAGGTCACATGACCAAAAATGCATTTTTTGGAAGGGTGTCCTTGTCCGGATGAGAACTTACGAAGCATTTTATCTATCCACCTGAAATTTAGCAAATACCTTCCGCATATAAAGATCTGGGCGACATTAAATTTTGGCAGGGATAGGTTAAGTTATTGATGATTAATTAAGCATTAACAATTTTCTTAACGAGTAAAACACAAAACTGCTTGTATCTCCTTAACCGTGTGAGATAGAGTGATTTTGTCGAAATTTTCGACCCATAGGGTACCTAAAGAAACTACTCTCTTCAATTTTCCAAAAATTTTCACCTCCCCAAAAATGGGGGTCTTATTCAATTTTCGAATTTTTGACAAAAAAACCCCCACAAAATTGGAAATATTGGCAGTATTAAGTGATATGAGTACTTTTTGAAACCATTTTCTTCAGAAAAGTAAAAAAGTACTAGTGGGATTTGGGCAAAATTTTTGACCCACAGGGTATCTGTGAAGACTAGCCTTTCCAAGTTTCAACATATATTTCACTCACCAAAAATGGTGGCCATTTTGAATTTTCCAATTTTTTTCAAAAATGCAAAACACAAAAATGCTTGTATCTCGAAAACCGTGCTAGATAGAGCGATTTCGAGCAGGGTACCTCTGCGGAGTGGCTGAACCAGTTTTCAAAAAAATTTTGTCCTACCAAAAGTGGTGACCATTTTGAATTTTCGAATTTTTCGCAAAAATCAAACACAAAAATGTTTGTATCTTGAAAACCGTGCCAAATAGAGCAAATTTGGCAACATTTTTGACCCATACGGTATCTGTGAAGACCAGCGTTTCCAAGTTTACACAGATATTTCACTCGCCAAAAATGGTGGCCATTTTGAATTTTCAAATTTTTTTTCAAAAATGCAAAACACTAAAATGCTTGTATCTAAAATACTGTGCTAGATAGAGCGATTTCGACAAAATTGTTGACCCACAGGGTAACTGCTGCTGAGTAGCTGATCCAATTTCCAAAAAGAAATTTACCCTTCCCAAAAATGGGGGTCATTGTCAATTTTCAAATTTGTGACAAAAAGTGCAAAACACCAAATTGACTCTGTCTCCTTAACCGTGCAAGATAGAGCAATTTCATCAAAATTTTTGAAACACACTGTATCCAAGATAACTACCCTGCCCAAGACCCACTTTTCGTATATTCTGGCTTTGTTGAGCTATAAGCTCAACTTTCTGACAATATTAAGTTGCCATTATTTCTTCTTTTCGGGACGCATTGTTTTTGCTTTGTTTTGCAAGCGATCCTCTAGTTTGGATTTTGGTTTTGCACCTTAGAGTCTGCCTGGCAGAGATTAAGCACCATAAATGTACAGAATAGAATAGAATGCTAAGTATCCTGCAGCATAAGAAGTGTAAGATTTGAGCGGTTTTGGCTCTCCCACCTCTGTGGTCATGGTACAAGCCAAGTCCAATTTTTTGTCATTGCTTGGTGTCAGGAAGTATTTAACATTGCAGTAGGTGGTGAGAAATTTAAGACAAAGTTTAACCTGCTAAGGGCTGCTATCATCCACCCCTGAACTAGCCAGTGCAAAGGGTCAGCCTCTCATTGTTTTATTCATGACCACATGTACTTTGTTGATATGATGTTGTAGTCTATCCAATATCAAACATGTGTTTCTGTCCTTGGAAACAATTTTTGTTAAAGTTTTCATTAGGTTAAATTTCCTGAAAAAGTTTTTTCCTGAAAAATTCAATGTTTTAAAAAAAGAAAATTCTTTTCTGCTTTTTGATTCATTAGCAGTAGTAAATGTTTTCAATCACTTTCACCAATCAGGGATTGGATAGAGTTCCTTAAAATGGAGCCTTATACGTAGTGTTTGGTAATTACATTGTCTATTATATTCTGGAAATTACAACCATTTTCATCTCTCACAGGAGGATATTTGTGTTTTTTCCCTGGCTTGTAATTTGACCTCCTGTGGTTGTCCCCTCTCAAATGTTGAAGCTCTGCTGTATTTCACTAGACTGATATGGCAGCAGAGTGAGAAATCGCAATTTTTGCACTGAGACTTCCACCCCCTCAACCTTCACTATAATCTCATAAAGTTAATTGACTTGAGGCCAATTTAGCCACATCTCTACAACAAGTGACATAAATGTAAATTCAAGAAAAATGCACCAAGTTGATAAGAATCAGGGTTTCAGATTCGCGTCGGCCATCGGTCATTGACCGAATTTTGCAACAAAACCCCGAATTTTAAATAGAATATTAGGACATATTGTACGAGTCTTATCCGTGGGCGATAATAGAAGATCTAGACGTCTTTTTATTTACAAAATATGAAGTCACGTTACAACCCTAAAATCTCGCGAGATCTATATGATTTAAAATTTTTTATTGTAGCAAGGTCTAGACGTCTTTTATGAAGTCTCGTGACAAGCCACGTGATCTGCAAGGAAATCCCAGAGGAAATCCGTGTCCTCATATCTTCTCATAATATTAATGACTTGGGTGCTTGAGTTCTCTCTCGAGTTTAAAGTATTTGATCTTCGTCTATGCTTCCATTTTATAAAATATTGCCAGGAAATCCCAGGGGAAATCTGTGTCCTCATATCTTGTCATGAATATTAATGACTTGGGTGCTATGGCCGTAAGTTCTCGAGTTTAAAGTATTTGATTTTCGTCTATGCTTCCATTTTAAAAAATATTGCAAGGAAATCAAATGGAAAATCTGTGTCCTCATATCTTCTCATGAATATTAATGACTTGGGTGCTATGGCCACAAGTTCTCGAGTTTAAAGTATTTGATTTTCGTCTATGCTTCCATTTTATAAAATATTGCAAGGAAATCCCAGGGAAAATCTGTGTCCTCATATCTTCTCATGAATATTAATTATGGTCGTCTGGTATTTTCGTGTAATTGTAGATTTTGTTTTCTGTAGGTTTCCACATAAATTTTATTGTAATATTCTGAATTTTTGCTTTGATTAATATTTCTTTTTATTAATATTTGCACTGAAAAAAAATCAGATTGAAAGTTTATTTGCTAGCTGTAATGTTTACTGCCAGTGGACATTTTAATAGCATGAAAACCTCATGGGTCACCATACTTAGGTTCTATGGCTGTGAGTTCTCGTTTTAGTAATCATTGAACATCATAAAGACTTTTTGACATTTTAACTAAAATGAGATTTTTATTATGATTCAGTAAATTTTACTTTATTTCCCATTCATATAGGGTCATTGACTTTAATGACTTAATTTTAGCAACCTGTAGAATGAAAATTTGATTGACAAGAATTCTGTCCTAAATTCTCCGAAAATGTCCAAAACGTTTTCCTAGTCTTAGGACAGAATGTCCAGCCGGACTTTTCATGTAGCAGAATCACTGAGAATGTCCCATGAAGCTGAGAGGGCTTACAGGCCTTTGTAGTGGACAGTACTATACAAGAGGAAATTCAGCAAGGCATTAATTTTTACCCGAGAGTCCTAAAGGGCTGTCGGGATATTGTGTTCACCCATGGTGTCCGGATGGGCGGGCGGCAGGAAAAAGTTTATGCAGGCTGTATCTCAGAAACCGTAAGGTGTAGGACGTTGATACTTGGTAGGGGCTTTGGTTAGGGGATGTTCGTGTGCAACATCATGGTGTGACCTTGATTTGATGGTTTGACCTTGCCGCAGTGACCTTGAGTTTGAAAATCATGTCTGGGCTATATCTTGGCAACCGTCTAGGAAGTTAATACTTGGTGGGGACATTGGTTAGGGGGTGAAGGTGTGCAACGTCATAGTCTGACATTGATTTGACCTTTGACCTTGCCGTAGTGACCTTGACCCATAAAATCTTGTTTGGGCTATATCTCAGAAATGGTATGGCGTAGGAAGTTGATACTTGGTAGGAACATTGGTTAGCAGGTGTAGGTGTGCAACATCATGTTGTGACCTTGATTTGACCTTGACCTATAAAATCTTGTTCAGGCCATATCTCAGAAACTGTAAGGTGCAGGAAGTTGATACTTGGTAGGGACATTGGTGGTTGACTGTCGGTGTGCAACATCATGGTGTGACCTTGATTAAGCATCCCGCAAGGGACACTTCTTTTTTATATGGGAGAAAATCAGGCTCCGCCGGCTCCGCGTTTCGTTTTCCTTATAACTCTGTGACCGTTGGGCGGATTCTTTTGAAATTTGGCAGGTGTATGCAGTAGCCTTGGGGAATTTTTAGGCGGGTTGCATGTAACCAACCCACCTATTAGATTGATGTGTCCGACGTCCATCTGTCAATCCGTCTATCCGTCCACATTTTCGTTTCCGGACTCTAACTTGAAAATGGTTTGTCAAATCGAATTGAAACTTGACAGGGAGATAGATCACCATCATAGCTAGGTTCCTTTTGAAATTGGTGTAATTCCGTCCGTTCGTCTGTTTTTTTGTTCGTTTGTCTGTCCGTCAACAATTCCGTTTCTGGACTCTAACTCGAAAACGGTCGAATTCAAACTTGACAGGGAGATACATCACCATCATAGCTAAGTTGCTTTTGAAATTGGTGTTATTTCGTCCTTTTGTTTGTCCGTTTATAGCATAGATACAATTATGTAACCCAGATTACAAGTTTTACATTTCTTAGCATGCCTAACACATTCACCTTAACTGGGTGACCTAACATTTCTTTCCTTGTTTCTAAATGTAATTACAGCAGTCGCTAACCTTATTGCTGCCTGCGCAACTTGCCTTTTGGGGCATCTTTGACCCTCTTGTTTTGAATATGCAGCAGTGACATTTCGACCAATCAGAGAGGTCACATGACCAAAAATGTCTTTTTTTGATTGGTAAGTTTGTCCAGATGATAACTTGAAAGGGATTTTATCAATTCACCTGAAACTTGGCAAATACATTCATTCTATTAAAATCTGGAAATCATTATTTTATTGCGTTAATATATCTTACCTAGTGGACAGATGCATTTGTCCGGCGCACAGCCGGTCCCGCCAAACGTTAGAGAAAAACGCCTCGAGCTGGGCTCTGGCCCGGACCGGTAGTGTCCTGTTTACTCGCCAGGTGGCTGTATAGCCTCCCTGCCGGTGCACTGCGCGTGCGCGCGCATGCGTACTTCCTCCTTTTGTTTGGCGCGAAGACGAGAGGTCGTCTGTTTTTTGGAGAAACTTTTATTTTATTTTATATCTGTTACAGGATATATTTTGATAAATTCTTTGTGTAGAAGTGTTGTTTAATAACTATGGATTCACCAGGACAAAGGCGGGGATCGTGCGGCCATAAGATGGCTGGATTTGATATGCATGAGAAGTGTGCTCGTTGTCGAGACAAAGGTCTGGGTAAAGATCCCTGCATTGTGGGAGGTGCGATATGCAAGATTTGTGACAATTTTACAGCAATTCAACGTGAGATGCTGGCCACTCCACAGTATCAAATTCGCAAGGACAAGAAAGCGGGTTTGCTAGTGTCACCACGAGATGTAACTGTGCTGTCTCCAGTTAATTCTTCTCAACAGCCAGCTAGTACTGCGCATGCTCAGCAGACGATTTCTGAAGATGACAGTGCGCATGCGCAGGACCTCCCTGGGGGTAGCGATAATGTGAGTTCTTCAGATTTTGTTTCCAAAAAAGATTTTGACAAATTAAGTGACCAGCTAGATGAGAAATTCTCTCGTTTTGAAGCACTCTTATCAAGAGGCAATATATTTGCTACCCCCAAAGTACCGGTTCAGGTTTCAAACCCACCGGTTTCTGATCAGCCATTCATAGATCCTGCCTCTGCCCGAACCACCGGTCCGGTGCGGTTTCCGGCAGTACAGGCTAGTACAGGATCAGATGGCAAGAAAGATTCAAAGAAGAAGCACAAGTCTTCTCATCATAAATCTTCCAAAGCAAAACCGGTTCCGGTTGAGGAAAATACCGGTCCGGTACAGAAAAAGCCCTCTGACACTGCACTTCAACAATCTAAACCGGTACCGGTCGGGGAGATGACCGGTCCGGTCAGGGCATACCAAACTGACACCTTTGTACCCAAGGAACCGGTTCCGGTTGTGGATGGATCTTTTACCGGTCCGGAACCGGCTGCACCGGCTGGGGAGCCGTTTATGAGAAACCTTGCTTCTGCTGGTGGCTCAGATGATATGTCCAATGTTGAACACCCCTTAACAGATGTCTTGCCTGTGGCTTCAGACGAACCACTCTTTGGGGATCATACATCAACAGATGTTGTGGATAGGGATCATACATCACCAGATGTTTTGGATAGCGAGGATGGTGAACTTTCTGAATCAGACACTGATAAACCAGAAAAGAATGAAGAAATGAGTTACAGGGAAACAGTTCGTTCCCTCAGGGCCTTTATGGGCTGGAACTTTATCCCAGACTTTGAGTTTGAGTACAGTGACCCGGATAAGTCCAACAATCCGTGGCGTGGAAAAAATCCGAAGACAAGTTCAAAGGTGTCAGTAGCCATGCCAGCAGACGATTGGCTCTGTCAGAAGCTGGAGAGGATTAATCTGACTGTAGCTGAGGGTTACCCTTCCCGAAGTCAAGAAGCTGGTGGTTTGCGTACTGACCAATTCATACGCACCCCTAAACCACAGGATAAATGGTATCCCATGCATAAGTTAAAGACAGATGGTCCCCAGCGACCAGGTAGAAAGCTGTTCAACTGGCATGGTTCTGAGGCGAAACTAAATGCTCAATTCTCAAGAATTGTCAAACCAGCTGCATATCTCGCAACAGGTCCCGTGTCTCGTCCCATATCGCAAGAAGTACTACGCAGATGGGAAAGGTGCGCCCGAGAGGGTACTTACACAGTGAACCATGCAGCTGGTTTCAGCAGATGCACTAGCGAGATTCAAGATCAGATGGCACATCACATAACTTTCCTACAGACTCATCTCAGTAAGGGCAAGTCAGCCAAGGAGGTGTCTGAAGCACTTAAGGAGTTAAGGGATTTATGTGCTTTCCACCAGAATGTATCTGTCTCTCTTGGGACAGCTCTACAGCACCTGGCTGATAGCCTTTTTGTGCAGCTGGGGAACTTCATTCTGATGCGTCGGGACTCTTATTTAGATCATGTTCGTCCCGGTATGAAGATGGACACTTGGAATGAACTGAGGAATGCTGCTCTTTTTGGATATGGGTTATTTCCCGACGCGGCCTTGAATGTCGCGGAACAAGATATCAACAAGTTTGAGACACAACATGTGTCGGTCCAGTCTCGAGTTGGTCCCCAGCACCAACAGAAGACCAAGTATCGCTATAAACCGTATGAGACGAAGGAGGCTAAGACCATGGTTCAGCCGTCATCTGCTCCTCAACAACCTTGGCGACAGTTTGGGTCACGAGGTCGTGGCCGTGGGCGTGGTTCTACTAACCACCGTTTTTCCAAGTATGCCCGGGGTGGCAAAAATTATAAATGACAATCATTGTACAAACCCACACAACCAAATAATTCCAAAGATAGTGGGTCAAAACATCAGCCCTCAAAACATTTCAAAGACTGTATACTCAAGAACTGCTGTAATTCCTGTTCCTATTGTTGTCGGTCCCGGGCAGCCGCAAAAAAAGGGCCTAAGTCCCGATCTTTGTCAGACAGAAATAAAACATGTCAAAAGTGCTTCTTTTGTCTCTCCTTGTCGTTCTGTCCCTCATGTACCAAATGTCCACAGTGTTGCAGAAAATCCTCCTGTAGGATGCAGGTTGCACAGGTTCTGGGAAACGTGGCTCAGCCTGGGTTCAAATCCTCGGGTAGTCTCCATCTTGAAGGACGGTTACAACCTCCCTTTCAAGATGAGGCCCCCATTGACCAGGTGTCCTCTGATAATCAGCGGATACGCCAACCCTCGCAGAAACAAGTTTTTGAAGGAGGCGTTGCAGTCCCTGATTACAAAACAGGCCGTAGAAAAAGTAGTGGTTCGGGCTTCTCTGGCCTTTTACAACCGGCTGTTCATAGTTCCCAAACCAAACAACAAATGGCGTCCAATCTTGGATTTGAGCAAACTCAATCTTTTCCTCCACTCGGAAACCTTCAAAATGGAAACTCCGGAGACCATCCGGCTATCCCTTCAAAAAGGCGAATGGGTCACATCGCTGGATTTCAGCGATGCCTATTTCCACATTCCCATCAACCCAAGGTCGAGGAAGTATCTCCGGTTTCACCTGCACGGTCAAACCTTCCAGTTCAGGGCTCTGCCGTTCGGCCTAGCGACGGCTCCTTTGGAATTCACAAAGGTGGTGAAGGAGGTGCAATTGATGGCCCAGTCCAGGGGTATAAGGATCCACCAGTACCTAGACGACTGGTTGCTTCGAGCGCCCTTTCGGGAGGCTTGTGTGAACCAAACGCGGACCCTGATGGCTCTGTGTCAGCAGTTGGGATGGTTAGTCAATTTGCAAAAGTCGGAACTTGTTCCCCAACAGGAGTTCAACTTTGTCGGTTATCATTTCGACCTCTCCAAGGGTCTAGTGAAGCCGACTCAGGAGAGGTGGCAAACCCTAACTCAAAAAATAAAGATGCTAATGAACAGAGACCATTGTTCGGTCCGAGAGTTCATGTCTCTCATAGGTTTGTTGACAGCCACAGAGAAACAGGTGGTTTCGGGGCGCCTTCACATGAGACCGATTCAGTGGCACTTGAAGAATCACTGGCATGTGCCAGAGGTACTAGAGAAAGAGATTCCTCTTCCCAGATCTCTGTACCCTCATCTGCAGTGGTGGCTGGACGAAAACAATGTGCTCAGCGGCCAACCTCTTCATCCTCTACAACATGCTCTGCAGTTGTTTACCGACGCCTCAAACGAAGGTTGGGGCGCGCACTTAGGAGACCACACGGCAAAAGGAGTTTGGTCGGACTCAGAAAGCCAGTTGCACATAAACTTTCTCGAGCTAAAGGCGGTCCTTCTGGCCCTCAAGAAGTTCGAGCAACAATGTTGGGGCCAGATCATTTTGATAGCCACGGACAACACAACGGTTGTCTCATACATCAACAAGGAGGGGGGTATGAGATCAGGCTCACTTTGTGCCCTCCTCTGGAGACTGCTTTCCTGGTGCAATCGCAGACAGATAGTTCTAAGGGCCAGGCACATTCCGGGAAGGCTGAATGTGATAGCAGACAAATTGTCCAGGAGCACTCAGGTTATTCAGACAGAATGGTCCCTCCTGCAGGAAGTCTTCGACCACTTATGTGCCAGGTGGCACACTCCCCGAGTGGATCTCTTTGCAACAAGGTACAATCACAAACTACCCAAGTTTGTGTCCCCAGTACCCGATCCACAGGCATGGAGAGTAGATGCTCTCAGCCTGAATTGGGAGAATATGGATGCCTACGCGTTCCCTCCTGTGTCTCTTTTGGGCAAGGTGGTGTCCAAGATCCTAGATCAGGGAGTTCACAGGTTGGTTCTGATTGCTCCAGGGTGGCCCAACATGCCTTGGTTCTGGGATCTAGTCAGCATGTCTGTTCAGATTCCTCTCTCCCTTCCAAACGTGGAGAACCTGCTGACCCAACCGTTCAATCAGTGTCCCCACAGAGATCTCCTAGGGCTCAACCTCCACGCCTGGCTCCTAGAGCCTCTAGCATACAGGCACAAGGATTCTCTGATGAAGTGGCAACGAGAATTGAGGCTCCTCAAAGACAATCAACCAGAGCCATCTATGAATCGAAGTGGTCCATATTTGTCAAATGGTGCGAGTCACACAAGGTGGACTTCGGGTCACCTTCTTTAACTCAGGTAGCGGAATTTCTCCTATTCCTTTTCAAGGAGAAAAATCTTCAACCTAGCACCATAGATGGCTATAGAACTGCTATAGCCGACAAAATTGGTTGTGACAAGGTTAATTTTGGTAAAGACGAAAACCTTACCCGCTTGCTAGACAGTTTCCATAGAGATAAACCCAAGGGTCTTCGAGGAGTCCCTAGCTGGAATCTGTCTCTGGTCTTGCATCAATTAACCCAGTCCCCCTTTGAACCCCTTCGAAAGGCGTCTCTGAAACATCTTACCTTCAAAACGGTGTTTCTCCTGGCTTTGGGCTCGGGCAAAAGAAGGAGTGAGATTCATGCCTGGGTACACAGGAACATTAGACATCAGGAAGATTGGGCTAATGTTTCTTTATTCCCTTCTCCTTGTTTCTTGTCCAAGAATCAGTTGGCTAAAGAAGGGCCTTCTTCAGTAGCTCCGGTAATTATTCCGGCCTTGGCCCCTACGTTGGATAAGTCTCTCAAGGAGGATAGAACCTTATGTCCAGTTCGGGCTTTGCGTTATTACCTGGACAAGACCAAAGACCTCCGTTCCGGCAAACAGTTGGTCTTTGTGTCTTTCAAGAAGAACTTCAATAAGGACATCGCTCCTGCTACGATTTCTTCTTGGATTAAACAAACCATCTTGTTGTGCTATCAATTGTCCAATGAGGATGCACAACAATTACATCAGGTCAGAGCCCATGATGTGCGGGCCTTTGCAGCTTCTAAGGCTTTTCAAGGAGGTGTGTCCTTGGACCAGATCCTCTCAGCCTGCCACTGGAAGTCGCACAATACCTTCACCCAATTTTATTTGAAGGATGTAGCATGGGCTGATGCTGACCTGTACCATTTAGGACCAGTGGTCACAGCCCAGCACATACGCGAGTAACTGGTATCCTTGAAAGGATAACTTGTATATAGTGTAAAGCGTTTAGAAGGAGTAGTGGGTTGTTTTAGTTGGCTCCTTCTTTTTTAGTTATCTTGTTTTGTAACCCCAGCGCGCAGTTCTCAACCGGAAGGGCTGGTGTGGGGTATGAGTTATTTCTAGTTATCCTGTTCTGCTTCCTCCGGAATCCTTGGGACTGAACTCTTACCTCCTCTCTCCTATAGTCCTAGCCCAGGTGGCTCGGTAGACGGCAAAAAAGAGGGGGGGGGGGGGGGAACCAACTATGGTGTAGGGTATGGGAAGGATCCCTAACCCTTGGGCCGGAGGCCCAGAGTTCTGACAAGAGTCCCTGTTGAGTTTAGCTGCCCTCCATCCAATGGGTAGTTATTCTGCATCTGTCCACTAGGTAAGATATATTAACGCAATAAAATGGAAAATTTAATAAGTAAATTAAATTTTTATAAGTTAATATCTTACCTAGTGGACAGAGGGATTCCCACCCTGCCTTCCCCGCAACAAACATTCCCAGGGGACTCAAACAGGGTGCAAACAAAAGGAGGAAGTACGCATGCGCGCGCACGCGCAGTGCACCGGCAGGGAGGCTATACAGCCACCTGGCGAGTAAACAGGACACTACCGGTCCGGGCCAGAGCCCAGCTCGAGGCGTTTTTCTCTAACGTTTGGCGGGACCGGCTGTGCGCCGGACAAATGCATCTGTCCACTAGGTAAGATATTAACTTATAAAAATTTAATTTACTTATTAAATTTTCCATTTTATTCTGTTAATACATCCTATCCAAATTGGACAATTGCTTTACTGGTCGGCACGACCGGTCCCGCCAAATGACAGAAAAAGTCATCCTGTATAACTACCGGCAGGACCGGTCACGAAGTGTACATTCGCCAGGTGTCGCCTCATGCATACTTCCTGTCTAGACAGGATGACGTCATCGCGTCTTTTTCGTTTGGCGCATGGACTGTACAGACATGTTTTCTGCTGTGTTTTAAAACGTGAAGAATTTTGAAGACAACTTTATTATTATGTCCACCCACTGGGGGTGGACATATTATTTTTGCTTTTTCCGCCGTCCGGCGTCCCACTTGGTTTCCAGACATTTTAGGCAACAGTTCTTATCCTATCTTTACCAAATTTGGCATGCAGGTTTATTGGGTTAATAGCTTGTATGGGATTGCTTTTGGTGATGATAGCTCTATAGCTAACTGAGTAATAGCTACTTTGCTACTTTTGAGTATCTCTTTGGTTTCCAGACATTTTAAGGAATGCTATTAAGCCTATCTTTCTGAAATTTGGTATGGAGGTTCATTGGGTTAATAGCTTGTATGGGATTGCTTTTGGGGGTAATTGCTTCATAGATGAGTGAGTAATAAATTAAATAAATGAGTAATTGGCTATTCTGAATACTGAAAAAGGCAAATGTGCTCATATCTCCTAAACCGTGTGAGATAGAGCGATTTTGTCGAAAATTTCGACCCACCGGGTATCTAAGGAATGTACTCTTTGCAATTTTCAAAAAAATTTCCCCTCCCCAAAAATGGCAGCCATTTTGAATTTTCGAATTTTTGCCAAAAATGGGAAAACACGAATTTGCTTCTATCTCCTTAACCGTGAGAGATTTTTTCGAATTTTGGCCCAAAATGGAAAAACACAAATTTGCCTTAACCTTGCAAAATAGAGTTATTTCGGTGAAATTTTCGACCCACAGGGGTCTCTTGACAATTTTCAAAAAATTTTCCTCTTCCCAAAAATGGCGGCCATTTTGAATTTTCAAATTTTTGCCAAAAATAGAAAAACAGAAATTTGCTTCTATCTTCTTAACCGTGCAAGATAGAGTGATTTCGTCAAAATTTTCGACCCAACCAATGCAAAAAGGCATGAAGCTGAAATAATTTACATGTACACTAATAAATATTTAACCATCATAGATATATTTCACAAATGAAACAGGGTCTTGTAAGACTACTGTACAATTTTGGCAAAAGGTTCATGGGGTGGACATTATACATGATAATGTGTGTTCTTCTATGCTATCCTGTTTCTATTCATATGTCGCAGCTACTATCAACAAGGCGTCCTATTTCTAGTTTGAACTTTTATTGTAATTTAACAACTTTGTTGTAATTCTGGAGCATCATGGCGTCCCCTGGCCAAAGAAGAGGCACAAGCAGGCACGCTATGGCTTTATTTGACAGTCACACCAAGTGTGCACGTTGCCATGAGAAGAGTTTAGGATCTGATGCTTGTGTTGAGAAGAAACCCTGCGAGATTTGTGATAGCTTCTCTGAAGAACAGAAAATGCAACTGGCCACTCCCAAGTACAGGGTACGCAAAGAACTTCAGAAGAAAACAGACTCTCCCATGTAGATCCCTCTGACGTCACGGTGTTGGGGAAGGTTGAGAGTAAGGGTGACAATGGTAGTGATAGAGGCGAAACTCCCAGTAAGAAAGGCAGAAAGTCCTCTCACAAGTCCCCTTCTAAGAAGAAATCTAGCAAGCCGGTTGATTTCCAGACAGAACTGAAGTCTATTGATGATAAATGGTCAGAACGTTTTTCTAGACTGGAAGCCTTGTTCTTGGCCAAGAATTTCCAAGAACCGGCCAAGAACCGGTCCAGAGCAGTGATGTAATGGTTTCTGACAGGCCCTTCATTCCACCAGGGCAGGCAGCTCCCAGTTCTGGCAGTCATAAGCAGCCTACCAGTTCAGGTCTTCATACCGGTCAGAAGGAAGGAAAGAAAGCCACCCAGCCTGTTGAAGCTCCCGGTGCACTCCCTGGCAGCCAGCAGATGGAGGGTTCCGGGGATGTGTCAGTCACCCGGCCTGTTGAGGCTCCCGGTGCGGGCACAGAGATTCCACCTACTGGCCCGGATGCTTCCCTTCCTGTTGCTGTTGATAGACATGAGGTGCACCCCCCAACCAAGAAACGTTCTTCCACTGTTTCTGGTCCCACAGTCTCTGTTGAGGAACCGGCGTCTGAAGCAGGAAACATCAGTGACCGGTCTTCTAGTATACCTGATGAAGTGGAGGTCTCTGACTTGGAATCCACCGGTCCGGATCAGGAAGAATTGCTGGAAGGGGACCAAGGACTGTCTGCTGAACAGAGTTACAGGGAAACTCTGTGTGGTGTGAGATCATTTATAGCCTGGAATGACATACCAGAGTTTGATTCAGCATCATCTTCACAGGATGATAATCCATTTACTGGTAGCAGGTCCTCTCAAACTGGGAAAGTGTAGGTCAAAGTCCCAGTTGACGAATGGTTATGCTGGAAATTTGAAAAAGTGAATCTCACTGTGCAGGAAGTAGTGCTGTAACGAGTTGACCGAAACTCGAGTCGTAACTCGATGGGCGATATTTGGGGATGACATCGGTTTACGCAATTTAAACTCGAGTTTTTAAGAAATATATAATGATATACTAATCTTGTTACAAACTACCACTTTTGCAATTTTTTTAACCATAAAGACGTAAAAATCAATGAGCAATGGTCGTTTTTTTATTTCCCTGATTTACGTGGCTGTTCCATAAAGTGCTCATATATATCTGTACGTAATGGCGGATCCCTTAATGACAATATTTGGACATTGTTATTTTATTTATATTTGTGTCATTTACTCGAGTTCAACTCGAGTTCAACTCGCATCTAACAGGCGATCCTCGATCTACAGAAATCACTAATGATTACAGCCCTAGCAGGAAGGCTACCCTACTCGCAACTCAGAGACTGCTGGTTTGTGTAAAGACCAATTTATCAAGCCACCCAAGACACTTAAGTGGTATGGGATGCACACTGAGAAGAAGGACTTCTCCCGGTCAAAAGTGTACACCTGGACAAGTGAACTAGCAAGACTTAACAGTAGTTTTCCAAGAATAGCTGGTCGTTCTTTGCCATCAGCACCTGCTTCCTGTCTGGTGTCACAGGATACTTTAAGGAAATGGGAACGGGCAGCACGTGACCAGACGTACATGTGTAACCAGGCTGCAGCTTTCAGTCGTTGCCTTACTAAAGTGCAGGAAAACATGTCTAACCAATTGAAGATCATCCAAGGTGTCGCTTCAAAGGGCAAATTTTCCAGCAAACTTCACCAGGCCACAGACGAGTTGGACTTTTTGATTACCTTCAATAGATCTATTACTCAGGCAATGGCCTGCACCATACAAGACCTGTCAGACAGGGTTTTCATTAATGTAACAAACTTAACACTGGCCAGAAGAGACAGTTACTTCGACTTTGTTAAGACAGGAATTAAACAGGATACCCTCAGGTCTGCTGCACTCCACATGAGTGCACTGTTTTCGGACAATATTATTTCCAAGGTGGAAGAGGAGATTCGCCATTTTGAGGAAAAACGTACGCTGGGTCCATCAAGAAAGGCACCACGTTATCATCCCTATGCTCAGAATGTCAAGCCTCGTCCACAAGACACTGAACAGAAACCTACTCTTCCGGCTTGGAAGCAACTTAGAAGACGTGGCCACAGATCTAATAGGGGCAAGGCCTTGTCATTCTCACAGCGACCGGCCAAAGTTCAAAAGAGTTATAAATGACAATTACTGTGCTCAAGCTGTGGCTGGAAAAGTGTTTCCTGTCTGTGTGACCGGCCAAGTGGATTGTGTTGCAACCGGTGTAGTACAGGATTCAAGCTGTGTAAATGTCACCGGAAAGGATTGTTATTATGTGACAAGAAACTTAAAGACAAGAACTCTTTTACCTGTATATTATCATGTTGCCAGTGATGTTCCTTTTGCTGGAGGGTTACCGCAAAAGAAAGGTGTAAATCCCGATCATCAAGGCTCAATAAAATCTTGTGTAGATCAGTTGACTTTTGTTCAAAATGTCACAAATGTCCCACATATTGTACCAAATCTACCTGTAGGGACCAGATTACAAAAGTTTTGGACAAAATGGGCAGCCCAAGACGTCAGCCCCAAGGTTTTAACAGTCCTCAGAGAAGGCTACACCCTCTCCTTCCGGTTCCGACCAAACTTGACAAGAGTACCCACTATAACAAGCTGTTATGTAGATCCCCACAGGAACAGCTACCTGTTGGAGGCATTGCATCAGCTGTTAGACAAAAATGCAGTAGAGTTGGTCCAAAATCAACAGTCCCTGGGGTTTTACAACCGGTTATTTTTGGTTCCCAAACCCAACAACCGGTGGAGACCGATCTTAGACCTCAGAAAACTCAACCCCTTTTTGAACACACAGTCATTCAAAATGGAGACACCAGAGACCATAAGAACCTCCCTCCAGGAAGTGGAGTGGGTGACCTCCATAGATTTCAAGGACGCATACTTCCACATACCTATAAACGAACAGTCCAGGAAGTACCTGAGGTTTCATATCCAGGACACAACTTATCAATTCAAAGCACTACCCTTTGGTCTCTCCACAGCCCCAATGGACTTTACGGTAGTGGCCAAAGAGGTCAAATTACTGGCAATGCAACAGGGTATAAGAATCCACCAGTACGTAGACGACTGGTTGGTCAGAGCCAGATCCCACCAAACTTGTCTCCAACATACACAGATCCTAGTATCCCTCTGTCAAGATTTGGGTTGGCTAGTGAACAAAGAAAAATCAGAACTGGAACCCAAACAAGTTTTCAATTTCGTAGGTTACCAGTTCGACTTGATGGAGGGCAGGGTCAGACCCACACCAGAGTGTTGGCAGACCCTATAGACAAAAATACAGGAACTCATATCCCGTCCAGTATGCCCGGTCAGAAAGTTAATGTCCCTAATCGGGTTGTTAACAGCCACAGAGAAGCAGGTACACTTAGGCCGGTTACACATGAGACCCATTCAGTGGCATCTCAAGAACAACTGGAGGGTCCCGGAGACAATGGAAAAGATCATTCCCATTCCAAAATCACATCTGAGATGGTGGCTGGAGGAAAACAATGTTCTTACAGGTCAACCATTACACCCACTAAACCATGCTCTGCAAATCTTTACAGACGCATCAAAAGAAGGATGGGGCTCTCACTTAAACAAGCGCACTGCAAGGGGAACCTGGTCATTTCCAGAAAGCAGGTTGCACATAAACCATTTGGAATTAAAGGCAGTCTTTCTGGCCCTAAAAGAATTCCAAGACCTCTGTTCAAACCACATAGTCCTCGTAGCCACAGACAACACAACAGTAGTTGCCTATATCAACAAGGAAGGGGGGATGATATCAGGCTCTCTGTGTGCCCTACTGTGGAGAATCCTGTCCTGGTGCACCAGGAAACAGGTAACTCTCAGAGCACGTCACATCTCCGGCCGGTAGAATGTAATAGCAGACAAGCTATCCAGACTTGGCCAGACCATTCAAACGAAGTGGTCCCTTCACCCAGAGGTTTTCCAAGCAATATGCTCCTGGTGGCACCAGCTCCAAGTGGACCTGTTTGCCACCAGATTCAACAACAAACTACCACAGTTTGTGTCACCGGTTCCAGACCCCCAGGCATGGGCAGTGGATGCACTCAGCCTGTCATGGGAAGATCTGGACCCATATGCCTTCCCACCAGCAGCCATCTTGGGCAAAGTGGTGGAGAAGTTACAGGACTACCCCTGCAACAGAATCATTCTGATTGCACCAGGGTGGCCCAACATGCCCGGGTTCTGGGATCTAGTGACAATGTCCAGTCAGATCCCCCTGTGTCTGCCCAACCTGCCCAATCTGGTATCTCAACCATTCAACCAAACCCAGCACAGGAACTTGTCAAACCTGAACCTACATGCCTGGCTCCTAGAGCCACAGCAATCAAGGAGCAGGGATTCTCCGAGGCAGTTGGAGCACGGATTGAGGCTCCTCAAAGAGGATCAACCAGATCTGTCTATGAGGCAAAGTGGTCCATTTTTACAAAGTGGTGCCTCAGTAATCAGGTGGACTTCAGGGCACCACCTCTGAAAGCCATAGCTGACTTCCTCCTGTTCCAGGACAGGAAGTTGCAGCCAAGTACCATTGATGGATACAGATCAGCCATTGCTAACAAGTTGGACAACTCTTCCATTAATGTCAGCAAAGATGAGAATCTCACCCATTTCCTGGATAGTTTCCATAGAGACAGGCCCAAGGGCAGGAGGGGTATACCTTCCTGGAACCTGTCCCTGGTGTTACACCACCTGACAAAGGCCCCCTTTGAACCTTTAAAAGAGGCTTCATTAAAACACTTGACCTTCAAGACTGTTTTTCTGTTGGCCCTGGGTTCTGGTAAACGCAGGACGGAGATCCATGCTTGGCTACATAAGAACATCAGACACCAGTCAGACTGGTCTAAGGTGTCTTTATACCCCTCACCCAGCTTCCTATCCAAAAACCAGCTGGCTAAGGAGGGTCCAGATAGTGTGGCTCCAGTGATCATACCGGCCCTTGCCCCTACTCTGGATAAGTCACTCAAGGGTGACAGGTCCTTGTGTCCAGTCAGAGCTCTTCGCTACTACTTGGACAGGACTTCAGATCTTAGGGAGAACAAGGAGTTAGTCTTTGTCTCCTTCAAGAAAGGATTCGATAAAGATATCTCACCTGCCAACGTCTCCTCATGGACCAAACAGACTGTGATCCTATGTTATGAGCTCTCAGACCAACAGGCCCTTACTTTGCATCAGGTCAAAGCCCATGATGTTAGGGCCTTTGCTGCATCTAAGGCATTCCAGTCAGGAATCTCCGTGGAGCAAATATTATCAGCCTGCCACTGGAAGTTTCGTAATACCTTCACACAGTTCTATTTGAAAGATGTGGCTTGGGCTGATTCAGAGCTTTTCCATTTAGGGTCGGTAGTGGCTGCCCAGCAGATCCACCATCTGGCCCAATAATGAGGAGACATTATTTGTAAATATGTACATACTGTATACACTGATACATAGATCAGTATAAATCAATAAAAAAAAAACAACAAAAAAACTGTGCATTGATTCCTTTGGGAGGTTTATTTTCTTGGGGGTAGTGTCGGTATACCTCCTGTTTAACTGGATTCTGGTAACCGACCTTGACCTCATAGGGTTTCTCTGTCCTAAGGGTAACCCAGGTCTGCAGAGATTTTATTTTTCCTTTATGAGTTCATTCAAGTCCCTAGTAACTTACCCGCCTACCAAGCGGTAGTTATTCAGTAATTGTCCATTTAATAGGATGTATTAACGCAATAAAATTGCAAATTTAATAAGTAAATTAATTTTTTATAAGTTAATACCCTATCCAATAGACAGACAAGGCCCTCCCAACCAGCCCCGCTTTCAGTTTATTAGAGGTCAACGAAAAAGATGTGATGACGTCATCCTGTCTAGACAGGAAGTATGCACGAGGCGGCACCTGGCGAATGTACACTCCGTGACTGGTCCTGCTGGTAGTTATACAGGATGACTTTTTTTGTCATTTGGCGGGACCGGTCGCGCCGACCAGTAAAGCAATTGTCCATTGGATAGGGTATTAACTTATAAATGCAAGATTTTGGCATTGATTGGTTAAGAAATGGCCGAGTAATTAATGATTATTTAATCATTACGAATTTTCCAAATAAGGAAAACAAAAAAAATGCTTATATCTCGAAAACCGTGGGAGATAGAGCGATGTCGATGAAATTTTTGACCCACAGGGTACCTCTGCAGAGTAGCCATCCCAATTTTCAAAAAATGTTTGTCTCGCCAAAACTGGCGGCCATTTTGAATTTTCGAATTTTTGCAAAAATTGCAAAACACAAAATGCTTATATCTCGAAAACCATGCTAGATAGAACGATTTCGACAAAATTTTTGACCCGCAGGCTATCTCTGTAGAGTAGCCATCCCAATTTTCAAAAAAATGTTGTCTCGCCAATTTTGCCGGCCATTTTGAATTTTTCGCAAAGAATGCAAAACACAAAAATGCTTATATCTCTAAAACGTGCTAGATAGAGCAATTTCGACGAAAAATTTGACCCACAGGGTATCTCTGCAGAGTAGCAATTCCAATTTTCAAAAAATGGCGGCCATTTTGAATTTTCTAATTTTTCGCAAAAAATGCAAAACACAAAAATGCTTATATCTCGAAAACCATGCTAGATAGAGCAGACTACGCAGGCTTTGGTTGCCACAACAGTATAAGGCTAGAAGCAGAGCATTTTCTTAATACTTTAGCACTCACCGTTATATCCTTTTCGGGACGCTTTGTTTTTGCTGTGCAAAAACATTATCTTTTTTTGCAAGTGATCCTCTAGTTTGACCTTTGGCCTTGCCGTAGTGACCTTGACCTTTAAAATCTTGACTGGTCTATGTCTTCGAATCTGTAAGGTGTCGGAAGTTGTTACTTGGTAGGAATATTGGTTATGGGTTGTAGGTGTGCAACATCATTCTGTGACCTTGATTTGACCGTTGACCTTGTCATAGTCACCATGAGTTTTAAAATCTTGTCTGGGTTATTTCTTAGATTCCACAAGGTGTAGAAGGTTGACACTTGGTAGGGACATTGGTTAGGGGGTGTATGTAAATGTATGTGTGCATCATGGTGTGACCTTTTTGCTCTGCCAAAGTGTGTTCTCTTATGAGAAAGATGTATGGATTAGTGCAACTGATTATTATATGTACTTTTACAAAATTATGCTATTTCCGTTGACAGCTATTCTCCAATTAATAAATTTTACAGCTTCATATTTTTAGTTAACTGTACTGATTAATGTTGTCATCGTGCTATTGAATTGTCTTGTTTTGGTACTATATCTTTACATATATTTTCTTTCTCTTAGATGTTATTTTCTCTACTTAAACATTATTTGGACCTTTATAGAAGTAACACTGCGCTGAAAGTATCCCGGTCTTTGTACTGTTTCACTACTTCTATATGTCATGGTGTTGAAAACTATTTCCCCTGGCTGTGGGGTATGGGCATCTCTGATGCTATTTTCTTTGATTGCAGGTCCATTTTGGCACCCAGCTGGGTAAACATGTGCTGAACTCAGACTTGTTTGGTATTAATGGAGTCACAGGCATGTCTTGTCTTTTCCGTAAAGAAATCCTCACAGACTCTGGGGGACTCAGCTCCCTGGCCCAGTTTCTTCCTGAAGACTTCTATATGGGCCAGAAATGTCTTGCCAGGTATTAATTGTAAATATTTGAATATTGTATGGGTTTAAATAAATGACAAATGTGGACCTGGTGCACTTAAAATGCAGCCGTTGGCACAATTTTGGAAACTTTTTTGAGTTTATGAGAACAAATTTTTGTTTGGATAATAGAAAATTCAAGAAATAGAAGAAGCATTTTAATATGAAATAATAGAACAGAAAGAATTTGCAAACTTGTGAGATTATAATGTTGGATCATGTGTAGGGGTGCAACAGTACTAGATTTTCCAGTTCAGGATTCCACCAATGCAAAACTGTCTCGATTTTGGGATTCTTAAAAAGTTCGAATTTAAGCATTTCCCCAGTCGAATAGACCTACAAACAGGAAGTGATTTTCTGTAACCCAAAACATGGCAGTTTTTCTCAAAGAAATCCCTGTAAATGAATTAAAATCTAGTGAAATATGAGGTAATAGTTTATAATTTTTTCAGATTCAGGTTTGGTACATAATATTTCTCATTTCCCAATAATTATATAAGCTGACATTCAAGATTCCGGTTTTAAAAGTATTTCAGTAAAATTGTCTACCGGTGTACCACCACTATCGACTCACCCCTAATAATGTGAACTTGTACTATCAAGTGAAAGTTGGTTTTGGTACTGGTTAGGCAGGTTGCGTGTAACCAACCCGCCTATTAGATTGATGTGTCCGACGTCCGTTTGTCCGTCCACATTTTTATGTCGTCACTCTGCGACGTGGGCGTACGCATACGCGTCCGCGTGAACAACTTCTCCTCCAAAACTACAAGGCCTAGAGACGTGCTGTTTTTTTTAAAAGATACCTTATCTATCGAGGATGAAAAATTGTTCAAGGCATGCAAATCTGTCTGTTTGCTAGAGACATTACAAGGGGGGTACCCCCACCAAAAGTGTGAAAATTTCAACACTTAATCACAATTTTCTCAGTCACTATTGCAGGGATTTCTCTCATATCTTGCATATATGTACTAGGCCACAGGTAGATTCTCTTGTGTGAGTATGAGACCTGGATCTGTCTTACTTTTTTTTTAATAAATTTTTTTAATAATTTTTAATGCATTAAAATTAATGAAATCATGCACAAAATCATTTATAACTTGAAAAGTGTTGCATTTAGAGCATTTTGTTAAAATATGTTATTCAGCTACTTTTTTCATAGCTACAATATGGTGAGTAAGTTGGGTGCCTGTCTCAATAGCTAAGTGAGTAATAGCTACTTTTGGGCTTTTCAGTAACTTCCATCATGAGTAAAATCACTTGTAACTTAAAAACTATTGCATTTAGAGAATTTCGTATAAATATGTTATTCAGCTACTTTTGGGTCAGCTATAACATAGTAAAATTTCAGACCTGTAGCTCATGGCATAGCTGAGTAATAGCTACTTTTAGGTTATCACTGTTGAGTAAATCGCTTATAACTTGGAAACTATTGCATTTACAGTATTTTGTTTCAATATGTTATTCACCTATTTTGGGATCAGCTATAACATAGTGAAGTTTCAGATCTGTGGCTCATTGCATAGCTGAGTAATAGCTACTTTGAAGTTCTCACTATTGAGTAAATCACTTATAACTTAAAACCTATTGTATTTAGAGAATTTCGTATAAATATGTTATTCAGCTACTTTTGGATCAGCTATAACATAGTGAAATTTCAGATCTGTAGGTCATGGCATAGCTGAGTAATAGCTACTTTAAAGTTCTCACTATTGAGTAAATCAGTTGTAATTGGAAAACTATTGCATTTAGAGGATTTCGTATAAATATGTTATTCAGCTACTTTTGGGTCAGCTATAACATAGAAAAATTTCAGACCTGTAGCTCATGGCATAGCTGAGTAATAGCTACTTTTAGGTCATCACTATTGAGTAAATCAGTTGTAACTTCAAAACTATTGCATTTACAGTATTTTGCTTAAATATGTTGTTCACCTACTTTTGGGTCAGCTATAACATAGTGAAATTTCAGACCTGTAGCTCATTGCATAGCTGAGTAATAACTACTTTGAGGTTCTCACTATTGAGTAAATCAGTTGTAATTGCAAAACTATTGCATTTAGAGAATTTAGTATAAATATGTTATTCAGCTACTTTTGGGTCAGCTATAACATAGTAAAATTTCAGACCTGTAGCTCATGGCATAGCTGAGTAATAGCTACTTTTAGGTCATCACTATTGAGTAAATCAGTTGTAACTTGAAAACTATTGCATGTACAGTATTTTGCTTAAATATGTTGTTCACCTACTTTTGGGTCAGCTATAACATAGTAAAATTTCAGACCTGTAGCTCATGGCATAGCTGAGTAATAGCTACTTTTAGGTTATCACTGTTGAGTAAATCACTTATAACTTGGAAACTATTGCATTTAGAGTATTTTGTTGCAATATGTTATTCACCTATTTTGGGGTCAGCTATAACATAGTGAAGTTCCAGACCTGTGGCTCATTGCATAGCTGAGTAATAGCTACTTTGAAGTTCTCACTGTTGAGTAAATCAGTTGTAGTTGGAAAACTATTGCCTTTACAGAAATTTGTGCAAATATGTTATTCAGCTACTTTTGGGTGAGCTATAACATAGTGAAATTACAGACCTGTAGCTCATGGCACAACTGAGCAATAGCTATTCTCAGGCACTGACTGTTGAGTAAATCGGCTATAACTTGAAAAATATTGCATTTGGAGTATTTTGTTAAAATATATTGTTCACCTACTTTTGGGTTAGCTATAACATAGTGAAATTACAGACCTATAGCTCATGGCATAGCGGAGCAATAGCTATTTTATTGCGTTAATACATCCTATCCAATGGACAATTGCTTATCCGGTCGGCGCGGACCGGCCCGCCAAACGTCAGAAAAAGACGTCCTGTGTCTCCACCGGCTAGGCCGGCCCAGTACTGTGCACTCGCCAGATGGCGTGTCGTACTTCCTTCCTGTCTAGACAGAGTGACGTCATAGCATCTTTTTCGTTTGGCGCGTGGCTGTGCACAAGGAAATTTTTATTCTGCCAGATAATTTGATTTGTATAGCGGACATTTTATTTTAGTGATATTCTTTCTACATAATTATTTTGTATCAACATCATGGCTTCTCCTGGCCAGCGTAGAGGGAAATGTGGGCACGCCATGGCCCTTTTTGACACACATACACATTGTGCACGGTGCAGAGAGAAGGGTAAGGGACAAGATTTCTGTGTTGAAAACCCCACTTCTGCGGATAAGTGTCCTATTTGCATCACTTTCACATCTGATCAACGCCTTCAACTTGCAACTCCTGCTTATAAAATCAACAAGGAAAAACGCGAAGCTAAAGCAGCTGATTCTACTCCGTCTAAAGATGAAGAGCTTGTGGATCCGGCCAGTGTGGCCGTTATTGGGGCTGTAGATAATCAAGGAACTGTTAATACTTCTGTTTCCGCCCCTCCACCAGATAAAAAGCCTAAAAAAGAAAGCAAGAAGGACACTAAGAAGGTGAAATCTCCCTCTAGTACGGCTTCTACCAGTCAACCGACCACTGATGATCGTTTTAATGATCTAGACAACAAATGGTCTGAACGCTTTAGTCATTTAGAAGCCCTCATTTTGGCCAAGAGTTTTGAACCCTCTTTTACTTCAGATGTCAAAGTGGCTCCGTCCCACTCACCTCCACAGACACAGAATATCACTGAACCTTTCATCAGACCTTCAACCTCGCTTCCTGGATCTGGCTTCTCTGCTGAAAAGCATCAGCCGACCAGTAAAGCAATCACCAGCTCACAGACATCTTCAAATCAGTTTACTGGTACGGGCTTCTCTGCTACCAAGCATCAGCCGGCCAGTCAAACTAAGAGCAGCCGACCGGCTTCCACTGTTAAGTTTACTGGACAGGGCTCCTCTGCGACCTCGCATCAGCCTGCCAGTCAAACTAAATCCCACCGACCTAGCACTGTGGATTATGGTACCGACCCTCAAGTCACTCACCGACCTCTTGCTACCGACCGGTCACTGTCCTCTGATCCGGCTGACACAGGTTCACCGGCTCTACATCAGACCAGACGGGATAGTGTATCTAGCCTGTCCTCAGAGGCTGCTAGCTTGTCAGACCAACCCCCTCTTGACTTGTACGCCAAAGAAGAAGGGGAACTCTCTGAGGACCCGGATCAGTCTGTCACCGACCAAGATCAGCCAGTGTCGGAGGAACAAAACTACAGAGACACCATGCAGGGCATACGTTCCTTTATGGCTTGGTCCAACATCCCTGAAATGGACAACCCTACCAGTACCTCTGATGATAACCCTTTCGCAGGGCCAAAGACTGCTCCTCCAGGCAAAGTATCAGTAAAAATGCCCACGGAAGATTGGTTGTGCCGCAAACTGGCCAAGTTAAACCTCACACTAGTGGAGGGCTACCCTACCCGTGGATCTGAGCCCGGTGGCTTAGCCAAAGATGTCTTCCTCAGGCCGGCTAAGTCGCAATCTAGATGGTACGGGCTACACACAGAACCTACAACCAACCCGTCTCAAGTTTCACACTGGTCTACCGACGCTTCAAAGCTAAACAGCAGCTATGGCCGGATAGCGAAGTACACAGGACTTTCTTCTACCCCACCAGCTTCTCGTAGAATCTCACAGGAGACCTTACGTAGGTGGGAGAGGTCAGCTAGGGAGGCATCCGTCATATGCAACCAGACTGCAAGTTTTAATAGGTGCTTGTTTAAAGTACAACAGCAGATGAAAGATCAGTTAAAGGTTGTTAGATCAGAAAATAAAGGCAAGGGTTCCGCTAACTTCACTGCAGCAGCTGATGAACTGAATTATCTCATAGACTTTAATTCCAGCATATCTCAGGCTGCAGCAAAAGCCATGGAGCACTTATCAGACTTCGTCTTCGTGTCCATGGGAAACCTTACCCTTGTACGCAGGGATGCGTACCTCAGCCATCTCAGGACCGGAATCAAACCGGACACTTTGACAGCCTTGAGATCCGCACCTCTACACATTGCCACCCTCCTTTCCTGAAGCTGTGGTCAAGCGGGCTGAAGAAGACATAGCCCAGTTTGAGTCTAAGGGCCACTCAACCTCTTCTCACAACAAGGGTCAGTACCATCCGTATGAAAGGCATGACAAGAAAGCAAGCTATAAAGATTCCAGGTCGGATAAACCAGCATGGAAGACAATTGGCAAGAGAAACTCCAAGAGAGGCAGAGGCCGTGCTTCCACCTACTCATCCCGACCAGCCAAGGGCCAGCAGTCATATAAATGACAATTACTCTGTAACACAAGCCAATGTAAGACTGCTGGCCCGGAGCCCGCAGACACTAGAAACTTTAAATGTAAAACAGCCTGTTGTTTCTCATGTTCCGTAAACGGACGCGTAATTTTAACAACAATTGAAATTAATGGAAATCACCAAATAATCTGGGTTTTTAGTCGTCCTTTTTCTATCATTACTGCTTTCCATTATATACCTTTAGTTATTTATCCTTTTTATATTGTTTTGAATGCTTTTAACTGTATAACAGTTGTCCTAGTTCATATCGCGGGTATTATCGCCCACTACCGGGAGTTACTCGGTTTGTTTGGTTGTGTTTTATATTTTCTGAATATTCTGCTAGTGGATATTACGGGCATTACTGTCCTTTACCGGGATCTACTCAGTCATTTTTGGTTGTGGTTTGTACTTTTTTGTCCTTAATGTTTTTGCTGTCAATTTTTGCATGTTTCCATTTCGTCTGTGGTTTGTAATTCCTTATGATGCGGACTGTTACACTCCTTCTTTGTATTGTTGGCCTCTTTGTACATTACCATAAGAGTCAAAACAGAATTCGGACTAGGTGCGATGTCGGCCTGCATGGACGTAAATATGATGGACCCACTACCAAATCCATTTTGTTCATTTATGTCAGGACACATAGAGTCACTTTTTGTGAAAAGGCATCTCTCAGGCAGCTTGCTCTGGTTCTATTGTCGGGTGATGTCGCTCTAAATCCTGGGCCATTGAAGTTTGGTTTTGCTAACTGCCGGTCCATTAGGAATAAAGGTCCAATTCTCTGCGATGAAATCCAAACTGGAAATTTTGATGTTTTTGGTCTCACCGAGACCCATATCAAAGCTCTAGACACACCCTCATTTTTAAATGAGTTAACGCCTGAAGATTTTTCCCTTGTTCACACAAATAGAGAAAACAAACGTGGTGGCGGTGTTGGCTTTTTTATTAAATCTGCTCTTGATTTTAAAACCATTCATTCCCCTGAGTTCTCCTCCTTTGAAAATCACACTGTCTGTCTCACTCTTGATGGGCGTCGCTTGTTTCTTGGGGTCATTTACCGGCCCCCTGCCTCATCCGTAGTAAAATTTTTTGAAGATTTTCTGTCATATGTGGGTTTTTTGTCTTCCTTATCCCCCTCCTTTGTCATTTGTGGTGATTTTAATCTTCATGTCGACATTATGTCTCCAACAGTCTCTGAATTTAAATCAGTCATGGATTCTTGCTGTCTGTCCCAATACATTGATTTTCCTACTCACCTTCATGGTCATACCTTAGATTTGTTGATGGCTCCATCCGAGTTCTCTGCAATTTCTGATGTGAAAGGGTCAGGCTTCATCAGTGATCACAAAATTATCTCTTGTGTGGTTGACTTTCCATCTTTGGATACACCGATTCAGAAAGTTGTTACCTTCCGTCAGTACCATAAATTGAACATTGATAAATTCAGAAGTGACCTCCTGACCATTCCGTTTGTTAGCTCGCCATCTGATGACATAGATTTATTGCATGAACAGTACATGTCTGGTTTGTCTAGCCTTCTAGATATTCATGCACCAGTGAAGACTAAACAGCTCATCAAACCAGCCCCAAGCTGGATAACTGATGAGTATAGAACTGCCAATTGCATGAGAAGGCAGTTTGAGCGTGCCTGGAGAAGAGACAAATCCCCTGAAAATCGTTCCCGTCTTCGACGACAGATAAATAGATGTAACCACATCCTAAATAGAAACAAGGGGTGTTTCTATCGTGATCTAGTCAGTGAAAATTGCGGCGATAGCAAGAGGTTATGGCATGCACTAAACAGAACATTGAGTCGGTCAAATTCTACTGTCCTCCCATCCTTTGATGATGAAAAGTCTTTAGCAAACAGATTTGGTTCATTTTTCATTGATAAAATTAAAAAGATTCGAGACACGTTTAAATACACCCGATCTCAGGTTCTTCATCCAGACAAGGAGCCGCCGACTTTCTGTTCCTTTCAAGCTGTCACTGAGACTGAAGTCCTTAAGTTTATCAAGGAATCCCCTTCTAAAACTTGCTCCCTTGATCCATGCCCCACTCACATTGTGAAACAATGTATTGACATTCTTCTCCCTTCATTGACTAAACTAGTTAACTTGTCCCTCAAAAACGGCATTTTCCCTAATCCTTTCAAACAGGCTATTGTCACTCCCCTCCTCAAAAAGTCCACCCTTTCAAAAGAGGATTTGAAGAGCTACCGACCAGTGTCCGGTCTTAGCTTCTTGTCAAAATTGGTCGAGCGAATTGTGGCTGCCCAAATTAGATCTCACATGGATTCTCATGATCTTGGTAATACTTTCCAGTCAGCCTACAAGGTAGGCCACTCGACAGAAACTGCCTTGTTGTGCATCAAAAATGAGATTCACTTATCTCTGTCCAAGGGCATGCCTACAGCACTAGTGCTACTCGACCTGTCTGCGGCATTCGATACTATCGATCATGACACACTCCTATCCTGTCTGTCGTCTAGATTTGGTTTTGCTGGATCGGCATTAAAATGGTTTAGATCCTATCTCCAGGATCGTTTTCAGTCAGTCAAGATTGGTTCTAGTCTTTCGAATTTGTTCAAATTGAAGTTTGGAGTCCCCCAAGGTTCTGTCTTAGGTCCCCTTCTGTTTTCCCTCTACACAACACCTCTGAGTCAAGTCATCAGAAAATATACCGGAGTCCGTTACCACTTCTATGCGGACGACACTCAGTTGTTCATTCACTTATCCCCTGATGATAGTCTCCAGTCTTTTGACCGTCTTAAAACATGTTTGAATGATATTCAGGTCTGGATGTCTGAAAACAAACTCAAGCTAAATCCCGATAAAACAGAATTCATAGTCTTCGGTGCCAAAGACAGACACAAATGGCTCAGTGACTCACTACCTGTCAATATCCTGTGAAATTGTCTCTCTCCCGTAGATGTTGTACGCAATCTGGGCGTTCTGTTTGATGCAAAGTTTTGTTTCACCAATCACGTAAATTCTGTTATCAAATCCTGCTTTATCAGCCTCAGGGACCTTCATCGTATCAGGAGGTTTCTTTCTGTGGATACATCAGTGGTGATTGCAAATGCTCTGGTCAGTAGTCGTTTGGATTATTGCAACTCTCTTTTTCGCAGTTTGTCATCCCGAAATGCTACAAGGCTCCAATATGTTCAAAATGCGCTTGCACGGTTTGTCACTGGTGCTTCAAAGTACACTCACATTACATCCACCCTTAGGACACTCCATTGGCTACCCGTTAGACAACGTATTATCTTCAAAACCCTAGTTTTGGTCTATAAGTACCTCACCACTGGCCAGCCTAAGTATTTTGCACCATATCTCCCCTTGTACAAATCTGCCATGAATACAAGACGTTCCAATCCCAAAAATTTGTTCCTTCTGGTTCCCTCTTACTGTCCTTCCATCCATAAATCAAAGGTCCATTTTAACAATAGTTTCTCATATGATGCCCCTAAGTTATGGAATGATCTTCCATATGATATACGCAGTGCTCCAAATCTCTCCAGTTTCAAAAGTCGACTCAAAACCTACCTATTTCAGAAATCATTCCCACCATAGCTTCTTACTACCGAACACCGGACCGCCTCCCTGGCAACGACTCGGAACATGTCTAATGTCTCATGATTTATGCCTTACGGATTGGATGGTGTGCCTTAGAATCCGTTGATACAGAGATTAAGCACCTGGACAACTGATTGATTGATTGATTCTGCGTCCGGGCACTCGCAAAAGAAAGAGTTAAGTCCCGGACAGGCAGAGTGTTACCCAAAGAATTGGTTATTAAAATCTGTGAAAAGTGTTTCTTGTGTCACTCAATTGTCTTGTGTCCAACTTGTAGAAAGTGTCAAAAATGCTGCCTTAAATCTTCCTGTAGGGGCAAGACTTCAAAACTTCTGGACAATGTGGTCACAAATGGGTGCCGGTCCCAAGATAGTTCAAATCCTGAAACAGGGCTACACCCTTCCCTTCCAAAACCGGCCAAAACTGTCAAGGTTTCCCACAGTCGTAAGCAGCTATGCCAATCTTCACAGGAACAGCTACCTGTTAGAAGCATTGCAGCAGCTTATCGACAAAAATGCTGTAGAACGGGTCCACAATCAAACATCTCTAGGGTTTTCAACCGGCTCTTTTTGGTTCCCAAACCGAACAACAAATGGAGGCCCATTTTAGACCTAAGCAAATTGAATCTCTTTCTCAAGACGGAGAAATTCAGAATGGAAACACCGGAAACCATCCGGACATCCCTCCAGCGGGGGGAGTGGGTAACATCTGTAGACTTCAAGGATGCCTACTTCCACATTCCCATACAGGAACAGCCCAGGAAATACCTCAGGTTCCATGTCCAAGGTCAGACATACCAATTCAAGGCTCTTCCCTTTGGCCTGTCCACAGCTCCCATGGAGTTCACAGTGGTAGCCAAGGAGGTGAAGTTGATGGCCGGTCACAAGGGTATAAGGATCCACCAGTACCTAGACGACTGGTTGGTAAGGGCCAAATCCCACTCAATTTGCTTGCAAAACACACAAACTCTAGTCAGAATATGTCAAGAACTAGGTTGGTTAGTGAACTTGGAAAAGTCGGAACTGGAGCCAAAACAAGTCTTCAACTTTGTAGGTTACCAGTTCGACCTCAGATCCGGCCGGGTCAGACCGACCCCGGACCGGTGGCAAAGCCTTCAGGACAAAATAAAATCACTACTGAGTCTACCGGCCTGTCCGGTCCGGCAGTTCATGTCCTTAATAGGTCTACTAACGGCCACAGAGAAACAGGTTCATCTAGGCCGACTACACATGAGACCCATACAGTGGCATCTCAAAAACAATTGGAGAGTACCGGAATCCTTGGAGAAGATCATCCCTCTACCCAGATCCCTGCACACGCACTTACAGTGGTGGCTCAACGAAAGCAATGTGCTTCAAGGTCAACCATTACACCCCATAAAGCATGCTCTGCAAATGTTTACAGACGCATCAAAAGAAGGTTGGGGCGCTCATTTAAACGAGCTCACTGCAAGGGGTTCCTGGTCGGTTCCGGAAAGCAAACTGCACATAAATTACTTGGAACTGAAAGCAGTCTTTTTGGCTTTAAAAGAGTTCCAAGATCTCTGCACCGACAAAATAGTCCTAATGGCCACAGACAATACAACAGTGGTGGCCTACATAAACAAAGAAGGAGGCATGAGGTCGGGTCCACTGTGTGCCCTTCTATGGAGAATCTTGACTTGGTGTTCCCAAAGACAAGTGACTCTAAAAGCCCGACATAACCCAGGCCACCTAAATGTGATAGCAGACAAGCTATCCAGGCTGGGTCAGACCATCCAAACAGAGTGGTCCCTCCTTCCGGAAGTTTTTCAAGAATTATGCAATCAATGGCACCGGCCTCAAATAGACCTATTTGCCACAAGATTCAACCACAAACTACCTCAGTTTGTCTCTCCAGTACCGGACTCCCTGGCAGTAGCAGTGGATGCACTGACCCTGCCATGGGACGATCTGGATGCATACGCCTTCCCACCGACGGCCATATTGGGCAAAGTGGTGGAGAAGCTACTGGACTCCCCGTGCAAGAGACTCATTCTGATTGCCCCGGGTTGGCCCAACATGCCTTGGTTTTGGGACTTAGTGACCATGTCCAGCCAGGTCCCGCTCAGCCTGCCCAACCTGCCCAGACTGCTAACACAGCCCTTCAATCAGATCCCTCACAGAAATCTGACAAACCTAAATCTCCATGCCTGGCTCCTAGAGCCTCAAAAATCAAAGAACAGGGCTTCTCTGAGGCAGTGGCAGCAAGAATTGAGGCTCCTCAAAGAGGATCAACTAGATCAGTCTATGAGGCAAAGTGGACCATTTTTACAAAGTGGTGCGACGCTAATCAGGTGGACTTCAGGTCACCACCTGTAAATTCAGTGGCTGACTTCCTAATGCACCTCTTTGAGGACAAGAAGTTACAGCCCAGCACCATTGATGGATACAGGTCTGCCATTGCTGATAAACTGGGAAGCACAACAGTCAATATCAGCAAAGATGAAAATCTCACTCGTCTCTTGGAAAGTTTCCATCGAGATAGACCCAAAGGGCGGAGAGGGATTCCTTCCTGGAACCTTTCCTTGGTACTACACCAACTGACAAAGGCCCCTTTTGAGCCTCTCAGGGAAGCATCTTTGAAGCACCTTACCTTCAAAACTGTCTTCCTTTTAGCCCTAGGCTCGGGCAAAAGAAGGAGTGAGATCCATGCATGGCAGCACAAGAACATCAGACACCAGTCCGACTGGACTAAGGTGTCTTTGTTTCCATCCCCCAGCTTTCTTTCCAAGAACCAGCTGGCCAAAGAGGGTCCGGAGAGTGTAGCCCCAGTGGTCATACCAGCACTGGCTCCTACTCTGGATAAATCCCTCAAGTCTGACAGATCCCTTTGTCCGGTCAGAGCCTTGCGCTACTATTTGGACAGGACTTCAGACCTCAGGCAGCACAAAGAGTTAGTTTTTGTCTCCTTCAAGAAAGGTTTCGACAAAGACATCTCCCCTGCCACTATCTCCTCATGGATCAAACAAACTGTGATCCTATGCTATGAGCTCTCTGATCAGCGGGCCCACACCCTACATCAAGTCAAAGCTCATGATGTGAGGGCCTTTGCTGCCTCTAAGGCCTTCCAGTCTGGAGTCTCCTTAGAGCAGATCTTATCAGCCTGCCACTGGAAATCTCATAACACCTTCACCCAATTTTATCTGAAGGATGTGGCTTGGGCAGACTCAGAGCTCTATCACCTTGGTCCTGTGGTGGCTGCCCAGCAGATCCACCAACAGGCGAGGAATTAGAGGAGACCTGTATATATGTAAAGAGTACTACATCTCTGTATATATTGCACTTATATTCAAGCAAAAAAAAAAAAAAAAAAGTTCTGGACGTACTTCCACTGGGAGGATTACCTCTATGGGACTGAACTCATCCCTCTCTTCCCCTACCTCAGAGCAGGTCTGCTTAAAAAAGGGGGGGGGGGGGGGGCAAGGTCGACTGACGGTTCAACCTCTTGTAACCGGGTGATGATATTCGACCATAGCCTAAAGGGTTACCGACCACAAGGTCTTCCCAGGCTTAAAAGAAATTGTTCATTATTCAACATGAGTTAACCTAGTCCCTCGTAACTTACCCGCCTACCAAGCGGTAGTTATTCAGCAATTGTCCATTGGATAGGATGTATTAACGCAATAAAATTGCAAATTTAAGAAGTAAATTAAATTTTTATAAGTTAATACCCTATCCAATGGACACACAAGACCCTCCCACCGACCCCGCTATCAGCTTACTAGGGGTCTAATAGGTTTAGACAACAAAAAAGATGCTATGACGTCACTCTGTCTAGACAGGAAGGAAGTACGACACGCCATCTGGCGAGTGCACAGTACTGGGCCGGCCTAGCCGGTGGAGACACAGGACGTCTTTTTCTGACGTTTGGCGGGCCGGTCCGCGCCGACCGGATAAGCAATTGTCCATTGGATAGGGTATTAACTTATAAAAATTTAATTTACTTCTTAAATTTGCAATTTTCAGGTTCTCACTATTGAGTAAATCAGTTGTAACTTGAAAACTATTGCATTTACAGTATTTTGCTTAAATATGTTGTTCACCTACTTTTAGGTCAGCTATAACAGAGCAAAAATTCAGACATGTAGCTCATTGCATAGCTGAGTAATAGTTACTTTGAGGTTCTCACTGTTGAGTAAATCAGTTGTAACTTGAAAACTATTACATTTAGAGTATTTTGTTAAATATGTTATTCACAGACGTTTTGGTCAGCTATAACATAGTGAAATTGCAGACCTCTATGTCATGGCATAGCTGAGCAATAGCTTCTTTCAGGTTCTCACTGTTGAGTAAATCATTGTATCCAACCTGTAGGAAATCATGGGCTGGGAATCTGTTAATATGGTCCGATTTGACCTTGGAACCCTCCTTCAAGGTCAAATGAGGATAGCCAAACATAAAAGTGCTTATAACTCGCTTATTATTGATCCTAGAGGTTTGGAATGAAAACCAACCTATAGAAAATCATGAGCTGGGAATTTTTTAGTGTGGTCGGATTTCACCTTGGACCCCTCCTTCAAGGTCAAATGAGGATAGCCAAACTTAAAAGTGCTTATAACTCGCTTATTATTGGTCCTAGAGGTTTGGAATGGAAAACCAACCTATAGAAAATCATGGGCTGGGAATCTTTTGGTGTGGTCGGATTTCACCTTAGACCCCTCCTTCCAGGTCAAACGAAGATAGCCAAACTTAAAGTGCTTATAACTCACGTATTATTGGTCTTGGAGGTTTGGGATGGTAAACCACATATAGGAAATCATGGGCTGGGATTCTTTTGGTGTGGTCAGATTTGACCTGGGACCCCTCCTTCAAGGTCAATTGAGGATAGCCAAACTTACAATTGCTTATAACTCGCTTATTATTGGTCCTACAGGTTTGGGATGGTAAACAAGCTACAGGAAATCATGGGCTAGGAATTTTTTTGTGTGGTCAGATTTGACCTTAGACCCCTCCGTCAAGGTCAAACAAGGATAGCCAAACTTAAAAAGTGCCTATGACTCACTTATTATTGGTCCGAGAGGTTTGGGATGGTAAACCATCCTAAATTCTTTGGCTGGGAATCTTTTGGTATGGTCAGATTTGACCTTTGGATCCCTTCTTCATGGTTGAACGAGGATATTGCATTTATAGTATTTCTTTAAATATTTTTAACCTACTTTTTACACTTAAACAATTACCTTGTTACTTTATTTCATAATACCATTTGCAGGGCACAACTTTTTTGTCCTTTTCTTCTGTCAGCTTCGGAATATCTTTCGAACATGCTGTTCAGTTACCATTTACTGTATTTCTGTACAGCCCTTTCCCTGATAATTATGCTTTCCTCTCATTATCACCATCACAAATCAAAAACATTCAGTCAGCTGACACAGTGCCCGTTCACGGGCACTCTCCTCTTGTTTGTTTCCGGACTCTAACCCGAAAACGGTTTGTCCAATCGAATTCAAACTTGACAGGGAGATAGACCACCATCATAGCTAGGTTCCTTTCGAAATTGGTGTAATTCCGTTTGTTTGTTTGTCCGTTTTTTGTCCGTTTGTCTGTCTGTCAAAATTTCCGTTTCCGGACTCTAACTCGAAAACGCTGTGTCCAATCGAATTCAAACTTGACAGGGAGATAGATCACCATCATAGCTAGGTTCCTTTCAAAATTGGTGTAATTCCGTCTGTTTGTTTGTCCGTTTTTTGTCTGTCTGTCCGTCAAAATTTCCGGTTCCTGACTCTAACTCTCAAACGGTTTGTCCAATTGAATTCAAACTTGACAGGGAGATAGATCACCGTCATATCTAGGTTCCTTTCGAAATTGGTGTAATTCTGTCCGTTTGTCTGTTTTTTGTCCATTTGTCTGTTTGTCAACATTTCTGTTTCCGGACTCTAACTCGAAAACGCTGCGTCCAATCAAATTCAAACTTGACAGGGAGATAGATCACCATCATAGCTAGGTTCCTTTCAAAATTGGTGTAATTCCCTCCGTTCGTTTGTTTGTCAACGTTTCCGGACTCTAACTCGAAAATGCTTTGTCCAATCGAATTCAAACTTGACAGGGAGATACATCACCATCATAGCAAAGTTGCTTTCGAAATTGGTATAATTCCGTCCTTTCGTTTGTCCGTTTATAGCATAGATACAATTATGTAACCTAGATTACAAGTTTTGCGTTTCTTAGCACGTCTAACACATTCACCTTAACTGGGTGACCTAACATTTCTTTCCTTGTTTCTAAATGTAATTACAGCAGTCGCTAACCTTATTGCTGCCTGCGCAACCCGCCTTTTGAGACAAAATGTAGTTGTGCTTACATTTTCAAAAGTACTTATACTTTAGTACTAAACAATGAACTTGACCCCAACACTGGTTTTGAGGTCCTCAGTGGCCTAGTGGGTAAGCAGCTTTGGCATCTAATCACCGGCTGTCACCTCTTTGGGTTCAACTTCCACAATTGACAAAGCTGAGGACCTGACCCAATTGACCCTGGCTGTTGAATGCGACATAAAACCCTAACTTTGACTAAACCGAATTCTGATTTTAATCTTGTCGTGCCAACGATGAGATTTCCCTTCAGATGCAAATATTAGGAGACATATTAAGGTTATCGCTTAAACTTTTATATCACCTTAAGCATTTTTTAAAAAACATCCTGTCATCGTGTTTTTGGAAAAAACGCATCAGTGCTTTAAAATTTTACCTTCTAGAACTAGATCCACAAGTTAGGAGAATATTCAGATTAATTATACCATGGATGCCTGAATGGAAGATGTTGATTTTTGCAAATTTTGAAAAAAAAAAAATGGGAACTTTGTTGTTATCTCAAACATGGTCATGATTTCAGCATTTTGTTAGAAAAAGTTATTCAGCTACTTTTTGATATTCTTTGACATGCTGAAATATCAGTCCTGTATCTGCCGCCTTATGGGCACCTTAATGTCACAAAGTTACGTTTAACCCCATGCTACTTGGTTTTTCACTTTTTTTCAACCAGACTTGTCAAAAAATATCCTGACTTTCCGATGACCTTAAACTCTAAATTTTAATGAAGCAATGGCCTCCATAAAGTCATAAAATTGGATTAAAACCCTCTGGCTCATAACTGTTTCCATTTTTATGTCAGCTGACTTGTTAGTCAGCTGACATTATGGTGTCAATCTGCAGCGTCCGCATGAACAACTTCTCCTCTGAAAGCACAAGGCCCAGAGACATGCTGTTACTTTAAAAGATACCTTATCTATCAAGGATGATAAATTGTTCAAGGCATGCAGATGTGTTTGTTCGTCTGTTCTCCAGAGCCGTTAGAAGTGAGGGACCCCCACCCAAAGTATGAAAATTTCAACATTTTAACACAGTTTTCTCATTGACTACTGAAGGGATTTCACTCTTATCTTACATATATGTACCAGGCCACAAGTAGATTCCCTTGTGTGAGTATAAGGCCTGGATCTTTCTTAATTATTTTTTATGAATTTTTAAAATAATTTTTAATGCGTTAAAATTCATGAATTCATGCAGTAACTCACTTGTAACTTGAAAAGTATTGACTTTAGAACATTAACATTTAGTTGAAATGTTATGCAGCTACTTTTCCATAGCTACAACATGGTGAGTAGCTTGGGTGTCTATCCCAATAGCTAAGTGCGTAATAGCTACTTTCTGACTTTACAGTACCTTTGATAATGAATAAAATCACTTGTAACTTGAAAACTATTGCATTTACAGCATTTTGTTGAAATATGTTGTTCACCTACTTTGGGTCAGTTGTAACATAGTAAACTTTCAGACCCATAGCAATTTGCATAGCTGAGCAATAGCTACTTTGAGGTTCTCACTCTGGAGTAAATCAATCGTAACTTGTAAACTATTGCATTTAGAGTATTTTCCTTACATACATACATACATTTTCTTTCATCTACTTTTGGGTCAGCTTTAATATAGTAAAACCGCAGACCTGTAGCTCATTGCATTGCAAATCACTTGTAACTTTAAAACTATTGCATTTAGAGTATTTTGTTTAAATAAGATATTCTTCTACTTTTGAGTCAGCTATAATATAGTAAAATTGCTGACCTGCAGCTCATTGCATGAGTAATAGTTACTTTGAGATTTTCACTGAGTAAATCATGTGTAATTTGAAAACTATTGCTTTTATTGCGCTACAATAGCTTACCATGTGGAACTGAATGCTGATCTTGTGTGGCCGCAGGCATCCAGCCAACGTCTAATAGACATTTATAGTTGGCCGTAGCCTCAGGTTTTATTCTCGTGGAACTCTTCCTAATTAAGCGGCCCGTTAGGGATGCTTATTTGTTTTCACCTAAGTTCGACTGATCACCGCCGCCGCCGCCAGATTATGGTCTCCCTTGAATAACTTCTTGGGCTTTCAAATTTTTCTTTCCTTCTTATCTTTCTTTAAAACTATAGGGGCGGGAAAAAATTGTGGGATACTTTGCAGAGACCTTAAGCTTTACTTAAGGTAACCTTAAGCATTTTTCATAAACACCCCGTCATCGCGTTTCGGAAAAAAACACACAAACAAGTGCTATAAAATTTATCAGGTACATTCTAGACCAAATTTCGAAGGTCGGAAAGGATTTTCTGATCAATCGGACCATAGATGCCTGAATGGGAGGCGTTTTATTTTCATAAATTTTTTTTAAATGGGTACTTGGTCTGTATCTTAAAAAGGGTCAGGATTTCGGCGTTTTGTTGGAATAACTTATTCAGCTACTTTTTGATAATCTTTCAGATGCCAAAGTTTTAGCCCTGTATCTGCAATCTTAAGGTCACCTTAATGTCAAAAAGTGGGTTTTAGCCCACTTTACTTAGTTTTTCACTTTTTTCAACCAAACTTGGCACATATATTAAGATTTGCCAAAGGAATATCCTGACTTTATGGTGACCTTAAACTCAAAATGTTAGTGGACCTATGGCCTGCTTAAAGTTGTCAAATTGGAATAAAATCCTCTGGCTCCTTTCTTTTTCGAATTTGTTATATCTAAATTATCACTGGTATTAAAATAGATAAAAATAATACTTATGGTCACCTTAAACTCTCAATATGAATGGAGTTGTAGCCACCTTCGCCGCAGGATTATGGTCTCCCTTGAATAACTTCTTGGGCTTTTAAATTTTTCTTTCCTTCTTATCTTTCTTTAAACTATAGGGGTGGGAAAAATTTGTGGGATACTTTGCGGAGACCATAAGCTTTACTTAAGGTAACCTTAAGCATTTTTCATAAACACCCCGTCATCGTGTTTCGGAAAAAAACACACACACCAGCGCTATAAAATTTATCAGGTACATTCTAGACCAAATTTCGAAGATCGGAAAGGATTTTCTGATCAATCGGACAGTAGATGCCTGAATGGGCGTTTTATTTTCGTAAATTTTTTACAAATGGGTACTTGGTCCGTATCTCAAAAACCGTCAGGATTTCGGCGTTTTGTTGGAATAACTTATTCAGCTACTTTTTGATAATCTTTCACATGCCGAAGTTTTAGCCCTGTATCTGCAATCTTAAGGTCAGCTTAATGTCAAAAAGGGGGTTTTAGCCCTCCAGTTCACTTAGTTTTTCACTTTTTTCAACCAAACTTGGCACATATATTAAGATTTGCCAAAGGAATATCCTGACTTTATGGTGACCTTAAACTCAAAATGGACTACCATTGTAGATAAAAAGTTCAAAGAAGACAGGACCTTGTGTCTGGTACGGGCACAGAGGTATTACTTGGATCGAACCCAGGACCTGAGAGATTCTCGATCCCTGCTTTTCATTTCCTTCAAGAAAGGACACGCCTCAGACATCAGACCCGCTACTCTCTCTTCTTGGTTAAAACAAACCATTCTACTTTGTTATAAACAAGCAGACCAACAAGCCTTGGACTTGGTCCAAGTTAAAACGCATGACATTAGGGCCTTCACGGCCTCTAAGGCCTTTTACGGTGGGGTATCGGTGGACCAAATCATGCAAGCCTGTCACTGGAAAGCTCACAACACATTTACAAATTTTTACCTAAAAAAGACCTTACTTGGTCAGACAATGACAACAATATGTATCTGGGACCAGTAGTAGCAGGGGGGGGGGGGGGGGGGGGGGGGGGGGGGGGGGGGGGGCGCATCTGCTACAACCAAGTCTTGAGGAGTCTAAATCGCAGGGTCTAGGTATGAGGTTCCACATCAGGATGTTCGGGTAAGGTCTTTTTTCCTTTTTCAGTGTATATTGTATTATGTTTTAAGGACTTATTAAGGTTGTCATTAATCTCATTTTAGGGTGGCAAAAATTATGAGATTCCCAAGCCTAGGGCTTGTTTTCATTGTGGCTTAACCTTAGGGCCTTTACTCTTCAAGTGAGCATTGGCTGCACTTTTCTCCTCCAATCAAACATCCAGACAGTTTTTAGTACTGCCATTTATTAATTTGGTTTTTGGCTTATTACGCACTCAGTCCCCGTGACGGAGCTCTTAAATGGGACTCAGACTGGCATTTTCAAAACATTCATTCTCTCTATTATTTCAAAATCTAAGAAAAATTGACTACTTCTTCCAGTCTCAGCTGTAATCCCTCCACCAGACGGTTGGATTCAGCATTCAGTTCCACATGGTAAGCTCTTGTAGCGCAATATAATTGAAAATTTTAATTACTTAAATGTAGCTTTTATAAGCTACAAGCTTACCATGTGGAACTGAAGAGAGTCCCACCCTGCCTCCCCGCTGTATTACAGCTGAAGGGTATGGTTCAAAAATTGCAACAAGAAAAGGAGGACGAATTTGAGGAAGAGTTCCACGAAAATACAACCTGAGGCTACGGCCAACTATAAATGTCTATTTTTCTTACACGTTGGCCGGATGCCTGCGGCCATCCAGATCAGCATTCAGTTCCACATGGTAAGCTTGTAGCTTATGAAAGCTACATTTAAGTAATTAAAATTTTCAAATTTGTAAAGTTTTGTTAAATATGTTATTCACCTACTTTTGGGTCAGTTATAACATAGTGAAATTACAGAACGGTACCTAATTGCATAGCTGGGCAATAGCTACTTTGAGGTTCTCACTGTTCAGTAAATTTTTTGTAATTTGAAAACTATTGCTTTTACAGCTGTAAAGTCATTGCATAGCTGAGCAATAGCTTTTTTTCAGATACGTCCTTTTCTACTTTCACTTGTAATTGAAGTTCAAAACACAAATTCAGCTGACACAGAGCCTGTTCATGGGCACTGTTTGCATGTTTAAAATCTAACATGTCATTGATATTGAAGTACATGAAAGAAAATCCCTGACTACCTTAAAGTTTAATTGTTAACATTTATTATGGTCATCTTAAACTCAAAATATAGTGTTTTTAGCTCTCAGCTCAGCATTTAATTTTTAAAATAAAACTTGGCTATCTATTCTGTTGGAGGAGAAGAGGAGTGGGGGTACGCTATGTTATCCCTCCTATAATATGAGTAGGCAGGGGGTGAGAGGGTTAATGTAGAAATAAAGTCCGAGGTTTTGTGATTTATAACCCTAGATAATTCACAAATTTCCGGCGAATAACGGATGAGCGCATATATTGGGTTATATTGAATTATATTGGGTTATAAATCACAAAACTGAGGACTTTATTTCTATTATAAAGACCGGTTTCATTTATTAATCCATAAATATTATTGTAAATATGCTTCAAAACACGCCTAGTTGTCGCACTATATTTTGTCTGTATCGTTTGGTCCTGTATTATCGACGATCGTCCAATTATTGCCTCAGATAATTGTACGCAAAAATATGCGCACTGCATTGTTTTCTGTAGTCTGCGCACTTCCGGTCTTTATAATTGATGATAAAGTCTCAGTTGAATTAAGCAACCCATGTTTATAGAACTGTACACTTATGTTGAAATTTTTAAAGCAAAAATTAAATTCCTGAAACAAAAAAGTATAAGTTGATCTGTTAAGAGCTACTTCTATTTTATAATATTTCATCTTTCCACTGGTAGATTAAAACTATGAACAACTGATAGAACTCTTTTGGACCTACTATTGTGATGTGCATACAGTAATTCTTTTTTGGTACAAACAATATAAACTTTTAACAGTGGATATCAATATTTCATGTTCAGATAGTATTAATGCTGAAATTCAAAAACAACTTACAGGAAATTTTGGGCGGCAATTTTTTTCAGAGTCAAATTTATTCCAGGCTTACAGGGTTGAACAGGGTCCTCTATCTAAACACAAGTGTGGAAATCATGACCTGTAAATCATTTGACATTGTCAAACTTAAGATTTGACCCCTGTTTTAAGGTCAGATGTAGTCAATGTACTAAAAATCTTTGTATCTCCCTTTTTAGTTTAGGAATGTGAAACAACTCAAATGAAATCATGGGCTGCAAATCATTTGGCAGTACCAGATTTAACCTTTACTTCCAAGACAAATGACATCAACATACTTGTAGCCCTTGTCTCTTACATGTGCTTAATTTGTTCTGAGGATATGTTTCTTTGAAATACAATGCCACATTCAAATTAAAGGGGAAAGTTTTCGTCCCCAGGTCGAAAATCTCCTCAAATTACAAAGATTATATATTTGGAGTCCTAATATACAAAATTACAAATATCAACAAACATCACAGCTTGCTGGGATACAACATATCACCTTTTGACAACAATGATAAACTCTTCTTTACAGACTAAAAGGGCATAAGTCCTGAAGGAATTTTATTACTTGATGCATTTTTTTACTGTTTTAAAGTACATAAACTTTATTTAAATTTTCAACAACAGATTCCTACATAAGCCCTTCTGTGCCAGCAGTTGTTAATTGTCTGAGATAGGCGTACATTACAACACACTTGCCATGGAACATTAGTTTGTTTATTTTGACAGAGAAATGAAGGTTCTTACATGCTCTTTGACCCCTCAACTTTGGGCTTTAGACTTGATTCTGCAGTGTCAGTGGGAAATCGTAGAAAATTAGTGAATACCATGTTCAGTTTGGAGTAGATAGGTTTAGCCAGTTTTATATATCAAAAAGATTAAAAATTAGAGCAGTTTTAATCTACCAATATGGGATCTGCCATGATGTTTGATAATTACAGGAGACATTTAAAGAAATTTGAAATTGAATTAGCAGAGACAAAAATCAAAACATTGTACATTTTTTGTTGTTTTTTTAATGGTAAAAAGAATTCCTTAATAAATAAAGTTAAAATTATTACCCAAATCTTTGCTGTTAAGTACAAAATTGCTTAAAATATAATTGATTTAATTTATTTCTTGAAAGTGTAATTAAAAAAAATACATTTAAAAATCACCATGTTAAGATAAAAATATTTTGAGGCTCCAAGAAATTTGAAATATTCATTAGTGTTTAGAGTTTTGCTTGAAAAGAAAATATAGCATAAGAAATATTTGTAATGTACTCATACAGTTTTGACTATGTTTTCTGAGAAGTATGAGTCAAATGTGTTTCACCGAAACACTTCCTGGTTGTCCCATTTTTTTCTTGCCACATTGGAGTGTGGTTATGCCAAGAATCCCCTCCTACCTTTTAGTCCCTTCATTCAGGCACCACTCTTCCTATTAAGATGTGACTGTACAAAAATGACCCTTGATTCTAAAAGAAGCTTTTAACTTTTCATCTTGTAACAAGTCATAAGTGAAACTGGTCCTCCTACAGAGATAATCAACAGTAAGTTGTTGAGAGACCATTCTGGTTTTTCTTTCTCATTACAAAATTGCGAACATATTTTTTTGTTCTTGCCTGCCATTCAATATTTCAGTGTAATGCAGTGTGTAAATTGACACTGTCATCTGAAAAGCAGTCATTTTAAAAGCCTGTAACTGTGTATGGTCCTGCCAGTAATAATTCCATGCAGCATGCATAAGGGTCTTGTATGTCTTTCACATGGATGAATCAGCTAATAAAACTTCTTCCATCTGTGAAATATAACATCGATATTTTCTGCACAGTTGATGTTTAATTTCCCCACCTCAATGTTGAAAATTTTTCAAAAAATGTGATATTCAGCAGTATGTTTGATGCACAAGGATAATTAAGAAAACCCATAAATTATGACATATTTCTCCATTACAATTCCATTTCAAGTATGATCGTGACAGGACACATATATTTTTAATACACTATGGACCAATTGCTTTGCGAGTCATGTACATAACACACTCAGCTTCGGGAAATATCTGAGATACCATATTTATTTGTCTAAATACTCCCTCCCTATTAAATGCCCCTATTTTTTCCACTTTGCAATTCCGGGATTCCAAAAAAGAGGCATTTTAGTACATCCCCAATCGAATAACTGCTAATACGAATGAAAATTGAAACAAAACATGGCAGTTTTGATCAAATACAGCTTCTACAGAAAATATGAGATAAAAATGTACAGTTTCTTCAGATTAAAGGTTTATTTGTAATATTTTAAGTTGTCCCATCATTGTGTGTCTTGACATGCTATTTGCGAAGTATCTATTTATCACCCACCACTGACAGACTTTTAAGGTTATTAGTATTTTGTTGTGTCAAAGTCACCCATTTTGAAAAACACATCGCCCCTGGGGAATTTATGTGAATGAATTGGTATATTCTGGAGAAATTGGCTAAATCTAAATATGCATTTTGTCAGCTATATTTTGTGTATCCAAATTTTAAAAAGTTTACATTTTGGCAGCCATTTTGGATGATTTCAGCTTTTAAAGAATTCTGGCATAGACAAAAATTAGAGTTAGAGAAGTTTTCCTGCTTTGAACAGTTACACTGCACTAGTCAGCTGTCACAAGGGCTGAAAAGCTGTCCGTTTCAAGGAGTGTAGAAATTTCATATTCCTGAACACAAAATTCTTCTCCCCCTCCACCACCCTCATCTTGCTTTGAATTATAAGAAATCGTATCTAAGGTGTGATTTTCATGACTATTTTAAGCCATTTATCATGTCTGATACAAAAGTACTGTGAACTTACTTATATTTTGCTGCTTTTTTGAAATTTTAAGACTTGTCTCCATAAGCATATTTCAAACAATGCGGCATATTTTACATTTCGTACTGTATGTGCCAGGAGGTGAGGGATGTGAATGGATTAGGGATTAATATGTAATAAGCTGAATGCTGAACTGCCCAGCAGCTGCAGAGGCGGAAGGTCATGCCGTTCAGTGGCAACTTACCTTGTAGCTGAAACCTTTATGGCATCCAAGTATTTTCACAGGAGTCACAACATACACCTTCAAAATCCTTCATTATTTTTCATAATCTTGACGTGTTAATATAACATTTGAATAACTGCAACTAATTTGTGAGCAGTGACTGTTAATTTGTTGTCGTTGGAGATATTGCCTTTCCTAAAAGTAAAATAAAAAGATAATAAGGTGTCACCTGGCTTATATGTGTTCATAAAGAATGTGATCCCACACAAACACATTGATGCAGTTATAAAACTATAAGCAACAGGTTACTAAGATTGTAATTTTGTGAAATTGTACTGTATCTTGCAATTTTTTTGATGTGTGAATTTATGATGACACAAATGTCACCTATTTTAAGTGAGAGTATCTTTTTATTCCCATAAGTCTTTAATGAGGAATAGTTCAAGAGCACTTTTTGGATGTGGCAGAAATTGCTACATTTGATCTATAATTCAGAACATTACATTATTTATGAAGAACTGTGCTATACATGAAATACTATGCCTGTGCTATTTTAAGAGATGATTACTTGAGGATGCAAAGAAAGATTTAGGACATTAAAGCCCATTGTACACTAGAGCGGTGCGGCGCGGCTAAATAAAATAGAAATAAAGGAAGTAGTTCACTGCTTATACACATATGCGGCGCGGCAGCTAGCGGTGCGGCGCGGATTTTTCCATTTAGAAAATTTTCTAATTTTCCGAAAAACCGCGCGACTTTTTCACTGTTTTCCCCCCAAGTTTTCATAGATATTTGGATTTCCCACATGTTTCTACACAAATATAATAATTTGAAACCAAAATGCAAGCACACAGGCTCATTGTGAAGGGATTAACTACTGGCACATAGATGACAAAATATGGTGTGTGTCAATAAAGACACATGAAAGGGTTTAATTTAATGAAGATTGCAATTAACAGCATTTCTAGAAGGGATACACTGGCCAAGGGTCTTGTTTGTAGATGGATTAAGTACTTAAATGCAGGAAGGGATGTCAAGTTAGGTGTGTGGCAATATATGTAGATAAAACACAGCCAGAATTTAATTGAAAGGGGGTGTAATCACCAGTATTATAAAAGGATACTGGTCAAGGGCAAGGCTCTTCATTGTGAAGGGATTAAATTGCATGCAAGGGTATGATAGGTGTGGAAATGTACTGTGGGGTATTAGATGTTTAATTATATGTGATTAGTTTAACTATTCTAGCCACTTTGCTGTAGTTTAAAAATATATTTTTATTGCGTTAATACATCCTATCCAATGGACAATTGCTAATCCAGTCGGCGCAGACCGGCCCGCCAAACGACAGAAAAAGTCATCTTATATGAGCGCATACTGCCCTCACAAGCTGGCCGGTCCCAGTGTGCACTCGCCAGGTGGCATGTAGTACTTCCTTGCTGTCTAGACAATGTGACGTCATAGCATCTTTTTCGTTTGGCGCGTGTGTCTGCACAAGGAATTTGAAGTGAATTTTCATTTTTATTGCGTTAATACATCCTATCCAATGGACAATTGCTTTACCGGTCGGCGCGACCGGTCCCGCCAAACGTCAGAAAAAGACGTCCTGTATATAATACCGGCAGGACCGGCCAGGAGAGTGCATTCGCCAGGTGGCGCATCGTACTTCCTCTTCCTGTCTAGACATCGTGAGGTCATAGCATCTTTTTCGTTTGGCGCGTGGAGAGTGAAGACGTGTTTTCTCGACAAGCGAATTTTTTGTTCTACACCAAACGCAACCTTTTAATTTTACTTTTAAAGTTATTTAGAAGTATTACCTACAACTATGTCATCTCCAGGACAAAGACGAGGTTCATGCGGACACGCTATGGCTGGGTTCGACTCCCACTCCAAGTGTGCACGTTGTAGGGACAAAGGGCTAGGCGACGACCCCTGCGTCCAGAAGAAGGAATGTACTATCTGTAGAGGGTTTAACCCTGAACAGATTCAGCAATTGTCTACCCCTACTTATAAAGACAGGAAAGACAAGAAGGCGACTGCGTCCTCCTCCACTCCCACTCTCGTGGACCCTGCACACGTTAGTGTGCTGGGTAAAGTGGAGAAGGTCAAGGCTGTTCATTCTACCCCTACTACCAAGAAGACGAAGCGTAGTGAATCACCCAAGCCTTCTGCCAGTAAGAAGAAATCGTCCAGCAGTAAACCATCAGCTGAAGATTTGAAGCAACTGGATGAGAAGTGGGCAGAAAGATTCTCCCATCTTGAGGCAATGTTGTTGGCCAAGACTTTCACAGTACCGGTTGAACCGGTTGTGAAACCAGCTCCAGATGTAACTACCAGCCAGAAGCCATTTTTTGACCCTGGTGCCACTACCAGCAAGCTGGCTTTAGAGAAATCCGGTCCCGGCCTTGATCAGGTCACCGGTGAGGCTGTATAGGAGATGGAGACTGCCACCCAGCCCCTTGGGGCTCCCGGTGCAGGGATAGCAACCCAGCCTGTTCAGGCCCCCGGTTCGTTCCCTTAAGTTCAGCCAACCGGTGAGGGAGATGTGAGTGCAGGTTCTGATAGTGAAGCTGACCAGCTCAGTGATACCGGTTCCCTGGATGATGAGATCCACCGGGACCGGTCAGCAGACAGGGAGGTCTCCAGGGATGATCCTGACAGTGCGCAGACCGGCCCGCCAAACGACAGAAAAAGTCATCTTATATGAGCGCATAATGCCCTCACAAGCTGGCCGGTCCCAGTGTGCACTCGCCAGGTGGCATGTAGTACTTCCTTGCTGTCTAGGCAATGTGACGTCATAGCATCTTTTTCGTTTGGCGCGTGTGTCTGCACAAGGAATTTGAAGTGAATTTTCATTTTTTATTCTATGGTGGTTATTTCTTCGAGTGGAGCGTTTTACCTTATTCTATTTTATTGTGTGAGTACTATAGACTTATCATGTCTTTACCAGGACAGCGAAGGGGTTTGTGTGGCCATATTATGGCAGGTTATGATAAACATAAAGTCTGTGCTCGATGTAGAGACAAGAAGAAGGGCGAAGACAATTGTGTTAAAAATCTCCCCTGCATTAGTTGTGATGTACTCACTGAAGAGCAGCAGGTCAAGCTTGCTACGCCCCAATATCAAAAGAAGAAAGAAAAGCGTGAAGCAAAGGCTGCGAAAGAGTCGAGTAGCTCCCTAGTGGATCCGTCCACTGTGTCTGTTATAGGGTTGGCGAAAGACAATGAACCTTTGAACTCAGAAGAGATGAGTACCACCCCTGCGGGTGCGAAAGTCAAGAAGATACCCAAGAGTTCAGAAGCAATGAGTAGCACCCCTGAGGTTGCGAAAGCTAGAAGAGAGGATAAGACGCCAGACAGCAGAGTGGCCAAGGGGAAAGCTAGTAAGAAAAAGCACTCTTCGCCAGGGAAAACATCAACAGCGTCCACTGATAGCAAGCTAGAAGCCATGGACCTCAAGTGCGCTTTAGTAGGCTGGAAGCTTTGTTCCTCTCCAAGTCTCTCACTCAGCCTGCTCCCACTTTTCAGTCGGTCAAGGTCACTCCGGTGAAGCCTCCTCCAGCCGGTGCTTTGGACAGTTCTGAGCCCTTTTTCGTACCGACCAAACCGACCGACCAGCCTACCTCTTCTCAACAACAAACTACGGACCAGCCTCATCCGGTCAACCTTCTACTAATGACCAAACTACAGATTCAGTAGTTAAGCCATCAGCTTCTACCTCCGGTGTGGAACTGACTTACAACCCCTCAGACTTAGATAAGGATACAGATTCTAATGCTGACATTGACTCCCCCCCCCCCCCCCTGGGTGTGTGGTTAATACTGAGGAAGGTGAACTTTCTGAATTTGACCAGGAGGTCTCTCTTACTGAAGCTGAGCAAACGTTGTCGGAGGAACACAGTTATAGAGAAACTATGAGTGGAGTGAGGTCCGGAAGTGGACTCTGCTTTATCTAGTGCCGACGACAATCCCTTCGCAGCCCCTAAACAGCAACCAGCCCGCAAGACCAGTTTGAACTTAACAACGGACGATTGGTTATGCCGAAAGATGGATAGACTTAACTTGACTTTAGTTCAGGGGTGCCCATCTATAAGTTCTGAGGCTGGAGGTCTCCAGAGAGACCAGTTTGTTAAACACGGAAAGTCACAAGGAAAGTGGTACGGCCTGCATCCGGCTAAAGACAAGCCATCTGGTTCCGTTTCCTTCTGGCACTATGAGGCGGCCAAACTCAACAGCACTTACAGTAGGGTGGCTAGACCCAGTGGTTTGACTTCACCGGCCCCATCATCTCGTTACATCTCTCAAGATATCCTCAGAAGGTGGGAAAAGAGTGCTCGGGAGGCCACATATATATGTAATCAAGCGGCCGGACTCAACTGTTGTCTGAACAAAGTGCAGCAAGGTATGACCTCCCAATTGAAAATCCTACAGTCTGTGCACAGCAAGGGTAAATCAGCAGATAAGGTCGGTGAAGCCACAGAGGAACTGCAGTATTTAATGACTTTCAATTCCTCCATTACTCAGTGCATGGCCAGGACAATGGAGCACCTGTTGGACTTTGCCTTTGTTAGCATGTATAATATTACCTTGGCACGTCGTGACTCCTATTTGGCACACATGAAGTCCGGAATTAAACAGGACACTTTGGCCGCCTTACGCCAAGCTCCAATGGATTCACCCATTCTTTTCCCAGATAGTTTGTTAAAAAAGGCTGAAGAAGACATATCCAAGTTTGAGGACAGAGGCCACCCTCATGCTAGCTCTGCAAGTCGCAAGGATTCACGTTACCATCCTTACAAGAGATCTGACCAACCAGCTTATGATAACAAAAATTCAAAGCCTGCATGGAAAAATCTGGGACATCAGTACAAGAAAAAGAGTAGGATGCAGGCCGGAAAGTTTTCCTCGTGTCAGGCCAAGGGTCAATCTGCTTATAAATGACAATTACTGTGTAAATTTCTCGTTTCCAAGCAGATTGACCAGAAGCAGGGAAGAGTTGAAAAGAAGGACTTTAACTCCTTATACACAGACAATAGACTCTCATTTAAATGTAAAGCCTCTTGTTGTAAACCTGTAGTTTCTGCACCCAGGCTGCCGCAAAGGAAAGGCATAGGTCCTGGGTCAGCAGAGTGTTGCCTTCAAACAGATTGCAAATTAAAATATGTGCAAAGTGTTTCATGTGTCACTCAATTGTCTTGTGTGAAAGCTGTAGCAAAAGCCATGAATGTTGCTTCAAATCTACCTGTAGGGGCAAGGCTTCAAAACTTCTGGCAGGTTTGACAAAGTCTGGACACCAGTCCGAGAGTGGTTCAAATCCTAAAAGAGGGCTACACCCTCCCCTTTCGGATCCGCCCCAAACTAGCAAGATATCCCACTGTCGTAAGCTGCTATGTAAATCCCCACAGGAACAGCTACCTGCTGGAGGCATTGCATCAGCTTACCGACAAAAATGCAGTAGAACTAGTACAAAATCAAAAATCCCTGGGTTTCTTCAACCAGCTATTTTTAGTCTTAGCAAACTCAATCTTTTCCTCAAGGTGGAAAAATTCAATATGGAGACACCGGAAACCATCAGAACCTCCCTTCAGACAGGGGAATGGGTAACCTCGATAGACTTCAAGGATGCCTACTTCCATATCCCCATACAGGAACAGTCCAGGAAATATCTGAGATTTCATGTCCAGGGTCAGACATACCAATTCAAGGCTCTGCCATTCGGTCTGTCCACAGCACCCTTGGAGTTCACTATGATAGCAAAGGAGGTGAAACTGATGGCCACTCACAAGGGTATAAGAATCCACCAGTACCTAGACGACTGGTTGGTGAGAGCCACATCCCCCCAGGTTTGTCTTCAGCATACTCAAGATCTGGTGAGAATGTGCAAGGAACTCGGTTGGCTGGTGAACTTGGAGAAATCAGAGCTGGAACCCAAGCAAACTTTCGATTTTGTAGGCTACCAGTCCGACCTCAAATCTGGTCCGGTCCGGCCCACACCGGACTGGTGGCAAAGTCTACAGGACAAAATACTGGAAATATTGTCCCGACCGGCCTGTTCGGTCCGGCAGTTCATGTCCTTGATAGGTCTACTAACAGGCACAGAAAAGCAAGTTCACCTAGGTCACTTACACATGAGGCCCATGCAATGGCATCTCAAAAACAGTTGGAGAATACCGGAATCACTGGAAAAAGTGATCCCTATCCCCAACTCCCTGCACCCTCATTTGCAATGGTGGCTGAAAAAACACAACGTTCTCACCGGCCAGCTCTTACACCCCATAAACCATGCTCTACAGATCTTTACAGACGCATCAAAAGAAGGGTGGGGCGCTCACTTAAACGAACGCACTGCAAGGGGTTCGTGGTCTCTACCAGAAAGCAAACTACATATAAACTATCTGGAACTAAAAGCAGTCTTTTTAGCTCTAAAAGAATTCCAAGACCTCTGCACCGACCAGATAGTCTTGGTGGCAACCGACAACACCACAATGGTGTCCTATATAAACAAGGAGGGAGGCATGAGATTGGGCCCACTTTGTGCCCTACTGTGGAGGATCTTGACCTGGTGTTCCAGGAAACAAGTAACTCTCAAAGCCCGACACATACCAGTCCGGCTAAACGTGATAGCAGACAAGCTATCCAGGTTAGGCCAGACCATTCAGACAGAGTGGTCTCTCCTTCCAGAGGCATTCGAGGCAATATGCAGCAGGTGGCACCGGCCTCAGATAGACCTATTTGCCACCAGTTTCAACAACAAGTTGCCTCAATTTGTGTCCCCGATGCCAGATCCCCTGGCAATAGCAGTGGATGCACTCAGTTTGCCATGGGAAGATCTGGATGCATACACCTTCCCACCAGTGGCCATCTTGGGCAAAGTGGTGGAGAAGTTGCAGGACACCCCATGCAAGAGACTTATTCTAATTGCCCCAGGGTGGCCCAACATGCCTTGGTTTTGGGATCTAGTGTCCATGTCCAGCCAGATCCCACTATGCCTGCCCAATCTACCCAACTTATTAACACAACCCTTCAATCAGACCCCCCACAGGAATCTGACAAATCTAAATCTCCATGCGTGGCTTCTAGAACCACAGCAATCAAGGAGCAGGGTTTCTCTGAGGCAGTGGCAGCAAGAATTGAGGCTCCTCAAAGACGATCAACTAGATCAGTCTATGAGGCAAAGTGGGCCATTTTTACAAAGTGGTGTCTCTCTAATAAGGTGGACTTCAGGGCACCCCCTGTAAAATCAGTGGCAGGAAGTTACAGCCCAGTACCATTGATGGGTACAGATCTGCCATTGCTGATAAGCTAGGAAATTCATCCATTAATATCAGCAAAGATAAAAACCTCACTCGTCTCTTGGATAGTTTCCACAGGGACAGACCCAAGGGCCGGAGGGGTATCCCCTCCTGGAACCTCTCCCTAGTACTACACCAACTGACCAAGGCCCCTTTCGAACCACTTAAAGAGGCCTCCTTGAAGCATTTGACCTTCAAGACAGTTTTCCTTTTAGCCCTTGGTTCGGGTAAACACAGAAGTGAGATTCATGCTTGGCAGAACAAGAACATCAGGCACCAAACTGATTGGTCAAAAGTGTCCCTGTACCCATCTCCCAGCTTTCTGTCAAAGAATCAGCTGGCCAAGGAGGGCCCAGAGAGTGTGGCCCCAGTGGTTATTCCAGCCCTGGCCCCAACTCTGGACAGATCCCTCAAGTCTGACAGGTCCCTCTGCCCGGTCAGAGCTTTACGCTACTACCTAGATAGGACCTCGGACCTCAGGCAGAATAAGCAGTTAGTCTTTGTCTCTTTTAAGAAAGGTTTTGACAAGGACATCTCCCCTGCCACCATCTCCTGGATTAAACAGACTGTGATCCTTTGTTATGAGCTCTCTGACCAAGAGGCCCACTCTTTACATCAGGTTAAAGCCCATGATGTCAGGGCCTTTGCTGCTTCCAGGGCCTTCCAGTCGGGAGTTCCCTTGGAACAAATTCTGTCAGCCTGCCACTGGAAATCGCATAACACCTTCACACAATTCTACTTGAAGGATGTGGCGTGGGCTGACTCAGAGCTCTACCATCTGTGCCCTGTAGTGGCTGCTCAGCAGATCCACCAACAGACCAGTACCTAGAGGAGATCTGTACATATGTAAATAGTTGTACATATGTATATATATATTGTACATATAGTTAAAAAAAAAAAAAAAAAAAACTCTGACGTGCTTCCTTCGGGAGGTTTATTTCTATGGGACTGAACTCATCCCTCTCTTCCCCTACCTCAGAGCAGGTCTGCTTAAAAGAAAAGCCTTAAGGGTTCCCTGACCTCAGGTTCGACCCAGGCCTTCAACAGTTTTGTTAGTTCTTATTATGAGTTCACTTAAATCCCTAGTAACTTACCCGCCAACCAAGCGGTAGTTATTCAGCAATTGTCCATTGGATAGGATGTATTAACGCAATAAAATTGCAAATTTAATAAGTAAATTAAATTTTTATAAGTTAATACCCTATCCAATGGACACACAAGACCCTCCCACCGACCCCGCTATCAGTCTACTAGGGGTCTAATAGGTTTAGACAACGAAAAAGATGCTATGACGTCACGTTGACTAGACAGCAAGGACGTACTACATGCCACCTGGCCTACTTTTGAGTGAGTAATAACACTTTTGCCTAATAATGAGTAAATGGCTTATATCTTCAAAAGTATTGCAGCTACACAATTTTGTTCCAATATGTTGTTCAGCTACTATCTCCACAGCTACTACATGGTCAGTAGTTTGGAAGTGTATCTCCATAGCTAAGTGAGTAATAGCTACTTTGTCAAATTTTTATGATAACCATAATGAGTAAATGGCTTATATCGTCAAAAGTATTGCAGCTACACCATTTCTCTCAAATATGTTGTTCATCTACTTTTTTATGAACTGTAACATATTTAAGTTTCACACCTGTTGCTCAATGTACAAGTGAGTAATGGCTACTTTATTGCTACTTTTACTGAAAATGTCAAAAATCCAAAATATCTCGCAAACCGTAAGAGATAGAGCAATTTCGAGCGAATTTTTGACCCACAGGGTAGTACAAGAGTATCCTATGCTAAGTGGAAAAAGGTTTGGTGAACTTTGGCCTACTTTTGAGTGAGTAATAACACTTTTTCCTAATAATGAGTAAATGGCTTATATCTTCAAAAGTATTGCAGCTACACAATTTTGTTCCAGTATGTTGTTCAGCTACTATCTCCACAGCTACTACATGGTCAGTAGTTTGGAAGTGTATCTCCATAGCTAAGTGAGTAATAGCTACTTTGTCAAATTTTTATGATAACCATAATGAGTAAATGGCTTATATCTTCAAAAGTATTGCAGCTACACCATTTCTCTTAAATATGTTGTTCATCTACTTTTTTGTGAACTGGGACTGAACTCATCCCTCTCTTCCCCTACCTCAGAGCAGGTCTGCTTAAAAGAAAAGCCTTAAGGGTTCCCTGACCTCAGGTTCGACCCAGGCCTTCAACAGTTTTGTTAGTTCTTATTATGAGTTCACTTAAATCCCTAGTAACTTACCCGCCAACCAAGCGGTAGTTATTCAGCAATTGTCCATTGGATAGGATGTATTAACGCAATAAAATTGCAAATTTAATAAGTAAATTAAATTTTTATAAGTTAATACCCTATCCAATGGACACACAAGACCCTCCCACCGACCCCGCTATCAGTCTACTAGGGGTCTAATAGGTTTAGACAACGAAAAAGATGCTATGACGTCACGTTGACTAGACAGCAAGGACGTACTACATGCCACCTGGCGAGTGCACACTGTGACTGGCCAGCTTGTGAGGGCATTATGCGCTTATATAAGATGACTTTTTCTGTCGTTTGGCGGGCCGGTCTGCGCCGACCGGATTAGCAATTGTCCATTGGATAGGGTATTAACTTATAAAAATTTAATTTACTTATTAAATTTGCAAATTTTTTTTTTCATTTTACTGAAAACCTCTGAGAAAAATCGCCCAAATATGCAAAGTAAAAAAAATTCGCCTGCTTAGCATGTAGTAAAAATCGTACCACACCGCGCCGCGCAAATGTGCAACGACCTTTAGCTTGACAAGTTTGAAGGTTTAGGTTTACCCAGTTCTTAGAATTTTGTGTACCAGAATTAGCCAAAATGTACATATTTTTACACAACTTAAATTTCAATACATAATTCATTTAGGTATTCTAAAAATGATTTTTAATCTTAATTGATCCATCAGTTTCAAAGGTTTACATTGTATTTTTAGTTGTGCAACAGTTTTAATCAGAAAGTAATGTATCATGTAAGCGATGTATTTTTCCCTGTGTTATATTTTTTTTGTTGCCTGTTGACAAATGGTATATAAAAAGTGACTTCATAGCCATGAGGGGAAAATATTTACAACTCATCAAAATATGTTATTATTGCCACAAAAAATAGAACCTAAAACATTCAAAACTGATTATATAATCTGTCTTTATTAACTCACTCTTTAAAAGTGTGTATCTACACAAGATTTTTGGGTAATATGTTACACCTTAATGGCCTTTCATCTTTATCAAGGTCACATGATAAAATATAGTTTTTTTGGGTACACCCACTCATCATTGCCGCTCAGCAAAATCTACTCACCGCAGAGGCTTGTAATTATACACGCATGTTCATACTATCAAAAACGTGAGCTGATTAGATTTTGGGAGCAATCTGATGAAAAGTGACTGATTTATGAGTGATTTTAGAGCTTTAGAATGTATTAAGAGGTATTGGGAAACCTTATGTGAAGAGTCTAAATAGCTGGCCACGTTTACCTCCTAACCCACCTACCCACCCATCCCCCCTTAGGGGTCAAACTGGGGTCATAAAATAGCCGATTTTGTGTTTTTGCCGCGTATGTCCTTTGAATTTTTGCTTTTACAGCTTTAGAATGTATTAAGAGGTATTGGGAAACCTTATGTAAAGAGTCTAGATAGCCGGCCACATTTACCCCCTGACCCCCCTCCCTTATGGGTCAAACTGGGGTCATACAATAGCCGATTTTGTGTTTTTGCCTCATGTGTCCTTTGGATTTTTATCAGCGAGCTGGGCGGGAGATTATAATTTGCACCATGTGTGTGCGTGTGTGCGTGCGTGCGTGCGTGCGTGCGTGCGTGTGTCACGCAGTTTCCTCTGAAACTACTACAGTTACACATTTTTGGTAAATTAGTTGTCCGAATGAATTTTTTTGCTCTTCAATATTTTTTGGGTTTGGTGAACTTTGGCCTACTTGTAAGTGAGTAATAGCGCTTTTAGCTAATATATTTATATGGCTTATAACTCTCAAACTATTGCATTTACAGCATTTTGTTGCAATATGTTGTTCAGCTACTTTGTCCACAGCTACAACATGGTCAGTGGTTTGGAAGTGTGTCTCAATAGCTAAGCGAGTAATAACTACTTTGTCAATTTTTAATGATAACCATAATGAGTAAATGACTTATATCTTCAAAAGTATTGCAGCTACACAATTTTGTTCCAATATGTTGTTCAGCTACTATCTCCACAGCTACAACATGGTCAGTAGTTTGGAAGTGTATCTCCATAGCTAAGGAGTAATAGCTACTTTGTTAATTTTTATGATAACCATAATGAGTAAATGGCTTATATCTTCAAAAGTATTGCAGCTACACGATTTCTCTCAAATATGTTGTTCATCTACTTTTTTATGAACTGTAACATATTTAAGTTTCACACCTGTTGCTCAATGTACAAGTGAGTAATGGCTACTTTATTGCTACTTTTACTGAAAATGTCAAAAATCCAAAATATCTCGCAAACCGTAAGAGATAGAGCAATTTCGAGCGAATTTTTGACCCACAGGGTAGTACAAGAGTATCCTATGCTAAGTGGAAAAAGGTTTGGTGAACTTTGGCCTACTTTTGAGTGAGTAATAACACTTTTTCCTAATAATGAGTAAATGGCTTATATCTTCAAAAGTATTGCAGCTACACAATTTTGTTCCAGTATGTTGTTCAGCTACTATCTCCACAGCTACTACATGGTCAGTAGTTTGGAAGTGTATCTCCATAGCTAAGTGAGTAATAGCTACTTTGTCAAATTTTTATGATAACCATAATGAGTAAATGGCTTATATCTTCAAAAGTATTGCAGCTACACCATTTCTCTCAAATATGTTGTTCATCTACTTTTTTGTGAACTGTAACATATTTAAGTTTCACACCTGTTGCTCAATGTACAAGTGAGTAATGGCTACTTTATTGCTACTTTTACTGAAAATGTCAAAAATCCAAAATATCTCGCAAACCGTAAGAGATAGAGCAATTTCGAGCAAATTTTTGACCCACAGGGTAGTACAAGAGTATCCTATCCTAAGTGGAAAAAGGTTTGGTGAACTTTGGCCTACTTTTGAGTGAGTAATAACACTTTTTCCTAATATAATTATATGACTTATAACTGTCAAAATATTGCATTTACAGTATTTTGTTCCAATATGTTGTTCAGCTATTTTCTCCACAGCTACAACATGGTCAGTAGTTTGGAAGTGTATCTCCATAGCTAAGTGAGTAATAGCTACTTGGTCAATTTGGAATGATAACCATAATGAGTAAATGGCTTATATCTTCAAAAGTATTGCAGCTACACATTTTCTCTTAAATATCTTGTTCATGTACTTTTTTGGGAACTGTAACATATTTAAGTTTTACAACTGTTGCTCGATGTACAAGTGAGTAATGGCTACTTTGTTGCTACTTTTAGTGAAAATGTGAAAAATCACAAATATCTCGAAAGTCATAAGAGATAGAGCGATTTCGAGCAAATTTTTGACCCACAGGGTGGTACAAGAGTCTCCTGTCAAATGGGGGAAAACTTCAATTTCCGCCACTTTTGGCGGCCATCTTGGATTTTCGCAGAAAATGGAAAAGTATCAATATCTCGAAAACCGTAAGAGATAGACCGATTTCGAGCGAATTTTTAAGCCGTAGGGTGGTACGAGAGTGTCCTGTGGAAAGGGGGAAAATTTCAATTTTCTCCACTTTCGGCAGCCATCCTGGATTTTCACGGAAAATGAAAAAGTGTCAATACCTGGAAAACCGTAAGAGATACAGCGATTTCGAGCGAATTTTTGATCCACAGGGTGGTACAAGAGTCTCCTGTTTAAAGGAGGGCTCATTCATCTACTTTTGTGGGAGAGCTTTCACATGGTGAAGTTTCAGACCCGTAGCTAATTACTCACCTACTCAAAATGAGTAAATGCGAATTATCTCTAAAAGTATTGCAGATAGCCAATTTTTCTCAAATAACTCATTCACCTACTTTTGGAAGAGCTTTCACTTGGTGAAGTTTCAGACCCATAGCTAATTATTCACCTACTCAAAATGAGTAAATGCGAATTATCTCTAAAAGTATTGCAGATACCCAATTTTTATCAAATAACTCATTCATCTACTTTTGGGAGAACTTTCACTTGGTGAAGTTCCAGACCCATAGGTAATTACTCACCTACTCAAAAGGAATAAATGTGAATTACCTCTTAATAGTATTGCAGATAGCCAATTTTTCTCAAATAACTCATTCACCTACTTTTGGAAGAGCTTTCACACACGAAAATGAAACATTGTGAATATCTCGGAAAACCTATTTCTTCTCCTTTAATGCTCGGCGGGAGATACACACTGCGGCAGTGGTCTTGTCAAAAAATTTTGTCTCCCCAAAAATGATGGCCATTTTGAATTTTCAAAGTTTTTGCAAAACACAAAAATGCTTATTTCTCGAAAACCGTGCTGGATGGAGCGAACTCAACAAAATTTTTGACCTGCTGGGTATCTTTGCAGAGTAGCCATGCCAATTTTCAAAATATTTTTGTCTCTCCAAATATAGCGGACATTTTGTATTTTCGAAATTTTTGCAAAACACAAAAATGCTTATATCTTGAAAACCATGCTAGATAGAGCAGACTGCGCTGACTTTGGTTGCCACAACAGTATAAGGCTAGAAACGAAGCATTTTCATAATACTTTAGCACTCACCTTTATATCCTTTTCGGGACGCTTGTTTTTGCTATGCAAAAACATTATCATCTTTTTTTGCGAGCGATCCTCTAGTTTTAATTTGTCTAACGGTACTCAATTTGTGATTTATGATTAGAAATAAGAACTCTGTTGGTGCTTAAAGTCTGCTCTTGTAGGCAAATAACTCCCCATGATAAATGAAATATGTGCGTGTATTCCCTACTCTCTATGTCTTTGCAGTGGCTACAAAATCCGTATCAGTTCACAACCAGTGTGTCAGAATTCGGGAGCCAGTACAATACACAGTCACCAGTGCAGAATGATCAGGTGTGTGGCATTGTAAATCACCCTAATATTACCCATATAATGTGCTGAAAGTTACATTATACCCCAAAATAAAACAGTTTCAAAAAATTATCGATCTACATCCCCAGATATGGTGTCAAGTCCCACCAACAAACTCTGTGATTGTTTCAACATGAAACAGACATTTGGTTAAAGTGAAACCCATTGGACAAGTTGTAGGTTATACACCATTACATGGGTAATGTTGGACTGTCTGAACTACTTGGGTAGAAGGCTGAGTGTCCTGGAACCAGTATCTACATGATTATCAAGTTTGCCAAGTCATCATTTGTCTCTTGTCTTTGTGGATATGGGTTTTAATTGGGCTATTTTGCACTGTTTTTACAGGCATATAAATTTGCACTCTATTTAATATCTGTTACTCAGGTCACAGTCAATTGTATTAGGCTGTTTTACACTCTCTTTACTTTACAGATGGATCAGGCTACGCAGTTCAGTGGCACCTCTCCTCATTCTGTTGGAACCAATATCTGAGTGTCTACTCCTTGGTGTCCTCGCTGCATGGTCAACTAGCATGCTGTTCCACTGGAATGCCCTCGCTTTTTACTTTGTACACGTGCTAATCTGGTTCATCTTGGACTTCATCCTGCTTCAGACTATTCAGGTAATAGCCGCTCAAATATGCGTAATTTAAAACAGTTTGACCACAGCATGTATTTCACAATTTTTTTAAGATATACAAATTTATTAATGGGTTGAGCCTGAATGGATGTCTTTAGTTTTTTACCCCACAGCTTTATGGAATTTTAAAGGCTTTGTGGTTATTATTTTCACCCATGCTGGGCATGTAGGTTGTAAGGATCTCAGGAAATGAAAGGTGCAGGAAGTTAATATTTGGCAAGGACATTGTGAGGCACAATGTCTTGGTGTGACCTTGATTTAAACTTGTTAGATTACAGCTTTGTCCCAGCTGAAAACACCACTTACTAAAATAGGGATATGTATACTCCATATCCTTTGATGAATAATGTCAAAACAGTGCTGCATTTAATAGGAAGGTGATACATCTAAGTGGTCAGTTATAGTGGGAGATTTCAACCAAAACTCCACAGGTTTGTACGTACATTGCCTGTTGACAAGTTTTCAACTCACATGTTTTTAAAAACAATTTGCTTGGCTGTAATGGAGAATAAGGTTATGATTTCGTCATGTACATATTTCTATAATCTGTTGAAAAATGTTTTTTTACCCCAGTGAATAAAGGTTGGGGTTATAGCCATCCCGTGCACTGTCTGGGCAACAGCGACTGATGTGACCTCATGATTTGACCTTTGACCTTGCTGTAGTGACCTTGACCTATAATGCCTTGTCTGGGCTATATTTCGGAAACCATAAGGTGTACTAAGTTGATATTTGGTAGGGACATTAGTCGGGGGTTATAGGTATGCAATGTCATGGTTTGACCTGGATTTGACCTTCGATCTTGCATATCTGATGTTATTTTATCTCTCTACAGGGATATCTGATCATATTTTATCTCTCTTATATCTCTCTTATATCTTTTTACTTGAATCTTGGTTGTTGCACCTTTGGGTGTCTTTTGATGTAGATTAAGCACCGTTAAAGTCATATTAGAATTCATTAAGGGTTTTATTTTTGCAACTTCTCATTGTAACAGATGGTATTGCATCATGTGAGCCACAGGTTTTGCCCCAACTCCACATAAAAGCATGTATTGCCTCATCTGTATGTATTGGTAATATTTAAAACATTCAAACCATAATTCGACCATACAGATTAATATCAAAATGGGATAAGTCTTGAAGCTTCTTAATTTTTAGTTTACTAAATTGTCTTGTTTTTATACTTTATCTTTACATGCAGTTTCTTTCCCTTAAATGTTATTTTCTCTACTTAAACATTATTTGGACACTGACACTGCTCTGAAAGTATCCCAATCTGTGTAGTGTTCACTACTTCTATGTCTCATGGTGTTGAAAACTATTTCCCCAGGCTGTGGCGTACGGGCATCTCCGATGCTATTTTTAGACATACAACCACATGTACTAGTGTAACACAGCTGGTCACATAGATTACTTACTGTATCAACATCCCTCCCAGTTGTAGGGTGTGGGCATCTTTGACGCTACTTATTACCCTTTTCAGTTAGAAGGGAAACTTTTGTTCTGGGATGGAAATTCTATTAACTTTCACTTTTGGCATATTACAGGTTTTTAGGCGGGTTGCGTGTAACCAACCCGCCTATTAGATTGATGTGTCCGACGTCCGTCTGTCTGTCTGTCCGTCCACATTTTTCGTTTCCGGACTCTAACTTTAAAACGGTTTGACCAATCAAATTCAAACTTCACAGGGAGATAGATCACCATCATAGCTAGGTTCCTTTCGAAATTGGTGAAATTCCGTGTGTTCGTTTGTCCGTTTTTCGTCCGTTTGTCTGTCCATCCATCTGTTTGTCCACATTTTCGTTTCCGGACTCTAACTTTAAAACGGTTTGACCAATCAAATTCAAACTTCACAGGGAGATAGATCACCATCATAGCTAGGTTCCTTTCGAAATTGGTGAAATTCCGTGTGTTCGTTTGTCCGTTTTTCGTCCGTTTGTCTGTCCATCCATCTGTTTGTCCACATTTTCGTTTCCGGACTCTAACTTTAAAACGGTTTGACCAATCAAATTCAAACTTCACAGGGAGATAGATCACCATCATAGCTAGGTTCCTTTCGAAATTGGTGAAATTCCGTGTGTTCGTTTGTCCGTTTTTCGTCCGTTTGTCTGTCCATCCATCTGTTTGTCCACATTTTCGTTTCTGGACTCTAACTTTAAAACGGTTTGACCAATCAAATTCAAACTTCACAGGGAGATAGATCACCATCATAGCTAGGTTCCTTTCGAAATTGGTGAAATTCCGTCTGTTTGTTTGTCCGTTTTTCCGTCCGTTTCTTCGTTTTTGTCCGTTTTTCTGTCCATCCATCTGTCCGTCCACATTTTTGTTTCCGGACTCTAACTCGAAAACGGTTACTCCAATCTAATTCAAACTTCACAGGGACATACATCACCATCATAGCTAGGTTCCTTTCGAAATTGGTGTAAATCCGTCCGTTCATTTGTCTTGTTTTTCTGTCCATTTGTTCGTTTTTAGGCGGGTTGCGTGTAACCAACCCACCTATTAGATTGATGTGTCCGACGTCCGTCTGTCCGTCCACATTTTCCATTTCCGGACTCTAACTTGAAAACGGTTTGACCAATCAAATTCAAACTTGACAGGGACATAGATCAACATGATAGCTAGGTTCCTTTCGATATTGGTGAAATTCTGTCCGTTCGTTTGTCCGTTTTTCGTCCGTATGTCTGTCCATCCGTCTGTTTGTCCACATTTTCGTTTCCGGACTCTAACTCGAACACATTTACCTTAAGTGGGTAACCTAACATTTCTTTCCTTGTTCCTAAATTTAATGAGAGCAGTTGCTAACCTTGTTTCCTGCGTGCGCAACCCGCCTTTTGGGGCACCTCTGACCCTCTTGTTTCTACTAAAATAAAGACAACTGGGTACATGTACATTTATGTACATGTCAGGGTATTTATCTTACCAACACATTTGGTAGAAGAGCAGATGACTGTGAATCCTATTTTATACCTCATGGTGTCAGGCTTTACGATAAAAAAATATTTTAAAAAATATGCTGGTGTTTTGAGTGACAAAAGTGGTCTGTTTGCTTGACAAATATGCTTTTTTTACTTTAAGATAAATTTCATTTCAATGACTTCCTGCTTTTGATATTGTTACCAGTCACCTAGTGTATATGTATCAATAGTGTTTCATTTTGTCAGTACAAATAAAAGCTCAGATGTGTATTCTGTGTAAGTATATATGTGGTAGCTGTTGTTTTTCTTCCTGAATTTATTTTTTATTGCGTTAATACATCTTATCTAATGGACAATATGCTTAACCGGTTGGCGTGACTGGCCCTGCCAACCGTCAAAAAAATCCACCAGCAGGACCGGCTTTGCAGTATGCATTCGCTAGATGGCGTGTTATATTTCCTTTCTGTCTAGACAGCATGACATCATGATATCATTTTATCTCCCCCCCGGGCTTTAGACCGGAGGGAGATTATAAAATGCATCATGTGGGTGCGTGCATGCGTGTGTGCGTTAGTGTGTCACACAGATTTTTTCAAAACTACTACAGCTAGAGATTTTTTGTCAATTAATAGTCCCAATGAATTTTCATGTCCTTGAAAATTTTGTTGGTTTTGTTGACTTGAGCCTTAAGATAAGAGAGTAATAGCATTTTTAGCTACTTTGACTAAAGGACTCATAACTCAAAAACTATTGCAGTTAGAAGTTTTTCTTCAAATATGTTTTTCAGCTACTTTGTTATTAGCTATAAGATGGTACATAGTTTAGGGTTCCATTGCATGTCACAAGTGAGTAATAGCTATTTTCTTATTTGTAGCAAAATAATGACAGAAGTAAATGTCAAATATCTTCAAAAATATTCAAGTTAAGCAAATCTTTTCCAGATGTTATTGATGTAGTTTTTCATAAGCTATCACATATTGAAGTTTCAGACCTGTTGCACATTGGATAGCTGAATAATAGCTACTTTGAAATTCTTACTGTTGAGTAAATCCATAGTAACTCTAAAATTATTGCAGTTAGAGTATTTTCCTAAAATATGTTGTTCAGCTACTTTGTCCTTAGCTATAAGATTGGTACATAGTTTGGGGTTCCATTGCATGCCATAAGTGAGTAATAGCTATTTTCTTATTTGTGGTAAAATTATGGCAGAAGTAAATGTCAAATATCTTCAAAAGTATTAAAGTTAAGCAAATCTTTTCAAATTTATTGTTTATCTAGTTTTGATAGGCTATCACATAGTAAAGTTTCAGACCTGGGCCCGTATTCACAAAGATTCTTATTCTTAGAATTTTTCTTAGAATTGTTGTTTTTCTAAGAATAAGAATTTTCCTATTCACAAAGATTCTTATTCTTAGAATCATACTTATTCTTAGAATTTTTCTAAGAATGGCTTTTATTCTTAGATTTTTTTTAAGAATATGAAATTGCTTTATGCACAAATCTCTTATTCTTGACACCAGAATTGCATCCAAACACAGAAAGTCACTTCTGGGCCTGTATTCACAAAGATTCTTAGAATTTTTCTTTGAATTACACTTAGTCTAACCTATGCACACAATTATTTTTACTTCTATTCTTAGAATTATTCTTAGCTAAGAATTGTTTTGTGAATAGGTTTTTATTCTAAGAATAAGAAAATTCTGCTGGAAACTCTCCCCAGTTGACTCAATTTGGTGTTGATGATAGGGCAGTAATCGAGGAGAAATATGAAGGCAGCCATTTTACTAGTTTCCTCCCATTCAACAATTGTGTTGTTAGGGGCAGATCGACAATAGTTAGGAAATGGATATAATACTTACAAGGTATTTTTATCCGTGTGTTTTGTTTGAATGTGCCTTCTGTAAGCTTCCAGCTACAATTACGAAAGAAACGTCAGTATTTATAACTATAAATAGAAGGAATTCCCTAATAGAAGAGGTGCATTCTTCAGAGCGCACTGGTACCGACTTCTCTGCTGTATAGCATCAGTCACACCAGCCAGCTCGAGTATTTAGTGTTTTTTCAACAGAAGCATGAGATGCAGTCTTCAATGTCTTCAGAGCGCACTGGTACCGACTTCTCTGCTGTAAAGCATCAGTCACACCAGCCTAGCTCGAGTATTCAATGTTTTTCATCAGAAGCATGACATGCATTCTTCAGATTTCTTCAGTGATATCAGTCCCTCCCTTGCAGACCCGGCTTTGTTGTCGGTAGTGGGGGTTGTGGATGGCCGGGTCACTGGTTTTATCACAAAAGAAAGAATTTCATCTACAGAACTCCAGGCTGGCACCGACCAGGACTTTTACCTTCAGAGCGCACTGGTCCAGGCTCCTCTGCTTTTAAAGCATCAGCCGACCGGCCAGCTCAAAAGAATGCGACCTCTGACGTAATTTCCACGAAGCTGGTCACGTGATTCACCGACCAGTTCACGTAGCGAATCACCGACCAGTAAAGTCGGAAGTGCGTTCTTCAGAACTCACGTCCACTGTGATTCCAGTCCCTGCCTTACAGACCCGGCCTTGTTGTCGGTAGTGGGGTTTTGTAGACAGTCAGAATACTGTAAAATTGCCGGTTAAGTATTACACAAAGAATGTGACCACTGATGTCATCTCCAATCAGCCAATCGCGTTTTCTTTCCGACCAGCAATCTGGTCACATGACACGCCGAACAACAAGTGCTTCTAAAAATAGTTCACAAGGACTTTCCCAGCAACTGTCAGATCTACAAATAAGACATGCATTTTTAAAAGAAATACTTTCATTAATGGAGGAATCCTACAGTAAGCTGGATTCAACACAAAAGATAGTTGTTAAATTGTTTCAACAACTGGTTACAGAGCATACCGACCGGCTACACAGCCTTGTATAGTGTACCCCAACTAATTGGTTACAGGGTCTACCGACCGGCTGCCGGCTTCACAGCCCTTAATGTACAGTGCTTCAATCAGCTGGTTACAGAGTCTCCCTACCTAGTTCCATTCAGCCTGCAGTAAGCTGAGTTTTGAACACAATATAGTTGTTAAATTGCTTCAGCAACTGGTTACAGAGTGTGCCGACTACACAGCCTTGTACAGCTTACCCAACCCAACCGGTTACAGAGCCCTCTGACCTAGTCCATTCAACCATGTGTTGATTCTGGACAGGCAGACAGCAAGCATCTACAACATGTGGCTTCAACCAGTTACAGAGTCTACCCACCGGCCACACAGACTGCACTAAATAGTTTGCTTCACATTAGCCGGTTACAGAGCCTTCCGGCCTATTCCCAACCAGCACCAAGAATCAACCAACCCACAGGTCTTGGTGGTCCAGCTGGCCACTCTTCATCAGCAGCCTATTTACCAGCCTAAGACTGATGACAGGCCTAATAATGTGGTAGTCCCTGACAGGAAGTTCTTTCCTACACAGAAACTGCCTCAACCGGTTACAGAGTTTACCAACTGGTTACCAGCTGGTCACAGAGACTACCGACCTTCTATCATGTGCAATTACTGTCTTGCCCCTCTTCAATTCTGGTTACAGAGGACCGGAACCAACCAGCAGACCCACCTGGGGATCACCTAGTTAGTATACCAGTAACTAAATTCAATGATCAGCCTAGCCTACATGTTTTTTACTGGTTACAGAGTATCACAGGCTACAGAGATTTACTGTGGCCAAATGCAGCAGGTGGCACCGGCCTCAAATAGACCTATTTGCCATAAGGTTCACAACAAGTTGCCTTTGTTTGTGTCACCGGTACCAGATCCCCTGGCCACTGCAGTGAATGCACTCAGTCTGCCATGGGAGGATCTGGACGCATATGCCTTCCCACCAGCAGCCATCTTGGGCAAAGTGGTGGAGAAGTTGCAGGACTCCCCATGCAAGAGAATCATTCTGATTGCTCTGGGGTGGCCCAACATGCCTGGGTTATGGGACCTAGTGGCCATGTCCAGTCAGATCCCACTGGGTCTGTCCTTCTTGCCCAACCTGTTAACACAGCCCTTCAATCAGATCCCTCACAGAAATCTGTCGAACCTAATTCTCCATGCATGGCTCCTAGAACCATATCAATCATTGACTTCTCTGAAGCAGTGGCAGCAAGAATTGAGGCTCCTCAAAGAGGATCAGCCAGATCATTCTATGAGGCAAGGTGGACCATTTTTACAAGTGGTGCGTCACTAATCAGGTGTACCTCAGGGCACCCCCTGTAAAGTCAGTTGCTGACTTCCTTATGTACCTATTGCAGACAGGAAGCTACAGCCCGGCACCATTGATGGTTACAGGTCAGCCATTGCTGATAAACTGGGAAATTCACCCTTCAACATCAGCAAGGATGAAAATCTCACTCTTCTCCTAGATAGTTTCCACTGAGACAGACCCAAAGGCAGGAGGGGCATACCCTCCTAGAACCTCTCACTGGTCTTGCACCAGCTGACTAAGGCTCCGTTTGAACCAATCAAGGAGGCCTCTTTGAAGCATTTGACCTTCAAGACGGTATTCCTTTTGGCCCTTGGGTCGGGCAAGCGCAGAAGTGAGATTCATGCTTGGCAAAACAGAAATATTAGACACCAATCTGACTGGTCAAAGGTGTCCCTGTATCCATCACTCAGCTTTCTTTCCAAGAACCAGCTGGCCAAAGAAAGTCCAGACAGTGTGGCCCCAGTGGTTATACCAGCCCTGGCTCCAACTCTGGACAGGTCCCTCAAGTCTGACAGGTCCCTCTCTCCCGTCAGAGCATTTCACTACTATTTGGACAGGACCTCAGACCTCAGGCAGAATAAGGAGTTGTTTTTGTCTCCTTTAAGAAAGGTTTTGACAAAGACATATCACCTGCCACTATCTCCTTGGATCACACAGACTGTGATCCTATGTTATGAGCTCTCTGACCAGGAGGCCCACACTTTACATCAGGTTAAAACCCATGATGTCAGGGCCTTTATTGCTTCTAAGGTCTTCCAGTCGGGAGTCTCCTTAGATCCAATCTTGTCAGCCTGCCACTGAAGTCACATAATACCTTTACACAGTTCTATCTGAAGGGTGTGGCTTGGGCTGATTCAGAGCTTTACCAATTGGGCTCGGTAGTGGCTGATCCACAAGTGGCCCTTAGATTGAGGAGATTTGTATATATGTACATAGTGTAAAATTGCTTCCTTCGGGAGGTTTATTTACCTTCTGGGACCGAACTCATCCCTCTCTTCCCCTACCTCAGAGCAGGTCTGCAAAAAAAGGGGGGGGCAACGTCGGTATAGCCCGGGTAACCAGTTGCTGGTAACCGACCATGGCCTTACAGGGTTTCCTGACCTTAAGGTCAACCCAGGCCTGGGCCTATAGGTCTCCTGACGAAGTCAGCCTAGACCGTAGGTTAAAATTTACTATCATTTGTGAGTTCACAGAAGTCCCTAGTAACTTACCCGCCAGCCAAGCAGTAGTTATTCAGCAATTGTCCATTGGATAGGATGTATTAACGCAATAAAATTGCAAATTTAATAAGTAAATTAAATTTTAAAAGTTAATACCCTATCCAATGGACACACAAGACCCTCCCTCCGACCCCGCTATCAGCTTACTAGGGGTCTAAGAGGTTTAGACAGCAAAAAAGATGCTATGACGTCATGTTGTCTAGACAGGAAGGAAGTACGAGGCGCCATGTGGAGAGTGCACAGTACTGGGACCGGCCAGCCGGTGGAAACACAGGATATCTTTTTCTGGTGTTTGGCGGGCTGGTCTGCACCGACCGGATTAGCAATTGTGCATTGGATAGGGTATTAACTTATAAAAATTTAATTTACTTATTAAATTTGCAATTTTTGATAGTTCAAATTAAAGAAATAATCCTCCTTTGAAAATCCTTGTTATCTTTAATACTGACTACTCAGGTAGTTTGCTTCTCTATTGTGTTAGCTACTTTTTACTTTGCTTGTAAATATTTTAGATGAATTGTGATAGCTGTTGAAATAACTGAAAGCTTATTGCAGTAATCACAATATAGCTAACTCCTCACCCTTTGTATAAGTTGTAATTATATCCCTAGACGAAAGTTGGGGATATATTGGTTTCACCTCTGTCGCGCCGCTGCCGTAGGTTTTGACTTGTGTGTGTGTGATAACTCAAAAATGCTTTCACGGATTTCATTCAAACTTGGCAGACACATGTATTTGGGTCAGGAGAGGAACCCTATTTTAAGGTGACCTTAAACTCCCAATAATAAAGAACTTGTGGCCACCTTAAGGTCTGAAATTTGACTTTTTTCCATTTAATTCCCTCTAAGTCACAGACTATGTGGCTTATCTGGCTCAAATTTGACCTGGGAACACATTACTATATTCTCCTTACATATACCAAAAAATCAAGACTTTATGTTAAGGTTAAAATTGTTTTTGAGGCCCATAAAGACCATACTTAGACGTGTTTTTTTCGCCATTTTTCCCATATTTTCTCCTATAACTCAAAAGTGGTAGGTCTGACAAGTCTGTAACTGTAGTAGATATAACTTCTACATGTAATGTAAGTCTGTGAAAAAATTTAAGTCTGTAACTTTAATTTTAAGGTCACCTTAAAGTCTCTAAATTGCCCACAGAGTCCCAGTTTATGGACTTTTTACCACTTTGAAGGCCTATAGCTGTCAAACGATGTGACTGATACAGCTGAAATCTTAGCAGGGAATATATGATTATGTTCTTTTTACATGTGAGAAAAACCAAGGCTTTAAATAGACGTTTAACCTGTGTATGAGGACCATAAAGACCATACTTAGACTTATTATCTCCCGCCGGGCTTTAGCCCGGGAGGGAGATTATGAAATGATGCCTGTGTGTGCGTGCGTGCGTGCGTTAGTTAGTCACGCAGATTCCTCCAAAACTACTACAGCTACAGATTTTTTGTAAATTAATTGTCCCAATGAATTTTCACGCCCTCGAAAATTTTTTTGGTTTTATGGACTTAGGCCTAAAGATAACTGAGTAATAGCTATCTTAGCTACTTGGAGTAAAGGGCTCATAACTCAAAAACTATTGCAGTTACAACTTTTTCTTCAAATATGTTGTTCAGCTACTTTGTCCTTAGCTATAAGATGGTACATAGTTTGGGGTTCTATTGCATGCCATAAGTGAGTAATAGCTTTTTTCTCATTTGTAGCTAAATAACAAAAGAAGTAAATGCCAAGTATCTACAAAAGTATTAGAGTTACAGAAATCTTTTCAAATATGTTATTCATCTACTTTTGGGTAAGCTATCACATAGTAAAGTTTCAGACCTGTTGCACCTTGGATAGCTGAGTAATAGCTACTTTCAAATTCCGACTGTTGAGTAAAGCCATTGTATCTCCAAAACTATTGCAGTTAGAGTGTTTTCCTAAAATATGTTGTTCAGCTACTTTGTCCTTAGCTATAAGATGGTACATAGTTTGGGGTTCTATTGCATGCCATAAGTGAGTAATAGCTATTTTCTCATTTGTAGCTAAATAACAAAAGAAGTAAATGTCAAATATCTTCAAAAGTATTAAAGTTAGTGAAATCTTTTCAAATATGTTGTCCATCTACTTTTTGGTAAGCTATCACATAGTAAAGTTTCAGACCTGTTGAACCTTTGATAGCTGAGTAATAGCTACTTTCAAATTCCGACGGTTGAGTAAAGCCATTGTAACTCCAAAACTATTGCAGTTAGAGTGTTTTCCTAAAATATGTTGTTCAGCTACTTTGTCCTTAGCTATAAGATGGTACATAGTTTGGGGTTCTATTGCATGCCATAAGTGAGTAATAGCTATTTTCTCATTTGTAGCTAAATAACAAAAGAAGTAAATGTCAAATATCTTCAAAAGTATTAAAGTTAGGGAAATCTTTTCAAATATGTTGTCCATCTACTTTTTGGTAAGCTATTACATAGTAAAGTTTCAGACCTGTTGAACCTTTAATAGCTGAGTCATAGCTACTTTCAAATTCCGACTGTTGAGTAAAGCCATTGTATCTCCAAAACTATTGCAGTTAGAGTGTTTTCCTAAAATATGTTGTTCAGCTACTTTGTCCTTAGCTATAAGATGGTACATAGTTTGGGGTTCTATTGCATGTCATAAGTGAGTAATAGCTATTTTCTCATTTGTAGCTAAATAACAAAAGAAGTAAATGTCAAATATCTTCAAAAGTATTAAAGTTAGGGAAATCTTTTCAAATATGTTGTCCATCTACTTTTTGGTAAGCTATCACATAGTAAAGTTTCAGACCTGTTGAATCTTTGATAGCTGAGTAATAGCTACTTTGAAATTCTGACTGTTGAGTAAAGCCATTGTAACTCCAAAACTATTGCAGTTAGAGTGTTTTCCTAAAATATGTTGTTCAGCTACTTTGTCCTTAGCTATAAGATGGTACATAGTTTGGGGTTCTATTGCATGCCATAAGTAAGTAATAGCTATTTTCTCATTTGTAGCTAATTGAGAGCTTTCACTTGGTGAAGTTTCAGACCCTTAGCTAATTACTCACCTACTCAAAATGAGTAAATGCGAATTATCTCTAAAAGTATTGCACATAGCCAATTTTTCTCAACTCATTCACCTACTTTTGGAAGAGCTTTCACATGGTCAAGTTTCAGACCCGTAGCTAATTACTCAAAATGAGTAAATGCGAATTATCTCTAAAAGTATTGCAGATAGCCAATTTTTCTCAAATAACTCATTCACCTACTTTTGAGAGAGCTTTCACTTGGTGAAGTTTCAGACCTGTAGCTAATTATTCACCTACTCAAAATGAGTAAATGCAAATTATCTGTAAAAGTATTGCAGATAGCCAATTTTTCTCAAATAACTCATTCACCTACTTTTGGAAGAGCTTTCACTTGGTGAAGTTTCAGACCCGTAGCTAATTACTCACCTGCTCAAAATGAGTAAATGCAAATCATCTCTAAAAGTATTGCAGATAGCCAATTTTTCTCAAATAACTCATTCACCTACTTTTGAGAGAGCTTTCACTTGGTGAAGTTTCAGACCCGTAAGCTAATTATTCACCTGCTGAAAATGAGTAAATGCTAATTATCTGTAAAAGTATTGCAGGTAGCCAATTTTTCTCAAATAACTCATTCACGTACTTTTGGAAGAGCTTTCACATGGTCAAGTTTCAGATCCGTAGCTAATTACTCACCTACTCAAAATGAGTAAATGCTAATTATCTCTAAAATTATTGCAGATGGACAATTTTTCTCAAATAACTCCTTCACGTACTTTTGGAAGAGCTTTCGCATGGTCAAGTTTCAGATCCGTAGCTAATTACTCACCTACTCAAAATGAGTAAATGCTAATTATCTCTAAAATTATTGCAGATAGACAATTTTTCTCAAATAACTCCTTCACGTACTTTCGGAAGAGCTTTCACATGGTCAAGTTTCAGATCCGTAGCTAATTACTCACCTACTCAAAATGAGTAAATACGAATTATCTCTAAAAGTATTGCAGATAGCCAATTTTCTCAGATAACTCATTCACCTACTTTTGGGAGAGCTTTCACATGGTGAAATTTCAGACCCATAGCTAATTACTCACCTACTCAAAATGAGTAAATGCTAATTATCTCTAAAAGTATTGCAGATAGCCAATTTTTCTCAAATAACTCATTCATCTACTATTGGGAGAGCTTTCACTTGGTGAAGTTTCAGATCCGTAGCTAATTACTCACCTACTCAAAATGAGTAAATACGAATTATCTCTAAAAGTATTGCAGATAGCCAATTTTCTCATATAACTCATTCACCTACTTTTGGGAGAGCTTTCACTTGGTGAAGTTTCAGACCTGTAGCTAATTACTCACCTACTCAAAATGAGTAAATGCGAATTATCTCTAAAAGGATTGCAGATAGCCATTTTTTGTCAAATAACTCATTCACCTACTTTTAGGAGAGCTTTCACTTGGTGAAGTTTCAGACCCATAGCTAATTACTCACCTGCTCAAAATGAGTAAATGCTAATTATCTCTAAAAGTATTGCAGATAGCCAATTTTTCTCAAATAACTCATTCATCTACTATTGGGAGAGCCATCACTTGGTGAAGTTTCAGACCCGTAGCTAATTATTCACCTACTCAAAATGAGTAAATGCTAATTATCCCTAGAAGTATTGCGGATAGCCTTCACATGGTGAAGTTCCAGACCCGTAGATAATTACTCACCTACTCAAAATGAGTAAATGCTAATTATCTCTAAAAGTATTGCAGATAGCCAATTTTTCTCAAATAACTCATTCACCTACTTTTGGGACAGCTTTCACTTGGTGAAGTTTCAGACCTGTAGCTAATTACTCACCTAAATGCCTATTATCACTAAAAGTATTGCAGATAGCCAGTATTTCTCAAATAACTCATTCACCTACATTTTGGAGAAGTTTCACATGCTTAAGTTTATTTATGAATTTTTAAAATAAATTTTAATACATTAAAATTAATTAAATCATGCACTAAATCAATTATAACTTGAAAAGTACTGCATTTAGAGCACTTTGTGCAAATATGTTATCCAGCTACTTTTGGGTCAGCTATAACATAGTAAAATTTCAGACCTGTAGCTCATGGCATAGCTGAATAATAACTACTTTTAGGTTATCACTGTTGGGTAAATCACTTATAACTTGAAAACTTTTGCATTTACATTATTTAGTTTCAGTATGTTATTCACCTATTTTGAGGCAGCTATAACATAGTAAAATTCCAGACCTGTGGCTCATTGCATAGCGGAGTAATAGCTACTTTGAAGTTCTTACTCAACACTAAATCATTTATAACTTGAAAAGTATTGCATTTAGAGCATTTTGTTAAAATATGTCATTCACCTACTTTTTCCATAGCAATAACATGGTGAGTAACTTGGGTGTCTATCTGAATAGCTAAGTGAGTAATAGCTACTTTTGGACTTTTCACTAACTTCCATCATGAGTAAAATCACTTGTAACTTGAAAACTATTGCATTTAGAGAATTTTGTGCAAATATGTTATTCACCTACTTTTGGGTCAGCTATAACATACTAAAATTTCAGACCTCTAGCTCGTGCCATAGCTGAGTAATAGCTACTTTTGCCTTTGCCGGTGGATACATTTTGCATCTGGCTACAGATGCATCCTTGGTCTAGTCTCTAAAAGTATTACAGGTGGGCAATTTCTTCTAAATAAGTCATTCACCTACTTTTGAGTGATCTACCACATAGTGAAGTTGCAGAACTGTAGCTCTTTAGATGGCAGAGTAATAGCCACTAAAATAAGTAAATGTCTTGTATCTCTAAAAGTAGTATAGATAGGCAATTTCTTCTAAAGACGTGCTTCCCTACTTTGAGTTGATCTGCATAATGAAGTGGTAGAACTGTAGCTCTTTGGATGGCAAAGTAATAGCTACTAAAATGAGTAAATGCCTTTTGTCTTTAAAAGTATTGCAATCAAACATTAAACTTGTCACTTCTACATGTGCCTCCATCTCACAAGAAAATTTATATTCCACTATCTTTAGTACATCTAATTTATACGGCGGGAGATAAATGCATGCGTCAGAATGCTTGTTTTTTCAATATTTTTCCCATATTTTCCCCTATAACTCAAAAGTGGTAGGTCTGACAAGTCTGGTACTGTAGTAGATATAACTTCTACATGTACTGTAAGTCATGAAAGTCTGAAACTTTAATTTTAAGGTCACTTTAAAGTCTCTAAATTGCCCACAGACACCCAATTAATTGACATTTTACCACTTTTAAGCCCAATAAAGCCCCATTTCCATATACGCGTGATCCGGCATGCGGTATACGGCATGCGATATGCGGCTATTTTAACTTTGCAATAAAAATGTAAGAGGTGTTTCTATATATGCGTGTACGGTATGCAGATCCGGTACTTATACTTTATGTAGAACTCATCAGGCTTCTAGTACTTTGAATAGCCGCATGCCGTATACCGCATCACGCGTATATGGAAAAGGGGCTTAACTGTCATAATATGCGCCTGATACAGCTGAAATATCATCTGGGAATATATTAATATGTTCTTTTTTCATGTGCCCAAAACCAAGGCTCTAAGTAGACATTTAACATGTATGTGAGACCCATGAATGATCCACTCAGAGGACTTTTTTTTTAAATTGACCCTCCCAAAAATGAAAAAAAAAATGGTTTGACCAAAAAAAAAATGAAAAATAGTTTATAATAATTGTGAATCACACAAAATGGGTGCCGCAAAAAATACCCAGTGAATGCTTATGATGTGAGAGATGGCCTGTCTGGGGATATGTTGGCATCGAGTTGGCGCAATCTAGTTATAACTTAGATATATAACACTGTAATTTGCTTTATTTGCACTAGAACATACATAAATTAGTATATTTTTAGATAACTATCAAATGTGTGTTCTTCAAAAGGCAATCCTGATTCAGGTTATAAATTCGATTTCATTATTCTTAATGTTTGTATAAAGAAGGTCAATCCCAAACATTTCACAAGTTTACAAGATTTCATTCAATAAAACAGTGTAAAATATTGACCGAAATTTCAGGAATTTCATTAAATTTCTGAAAATTTTAGTTATTTAATGAAATTGTGACCCAAATCAGGAATTTGGTGTTGATCCTTAAAACATTCAGTAATTCTTGAATTTAGTGGTCACACAATTTTATTGTAACATATATAACACATTTTGACAACAGAATGTTTACCAGAAACTCCTCATTTTACATTCACCATTTGATAAAACTAACAAATTGAGAACCACTGATACAAACATACATTGTGTTGTCAGAGAAAAAACACAAACCAGTTCAAATGTATTTCATTTGTTCTCACTGTTGGCTGTCTAAATGTTTGGTCTATTATGCCTCATATTATATTCATCTTCTGAGTTAATAGCTGAACCTGATACGATTCTGAAGTTAAAATATTATTGTGATTTACTCTATCATTCAAGGACATTATTGTAAAATAGTAAGATGATCAGTATATATCTAAACAATTCTCAGGTAAAAGAAGCCAGCTTGCCAATATCACTATGGTATCTGACAAATGCTTAGCTTTTATGTATTCAGGGATATTTCAGTTGAGACTGTTTTGTTTTAGAATGGTCCACTGCCATGTTCCAAGTTTGAGCTGGTGACTGCCTGGCTGTACAGAGAAATTACTGCATTAGTTCTCTTGCTGAAAGCCCACAGTTCACCCAAACTAGTCTGGAGGTCCAGGGTCTTCAAAATCTACTGGGGAGGTGTTGGAGAGGAGGTCAGGCCAAAATGCCTTCTATGATGAAGGAGTGCTTAGTTCTTTCTTCAAATTTTTATATTTTTGTTCTAGCTGATTTTTTATGTTTATTTTGAAGGTCAGTATTAAGTCAAGTTTACATAGTATATTATGTTGTCAAATAAATTCTGTTCACTGCGATGAAAGTAATATGTGTTGAACTCTATGTAAGACTTAATAGAATACCGTATGTTGTTTCATTTTGTGGATAGTATTTGTGATGTGTGTAAACCTATGCTGAATCTCTTTTGTGAGTGATTTGTCATGTACGTCATATTTATCAGTTGTCAATTAGGTTTATAATAATATCTAAGAGTACCACCACATCCTTATTTCCTATTGGAAAAACTAAGAAAAAAATGTACACTAAGTACAGTGTGAGTGAAGTCTGAAGTAAAAGTCTCAGAAGATATTTTATTTAAGCCTGGTTCTGTGTCAGAATCATTTTTTCAAAAGAAAAAACGTTCCATTTAAAAATTGTGTCTTTGTGCAGTTTGTTGTGGAACAGGTGGGTGCCATCTTTTCTTAATCTTAAGCCTGAACGTGCAACCTTAATTGTGTTTGTGATTAACCCCAGACTGTTTGGGGAGTATTTTTGCTGCATGTGTCTCTATATCTTGTCAAGGTCTGATAATATTTCAGCGTGTTATTTATGACAAATATGGTTAGTTTTGAAATTGTTGTTTTTAAAGGTTATCAGTAGATGTACTGCTTTAAAATAAAATTACAGTGGAACTTCCTTTATCTAACCATCTATTATCTAAATATTTAATTTGATTAACATAGTCCTGCTTTCTTAAATTTTCGACCTCATACTATTTTACTCCTTGCTAGTTAAGATTTACAACGCTTTTGTTGTAGCAATAAAGGATGAGGTTTCAGGACTGTATCTGCGAATAAATCACAAACTTCCAGGCGGAATAATGGACGAAGCGTCTATAAATTCAGTCAATAAATGTAGACGTAGGAAATATATCTTTGCTGAATTACAGCCATTTGGACTACTTTTCCTATATCACATCCCTTGCCTAATGTACGCCAGCAATGATGCGCAAGGACGAGTTTTTGTTACCTGTTCATTTCCGATCTTTATAATATCTCAGTCTCCCTGGATGCTTGGATAATGGATATTCCACTGTAATATGATAAGCTACTTATCCTCTGTCCGCATGTGCAGTTGTAGCTTTTTGGTGGAACAGATTAATGTATAGTGAGAATGTACTAAACCAGTATATATAACTGGGTATATTTGTGTTTTGGTGTTTTAGTGGAAAAACATTGTGAAAGTATTAATAGTTTCAATACTCAGTCAGTATTATCCATGTTAAAGTGTTAAAATGTCAGGAGTCTTAGACTTATAACAAATGTGTAAAATATGTATTTTTCACCCAGTTTGTTGTTCATGTGCTTTAAGCATACATGTAACTTATACCAGTATGATTCATTAGAATGTATGTTTCTATTAATCAAAAAGATATTTTTTCAAGGACATAATATTAATTAATGCCTTGTTTTTAATATTTTATCCGTTCCTTCTTGTCAGTAGTGATACTTAGTATTGTATACTTGCCATATACTTCTTTTCTTCATTTGTTATGCACCAAAATCTCCCCAGTCATTATGTAAATATTTAAACTCAAATTTAGTTTTATGAATAGAATTAAGGGACGCTTGTTTGTATACAGGAAAAATTCATGCAGAAGGGGCCGCCTTCTCCTACATTTTGAATTGGTCATAGCTCAGCAACCACTGGGTGGATTCTCTTCAAATTTGGCACATGTATGCAGTAGCCCTGGGAAAATTTTCTGAACATGGTATGAGGACATTTCGACCAAAAAACATGTTTTAACAGGGGTGTACTTGTCCAGATGATAATTTCAAAGTGCTTCACCTATTTGCATGAAATTTGGCAAGAAACTTTGTTGAATATATGTCTGGCAGTGACATTAACTTTTGGCATTGATTTGTTACGAAATGGCTTACTTATTCACAGCTACTTAAGCATTGCAATTTTTCTTATCCATGAAAATGAAAAATCTTTAATAGCTCAGAAATGGTGCGAGGTAGAGCGATTTGGAGGAAATTTTTGGCACGAAGGGTATACACGGAATCACCTGGCACTTTTTCCTAAAATCTTTCTCCCGCCATTTTTGATGGCCATCTTGAATCTCTGTGTAAAAGACAAAAACCCATTTATTTCAGAAACAGTCCAATATAGAGTAAATTTGACATAACTTTTATCCCACAGCCCTTAAGGGCTGTCAGGGTATTGTTTTCACCCATGGTGTCCAGATGGGCGGGCGGGCAGCAAAAAAAAGTTTGTCTGGGCTGTATCTCAGAAACCGTAAGGTGTAGGAAGTTGACACTTGGTAGGGACATTGGTTAGGAGGTGTAGGTGTGCATTGTCATGGTGTGACCTTGATTTGGCCTTTGACCTTGTCGTAGTGAGTTTGACCTATAAAATCTTGTCGGGGCTATATCTCGGAAGCCGTAAGGTGTACGAAGTTGATACTTGGTAGGGACATGGTGGGGGGTTGTAGGTATGCAACGTCATGACGTGACCTTGATTTGACCTTTGATGTCGCTGTAGTGACCTTGACCTTTAAAATTTTGTCCTGGCTATATCTCTGAAACTGTAAGGTGTAGGAAGTTAATACTTAATAGGGACATTGGTTAGGGAGTTTAGGTGTGCAATGTCATGATGTGACCTTGATTTGACTTTTGCTCTTACCGTAGTGACCTCAACCATTAAAATTTTGTATCCCGGTCTTTGTACTGTTTCACTACTTCTATATCTCATGGTGTTGAAAACTATTTCCCCAGGCTGTGGGGTACGGGCATCTCTGATGCTATTTTTTTATCATAGGGTATCCGCAGAGTCAACTGCCAGGCTTTGGCAAAAATTGTTTTTCGGTCATTTTGGTGGCCATTTTGAATTTCTGCATAAAGGCAAAAATGCGTTTATATTGGAAATAGTGTGAGATAGAGCTATTTGAGACAAAATTTTTGGCCCACAGGTAATCCACAGTCATGTGGGACTTTTTTCCAAAATTTGTTTTCCTGCCATTTTTGGTGGCCATCTTGAATTTCTGCAAAAATGAAAAAAAAATTAAAAAAATTCGGAAACAGTGCGAGATAGAGCGATGAAATTTTTTGCTCACAGGTAATACGCAGTAATCTGGCACTTTTTAACAAAAATTGTTTCCATCTGCATAAAATTTAAAAACTCATTTGTCATGGTAATGGTGTGAGACATTTCGACAAAACATTATTGCTCATTTTGGATGCTTTATTTTGTTTCTCTTTCTTTTGAAAAGCAGTACTCTAGTTTGAGGTTACAGTAGCAACCATGTCAATTTTAATGGATCCTGATATGTATATTTTTTATTCAGAATATGCTTATGAACATTGTACAACTGATAATTCAGTTAAAGAGGTGTAGGTAGATGGCTATATCTTTTAAAACTCGCTTTTAAAGTTTCTTGACTGTAAGTTATATGATTAAGGGTACCCAAAGGATTTACCCTTTGTATTACCTCATGTCTCACAGATGATATATGACTTGTATAAAGAATTTTTGTAATGAGTGTTAAGCTTTTCTTACATTTACCCATTATATTACCACGTCTGTCACAGAGGATATGACTTGTATAAAGAATTATTATTATATCATTAGTTCAGCTTTTCTTGCTTTTTCAGATGAACAAATTAATTTTTGATTTAAAAACTCTGCAGATATTTTTTATGTGTATAGTGGTATTTTAAAAAAAACAAAATATCAATCATCATCATCATGATAAGCACTTGATGCGTTATTGATCTCTTTTCATATTTATATTTATATATTGTTCTTTCAGATTCAGCTTTAGTTATTTGGTGAATGTGTATTGGCAGTATATGTTTATAGTTATATCTCCAGACGAAAGTTGGGGGGTATACTGTATTCAGGGCCACTGTTTTGCAGCCGTACATTTTGAATCGTTTGCACAATAACTGGAAGCACTTCACAGATTTCATAGAAACTTGGCACAAACATGTATTTGGGTCAGGAGAGGAACCCTACTTTAACATAACCTCAAACCAATAATAAAGAGGTTATGGCAACCTCAAGTTCAGAAATGGACCATTTTATTGCACTACAAAATAGCTTACCATGTGTGACTAGATGCTGTCTCGGGAGGCTAAATTCACTCAGCCAACTCAAGAAAAATAAAAGAGCATAATACTGACCGATCCCTCATTCAGTGGCAGTATCTGCTGAACTGAGATAACCTAGGTAGTGACACAGTACACATCTTCCTTCTTCTCTTTGGTGACCATATTGTGTGAAATGCATTTTATTACAAGGAAAGATTTTCATTATTGTATCCCCGAAAATCGAGGATACTATGGATCATGCACAGGCATCATCCGAGTCTGCATCCACAGAGATTTTCTTGTGTTCAACCTACAAGCCACATTTTTAAGCGTCCCACAAGGGACGCTTCTTTGTGTATGGGAGACCTTCAGGCTCCGCCGTCTCCGTATTTTGTTTTCCTTATAACTCTGTAACCGGTAGGCGGATTCTTTTCAAATTTGACAGGTTTATGCAGTAGCCTTGGGGAATTTTTTTGAATATGCTGCAGTGACATTTCAACCAATCAGAGAGGTCAAATGACCAAAAATGTCTTTTTACGATGGGGAAGCTTGTCTGGATGATAACTTGAAAGGGATTTTATCAATTCACCTGAAACTTGCCAAATACATTCATTCCATTAAAATCTGGAAATCATTAGATTTTGGCATTGATTGGTTAAGAAATGGCTGTGTAATTAATGATTAAGTAATCATTATAACTCGAAAACCGTGCTAGATAGAGCGATTTCGACAAAATTTTTGACCCGCAGGGTATCTCTGCAGAGCAGCTATCCCAATTTTGAAAAAAATTTGTCTCGCCAAAAATGGCGGCCATTTTGGATTTTCAAATTTTTCGCAAAAATTGCAAAACATAAAAATGCTTATATCTCGAAAACCGTGCTAGATAGAGCGTTTTCGACGAAATTTTTGACCCACAGGATATCTCTGCAGAGTAGCCATGCCAATTTTCAAAAAAAATTTGACTCACCAAAAATGTCGGCCATTTTGAATTTTCGAATTTTACGCAAAAAGTGCAAAACACAAAAATATTAATATCTCGAAAACTGTGCTAGATGGCGAATTATCTCTTAAAAGTATTGCAGATAGCCAATTTTTCTCAAATAACTCATTCACCTACTTTTGGAAGAGCTTTCACATGGTGAAGTTTCAGACCCATAGCTAATTACTCACCTACTCAAAATGAGTAAATGCGAATTATCTCTAAAAGTATTGCAGATAGCCAGTTTTTCTCAAATAACTCATTCACCTACTTTTGGGAGAGCTTTCACTCCGTGAAGTTTCAGACCCATAGCTAATTATTCACCTACTCAAAATGAGTAAATGTTAATTATCTGTAAAAGTATTGCGGATACCCAATTTTTATCAAATACTGATTCATCTACTTGTGGGAGAGCTTTCACATGGTGAAGTTTCAGACCCGTAGCTAATTACTCGCCTACTCAAAATGAGTAAATGCGAATTATCTCTAAAAGTATTGCAGATAGCCAATTTTTCTCAAATAACTCATTCACCTACTTTTGGGAGAGCTTTCACTTGGTGAAGTTTCAGACCCATAGCTAATTACTCACCTACTCAAAATGAGTAAATGTTAATTATCTGTAAAAGTATTGCGGATACCCAATTTTTATCAAATAACTCATTCATGTACTTTTGGGAGAGCTTTCACCTGGTGAAGTTTCAGACCCGTAGATAATTACTCACCTACTCAAAATGAGTAAATGCTAATTATCTCTTAAAAGTATTGCAGATAGCCAATTTTTCTCAAATAACTCATTCACCTACTTTTGGAAGAGCTTTCACATGGTGAAGTTTCAGACCCATAGCTAATTACTCACCTACTCAAAATGAGTAAATGCGAATTATCTCTAAAAGTATTGCAGATAGCCAATTTTTCTCAAATAACTCATTCACCTACTTTTGGGAGAGCTTTCACTCCGTAAAGTTTCAGACCCGTAGTTAATTACTCACCTACTCAAAATGAGTAAATGCGAATTATTTCTAAAAGTATTGCAGATAGCCAATTTTTCTCAAATAACTCATTCACCTACTTTTGGGAGAGCTTTCACTTGGTCAAGTTTCAGACCCATAGCTAATTATTCACCTACTCAAAATGAGTAAATGCGAATTATCTGTAAAAGTATTGCGGATACCCAATTTTTATCAAATAACTCATTCATCTACTTTTGGGAGAACTTTCACTTGGTGAAGTTCCAGACCCGTAGGTAATTACTCACCTACTCAAAAGGAGTGTGAATTATCTCTTAATAGTATTGCACATAGCCAATTTTTCTCAAATAACTCATTCATCTACTTGTGGGAGAGCTTTCACATGGTGAAGTTTCAGACCCATAGCTAATTATTCACCTACTCAAAATGAGTAAATGCGAATTATCTGTAAAAGTATTGCGGATACCCAATTTTTATCAAATAACTCATTCATCTACTTTTGGGAGAACTTTCACTTGGTGAAGTTCCAGACCCGTAGGTAATTACTCACCTACTCAAAAGGAGTGTGAATTATCTCTTAATAGTATTGCACATAGCCAATTTTTCTCAAATAACTCATTCATCTACTTGTGGGAGAGCTTTCACTCCGTGAAGTTTCAGACCCGTAGCTAATTATTCACCTACTCAAAATGAGTAAATGCTAATTATCTGTAAAAGTATTGCGGATACCCAATTTTTATCAAATACTCATTCATCTACTTGTAGGAGAGCTTTCACATGGTGAAGTTTCAGACCCGTAGCTAATTACTCACCTACTCAAAATGAGTAAATGCGAATTATCTCTAAAAGTATTGCAGATAGCCAATTTTTCTCAAATAACTCATTCACCTACTTTTGGGAGAGCTTTCACTTGGTCAAGTTTCAGACCCATAGCTAATTATTCACCTACTCAAAATGAGTAAATGCGAATTATCTGTAAAAGTATTGCGGATACCCAATTTTTATCAAATAACTCATTCATCTACTTTTGGGAGAACTTTCACTTGGTGAAGTTCCAGACCCGTAGGTAATTACTCCCCTAAAACACAAAAACACAAAACACAAAAATGCTTATATCTCGAAAACCGTGCTAGATGGAGCGAACTCAACAAAATTTTTGACGTGCTGGGTATCTCTGCAGAGTAGCCATGCCAATTTTCAAAATATTTTGGTTTCGCCAAATATAGCGGACATTTTGAATTTTCGAATTTTTTGCAAAACACAAAAATGCTTATATCTTGAAAACCGTGCTAGATAGAGCAGACTGCGCTGACTTTGGTTGCCACAACAGTTTAAGGCTAGAAACGAAGCATTTTCTTAATACTTTAGCACTCACCTTTATATCCTTTTCGGGACGCTTTGTTTTTGCTATGCAAAAACATTATCTTTTTTTTTTGCGAGTGATCCTCTAGTTTTATATTTGGTGCATGAATTGGTGGGTATGATGTCTCCCCACCCTATCGTTTTATAGGCCTCGGGTCAAAATCAAGCGAGTAATAGCTATTTTAGGTTTTCTGGGTAACTTGTAATTGCATAGAATATATTATTCACAAACTTTATCCTTTACTACAAGGTAACATTAAGTTTGGATCTCTATTGCATTAGATAAGAGAGAAATAGCTACTTTGTATAGTAATATAGCAAAATAGTATAATAAGTAAATGTCTAATATCGTCAAAACTATTGAAATCGTATGAATCTTGTCAAAAATGTTCTACATCAGGTGTTAGTTAATCAATGTTATAATAAAATTACAGACCTGTTGTGCATTGCATAGCAAAGAATTAGCTACTTTTTAATTTTAGCAAAGTAATACAATGAGTAACTATCAAATATCTTAAAAAGTATTATACAAGCCAATTTCTCTCTGTATTTTAAACCGGTACTTAGGGTTCATGGTGAAGTTTTACACCTGTAGCTCATTGTATAGCTGCATAATAGCTACTTTGACTTACTCATTGTTGAGTAAATCTTTAAAACTTTAAAAGTGTTGCTTCTAGAGGTTTGCTATATTCAATCAACCTATAGGAAATCATATGCTGTGAATCTTTCCATATGGTCAGCTTTGACCTTTGAGCCCTTCAAGGTTAAATCATGGAAAGTTATCTTGAAGGGTCTTTATCTCACTTATTATTGCTTGTAGAAGTTAACTTAACGGAAATCATGTGATGCGGTAAGATTTGACCTGTGACCCTTCCTTCAAGGTCAAATGATGAAACTAAACTTCAGAAAAGGCCTTAATTTTAATTTGTTCTTGCTGGTGGAGGTTTGGGATGTTCATATAAGTTACAGGAAACCTTGGCTGTGCTTATTATGATCTCCCACAGGGTTCAAAGTTTGTATGTGACTAAGGCCTCTAATCAGCTAATATTTACATGTGCCCACGACGAATTTATAAGCCTGTAGGTTGTTGCGTAACTAATAGCTACTGTGACTGACTCACCATTGAGTAAATCACTTGAAACTGAAAAGCTGCTGCTTCAAGAGGTTTTCTATGTCATACCAACCTATAGGAAATGGTGTGACCTTGATTTGACCTTTGACCTTGCTGTAGTGACCTTGACTTATAAAATCTTGTCCAGGCTGTATCACGGTAACCATAAGGTGTAGGAAGTTAATACTTGGTAGGGACATTGGTTAGTGGTTGTAGGTGTGCAATGTCATGGTGTGACCTTGATTTGACCTTTGGCCTTTCTGTAGTGACCTTGACCTATAAAATCTTGTCCGGGCTATATCTCGGAAACTGTAGGGCGTAGGAAGTTGACACTTAGTAGGTACATTGGGTTGGGGGTTGTAGGTGGGCAATGTCATGGTATGACCTTAATATGACCTTTGACCTTGTCGTAGTAACTTTGACCTATAAAATGTTGTCTGGGCTATATCTCGGAAACGGTAAGGTGTAGCAAGTTGATACTTGGTAGGGACATAGGATAGGGATTGTAGGTGTGCAGTGTCATGGTCCATAAATCAAAGGTTCACTTCAACAACAGTTTCCTAATGATGGCCCAAAGTTATGGAATGATCTTCCACATGATATATGCAGTGCTCCAAATCCCTCATGTTTCAAAAGTCGACTAAAAACCTACTTATTTCAGAAATCATTTCCACCTTAGTTTCTAACTACCAAACACCGGATTGCCTCCCTGGGTGCGACTTGGAATATGTCTAACATCTTGATGATTTATGGCCTACGAACTGGATGGTGTGCCTTAGAATCAGTAGATACGGAGATTAAGCACTTGGACAACTGATTGATTGATGGTGTGATCTTGATTTGATCTTGCTGTAGTGACCTTGACCTATAAAATCTTGTCCAGGCTATATCATGGAAACCGTAAGGTGTAGGAAGTTGATACTTGGTAAGGACATTGGTTAGTGGTTGTAGATGTGCAACAACATGGTGTGACCTTTATTTGACCTTGCTGTAGTGACATTGACTTATAAAATCTTGTCCGGGCTGTATCATGGAAGCCATAATGTGTAGGAAGTTGATAGTTGGTAGGGACATTGGTTAGTGGTTGTGCGTGTGCAACGTCATGGTGTGACCTTGATTTGACCTTTGGCCTTGCCATAATGAACCTTGACCTATATCTTGTCTGGGCTATATCTCGGCAACTGTAAGGTGTAGTAAGTTGATATGTGGGAAGGATATTGATTTGGGGTTGTAGGTATGCAACGTCATGGTGTGACCTTGATTTGACATTTGATATTGCCGTAGTGACCTTGACCTTTAAAATTTGTCCTGGCAATATCTCGGAAACCGTAAAGTTAATACTTGGTTGGGGCATTGCTTAGGACTTGTAGGTGTGCAACATCATGGTGTGATCTTGATTTGACTTTTGACCTTATTGTAGTGACCATGAGTTTTAAAATCTTGTCCGGGCTCTAGAATTACATAAGGTGTAGAAGGTTGACTCTTGGTAGGGACATTTTTAGGATGTGTAGGTGGGCATCATTTTGTGACCTTTAGCTTTGGCTCTGCCAGAGTGTGTTCACCTGCCATATTGGAGACATGTTTCTCTTATGACAAAGATATATGGATTGCTGCAACTGATTATTATCTCCCGCCAGCCTGCCGGGCGGGAGATTATTTTATGTACTTTTACATATTTTTGCGATTTCCATTGACATTTTTCTCCTATTAATAAATATTACAGCGTCATAATTTTTAGTTTACTGATTAATGCTGTCATCTTGCTGTTGAATTATGTTGTTTTAATACTTCATCTTTACATATATTTTCTTTCTCTTAAGACATTATTTTCTGTACTTGAACATTATTTGGACCTTTATATAACTGACACTGCTCTGAAAGTATCCTGATTTTTGCACTGTTTCACTACTTCTGTATCTCATATCTCATCATATCTCTGATGCTGTTTTATTTATTTTGGTTTAACATCACATTCAACACATTGTATAGGTTTTATCACAACAGGTAGTTTTAAGACCAGAGGAAACCAGTACATGCTTTTTGAGCTATTTTTCAATGTAAAGACAACCGGTTTAATACTTTTCTGGAAGATTGAAAATAAAACAATGAAAAACGATTTGCAATAGTTGTGGTACAAACAAAATGGGTCCAACAAAAAATGCCCAATGAACACCTGTGGCGTGGGAGATAGCCAGTCTGGGCATATGCTGGCATCGAGTCAGTGCAATCTAGTTGTATTTGGTTTCAGCACTTTTTTCAACTTCATTACCCATATGCACAGCAGTTACTTTAAATGACATACTATAGTAGAGGTGATAATAGAGGGGTTTTCAGACCCTGGGTCACCATCTTACATCCTCAGATACTTGGTGGTTAATCTTTGTGCATCGCTTGTTTTCAAGATGATACCTCAAAAGTTTGTGCAAGAAAATGTCTCATTCAAAAAGATAATAATTATGTAAATTAGGAAAGTTGTGATTTTTTTTATATAATTTCATTGACCCATTGTTCACCCCTCCAAGAGGTTAACGATGAAGACAGCTGCTGTGATATGTCACATCTGTGCCATTTGGGGGAAAGCATAAATATCAGTGCCAGTGAGTTCATCTATCAAAAAATAAATAAATAAAATAAAAAAAGAAACAACATTTTTTTGGCAAAACAGTATGAGTGATGTTTAATGTGCTGTTCTTGTTTGATTACAATTAGGGTTTGAAAGTTTTGTGCAACAATGTTCTGAATACTGTTCAGTAGCTGCTAAATTGTTTGTTTTATTGCGTTAATACATCCTATCCAATGGACAATTGCTTTATCCGGTCGGCGCAGACCGGCCCGCCAAATGCCAGAAAAAGACGTCCTGTGTTGCCACTAGCTGGCCGGTCCGTAGTACTGTGCACTCCCCAGATGGCGCCTCGTACTTCCTTCCTGTCTAGACAACCTGACGTCATAGCATCTTTTTCGTTTGGTGCGTGTACTGTGCGAACGTGTTTTCAACAATCTCCAGATATTTTAAGGAAAAGTGTGCATTATGACGGATTTTTAACCTTATATATGGATATGTTCAGTGTAGAAGTGTTACCTACTGATACTGATATACATTTAGAAATCTGCTGGAAACGCTCCCTAGTTGACTCAATTTAGTGTTGAGGATAGGGCAGTGATCGACGAGAAATATGAAGGCAGCCATTTTGCTAGTTTCCTCCCTTTAACCATTGTGTTGTTAGGGGCAGATCGACAATTTTTAAAGAAAATAATGGATATTCTACTTACAAGGTATTTTTATCCGTGTCTTTTAGTTTGAATGTACCTTCAGCTACAATCACCATAGAAACATCTTCTCTAGTACTACAAATGGAAATCATGGAAAACTTCGTTCTATGTAGTATTTAACACTGTAAATAGAAGGAATTCCGCATACGAAAGGTGCATTCTTCAGAGCGCACTGGTAAAGACTTCTCTGCTGTATAGCATCAGTCACACCAGCCTAGCTCGAGTATTGGTGTTTTTTCATCAGAAGCAAGAGATGAATTCTTCAGATTTCTTCAGAGCGCACTGGTCCAGACATCTTTGCTTTAAAGCATTAGTCGACCGGTAAGCTTATATATATGTACATCAGCATCAAGAGATGAATTCTTCAGATTTCTTCAGAGCGCACTGGTCCAGACATCTTTGCTTGTAAAGCATTAGTCGACCGGCAAGCTCCAGTTCTTCCAACCTCACAATAGGTGATATCAGTCCCTCCCTTGCAGACCCGGCTTTGTTGTCGGTAGTGGGGGTTGTGGATGGCCAGTTCACTGGTTTTATCACGAAAGAGAGAAGGAATTTCATCTACACATCTACAGAGCGCACTGGTCCAGGCTTCTCTGCTTTAAAAGCATCAGCCGGCCGGCCAGCTCAAAAGAACGCGACCTCTGACGTCATATCCAGTCAGCCAATCGCGTGTCTTTCCGACCAATCACGAAGCAGGTCACGTGTTTTCACCGACCAGGAAGGTCGGAAGTGCGTTCTTCAGAACTCACGTCTACTGTGACTACAGTCCCTTCTTTACAGACCCGACCTTGTTGTCGGTAGTGGGGTTTTGTGGACTGTAAAGTTGCCAGTAAAGCATCGCACAAAGAACGCGAATACTGATGTCATCTCCAGTTAGCCAATCGCGTGTCCTTCCGACCAAATCACGAAGCTGGTCATGTGTTTTCACCGACCAGGAAGGTCGGAACTGCGTTCTTCACAACTTACATCTACTGCGATACCAGTCCTTCTCTCATGAACCGACCTTCGTTGTCGGTAGTGGGGTTTGTGTATGAGCAGTATACTGCGCATTTGCATGTTTAATTATCACAAAAGAACGCGGCAACTGACGAACTCCAATCAGCCAATCGCGTGTCTTTCCGACCAGCAGGCTGGTCACGTGACACACCGAACACCAAGTGTTTCTAAAAATAGGTTACAAGGGCTTTCCCAGCAACTGTCAAATGTTCAAACAAGACGTGCGATTTAAGAAATACTTCAACTAATGGAGGAAACCTACAGCAAGCTGAATTCAACACAGAAGATAGTTTTGCTTTAGTAACTGTTTACAGAGTGTACTGACTGGTAACACAGCCTTGTACACTTGTTTTCAACAACTGGTTACAGAGTGTACGGCTGGTACTGGCTACACAGCCTTGTACACTTGCTTCAACAACTAGGTACAGAGTGTACCCGCTGGTACTGGCTACACAGCCTTGTACACTTACTTCAACAACTAGGTACAGAGTGTACCCGCTGGTACTGGGTACACAGCCCTGTACACTTGTTTCAACAACTGGTTACAGAGTGTACCGGCCGGTACTGGCTACACATCCTTCTTCAACAACTGCTTACAGAGTGTACCGACTGGTACTGGCTACACAGCCCTGTACACTTGCTTCAACCACTGGTTACAGAGTGTACCGGCTGGTACTGGCTACACAGCCTTCTTCAACAACTACTTACAGAGTGTACCGACTGGTACTGGCTACACAGCTTTGTACACTTGCTTCAACAACTGGTTACAGAGTGTGCCGGCTGGTACTAGCTACACAGCCTTGTGCACTTGCTTCAACCTACCGGTTACAAAGTATACTAACAGGGTGCTGGCTACCCAGCCTGCCAGTTTTTTGCCGGTTACAGAGAATTACTGGTTACAGTAAAGTACCGGATATGGAGTCCTGGTACCGGACAGAGTTGCCTAAGGTAAATTTGGTTACAGAGAATTCTTAGACCAGTCAGTGGGCTTGGTGATATGACAGTGTCCCAAGCTACTGCCAGGCAACCTTCCCTTATCACACCTCTCAAAAACCTGTTATCGGTGCTGGACTTGACTGGAGAGATAATAAATTTTGTCATCATGTCCGGCCAGGGGTCAGACATCTCACAAATGACAATTACTCTGTAAATGCTGCACCTTGCAGGCTGCCGGCCCGGGGCGAAGAGTCTATTAATGTGAAAAGTTGTGTCAGCCCCACCAGACCACAATAAGAACAGAGAGACTGTTAATCTGGATCATTGTCACCAGACCGGACCAGTGTCCGGAGGGACAGAAAATGTTTGTCAGAATACCAAATGTCCCAAATGTGGCACACAATCTGCCTATAGGGTCCAGACTAAGCCCTTTTTGGGAACTTAGGAAGCCTTGGGGACTGGACCCTAGGTAGTACAAATGTTGAAGGAGGGACACCTACGTCCATATACCTATACAAGAACAATCCAGGAAATGCCTGAGATTTCACATCCAAGGTCGGGCATACCAGTTCAAGGCCCTGCCATTCGGTTTGTCCACAGCACCTTTGGAGTTCACCGTGATACCAAAGCAGGTGAAATTGATGGCCATACACAAGGATTTAAGAAGCCACCAGTACCTAGACGACTGGTTGGTGAGAGCCAGCTCCCACCAGGCTTGTCTCCAACATACACAGGACCTAGTAAATAATGTGTCAGCAACTAGGTTGGCTGGTGAACTTAGAGAAATCAGAGCTGGAGCCCAAACGAGACTTCAATTTTATAGGCTACCAGTTAGACCTCAGATCAGATCGGGTCCGGCCGACTCCAGATCGGTGGCAGAACCTTCAAGAGAAAATGCTGAAACTGCTATCCCTACCGGCTTGCCCGGTCCGGGAATTCATGTCCTTGATAGGTTTGCTAACAGCTACAGAAAAGCAAGTTCATCTAGGCCAACTTCATATGAGACTCATTCAGTGGCATCACAAAAACAACTGGAGGGTACCAGAATCACTGGAAAAGGTGATCCAAGTCCCCAGGTCCCTGCACCCCCATTTACAATGGTGGCTGAAGGAAGACAATGCACTTACAGGCCAACCATTACACCCAATAAAACATGCTCTGCAAATAGTTACAACGCATCAATAGAAGGGTGGGGCGCTCACTTAGATGAGCACTTTGCTAGAGCAACCTGGTCCCTTCCGGGAAGCAAGTTGTATATAAACTATCTAGAACTTTAAGCAGTTTTTCTGACTTTAAGAGTTCTAAGACATTTGCTCAAACAAGATAGTACTTGTAGCAACTGACAACACCACAGTAGTGTCATACATAAAGGAAGGAGGAATGAGGTCGGGCCCACTTTGTGCCCTACTATGGAGAATCTTGACCTGGTGTGCCAGGAAACAAGTGACTATAAAGCACGACACATTCCAGGCCGGCCTAATGTGGTGGCAGACAGGCTGTCCAGGCTAGGCCAGACCATCCAAACAGTGGTTTCTCCTTCCAGCGGTCTTCCACTCTATGCAGTAGGTGGCACCGGCCCAAAATAGACTTATTTGCCACGAGGTTCAACAAGTCACCTCTGTTTTGTGTCACCGGTACCGGTTCCCCTGGCCACAGCAGTGGATGTGCTCAGTCGGCCATGGTAGGATCTAAAAGGATACACCTTCTCACCATCAGCCATATTGGGCAAAGTGGTGGAGAAGTTACAAGACTCCCCATGTAAGAGAATCATTCTGATTGCTCCGGGGTGGCCCAACATGCCTTGGTTTTGGGATCTAGTGGCCATGTCCAGCCACATCCCTCTGTACCTGCCCAATCTGCCCAGCCTGTTCACAGCCATTCAATCAGATCCCTCACAGAAATCTGACAAATCTATTTCTCCATGCAGGGCTCCTAGAGCCTCAGCAATCGAGGAGCAGGACTTGTCTGAGGCAGTGGCAAGAATTGAGGCTCCTCAAAAGGGGGTCAATCAGATCAGTCTATGAGGCAAATGGGTCTTTTTTACCAAGTGATGTATCATCAGGTGGACTTCGGGCACCACCTGTAACGTCAGTTGTTGACTTCCTTAGGTACCTGCTTCAGGACAGGAAGTTGCAGCCCAGTACCATTGATGGTTACAGGTCAGCCATTGCTGATAGTCTGGGAAATTTGCCCATCAATGTTAGTAAGGAAAAATCTCACTCGTCTCCTGGATAGCTTCCACTGAGACAGACCCAAAGACCGGAGGGGAACCCCCTCCTGGAACCTCTCCCTGGTTTTTGCACCAGTTGACAAGGTTCATTTTGAACCAATTATAGGCCTCCTTGAAGCATTTACCTTCAAGGCAGTTTTCTTCTTGGCCCTGGGGTCGGGCAAGCGTAGAAGTGAGATACATGCTTGGCAAACAGCCCAGCACCATTGATGGCTATAGGTCACCCATTGTTGATAAACTGGGAAATTCACCCTTCAACATCAGTAAGGACGGAAATCTCGCTCGTCTCCTGGATAGATTCATCAGAGACAGGCCCAAAGGCAGGAGTGGCATACCCTCCTGGAACTTCTTACTGGCCGTGCACCAGCTAAGACCCCATTTGATCCAATCAAGGAGGCCCCCTTGAAGCATTTGACCTTCAAGACGGTATTCCTCTTGGCCCTTGGGTCAGGCAAGTGCAAAGTGAGATTCATGCCTGGCAAAACTGATATATTGGACACCAATCCGATTGGTCCAAGGTGTCCCTGTATCCATCACCCAGCTTTCTATCCTAGAATCAGCTGGCCATAGAGTGTCCAGTGTGGTCCCTGGGGTTATAACAGCCCTGGCCCCGACTCTGGATAGATCCCTCAAGTCTGACAGGTCCCTCTGTCCGTTCAAAGCATTGTGCTACTATTTGGACAGGACCTCAGACATCAGGCAGAATAAGGAGGTGGTTTTTGTCTCCTTTAAGAAAGGTTTCAACAAAGACAAAGACTCACCTGCCACTATCTCCTCTTGGATCAAGCAGACTGTGATCCTATGTTATGAGCTCTCTGACCAGGAGTCACACTTTTAACATCAGGGTAAAGCCCATGATGTCAGGGCCTTGGCTGCTTCTAAGGTCTTCCAGTCGGGAGTCTCCTTAGATCCAATCTTTTCAGCCCGCCACTGAAGTCACAATACCTTCACACAGTTCTATATGAAGGTCGGGGCTTGGGCTGATTCGGAGCTTTACCAATTGGGCTAGGTAGTGGCTGCTCAGCAGATCCACAAGTGGCCCTTAGATTGAGGAGATTTGTATATGTGCATAACAGTTCTTCATGTACATAAGAATTAAGTGTGGCGTGCTTCCTTCGGGAGGTTTATTTGCATTCTGGGACTGAACTCATCCCTCTCTTCCCCTACCTCAGAGCAGGTCTGCAAAAAAAAAGGGGGGGGGGCGACGGCGGTATAGCCCCGGGTAACCGGCTGCTGGCAACCGACCATGGCCTTGCAGGGTTTCCTGACCTTAAAGTCAACCCAGGCCTGGACCTATAGGTCTTCTGACGAAGTCAGTCTAGACCGTAGGTTTAAAATTTGCTATTACTTGTGAGTTCACATAAGCCCTAGTAACTTACCCGCCGACCAAGCGGTAGTTATTCAGCAATTGTCCATTAGATAGGATGTATTAACGCAATAAAATTGCAAATTTAATAAGTAAATTAAATTTTTATAAGTTAATACCCTATCCAATGGACACACAAGACCCTCCCACCGACCCTGCTATCAGCTTACTAGGGGTCTAATAGGTTTAGACAACGAAAAAGATGCTATGACGTCAGGTTGTCTAGACAGGAAGGAAGTACGAGGCGCCATCTGGGGAGTGCACAGTACTTCGGACCGACCAGCTAGTGGCAACACAGGACGTCTTTTTCTGACGTTTGGCGGGCCGGTCCGCGCCGACCGGATAAAGCAATTATTAAATTTGCAATTTTGTGAGATATTTTCCTGTGTGGTTTCATTTACAATGTAGAAATATAAATATGAAACATATTACTCTGGCAGTACCCATATTATTTCATTTTGTACAAGAGCACTAGGAGAACACATACCTCTGCCAAGGCCTAACAACTCTATTATTGCTTATAAGTGCAATGACAAAAAAAAAAGTTAATAATTCTTTGATACAGACGGTCATTCAGAACAGCACCAAAATCTAATCATCTGTTCCTTTTGCTATTGTCTACATTTTCCTGGAAATTTCATGAAAATCCGTCCATAACTTTTCAATTTATTTTGCAAACATACAAACACATTCTGGCATTTACATAAAATCCTACGCCGAGGTAATTATGGGACATTCTAATTGCCTTTGTTATTTTTGTGGCAATTTCAGGCCATTGATCTAATGTGCTGTACATTTTATCAGAACTTGTTTTAATGGTAAGCACCAGTAACAAATTTCATATGATCTGGCTAATTTCACATTACCTAAATACATTTGTCCTAATTTTGGAGTATTCCTTCCATAAACTTGAGGTTTGGGAGAAAGCTTATACTTCTGATCCCCTGATTTAATTTATACGACAGAGTATCTGTGTGGTTACATTAAAGTTAACATTTAAGTGGATCCACTGGTCCTTTTTTGTCGGTGTTTATTTTCACTTAATGTTTTGTCATTGATGATTGTATTTACTGTTTCAACATCCATTTTGTGATGGTTTGGTAAAACATAGCGTTGTAATGTTTAGATAAGCTGACAAAGTCTTTGACATATAGTCATAATGTTGTCACCTGTATTTCCATCCACTTATCAACTTAAAGTTATGTCTGTTTGAGCAGATTTGTGAACAATTGTAAATTTCTTGGAAAAGAGCCACTTTTGACTTTACACTGCATAGTGGACAGTTAAACTGTGTAAGAGGTACATAAAAACCCCAAACAGGGACTTTTTTTACATTTTTCATATATTTTCCAATGTTAATTCAAAATGAAAAGTATAACAACCGACTGTACTAGTTATAACTTCTGCTTAGATCTCCTGAGATCTAATCACAGTATGTTATGACATTTCATCTCCCCACTAATATATTAAAGGCATACAATCCCTACAAAACTTTTGTGTACTATTTTAGAATGTATGGTAAATCATTTAAATACTCTGAAATAAGATCAATCTTATCATTAGGGGAAGAGTGACCCAAAAAAAATGGATTGATTTATAAAAATTGTGAATCACACAAAATAGGTGCTACAAAATATACCCAATGAATGCCTGTGGTGTGAGGGATGGTCTGTCTGGGGATATGTTGGCATCGAGACAGATCTAGTTTTCATGTGTAACCTTTTCATTCCATCCAATACTAACATTCTTTGTGTGGCAAACTTGAAAGCTGTATATGTAATTAACACTGCAACTTTCCAAATTGTTGTCAGTATATCCTGATTGATCTAAAAGCCAGGACCGATATTCATACAAGTTAATCAAGACATAAATTTTTTCTTTAGTGTCAGATTCAGATCACAAGGTCTGAGACTAGTAGTTTCAAAGCAGATGATAAACCACAGTATTTTGGACTGAATTTAATTTCAAACTTGGTGATAAAAGTGTAGACTACCACTCTTTTGAGATCTATACATGTTTAGACTACCACTGGTGGGATTTATACATGTGGTCCCATGTGCTAAACACCATGATAAGATTTTGTTCAATTGAGTTTATTGGTTCACATTAGCATGATCTTCTGGTCCTTAAAATTACTTAAATAACTACGCCATATTTCAGAAAAATATTTGTGGTATATTCCACAGATGTTAAAACGCATATGTATGTTGTAATAGAAAGCAGAATCATTATTGTGTACAAGCCCTTTGTGTTACTTATGCACATGTAAATAATCTGTAGACTTGTGTAATTTTAATGCAAACCCCATGACACAGATATATTGAACTACATTTAACAGTATAATGTACAGATTTTCATCACTTCATATACTTTGTCCTGTGCTAAAACCTTTGCTTACCGTACAGAAATAAACAGAAGATGTTAGAATAATTTAGAAGCTTGGGACAAGTCCATGAATGAATTGTCAGATACTGGCAAAAGCTTTATTGAGATTTTTGTATAAATACAAACTCTTACAGTGGGTTAAAATGCTTTTAGTTCTGTTTCCTGCCATCACTTTGTAATTATCGTTGTTGGATATTATTTGTGTGTGGGTACTAGTTTTATAAATATAGTGTGTATGTTGTCCAGAAACCAGAGGGCTGGCGGAGATGCATAAAGGATCATTTTGTGTATAGTTTTTTGCTTAAGTAATTTGCTCAAGTTGCACCAGATAATGTTGTGTGTTTAATATTGAAGTTGTATTTCTTCTGATAATGACTTCACTTGCACATTTTAGCTTTCCAGATGCAGTGGTTATGGTGGTCTCTGCTTTTAAGCTATGTTGTCAAATGTTGTGTAAGATACATTTTATTGCGTTAATACACCTTACCTAGTGGACAGATGCATTTGTCCGGCACCCTGCCAGTCTCGCAAACGTTAGAAAAAAACATCCCTGTCCGCTCTTTCATGGGATGGGACCACATCCCTACCTTCGAGTCGGATTTGTCGGAGCCAGATAAGACTAACAATCCTTGGAAGGGCAAAAATCCCAAGAGACCTAGCAGAATTTCAGTAGCTATGCCGCCGGACGACTGGCTGTGCCAGAAACTGGAGTGGCTCAATTGTACTGTTGCTGAAGGCTATCCTTCAAGAAGTCAGGATTCGGCAGGTCTGAAGAAGGACCAGTTCATTAAGATGCCCTAGTCACAAGCTAGGTGGTATCAAATGCACCTAATTAAACCAGATGGGCCCCATCGTCCAGGTAGAACAGTTTTCAGTTGGCGCAATACAGAATCTCAGAAGATGGGGAAAATGTGCACGGGAAGATAATTACATTATCAACCATGCTGCCGGTTTTAACCGCTGTTCTTCAGAGCTACAGGATAGGATGTCAGGTCACATCAATCTTTTGTGCTCATGCATAAACAAGGGTAAAGCCCCAAAAGAAGTGTCTGGTGCGTTAAGTGACTTAAAGGATCTTATGGCCTTTCATCAAAGCGTTTCCGGAGCAATGGGAACAGCCTTACAACACTTAGCAGACAGCTCCTTTGTTCATTTGGCCAAACTGATCCTTCTTAGGAGGGACTCTTACTTGGAGCATATCAAGCCCGGAGTTAAGCAAGACACTTGGTTACAGTTGCGTAATGCTCCCTTGTTCGGGTATGGATTATTCCCTGACAACATTATTTGCCAAGCAGAGCAAGACTCTGCAAGTGTAGTTCCAGGACCCGGTCCAGGTGCCCAGCAGCACACTTCTTGGCGTTCAAGGAACAGGTACTGGCCATATGATCGCCGGGAGAATACAACATCCACTGGACAACAGTCTCAACAGCCTTGGAGACAGTTTAGTAGAAGTAACAGGTCAAGGGATCGCGGGAGAGCGAGAGGATGTAACACTCGTTTTTCCAAATCCCATCAGTACCCAAAATATTATTGTGTCAGTGCGACATCAACAGAGGTCACTGTAGTTCAGTTGGACAAAGTTCTATCTGTAAAGACAGTAAAATGTTCAAAAGTACATCGGGATCAAAGACAGTTAACCCAAAACAAACACCAAATTGTGTCATGTCCTGTTTGTCATGTTCCTTTGCAGGTACAAGCGGGCTTCCGCAAAAGAAAGGTTTATGCCCCGCTCATATGAAGAGAGAAGTAAAGCATGTCAAAGGTGTATCCTGTGTCGTTCCTTGTCTTTCTGCCCCAAATGTTCAAAGTGCCCCCAGTGTTGCAAACAATCCTAGTGTGGGCGGTCGCTTACAAAAGTTTTGGCAAGTTTGGGAAAAGTTGGGTTCCAATCCCAGGGTGGTCTCCATTCTGAAAGAGGGTTACACGCTTCCCTTCAAAATGAGACCCCTTCTCACAAGGTCACCAGTGGTACGGAGTGCTTATGCAAACCCGGTCAAGAATCGGGCCCTAAAGGAGGCTTTGACCGTTCTAATACAGAAGTTGGTAGTAGAGAAAGTGATTGTCAGGTCATCTCTAGTCTTCTACAACCGAATATTTCGAGTGCCAAAGCCCAACCAAAGGTGGAGACCGATTTTGGACTTAAGTCAACTAAATCTTTACCTCTGCCTAGGGACTTTCAAAATGGAAACTCGAGAAACTATCAGACTGTCCCTCCCAAATGGGGAATGGGTTACCTCACTGGACTTCAGCGATGCATATTTTCACATCCCTATCCAGCAAAGCTCAAGGAAGTATCTGAGGTTTTTTTGTCAACGTTCAGACCGGTTCCCCGGTCACTTCACCCACATCTAGATTGGTGGTTGGATGAGAAAAATGTCTTGAGGGGTCAACCGTTGCACCCCCTTCAACACGCTATCCAGCTGTTTACAGACGCCTCAAACGTAGGTTGGAGCGCACACTGCAAGAGGCGTTTGGTATGACACAGAAATTTGCCTCCACATAAATTTCTTGGAAGTAAAGGCCGTTCTTCTAGCCCTAAAGAGTTTCGAGCATCTTTGCAAGGACCAGATTGTTCTTGTAGCAACAGACAACACAACGGTAGTCTCCTACATAAACAAACAGGACGGTATGTAATCAGGCTCTCTCTGTGCCCTCCTCTGGAGGCTTCTGTCCTGGTGCCATCCCAGGGGAATAGTCCTGAGGGCCAGATACATTCCAGGTCACTTGAATGTAATAGCCGACAAGCTATCCAGGCACAATCAGGTGATTCAAACAGAGTGGTCCCTATCTCAGCGGGTGTTCAATCTCTTGTGCTCCAGATAGGACTGACCACGGATAGACTTATTTGCATCCCGGTTCAATCACAAATTTCCCCAGTTTGTATCACCGTTACCGGATCCGACGGCCTGGGCAGTAGACACCCTGAGTCTACCATAGGAGAACTTGAATGTGTATGCCTTTCCTCCAGTGTCCCTGATTACCCAAGTGTTTTCCAGGTGATGGATCAGGTTGCCGCAGAATGATTCTCATTGCTCCAGAGTGGCCTAACATGCCTTGGTTTTGGGACCTAGTAAATTTGTCAATTCAAATTCCTTTCAGTCTCCCATTACAAAGGGACCTAGTGACTCGGTCTAGTTAACAGGAATCTCAGCAATCTGAACCTACATGCTTGGCACCTAGAGCCTCTGCCATCCACGAACAAGGATTCTCTGTCAAGAGGGCAGAATGAATTGAGGCTCCTCAGAGATGCTCAACCAGAGCCGTCTACAAATCAAAGTGGGCCATTTTTCTTAGATGGTGTGAATCACACAAGGTGGACTTCAGGTCGCCCTCTGTGAACCTGATTGCGGATTTTCTGCTGCACCTCTTCAAAGAGAGGAATCTGCAACCTTGGGCTATAGAACAGCCATTGCAGACATGGTAGGCAATGATAAGTTGAACATTAGCAACTTAACTCGGCTTCTAGACAGCTTTCATAGAGATAAGCCCAAAGGGAGGAGGGGTGTGTCCTCCTGAAACCTCTCACTGGTTCTCCATCAGCTAACTAAGGCTCCATTTGAACCCATGCGAAAGGCTTCTATTAAGCACCTGACCTTTAAGACAGTCTTTCTCCTAGCTCTGGGCTCAGGCAAGAGAAGAAGTGAAATACATGCCTGGCTATACAAGAATATTAGGTACCAAGAAAACTGGAGTCAGGTTTCACTTTATCCCTCACCCAGTTTTCTATCCAAAAACCAACTAGCCAAGGATGGGCCGGCTTCTGTAGCTGTGGTTGTCATCCCAGCTTTCACCCCTACTCTGGATAAGTCCCTCATAGAAGATAAGTCACTTTGCCTGGTGAGAGCCTTACGGTACTACTTGGACAGGACCAACGACCTTCGCACAAATAAAGACCTGGTTTTTGTGTCCTTCAAGAAGGGTTTTCAGAAGGATATTGTCCCTGCCACTATCTCTTCCTGGATCAAACAAACAGTGCTACTTTGCTATCAGCTCTCAAGACGAAAAGGCCCAAACCCTACATCAGGTTAAGGCTCATGATGTTAGGGCTTTTGCAGCCTCTAAGACCTTTCAGGGAGGTGTCTCCTTGGACGAGATCCTCTCAGCCTGTCATTGGAAGGCCCACAACAGCTTCACGCAGTTCTATCTGAAGGACTTAGCTTGGGCAGACTCCGATTTGTATCATTTAGGCCCTGTAGTAGCTGCTCAGCAGATTCACGAGGGCAACTAACATAATCGGGTTACATAGTGTACATACTGTACATAACTTTGTAGTATATATAAAAAATTTTTTAAAAATCTTCCGCTATCGTATCTTCTGGATTGCCATGCTCCCAAGTGGGTCCAGGAGTTTACTAGATAGTATCATTAGTTCCTCTTCTTCTTCTTCTTCCTCAAATGGTTTTCAGAACTCTATCCCCTCTATATCATCCGGTACTTCGGACCCAATAGGTACCAAGACCTCTATCAGAAACAAAAACGGGGTGTGTGTTATCCTTATAGACTGGTTGACTTAACCATGTTTCGGATCCACCTATTGATTACTTAGAGTTCTCAGGTTTCTCTTTCTTAGGCTACCCTCCTTCCAATGGGTAGTTATTCTGCATCTGTCCACTAGGTAAGGTGTATTAACACAATAAATTGGAAAATTTAATAGGTAAATTATATTTTTATAAGTTAACACCTTACCTAGTGGACAGGGGATGGGGCCACGGTGGCAGAGTGGTAACACTCTCGCCTCCCACCTCCGAGGCCGGGGTTTGATCCCCACACGGTCTCAAGTGGGAAAGCTGGTAGTTGCTTGCCATTGGTTGGCAGTTTACAGTACAGAACCCTAACAAACTGTATGTACTGTTTTCCTCTGCCCTTCCAACTACCCGTCATGATATGACCTGTACAGTGTTGAAAACGACGTAAAACCCCAAATAAATAAATAAATAAGTGGACAGGGGAATTCCCACCCTACCTTCCCCGCTATTATAAACCAAAAAGGGGAATTTTCTAGGCAGACAACAAAAAGAGGAAGAGCGCATGTGCAGACATGTGCAGTATACCAGCAGGCAGGCTACACAGCCACCTGGCGAATGAACAGAACACTACCGGTCCCGGCCAGAGCCCAGCTCAGGATGTTTTTTTCTAACGTTTGGCGAGACTGGCAGGGTGCCGGACAAATGCATCTGTCCACCAGGTAAGGTATTAACTTATAAAAATTTAATTTACCTATTAAATTTTCCATATTGTTGCTTAAACAAGGAGACATTAACATTTTAAATGTGCAAATGTGTGTGAATGTAGCTTAGTAATAAATAGATTTTCACTAACATTTAAGTGTGTTTATTAAATTTTTTAGGAATTGCAAAGTGATTTGTAGAAAGCTCCATTTGGAGCCTTATGAATGAAATTAAATTACCCACAATACACAAATCCTTTAAAATGTTCCTCGACAAAGGTTCCCCAGATCAGGTCAGATTTGAGGTTCAGTCTAGATCTTTTCATCTGATCCCAGAGTAATAAAACTGGTACTTGTGTGTGGGAGTGTGAAAGGTTGATATCTATAATACATATTTACAGTGAAAAGATTGTAAAAATAAGCAGCTTACCAAGATTATTTGCATGTTTTGTAATAGTTTCTTAAATTGTATTTTTGATTATTGAGAAGCAAACTGTAACTACTGGCAAGTACAGTAGTGGAATAATACTTTTTTATATTTTTAAGCTTGGCCATCATATCAGAATGAATACAACAGCTACATATTTGTAAGTGATAATGTGTAAGTTTAAACTGTTGTAATTGGTTTCGTCATACTTATTATGTCATTTCTGTTAGTATTTGATTTATTTAGGTTTGTTTCAAAGCAGTAAATTTGATTCATTGAGCTAAGTTTCCTTTTTGACTGCTGGTCTGATCAAGTAAATTTTGTTTTTTACGTTTAACACCTCCAAGCTCAAAGTGTTTTTGTATCTAAAACTTTGCACAGGTCTCTTATTGTGGATAGATTCAGAAACTGAAGCCTTCACAAACATAGGTTGCAACTCAGTTGTTAAATAAAATTTATACTTTGCCCCTCCTTAAAGTCAAACACATAAGCATAGCCTTAGTACATTAAAGCAGGTTACAGCAAATCATGGTATTACTTTTTCTTTTCACCGCTGCAGTGGAATAGTTTCCTGTCTCTTTGCCTTTGTCCTACCCCATACTCAGCTTCACCATCATTTTAACCTCATGGAAAGCAAACTAAGATATACGTATTCTGTACCATGAGACCAGGTGCTTCCAAATATTTAAATGACTTGAAACCATTCCTTGAAGAATCTTAACATAATTTCCCCAACTCTCAGTTTTTTAATATAAATACCCCGTGTTTGTGTTCATTCACTCCAAGCTACTAAAACAACTAAACACAATTATGGGATAAAATTGTCTTTATTTCGTGTACTTGACAACTTAGACGGATAGCAATCTCAAGTACATCTCATCATGGGGCCACACTTTCAAACCCCCCACTATAGTACCAATAATAATACACACTAAGTAATAGCATGAAAATATAAAACACAATTAAAATACAGGTATTTTTAAAATGATGTTTCTCCGTTGACATCTAGATTTCAAATGACTCGGACACCCTCCCACGTGGACTGGCTCAGTACTGCGCATGTGCGAGACAATTCTCAACTTGGTGCAAATGATACCCCAAACATTAATGTTGTGCTCTCAACATTCACTCCAAGTTAATAAAACAACTAAAACACAATTGTGGGATAAAATCATCTTTATTTCGTGTACATGACAACTTAGACGGATAGCAATCTCAATTACACCTCACCATGGGGCCACACTTTCAAGCCCCCCCAAAACCTACTCAAAAAGTGTGGCCAGCCGTTTCAAATACTGCCAGGCAGAATCAGACGCCCAAGCTCCGTGTGCCCATATGCTATCCATCGACGCTTCACTCTGAAAAGCCAACGTGACTCCTGACCTACGGAGCGCATGAAAAGTAAGACCCCTATGGGACAAACCCAAAACCCTGATGATGTGTGCTAACCGCTCTCTAAGCTGACTTTCTATCACTGGACGTCCATTACATGGTACAAGAGGTCTACAGGATCCGGGGTGACTAGTTACTAGCAAGGTGGACAGAATTCTAGTGGGACAAACGTGTGGTCTCATATTCAACCACGGGACCGCTACTTCATGATACTGATCCGACCTTTGCAGATTTTTCGCCCATCTAATCTTGACCCTAGCTCCCCTTGAATCCAATATAATATCATCACATATTAATTGTCTTCTATGGTCGAAAACCTTGCTTGATGTCGGAACCAAGTTTGAAATGCGCAAAAACGCAAATAGGCCCAAAGCAAATGCTGCTGCATATGGAATCGTCGTAGTGATATTTTGATTCACTCTAAATAATGCATCTATTTGATCAACATTGAATACTCCTTTCGGGATGACTGAAATCAGTGTCCTAGAAATAGCTCTTAGCAGACGCTTCACTCACTCGTGTTCAAAAGATGATACCTGATAGCCCACTCCCTTGATGTATTGTTTAAGAGAAGATACATAGTTCAAAATCGTCCTATAATTGAGTTTCCTATCTATTTTAGTCTGAATAAAAGCCACGAGGGGGCCCACCGCCGTGACATCTGATAATGGTAACAGAAAGCCGAGAAGTCCCTCATGATGCATACATGTAAATCCTGTGTTCTCCGAGTGTATGCCTGAGCTGCCTTCTCATACGCTTGTTCTGCCAACCAAGATGCTGCTGCGGCACCTACAAATAGAAATCGAACTTCAAACTCTGCTCAAGCACCCTATCCAACTGGACTTGATCCTGTACCCAATTATGCTCTTGTCCATCTGCCCCCAACCGAGACAAAGCATCAGCTACCGTATTATTAACCCCTTGCACATGCCAAGATTTTATATCAATGTTTCACTGCGCTGCCTCCATAAGGAGGTTACAAATGCAAACCCCACCAAAAATTCATCATTCGCGCAAAGTGAATTTATTGTGTGGACAACTGCCATATTATCGCTATGAACATGTACTATTGATCCTTGCCATTCCCTAGCCCAATATTTCATCATCACGACTGCATTATACATTTCAAAATGTACTATTGATCGCCCCCTGTGTATTATTTCCGGTATACCTTTTGCGTATGCCTTACTCCCCCATACCGCCCCAATGCCTGTCAATGATGCGTCTATCCAAACGTGGTTGTCCCCTCCATGACCAACCATTTTAAAGGATGGACTCGCATTAAATAAGCTAAGAAAATGGGTGAACCATGACAGATCTCTATAAAACTTATCTCCCAATCTTATGATCTTACCTTTAAGACTTCTCAAATACCACAGCATCCTATTCAGGAAAGCTCTCACTGGCATGACAATCTTAGCTACGTATAGTAACTTGCCTATCAGTGACTGTAATTTCTTGCGACTGATGACCTTCACATTCAGCAATTGTTTCGTTCATTTTCCCCTGTGATATCCTTACCGTCTTATCCCTCGCATTAACTTCAATCCCTATGCACGTCATGATATCCGCCGGTTGAACTACTTTGTCCTTATTGATGGGTAAGCCCAACTCCATTATCAATTGCTCAACTCTTTTAAATAGTAACTTGCCTATCCGTGCCATCTATGTAATTCCAAACCGTAATATGTTCACTACTCAAAATTCTCCTAATGGCATCTGATATATGCTGAAAAATAGCTGTCCCGTTTACCACCCCAAATGCCAACGACCTATCCAAATAAAATTGATCCTTAAATTTCATGCCCAACTTCAACGCATCCCCAGGGTCGATAGGCACGTTGCGAAATGTGCGCGAGATATCGATCTTTGGTTCACCTTTGCAATCTAAGATATCCCGGATCAAATAATGCAATGACAGTGAAGTTAATGTATATGGGCAGCCGTCATATGATCCACATTCTATGATACCGTTAACCGAGTTCTCTTCTCCATATGACAATCCAAGATATCCCGGATCAAATAATCCAATGACAGTAAAGTTAATGTATATGGGCACCCATCATATGATCCACGTTCTGTGATACCGTTAACAGAGTTCTCTTCTCCATATGACAAATCCAATATGATACGTCTTTTATTATCCTCTTGAGGGCGCGACATCAATGGTGAGATATGACAACAATCTGCGGGAATATTGGTAAGGGACCCATAATGGCACCTATCTGTATCCCCGTATTCGATCGCCGAACTATGATTTTCCATGTCTTGTCTACTCACATCACCATTCATATCCCCAAGTGGGAAACCATAGGTCATGAATTGTAAAAGCCTGGTGTCCTTATATTTGTCCAGATAATGAGCCCATTTTAGCAAATTCAAGTTGGACCCCACTGGTTTCCATATAACATCGCAGTTATGTGCCTGTGAGCTGCGACCCGTCCTGGCTAAATTTATGTATTCGTGGACATCATGTACACCCACTTCTGAGGTAAGATGCTCCAATGGAGGGATATGTGCCTTAAAATCATTGATTTGATGGAAGCCTACCGTATCACTAACAATAGCTGGAGTATAAAGACATTTGGGATACAAATAAAATGCCATATCAACCTGTTAATTGAACTTTCAACATCATACATATTCATTTTCTGCATCATACTTTTCTTAATCAACTCCCCTCCCTCATGTTCATATTTAAAATTACAAAGCCCTAGCCCCCCATCAATGTTCATGTCCTTAAATACAGGAGCCTCACTTTGGCCCTCCTTAACTACATTAGAGTCACAATTAGTCATATTATCAGTCCATCTGGTGACATGGCCCCCACCATCAAGGCCTCCATACTCATCACCCACAATATCATACACATTATCACTACCCCCATTCAGGGACACATCACACTGATCAACACTGTCACTCAACGTCCCCTGATCCACTCGATCAGGATAACCCACATCATTATTATAACCACCACTAATTTTTCCTTCTTTTGAACACAATCATCATACTCCTATCAACTTTTACAATATTGATCAATTATTAAAAATTGCTCCGAAGTCCAATTCTGTACGTCAGATCTACGTGGCACAAATTCTCTTGCTCGTGGATTAAGTTTATGATCCCATACGCACTGGTGCAAAGTTACTGACTTCAGCCCCCTTGGTCTAAATTCTTCTGGGAGTGGATTCAAAACCGTATTCCTCTGTCTTGAAAATTCAACATTATCCTTCCTCCCCCGTAATGGAGCACACTGATGTTCCACTGGTATAAGTTCTTCCGCAAGCAGATTAAGTTTCCTCTCATAACGGACGCGACGTCGCCCACGGAATGAAAATCGGACGTAGCCCTTGTAGTAACACCTCCACCAACAACCGTAGTCCAGTTCCATAGCACAGTTTGTAATTGATGGGAATGGCAGTTGTTCGACCCCCCCCCCCCCCCCCCCCCCCCCCCCCCCCCCTATTTCTACCTAGCTGAGATATATGTATAAGAGATCCCAGTTGCGGGATCTGTGTGGTACTCTCTAGTCACTCTACAGTTCCCGGATCTAAAGAACTTCCACACCAGCCGTCTGTCCTTCAATCCGTCCTTAGAAGTCTACTTCCCTTGTTTCTGGTTCGTGAACATGGTAGAGTGCGTATATGTCATTCTGCGCTGCAAGAGAACTGTCTGGTCTGACCAAGCCAGTTCACCATCCTCGATTGCATGCATTGTTGAAATGAACGCGCCCCTGGCAACTGGCCAGGACGTAGCATCTGTCAGTTTAGGTATTTCGAATAACTCCAGTAACATGTATTGTCTCGTAAGCCCATCAATTGTATCGTTAATATTTTTGATAAATCCCATCAAGAATTGAGTCTGGGTCAATTCATCAAAAGTCACTTGCCTACAGGATTAGCCTAGTTAAATAGCCTCATTAGGCCAACGTTTATAAGCAACTGCCACCGGGTTGCCGGTTGTATTGTATCTTCCTGAACGTTTTCTTTTACCTTGTGTGCTTTCTGCGTGCGAATCAGCCTCCAATTCCTGCATACGCCCCACTATCAGTGCGTGTATTCTAGGATCCGACTTCCAGTTATCATCAGCTTTGTTCTGTTTGTCACGTATGGGAGATTTCTGTTACAGGTACCATCTGTGGGTTATTCCACTGTACTTGTTTAACTTCTGTTTCTTGCTGCACCGGCTTCTCTTGCTTCAAGAAATCCAAAAGATCTCTTTGCGGGTCCATGTGTGACATCTGATTGCCCGTCGTGGCTTGCAGCTCCACTGCCCAAAATTGAGTTGCCTGTGCCTGAGCTCCCAGTCCAATGTTCCCTAATTCTTCAATTTCTTGGGGCAACAGTAAATGTCATTGATTCAGCTGGTTTCGCACGCCTCTCCACCACTGTGCGATCCGCACATTTACTCAACTTCTGCATGTATTCCTGCGGAACATCTTTATTGCGTGCACCGGCTTCTTCTCTGCCCGTTTCTTTTTCTTAGTGCGACCATCACTATCTGACTCCAGAACTTCTACGTCACTAACTGTAGAGCGTGTTTTCTTTACCTTGGGTTTAGCAACGAGGCCTCCTGGTTCTATGAAGCGCGGCTCATCTGTCTGTACGTACTGATAACAGGTTCTTCTGTACGGCCCCTCGTCCGTCTGTGTCACCTTCTAACTGTGTAAGTCTGTTCTAAAGCTCCTATTTTCCCCCTCGACGCCATCAACCATCTGCACTAGCCTGTCTAGCATTAGTTCTGTGTTATTCTGTTGTACACCTGACTGAGATTCTCCCTCTGAAATTATCACGGGATTATCCTGCATGCCTACCTCCTTCCTAGACACTCCTCGTTCGTTACTGAGTCACTTTTAGCCGCCATATTTGCTTTGGCTTTATCCCATGTCCTCATCACTTGAAACACTCATAAAGTTAATATTCTAGTCTTCTGACACAATATCCCCACAGTGTCCTTCATATACACAGATACTAATAACATAAAGCCAATGGACACTGAACACGTGTCAAGTACATAAAATAGCCATAAGAAAATTTTTTAAATTATGTTTCTCTGTTGACATCTAGATTTCAAATGACTCGGACACCCTCCCACGTGGACTGGCTCAGTACTGCACATGCGCGAGACAATGCTCAACTTTGCGCGAATGATACCACAAACATGAATGTTGTGCTCTCAACACTCTGCATTTACCCAAAAGCTTACTACAAATCTATGGTTGTACTTGCTTTTGCTAGGGGTGTTGGATACAAAAGCACTCAGTCTCAGAATACCATCTTTGAAGAGCTTAATACTAGATATTGAGAGTTCATATATTCCATTTTTCACAACTTCATGGAGTACAAGGTACAGTGTGGGGAAACATTTTAAAGGATAATTATATAGTCTTAGATAAGCCAATGATTTTTCTTATTTCAACCCGTCAATCAAAAGTCCCACTACTTGGGACCGATAAAACACAATTTACTTGGTCACTCTTTGTAAAATGTATATGCTTTCCCAAAGGTAAACTGTTTCTATGACGTGAATCAAGTCCTGTTTGGGAGTATTGTAAGTGTAGCTACCATAAATTATATGTGGTATTTTATATTGATGTTTGTGACTATCTAGGATTTCTGTAACAAAATGGACCAATAGATTTGTATTTTATTGATGTACATGTAAGTTAAATAACAAGTGGGTTTACCGTACAAGAGAACAGGGTATTCTACAAGCCTCAGGGAAAATCGGAAATGGTTTTCAGAAAAAAATCTAATTAAGTTTGGCAAAGTACAATACCTTTGAGGACTTGTGAGCAAAATTGCATTATTGTTGAGTGGAGATCTTAGAAAATGGTCATGAATTAAATATATATATATATTTGGCATCCAAGACTTCAGCTCATGATGAGAATCACTCAGATATCATGAAAAATTTTTCTGAAATGTGCAGAGCCATTTGTTTTAAAGTAGTTTAAAGTAAGGCTGCGACTGGATGGTCGGTGTTCATGATTTGTGTTCATTTTTGAAAATCTTGAGTGCTTTCATGCTGAATCTATAGTCATGAACTACTACAAAATAGTATATTATCACCCAGTAGGCGACATTTTTTAGCACGACAAAACATGACAGCACAGCAAAACGTCAGAATACTTTCTACATTGTGGAGTTTCGTATATTTCCCATTTTGTACAAATACAATCAAGTTTTGAATACCTTTCACAACTATTTTAATGCAAAGTTTATTTCTGGAAACCACCATGGTGTTTATGGAGAGAAAGAAAAAGTGCATACTAAACTACTAGTACATAAATACCAAATTGCGAGCCAAATTTGGATATCTTGGCTGTTGGGGTGGATTTTTACCAGTAGTCACAGCCTTAGTTTAAATTAGAGAATGCACAGTTTTTCACTTATATTTAAAAAAAAACATGTACAGTGAAGCAGAACACATAAACTTATGTACAAGTGCTTTTCCAACCAGTATTATTTGGAACTTACAATTGAATACCTATTTATGTGCCACTTTGTTCAAATAATGAATTGTTTTCGTTTTATAGATTTCACTGCCTGAAAATGTAATGATGAGATTGTTTTATTAAACACAGTACTTGCCACTGATTTTTAAAGCTTTTTATTTTAACCTGGTAATGCTGTTCAAGTATTAGTCATTTATTGAAACATTGTTCCGCTTAGAGGTTTGTGCATGTGGTGCATTATGTAAGTAGTTACAGTATGAGACATGTATGTGTTTATTATACATGAGAAGTTGTTGGCTAATGTTTAATTACCAGTCCACTGTTGTAGTTACAGCTTTTGTATCCTTTTGGAAATCAGTTTGTCACCATTTACAACTGAATAAATGTGCTGAAAAAAATTGTCACCTAGTTTGTCTTCCTGACACCCTTCCGCTGGGAATGTATTTTATGCCACTTCAAAGGAAATTTGCATAATTTGTCCAAACTTTTTATTTGTCCCAGGTGCATTTATTAATCTTTACAAACATCAGAGGACAAAGTGTTAAGTACTTAGCCCTATGGTAGCACCTAGTATACTGAAAAAAAGTGTGAATTATCGTGACCCAGTACTTTGTTCCAATCACTTGATTGTGTGTTCTATAGAAACTTGCAAATTTTAATTAGTAAATTAAATTTTTATTAGTTAATACCTTACCTACCAGACGATAGCTATAGCCCGGCGCCAGCCGGTCCCGCCAAACGAAAGAAAAAGACGTCCCGGGTTTCACCCCCGGCAGGACCGGCACACTACAATCCACTCGCCAGGTGGCCTAGTTCCTGCCTCACTCGCCAGAGGGACGTGACGTCATAGCATCTTTTTCGTCCCTAAGGTTGAATTGGAAGGCTGAAAGCGGGGAAGGCTGGATGGGAATTTCCCGTCTGGTAGGTAAGGTATTAACTAATAAAAATTTAATTTACTAATTAAAATTTGCAATTTCATTGCGTTAATACATCTTACCTACCAGACGATAGCTAGAATAACTACCCAGTGGAAGGAGGGCAGCCTTCTGAGGATTGGAGACAACTCTTATATTATACCTAGGTGTGAGGTTCTAGTCCTTTGAGGAGACATGTTAGTCTCAAGGGTAACTAGACCCACCTGCCCCCCCCCCCCCCCCCCCCCCCCTTTTTTTGACTGCTCTGAGGGGAGGAAGAGAGTAAGAGTTCAAGTCCATGATTCCCACGGTTAACCTGGAAGAGTAGGGAAAGTCCTATACCCAGAGGATTACTCTGAAGTAAAAGACTTTGAGAAGCCAAGGCCTAGGCTAAAAGTGAGCCTACACCTAAAACTAACTAGTATGTACACTATATATAATTATATACAAAGAAGCTTAGGGGACTAGTGGTGGATTTGCTGGGCAGCCACCACAGGACCCAAGTGAAAAAGCTCCTTATCTGCCCAGGCAACATCCTTAAGGTAAAACTGTGTAAAGGTGTTGTGGGACTTCCAGTGGCATGCTGCTAGAATCTGGTCCAGAGATATGCCACCTTGAAAGGCTTTGGAGGCCGCAAAGGCCCTAACATCATGGGCCTTAACCTGATGTAAGGTCAAGGAATCTTGGTCAGAGAGATCATAACACAACACTACTGTTTGTTTGATCCAGGACGAGATAGTGGCAGGAGAGATGTCCTTGTTAAAACCTTGTTTGAATGAAACAAAAACTAACTCCTTTCCCGTTCTTAGGTCCTGCGTTTTGTCCAGGTAGTAGCGAAGAGCCCGAACGGGGCAAAGGGATCTGTCTTCCTTTAAAGACTTATCCAGAGTGGGGGCTAAGGCCGGAATGACCACAGGGGCCACGCACTCTGGTCCCTCTTTTGCCAAGTGATTTTTCGCCAAGAAGCTTGGTGAAGGGTAGAGGGAAACTTTGGACCAATCAGCTTGGTGTCTGATATTTTTGTTTAACCAAGCGTGAATCTCACTCCTGCGTTTTCCTGAAGCCAGGGCTAGGAGAAAAACAGTTTTGAAAGTAAGGTGCTTCAGAGAAGCCTTTCTGAGTGGTTCAAAAGGCGCTTTTGTAAGCTGGTGTAAAACCAGGGAGAGGTTCCAAGCAGGAACCCCCCGGCGCCCTTTGGGTCTATCTCTGTGAAAACTGTCTAACAGTCTAGTCAAATTTTCATCCTTGCCGACATGAACCGAGGTATTTCCCAGTTTGTCTGCAATGGCTGACCTGTAACCATCAATAGTGCTGGGCTGGAGATTCTTCTCCTGGAAAAGGTGCAGGAGGAAATCTGCTATTTGTTTTATAGATGGGTTCCTGAAGTCCACCTGACTTGTTTCACACCATCTGACAAAAACGGCCCACTTCGCTTCGTAGACTGTTCTGGTTGAACGTCTTTGAGGCGCCTCAATTCTTGACGCCACTGGGCTAGAGAACCCCTGCTCCTTGATTGTCTGGGCTCTAGGAGCCAGGCATGGAGATTTAGGTTTGTCAGATCCCTGTGACGTGCCTTGTTGAAAGGCTGGGTCACTAGATCTGGGTGGTGTGGAAGACAAAGAGGAACCCTCGCAGATAGTTCCACTAGGTCCCAAAACCAAGGCATGTTGGGCCATCCCGGGGCAATCAGGATTGCTCTGCGATACCAGTGATCTGACAGTTTGCTGACCACCTTCCCCATCAGAGACACTGGGGGGAAGAGGTACATGTCCAGGTCCTCCCAGGATAATGTCAGAGCATCCACTGACCAGGCCTTTGGGTCTGGAATTGGGGACACAAATTGAACTAGCTTGCAGTTGTACCTTGTTGCAAACATGTCCACTCGGGGATAATGCCAGGTTTGACAAAGGAGGTCGAAGGTCTCTTGATGGAGGGACCACTCCGTCTGAATGACCTGCCTTTGGCGAGACAATTTGTCTGCAATTACATTCAGACGGCCTGGAATGTGTCTGGCCTTCAGTACTATTTGATTGAGGCTGCACCAACATAGGAGCCGCCAAAGAAGGGCACAGAGTGAGCCTGACCTCATACCTCCTTCCTTGTTGATGTATGCCACAACCGTAGTGTTGTCTGTGGCAATCAGGACGACCTTTCCTTGCACTAAATGTTGGAATCTTTTTAGTGCTAACAACACGGCTTTTAGTTCTAAGAAGTTTATGTGCAACTTGCTTTCGGGCACTGACCAAGTACCGCTTGCTGTGAAGTCGCCTAAGTGAGCACCCCAGCCTTCTTTTGAGGCGTCTGTAAAGATTTGAACTGCGTGTCGCAGGGGGTGTAAGGGCTGACCCTTTAGGACATTTTCCTCTTGGGTCCACCACTGCAGGTACTGATGGAGAGACCTCGGAATTGGGATCTCCTTTTCCAGAGATTCTGGGACTCTCCAGTGTTTCTTGAGGTGCCACTGAATAGGTCTCATGTGCAGTCTGCCTAGGGTCACCTGTTTTTCTGTCGCAGTGAGAAGACCTATAAGAGACATGAAAGTTCTCACTCGGCAAGATCTGTTCTGTAAAAGCACTTATTTTTTGTTGAAGGGCTTCCCAACGGTTTTGAGTAGGCCTGACTACTCCGTTGAGTAGGTCGTACTGGTAGCCTACGAAGTCGAAGACTTGTTGGGGTTCCAGTTCTGATTTTTGCATGTTTACCATCCAGCCCAACTCCTGGCAAAGGGCTAGGAGGGACTGGGTTCCCTGGTGGCAAGATTCTTTGGTAGGGGCTCTAATCAACCAGTCGTCTAGGTACTGGTGGATTCTTATACCCTGTGACTGAGCCATTAACTTGACCTCTTTGACCACACCAGTGAACTCCATGGGAGCTGTTGACAGGCCAAAGGGAAGTGCCCGAAACTGGTAAGACTGGTTCTGGAAGTGGAACCTGAGGTATTTTCGGGAGTTGACATGGATTGGAATGTGGAAGTAAGCGTCGCTGAAGTCCAGCGATGTCACCCACTCTCCCTGTTGTAAGGAGGTTCGAATTGTCTCCGGGGTTTCCATTTTGAATGTTTTTACGCATAAAAACTGATTTAGAGTACTGAGGTCCAAGATTGGCCGCCACTTTTGGTTCGGTTTGGGGACAATGAATAGTCTGTTGAAGAAGGCTAGAGAGGTTCGAACCCTGACCCTCTCTACTGCCTTCTTCTTGATTAAGGCTTGTAGAGCCCCTTGCAAGTGGGAGTCTCTGATGGGATTGGCATAGCCGCGTACTATCAGGGGATCCCTCACTAGGCAAGGTCTGAGATTGAATGGGAGAACATAACCCTCTTTTAGTATGGACACTACTCTTGGGTTTGCACCTAGTCGTGCCCATACTTCCCAAAACATTTGTAGTCGCCCCCCCACTGGCTGGACATTTGCAACACTGAGGGCATTTGGCACATTTGGGGCAAAAACACAGTGATTTACAAAAGAAGCACTTTTCACAGACTTTATTGTATTTTTCATGTTTGATATTGGTCTTACGCCTTTCTTTTGCGGCTGCCCACTTTTTGATTTTGTTACAGAATGTACAAGACAAGCAACACTTTGACATTTTACAGAGTTCTTGACAAGCACATGAAAATCTGTCAGTTTTACATCTGACACATAATACTCCAGTTTTGTTTGTAACTCCGGAGGAATTCTGCAGTAATTGTCATTTATAATTTTTGGGATCCTTGGAGCCTCGCGAACCGCGACCGGGTTGACCACCCCTGCCTCTGCCGCGTGCTCTGCCCCGGCTACCAAATGATTTCCATGCGGGGAGATCTTTCCCGGAAGTACCGGTGGTACTTGAGTCGTCTTGCTTCCAACTAGTGGAGTAAGGCTGGTAGCGATGCTGCTTTTTCTGTACACCCGCGAACCCACCACGGCCCGGACCGGGCTGGTTGGTACGCTTGTGTGTTTCAAAGTTGTTTATCTCATCTTCCGCTTTTCTTATGATGTCATCTGGGAATAAAGCCCGGGTTTGAAGAGGGCAATTCCTGAGAGCGGAAAAGGTATCTGGTTTCACTCCTGCCCTCAGGTGATCCAGATAGGAATCTCTGCGGACTAGAGTCAAGTTAGCCATTTGGACGAAAGTAAAGTCCGAAAGGTGCTGAAGAGATTTCCCGACCGCAAAACTGATATTCTGATTAAATGCTGTTAAAAAGTGAAGTTCGTCCAGAGCCCCCTGGGCTTTTGCGGAGGAATTACCTTTGCCAAGTTCTGCTTGTAGGATTTTTAACTGTTCCTGAACAGCATCCTGCACTTTAGTTATACATCTATTGAAACCAGCTGACTGGTTACAAATATAGCTTGTTTCTTTGGCAGCCTTTTCCCATTTGCGGAGAGTTTCCTGAGACAGTGGTCGGGAAGTAGGTTGAGATGAAGCAATAGTAGATTTAGCAATCCGGGCAAAGGAACGGTTGAGCTTCGCGGCATCGTTGGGCCAGGAAGTTACGTATTTACCAGGCCTAGTTATGTCTTTGTTTTCTGCCGAGTGTATCCCGTACCATCTTGTCTGAGATTTTGGTGGTCGGAGATATTGATCAACATGTAAACCGCCCGGTTCTGTTGATTTTGACGGGTAGCCTTCAATTAGTACTAGATTGAGGTTTTCCAATTTTTTGCATAACCAGTCCTCTGGTGGTAAGTCAATGGAAACTTTTCCAACCGGTTGAGCCCGGTGGCCAACCCAGGGGTTGTCAGATCTGGAGGTGGGAGTGTACTCAAGGTCCGGAATGTGATTCCAGCCCATAAAGGCACGGACACCCCTTACCGTCTCCCTGTAGTTTTGATCTTCACTTATTGTTTTGTCAATGTCTGGAGAGTCTTGTTCAGATGGGTCTAGTACTTCTTCTTGATCAGAAACTTCACCCTCTTCTGAATGCTCCGGGGGTGGTTGCGTGATAGATGAGGCCACCGGGCCGGAAGAGCTCTGAGAAGAGAATACCGGTTCCGGGTCTGGTTGCGGATAAACATTCTCCAGAGGAGAGGTCATATCCATAGAGCTGGTGATAGTAGCTGTTGCCTTTGTTCTATCCGGGCCATAAGCCGGACCGGCTTGGCCGGAAGGAACGGCGGATAGCAGAAAAGGTGCTTGTGACAAAGATCCAGCTGGAGCCTGATGCGTGACCGGTGCTTGGACCGGAGTGAAAGTAGGCTGTGGAGAGGGACGATGGCCCATGGTGATGAGTGCCTCCAAACGCGCCATGCGAGTAGACCATTTATCATCTAGATCTTTTAAATCTTGACGGAAGTTTGGTTGAGGCAAGGTGAACTCCGTTTCAGTGTCATGAGGAGGGGAAGATGGAGCAACGTCCTGTTTTTCGACCTGTGACACTACAGTAACGGTAGAGGGATCCACAAGTGATTCCTTACTCTTCAACTTTTCTTTACGGAGTTTGTAAGTCGGAGTTGAGAGCTGAAGCAATTGTTCGGGAGAAAGATTGTCACAAAACTCACAACTTAATTTGAGAACGCAAGGGTCGTCCCCCAAACCTTTGTCCCTACATCTGGCACATCGAGAGTGTGGATCAAAATTAGCCATGATATGCCCGCAGGCTCCTTTTCTCTGTCCTGGAGATGCCATAGTGGTTTATCCAACTAATAGACAAATCTGAGAACGTAACACCCAATATCACTTAAGATATCTTTAAAAATAAAAGTGTTTCCACAAAATTCAAACTTGAATGTCGCGCCAAACGAAAAAGATGCTATGACGTCACGTCCCTCTGGCGAGTGAGGCAGGAACTAGGCCACCTGGCGAGTGGATTGTAGTGTGCCGGTCCTGCCGGGGGTGAAACCCGGGACGTCTTTTTCTTTCGTTTGGCGGGACCGGCTGGCGCCGGGCTATAGCTATCGTCTGGTAGGTAAGATGTATTAACGCAATGAAAATGAATTTTTAGCACAACATCAAGTGCCCTTCCAACAGTACCTGGAGTTACTGCCAAAGAAAGGGACAGAAGGCTCCTCATATATTTGTTATGATGATTTTATAACCCAATTCTTTTTCTTGAAATGTTTGAAATAAGTAATGCACCAGTTTCCATATAAAGAAGAAATTTTTGTGTACTGAAGAACCCTCAAAACTTAAGTCAAAATAAAAGATTCTAATATGACAATTAACATTAAAACAATAATTAAACAATCCTTAAATTCTTTTTATTAACAGTCCTATAACAATGAATACACTCATCACACATGCATAATTAAATATCTAAAAATGAATGCAATCACTAAATCAAAAGGGTTCTATTAACAAAAGTTCACATCTATACTACAAATCAGTCTTGGTGGTCTGTGTGCTCTGCAGGGTATAATTCTTTCTGGGTGCTTTTGTTCCTTTAACTGTTGTTCTGTGCATAACTCTCAGTCCAACTTCGATCCTTGGAAGCTGTGTGTCTGGATGAGCCTCGTGTCCAACTGCTAAGTTGTCAGAAATTATAAAGTCTCCTTCTTGCCACTGAGACATAAAACATGCAAGGAAAAGATGAAATAAGTTAATTTAAAATAGTTTTACAAATAAATTCTGGTAGGCTTTCAGCTTTGTTGTTGAGATTAAAGTTTCTCTCAACAGATGACAAATAAATTGTTTCAAAACTGAACTAGAGGAATGCTTTTGCTAACAAAAGCGAAGCATCCCTTAAAGTTTAAAATGCTTTGTGGTTTTAATAAGCATGCTGTAAAGCTAAGAATGCACAAAGCTGCACCGTATGCTTTCCCAATACCTCTTAATACATTCTGAAGCTATAAAAACAACAATAAAGGAGATATAAGGCAAAAACTCCAAAGCAGCTATTTATGACCCCAGTTTGGCCCATAAGGGAGGGTTGGGGGGTAAAACTGACCGGCTATTTAGACTCTCTACATATGCTTTCCCAATACCTCTTAATACATTCTGAAGGTCTAAAAGCAACAATAAAGGAGATATAAGGCAAAACTCCAAAGCAACTATTTTATGACCCCAGTTTGACCCATAAAGGGGGGTTGGGGGATAAAACTGACCGGCTATTTAGATTCTCCACATATGCTTTCCCAATACCTCTTAATACATTTTGAAGGTATAAATGCAACAATAAAGGAGATATAAGGCAAAAAACTCAAAAGCAGCTATTTATGACCCCAGTTTGGCTCATAAGCGGGGGTCGGGGATAAAACTGACCGGCTATTTAAACTCTCCACATATGCTTTCCCAATACCTCTTAATATATTCTGAAGCTATAAAAGCAACAATAAAGGAGATAAAGGCAACAAGAGGAGAGTGCCCGTGAATGGGCACTGTGTCAGCTGACTGAGTGTTTTTGATTTGTGAAGGTGATTAGAGGACAGAATAATTATCAGGAAAAGGGCTGTACAGAAATACAGTAAATGGTGACTGACAAGTCAGCTGACATAAAAACTCAAAATTGGCTATTTTATGACCCCAGTTTGACCCATAAGGGGGGGTCGGGGGGTAAAACTGACCGGCTATTTAGACTCTCCATATATGCTTTCCCAATACCTCTTAATACATTCTGAAGCTATAAAAGCAACAATAAAGGAGATATAAGGCAAAAACTCAAAATCAGCTATTTTATGACCCCAGTTTGACCCATAAGGGGGGCCGTGGGGTAAACCTGACCGGCTATTTAGACTCCACATATGGTTTCCTATTACCTCCCAGTACATTTTATAGCTCTAAATCCAATACTTAAGAAGATAATAGGCGGGTTGGCCTAAATTTAAGGCTTTCAGATTGGAAGGTGTCAGAAAATCACTCATAAATGAGACATTTTTCAAGGGATTGCTCCCAAAATCTACTCAGCTCGCGTTTTCGATAGTATGAACAGGTGTGTCAAATTATAAGGCTCTGTAGCAAGTAGTTTTTCCTGAACTGTGATGACGGTGGGGTGTACTTCAAAAAATAGTTTTTGATCATGTGACCTTCAAAAGGTCAAAGTTTAAATTTAAGCATGCAGAAAAATTTTCCCATGCTGCCAAATATAACTGCCAAATATGGTTTGAAACCTTCTGATAATAAGGGAGATATTCAAGGGAGACCATAATGCGGCGTCGGTGAGGAAACTGAGGCGAAAACAAATAAGCGCCCTTTCAGGGACGCTTAATTATGGAATACAGAAACTGTGTTAAATTTGCAATAGTAAGTAAAAACTAATCAGTTTAAATAAAAATATCAAAGCATTTCAAATTATCCTATTGACATATTTAAAGATAAATTCAAAAACTGTTTCAGTCATTGTGTAACATTAAATAAGGGCACTGGTGTCCTGGGGCCAATTTCACAAAGGGACTTCAGCCCAGACTTTGGTCTTAAATTTTGTCAACAGAATGCTAAGTCTGTGGTCTTAGACTTAGCGGATTTCACAAAACAGCTAAATCCATGAAATTGCTAAGTCAATGGACTTAACTTTAAGTCTGGTAGGTAGTGGGCTTAAATTTTGTAAAGAGGACTTAAATATGGCCGCCATAAATTTTTCTCCACTTCAACATTTGAAATGGCTGTAAATAAAGTTTAATTATACAAAACACCTCAGTAATTTTGGGAAGTTTATATGTTTTAACAAGGTTTTCCATTTCACAACAGCATTTTTCCTTAGATAAAATGCACCAAATGAATGATATATGTGACCAATAGTATATTTTCAACAGAAATAATAGGTCACATGACACAGAAAACCACTGGGGTTATTTGATAAGCTTGGACTTCGCTAAACCACCCTTTGTGAAAACTATTTAAGTCCCAGACCTAGCTAAGACCAAAGTCTGAGATTTAAGTCCCTGCACAATGTGTTAATATAGTGTTTTATAGTGAAGATTTTAAAAACTTCTCCGAACCTTCATTTTCACTACAATTAACAAAAGGGCCATTTGATGTCTGATCAAATTTTAAATTGTAAAATTGTAAACATGGACTAGTACCGTATTCAATGTAATTACAGCACGTGCCCCATTGAGCACAAACCCCTTAATTGATGGCTATAAATCCTAGCAGTCTGGTTTTTTACCCCACAGCCCTTAAGGGCTGTCCAGGTGTTGTTTTCATCCATGGTGTCCAGAAGGGCGGGCAGGTGGGTGGTGAGAAAAAGTTTGTCGGGGCTGTATCTCAGAAACTGTAAGGTGTAGGAAATTGATACTTGGTAGAGACATTGGTTGGGGGGTTTAGGTGTGCAACGTCATGGTATGACCTTGATTTGACCTTGCCGTAGTGATATTGACCTTAAAAATCTTGTCCGCGCTATATCTCAGCAACCGTATGGTGTAGGAAGTTGATACTTGGTAGGGACAGGGGGTGTAGGTGTGCAACGTCATGGTGTGACCTTGAGTTGACCTTTGACCTTGCTGTAGTGACCTTGACCTATAAAATCTTGTCTAGGCTATATTTCGGAAACCATCAGATGTAGGAGGTTGATGCTTAGTAGGGACATTAGACAGGGGGTGTAGGTGCGCAACGTCATGGTCTGACCTTGATTTGACCTTGTCGTATTGGCCTTGACCTATAAAATCTTGTCTGTGCAATATCTCGGAAACCGTAAGGTGTAGGGAGTTGATACTTGGTAGGGATATTGGGTGGGGGTTGTAGGTGTGCAGTGTCCTGGTGTGACCTTGAGTTGACCTTTGACCTTGTCATTGTGACCATGAGTTTTAATATCTTCTCTGAGCGATTTCTTGGATTCCATAGGTTGTAGAAGGTTGACACTTGGTAGGGACATTGGTTAGGCAGTGTCGGTGTGCATAATGTTGTGACCTTTAACTTTGGCTCTGCCAAAGTGTGTTCACCTTCCATATTTGAGATTTCTTCCTCTTATGACAAAGATATATGGATTATTGCTGCAACTGATTATTATATGCACTTTTACATAATTGTGCTATTTCCATTGACAGCTGTTCTTCAATTAATAAATTTTACGGCTTCATAATTATTTTGTCTGGGGATATATTGGAATCAGGTCCGTCGCACCACCGCCCCCGCAGAAATTTCCTTGTGTACGCGGTAACTCAAAAACGGATCAGTATTTTTTTTTTCAAACTTGGTACACATGTTAATGGTGCCCAAAGAAAAATCCCTATTTTAATGTGACCTTAAATTCCCAATAATGTGACCTTAAATATCATCTGGGAAAATATCAATATATTTTTTTACAAGTGCCCCAAAATTTATGTCTTTAATAGACATTTAACCTGAGTATGAGGACCATAAACACCAACCCGAGTCACCCTTTTAAGACATTTTTCACATATTTTGCTCTGTAACTTGGAAATGGTAAGTCTGAGAAGTTTCAAACTGTATAGATATAAATTCTATGTGTAATCTTTGTATGTGACAGATTTTAAGTCTGAAGCTTTAATTTTGAAGGTCACCTTGAGGTCTATAAAAGGCCCACACAGACCCAATATTTGACCTTTTTGCCACTTTTAAGCCCCGTGACTGTTAAACTATGTAACTGATAGAGCTGAAATCCCATCTGGGAATACATTATTATATTCTTTTTACATGTGCCAAAAATAAAGGCTTTAAAGACACATTTAACCTGTGTATGAGGACCATAAACACCCACCCGAGTGACCCTTTTTAGATATTTTTCACATATTTTGCCCTTAACTTGGAAATGGGAAGTCTGAGAAGTTTCAAACTGTATTAGATACTGTAAAACGATAAATGTTCGCCGACGATTTATTTGGCGATTTTCGCAATCACGGGAAAAGCACGAAAATAAATCGAAAATATACGGGAATTATCGCTCAAAAAAACGGGAATTGTCGGACGAACTTTAATAGTGCCAATATCATTTTAAAGGGAAAACCACGAACTTTAATAGCTGCGAACATTTCTCGTTTTACAGTATACATTCTATGTGTAATCTTTGATTGTGAAAGTCTGAAGCTTTAATTTGAAGGTCACACTGAGATCTCTAAAAGGCCCACAGAGACCCAATATTTGGACTTTTTGCTACTTTTAAGCTGTGACTTTTAAACTATGTGATTGATAGAGCTGAATTCTCATCTGGGAATACATTATTATGTTCTTTATACAGGTGCTGAAAATCAAGGCTTTTAGTAGACATTTAACCTGTGTATGAGGACCATAGACACTCACCCAAGTGACCTTTTTTGACATTTTTTTCTGTATTTTGCCCTGTTATTTGGAAATGCTAAGTGTGACAAGTCTTAAATTGTATTATATATATTTTTTGCTTGTTATCTATATTCCCAAAAAGTTTAAGATCTGTAGTTTAATTGCCAAGGTCACTTTAACAATTCTAAAATGCCCACAGAGACCCAATTTATGGACATTGTGCCACTTTAAAGCCCTGTAACTGTCGAACTATGTGGCTCATAGAGCTGAAATCTTTGAATTTTTAAAGGAAGTGCGTGTCTATTTAAATTTTAAATATTTGTGTTTTTATCCCTCTTTTTGCTGAGTTTTTAACTTTTTAAAATGAAACTGGTCGTAGTAAATATTAAAGTAGGCAAAATGGACACTGTTATTTTCTAGTGAGCTTTTAAGTCCCAATATTAATGAAATTATAGCCTTATGTAGTAAAAATAGGGGATTTTTAACCCTTGTCTAGCCCAGTATTATTCAACTTGCCTAAGTTAATTTTAACACAGCTCCTGCAGTTATGAACTTATTTCAGTAGATAATCACACATTTAAAATTCTCAATTCTGAATTATTATTATAAATCTGTTCTTATGGTTTAACAATTTATATTTAAATCTGGAGGTATAATTTTCCTGTTGGACATTCCTTATTTATATATTTGCTCTTTTTATTAGTCATATGATTAACTGTATTGCAAGTTTATATAACACACACACGCACGCACGCACACACAGGCATCATTTCATAATCTCCCTCCCGGGCTAAAGCCCGGCGGAAGATAAAAATAGATAGACTGGACCATTGATGGTTTCTGAGTGTTTTATTACCCCTTTTACACATATCAGAGTGTTTGTTAGATCTTCAGTAATAGTGTTAGATGTTTAATTAGATGATCATCATACATTAATTAGATTTATACCATATTTTCTTTTTTTGGCTCTGCACAGATATATGAAAAAAGCACTCATCCTCTTTGTTTAAGAAGTATGATGGTATAAAACCATCATATGTAGCACTATATAAACTAAAACAGTAACTTGATTTTGTTTGCAAGAAACTGAGAAGTGACATTGTCAGATTTTACCGTTTCTTCTTATTGTAAATGAAACTGTGAAACCAGCTTAAATTTACTTATTGAAAGGCTTTGAAGGATACATGTAAAATTATGAAGAAAAAAAAACAAAATCTAACTCCATATTTATTTTGTAATATTTCATCTATCCACTAATATATTAAAACATAGAAACAGATAAACTGGTGTGTGGACCTTTGCCCACAAGGACTCTTGCCCACAGGACCTTTGCCCACAAAGGACTTTGCCCACCACATTTTTACAGGGGAGGAACTTCGCATAAAATAATGATATGAAATAATATCCACAAAATTAGCTTTTTAATGTTTTATTGAAGTATAAGTGTACAATAACTACCATGAAAAATACCCAGTCAAAACATGTTGCGTGAGTGATGACCTGTCTGGGGATATGTTGGCGCCGAGTTGGCCCAATCTAGTTATTAGTTACTGATTAATGCTGTCATCTTGCTATTGAATTGTCTTAATATTTAAGTGGCACGTCAGGGGCGCTTATTTGTTTTCACGTAAGTTCGACTGATCACTGCCGCCGCTGCAGGATTATGGTCTCCCTTGAATATCTTCTTGGGCTTTCAAATTTTTCTTTCCTTCTTATCTTTCTTTAAAACTATAGGGGCGGGAAAAATTTCGGGGATACTCTGTGCAGACCTTAAGCTCTACTTAAGGTAACCTTAAGCATTTTTGAAAAACACCCCATCATCGCATTTTGGAAAAAAACCACACACACCAGTGCTATAAAGTTTACCAGGTACATTCTAGACCACATTTTGCAGGTCGGAAAGGATTTTCTGATCAATCGGACCATAGATGCCTAGATGGGAGGTGTTTCATTTTCGTAAATTTTTTTAAATGGATACTTTGTATCTCAAAAACGGTCGGGATTTCAGCGTTTTGTTGAAATAACTTATTAAGCTAATTTTTGATAATCTTTCACATGCTGAAGTTTTTAGCCCTGTATCTGCAATCTTAAGGTCACCTTAATGTCAAAAAGGGGGTTTTAGCCCTCCAGTTCACTTAATTTTTCACTTTTTTTCAACCAAACTTGCCATATACATTAAGATTTACCAAAGGATTATCCTGACTTTATGGTGACCTTAAATTGTTAATATAATTGGAGCTATGGTCCCCCTAAAGTCATAAAATTGGAATAAAACCGTCTGGCCCCTTTATTTTTTTCTATTTTTAAAGAATCTATCTTATTTTGATATTGAGGTTGATCAAAAGAAGACTCTAACCACCTTATGATTAAATATTAATAATGTTATGGCCATCTTAAACTTTTTCAGCCCTAAGTTTGGTTAATGTTTAAATTTTCAGAATAAAACTTGGCACATTTATAAAGGTTCCAAGAAGGGATATTCTGATTTTATGGTCACCTTAAAGTCCCAATATCAATGAAGTTATGGTTTTCAGCCTTCAGCTATCTTACTGTTAAACTGACCTCAGCTACACTTTGTCCACTTATAAAGGATGACAAAAGGGACATTCTTCTTTTATGGTCATCTTAAAGTCCCAATATGAATGCAGTTATGGCCACCTTGCAGTGAAATTATGGAGTTTTTAACCTCCAGCTATCGTATTGTTCGGCTGACCTTTATTAAAGACACACTTATTAAAGATAACAATAGGGACATTCTAATTTTCTTTCCACCTTGAGTTCAAAATGAGTGTTTTCAGCTGCCAACTGACTCATGGTTCAAAAACATCAGTTTAACTCGACACATTGATTAAGCTTAAGGAAGATTTTTATGTTCTTTTTACTTAAAAATTATAAAACTATACATTTGCCACATTTTCTGATCTGTGTAAAATCTGCATCAGAGCTAAGAATTGCCTGTGTGTGTGTGTTATATGTTTTTTTTTTCTCCCTTCAGTGTTTCAATTGAAGTGGAGAGGGGTGGGGGAGGGGTGGGGAAGATTTACAATAGACCTTTTCAACATCTCCTCAGGCGACTGAATTTAGGTAAATACTCACTCCGGCATATACAGATTTACTGCAGTGTACACACAAACATTCTTTATTTTTCTCTTAGTGTACATTATTGAGGCACAAATATCGCTTAAATTCTATGATATTTAATCACTTAAATTCTATGATATTTAATACCTTTAGTTATGTTGCATGTTAACTTTAAAAATATTTAATTTACAATTAGAAAACCAGTTTACAACACTGTTCTATATTCACATTGTCCCAGGTTTTTAATGGAGAGGGGTTGCAATATACATGTACTTGATTATTTTGACAAATTACCCAGGAAAAAAAATGTTTCTTTAAGTTAAAAACAAAGCTTGTTATGGTCAGCCTTACTTTATGGAACGTCAAAATAAATGCATTAGCAAAGAAAATCCATAAAGATTCCTTATTACATGCACAATTTGTATATGATCAATGAAGAGTATTTTAAATTCAGATTTTGACATATTAAAAAATATTACCTTATACTAATATCTGTTCTCATTACTACCATAAGGAGGTTATGTTTTGAATGTGTTTGTCTGTACCTCTGTTTCTTAATACTCGAAAAGACATGAACAAATCTTTTTATGTACGTAGGGCCTGACTGAGAGGAAATGAATTAAAATGAGTTAAATTTTGTGAAAAAATCAAGATCACATTCTGGATACAAAAACCCTGAATTTTCAAATGTCAAATTTTAATGGATTTTTTCAAATGGTTTTGCTTTATTATGGTATCACTCTGCAGCATCTTGTCTGTTTTGAGAGAATGGAAAGAGCCTTAAATTAAATATATCCTGGAAACAATTTACGATTCCACATTTACAGCTACAGTTTCTCTTCAGCCAACCTCTAGCAAAAATGCTTCCTAAAATATACTACTTTACGAAACACAATAAAGCTCACATTTTGCTTACAGTTTAATACTGTAACTGCTACAGTTTTTAAATCATCCATTTTTCTAGTTTATCTTTTATTTACATTTTCTTTCTCTTATATGTTCTTTTCTCTACTTAAACATTTTTGAAGCTTTATACAGAACTGACACTGCTCTGAAAGTATCTAGATCTTTGTACTGTTTCACTACTTCTATACATGTATCTCATGTTGTTGAAAACTATTTCCCCAGGCTGTGGGGTACAGGCATCTCTGATGCTATTTTCTGCTTTAGATATCACTTCAGCCTGATGTTGAGTATACTGACCTGTATCTTTCTAATTATAGATTTTAAGTTTAAAAGAGAAATGTATTTTAATGTCAAATATAACATCCCCACTGTTAGAATTTATTTTTGAAATAATTGAATTTTTAAGGAGTTTTACAACAATTTTAATAACTGATATCACATCTTCATAATACCTGTTTAAATAAATATAGGATCAAGCTAAATAAAGTGTAAGCTCATAATGTGATTTTCTGAAACGTTACCTATCTAAAACAACATGGAAAAATAGCCAGTCTCACAAGTGAAGAACCCCAGCCCATAGGTACAACTAAATGGGCAACAGCATTGAGATTTGGGAAAATCTTAGGAACAACTTCAGTTGTAAAAGTATACAGTATCTATGAAATATTGTCAGAACAACTTCAGTTGTAAAAGTATACAGTATCTATGAAATATTGTCAGAGGTAAGATTCACAGGCTATGATTTCTTACAAGTTGTTTTCACATTTTGAAGCCCTAGAGCCAATCATAAGGGATATAGATGGCTCACTTAGCATGATGACCCTACATGACCTTGAAGCAAGGGTCAAAGGTCAAATCTGATATTTGCAAAAGATTTGCATACCACAATTTCCAATAAGTTTTTCTGACATTCCAAAGGGAAATATTAGCCTTTTTTTAAATGCCCCCCCCCCCCCCCCCCCCCCCCATATGACATTAAAGATGGGATATGGTAGCCATTTTGTTTACAAAACAAGGTCACAATTACTCTCAGACAAGCTTCCCTGCCCATTTAGGGGCTACGGTGGCAGAGTGGTAACACTCTCGCCTCCCACCTCTGAGGCCGGGGTTCGATCCCCGTCATGGCCTCAAGTGGGAAAGCTGGTAGTTGCTTGCCGTTGGTCGGCAGTTTACAGTACAGAACCCTAGCGAACTCTATGTACTGGTTTCCTCTGCCCTTCCAACTACCCGTCATGATATGACCTGTACAGTGTTGAAAGCGACGTAAAACCCCAAATAAATAAATAAATAAAATCCTACCCATTTACATTTTGTGCAAATCTAACACTGCTAGCTACAATATTTTAAATTTGAGAACATAATGATTTTTGAACAATTGGCAGTGACAGCCATGTTGTTTTTTTTCAAACATGTACACAAAGTTTTAAAGACATGTTTTCACAGCCTTAAACATTCTCTGCAGATTTGGTGAAGATATCGCCATGAATGAATGATATATAAAGGTTGATATAAAAATGTGACAAACGCACATATGCATGTACACACTGAATGCGTTTCATAATCTCCAAACCCCTGACCGTGGACGGTGGGAGATGAAAATGTAACTGTAGTAACACTGGTTTAATAGAACCAATTTTAATTAAGAAGTTTAAGACCGAAAAGTATTTTAAGGGTTTGCCATGGAAACATGTGTTGCCAAGTACCCCATGAAACCTAATCAGTTCTAGATCCTCTTGAGGTTAACCTATCCTGAAAATTTGGTGAAAATCCATGTGTAGGTTTAGACTGTGGAACACCAAAAATTTTAAAACCCAAAAATCTTAAAAATGCTACCATGGCAACAGGTGTTACCAGATACCCCCCCAAAACCTAATCAGCTCTAGATCCTCATGGGGTAAACATACCCCTGACGATTGGTGAAAATCCATGTATGGGTTTAGGCTGTGAAACACTCACAAGCTTTATGCCCACCAACACTGTCTGGATGGGGCAAGAGACGACTATAACCCCAGTCTTTATGGGATGGGGTTAAAAATCACTCCTATGCCTTAATTTTAGCCAGTATAACATTTTAGTGAACGTTTCTGTTTTCCTGGTAGTTAGGTGTGCACTGAATGCTGTATTTTTCAGATGGGCATAAATTAAAACTCCTGCAGTTTCCCCCACCACCCAGCACTAAAATGTGTACATAGCCACAATACCAGTACTTGCAGGTGGATGCTTGAAGTTTTATATCATGCATTTTAAATGAGATCCTCTCACATGGCCAATCCCTTTGTTGGAATTTACTGGCTTTGTACTATCTGAATGATAAATTCCAATTTATGGAAATGAATTCTGTGTAAGCTTTCTACAATCAAAGTAATGAACAGACAGCTGTTAAAAACTTATTTCTGTATATGCATAATGTATTTCCAAAATGTGTAATGTAACATTAATAATCAAACAATTCAAGAATGCATATACAGTGCAGTGTCAACGACAAATAATTTTCTCAACAAATTAAGGTTCAACTTATAATGCTTGGGAGTGTGTGAAATACATTGTATTACACAGTATATCAGTGTTTTCCAGCAGGGAGATGGCCCAGACCACAGGTTGTGAGGTTATCACTATATATATCCAGTTTCTACTGACAGAGTTATCTCTCACAGGGTCTGTTTGGTTACAAGGGAGATAATTTAAATCACATTTACAAGGTTAATCTGTTTTTCTGAGCACATTGTGCATTAATTACATTGAATGCAGTATTTGATGTTTTGCAAAAAAAAATGACAAATACCTTGTGAATGTACTGCAAGGTCTTATTATCTCGAACAAATTCATGATGTATTTCCTTTATAATCTCAGTATATTCTTCATTGTCTGTCACTCTAGCTTCTGGGGTCCCATAGTCCCACACAAAAGCCTCTGTCATGCCTAAGTGAAAGCAAAGTGTCTGTAAAAGTAGATATGGAAAGCTCACTTTACAAACTCTTCAAAATGAACAAATCCCACACATACAGTAGAACCTCTATTATCCGACCCTCTTGGGAGAGTAAAAATTAGGTTGGATAATAGAAAGGTAGGATAATAGGAAGGCTAAAATAACAGGTTTAAATGGAGTTGGGAGAGTGGGTTTGAGGTTGGATAACTGAAAATTTGGATAATAGAGGGTCGGATTATAGAGGTTTTACTGTATTAGATTTGGCAATGGGGTGAAATATTCTACACAACTTTACTAAATATAATTGTTTTTTTTTATGTTTTGTTTTTTTTTATTTTTAGTTATATACATATTTATCATTCACAGACATTTGTACCTTTTCTCCTGTCACTGGATGACTGTATATCAGAGGATGACACCTGCCTGAGCGCCTATCACTTATCATGCTTAATCTTTCCCATTTTTCTCTCTTGTCTTGTGAAAGTTCCATAATGAGTTGGTTAAGTGGTGCAAAAACTAATAAAACATACAATGAAAAGACTGACAAACTAGAGTTTCTGCACAATTATTGCAATGAAGTTATTGTGGGTGTTCCTCTTGAGCCGACCGGTCAGTAACTATGTCTTTTTGGGGAGTTGGGACCAATGTTTACATCGTTGGTTAGGGTCGGTTGTAGTTTCCAGACTTGTCAAGAAGAGTCGGTGAAATATGAAACGTGTTTGATATTTCTACGACCGTTGCCGACCCTTGTAACAGACCCTAATTTCATATACCTAGCAACAGACCTATCAGATAACTTAACGGCCTATCGGTTACACCTCCCGCCTTGTCAGTTAATACAACAGGCCTGTCTGTATCACGTATCCGGCCTGTCCCAAATATGGTGATCCAGACTGTACATGATGACAGAGTGTGCTGGAAAAATAACTGTACAGTCGGTAAATTTAGTTGGCCTGTCTATAATTTTTCCTGACAGACCTGTAAGTTTTCCAGGTCAGTCGGGAACTTTTAACGACCGAGTCCTAGAGTCGGTAATTTTTTAGCCGACAAGCCCTAAACAAGGTGCCAAGGGGCAGAAGGAGAAAGATTGAAGTACCTACAGAATCTCAACCACAGTTTGAGTTAGGGGATACTGCTGAAGATATAAAGAAGAAGAGAGAGAGAGAGAGATGAGAGAGAGGAGAGGGAGAGTCAAGAACAGGAGAGGGAGAGAGAGCGGTTGGAAAGAGAGAGGATAGAACGGACGGAACAGATGGAAGAGACTGAGGAAAGAACAGAAAGCGACCTTGAACAGACACAGATACTGATGCAGAAGCAACTCAATCCATGCTGAAGAAGTGGCAAATGAAGTCTATTTTCCTGAATGAATCTGATGAAGAAGCCATTGTGGACTTCTTTAAACAGCACTAGGAACTTTACGACAAGGCACACGATAAATTCAAAGACAAGCAGAAGAAGGAAGAACTTTGGAAAAGACTAGCAGCTTCCAGGAATTTATCTGTCAACACTGTCAAGAAGTGGTTCAAGACTCAATGTACCAGATATAGCAAGCTCATTCAGACAAAGTTCGGACAAGCTGCAGTGAACAGCACCAAAAGACAGACCTGGTGGAAGGACAGTTTCAGTTTTCTACGAGGTCACATCAGAAGGAAGGGAGTGTCAAAGTCTTCCGCGTTCAAGTCACCACTGAGACCTTCAGCGGTCACAGCTTCAGTTCCGGATACTTCACGAGAGACTGAATCTGATGTGGAAATCAGCATGACATCAGATGTTACTCATCAACCGTCGACCACAAGCCCTTTACAACGAACAGCTGCTGTCACTACCACCACTGCTGAATATCAAGTTTTAGATCAGTTTCAGAAGATGAGGTCGATGATTTACAGTTTTTTGGGTGGACATCAGGACCCTACTCCAAGTCCAAGACAGTCGTTCTCCAACTATCTCCACTCTGAGATTGAACACCTGGAGGAGTGAGACTTTTCAACCTGCAGGAATGAGACAGCGAGACAATTTCTTAGTGGAATACAGAACAAGGCCGAAGAACGCAAGAGACAGGTCACAAGTCAACAGGTCACAACATTTCAACTTCCAGAAGCAACACAGGCCACAGCAGGATGTCAATATATACTCATGATACCGGATACACAACAAGTCTCCACTCCAGCTGTACAGCCAACACAGATGGCAGCACCTCAACAGCCGACTGATTGCCAAAGTTCACAACCACTGAGGTCAGCATCAGCGTAATCACAGCCTGCATCTTTCATCATTGTGGATGATCAACCTTCCTGACAACTGATATTTGCTTTGAGCCCAACAATAAAGACATTTAATCCGCCTTCCATCGCCTCAGAACAACAGGAAGACAGTCAACACAACATTTCTGGATTATCAAGTCTTTGGAAGAATTCCAAGCATACTACAGTACCAGCAGATCGACACACCACAACCATTTTTACCCTCTGAACTTCAACCAGCACCGTCACCAGTGCCAACTACCACTCAGCAAGAACAGTCAAGACCTCCCAGCCAGTCCAACCAGCAGAGTCAGCCCAAATCAGCAGATTAGCCTGCATTAAGTCGCACCAATAGGCCCTTATAAGGGCCACCCGAATCTTTCCAAAACAATTATTCAGCTGCTTGTTGTTCCCCAAAAACAAAAAAAGCACCCCCAAATATATAACAAAAATTATGTGAATGAGTAAATGTTTACTACAAATGAATCATTGAAACACACACACACCAGAAAACCAAATTTATAAAAAATTCAAACACACTCCAAAAAAATATTTATGATAACTTAAAGTCAAATGAATGTGTGGGTGGACTGACAGACAAACAGACAGTGTTACAAACCAAATTAGATCAGAACCAAATTGCTTGGAAATTTAGTTTAAAGTTTGTGTAACACTGTTGCAATAAATGTTCTTGGAATATTTGGGTAGTCTAAAAAAGGAGGACTGATAGATGACAGCATGTTCGCCCCTCAGTCTTCTTAAATTCTGTCCTCTTGCCCAGCCAGTGCCCAAAGGTTATTGAAGTAGTCTTTCAGTAGGTCTCATTGATGTTTGGCCTCCCTCGATGGGTTCCTAAAGTTTTCATTCTGTCCCTGCTCCGCCTGGTCAGCTTGTAGTCTTTGAATGTCGTCCGCTGGTGTGGGTGGCCTGTCTGCTCCACCCTGATGGCTTCTCAGCATGTTATGTAGTACCACACATGTTAACTCAATGTCTCTCACAACTTTTGGCCTCTGTTCCATGGTGGCCAGCAGCACCCTGAACCTTCCCACTAATATTCCAAAAGCATTCTCTACCACCCTCCTACCCTGGATATCCTGTAGTTGGCTATTCTCTCTCCTCTGGTCAGTTGTCTTCTGCTGTAGGCCTTGACCACCCAAGGCATAAGGGCAAAGGCATCATCTCCCAATAGAAAGTAGTGTAGATCTGGCCCTCCAGGTCCCATTGGTTCTGGTGGTGGTAGTCCCAAGGTGCCATTCTCAATTTTTCGTTTGAGTTTGCAACAGTTCAATATCTAAGCATCAAATGATGAACCACTGGTCCCCACATTGACCCACAGAAACTTGTACTCACCATCGACTAAGGCTAACAGTACCAGGGAGAAGTAACCATTGTAGTTGAAATATTCACTGCCTGACTTCTTTGGCTTCTTCATAACGATGTGTTTACCATCTAGTGCACCTACAGCATTTTTCCTCAACCTTTCTCCAGTCTTCAGTATCTGTTGGACATATCAAATAATCATGTTGAAATTCTCCAAGGATGGCTCGGCACACCTTGGGGACAAATTTACAAATGGTAGTTCTTCCAACCCTCCAGTGGTACTGAGGTGAAGTGTAGCTTTCTCCTGTGGATAAGTGTCTCAATGTAACTGCCAGATTCAAACCAACTTCCAGTGGCTTCCTGAAATTGATGGGGGACTTCCTCAGACGGGGGTAAATTCTTTCTTCAATTAAATTTAAAAAGGCTGGTAACATTTGGATGAAATTTCTGTAGCCTGGTATGTCAGTTGTGATTAGCTCGTCCAAGAGTGTTCTGTAGCATCCTCTCTTTGCAGTATCCAGGGCATAACCCATGAATACTGTGGTTTCCTCCAGTCCTATGTGGTGGGGGCTGTGGCTGTGGTGGTGGTGCTGGCTGGGCAGGTGCTGGGTTCTGTTGCCTTCTGTGTCTTGAAATCATGATGAAAAATAACATATTCAACTCAATAAAAAGCCAAAGGACCCTTAGCTTGTCAAACAGTTATTATTGATGTATTGCAGTCATCTTTGCAGTGAGAAATGAGTGGCACATCCCTGGTAATGGGGGTTTATATAGTGCGATATGGATCCCGATTCTGGATCCTGACTATAGAAACAGACCCACAAAAATCAATCAGTCCTGTTGTGATGGGTCATGGACGTGATCCCGGCTTGTCTGTTTGTCTTTACGGATTGCCGGTTTGTGGTGCAGCTTGTCTGTTGAGGGTTTAGGGCTTGTCGTACTACTTCTACGACTGACAGTGCAATGAACGTCCCCGATCCTACGTCTTGTCGGTGAAGTCATCACGTCCTGTCTGTAAGTGTACCGTCTTGTCCGGGATTTCTTAACCGACTTGGCATTTTCCTGCCTTTTTTCTACGACCTCACAACTTTCACAACCGACCCTAGAGTCATAGGGTCAGTTGCAGGGTCGGCTCCAGTGGAACACCCACATATGAGACATCAATTAAAAGGAGGTTACACTATTTATTTATACATAATTACCGAAATGAACTAGTAATTAAAAAGAAATATTCTTCCTTCACTTCATGTTTAGGTCCCCTTCTTTAACACTGTTTTATATTTCATATATTTTCCGGGAAAAAATACAATACTTTGGTATAAATCTTTCAGTGTTAAGTTCAACTAAATTGATTATTTAATTTGATTTTCAATTTTAACTAATGTAATCAGAAAACTAAATAACCAGGTTGTCAAAGGATTTGACATTTATTTACTTAGCTTGCCTCTTAATGATCGTGGGTTTGAATCAAAAGTTGTGGCAACATGCAAACAAAAGATTAATTTTCCAAAATGACCCTACAGCTATTTAAAGTAATGAAAAGCATAACTTTGACCTCACAACTGTGTAATACTCAATGTTAGCATCTACATCTGAGTTAAATTAGCAAACAATGAGCAATTAACACACAAAAAAAATACTTTTCTTTCTACTTCTTCTAGGCATAACTTGGCCGCGGACATAAGTTGGCCGCCACTCATTTGAATGTATCAAACAGACAATTGTTTGGTTGCACAGGATTTAAAAGTGGTACTTATCATAAATCTTATTCTAATATACCATTCAAGAATGATACAGCCCTTTAGATTTATAGAAATTTCAAAATATGATGATGGAGGCCAACTTGTGTCCACGGCCAAGTTATACCTTGAAGCAGTATAGTGGTGGTTGCTACCTGTTGCACCACGTTCTGGAACACTTATCATATGATATATTGAATAAGCAAAAGGTTCTGGCTGAAAACTTCCATCAATGTGCCATCCAGTTCGGCCAACTCCAGTGCAGCCTTCTTGTTCATCATTGGATACCCTGAATACATCAGGATCTGGTGAGGCAGGATGTTTGTAGAATGTGGACTCAAGTTCACCAAACCACTTACTTATCTCAACTTGCCTTTTGCCAGTTACTTGTCCTTGATTTTTAAATATCATTATCTTGTATTTATGCACATCCTTAACTATTTGATCTATGATGTGAGCTGGCTGTTCAGTTTTCAAATCAATGCCTTTTACTTCAACACCAAGTTTTATGGGGGTGATGGAATACATGTTCCTTTTTTGGTGTTGACAAGACACTCCTCTGATTATGAAACAAATTACAGACAAGTACGTGTAATGTGGACGAAAATATCTTAATGAGAGTAACACAGATGTCATTTCATATGACAAAAGTAATATACGTCCAAAGCTTACACAGAGCGAGCGTCAGCGAAAGCGGAGAGAGGAGGATCACCAGAGATAAGTCTGAAAGATTCACGTAGATAAGGTGACCTTAGATACTAAGGAAGGTTCTTCACTTAACTAAGTTTTTTCTTAGAATTGGTATTCGCTAAATCTAAGTTAGCTTTATGAAATGAAAAAGAAGACGAAATTGATCCTGACATTGAGGTGAGCATTTTCAGAAAAAGTACGTAAGATTGATTTGCACAAACATCAGAAATTATAGTTACATAAATTGGTAAAATATTATTTCAATACTTAGTATGGCTAGAGAATTTCTTTACATTTTCCTTTTTCAATTTGTGTGTTTTTCAAGAAATATTTAATATTTCATTCTCAAAAAATCAAACTTGAATATCCACTTTACTAATTGTTTAACTGTAATTCTAGCCTAATTATGGTAGGAAATCTGGCATATTTATCTAATGCGCAGTAAAACATTGCACATTGGTGGATTTTGGTGACAAACTGATCAGTATGTAATGGCTATACATATACATATTTTGAAACCTTTGTGGTACAACTATTTTGTACACAAGACAAGTCAAGGATAGTTGTTGCATTTTATTACGCTTAGAACAGATTAGCTAAGGAACAATAATGTCATGGGGTGCATGAATTTATCTTATGAGACACAACCTAAATCTGTGGTTAAAATTAATAACTAACAGGATCACATTATGGGAACGTTTATTATTTCTCATCTAATGATGTTGGCTTGTCTAAGTTCACTCTTTTGTTGTCAAAGTTGAAAACTAATGAAGCAGGGACACTAATGGGGGTGAATCTACACACATTTATAGGAGATAGGAAAAGAATAACTATATATATATGTATCTAAAATTAAGATACCCCAACAACTTGTTTTGTGTACTGGAACACATTTATAAAGCTTCTTGCAGTGGAGAGCACACAACACTTTTTATCTCCACTGCAGAGAATTGTGCACATTTCTGTGTAAAATCCCACCTCAGTTGAACTACGTTACTGTAGATACTACACAGATAAATGTTTATTTCAGCACACAGCTTCCACAATGTAGAAATATTCAACCAGTCCCCTTACTTGAGGCCTCCTTTTATGAGTTCTGTCAAGACCAAGGCCTTGTTGAATTAATGCATGATACCTTATATTAACGATTTTCTCATTGTATATTTTAAAAACTTGGCTAGAAAGTACCAAAAGTTATATTATGCAGTCCTCTGCATAAGAGACATGTTTTCAGAAAATGAGCAATAAATGGATTTAAATACCCTTAAAAAGCATTCTAACATGTTTAATTTATTTGGAAATCTTGTTGTAAATTGTGATACAAGTGAAACTTTATCTTGCTTTATTGCCATTGAGGCCAGTGATGGGGGATTATGCAAATTGCACTGAATATCAAGTCCTTTGGCACTTTTATATGTTGGATATTCATCCTGAAGCTGTTGTACCATTCTTTTAAGTAGCTGAATATATTCAGAAATTGCTGATATCTTGACTTCTTGTACTGTTACTCCTTCGTTATATTTTGGGTATGACACATTCCAGAAAAGTTGTCCTGATTCAGACCTTGCAAGCACAAGAACAGAATTTTCATTGTAATGTAAGCATGCCAGTAAGACTCTAGCTTTCATTGTGGAGTAAAAGTAATGAACCATCCTGAGTGCAAAATACAATAAAACATTGTGATAAGGTTCAAATGAAGATGTCTGCCCTGAATATGATAAATCACCTATATCTTTCACAAATACTTTGTTACTGATTCATAGTTGCAGCCCTTTATGTGCCATGGTCTAGAACCATGCATAATCCACTTTGTGTCATGAAGGGGCCCCATGCAAACATTTAGGAAATCTAGTGCCATGACCTTCATGAATATTGGCAACATTGTTTCCAATTGATAACCATTTTTGATCTACCAAATCTTGATCCCCATCACTACTTGATCCACACCAGTACAGATGGTTTAAAATAGATTTTATTAGTCTTTAACAACCCCATATCCAGCTATCTTTGCTAATGCCAGAAGGTTTTTGTATAAAGATTTTGCCAGATGCCATACATCATAGAAATGCTACACAAAAGGCTTGTTTTCTCTGAGAAACTTTTGTACTCCCCTATGTCTATCAGTGGTTAAGCTTTCCACCTCCATACCATTATTTTCTAGTGTTGAAAAGCATCTTTTCAGGCCCTGCACCTCCATAGCGGTTGAACTTGAAAACTCATTTGACTGAACCAGCTACATATCTAGAACTTTATTTTCCTTTAAATCTACAACAGAATATGAGCAGTACTTTGCATTGTGTCCCAGAAAATTACATCTTCTATCCCCATCTAGAATAACCTTTGCACCAGTCAGGCGTATGTGTTGAAATAACTTTTCCTGTTCTAGCTTCCATATGTGAAATACTGATGGTATTAAGTAGTGGCTTTGTATCATATTATAGGTTCTGTACCTAATAGTCAAAATATTGATATGTTTCAACATGTTTATAACTTTCACTGGACTTGATCCTGAAGATAGTATACCAGCAGCAAGTTGAAGATTTCCCTGAGGTAAGGTGCCATGGAGTGGCTGACTTGACCACATCCGAGAATGACCTTTCCTTTACAGCTGCTGCACTGCAACATATGTTCCTTTTGCAAACTTTAATATAGCTTGACATGGCAAGTTACATATCAAACAAACTGAGAATAGTGCCATTAAGCAGCTCTCAAACACGATGAATTATCTTTCTCATGTACAGGACTATTAGCCTTCAGCTCATCATCAGCCTCTTCCAGTTCAGCATCATTCTCAAAATCTTCCTCATCATCAAATCATCTGATTGCATGGCTGGAATCCATTCTGGATCTACTTCATAAGGCACTTCCCTTTCACTTGTATCCCCTTCCATCATTTAATTCTCAAGATCTTGATAAGTAATCCTTCTTGGTTCTGGCTTTAAAAGGTCAAACTGCCACTCTGCATTCTTCACTTTTACCTTAGCTTGAACACCTTTAGCCAAGCCTTTAAGGTGAAACATTGTTGCTCTACTTTCTGTTGGTGGTTCTAGGGTGCACTGTAATGAAATCTCATGTGATCCCTGTGAGGATTCTATCTGGTCAGAAATATTGCCAGAATCTTCAGTTTGGCTGCTTGATTGTTGTAGTAGCTAAAAAGAAAGCGTATCATGAGTTGTGAGTGATTTTTTTTCTTGATACGACATTTTGTTATGAACTACAAAGTTTTGTTAGCCGCCATTAATATCAATAAACCTTGCACAGATGAAATACTATTCATTGCTACAATTGGGTTATTTCTAATATGCAGTACCAAGACAATGTTTTCAAAGCAAAAATACTCAAATATTATTAAATGTGGACGTATATGTGTACTTATTTATAGATACAAGAATTCTAATAACTCTTAATAATGTGTTATACCACCTTTAATACTTTTAAACATTTCCAAATTTTAAAGTTGATGCTCTGCTCACGTCATGATTCTAGCTCTTTTGAAAAGCTAAACTCTTTCTTTTAGTTGATTTTTATTATCTGTTTCTTGTTGTGAATCATGTCTCCTGGATAGATATGGTATGGCATCTGGCTTTAAATACAACCTATATCCAACTTGTCTTGCTAATTCTGGAATTTTGTTGAAAGCATCAGGACTGAAATCGTCTTCACAGAGTCTTGGATATGTTGAATTTTCAATATCCTCTTTCCTCCTATTTCAAGCGGCTATCCATTTATTTCTCAATTCTCTTTTGCAAGTGTATTGGGAGGAAAAGCATAAGTTGATTTTCCTGCCCTGTGATCATTCTTGGCAGTCGTTGTCAAAACAGTACACCATTCTCAGTGTAATTTGAAGTAATTATTTATATGTATGATTACACACTTTAACAGTATAAATAATTTTAGATAGACTGAGATTGTAGAATAGTTTAAACAGTATCACTATGAATATTTAAATCTCCCTATTCATAAACACACACCACTGTGAGAAATGCTTAATAAAACATTACAGGATCTCAAATGGGATAAAATATAATTGCAAAAGAAATAAACCTGTAAAACTCTTGCTTTGGAATCTAAGAAACAGTGTTATCTGTTCACACTTCACAGTGTGTGCGACCCTGACAAAAGTGACGTCATTTCCCTCTTCTTGTCATTGTTTGTTGGGTTTGTTGGGATTGTTTATCAGAAGGCAGATAGAAAGCTGTGTATTACACAAAACGGAGCCTGCTTGGTTGTGTTTTTATGCGCATTCATCGCAACTCTGTGTATATTTTCAAATATATTCAAGTTAATTTCTTTGCCTATTTCCTTTAACTGTTAATGTTATCCTTCAAACTACAACATTAAAAAAGTAGTTTATGTGTTTTGAAAAAAATTAATAGACAGTGATGCATGTTGCTTTTCTTTGAGAGTTTGCTGTATAATTTCATTTTTAATATAATATTTTTCAAGCTTAGTTGGGGAAAAATGATTAGGTATAGAGAATGTGATATTTGTTCTTTTCTTACAAATATTTAATTTGATTAATAGCATTGCACAAAGTCATCAGATTATGGAAATTGGACTATTCTATTACAGGAATATAAAACAATAGATATCCAGTTGAACATAAGAAAAATACATATCCTGAGCAATTGTGAATTATGATAGTTCGCATAAAGTTATGAAGATTCATTGCAACTACTATCCCGAATTAACATGACCTTATATGCTTAAATTGAATGAAAAATACCAAGCAAACAAACAAGTTTATTCGTATTTTTAAGACCACAGGCCCATAATGCATTTAATATATCAATGTATTGTAGGACACATTTTGTGTTACAGGTTCAGTACTTGCAAAAAGGTTTGCTATGTTACATTTGAAGATTTTATATTAAAACAAAGAAATATATAACAAGCTGACTAGATAATCTAGATACACTGGTGAGGAGTCAAAAATGGGATTGTAATTTATTTCTATTTTATATGCAGTGGAAGCATTGAATGTAAAACAACCATTAACTAATTTTAAATGTTTAATGTTGGTTATTAAATATACGCATAGGATATATTTAGTTAAATATTCCCAATAGATATTAATCTCAACATTTGAAGTGTCACACTTTAGTCATGTACTATTTTAATTATTGTTAATATTTCTAATCACTGTCAATCTTATGATTCCAGATTACACTTTCCAGTTTTTAACAATGTTACTATTCTATATTTTAAGTTATAAGTTGAACTATTATGCAAACTATCACTGTATACTATTTAAAATCACACTATATATTATTTGCTGTTCTTTTCTATATATACTTTCTATTCAAGGCAATAATCCGACTGTTCCTATCTATATCCTATTTTCAACTGTATTCTATTCAATATCACACTGTATATTATTTGCTGACCTTAACTATATATACTTTCTATACAAGGCAATAATCTGACTGTTCCTATCTATATCCTATTTTCAACAGAACTAAAGAACCAGTAGCATCTCTACATTTGAGATATTTGACAAAAATGCATAAATCCTCACATTGGGCATATAGAAGCATAGCCTATAAAAAACTGAAACTAGTTGTGTATAACTAAAACAGTATTAAAGAAATACACAGAAAACTAATGAATCAGAGGTCTTGTGCAAGACTACAAAATGTCCACTGGCTATCTCATTCTCAAACACATAAAGCTAATGTATATGGTGATATTGGGTACATTCTAATAATTTCCCTCACACTCTCAATTAATTGCACATCTGCCACAGATTATAGGGGTTTCCAAGTAATATATACATACTTAAATTTAAAACCCCAAAAAGCCTTCAAATCCTATTGACTATACTCATTACTTTGTTCATTATATTAAATATCATAATCATTTTTTTTTTTTTATAAATTAATCGATTGACTATAATTTAAAAAAATCTTTTGGATTGTCTTTTGAACATACACTTTTTATTGAAAGTATGTTTGCGAACACAAAAACACTACCCTGACATCTATGAATTAAGTCTGATCCACCAGAAATGAAGATCTTTTATTGAAGCAATGAAATAAATAACAAGCTAGCTCAATTATCCTTGATACATTTTTTGTTGATAATATGTTAATAAACACATTTATGTTACCATAAGGTGCTTGAGGGAGATATCTTATTCTCAGTTCTTCACACAAAGGACAGATTACTAATACATGAAGTTCATCTTCTATGTAATTTAGACCCCTTTTTAAACAAAAGACACAAAGTCTCAAATTGTATGGTATGTTATGTTGCCTACCACTTTCTATGCAAAGGTCATGATATAAGCAACGAAACTTAGATATTGCAATTCTGTACTTTCTGATGCAGAGTACTGATGAGCATTTTTCCATTTCAAAGATACATTTGTACTTTCTTTCAGTCTCTGTTTAAACATACATAAGTATTGCTTTTGATCACCAACTTCTTATAATGTTTCAAGGCAAAATCAAAACCATATCTAAACAATAGTTATTCTTCCCTGCGTCACATAATGTCAAAGACATATTATAAGCACTCTTGGGTAATTCATAATTTTCCATTTTTAACAATTTTAACCAGAACTTAACACATTTTGTATAATATATGACAATTACTTCTTTGTGGTATAAATGTGATTTCCCTCCTCTAGCCACCCCCCAACCAATCAGAGAACAGATGCTGGTCCGGGTATCACCCAACTGAATTCTATCAATGAATTCTATAGACATGTTTTATACCAATGGAAGGCTCAGAGTCTCAAGGTTTCTGTCATAAATATACATTGTTTAGGTTGACAAATGATTATTCTAACATGACACGCTTGTGTCCGCAATTCTGATTGGTCCATTCCAGTTGTAAAACCGAGCATAACCTCACGGCCAGTTTTTCATGAGTGGGCGATAATCCCGCTTCACTTTTTAAAAGTCAAATTACAAAGAGTATGCACTACATATCTTCATCAAAACAGTAAGAAGACAAGGAATAAATGTCAAAAATGAAATGTCATGTTAGAATAGAAATAACACACTCCAAGCGTGGGGTTATGCAGGGTTTTACAACGAATAGCGCATTAGAAACACTCAGGCTTCGCCTTCGTGTTACTAATATCGCTATTCGTTGTAAAACCCTGCATAACCCCACGCTTGTCGTGTGTTATTTCTACAGTTTACCACCCTGTCTGTGGGTGGCGCCCTGTGTTTTGCAAAATGTCTCCTATTTATAGTTTGCTACCAGATACCAAACAAAGTGAAGGTTATATAAATAGACCTTGTCAAAAATAATAAGAACTTGGATCATACACAATAAAGATTAGGAGATATAGCCACCGCCCTACAGCCCTACTGCCCCGGTCCGACCGCCCTTTCGAAAGTCCGGGTTTTATAAGTACGGATCTCTCTGTGTACGGTTCTCTCCAGAATTATAGCGACGAATGAAAACAAAATCTTAAAAATCTTAAATGTTTAAACATAATACGTACGGTGAAATTTAGTCAGAATCATGTGTGGAATACACCTTTTCCTTCAACTTATGTCAACTGGGAATTATGTTCAGGTTGTTGCAAGGCTTAAGGAGTACAAGCTTATTTGTGAGCGATAATGCAAGATTTGTATACGCGTGTCGGTGCACCGTACGTTACCTATCTCCAGTGAATGACCATACAGTAGAAGGTGACTCGGACAGGACATAAACCAAGCATAAAAACATATGTGGACACAAGCATACTTCTTGTGTTTTATGTTGTTGTTGTATGTCTTTATTTCATTTCAACACAGATATCAAACAAGATGCACTCAGAGAGAGTGCTTGACTCAATGTGACCAGTCTCACAAGTGTTATAAAGTATGATTCAGATCTTTCCCTTAAATTAGTAACTTAATTCTTCCTTTGGTCGGGTCCTACCCCCATAATTATCTCCCGAAGGCCGTGGTTGGGAGATTATAAAACGGAGTGGTTATTTACCCAATGGCTGTGTACGCTAGCTGTGATATTGGTCTAGCGTACCCAACGGCTATGTACACAAGATCAGTGCTATAGTGTACACATATTTTAATCATTTCTTCCTTAAATTAACTTTGTTAAAATGTAACAATAAGCTGAATAAGTCTAATTCAGAGAGTGCTCCTTGGCCCATTTCTGACTACTCAAAAAAATTCCTTAAAAAGTAATTACTTCACAATGCCTTGGATACAGACCTGTTGAGTACGCTATGAAGGGTACTGATATCGAGTGCACAACCATTAAGTGTAGTGTTGGTATCAAATAATAATATGTATACCGATATCAAACCATATTTTTGCTTCTGTATCGATCGATATTGAAATATCGGGTCATGGGTGTTTTCCGAGAAAGAGCTTCCAAACCCTTTCACGAGTTTTAGAAGTTTCCCGAAACGTAAACAAATATGGTGCTTCCGGTTTAGCGGTCAGTGAAATTTGAGAAAAAATGATAGGAAAACCAATATATTTCTTAACTTTTATATTTTATTTACATGGAAAACAGCTTAATTGCATCTGTTTAGTAGTATGTTACGATATTGATATTGTACCCTACATTATCGATATCAGTATATTTAGCATGGATCGATAAATATTTCAATATCGATAAACAATACCAGCACTAATTGAGTGCATACTACCTTGGGTAATGAGAAATTGGGCAGGCTGTGAAAAATTTGGAGTTGTTGGGTACACAGCGATATAGATCTTGTGTGCACAACCACTGGGTACACTAGACCAATATCACAACTGCTGGGTACGCTAGTAGTGATATGGATCTTGTGTACACAGCCACTGGGTATGCCAGCAATGATACTGATCTTGGGTGCAAAACCATTGGGAACATAGAGTTTACTGCCTTGGGTACAGGGTAGTTGGGTATGCCAGTACCTTAAACAGCTTTTGGTTACACTAACAAAAGAAAATATCAATGACGTTAATCTAGCGTACATAACCATTGGGAAAACAGAAATTAGTGCTTTAACTGGATGCAGGAGAGTTGCATATGCCATTAGTGTACATACACAGCCATTGGGTATGCTAGCAGTGATATAGATCTTGTGTACATAACCGTTGGGTAGGCTAGACCGATATCACTGTTAGAGTACACAACCGTTGGGTACACTAGCAGTGAAATACGTCTTGTGTACACAACAGTTGGGTACACTAACAATGCTATTGATGTAGGGTGCACAACCATTGGGAACAAAGGGTTCACTGCTTTGATTGCAGGATAGTTGGGTATGCCGTTAGTGTACATACACAGCTGTTGGGTATGCTAGCAGTGATATGGGTCTTCCATACACAGTCTTTGGGTAAGCTAGACCCATATCACTGCTAACGTACACAACCGTTGGGTAGGCTAGCAGTGAAATAGATCTTGCATACACAACTGTTCGGTATGCTAAGAAAGCTATTGACCTAGGGTGCACAACCATTGGGAACATAGGGTTCACTGCCTTGAGTGCAGGGTAGTTGGGTATGCCAGTAGTGTATGTATACAGCCATTGGGTAGGCTAGCTGCGATATAAATCTTGCGTACACAACCGTTGGGTATGCTAGACCAATATCACTGCTAGCATTCACAACCGTTGGGTACGCTAGCAGTGAAATAGATCTTACATACACAACCATTGGGTACACTAGACTGAGACTGATATACCTGCTAGCGCACAGAACCGTTGGGAACGCTAGCAGTGTAATACATCTTGCGTACCCAACCATTGGCTACACTAGCAGTGAAACTGATCTAGTGTACACAGCCATTGGGAACATAGGGTTCAGTGCCTTGGGTGCAGGGTAGTTGGGTATGCCAGTAGTGCATATACACAGCTGTTGGGCAAACTAGCACTGATATCAATCTTGCGTACACAGCCGTTGGGTACGATAGACCGATATCCCTGTTAGCTTACCCAACCATGGGCTATGCTAGCAGTGAAACTGATCTAGTGTACACAGCCTTTGGGAACATAGGGTTCAATGCCTGGGGTGCAGGGTAGTTGGGTATGCCAGTAGTGTATCTACACAGTCGTTGGGCACACTAGCACTGATATAAATCTTGGGTACACAGCCGTTGGGTACGCTAGACTGATATCTCTGTTAGCGTACCCAACCGTTGGGTACGCTAGCAGTGATATAAATCTTGCGTACCCAACCGTTGGGTACGCTAGCAGTCAAATAGATCTTGCGTACACAACCGTTGGGTACGCTAGCAGTGAAACTGATCTAGCGTACACAGCCGTTGGGTAAATATCCTCTACCATTATAAAACGCCTTCCGTACGTCCGTCCGTTCGTCACGTTTTTGCATAAACCTTAATATCTCATTCATTTATGAACATATCTTCACCAAATTTGCAGGGAATGTTTATGGCTATAAAAACCTGTCTCTGAAAAATTTTAGCCTCACTTTGAAAAACAAAATGGCCGCCATAGCTAATTGTTTGAAAATCCTAAAGGTGCTCTAAATCTTGAAATATTCCACCTAGCTTTATCAAATTCGCACAAAAGCTATATGGCTAGAAAAGCTAGCCTGATAATAAATTTGACCTAGTTCAACAAACAAAATGGCCGCCATATCACATGTTTAATGTCAAACAGGGTTATCCTATTTAAAAGGCCTTATATCTCCCCAAATATTGCATATCTTCACCAAATTTGCAGGGAATGTTTATGGCTATGAAAACCTGTCTCTGAAAAATTTTAGCCTCATTTTGAAAAACAAAATGGCCGCCATAGCTAATTGTTTGAAAATTGTAAAGGCGCTCTAAATCTTGAAATATTCCAGCTAGCTTCATCAAATTTGCACAAAAGCTATGTGGCTAGAAAAGCTAGCCTGATAATAAATTTGACCTAGTTCAAAAAACAAAATGGCCGCCATGTTGCATGTTTAATGGCAAACAGGGTTATTCTATTAAAAAGGCCTTATATCTCCCCAAATATTGCATATCTTCACCAAATTTGCAAGGAATGTTTATGGCTATGAAAACCTGTCTCTGAAAAATTTTAGCCTCATTTTGAAAAATAAAATGGCCGCCATAGCTCATTGTTTGAAAATCGTAAAGGTGCTCTAAATCTTGAAATATTCCAGCTAGCTTCATCAAATTTGCACAAAAGCTATATGGCTAGAAAAGCTAGCCTGATAATAAATTTGACCTAGTTCAAAAAACAAAATGGCCGCCATATCGCATGTTTAATGTCAAACGGGATTATCCTATTAAAAAGGCCTTATATCTCCCCAAATATTGCTCCTAGAGGTTCGGAATGTGAAAACAACTTGTACGAAGTCGTGGCCTGGTAATCTTTTCCATGTGTTCAATTTGACCTTTGACCCCTGCTTCAAGGTCGTCACACTAAAACGTCCTTATTTCTTCCATATTATTGGTGCTGTGGCTTCAGATTGTAAAGACAGACCATGAAAAGCAAATTGTAAACCGCTTCCATGCGTGTGTGCATCTGTTTGTGCATGCGTCCGTGCATCCGTTTGTCAGGTTTCAGCATAAAACCTTAATATCTTATTCATTTATAAAGACATCTTCATCAAATTTGCAAGGAATGTTTATGCAAAATTTTGGCCTTATTTTGGAAAACAAAATGGCCGCCATAGTCAATTGTTTCAAAATCATACAGTTGTTCTAAATGTCGAAAATTCCAGCTAGCTTCATCAAATTTACATTTTAAGAGGCCTTCTATCTCCCCTAATATTGCTCTTACAGGTTCAGACCATTAAAACTTATGGCCTTCAAATGTTTTGTCTGAGACAAATTTTGGCCTTATTTTGAAAAACAAAATGGCCACCATATCCAATTATTTAAAATTCATTAAGATGCTCTAAAACGTGAAATATTGCAGCTAGGTTCATCAAATATGCACAAAATATATATGGCCAGGAAAGTTAAGCTGATAGTAATTTGACCTAGTTTCGAAGCCAAAATGGCTGTCTTATCACATGTTAAATGGGATTATCCTATTAAAAAGGCCTTACTTATATCTCCCTTATCATTGCTAATAGGGGTTCCAAATGTGAAAACAACTTAAAGGAAGTAAAGGCCTCAGACTGCTGACTTTTACCTTTGACCCATTCTTCAATGTCAAGTGAGGTTATCTTACTATAAAGCCCTTATCTCATTTAGTTCTCCATTATTACTGATTCCAGGCGGGAGATAAATGCTGCGGCAGTGGCCTTGTTTTTATAAAGATCTGTACATTAGTTCTGGAGTAATCTAAACGTAAAAAAAAAAACAAAAAAAAAAAAACAAAAAAAAAACAGACAGACATACAGACAAAGTAGTACACACAAAAAACAGACAGACATACAGACAAAGTAGTACACAAAAACATAAACTTTTGGTGGAGGTAAAAATATTGGTTAAAAGTTACTTCTTGGTGAAAATCACTCAGGGTAAATTATTTGTGGTGGACTGTCAAGGAGTTAAAAGGAAAAAAAAGAAGAAAATGAAAACAGAAGTAAATAAAATTGATGAATACACCTCCCTCTTTATTATCGTTATGTCAATTTTAAGACATAAAATGAGAAGAAATATTTTTACTTAAAGACAGCAAGTATCACAATCTAGGTTTGTGACCTCACAATGACAATTGCATTGTGACATCATTGTATCCACCAGATAGCATCCAGTGGATACTATGGATTTCGCTTTGTTATGCAGAGAAATTTCACTGTTATCACTCTAATGAAAAAATATTATAGCTAGCCTCAAATTTGCAGGATATATTCATAACCATAAAATCTTGCCTGGGAATATTTTTGGCCTCATTTTGAAAAACAAGATGGTAACCACGGGCATTTTTTCAACTTTCAGCAAGGACTTTTGGTGGCCCTCTAGAGCAAAGGGTATTATAGGTAGAGATCTCAAATTCACAGGGTATGTTCCTGATTACAAAATCTTGACTGGGAATATTTTTGGCCTCATTTTGAAAAAACAAGATGGCTGCCACGGGCATTTCCTTGTCAGTCATAAAAAGTGCTTATATCTTCCTTATTATTGGTCCTAGAGTTTTGGGATGGTAAACCAACCTATAGGAAATCATGGGCTGGGAATCTTGTGCTGTCAGATTTGACCTTGGACCCCTCCTTCAAGGTCAAACGAGGATACCCAAACTTAAAAGTGCTTATAACTCGCTTATTATTGGTCGTACAGGTTTGGGACGGTAAACCAACCTATAGGAAATCATGGGCAGGGAATCTTTTGGTGTGGTCTGAAAATAAGAAAAACTGTTTCTTGACTTTAATTTTTACTCAAATTTTACCAAATTTGAAGGAATCCGTCTGTACCCCATGAAATATATGCCCGCCAAATTTTAGTTTGATTGATGTTATAGTTTTTGAGTTATAAGGGCAAAGCAGTGCACAAACAAAACAGAATGAACCGATTACAATAACCCTCTCCTATCGTCGAGCGTTAATAAAAATGCATCTGTCACAATTTATTTTTGCATCTGACAAGACTGTCCTGTCCAATTTACCTGGTCTTAGCTATCTCTATTTCAGCTATTACAGTAAACCCGTCACGACCGTTAGTACAGTTACAAATACCTCATCCCAGAAAACATTCATGAAGCCATACACACAGCCAAACATACAAATCAGTACTTGACTTTGTTTTTACCCCACAGCCCTTAAGGGCTGTCGGGGTATTGTTTTCACCCATGGTGTCCGGATGGGCGGGTGGGCCCGCGGCGAGAAAAAGTTTGCCCGGGCTGTATCTCAGAAACCGTAAGGTGTAGGAAGTTGATACTTGGTAGGGACATTGGTTAGGATGTGCAGGTGTGCAACGTCATGGTCTGACTTTGATTTGACCTTTGACCTTGCCGTAGTGATCTTGAGTGTGAAAATCATGTCCGGGCTATATCTCGGAAACTGCAAGGTGTAGGAAGTTGATGCTTAATAGGGACATTGGTTAGGGGCTGTAGGTGTGCAACATTATGGTCTGACCTTGATTTGACCTTTGACCTTGCTGTAGTGACCTTGAGTTATAAAATCTTGTCTGGGCTATATCTCGGAAACTGTAAGGTGTGGGAAGTTGATACTTGGTAGGGACATTGGTTAGGGGGTGTAGGTGTGCAACGTCATGGTCTGACCTTGATTTGACATTTGACCTTACCGTAGTGAGTTTGACCTATAAAATCTTGTCTGGGCTATATCTCGGAAACCGTAAGGTGTAGGAAGTTGATACTTGGTAGGGACATTAGTTAGGGATGTAGGTGTTCAACGTCATGGTCTGACCTTGATTTGACCTTTGACCTTGTTGTAGTGACCTTGACGTATAAAATCTTGTCCAGGCTATATCTCGGAAATCGTAAGGTGTAGGAAGTTGATGCTTGGTAGGGACATGGGTTAGGGGGTGTATGTGTGCAACGTCATGGTCTGACCTTGATTTGACCTTTAACCTTGCCTATAAAATCTTGTCTGGGCTATATCTCGGTAACCGTGAGGTGTACGCAGTTGACACTTACTAGGGACATTGGTTAGGGGGTGTAGGTGTGCAATGTCATGGTGTGACCTTGATTTGACATTTGACCTTGCCGTTGTGACCTTGACCTATAAAATCTTTAATTCATTAAGAATTTTACTTTTACAACTTCCCATTGTAACAGATGGAATTTCATCAAGTGAGCCACAGATTTTGCTCCAACACCACACATAAGCATTCATTGAATGTATTACCACTTCTGTATGCATGGTAATATTCAAAACATCCAAGCCATAATTCAGCCATGCCAGATGTTGATAAAGAGTGTCATAATGTTTAGTTTACTGATTAATGCTGTCGTCTTGTTATTGAATTGTCTTGTTTTAATACTTTATCTTTACATGCATTCCCAGTAAACATTTTTGGGTTTTGCAAATGTTTGAAAGGAAACATTTGGCAAAGGTTAAAAAATGATGGGTACGAAAACCATTTGTAATGGAATGTTTTTAAAACGTTTTATGAAAACCGTTTATTAAACGTTTAACAATAAATGTTAGAAAAACGTTATAAATGAACATAATAATGTCTGAATAATAATCGGGTCAGAGGTCAAATTCAATATCTTTGTATGGTTGCTCACTATTGAAATTATAATTTTTATGTCTAAAATTGTCAGATAGTGGCCCCCATTCAATTCTTACTTTTAGGGATTGCATGTGGGGCAATTTTTGACAAAGTCCTCTAAATCCCCTATTATTGCTCACCGCCATCTTTGTTTGGACATGTTTGAAGGTGAAGGTTTAAAATTATAAATTTAAAAAACGTTTTTGATAGAATGTTTTTAAAACATTTTACAAACAATGTTGTTTAAACATTTTATGTGTACTGCTTATGAAACATTTCATGATGAATGTTTGAAAAACATTTCCAGCAAAACCTTAATTTCTTCAGCTATTTTATAAATGTTTTAAAAATGTTTCCAGTCAAACCTAGCTTCTTGAGTTATTTTATAAATGTTTTATAAACGTTTTCAGTAAAAAGGTTTGTATAGAGAATGGTTATAAAATGTTTTTTAAACATTCAGGGATCCCAGGGGAACCTTTTAAAAAGGTTTTAGCCTTTTTTTTGCTAAAAAAACCTTTTTTCTCATTTTTTCAAGAAAAACCTTTTTTTAAGCTGAAAAATGGCGTGAAAACCTTTTTTAACCTTTTTTTTCAAGCTAAAACCTTTTTTTTTCCCAGCAGTCAAATTTGTCCATGAAAATTAAATTTTATTGTGCATACATTTAATTGTGTATACAGCTATAATTGAGTATTTCAGACTGTTCGACTTTTGATTATATCATACAGTGAAGTTGACATTGTGATACCAACAAAAATGTTTGGTCTGAGAGGAGTTAGCAGTCTGTAACAGCAGTTATCAGTCTCCAAGAAAACCTAAAAAGTAGGAAGGTCTCCAGTTGTTTCGGTGTTCGGTAGGACCGTAACGGACGCGTAATTTTAACAACAATTAAAATTAATGGAAAATACCAAATAATCTGGGTTTTTAGTCGTACTTTTTCTATCATTACTGCTTTCCATTATATACCTTTAGTTATTTATCCTTTTTATATTGTTTTGAATGCTTTTAACTGTATAACAGTTGTCCTAGTTCATATCGCGGGTATTATCGCCCACTACCGGGAGTTACTCGGTTTGTTTGGTTGTGTTTTATATTTTCTGAATATTCTGCTAGTGGATATTACGGGCATTACTGTCCTTTACCGGGATCTACTCAGTCATTTTTGGTTGTGGTTTGTACTTTTTTGTCCTTAATGTTTTTGCTGTCAATTTTTGCATGTTTCCATTTCGTCTGTGGTTTGTAATTCCTTATGATGCGGACTGTTACACTCCTTCTTTGTATTGTTGGCCTCTTTGTACATTACCATAAGAGTCAAAACAGAATTCAGACTAGGTGCGATGTCGGCCTGCATGGACGTAAATATGATGGACCCACTACCAAAACCATTTTGTTCATTTATGTCAGGACACATAGAGTCACTTTTTGTGAAAAGGCATCTCTCAGGCAGCTTGTTCTGGTTCTATTGTCGGGTGATGTCGCTCTAAATCCTGGGCCATTGAAGTTTGGGTTTGCTAACTGCCGGTCCATTAGGAATAAAGGTCCAATTCTCTGTGATGAAATCCAAACTGGAAATTTTGATGTTTTTGGTCTCACCGAGACCCATATCAAAGCTCTAGACACACCCTCATTTTTAAATGAGTTAACGCCTGAAGATTTTTCCTTGTTCACACAAATAGAGAAAACAAACGTGGTGGCGGTGTTGGCTTTTTTATTAAATCTGCTCTTGATTTTAAAACCATTCATTCCCCTGAGTTCTCCTCCTTTGAAAATCACACTGTCTGTCTCACTCTTGATGGGCGTCGCTTGTTTCTTGGGGTCATTTACCGGCCCCCTGCCTCATCTGTAGTAAAATTTTTTTAAGATTTTCTGTCATATGTGGGTTTTTTGTCTTCCTTATCCCCCTCCTTTGTCATTTGTGGTGATTTTAATCTTCATGTCGATATTATGTCTCCAACAGTCTCTGAATTTAAATCAGTCATGGATTCTTGCTGTCTGTCCCAATACATTGATTTTCCTACTCACCTTCATGGTCATACCTTAGATTTGTTGATGGCTCCATCTGAGTTCTCTGCAATTTCTGATGTGAAAGGGTCAGGCTTCATCAGTGATCACAAAATTATCTCTTGTGTGGTTGACTTTCCATCTTTGGATACACCGATTCAGAAAGTTGTTACCTTCCGTCAGTACCATAAATTGAACATTGATAAATTCAGAAGTGACCTCCTGACCATTCCGTTTGTTAGCTCGCCATCTGATGACATAGATTTATTGCATGAACAGTACATGTCTGGTTTGTCTAGCCTTCTAGATATCCATGCACCAGTGAAGACTAAACAGCTCATCAAACCAGCCCCAAGCTGGATAACTGATGAGTATAGAACTGCCAAGTGCATGAGAAGGCAGTTTGAGCGGGCCTGGAGAAGAGACAAATCCCCTGAAAATCGTTCCCGTCTTCGACGACAGATAAATAGATGTAACCACATCCTAAATAGAAACAAGGGGTGTTTCTATCGTGATCTAGTCAGTGAAAATTGCGGCGATAGCAAGAGGTTATGGCATGCACTAAACAGAACATTGAGTCGGTCAAATTCTACTGTCCTTCCATCCTTTGATGATGAAAAGTCTTTAGCAAACAGATTTGGTTCGTTTTTCATTGATAAAATTAAAAAGATTCGAGACACCTTTAAATACACCCGATCTCAGGTTCTTCATCCAGACAAGGAGCCGCCGACTTTCTGTTCCTTTCAAGCTGTCACTGAGACTGAAGTCCTTAAGTTTATCAAGGAATCCCCTTCTAAAACTTGCTCCCTTGATCCATGCCCCACTCACATTGTGAAACAGTGTATTGACATTCTTCTCCCTTCATTGACTAAACTAGTTAACTTGTCCCTCAAAAACGGCATTTTCCCTAATCCTTTCAAACAGGCTATTGTCACTCCCCTCCTCAAAAAGTCCACCCTTTCAAAAGAGGATTTGAAGAGCTACCGACCAGTGTCCGGTCTTAGCTTCTTGTCAAAACTGGTCGAGCGAATTGTGGCTGCCCAAATTAGATCTCACATGGATTCTCATGATCTTGGTAATACTTTCCAGTCAGCCTACAAGGTAGGCCACTCGACAGAAACTGCCTTGTTGTGCATCAAAAATGAGATTCACTTATCTCTGTCCAAGGGCATGCCTACAGCACTAGTGCTACTCGACCTGTCTGCGGCATTCGATACTATCGATCATGACACACTCCTATCCTGTCTGTCGTCTAGATTTGGTTTTGCTGGATCGGCATTAAAATGGTTTAGATCCTATCTCCAGGATCGTTTTCAGTCAGTCAAGATTGGTTCTAGTCTTTCGAATTTGTTCAAATTGAAGTTTGGAGTCCCCCAAGGTTCTGTCTTAGGTCCCCTTCTGTTTTCCCTCTACACAACACCTCTGAGTCAAGTCATCAGAAAATATACCGGAGTCCGTTACCACTTCTATGCGGACGACACTCAGTTGTTCATTCACTTATCCCCTGATGATAGTCTCAAGTCTTTTGACCGTCTTAAATCATGTTTGAATGATATTCAGGTCTGGATGTCTGAAAACAAACTCAAGCTAAATCCCGATAAAACAGAATTCATAGTCTTCGGTGCCAAAGACAGACACAAATGGCTCAGTGACTCACTACCTGTCAATATCCTGGGAAATTGTCTCTCTCCCGCAGATGTTGTACGCAATCTGGGCGTTCTGTTTGATGCAAAGTTTTGTTTCACCAATCACGTAAATTCTGTTATCAAATCCTGCTTTATCAGCCTCAGAGACCTTCATCGTATCAGGAGGTTTCTTTCTGTGGATACATCAGTGGTGATTGCAAATGCTCTGGTCAGTAGTCGTTTGGATTATTGCAACTCTCTTTTTCGCAGTTTGTCATCCCGAAATGCTACAAGGCTCCAATATGTTCAAAATGCGCTTGCACGGTTTGTCACTGGTGCTTCAAAGTACACTCACATTACATCCACCCTTAGGACACTCCATTGGCTACCCGTTAGACAACGTATTATCTTCAAAACCCTAGTTTTGGTCTATAAGTACCTCACCATTGGCCAGCCTAAGTATTTTGCACCATATCTCCCTTGTACAAATCTGCCGTGAATACAAGACGTTCCAATCCCAAAAATTTTTTCCTTCTGGTTCCCTCTTACTGTCCTTCCATCCATAAATCAAAGGTCCAATTTAACAATAGTTTCTCATATGATGCCCCTAAGTTATGGAATGATCTTCCATATGATATACGCAGTGCTCCAAATCTCTCCAGTTTCAAAAGTCGACTCAAAACCTACCTATTTCAGAAATCATTCCCACCATAGCTTCTTACTATCGAACACCGGACCGCCTCCCTGGCAACGACTCGGAACATGTCTAATGTCTCATGATTTATGCCTTACGGATTGGATGGTGTGCCTTAGAATCCGTTGATACGGAGATTAAGCACCTGGACAACTGATTGATTGATTGATTGTTATATTCCCAGCTGAAAGTTGGGGATATCATGGTTTCACGTTTGTGGCACTGCTGCTGTGCGTTTTGTGTGTCCGATAACACTTTTATGGATTTCATTCAAACTTGGGACACACATGTATTTGGAGGTGAACCAAATTTTAAGGTGACCTTAAACGCCCAATAATACAGAGGTTATGGCCACTTTAAGGGCAGAGGTGGACCTTCGGTCACTTAAAGCCCTCTAGGTCACAAACCATTGGCTCATATGGCTAATTTTTTTTTCTGAGAACAAATTAATATATTCTTCTAAGTCTTCTTCCATGTGTCGAAAAATCAAGAATTTATATTAAGGTAAAAATTGTGTTTGAGGCCCATAAAGTCTTTGCAGATTTTCTCTCCATTTTTCACATTTTGCATTGTAATGGCAAGTCTAACTGGACTTAAACTATAGTAAACATAAGTTCCATATAAGCTATGTCCAAATTTTATGAATTTTTTTCCATTTTAAGCCCACTGGCTTTCAAACTCTGTCCATCACCCACCTAATATCTTTTCTAATAATATATTAACATGTTCTTTTTCCATATGCCAAAAATCAAGGCTTAAAATTGATATTGAACCTGTGTATCATGCTCATAAAGACCCTATCCGGGGAAATTTTTCTTTTTTTTTTTTTTACAAATTCTGCTTTCTAATTTAGAAATGAAAAGTCTGACCAGCCTCAAACTGTGCTAAATATAACTTTTATATGTGACCTTTGTCTAAAGCTCTGTAGTTTAAATTTTAAGGTCACCTTAAGGTCTCTAAAACATTCCCACCAGTACCCATTTTCTGCACTTTTTACCACTTTTATGCGGTTTAACCAGCTAAAATCTCACCTGGGGACAGTTGTTCTTGTTCATATATGGCAACTTCAAAGTTAGTTGACATTTTGGTAATTTTTAAAGTCCATAAAGATGTCACCTGGTAGCGTATTTTTCTGTATTTTTCATATGTTTTGATTATTTGGAAAGTGATTAATTATCTAGTTATATAAAATTTTTCCTGTTTTTGTTTTGTCTTTCTCATAACTTCTAAACTAACATAAACTAAGCTATTTCGCAAGTGAAGTTGCCCAGCCACTTTTTTATGTAAAACATATTAAAATCTAAGCTTTTTAGCTGTAATACTTATTGTATCCACCGGAAGCATCCGGTGGATACTTTGGTTTAGCGTCCGCGAGAGATTTTCGGCGTTAACGCTCTAAGAGGAAAACAACAGCAGCTAGGTTCACCAAATTTGCAGGATATCTTCATTGGGGGGTAGGCTTCTCTGGGAAGGAAAATAGCCTCATTCTGAAAAACAAGATGGCCGCCACGGGCATTTCTTTGAAAATAATCTACATTTTTCTACTGGGTGTTCCTCATAGGTAGAAGGTTGAATCTCTTCATAGGTGATATGTATGACACATATACATGTCTTCTACAACCTTGCACACATTTGACCTTGAAGCTCCTAATTCAAGGTCATCCACGGAGTGCCGAAGTAACCCACATAGCGGACTTTAAAAGTGCCTATATCTCCCTTATTATTGGTCCTAGAGGTTTGCAATGTGAAGCCAACCTATAGAAAATCATGGACTGCGAATCTTCTGATGTGGTCAGATTTGACCTTGGACCCCTCGTTCAAGGTCAAACGAGGATAGCCAAACTAAAAAGTGCTTGTAACTCGCTTATTATTGGTCCTAGATGTTTGGGATGGTAAACCAACATATAGGAAATCATGCGCTGGGATTCTTCTGGTGTGGCCGTATTTGACCTTGGGCCCCTCCTTCAGGGTCAAATCTAATCTAATCTAATGTGGACTTTTATAGCGCTTAATCTCCATCACTGATGGACTCTAAGGTGCATCTAAACATAAAGCAAGGCAGTTATCGTTAATCAAGGACAAATGAGGACAGCCAAACTTAAAAGTGCTTATAATTCGCTTATTATTGGTCCTAGAGGTTTTGGTGCATTATCTTTACGGTGGATACAATTTGCATCGGTTCTCCGATGCGCTAGGTCTAGTTGAGTATTGGGGGTATTTAAATTTAAACCAGAATTTGACCTGTGTACTGTGACAAATATCAGCTTTTTTCTGGCAGCCTTTTCCTTTCAATATCTACTTTTCCCCTTGTATTAAACTGTATTTTGGTATGCATATTCCTTCAAGATATATCCCTTAATGAGTGGTGCTTCTGTTTGCATAAACTGTGAGGGGAAGTGGGACGAGGTGGTGAAATGTGAAAACAACCCATAGGAAATCATGTCTTGCCAATCTTTTGCAAGTGTCAGATTTGATCTTTGTTCCCTGCATCAAGGTCCATTTGGGTCATCATATTGAAGTCGCCTTTTATCTCCCTTATTATTGCTGTCTTGGCTTTTGTTTGGAGTTGTTTTGAAAACAAAATGGCTGCCATATCACATCTTTAATGTCAAATGGGGCCGAATCGTGGGTGTCATATCAAGAAGGCCTAAAATCTCCCTTATCATTGGTCCTAGGTGTTTGGAATGAGGAAACAACTTGTAGAAAATCTTGGTGTGCTGATCTTTTGCAAGTGTCAGATTTGAACTTTGACCCCTGCTTCAAGGTCATGTAGGGTCATCGTGCTAAACAAATCTTATATCTCCCTTATATTTGGTTCTAGGGCTTCAAAATGTGAAAACAACTTGTAAGAAATCATGGCCTGTGAATCTTACATTTGACAATATCTCTTGGGTTCTGTAGTCTTACAACTGAAGTTGTTTCTAAAGTTTTCTCAAATCTCAGTGTTGTTGCCCATTTAGTTGTACCTGTGGGCTGGGGTTCTTGCCTGCTGAGGCTGGCCTTTTTTCTATTAATAAGAAAGAGATCCAAAATTCTTCAGATATAAGCCAATCTCCTCTGAAGTATAATCACAGTATTTTATGGTATTTCATCTCTCCACCAATATATTAAAGGCATACAATCCCCATAGAACTTTTTTCCACTGTTTTAGATTATACAGAAATAGGATCATCTAAGGATCAGTCTTTGTAGGAAGATTAACTAAAAATTAATGAAAAATTATTTATAGTACTTGTGCATCACACAAAGTTAGTGTTACAAAAATACCCAATGAATGTCTGTGGTGTGAGAGATGGTCTGTCTTGATATTTGTTGGTGCCAAGTTGTTGCAATTTAGTTGTTATTGGTGGAAGGTAAATCCAGACATTCTCTTTCAAAAATTATACTTATGAATTGATCTTTCAGAATTGTTATTTCAAAACAACGTGAGTGCAATATTAATCGGGGGAAAAACCTTTTTTTCAGATTTAAAACCTTTTTTTCTTCTAAAATAGCCTTTTAAAAAACCTTTTTTTCCGTTAAAATTCACTGGGATGCCTGAACATTACAGCATAAACGTTTACTTAGAAATGTTTAGAAAACCAATGATAGGCTTTAATTAGGTTTTAAAAACGTTTTATAAACGTTTAAACCATTTAAAAACATTTCTAATGTTTACTGGGTATCTTTCTCTTAGACATTATTTTCTCTATTTAAACACCGTTTGGACCTTTGTATAACTGACAATGCTTTGAAAGTATCCTGAACTTTGTACTGATACAGTACTTCTGTATCTCATGGTGTTAAAAATATTTCCCTAGGCTGTGGGGTACGGGCATCTCTGATGCTATTTTTGCAAAATTATTTCTAGATAGAAAAGTGTCTAGAAGCTGTATAGCCTTGCTTCAGGCAAAGGTTTATGCTGTATAAAAGTCATAATTATTATTCTAAAGCCCAAATAAATAAAGGACAAAAGTGTTAACTTTGAACTTGGCACCAATTTGCGGAAGGACTTGCAGTCTAACTCATGAATATTCATGAGCAATGTTGTTTCATCAGCTACTTGTTTCACTATCCACTTTGGTTTAAGTTAGTCAGAATAGGTACATATGTAAATCAGTACAAAATTGAAAAATTGAAAAAGCAAATTAAACTGGAAATAATATATGCAGAATATGTATCTCCACATCACACTAAACTGGTGAGTGACAGTTTAAGTTTGGTACTGATATGTCGCAAAAATGTATAAACACTACTGGATCCACTGTCCTTGGGTGTACTGTGGCTGACATTTTGATTTTAAATTGCTAAAACTAGAAAAAGGTTTTTACTAAGGCATAAATCAGCACCCGACAGCAAAGAAAGTGAATAATGGTAAAAAACTGGTAAAGATAAAGCTTGTAGGAATGGGGTTATCAGTGGTAATACATAACTACAAGGCATATTAAAAGGTATATAAAATGTGCACTAACTTTGTATAATGTCACCAGAAAATCAATTTCTTGGGCATCTAAAAAAATTATAACTGTAATATGTAACAGCCCAATCTCAGGGTTGCTTGTGGGACTGCCAAGAGAAATTGCTCCGAACCCACAGCTTGATCAACAGTGTCACCATACACCCTTCCTCCTTAGGGACTTTTATTGCTCAGGTTCATTCTTTTCACTCAAGTAAATTAGAATAACCACTAAGTGCTGTGATATTAAGAGGTAGATACGGATGCTTAAACTGTGCTCCTGGCTAGCCAATGAAGCATTCAGTATCCACTCAGAACAAAAGTAGCTCAACCACTAGGATATGATTCCAAGACACAATGTAATGAGGGCTAAACAAGAAGGTTCTAAGGCTTATGAGTTCTGACACACCTCACTATAATTCAACTAATTCATTAAACAACAACAATATATATAACAAGCATGTTACAACTATGTAATACTGTATATCCAACTAGAATAACGGAAAACAAGACACAAATAATATATTAGTAACTAAATATTCACCCAAACATAAATGTATTTCAAGCGTAAGTTCAAACACCTGATCAGACTACCAATTTACATACAAGTCAATATCACTAATCAGATATGTCATTCAGTCCAAGTCAAATATCTGACCAGACAAGTACTCCAATTCAAGTCCGCACACCAGACCAGATGAGTAATCCAATACAAGTCAAAATATCTGAACTGACGAATAATTCAGTACACATCAAAATATCTGATTAGACAAATAATCCAATTCAAGTCAAAATATCAGAACAGGCAAATAAATCAATACAAGTCAACATGCAAGATCTGACAAGCAAATCAAGCACAAGTCAACATGTGTCAGCTCATACAAGTAAATCAAATACAAGTCAACATGTGTCAGCTCATAGTCTCATACAAGTAAATCAAATACAAGTCCAAATATCAGAACAGGCAAGTAATTCAATACAAGTCAATATATAAGACCTGACAAGCAAATCAAACACAAGTCAGTATCTCTGATCAAACAATACAAGGCAACATGTGCCAGCTCATACAAGTAAATCAAATACAAGTCATAACATCAGATCTGACAAGTAAGACAAATACAGGTCAATATATCATATAATAAATCCAACCAATAAGAGTTAGGCTTCCAAAACATGAGTACTGTCTGTCAAACTTGGGTTGGATAAGTTAATTACCAAAAAAAAACCCCAAAAAACCCACAAGTTCAAATAAATACAAAAATAAAAGTTTGTACACCCTCCTTAGTGTGCATTAAAGTGTGTCATAAAAGTAGTGGCAAAATATGTGACAACTCCTTACTAAACTTGGCATCGTAAAGGTGAGTTTCAGTTTGCACTAGCGTGTTGTTAGTTCAGTGGTCACCATACTAACTTCAAAGCTGATTAACAGCCTGACACAATCATCACAATGTAACACAAAATGGCTAGTATGACCTGTGCATTAGGTCAGTACTATTTGTTAAGAATATTAGACCCTTTCTAGCATATAGTGCCCATCAACTTAACCCGTCAACAAAAACCAGCTGACCAACCCAGCCAACTTATTACCTGCCAATCTACCCTGATCGACCAAAAACTCTGTCAGCCTATTCTGGTTAACTGATAATGACTTACACACCGGTCATCTGAATAGAAATATAGATTAAAACACTGAACTATTTAGAAAAAAATAACTCCCACTAGTTTATGGTCCTTCAGGCTAAATAAATTGACAACAATGTCATTGTAACAATCGATTAGACTGAGTGACCAGTACTAAATAAGGTACATAAGTATACAGTCGTATGAGTCACAGATAATCGCAACATTTACAACACAATGATGCGTGCCCTAATGATACGTACAGAAAATGTACAAACTGTTAAATTTAGAAGTTACCTAGTTATGTACACATTACATAGAACCAACGTCAGGAATAAAACAGACAGGGTACTGTCTGTGAGTGGTATTTATCCTGAAATAACCTATATCCGTCACTACAATGAACACTTGTTACCTGCAAAAGCATCAAAATCTGTACCACTAAATAATTATGTCCAAACTCCAAAATCCAACTTGTAAATTCTGTGCCACTAAATAATTATGTCCAAAAACTCCAAAATCCAACTTATAAATTTTGTGCCACTACATAACTATGTCCACAAACTCCGGGTATATTATAAAAGAAACTACATCAATCCAGAACCAGGTAACAAATCGATATCATCGCGATCATTTTTTATGTCAGCTGACTTGTCAGTCAGCTGACATTTTGTCGTCACTCTGCGGCGTGGGCGTACGCGTCCGCGTCCGCGTGAACATCTTCTCCTCCAAAACTACAAGGCCTAGAGACATGCTGTTTTTTTTAAAAGATACCTTATCTATTGAGGATGAAAAATTGTTCAAGGCATGCAAATCTGTCTGTTCGTCTGTTTGCTAGAGACATTACAAGGGGGGTACCCCCACCAAAAGTGTGAAAATTTCAACACTTTATCACAATTTTCTCTGTGACTATTGCAGGGATTTCTCTCATATCTTGCATATATGTACTAGGCCAGAGGTAGATTCTCTTGTGTGAGTATGAGACCTGGATCTGTCTTCATTTTTTTTGATAAATTTTTTTAATAATTTTTAATGCACTAAAATTCATGAAATCATGCACTAAATCACTTATAACTTGAAAAGTGTTGCATTTAGAGCATTTTGTTAAAATATGTTATTCAGCTACTTTTTTCATAGCTACAACATGGTGAGTAACTTGGGTGTCTGTCTCAATAGCTAAGTGAGTAATAGCTACTTTTGGGCTTTTCAGTAACTTCCATCATGAGTAAAATCACTTATAACTTGAAAACTATTGCATTTAGAGAATTTCGTATAAATATGTTATTCAGCTACTTTTGGGCCAGCTATAACATAGTTAAATTTCAGACCTGTAGCTCATGGCATAGCTGAGTAATAGCTACTTTTAGGTTATCACTGTTGAGTAAATCGCTTATAACTTGAAAACTATTGCATTTAGAGAATTTCGTATAAATATGTTATTCAGCTACTTTTGGGTCAGCTATAACATAGTAAAATTTCAGACCTGTAGCTCATGGCATAGCTGAGTAATAGCTACTTTTAGGTTATCACTGTTGAGTAAATCACTTATAACTTGAAAAGTGTTGCATTTAGAGCATTTTGTTAAAATATGTTACTCAGCTACTTTTTTCATAGCTACAATATGGTGAGTAAGTTGGGTGTCTGTCTCAATAGCTAAGTGAGTAATAGCTACTTTTGGGCTTTTCAGTAACTTCCATCATGAGTAAAATCACTTGTAACTTAAAAACTATTGCATTTAGAGAATTTCGTATAAATATGTTATTCAGCTACTTTTGGGCCAGCTATAACATAGTAAAATTTCAGACCTGTAGCTCATGGCATAGCTGAGTAATAGCTACTTTTAGGTTATCACTGTTGAGTAAATCACTTATAACTTGAAAACTATTGCATTTAGAGTATTTTGTTTCAATATGTTATTCACCTATTTTGGGGTCAGCTATAACATAGTGAAGTTTCAGACCTGTGGCTCATTTCATAGCTGAGTAATAGCTACTTTGAAGTTCTCACTGTTGAGTAAATCAGTTATAATTGGAAAACTATTGCATTTACAGAAATTTGTGCAAATATGTTATTCAGCTACTTTTGGGTCAGCTATAACATAGTGAAATTATAGACCTATAGCTCATGGCACAACTGAGCAATAGCTATTCTCAGGTACTGACTGTTGAGTAAATCAGCTATAACTTGAAAAATATTGCATTTGGAGTATTTTGTTAAAATATATTGTTCACCTACTTTTGGGTCAGCTATTACATAGTGAAATTACAGACCTATAGCTCATGGCATAGCGGAGCAATAGCTATTTTCAGCTTCTCACTATTGAGTAAATCAGTTGTAGCTTGAAAACTATTGCATTTACAGTAGTTTGCTTCAATATGTTGTTCACCTACTTTTGGGTTAGCTATAACATAGTAAAATTTCAGACATGTAGCTCATTGCATAGCTGAGTAATAGTTCCTTTGAGGTTCTCACTGTTGAGTAAATCAGTTGTAACTTGAAAACTATTACATTTAGAGTAATTTGTTAAATATGTTATTCACAGAATTTTTGGTCAGCTATAACATAGTGAAATTGCAGACCTCTATGTCATGGCATAGCTGAGCAATAGCTACTTTCAGGTTCTCACTGTTCAGTAAATCATTGTATCCACTGGATAGCCGCAGTGTGTAGAGAGAGATTTCACCATTACTGCTCTGATGAAAAAAAATATTATAGCTAGCTTTCTTAAGTTTGCAGTATATATTAATAACCATAAAATGTTGTCTGGGAATATTTTTGGCCTCATTTTGAGAAACAAGATGGCCGCCACAGGTGTTTTTTGTCAGTCATGAAAAGTGCTTATATCTCCCTTATTATTGATCCTAGAGGTTTGGGATGATAAACCAACCTGTAGGAAATCATGGGGTGGGAATCTTTTGGTGTGGTCAGATTTGACCTTCAATGACCCCTCCTTCAAGGTTAAACAAGGATAGCCAAACTTAAAAGTGCTTGTAACTCGCTTATTATTGGTCCCAGAGGTTTGGGATGGTAAACAGACAGGAAATCATGGGCTGTGAATCTGTTGATATGGTCCGATTTGACCTTGGAACCCTCCTTCAAGGTCAAATGAGGATAGCGAAAATTGAAAGTGCCTACAACTCGCTTATTATTGGTGACAGAGATTTGGGATGGTAAACCATCCCATAGAAAATCATTGGCTCGGAATCTTTTGGTATGGTCAGATTTGACCTTTGGACCCCTCCTTCAAGGTCAAATGAGGACAGCCAAGCTTAAAAGTGCTTATAACTCATTTATAATTGGTCCTAGAGGTTTGGAATGGTAAACCATAGGAAATCATGGGCTGGGAATGTATTTGTGTGGTTAGATTTGACCTTGGACCCCTTCTTCAAGGTCGAACGAGGATATTGCATTTGTAGTATTTCTTTAAATATGTTTTAACCTATTTTTTACACTTAAACAATTACCTTGTTATTTTCCTTCATAATACCATTTACAGGGCACAACTTTTTTATCCTTTTCTTCTGTCAGCTTTGGAATTTCTTTCGAACTTGCTGTTCAGTTACCATTTACTGTATTTCTGTACAGCCCTTTTCCTGATAATTATTCTGTCCTCTAATCACCTTCACAAATCAAAAACACTCAGCTGACACAGTGCCCGTTCACGGGCACTCTCCTCTTGTTTGGAAAGGGGAAGAGAGGGGCACAATATATTTTATAATGTTCTACAAAAAAAATTAATTATAACATAGCTTTCACAATAAACATCAAACAGGTTAACATAAAATAGTAATCAAGTTTTATTTGGCCAATAACTTATGCTTTGTAAATGTCACAGTTTCAGTGAAGGAAACCACTATTTACAGTTTTACACATCACTGTTTTCATTGTTTTTGATGTTTTACACATAGTGAAGTAAAAGTAATGTGTTTACAAATTGAAAGTTTGACAGTATAATAATAGACATAGTAGTGTAAATAATAGGGAAAGGAAAAGCTGCTTAGACATACAATAGAGATTTTAAGATTCTTGTCATGGCAGGTATGTTTACTTGTACCCACACATGTTTCACATTTGCATTTTCTGTTTAAGATTCAAGCACTACATGACATCTGCAATTGTCTAAATTCTTGTGATATCCCTCCAGCAGCCCAAGGCCGTGGTCGGGAGATTATAAAATGCCTTCCGTAGGTGTGTCCGTACATCCGTCCGTTTGTCACGTTTTTACATAAACCTTATTATCTCATTCATTTATAAATATATATTCACCAAATTTGCAGGGAATGTTTACGTCTATGAAAATATATCTTGGCAAAATTTTGGTTGCATTTTGAAAAACAAAATTGCCGCCATAGCCAATTGTTTGAAAATCATAAAGATGCTCTAATTCTTGAATATTACAGCTAGCTTCATCAAATTTGCACAAAAGATATATGGCTGGGAAAGTTAGCCTGATATAATTTGGCCTAGTTTTGAAAACAAAATTGCTGACATATCACATGTTTATATCAAATGGGGTTATCCCATTAAAAAGGCCTTATATCTCCCTTACCATTGCGCCTAGAGGTTCGGAATGTGAAAACAACTTTAAAGAAGTCATGACCTGGGAATCTTTTCCAGGCATTTAATTTGTTCTTTGACCCCTGCTCCAAGGTTAAATGGGGTCATCATACTAAAATGTCCAATATATCCCCCTTATTATTGGTCCTAGGGCTTCAGAGTGTAAAAACAGCCCATGGGAAAATTTTATTTTTACCTGATTATTTCCATAACATTGAAAAATATAGTGGTTTCTTTCATTGAAACTGACAGACTATAAGTAGTATTCAAATAAAGTTTGATTAAAGTTTTATGTTTACCTGTCTATTTGTGAAAGTTTTATTTTTAAAAATAAAAAAATATATTATTCCCCTTTTTGCTCACCTCTCCAAAAACGGAGTGCCCCTTTTTCTTGTGTCACTTTTTCCCCTGTGCTGTTTTTTCTAGATTTGGAGAATGTGACAAAACCCAAAAAAGTAAAATTCCTGCAACTGACTGGGCAAGTAATGATATACATATAGCTCACATAGTAGGATGTTGCCCCAGAGTAAGAGATTGTGGCTTTGAGTTCCCTGGAAAACTTGTCCTGTGAGATATGTCCAAAGTTTGTCATCCATATAGGTTCATAACTTCATACATCATTTTAATTTAATTTTTCAAAATAATAAAAACAACATTATACAACAGGAGTTTAGTTTTAATACATCTTTTCAATAGATTCATACACACTTTACAAAAACGCTACATGACAAGATATACCAAGCATGTAGATCACTAGATTTGTAGCACTGTTTTTATGTTGTATGTTGGTCAGACCATCTGATCAGAGAAGCTACTCTGATAAATGTCAAAATAATCCCTACAGTCTGAATGCTGAAAGTGTTTCACTGGTGTCTGACCAGTGTGAGAGGAGAGTGCCCCATTGTCTTCCAACAGTTGGTTTTTGACACCAATACATTAGTTAAGAAAAAAAACAAAATACATACTGACATAAGCTTGTCAGTGAAGATTACTTTGATAAAATACAAGCTTTGTACCAGTTCTTAAATCTCAATTGCAGAAAAAGAGGTTAAAAGTAGTATAGAATTTCATCACACCACCCCATACATTGTTAAAAAAATTAATATGTATAAATATGTAATACATTTTCCTAATGATAAGCTTTTGCATGAAGATTCTATTAAATACAAATAAGTATTTTTTTTTTGCATAATTGTAAAATTAGTTTCTACTGGTAGCATAAATTAATGCATTTATATTCTATACTTGTACACCTTGTTGCTAAGTAGTTGGCTTTCATGTTATTGTGTATATTAATTCTTAATATATGTGCATATTTGTTACTTAGCATTATAAAATATTCTTTCATATCAGGCAGGGTGTAAATCAAGTAATATTTATTAATAGTTGATTAAAACTATTCTGATGTTTACACTTCTTACTTTCTTAGGTTTTGACTGTTTTGATCCACCTTATTGTTTTTGAAAGTAAAATTTGGGCAAAAGATACAAGTAATTCTAATTCATCCATAGAAATCTTCTGTTTCCTTACACTTTCAGCTATTGTATTTTCTGAAAACCAGAAAACATACTGTAGCACAATATAATGCACAAATCAATGCACAAAACACTGGGCCTTAACTAGAAGATAACAGTGGTCATAAATTTATTGATTTAACATTGGAAATTTAACTATGGCTTTGATTTACACTTGTGAAGAAATTGTTGCTGTTTGGGTTACAGTCTCACTTTTTTGGCTAATGTTTTAATGATGACTTTGATTTAAAGATGGTGTAGACCAAAAAAAGCAAAGATTTGTTCGGTGACACAGTTTCAACTTTTATGTTTCTTATTGATATTTTCAGGTAAATTGTCTGGGCTCCAGAGTGCAGAATCGAGGACCTGATGGTCACTCCACAGTCTGCAGGGCTTTAAATGAAAGAACCCAGGCTGTGTTTTCTGGATTCACTCTACATTTTCAAGGAAAGCTTACACTTCAACCACTATGTAGTGATGATGGCTGCAACAATATTCTCTTGTGGAATGGGGAAGTTTTCAGTGGCATTGAGGTATATTAGACCTGTATATTTCTGAAGTTCAAGGGTTCAGTGCTCTCACAATGCTACAATAGAAACTAGATTCAAATTGTGACTGTCACATTTAGATCCTGCTGAATGTGATAATTATCCTAAGCCTGAAGAGACCTCTTAATGTATATGCCTAATATTGTTTTACTACATTTTACTACAACTTTTACTACATTTTTTATGAGCTCTACGGGACGTTACAACACAATCATTGTGTTGATTGGGTGGACAGTGGGGTGGACATATTATTTTTGCTTTTTCCGCCGTCCGGCGTCCCACTTGGTTTCCAGACATTTTAGTCAATAGTTCTTATCCTATCTTTACCAAATTTGGCATGCAGGTTTATTGGGTTAATAGCTTGTATGGGATTGCTTTTGGTGATGATAGCTCTATAGCTAACTGAGTAATAGCTACTTTGCTACTTTTGAGTAGCTCTTTGGTTTCCAGACATTTTAAGGAATGCTATTAAGCCTAGCTTTCTGAAATTTGGTATGGAGGTTCATTGGGTTAATAGCTTGTATGGGATTGCTTTTGGGGGGAATTGCTTCATAGATGAGTGAGTAATTAATTAAATAAATGAGTAATTGGCTATTTTGAATACTGAAAAAGGCAAATCTGCTCATATCTCCTAAACCGTGCGAGATAGAGCGATTTCGTCGAAATTTTCGACCCAGGGGGTATCTAAGGAATGTACTCTTTGCAATTTTCAAAAAATTTTCCCCTCCCCAAAAATGGCGGCCATTTTGAATTTTCGAATTTTTGCCAAAAATGGCAAAACACAAATTTCCTTCTATCTCCTTAACTGTGCGAGATAGAGCGATTTCTTCGAAATTTTCGACCCACAGGGTATCTAAGGAATGTACTCTTTACAATTTTCAAAAAATTTTCCCCTCCCCAAAAATGGCGGCCATTTTGAATTTTCGAATTTTTGCCAAAAATGGTAAAACACAAATTTCCTTCTATCTCCTTAACTGTGCGAGATAGAGCGATTTCTTCGAAATTTTCGACCCACAGGGTATCTAAGTAATGTACTCTTTACAATTTTTAAAAAATTTTCCCCTCCCCAAAAATGGCGGCCATTTTGAATTTTCGAATTTTTGCCAAATATGGCAAAACACAAATTTCCTTCTATCTCCTTAACCGTGCGAGATAGAGTGATTTCGTCAAAATTTTCGACCCAAAGGGTATCTGAGCATTGTACTCTTGGCAATTAAAAAAAAATTTTCCCCTCCCCAAAAATGGCGGCCATTTTGAATTTTAGAATTTTTGCCAAAAATGGCAAAACACGAATTTGCTTCTATCTCCTTAACCGTGCGAGATATAGCGATTTCGTCGAAATTTTCAACCCACAGGGTATCTCAGGAATGTACTCTCTGCAATTTTCAAAAAATTTTCCCCTCCCCAAAAATGGCGGCCATTTTGAATTTTAGAATTTTTGCCAAAAATGGCAAAACACGAATTTGCTTCATCTCCATAACCGTGCGAGATAGAGCGATTTCGTCGAAATTTTCAACCCACAGGGTATCTAAGGAATGTACTCTTTGCAATTTTCAAAAAAATTTTCCCCTCCCCAAAAATGGCGGCCATTTTGAATTTTCGAATTTTTGCCAAAAATGGCAAAACACAAATTTCCTTCTATCTCCTTAACCGTGCGAGATAGAGCGATTTCGTCAAAATTTTCAACCCACAGGGTATCTAGGGAATGTACTCTTTGCAATTTTCAAAAAATTTTCCCCTCCCCAAAAATGGCGGCCATTTTGATTTTTCGAATTTTTGCCAAAAATGGCAAAACACAAAATTGCTTCTATCTCCTTAACCGTGCGAGATAGAGCGATTTCGTCGAAATTTTCGACCCAAAGGGTACCTAAGAAATGTACTCTTTGCAGTTTTCAAAAAATTTTCCTTTTCCCAAAAATGGCGGCCATTTTGAATTTTCAAATTTTTGCCAAAAATAGAAAAACAGGAATTTGCTTCTATCTTCTTAACCATGCAAGATAGAGTGATTTCGTCGAAATTTTCGACCCAACCAATGCAAAAAGGCATGAAGCTGAAATAATTTACATCTACACTAACAAATATTTAAGCATCATTGATATATTTTACAAATGAAACAGGGTCTTGTAAGACTACTGTACAATTTTGGCAAAAGGTTCATGGGTGGACATTACACATGATAATGTGTGTTCTTCTATGCTTTCCTGTTTCTATTCACACCTACTATCAACAGGGCGTCCTATTTCTAGTTATTATATCCACAATCAAATGGGTCAACCTACCAACAATGTAATTGGTCCTGGGGGTTTGAACTGTGAAACATCTTAAAGGGAATCATTGGCTGTAGATCTTTTCATTTGGTCAGATGTACCTTTCATCCGTGCTTCAATGTCATGCAAGGTTATCTTGCCAAAAAATATCACTCCCCTCCATTTTTATGGACCCTGGGGGTATAGGAATTCAAAGCAACATAAAGGATGTTATTGGTTGTGAATCATTTCATGGTTTCAGATTTGACATTTGCTTCAAGGTTAAACAGAGTCTGCTTATACCAGGTGAAACATGTCTTATATAACCTTTATTTTTATCTCCCGCCGTCCGGGCGGGAGATTATAAAACGCATTCCGTGCGTGTGTTCGTGTGTTATTGAGTGTGTGTCACGCTTTTATAAAGGGCTGTACATCACACTGGTTGTTTCTCCTTGGCCTTTTCAATGTTTTTTATGACCTTATTGCTTATGTCCTTTCATTTGATGCTGTTATTTTTACGTAGGACCATAGCTAAGTGAGTAATAGCAATGGTGGCTACTTTGAGTAAAGTGCTCATAACTCCAAAAACGACTGCATTTAGAGTGTTTCTGTAAAATATGTTGTTCAGCTACTTTCTCCATGCCTACAAGATGGTACCATTTTTAGGGTTCTATCTTCATAGCTAAGTGAGTAATAGCTATTTTCTGTTATTAACAATGAGCAAAATGAGTAAATTGATTTTGTCTTTGTAACTGTTACTTACAATATTGGCCCGAAATATGTTGTTCAACAACTCCTTCATGTACTATATCATGGTGAGGTGTCCAAGGTGTAGCACCATAGCTAACTGAGTCATAGCTATACTAAGTTTAACATTTGACCATTGAGCAAGTCACTTATAACTCAAAAGCTATTGAATATAGAGGATTTTTGTCGAATATGTTGTTCACCTATCTTTTGGATATACTGTATTGTGAATTTTCACAGCTGTAACTCCATAGCTAACTGAGTAATAGCTACTTTGATGATAACCATAATGAGTAAATGGCTTATATCTTCAAAAGTATTGCAGCTACACAATTTTGTTCCAATATGTTGTTCAGCTACTATCTCCACAGCTACAACATGGTCACTAGTTTGGAAGTGTATCTCCATAGCTAAGTGAGTAATAGCTACTTTGTCAATTTTTAATGATAACCATAATGAGTAAATGCCTTATATCTTCAAAAGTATTGCAGCTACACAATTTCTCTCAAATAAGTTGTTCATCTACTTTTTATGTCAGCTGACTTGTCAGTCAGCTGACATTATGTCATCACTCTGCGGCGTGGGCGTCCGCATCCGCGTAAACAACTTCTTCTCCAAAACTACAAGGCCTAGAGACATGCTGTTTTTTTTAAAAGATACCTTATCTATCGAGGATGAAAAATTGTTCAAGGCATGCAAATCTGTCTGTTCGTCTGTTTGCTAGAGACATTACAAGGGGGGTACCCCCACCAAAAGTGTGAAAATTTCAACTTTTTATCACAATTTTCTCAGTGACTATTGCAGGGATTTCTCTCATATCTTGCATATATGTACTAGGCCAGAGGTAGATTCTCTTGTGTGAGTATGAGACCTGGATCTGTCTTACTTTTTTTTTAATAAATTTTTTTAATAATTTTTAATGCATTAAAATTCATGAAATCATGCACTAAATCACTTATAACTTCAAAAGTGTTGCATTTACAGCATTTTGTGAAAATATGTTGTTCAGCTACTTTTTTCATAGCTACAATATGGTGAGTAAGTTGGGTGTCTGTCTCAATAGCTAAGTGAGTAATAGCTACTTTTGGGCTTTTCAGTAACTTCCATTATGAGTAAAATCACTTGTAACTTAAAAACTATTGCATTTAGAGAATTTCGTATAAATATGTTATTCAGCTACTTTTGGGCCAACTATAACATAGTAAAATTTCAGACCTGTAGCTCATGGCATAGCTGAGTAATAGCTACTTTTAGGTTATCACTGTTGAGTAAATCACTTATAACTTGAAAACTATTGCATTTAGAGTATTTTGTTTTAATATGTTATTCACCTATTTTGGGGTCAGCTATAACGTAGTGAAGTTTCAGACCTGTGGCTCATTTCATAGCTGAGTAATAGCTACTTTGAAGTTCTCACTGTTGAGTAAATCAGTTATAATTGGAAAACTATTGCATTTACAGAAATTTGTGCAAATATGTTATTCAGCTACTTTTGGGTCAGCTATAACATAGTGAAATTATAGACCTATAGCTCATGGCACAACTGAGCAATAGCTATTCTCAGGTACTGACTGTTGAGTAAATCAGCTATAACTTGAAAAATATTGCATTTGGAGTATTTTGTTAAAATATATTGTTCACCTACTTTTGGGTCAGCTATAACATAGTGAAATTACAGACCTATAGCTCATGGCATAGCGGAGCAATAGCTATTTTCAGGTTCTCACTATTGAGTAAATCAGTTTAGCTTGAAAACTATTGCATTTACAGTAGTTTGCTTAAATATGTTGTTCACCTACTTTTGGGTTAGCTATAACATAGTAAAATTTCAGACATGTAGCTTATTGCATAGCTGAGTAATAGTTCCTTTGAGGTTCTCACTGTTGAGTAAATCAGTTGTAACTTGAAAACTATTACATTTAGAGTAATTTGTTAAATATGTTATTCACAGAATTTTTGGTCAGCTATAACATAGTGAAATTGCAGACCTCTATGTCATGGCATAGCTGAGCAATAGCTACTTTCAGGTTCTCACTGTTGAGTAAATCATTGTATCCACTGGATAGCCGCAGTGTGTAGAGAGAGATTTCATCATTACTGCTCTGATGAAAAAAAATATTATAGCTAGCTTTCTTAAGTGTGCAGTATATATTAATAACCATAAAATGTTGTCTGGGAATATTTTTGGCCTCATTTTGAGAAACAAGATGGCCGCCACAGGTGTTTTTTGTCAGTCATGAAAAGTGCTTATATCTCCCTTATTATTGATCCTAGAGGTTTGGGATGATAAACCAACCTGTAGGAAATCATGGGGTGGGAATCTTTTGGTGTGGTCAGATTTGACCTTCAATGACCCCTCCTTCAAGGTCAAACAAGGATAGCCAAACTTAAAAGTGCTTATAACTCGCTTATTATTGGTCCCAGAGGTTTGGGATGGTAAACAGACAGGAAATCATGGGCTGTGAATCTGTTGATATGGTCTGATTTGACCTTGGAACCCTCCTTCAAGGTCAAATGAGGATAGCGAAAATTGAAAGTGCCTACAACTCGCTTATTATTGGTGACAGAGATTTGGGATGGTAAACCATCCCATAGGAAATCATTGGCTCGGAATCTTTTGGTATGGTCAGATTTGACCTTTGGACCCCTCCTTCAAGGTCAAATGAGGACAGCCAAGCTTAAAAGTGCTTATAACTCATTTATAATTGGTCCTAGAGGTTTGGAATGGTAAACCATAGGAAATCATGGGCTGGGAATGTATTTGTGTGGTTAGATTTGACCTTGGACCCCTTCTTCAAGGTCGAACGAGGATATTGCATTTGTAGTATTTCTTTAAATATGTTTTAACCTATTTTTTACACTTAAACAATTACCTTGTTATTTTCCTTCATAATACCATTTACAGGGCACAACTTTTTAATCCTTTTCTTCTGTCAGCTTTGGAATTTCTTTCGAACTTGCTGTTCAGTTACCATTTACTGTATTTCTGTACAGCCCTTTTCCTGATAATTATTCTGTCCTCTAATCACCTTCACAAATCAAAAACATTCAGTCAGCTGACACAGTGCCCGTTCACAGGCACTCTCCTCTTGTTTGTGAACTGTAACATATTTAAGTTTCACAACTGTTGCTCAATGTACAAGTGAGTAATGGCTACTTTATTGCTACTTTTGGTGAAAATGTGAAAAATGACAAATATCTTGCAAACCGTAATAGCTACTTTGTCAATTTTTAATGATAACCATAATGAGTAAATGCCTTATATCTTCAAAAGTATTGCAGCTACACAATTTCTCTCAAATAAGTTGTTCATCTACTTTTTAAGTCATTCATCTACTTTTGGGAGAGCTTTCACATGGTGAAGTTTCAGACTCGTAGCTAATTACTCACCTACTGAAAATGAGTAAATGCTATTGAGTGTGTGTCACGCTTTTATAAAGGGCTGTACATCACACTGGTTGTTTCTCCTTGGCCTTTTCAATGTTTTTTATGACCTTATTGCTTATGTCCTTTCATTTGATGCTGTTATTTCACACCTAGGACCATAGCTAAGTGGGTAATAGCAATGGTGGCTACTTTGAGTAAAGTGCTCATAACTCCAAAACGACTTCATTTAGAGTGTTTCTGTAAAATACGTTGTGCAGCTACTTTCTCCATGCCTACAAGATGGTACCATTTTTAGGGTTCTATCTTCATAGCTAAGTGAGTAATAGCTATTTTCTGTTATTAACAATGAGCAAAATGAGTAAATTGATTTTGTCTTTGTAACTGTTACTTACAATATTGGCCTGAAATATGTTGTTCAACAACTCCTTCATGTACTATATCATGGTGAGGTGTCCAAGGTGTAGCACCATAGCTAACTGAGTAATAGCTATACTAAGTTTAACATTTGACCATTGAGCAAGTCACTTATAACTCAAAAACTATTGAATATAGAGGATTTTTGTCGAATATGTTGTTCACCTATCTTTTGGATATACTGTATTGTGAATTTTCACAGCTGTAACTCCATAGCTAACTGAGTAATAGCTACTTTGATGATAACCATAATGAGTAAATGGCTTATATCTTCAAAAGTATTGCAGCTACACAATTTTGTTCCAATATGTTGTTCAGCTACTATCTCCACAGCTACAACATGGTTACTAGTTTGGAAGTGTATCTCCATAGCTAAGTGAGTAATAGCTACTGTGTCAATTTTTAATGATAACCATAATGAGTAAATGCCTTATATCTTCAAAAGTATTGCAGCTACACAATTTCTCTCAAATAAGTTGTTCATCTACTTTTTTGTGAACTGTAACATATTTAAGTTTCACAACTGTTGCTCAATGTACAAGTGAGTAATGGCTACTTTATTGCTACTTTTGGTGAAAATGTGAAAAATGACAAATATCTCGCAAACCGTAATAGCTACTTTGTCAATTTTTAATGATAACCATAATGAGTAAATGCCTTATATCTTCAAAAGTATTGCAGCTACACAATTTCACACTTTTGGGAGAGCTTTCACATGGTGAAGTTTCAGACTCGTAGCTAATTACTCACCTACTGAAAATGAGTAAATGCGAATTATCTCTAAAAGTATTGCAGATAGCCAATTTTTCTCAAATAACTCATTCACCTACTTTTGGGAGAGCTTTCACTTGGTGAAGTTTCAGACCCATAGCTAATTACTCACCTACTCAAAATGAGTAAATGCGAAGTATCGCTAAAACTATTGCAGATAGCCAATTTTTCTCAAATAACTCATTCACCTACTTTTGGGAGAGCTTTCACTTGATGAAGTTTCAGACCCATAGCTAATTACTCACCTACTCAAAATGAGTAAATGCGAATTATCTGTAAAAGTATTGCAGATAGCCAATTTTTCTCAAATAACTCCTTCATCTACTTTTGGGAGAGCTTTCACATGGTGAAGTTTCAGACCCATAGATAATTACTCACCTACTGAAAATGAGTAAATGCGAATTATCGCTAAAAGTATTGTAGCGGGCTGGGTATACTTAGTCTGCAAATGAGAATATGTTTAACTTTCAGTAAATAGTCCTCAATACATGGCTAGTTATTGATTATTACGAACAGAAAACAAAAAAAAGGAAATTAATGTGTCAGGAGAAACGTTCAGGGGTTCGTAAACTAAAATCTGTTGTCATAAGTTTGATGAATTTGTAAATATACTTGGTCTTGGATCATGTCCACATGATGTGATCTGAATAAGATTATGGGGGATCAGGCCATTAAAATTTTCCTTCACATCATACAGGTGAATCCCGTGTCCAGTGCTCCGTCTGCTGTTGTAGCAGAAATCCAGTTCCGGTTTTCCAGTGATACACTCCATCTCCATCTGAGGCTCCAGGTCCTGTTTTCCATAGTGAGGCTCCTCATCCTATCCTAGGTGCCAACGTCCATTTTTAGAACTAAAATGTTCCCAAATTCTCCATTTAAGCCTAACCTTAAGCAACAGATTATACAATCATAAGAACCTTTCCAAATGAAGATCCAACTCATGTTGGCTTGTCAAAAGTAACATGGACAGGTAGTGAATATAAAAAAAGAAAGAGTCTGAGAAAGGCTAGTTATTATTGTCAAATATTGATTCTTACAAATCATGCAACACAACACCGTGCAAACAAACGAAACGCAGCACCACAGCAAATAGTCAGCACAACACAAAAGAGGATTAATAAAAAAATACATGTGGTAATTCAATCAACTGACATCTAATAATCTCTAGTGAAGCAAAGATAACCCCACCGTATTAAAGTAATAAAGTTATTGTAATTGTAAGAAGGATACACAAGATGTAGCCTAGTTACACATTTCTGTAAAAACACTCCAAATTACTGCATGTCATCTAGTCATAAAGAAATGCATGAATACAAGTATGTACACCACCAAAATACACCAGAAACACCTAATCTAGTACCATTATTTGACATTTACCCAGAAATCTAAAATACCTGCCCAGTAGTTGAAGTTAAAGAACTAAAACAACAAGAAACTCTTGCCCAAATTTAAGTGTTCCATTTTGTGGGAGCCACCCTCTTTTACCCAATTATATATATAAAAAAACAAAACAGGTACTACATAATTATATACAATGCTGCATCCCCTTGTGTCCCATTGGTGCTGTTTCCCCTTATCCACAAGGGTATCTCAGAAAGATCCCCATACCAAAAACAGAAGATTCCCAGAACTTCATCGGTACCTTTTTATTGTGGTCCCTAAAGAGGCTCCTAGTGTCACCAATATAGTATGGGCTCCTAGTGTAGCTCCTAGTATGGCTCCTAGTGTGGCTCCTAGTGTGATAGTTAGTTTGATTTGTTTTCCAGTTCCTCCTCCAATATTTGAGATTGTCAGTCTGCATCCAGATTTCAGACTGGCCTGACTGGTCCTAGTCATCCCCTTATATACTTTTCTAATCTGTTGGATTACATCATGGAATCCCCCCTTAACCAATCAGTAATGGCTCCTAGTAGGAGCTTAACTATAAACATTAAAATTTATCACTTACATAAAATGTATAACTATACATGTATGGTGACATTACAATTTATAATTACTCAACTTGCTATAACAACATTTAACATGATAATAATTACAACATTAATACCCTTACACAATTTAATGGAAAACCATGACATCAACATCCACATTTCATCAGTTTTATAAATAGATTTCACAGTTTTTAAAAAAAATAACAACACACACAAAGCATCTTACCTTGGGATAACCCAGGATCCCCATACAAAGCACACACTAACGCAAAATCTCTGCATACCTAGGGTCCACAGACTGTCACACTTTGCCAGTGCTATGCTTGCTTAAGATCATAGAACACCTTTACTTATTTTAAAACCTTAAAAAAATGCATTAATTAATTACTTAACAATGATTGATAGTACTTTGTTACAACACTCCCCCACTTCAAAATGTAGCGTCCTGCACATTCAGTGAGACAAACAAACAAAAACAAAAAATTTCTATTGTCCTTCAAAGTCATTTATGTCACTCTCATCACTGTCTTCTGATGAACTCTCTTCACTTATATGAAGTCCTACTGCATCGAGTTGCTCCCTCACCCAGATTTCTCCAGGGGTGTCTCCAGCAGCCATTGCCGTTGATGCATCCTTGGTATAGACCTCCAGTGCAGTGGCGCAATCTATGACCTCTGGTGTCTTCGGGTCACATCCAACCTCTACGAGTTCGAGGCATATGGGGTCACAGCCTGTCTCTTGGAGTATTGGACACACTGGGTCACAGCCTGTGTGTCTGATTTCCGGGTATGCTGGGTCACATCCCCTCTCCTTAGTTTCCACCTTTGCTTCTGATGCCTTTGCAGCTGTCTGCACCAGCTTATGCTGAAGATAGTGAGGAATTGGACATTTTGTACAGTTGATCCTTAAGATTTCCTTCTTCCCGCCTGGCACAACTTCCTGCTCCACTTCCATCACTGGTAGGGTGATCCCATGCTCACAGGTTTCTTTCCCTGGGCACACAGTGATGGGTGTAGTGAAGATCCTGCTATGGGGCTAATTGGAATTTCCACTGGTCTTCTTATTTTAGTACTCTTTGGGAAAGTTATCAGTGGTGTCGGATAGTACTCTCTATTTGATTCAGGTCTCGTGCCATCAAGGTTTAGGGGTGAATAGGTGACAGCTTTCCCAGGAAAAAGATCTTGCTTTGCTGTGGTGACGGCACAAGCAATAATGTTGTCACAGACCTGGGCTGTACTTGGAGAAAGTGGAGCCAAGTCCTCATTCCTTTGCCTGTGTTGGGTAGCTTTGTGCTCATTCTCCTTAGTTGCCCATGAAGGTGATTTTGCCATCCTCTTTTTCCCTGGCAGTGGCGAGCAGGAACTCTGAGACCTTTTCTTGTGGGTCTGGGATTTGGCATTCTCGATACCTGGTGTATGTAAGCGGGATGCTCCAGGTTGCAGAGGCCTTAACAAGCGAAGCTTGTTTTCCTTCATTTTCTCATAAACTTCTTCATGAGCATATCTGATGTGCTTCTCAAGAAGGTTCTCTCTCCGCTTGAAAGATGCCTTTTGGCAGACGGGACATTCATAGCGAGAATCACCATGCTTCTCCCTGTAGTGCCTGGATAGGTTGCTTGCCTTCAGGAACGTATCTCCACAGTCACGACATGGGTGTTCTCTTGGCATCCTTTCGACCTGGGACAACAAAAACAACAAAATAACATTCACTCCAAATACATTCATCAATGGCAGCCTTAGCTAAAGGGGTTTGGATTTTATTTGTGTGTGCTGCTAACTTGCTAGTGGTGGTTAGTAGACCAACACCATTATCTACCATCTGGCTCCTGAGACGTCTCCTACCATAAACTAAAAATAAGAAAGTCTCTCCGGAGGTCTCCGCATTCTCTGTGACCTGGGTGCGAGGTCTCCTACCTCCGGTGGAGGAGGTTCTATGTCTCCTCTAACCCCCTCCATACCTGACCCACCTCTGGGGTTGGCCATACCCCCATATTGGGCCTCCTGATAGTCGTCACCATCAGGTTGAACGTTCCTACGTTCAAGTCCCTCATCTCCCTGAGATGAAAATACCTCTGGGTGCCCTGCACCCCATCCATGGTGGTCCGTAGTCTCAGAGTCAGAATCATCATTTTCAGAACAGCTCCCATTGTTTGTGTTGTTATTGCCTTCTTCCCTCAATCTTTGTGTCCCCAGGTATGGTTTGAGTCTGTTGAAATGCACAATTAATCTTTTGCTGCCAGGCCTCTTCAGCTGGTAAAGTACCTCACCCAATTTTCGTGTGACTTTGTAAGGTCCCTGCCACCTCCGTTGCAGTTTTGGAGAGATTCCAATTTTCTTCCTGGTCACTGCTACCCACACTAGTTCTCCTTCTTGATATGCCTTCCCAGAGGTGTTCCTGTCATACAGACGCTTCTGCCTTTGGGCACCAGTTTTGAGATGATGCCTTGCCATTTCAAAGATATCTTCTAGCCGGTCCCTGAGATGGTATACATATTCTGATGAGTCAAGGGTGACGCCTTCCTGATTTGGGGGCCTACCCATAATCAAGTCAATGGGCAAAGTTGCTTCCCTGCCAAACATCATCTTATAAGGTGAGACTCCAGTGGTTTCCTGCTGGGTTGAACGATAGGCTAACATAAGTGCTGGAATGTACTGATCCCAGTCTCTTTGTGTGTCTGAGACAAACATGCTGAGCATCATTTCCAGGGTTCTGTTGAACCGCTCAACCAGTCCATTTGCCATAGGATGGTACGCACTTGTTCTTGTTTTGTCCATATCCAGGAGGCCCGCAAGTTCAGTAAAGAGTGTTGACTGGAATTGTGTCCCTTGGTCAGTGAGTATTTCATATGGCACTCCAAAACGACATATGAATTCACTGAAAAATTTGCGAGCTACAGTGATAGCTTCCTGATTTGGCATGGGCAGTGCCTCTGTCCACTTGGTGAAATGGTCCACAATGACTAAGACATACTGATTTCCCTTTTTACTTCTTGGCAATGGTCCCATGATGTCTAAACTCACACGCTCAAGTGGACAGCCTGACAGAAACCTTTGCATGGGGGCCCTTCTGGGTTTCTTCATTCCCTTTCTTGATGCACATGTATCACATTTCCTGCACCAGTTCTCCACGTACTGTCTGTATCCACACCAGTAGAACCTTGCCCTTATTCTTTGCAATGTTTTGTGCTGCCCCAAATGTCCTGCAACAACTGAATCATGTGAGTGCCTCAGGACCTCTTCTCTCAGGTTGTGAGGGATGATCAACTTCAACTCTTGTCCATGTCCCATTGGATCCTCCCACAACATATATAGCACTCCCTGTCTGATCTCTATGTGATCCCAAATGCACCAGTAGTGTTTAAGCTCTTGACCTTCCAGTGATATTTCTTCCCATTTTGGTCTTTCTCCCAGTGCTTTCATGGTGATAAACTTTGAGAGGACTGGATCCTGCTGTTGTTTTTCTTGCAGCTCTTCAATACTCCAAGGCAAGACCCAATTTTGCTGTTGATCTTTAAGGTTTCCTGTTTTAATACCTGCCACCTCAATTCTACAAACATTATCCGCACTTCTTCCACACTGTTTACAGGGTACACGGGAGAGCACGTCAGCATTTCTATGTGTATTTCCTGGGCGATGTTGGATTGTGAAATCATAGGTGGAGAGAACTTCAAGCCATCGTGCTGTTTGTCCTTGTGGGTCTTTGAAATTCATCAGCCATCTTAAGGAACCATGATCAGTCCTGATGATAAAATGCTTCCCAAGTAGGTACTGTTTGAAGTACTTTGTAAAGTAGACCACAGCCAAAAGTTCTTTCCTGGTGACACAGTAATTGCGCTCACTCCTTGAAAATGTCTTGCTTCCATAAGCTATCACCTTCTCTGCCCCATCTTGCACTTGGCTAAGAACTGCTCCCATGGCTTTATCTGATGCATCAGTGTCCAGCGTAAACTCATCCCTCTCATTTGGGTAGGTCAGGATTGGGGCTGATGTTAGCCTTACTTTAAGCTCTTCAAATGCTGACTGGCAGTTGTCTGACCAGGAAAATTTAACATTTTTCTCAGTCAACCGGTGTAAGGGTTTTGCTACTTGACTGAAGTTCCTGATGAAGCGTCGGTAGTATGCACAAAGCCCAACAAAACTCCTCACCTCAGTTGTGCTTCTGGGTGTTGGCCAGTCCCTTACAGTTGATACTTTTCCAGGGTCTGTTGCTACCCCATCCTTTGATACTATATGTCCCAGGAATGCTACTTGCTTCTGAAATAGTACACACTTTTTGGCTTTCAAGGTAAGACCTGCGTCCTGTAGTTGCTGGAATACTACCCTTAAGCGCTCAATTCCTTGTGGGAAGTTCTTTGAAAATGATATTATGTCATCGACATACAGCAATACTTCTGTCCACTGCTCTCTTGCAAAGATTTTCTCCATCAGTCTCTGAAAAGTGGCCGTCCCATTGGACAGTCCAAAAGGCATCACTTTGTATTGGTATAGCCCATGTCTCCCCGTGCAGAAAGCTGTTTTTTCTCTGTCTCTTGGTTCCATCTCAATCTGGTGATACCCACTGGCCAGATCCAGGGTGGAAAAGTACCTTGCTCCTGACAGGTGGTCAAGGCTTGACTGGGCTGAGGGGGTAGGATAAGAATCTTTCTTGGAAATGTCATTGAGCTGTCTGTAATCTATGCATGTCCTTAGGGTCCCATCCTTCTTCCTTACCAGGACTATTGGAGCACACCATGGGCTGTTTGATGGTTCTATTAGGTCCTTTTCTATCAGGTCCTCCATTGCCTGATCCAGTTCCTGTCGGAGGTGAATTGGAACTGGCCGGGGCCTTTGTTTGATTGGTTTGGCATCTCCTGTGTCAATCCTGTGGTTAATCAGGTTGGTCCGTCCAATTCTTCCATTTCCATCGGCAAATACATCTTGAAACTCTAGCAGGAGATCTTTCAGTTTCTGTTTTTGTTCTCCATCCAGATCATGAGAGCTTCGGTCAAAGAGGTCCTGGAGATGCTCTAGTAGATTTTCTTGCCTTCCCTGCCCTAATGTTACAACTGCTACTGACCATGTGGCTCCAGTGTTTTGGTTTTGTTCTATGTTGTGTACTGGCTCTGCAACAGCGAGTGTTGTATTCTTTCTCAGTGTAACCTCTTGTGGTCTTGGGTTTAATATTCTCATTATAACATTTCGATTTTTGGAGTCTATTAGTGTTCTAGCCACTAGGATTCCTTCTTTTATCACTAATGATGGTGCTGGCTCTGTTATATAAAGACTGCCTGATGGCCCATTTGGAACCAGTTTTCCCCGAATCAGCTTTTCTTGCTCTGGTGGCACCACTTCATTTTCCATAGTTGTGATCCTACAGCATCTGGAAACTGGCAAGCCTTCCACTGTGAGTGGGATGTTGTCACCATCTAGCTTCATCTCTGATTTAGCAACATTTAGAATGCATTGGTGGTTCCCTAGGAAGTCCATTCCTAAAATCCCTTCAGCCTTGATATCAGCAACTACCACGTCCTGCATCAGTTGTTTACTCCCCAAGGTAATCTTCATTTTGGATCCACCCATTACTTGCAGTTTATTCCCATTGGCCGGCCAAACCTCAAATGGTACTTCGTATAGTTCCTCCATGTTATAATTATTGATAGATTCAAACACAACCCTAGAAATAAGTGTGATAGCTGATCCAGTATCATTTAAAAACTTTATCCTGATCCCACAAACTTCACCTTCAGCCACCATTCCATTCTTCCCAGATGTTGCAGATACTAATACTGGCCGCTTCTCTTCTGGGACTGGCCTTCGGCCGCTCTGGTCAGTCCCTTGTAGTTTGACCGTTTGTCCTTGTTTACCCCCTTTGGCCTGTATGTGAATCCATCACCAATTGTATCTCTTTTACAACCCTTCCGACTGTGCCCCAGTTCTCCACAGTTCCAGCAGCGCATTGGTTCACTCCAGTTTGATCTGCCTCCCTTTAAGGTTCCGATATCTCTTTTCATTTCATCCATGACTTGAGTCAATTTCTCAATGGCAGATTCCAAGTACCCTTCCTTTGACTCCTTGTCTCCAAACTGGGTCTTTTCACCAATCTCAATCTCTCTCACATTCTTTCTCCAACCACCTCCAGGTCTGTGCTTTTCTGCCTGTTTGAATGCCTCCAGCTCCACAGCTATACCAACAGCCTCATCTAGTGTAGATGGTTTTGACTGAAAAACTTTAAATCTCATGTCTGGATCGTCCAATGCATCCAAAAAATGGTCCTTACTCAGGATTTCTAGTAGAGCACCTTTGGCATCTGGATAGGCCTTTGCAGCTAAGTTTCTTATAACCTGTGCTAGTTGTGGCAGTGATTCTTGATTCTGTCGAAATATATTTCTCAGCTGGATCCTAAAAAGGTCTGTCTTGTCACCGGGGTTAAAGCGCTTAGTTAATGCATCAACAAAACAATGATAGTTTCTCTTGTATTCTATCGGTATGGAGAGCAAGATATTACAAGCTTGACCTCTGAGACACACAGCTAAATACTGTTTCTTGTCTTCAGTGTCCCACCCGTTGAGTTCAGCCACTGCATTGAAGTTTGTCAGGTATTCCATCCAGTCACCCTTACCATCAAAAGTGTCAGGCATCACTCTCTGTCGCTTTGTATTCCCCCTAGGCACTACACTGGGGTGACTCCTAGTATACTCCCGGTCTGGACTTCCTCCTGGCTTAAATCTGTAACTTCCAGCCCCTCTTTCCCTTCTGGGCATAAAAATGTCATGTCTAGTTGTCTCTGGGTGCTGGTTTTCCCTCCTGCTATTTATCCATGATGACCTAGAATCCCTCCATCGGTCATCCCAGTCTCGTTGTTCCAAAAGAGTCTCCCTATCTGGCCTATAACCCTGTCTAAATGGGCTATATTCCTGTTCTTCACATCTTTGTCTGGACTGAGGTTCTCTTTCAAATGGTGCCTCATCTCGAATCCTATAAGAGGGTCTTTCCTCAGCAATCCTGTCGGAACCCTTGGTGAACCAAGGAATGCCGTACCCTGTCAGTCCAGCCACTGACTGACTGTGTTCTCCATCCCTCATTGTCTGGGTGATATCCTTTTCCCTCTCTGGCTCAGGAGTTCCAGCTCTTCCACCCACTCCTGTCTCATGACACCTTCCCGTCATCCCAAGTAGGGTCTTGGCTGCGTCTTCGTCTGCCTGCTGGTCTGATTTGACCTCACTGGTAGAAGCCTCATCCCAAACTGTCAGGTCTTGTTCATCTTCCTCTAACAGTCTCCCTACAGGTTCTGCCATATCCAGTCCCTACAATAGTTTCCTGGGCTGTCGATGGCCCCTAAGATCCCACTTCTGACACCAAAAATATTGTAGCGGGCTGGGTATACTTAGTCTGCAAATGAGAATATGTTTAACTTTCAGTAAGTAGTCCTCAATACATGGCTAGTTATTGATTATGACGAACAGAAAACAAAAAAAAGGAAATTGATGTGTCAGGAGAAACGTTCAGGGGTTCGTAAACTAAAATCTGTTGTCATAAGTTTGATGAATTTGTAAATATACTTGGTCTTGGATCATGTCCACATGATGTGATCTGAATAAGATTATGGGGGATCAGGCCATTAAAATTTTCCTTCACATCATACAGGTGAATCCCGTGTCCAGTGCTCCGTCTGCTGTTGTAGCAGAAATCCAGTTCCGGTTTTCCAGTGATACACTCCATCTCCATCTGAGGCTCCAGGTCCTGTTTTCCATAGTGAGGCTCCTCATCCTATCCTAGGTGCCAACGTCCATTTTCAGAACTAAAATGTTCCCAAATTCTCCATTTAAGCCTAACCTTAAGCAACAGATTATACAATCATAAGAACCTTTCCAAATGAAGATCCAACTCATGTTGGCTTGTCAAAAGTAACATAGACAGGTAGTGAATATAAAAAAAAGAAAGAGTCTGAGAAACGCTAGTTATTATTGTCAAATATTGATTCTTACAAATCATGCAACACAACACCGTGCAAACAAACGAAACGCAGCACCACAGCAAATAGTCAGCACAACACAAAAGAGGATTAATAAAAAAAATACATGTGGTAATTCAATCAACTGACATCTAATAATCTCTAGTGAAGCAAAGATAACCCCACCGTATTAAAGTAATAAAGTTATTGTAATTGTAAGAAGGATACACAAGATGTAGCCTAGTTACACATTTCTGTAAAAACACTCCAAATTACTGCATGTCATCTAGTCATAAAGAAATGCATGAATACAAGTATGTACACCACCAATATACACCAGAAACACCTAATCTAGTACCATTATTTGACATTTACCCAGAAATCTAAAATACCTGCCCAGTAGTTGAAGTTAAAGAACTAAAACAACAAGAAACTCTTGCCCAAATTTAACTGTTCCATTTTGTGGGAGCCACCCTCTTTTACCCAATTATATATATAAAAAGACAAAACAGGTACTACATAATTATATACAACGCTGCATCCCCTTGTGTCCCATTGGTGCTGTTTCCCCTTATCCACAAGGGTATCTCAGAAAGATCCCCATACCAAAAACAGAAGATTCCCAGAACCTTTTTATTGTGGTCCCTAAAGAGGCTCCTAGTGTCACCAATATAGTATGGGCTCCTAGTGTAGCTCCTAGTATGGCTCCTAGTGTGGCTCCTAGTGTGATCGTTAGTTTGATTTGTTTTCCAGTTCCTCCTCCAATATTTGAGATTGTCAGTCTGCATCCAGATTTCAGACTGGCCTGACTGGTCCTAGTCACCCCCTTATATACTTTTCTTATCTGTTGGATTACATCATGGAATCCCCCCTTAACCAATCAGTAATGGCTCCTAGTAGGAGCTTAACTATAAACATTAAAATTTATCACTTACATAAAATGTATAATTATACATGTATGGTGACATTACAATTTATAATTACTCAACTTGCTATAACAACATTTAACATGATAATAATTACAACATTAATACCCTTACACAATTTAATGGAAAACCATGACATCAACATCCACATTTCATCAGTTTTATAAATAGATTTCACAGTTTTTAAAAAAATAACAACACACACAAAGCATCTTACCTTGGGATAACCCAGGATCCCCATACAAAGCACACACTAACGCAAAATCTCTGCATACCTAGGGTTCACAGACTGTCACACTTTGCCAGTGCTATGCTTGCTTAAGATCATAGAACACCTTTACTTATTTTAAAACCTTAAAAAAATGCATTAATTAATTACTTAACAATGATTGATAGTACTTTGTTACAGTATTGCAGATAGCCAATTTTTCTCAAATAACTCGTTCACCTACTTTTGGAAGAGCTTTCACATGGTGAAGTTTCAGACCCATAGCTAATTACTCACCTACTGAAAATGAGTAAATGCAAATTATCTCTAAAAGTATTGCAGATGGCCAATTCTTCTCAAATAACTCATTCACCTACTTTTGGGAGAACTTTCACTTGGTGAAGTTTCACACCCATAGCTAATTCCTCACCTACACAAAATGAGTAAATGCGAATTATCGCTAAAAGTATTGCAGATAGCCAATTTTTCTCAAATAACTCATTCACCTACTTTTGGGAGAGCTTTCACTTGGTGAAGTTTCACACCCATAGCTAATTACTCACCTACTCAAAATGAGTAAATGCGAATTATCGCTAAAAGTATTGCAGATAGCCAATTTTTCTCAAATAACTCATTCACCTACTTTTGGGAGAGCTTTCACTTGGTGAAGTTTCAGACCCATAGCTAATTACTGACCTACTCAAAATGAGTAAATGCGAATTATCTCTAAAAGTATTGCAGATAGCCAATTTTTCTCAAATAACTCATTCATCTACTTTTGGGAGAGCTTTCACATGGTGAAGTTTCAGACCCGTAGATAATTACTCACCTACTCAAAATGAGTAAATGCGAATTATCTCTTAAAAGTATTGTACTTAGCCAATTTTTCTCAAATAACTCATTGCAAATTTTGAAAGCTGTAGGTCCATACCTAACTCAGTAATAGCTACTTTAACTTTTTTGATTTAAATAATTTATAACAGCAAAACTATTCAATTTAAAGGAGTTTTGTCAAATATGTTGTTCACCTACTTTTTGATGTAGTGCGGCGGGAGATCATACCACAGCAGTGGTCTTGTTGGTCCTTGGGGTGTGAAATGTAAAAAAAAAATATTTTGAAAATCTTGGGAGGCAGATTTTGTATAGGATTAGATTTGGCCTTTTACCCTGCTTCAAGGTCAAATGGAGTCAACTCATCAAAACTACTTTGTATCTCTACCATTAAGTGGTTTGGAATGTCAACAAGACTTTACAAAAGAATATATAGGCTGTGATTATTTTCATGGTTTCAAATTTGATCTTTGGCCCTTGTTTTGAGGCCAAATGGAGTCAGCTTATCAAAAAGTACTTTATCTCCCTTTTATTGCTCCAAGATGTTTAGAATGTGAAAGCAATTTGGAAGAAATATTGGGCTATGAAATGTTTGATAAGGTCACTTTAATATTTGACCCCTGTTTTAAGGTTAACCAGATTGAATTTATCACACAAGCGTTGTATCTCCCTCATTCTTGATCTAAATGGTTTAGAATATGAAACTAATTTTATGGAGTCTCGGTGATGTCATACTTCACTTGTGAAGTCTCCTTCAAAGTGAAATGACATCAATATACCTAAGAGCACTAACATGAGGGAATTCTCTCTTCATCGCACTGATTTTGTCCGATCTATGGATATGCTGCATAAATCATGGGCCATAAATCTTTTTGCAGGGTCACATTTTCTTTGTAAATTTTACTTTAAAACTGGGTGTACTTACCAAAAATTGGATTCATTTCCTTAATTATTAGTCCCAAAGGCCTGGAATGTGAAACAACCTATTGTAAATCATGGGCTGCAAATCTTTGTACGACTCTTGTTTCAAGGTCAAATTGATTTGACTTACCATAAAAGCCTTTACAGCCTTGTACCTCACTTGAGGGAATTGTGTGTATAATGAGCAGACTTATAGTCTATTATAGCCACTCTATTACCATTACATTTGAACCTTTCCAGTTGTAGTTTTGCATGTACTTGAAAGTTGATACAATGTAAGACAGAAATAAAAAGAACCAATAATTTGATGATAACATTATTTTATTGCGTTAATACTTCCTATCCAATGGACAATTGCTAATCCGGTCGGCGCAGACCGGCCCGCCAAATGCCAGAAAAAGACGTCCTGTGTTTCCACCGGCTGGCCGGTCCGTAGTACTGTGCACTCCCCAGATGGCGCCTCGTACTTCCTTCCTGTCTAGACAACCTGACGTCATAGCATCTTTTTTCGTTTGGCGCGTGTACTGTGCAGACGTGTTTTCAACAATCTCCAGATATTTTAAGGAAAAATGTGCATTATGACGGATTTTCAACCTTATTTTCAAATATTTTAGTTTAGAAGTGTTCTCTACATGTCAAGCACGGATATACATTATTAAATCTGCTGGAAACGCTCCCTAGTTGACTCAATTTAGTGTTGATGATAGGGCAGTAATCGACGAGAAATATGAAGGCAGCCATTTTCTAGTTTCCTCCCATTCAACAATTGTGTTGTTAGGGGCAGATTGAGAATATTAAAATATAATGGATATACTACTTTCAAGGTATTTTTATCCGTGTCTTTTGTTTGAATGTACCTGCTGTAACCTTCCAGCTACAATCACCATAGAAACGTCTTTTCTAGTACTACGTACAAATAGAAATCACGGGAAACTTCAGTCTACGTAGTTTTGAACACTGTAAATAGAAGGAATTCCCCAAGCAAGAGATGCATTCTTCAGAGTTCTTCAGAGCACACTGGTACTGACTTCTCTGCTGTATAGCATCAGTCACACCAGCCTAGCTCGAGTATTAGTGTTTTTCATCAGAAGCAAGAGATGAATTCTTCAGATTTCTTCAGAGCCCACTGGTCCAGACATCTTTGCTGTAAAGCATTAGTCGACCGGCAAGCTCCAGTTTAACCGACCTCTCAATAGAAGGTGATATCAGTCCCTCCCTTGCAGACCCGGCTTTGTTGTCGGTAGTGGGGGTTGTGGATGGCCAGTTCACTGGTTTTATCACGAAAGGAAGAAGGAATTTCATCTACACAGCCCAAAGAACGCGACCTCTAACGTCATATCCAGTCAGCCAATCGCGTGTCCTTCCGACCAAATCACGAAGCTGGTCACGTGATTCACGACCAGGTCACGAAGATTCACCGAACAAGGTCACGTGATTCACCGAACAAGAAGGTCGGAAGTGCATTCTTTGCGCTCACGTCTACTGTGACTCCAGTTTTAGTTCCTGTAATTCACCTCCAGCGCACTGGTACAGACTTCTCTGCTACAGGCATCAATCGACCAGTCGGTTCACAGGTACTGTGATATAAGGAAGAACGCGTCCAATGAGGGCATCTTCCCGAAGCTGGTCACGTGATTCACCGACAGGTCACGAAGCTGATCGTCACCACCAGGAAGGTCGGAAGTGCGTTCTTCAGAACTCACGTCTACTGTGATTCCAGTCCCTGCCTTGCAGACCCGGCTTCATTGTCGGTAGTGGGGTTTGTGGATGAGCAGAATACTGCGCATTTGCATGTTTAAGTATCACAAAAGAACGCCACAACTGATGAGCTCCAATCAGCCAATCGCGTGTCTTTCCGACCAGCAAGCTGGTCACGTGACACACCAAACACCAAGTGTTTCTAAAAATAGTTCACAAGGGCTTTCCCAGCAACTGTCAAATCTACAAATTAGACGTGCAATTAAAGAAGTACTTTAAATTAATGGAGGAAACCTACAGCCAGCTGATTTCAACACAAGATAGTTGCAAGTACATTTACTTCAACAACTGGTTACAGAATGTACCGACCCACTACTGGCTAAACATCCTTGTACAGTTACTGCAACAACTGGTTACAGTGCACCGACTGACTACACAGCCTTATACAGTAGCTTTAACAACTGGTTACAGTGTACTGGCAGGGTACCGGCTACACAGCCCTGTACACTTGCTTCCACAACTGGTGTCAGAGGGTACTGACAGGTACCGACTACACAGCCCTATACACTTGCCTCAATAACTGGTTACAGAGTGTACCGGCTGGTACTGACTACACAGCCTTGTACACTTGCCTCAACAACTGGTTACAGGTTACAGAGTGTGCCGGCTGGTACTGGTTACACAGCCTTGTACACTTGCTTCAACAACTGGTTACAGAGTGTACCGGCTGGTACTGGCTACACAGCCTAGTACACTTGCTTCAACCTACGGGTTACAAGTCTACTAACAGGGTGCTGGCTACACAGGCCTTACTGAAAAGTGCTTCACCCCAACTGGTTACATATATTTAAAAAAAAAAAAAAGCTGGCTAAATATAGACCAGTAGCTGTCAAAATTGATTGGTGACCCCAGCCTGCCAGTTTTTTGCCAGTTACAGAGAAGTGCTGGTTACAGTAAAGTACTGGGTATGGAGAATTCTTAGTCCGGTCAGTGGTCTTGACATGACGGTGTCACAAGCTACTGCCAGGCAACCTTCTCTTATCACATCTCTCAACAACCTGTTATCAGTGCTGGACTTGGCTGGAGAGATAATAATAAATTTTGTCATCATGTCCGGCCCGGGGTCAGACATCTCACAAATGACAATTGCTCTGTAAATGCTGCACCTCGCAGGCTGCTGGCCCGGGGCGAAGAGTCTATTAATGTGAAAAGTTGTGTCAGCCCCACCGGACCACAATAAGAACAGAGAGACTGTTAACCTGGATCATTGTCACCAGACCGGACCAGTGTCCGGAGGGACAGAAAATGTTTGTCAGAATATCAAATGTCCCAAATGTGGCCCACAATCTGCCTGTAGGGTCCAGACTAAGCCCTTTTTGGGAACTTAGGAAGCCTTGGGGGGCTGGACCCTAGGTAGTACAAATGTTGAAGGAGGGATGCCTACTTCCATATACCTATACAAGGACAATCCAGGAAATGCCTGAGATTTCACATCCAAGGTCGGGCATACCAGTTCAAGGCCCTGCCATTCGGTTTGTCCACAGCACCTTTGGAGTTCACCGTGATACCAAAGGAGGTGAAATTGATGGCCATACACAAGGATTTAAGAAGTCACCAGTACCTAGACGACTGGTTGGTGAGAGCCAGATCCCACCAGGCTTGTCTCCAACATACACAAGAACTAGTAAATAATGTGTCAGCTACTGGGTTGGCTGATGAACTTAGAGAAATCAGAGCTGGAGCCTAAACAAGACTTCGATCTTGTAGGCTACCAGTTCGAATACAGGTCTGATCGGTTCCGACCGACTCTGGACCGGTGACAGAACCTTCAAGAGACTGTAAAACTGCTATCCCTACCGGCTTGCCCGGTCCGGGAATTCATGTCCTTGATAGGTTACTAACAGCTACAGAAAAGCAAGTTAATCTAGGCCGGCTTCATATGAGACTCATACAGTGGCATCTCAAAAACAACTGGAGGGTACCAGAATCACTGGAAAAGGTGATCCAAGTCCCCAGGTCCCTGCACCCCCATTTATAATGGTGGCTGAAGGAAGACAATGTACTTACAGGCCAACCATTACACCCAATAAACATGCTCTGCAAATATTTACAGACGCATCAATAGAAGGGTGGGACGCTCACTTAAACGAGCACACTGCAGGAGGAACCGGGTCCCTTCCGGGAAACAAGCTGCATATAAACTATCTAGAACTTAAAGCAGTCTTTCTGGCTTTAAAAGAGTTACAAGACCTTTGCTCAAACAAGATAGTACTTGTAGCAACCGACAACAGCACAGTAGTGTCATACATAAACAAGGAAGGAGGCATGAGGTCGGGCCCACTCGTGCCCCGCTATGGGGACTCTTGACCTGGTGTACCAGGAAACAAGTGACTAAGCCTGACACATTCCAGGCCGGCTGAACGTGGTAGCTGACAAGCTATCCAGGCTAGGCCAGACCATCCAAACAGAGTGGTTTCTCCTTCCAGAGGTCTTCTACTCAATATGCAGCAGGTGGCACCAGTCCAAAATAGACTTAATTGCCATGAGGTTCAACAACAAGTTGCCTCTGTTTGTGTCACCGGTACCGGATCCCCTGGCCACAGCAGTGGATGCTCTCAGTCGGCCATGGTAGGATCTGGAAGCATACACCTTCCCACCTTCAGCCATATTGGGCAAAGTGGTGGAGGAGTTGCAGGACTCCCCATGCAAGAGAATCATTCTGATTGCTCTGGGGTGGCCCAACATGCCTTGGATTTGGGATCTAGTGACCATGTCCAGCCAAATCCCACTGAGCCTGCCCAGTCTGCCCAACCTGTTGATAGCCATTCAATCAGATCCCTCACAGAAATCTGACAAATCTTAATCTTCATGCATGGCTCCTAGAGTCTCAGCAATCGAGGAGCCGGACTTGACTGAGGCAGTGGCAGCAAGAATTGAAGCTCCTCAAAGGGGATCAATCAGATCAGTCTATGAGGCAAGTGGGCCTTTTTTACAAGTGATGTATCACTCCTCAGGTGGACTTTGGGGCCCCCCCCTGTAAAGTCAGTTGCTGACTTCCTTATGTACCTGTTTCAGGACAGGAAGTTGCACCCCAGCACCATTGAGGGTTACAGGTCAGCCATTGCTGATAGACTGGGAAATTCGCCCATCAATATCAGTAAGGGTGAAAATCTCACTCGTCTCCTGGATAGTTTCCACTGAGACAGACCCAAAGGCCGGAAGGGAATTCCCTCCTGGAACCTCTCCCTGGTTTTCCACCAGCTGACAAGGGTCATTTTGAACCAATTAAAGAGGCCTCCTTGAAGCATTTGACCTTCAAGACAGTTTTCCTCTTGGCCCTGGGGTCGGGCAAGTGTAGAAGTGAGATACATGCTTGGCAAAACAGAAATATTAGACACCAATCCGACTGGTCAAGGTGTCCCTTTACCAGTCACCCAGCTTTCTCCAAGAATCAGCTGGCCAAAGAGGGTCCAGACAGGGTGGCCCCAGGGGTATAACAGCCCTGGCCCCCAACTCTGGATAGATCCCTCAAGTCTGACAGGTCCCTCTGTCCAGTCAGAGCATTGCGCTACTATTTGGGCAGGACCTCTGGCAGAATAAGGAGGTGGTTTTTGTCTCCTTTAAGAAAAGTTTTGACAAAGACATCTCACCTGCCACTATCTCCTCTTGGATCAAGCAGACTGTGATCCTGGGTTATGAGCTCTCTGACCAGGAGGCCCACACTTTACATCAGGTTAAAGCCCATGATATCAGGGCTTTTGATACTTTTAAGGTCTTCCAGTCGGAAGTTTTCCTTGGATACAGTCTTGTCAGCCTGCCTCTGAAGTCACATAATACCTTCACATGGTTCTATTTGAAGGGCTCGGTAGTGGCTGCTCAGCAGATCCACAAGTGGCCCTTAGGTTGAGGAGATTTGTATATATGTATAAACGGTTTCTTCATGTACATAAGAATTAAGTGTGGCGTGCTTCCTTTGGGAGGTTTATTTGCACTCTGGGACTGAACTCATCCCTCTCTTCCCCTACCTCAGAGCAGGTCTGCAAAAGGGGGGTGGAGGCAACAGCGGTATAGCCCCGGTTAACCGGCTGCTGGCAACCGACCATGGCCTTACAGGGTTTCCTAACCTTAAGGTCAACCCAGGCCTGGGCCTATAGGTCTCCTGACGAAGTCAGCCTAGACCGTAGGTTAAAATTTGCTATTACTTGAGTTCACATAAGTCCCTAGTAACTTACCCGCCAGCCAAGCGGTAGTTATTCAGCAATTGTCCATTGGATAGGAAGTATTAACGCAATAAAATTGCAAATTTAATAAGTAAATTAAATTTTTATAAGTTAATACCCTATCCAATGGACACGCAAGACCCTCCCACCGACCCCGCTGTCAGCTTACTAGGGGTCTAATAGGTTTAGACAACGAAAAAGATGCTATGACGTCAGGTTGTCTAGACAGGAAGGAAGTACGAGGCGCCATCTGGGGAGTGCACAGTACTACGGACCGGCCAGCCGGTGGAAACACAGGACGTCTTTTTCTGGCATTTGGCGGGCCGGTCTGCGCCGACCGGATTAGCAATTGTCCATTGGATAGGGTATTAACTTATAAAAATTTAATTTACTTATTAAATTTGCAATTTTATTCACTATCACCTTCTTGATTGAATAAGTGAGGTTCAGTTTTCCATTTAATTAATTTTCAGTTTATTAGTTTGTCTTTAAAATCAAGAGTTTACATATCGGGGTAGACAAGAAGACAATAATATCCCAGATTAAAGTCAAGGATATATTGGTTTATCTAGATGGAACCTAGAGATGGCCCATCTGGGAATATATTGGTATGGAGTCATCAGTGTTTTGTATTTATGTTTCTGTGAGATTCTGTGACAAGCACGGTGCTGTAAAATATGTTATTACAAGCAAATGTTATAACAGGATTTATCACTTTAATTAAAACAAATCTTTTGTGTACTCACTTTAAGATGAGTTATCATATTTAGAAAAGTCTTGTCATAAGAAATGCTGGATGAGCAGTGTTTGCAAACAGATTTCAAGGAACCAGTTTCCTTGTTTGCAGAATTCACCTGTTACGGTCCAGGGGGCAAGTGCAGTAGCAGTTACTGTTGCTTTCATATTGTAACAGGAAAATAAAGTTTCACTAAAATTTACTTAACAACTAAAATAATACAGTCAACTGAGATACTCAAAATAGTTCATACAATAATACAGTAATGAAACCAATCCGACCTGACCAGTCCAATCTGCCTAAATAACAGTTAAATCAAGTTGCTCCACTCTGTCCAGCAATCTGTCCAGCATAAAACGTCTGTATTCAACTGTTTAGTATTTCTTCCCACTCTGATGTTTGTTCAAAGATATGAACAATATCCAGTATACTGCAGTCCACTCTCCAAGATATGAACAATATCCAATATACTGCAATCCACTCTGGTAGACCAAAATCAAGTTCACTCCAATAAGAGTTCATCACAGAATGTATGCAACAGGCAGTTTATATCCACTTGACACACAGATAAATTAATCCACAATATAATAGCTTAGACTACTGTCCATATAGCACATCAGTTCAACACTAACTGTGGTCAGGGTTTCTAGCCTTTATATACAGTTGGCAATTATACAAGGTTCTAGAAAGAATTGCAAACATCAGTACATATCCAGGAAAAAAATACATAGAAAGCTCTAGAAACATCTCCCAACTAATTATATTGTCACAACTACAGAGTACAAGAAAAATCAGTACTAGCTAGGCCACTTCTGCAGTATACAGAGAAAATCAATAATTCAGTGCCCTTATATGGTAAAAGAACTCTTAACCCTCAATGAACAATGCACTGACACAGTACCCTTTTATATAACACCTCAAAGTGATATTTTTGCTTGAAAATAATATCTTAGGTAAGATTCTCTCCTGATGCCAGTTCAGCCTAGCTGACCCTTTTTACCCCACAGCCCTTAAGGGCTGTCGGGGTATTGTTTTCGCCCATGGTGTCCGGATTCGCGGGCGGGCGTGCGGCGGCAAAAAGTTTGTCCGGGCTGTATCTCAGAAACCGTAAGGTGTAGGAAGTTGATACTTGGTAGGGACATTGGTTAGGGGGTGCAGGTGTGCGACGTCATGGTCTGACCTTGATTTGACCTTCCCATAGTGACCTTGAGTTTGAAAATGTTGTCCGGCCTATATCTCGGAAACCGTAAAATGTAGGAAGGTGATACTTACTAGGGACATTGGTTGGGGGTGTAGGTGTGCAACATCATGGTGTGACCTTGATTTGACCTTTGACCTAGCTGTAGTGACCTTGACCTATAAAATCTTGTCCGGGCTATATCTCGGAAACTGTAAGGTGTAGGAAGTTGATACTTGGTAGGGACATTGGTTAGGGGGTGTAGGTGTGCAATGTCATGGTCTGACCTTGATTTGACCTTTGACCTTGCTGTAGTGACCTTGACCTATAAAATCTTGTCCGGGCTATATCTCGGAAACCGTGAGGTGTAGGAAGTTGATACTTACTAGGGACATTGGTTAGGGGGTGTAGGTGTGCAACGTCATGGTTTGACCTTGATTTGACCTTTGACCTTGCTGTAGTGACCTTGACCTATAAAATCATGTACGGGCTATATCTCAGAAACCGTAAGGTGTATGAAGTTGATGTGTGGTAGGGACATTGGTTAGGGGGTGTAGGTGTTCAAAGTCATGGTGTGACCTTGATGTGACCTTTGACCTTGCCGTAGTGACCTTGACCTATAAAATCTTGTCCGGGCTATATCTCGGAAAGCATAAGGTGTACCACTTCTGCATGCTTGGTAATATTCAAAGCGTCCAAAGCATAATTCGGCCATGCCAGATGTAGATAAAGAGTGCCGTAATGTTTAGTTTACTGTTTCATGCTGTCATCTTGTTATTGAATTGTCTTGTTTTAATACTTCATCTTTACATGCATTATCTTTCTCTTAGACATTATTTTCTCTATTTAAACATTGTTTGGACCTTTATATAACTGACAGTGCTCTGAAAGTATCCTGAACTTGTACTGATACAGTACTTCTATATCTCATGGTGTTAAAAATATTTCCCTAAGCTGTGGGGTACGGGCATCTCTGATGCTATTTTTAACCCCTTTATATTACCATCTTAGAGGATCGGTTATTTATGAGCCATGGTTGTCAGAAGGTGTTATTTGTTTCAATAGAATTTTTTCACACCGGGTACTGCTGTCATGTTTGGTGAAATATTGACACATTAACAGTTAATTGCATTAATTATTTTAATCAACCATTCAGTTCATTGATTAATCCAGAGAAAACTATGTTTTATGTATAGGTACACTGCCGCTGCCACAGTGTTTAGAGATTTTTTCCTGTTACACCTCTAAATCAAAAGCTATTATAGGTAGAGTTCTAAAATTTACAGGATAAGTTATCATTACGATAAGCTCATTTTGAAAAATAAGATGGCTGCCACAAATGTGTCTTTGATGGTCATCAAGGAGTTTTACACATTCTGAGGCTTTTTCTGGTCTGTACAAAGTTGAAATCTTTAAGATTGATATTTTTAATAGATATACATGTATGTGTCTTTTATAGCCTACAGACAACTGACCTTGAAGTTTGCCCTTCATGGTCAGCCCTTGAGCCCTAAAATGCCCCACAGGCTATTCTTTTTTTTTTTTGCATCTGAGTAAATGACTTGTAACTTCAACATTTGAATTTAGAGTTTTTGGGAGGTACTTTAACAATTTTGGCTTAGTTTATTATGTTCTCAATATTTTTTCTGCTTTTGCAGATGTAGGTCCACAGCTAAGGGAGTAATAGTACTTGTACTGTAGCTACTTTGTGTAAATTGTTTATAACTCAAAAATGACAACATTTACAGCATTTCACTAAAATATGTTGTTCAGTATTTTCTCTGTACCTGTAAGATGGTAGCTGTTTTTGATGTGTACCTCAATAGCTAAATCAGTAATGGCTAATTTCTCTGTTTAAAAGTGAGGAAAATGAGTAATTGGCTTTTTCTTTGTAGCCATTATAGTTACAATGTTTTGGTTAAATATGTTGTTCAGCTACTTTTTGATGTTCTGTGTCATGGCAAATTTTCAGAGCTGTAGCTCCATAGCTAACCGTCCAATAGCTACTTTGATAGTTCATCTTTGAGTAAATCACTTGTAACTACAAAACTTTTGAATTTAGAGCATTTTTGTGAAATATGTTAACTACTGCTGTGTCCTGGCAAATTTTCAGAGCTGTAGTTCCATGGGTAACTGAGTAATAGCAACTTTGCTAATTTGATAATGAGTCAATCACTTTATCAAATATGTTGTTCAGCTACTTTTTGGTGTTCTGGGTCATGGCAAATTTACAGAGCTGTAGCTACAATGCTGAGTAAAGTCCCTCGTAACTTTAAAAGTATTCTATCTAGAGGTTTTATGTCAGCTGACTTGTCAGTCAGCTGACATTATGTTGTCACTCTGCGGCGTGTACGTCCGCGTCCGCGTATGCGTGAACAACTTCTCCTCCAAAACTGCAAGGCCCAGAGACATGCTGTTTTTTTTTAGAAGATACCTTAACTATCGAGGATAAAAAATTGTTCAAGGCATGCAAATCTGTCTGTTCGTCTGTTTGCTAGAGCCATAAGTGAGATACCCCCGCCAAAAGTCTGAAAATTTCCACACTTTATCACAATTATCTCATTGAATATTGCAGGGATTTCTCTCATGTCTTGCTAGTGTTGTTAACGGTTTGCCGGTATGCGGAATATCGTTTCGTTTTAGTAGAAAAAACGAAATCCGCAAAGAATATATGGGAACCGGTTATTGTAAAAGTTATTATTTTAGGCTTTCTAATGGCTGATACTTCATAGAAATGACAAAAAATATACATATTTTGTAAAACATGTCCCAATTTTACTTTATTTTGAGCAAAAATCATTTTTACGTACTTAATAATATCTCGCAAAAGCCACTTCCATTTGCAAGTTATCGCTCATGTACGCCTGCAAATAATTTTCAAAGCAGAGAACAAGCATACGAAATACCGGATTTCGTTTCGTTTCAAAGCCCCGGTAACCGGTTTGGACTTCTGTAAACGATGCCACCACTATGTCTTGCATATATTTGCCAGGTCAATTTTTCTGCATGCTTAAATTTGACCTTTGACCTTTACGAAGGTCACATGACCAAAAACAATTTTTTTAAGTACACCCCCCCGTCATCGCAGTTCAGCAAAACTACTTGCTACACAGCCTTATAATTTGGCACACCTTTTCATACCATCGAAAACTCGAGCTGATTAGATTTTGGGAACAATCCCTTGAAAAATGTCTCATTTATGGGTGATTTTCTCGCACCTTCCAATCTGAGAGCCTTAAATTTAGGTCAACCCCCCTATTATCTTCTTAAGTATTGCATTTAGAGCCATAAAATGTATTGGGAGGTAATAGGAAACCATATGTGGAGAGTCTAAATAGCCAGTCAGTTTTGCCCCACGGCCCCCCCTTATGGGTCGAACTGGGGTCATAAAATAGCTGATTTCGGGTTTTTGCCTTATATCTCCTTTATTGTTGCTTTTATAGCTTCAGAATGTATTAAGAGGTATTGGGAAAGCATATGTGGAGAGTCTAAATAGCCGGTCAGTTTTACCCCCCGACCCCCCCTTATGGGTCAAACTGGGGTCATAAAATAGCTGCTTTTGAGTTTTTGCCTTATATCTCCTTTATTGTTGCTTTTATAGCTTCGGAATGTATTAATAGGTATTGGGAAAGCATATGTGGAGAGTCTAAATGGCCGGTCAGTTTTACCCCCCGACCCCCCTTATGGGCCAAACTGGGGTCATAAATAGCTGCTTTGGAGTTTTTGCCTTATATCTTCTTTATTGTTGCTTTTATAGCTTTGGAATGTATTAAGAGGTATTGGGAAAGCATATGTGGAGAATCTAAATAAACGGTCAGTTTTATCCCCCGACCGCCCCTTATGGGTCAAACTGGGGTCATAAAATAGTTGCTTTGGAGTTTTGCCTTATATCTCCTTTATTGTTGCTTTTATACCTTCAGAATGTATTAAGAGGTATTGGGAAAGCATGTGTGGATAGTCTAAATAGCCGGTCAGTTTTACCCCCGGCCCCTCCTTATGGGTCAAACTGGGGTCATAAAATAGCTGATTTTGAGTTTTTGCCTTATATCTCCTTTATTGTTGCTTTTATAGCTTCGGAATGTATTAAGAGGTATTGGGAAAGCATATGTGGAGAGTCTAAATGGCCGGTCAGTTTTACCCCCTAATCCCCCCCCCCCTTATGGGCTAAACTGGGGTCATAAATAGCTGCTTTGGAGTTTTTGCCTTATATCTCCTTTATCATTGCTTTTATAGCTTCAGAATGTATTAAGAGGTATTGGGAAAGCATATGTGGAGAATCTAAATAGCCGGTCACTTTTATCCCCTGCCCCCCCCCCCCCCCCTTATGGGTCAAACTGGGGTAAAAAATAGCTGTTGTGGAGTTTTTACCCAATATCTCCTTCATTGTTGCTTTTATAGCTTCAGAATGTATTAAGAGGTATTGGGAAACCATATTTGGACAGTCTAAATAGCCGGTTAGTTTTACCTCCTGACCCCCATGTATGGGTCAAACTGGGGTCATGAAATAGCTTTTGCCTTTATTGTTGCTTTTATGCTTTCACAATGTATTAAAACCTATTGCAAAACCCTCTGGACAATCTAAATAGCAATACATACTTGCACACATGATTATATATGAAGTTATCAATACTCGTGACTGAAATGCTTTGTAGCATTTACACAAAATATACTAAAGTTACATCAAATGTTGTACATCCAATGTACAACACTTTCTCCAGCTTGTCTATGTCTACAACGCTTGTTTATGTTAATTAAAGAAGACCTTTGTAGGATTTTCCCTATCATGATATCACTAAGGGGGTTGGTTTATGTAACAGTACGGTGCAGCTTTGTGCATTCTTAGCTTTACGGCATGCTTATTAAGACCTCAAGGCATTTTAAACTCTCAGGGACGCTTTGCTTTTGTTAGCAAAAGCATTCATCTAGTTTTTTTTTTGTGAATTTTTAAAAATAATTTTTAATGCATTAAAATTAATGAAATCATGCACTAAATCACTTATAACTTGAAAAGTATTGCATTTAGAGTATTTTGTTAAAATAGGTTATTCAGCTACTTTTTGCTCAGCTATAACATAGTATAATTGCAGACCTGTAGCTCAGTACAAAGCTGAGCAAAAGTTAATTGGATATTATCACTGTTGATTAAATCACTTGTAACTTGAAAACTATTGCATTTACAGTATTTTGTTGAAATATGTTTTCCACCTACTTTTTACACCTTAACAGCTAACTTTGTACTTTACTTCTGAATACCATTTGCAAGGCACAACCTTTGCGACCTTCTTTCACTTCTACTCTGAAACTCAAAACACACAGTCAGCTGACACAGAGCCCGTTCACGGGCACTGATTGCTTGTTTTATCAAGTATGTTGTTCGGCTACTTTTTATCCCACAGCCCTTAAGGGCTGTCGGGGTATTGTTTTCACCCATGGTGTCCGGATGGGCGGGCGGCGGGAAAAAGTTTGTCCGGGCTATATCTCAGAAACCGTAAGGTGTAGGAAGTCGATACTTGGTAGGGACATTGGTTAAGGGGTGTAGGTGTGGAACATCATGGTGTGACCTTGATTTGACCTTTGACCTTGCCGTAGTGACCTTGACCTCTAAAATCTTGTCCGGGCTATATCTCGGAAACCGTAAGGTGTAGGAAGTTGATACTTGGTAGGGATATTGGCTAGGGGGTGTAGGTGTGCAACATCATGGTCATGACCTTGATTTGACCTTTGACCTTGCCGTAGTGACCTTGACCTATAAAATCTGGGCTATATCTCGGAAACTGTAAGGTGTAGGAAGTTGATACTTGGTAGGAACATTGGTTAGGAGTTGTAGGTGTGCAACATCATGGTCTGACCTTGATTTGACCTTTGACCTTGCTGTAGTGACCTTGACCTATAAAATCTTGTCCGGGCTATATCTTGGAAACTGTAAGGCGTAGGAAGTTGATACTTGGTAGGGACATTGGTTAGGGGGTGTAGGTGTGCAACGTCATGGCGTGACCTTGATTTGACCTTTGACCTTGCCGTAGTGACCTTGACCTATAAAATCTTGTCCGGGCTATTTCTCGGAAACTGTAAGGTGTAGGAAGCTGATACTGGTGAGGACATTGGTTGGGGGTAGTAGGTGTGCAACGTCATGGTGTGACCTTGATTTGACCTTTGTACTTGCCGTAGTGAACTTGACCTATAATACCTGGTCTGGGCTATATCTTGGAAACTGTAAGAGGTGTAGGAAGGTGATACTTGTTAGGGACATTGGTTAGGGGGTGTAGGTGTGCTATGTCATGTGACCTTGATTTGACCTTTGACCTTGCTGTAGCGACCTTGACCTATAAAATCTTGTCCAGATTATCTCAAGAGACTGTAAGGTGTAGGAAGTTTATACTTGGTAGGGACATTGGTTGAGGGTTTTAGGTGTGCCACGTCATGGTGTAACACTGATTGACCTTTGACCTTACTGTATTGACCTTTAAAATCTTGTTGCACCTTTGGGTCGGTCTGTTGATGCAGATTAAGCACTGTTAAAGTCATATTAGAATTCATTAAGAATTTCCTTTTGCAAGTTCCCATTGTAACAGATGGAATTTCATCAAGTGAGCCACAGGCTTTTCTTCAACACCACACATAAGCATTCATTGAATGTATTGCCACTTCTGTATGCATGGGTAATATTCAAAACATCCAAACCATAATTCGGCCATTTTTGGTTTACTGGTAAATGCTGTCATTTTGTTATTGAATTAGCTTGTTTTAATACTTCATCTTTATATACATTTCTTTTCTTTAGATATTTAAGCATCATTGATATATTTTACAAATGAAACAGAGTCTTGTAAGACTACTGCACAATTTTGGCAAAAGGTTCATGGGGTGGACATTACACATGATAATGTGTGTCCTTCTATGCTATCCTGTTTCTATTCATATGTCGCAGCTACTATCAACAGGGCGTCCTATTTCTAGTTGGTCTTACTATTGGCCAAACGAGGATGGCCAAGCTTAAAAGTGCCTATATCTAGCTTATTATTGCTTCCAGAGGTTTGGGATGTAAAACTCACTTTAAACAGCACAGTTTTGCTCCCCGGTGGGAGATCATACCACTGCAGTGGTCTTGTTTTTAATGCATTAAAATTCGTGAAATCATGCACTAAATTACCTAAAACTTGAAAAGAGCATTTAGAGCATTTTGTTAAAATATGTTATTCAGTAAGTTGGGTGTCTATTCCAATAGCTAAGTGAGTAATAGCTACTTTTTGATTTTTCAGTACCTTTCATACTGAATAAAATCACTTGTAACTCAAAAACTATTGCATTTACAGAATTTTGTATAAATATGTTATTCAGCTACTTTTGGGTCAGCTATAACACAGTAAAATTGCAGACCTGTAGCTTATTGCATAGCCAAGTAATAGCTACTTTGAGGTTATAACTGTTGAGTAAATTGCTTATATCTTCAAAACTGTTGCATTTAGAGTATTTTGTTTTATATGTTGTTCACCTACTTTTGCGTCAGCTATAACAGTGAAATTTGCAGACCTGTATGTCATGGCAATGCTGAGTAATAGCTACTTTCAGGTTCTCACTGTTGAGTAAATAAGTTGTAACTTAAAAACTATTGCATTTAGAGTATTCTGTTTAAATATGTTGTTCACCTACTTTTGGGTCAGCTATAAGGTACTGAAATTGCAGACCTGTATGTCAGGGCATAGCTGAGTAATAGCTACTTTCAGGTTCTCACTGTTGAGTAAATCAGTTGTAATTTGAAAATTATTGTTTTACAGTATTTTCTTTAAATATGTTATCCAGCTACTTTTGGGTGAGCTATAACATAGTAAAGTTGCAGACCAGTAGCTCATGGCATAGCTGAGCAATAGCTACTTTGAGGTTCTCAATGCTGAGTAAATTGTTTATAACTTGAAAACTATTGCATTTAGAGAATTTTGTTTAAATATGTTATTCATCTACTTTTCCGTTAGCTATAACATTGTAAAATTGGTGACGTATAGCTCATGGCATAGCTGTGTAATAACTATTCTCAGGTTCTCACTGTTGAGTAAATCAGGTGTAACTGGAAAACTATTGCATTTAGAGTATTTTCTTTAAAGACGTTGTTCACCTACTTTTGAGTCAGCTATAACATAGTGAATTTCCAGACCGGTATGTCATGGCACAGCTGAGTAATAGCTACTTTCAGGTTCTCTCTGTTGAGTAAATCAATTGTAACTTGAAAACTGTTGCATTTAGAGTATTTTGTTTAAATATGTTGTTCACCTACTTATGGGTCAGCTATAACATAGTGAAATTGCAGACCTGTATGTCATGGTACGGCTCAGTAATAGCTACTTTCAGGTTCTCACGGTTGAGTAAATCATTTGTAACTTAAAAACTATTGCATTTACAGTATTTTATTAAACTATGTCATTCACCTACTTTTGGGTCAGCTATAACATAGTAAAGTTGCAGACCAGTAGCTCACTGCATAGCTGAGTAATAGCTACTTTGAGGTTTTCTCTGTTGAGTAAATCAGTTGTTACTTGAAAACCATTGCATTCAGAGAATTTTGTTTAAATATGTTATTCATCTACTTTTGAATTAGCTATCACATTGTAAAATTGTTGTGTAGCTCATGACATAGCTATGTAATAGCTATTCTCAGGTTCTCACTGTTGGATAAATCAGTTGTAACTTGAAAACTATTGCATTTAAAGTATTTTCTATAAATATGTTGTTCATCTACTTTTGAGTCAGCTATAACATAGTTAAATTGCAGACATGTATGTCATGGCATAGCCGAGCAAGAGCTACTTTCAGGTTCTCACTGTTGAGTAAATCAGATGTAACTGCAAAACTATTGCATTTAGAATATTCTGTTTAAATATGTTGTTCACATTCTTATGGGTCAGCTATAACATAATGAAATTATAGACCTGTAGCTCATGGCATAGCTGAGCAATTGCTACTTTTAGATTTTCACTGTTCAGTTAATCGGTTGTAACTTGAAAACTATTGCATTTACAGTATTTTGTTTAAATAAGTTATTAACCTACTTTTGGGTCAGCTATAAAACAGTAAAATTGTGGACCTGTAGGTCCTTGCATAGCTGAGTAATAGCTACTTTCAGATTCTCACTGTTGAGTAAATCAGTTGTAACTTGAAAACTATTTCATTTACAGCATTTCTTTAAATATGTTATTTAACCACTTAAAATTGCAGCCCTTTAACTGATTGCATGGCTGAGCAAAAGTTACTTTGATATTCTCACTGTTGAGTAAATCAGTAACTGTTGTAACTCCAAAACTATTGCATTTGCAGTATTTTGTTTAAATATGTTTTTACCCTACTTTTTTCATCTTAACAGTTACCTTGTTACCTTCCTTCTGAATACTATTTCCAGGGCACAACTTTTGTGTCCTTTTCTTCTGTCACTCTGAAACTCAAAACACACAGTCAGCTGACACAGAGCCTGTTCACGGGCACTGATTGCTTGTTTATGAAATATGTTGTTCAGCTACTTTTTTATGTTCTGTATCATGGCAAATATTCAGAGCTGTAGCTATAAGGCTGACTGAGTAATAGCTACTTTTACATTTCTCCAATCTGAAAATTGCTTGTAACTTCATAACTATTCAAATTAGAGTTTTTTATGAAAAACGTTGTTCAGCATCTTTTTGGTGATCTGTATCATGGCAAATTTTCAGAGCTGTGGCTCCAGTGGTAACTGAATAGTAGCCACTTTGACATTTTGTCAATGAGTTATTCGGGGCAAATTTTTGACCCCCAGGGTATTAAGGACTGCACTTTATACCTTCTAAAAATGTTGAATTTTCCAAAGTTTGGCTGCCATCTTGAATTCTGACGGAAATGGAAAATATTGTTTATCTCGCAACTGTAAGAGATAGAGCAATTTCGGACCCACTGAGTAATAAAGACTACTCCTTAATAGCTTCTGAAAAATTTTTGATTTTACAAATTTCGGCTGCCATCTTGAATTTTGGTTGGAATCAAAAATGTTGTTTATCTTGAAAACTGTAAGAGATAGAGTGATATTGGGCAGATTTTAGAACCCATAGGGTACTAAGGACTACTGCTCCAGAAAAAAAATTGTAGAATTCCCGAATTTTAAAATGGAAAATATTGTTTATCTGGAAAACCATAACATGGTGATTTCAGACAAATTTTGGACCCCCTGGGTAAATAAGGACTACCCCTTCACAGCTTCTGAAAAATTAAGAATTTTCCAAATTTCGGCTGCCATCTTGAATTTTGGCAGTAAGTAAACTGTCCGTCAGGGGCGCTTATTTGTTTTCATGTAAGTTCGACTGATCACCGCCGCCACCGGATTATGGTCTCCCTTGAATAACTTCTTGGGCTTTCAAATTTTTCTTTCCTTCTTATCTTTCTTTAAAACTATAGGAGCGGGAAAAATTTTTGGGATACTTTGTGGAGACCTTAAGCTTTACTTAAGGTAACCTTAAGCATTTTTCAAAAACACCTCGTCATCGCGTTTCGGAATAAACCACACACACCTGTGCTATAAAATTGATCAGATACATTCTAGACCTATACCCACAGGTGGGAAAGGATTTTCTGATCAATCGGACCATATGTGCTTGAATGGGAGGCGTTTTATTTTCGTAAATTTTTTTAAAATGGGTACTTGGTCTGTATCTCAAAAATGGTCAGGATTTTGGCGTTTTGTTGGAATAACTTATTCAGCTACTTTTTGATAATCTTTCACATACCGAAGTTTTAGCCCTGTATCTGCAATCTTAAGGTCACCTTAATGTAAAAGAAAGTGTTTTAGCCCTCCAGTTCATTTAGTTTTTTACTTTTTTCAACCAAACTTGGCATATTTATTAAGATTTACCAAAGGATTATCCTGACTGTATGGTGACGTTAAACTGTTAATATAATTGGTGCTATGGCCCCCCTAAAGTCATAAAAATTTGGAATAAAGCCGTCTGGCCCCTTTCTTTTTCCATGTCTAACGTATATTGATATTGAAGTAGATTGAAAGAAGACTCTTACTACCTTATGATTTAAATATTAATGATGTTATGGCTATCTTAAACTTAAAATGTAGGGTTTTCAGCCCTAACCTCAGTTAATGTTTAAATTTTTAAAATAAAACTTGGCACATTTATAAAGGTTGGCAGAAAGGGACATTCTCATTTTATGGTCACCTTAAAGTTGCAATATGAATAAAGTTATGGCCACCTTGCAGTGAAATTATGAAGTAATTACTCTCCAACTATTGTATTGTTCAGCTGACCTCAGTTAAATTTTGCAAACTTATTAAAAATGAAAATAGGGACATTCTTATTTTCTTTCCACCTTGGAGTTCCAATACAAGTACAGTCATGCCCACCTTGAAGTAAAAATGAGGGTTTTCAGCTCCCAACCGACTTACTGTTCAATGATATCAGTTCAACTTGACACATTGATTATATTTAAGGAAGGCTTTTAATGACTTTTTTCCTTAAAATTCCTGTTTTACAGCTGACATTATGGCATCAATCTGCGGCATACGCGTCCATGTGAACAACTTCTCCTCCAAAACTACAAGACCCATAGACATGCTGTTTTTTTTAAAAGATACCTTATCTATCGAGGATGGTAAATCGTAAAATCCATGTAGATCTGTCTGTTCATTTGTTCCCCAGAGCCATTAGAAGAGAGGTACCCCCACCCAAAGTCTGAAAATTTCAACACTTTATCACAAGTTTCTTATTGACTATTGCAGGGATTTCTCTCATATATGTACTAGGCCACCAGTAGATTCCCTTGTTTGAGTATCAGGCCTGGATCTTTCTTAATTGAGGGGAGTGAGCTTTATCAAGCCTAGCTGTGCATGCTGTTATTCTGCTTACAGTCTAATACTGCAACTGATACAGTTTTTATGTCGTCACTCTGCGGCGTGGGCGTCCGCGTCCGCGTGAACAACTTCTTCTCCAAAACTACAAGGCCTAGAGACATGCTGTTTTTTTAAAAGATACCTTATCTATCGAGGATGAAAAATTGTTCAAGGCATGCAAATCTGTCTGTTTGCTAGAGACATTACAAGGGAGGTACCCCCACCAAAAGTGTGAAAATTTCAACACTTTATCACAATTTTCTCAGTGACTATTGCAGGGATTTCTCTCATATCTTGCATATATATGTACATATGTACTAGGCCAGAGATAGATTCTCTTGTGTGAGTATGAGACCTGGATCTTTCTTAGTTTTTTTTTAATAAATTTTTTTAATAATTTTTAATGCATTAAAATTCATGAAATCATGCACTAAATCACTTATAACTTGAAAAGTGTTACATGTAGAGCATTTTGTTAAAATATGTTATTCAGCTACTTTTTTCATAGCTACAACATGGTGAGTAACTTGGGTGTCTGTCTCAATAGCTAAGTGAGTAATAGCTACTTTTGGGCTTTTCAGTAACTACCATCTTGAGTAAAATCACTTGTAACTTGAAAACTATTGCATTTAGAGAATTTCGTATAAATATGTTATTCAGCTACTTTTGGGTCAGCTATAACATAGTCAAATTTCAGACCCGTAGCTCATGGCATAGCTGAGTAATAGCTACTTTTAGGTTATCACTGTTGAGTAAATCACTGATAACTTGAAAATTATTGCATTTGGAGTATTTGTTTCAATATGTTATTCACCTATTTTGGGGTCAGCTATAACATAGTAAAATTTCAGATCTGTGGCTCATGGCATAGCTGAGTAATAGCTACTTTTAGGTTATCACTGTTGAGTAAATCACTTATAACTTGAAAACTATTGCATTTACAGAAATTTGTGTAAATATGTTATTCAGCTACTTTTGGGTCAGCTATAACATAGTGAAATTACAAACCTGTAGCTCATGGCACAACTGAGCAATAGCTATTTTCAGGTACTGACTGTTGAGTAAATCAGTTGTAACTTGAAAAATATTGCATTTGGAGTATTTTGTTAAAATATGTTGTTCACCTGCTTTTTGGTCAGCTATAACATAGTGAAATTACAGACCTATAGCTCATGGCATAGCTGAGCAATAGCTATTTTCAGGTTCTCACTACTGATTAAATCAGTTGTAACTTGAAAACTATTGCATTTACAGTATTTTGCTTAAATATGTTGTTCACCTACTTTTGGGTCAGCTATAACATAGTAAAATTTCAGACATGTAGCTCATGGCATAGCTGAGTAATAGCTACTTTTAGGTTATCACTGTTGAGTAAATCACTTATAACTTGAAAACCATTGCATTTACAGAAATTTGTGTAAATACGTTATTCAGCTACTTTTGGGTCAGCTATAACATAGTGAAATTACAGACCTGTAGCTCATGGCATAGCTGAGTAATAGCTACTTTGAGGTTATCACTGTTGAGTAAATCATTTATAACTTGAAAACTATTGCATTTACAGAAATTTGTGTAAGTATGTTATTCAGCTACTTTTGGGTCAGCTATAATATAGTGAAATTACAGACATGTAGCTCATGGCACAACTGAGCAATAGCTATTTTCAGGTACTGACTGTTGAGTAAATCAATTGTAACTTGAAAAATATTGCATTTGGAGTATTTTGTTAAAATATGTTATTCACCTACTTTTGGGTCAGCTATAACATAGTGAAATTACAGACCTATAGCTCATGGCATAGCTGAGCAATAGCTATTTTCAGGTTCTCACTATTGAGTAAATCAGTTGTAACTTGAAAACTATTGCATTTACAGTATTTTGCTTAAATATGTTGTTCACCTACTTTTGGGTCAGCTATAATATAGTAAAAATTCAGACATGTAGCTCATTGCATAGCTGAGTAATAGCTACTTTGCTTATAACTCACTTATTATTGCTCCTAGAGGTTTGGAATGGTAAACAGACGTATAGGAAATCATGGGCTGGGAATCTGTTGATGTGGTCCGATTTGACCTTGGACCTCTTCTTCAAGGTCAAACGAGGATAGCCAAACTTAAAAGTGCTTATAACTCGCTTATTATTGGTCTTAGAGGTTTGGGATGGTAAAACAACATATAGGAAATCATGGGCTGGGATTCTTTTGGTGTGGTCAGATTTGACCTTGGACCCCTCCTTCAAGGTCAGTTGAGGATAGCCAAACTTAAAATTGCATATAACTCGCTTGTTATTGGTCCTACAGGTTTGGGATGGTAAACCAACCTACAGGAAATCATGGGCTGGGAATCATTTGGTGTGGTCGGATTTGACCTTGGACCCCTCCTTCAAGGTCAAACAAAGATAGCAAAACTTAAAAGTGCCTATAAATTGCTTATTATTGGTTCTAGAGGTTTGGGATGGTAAACCATCCTATAGGAAATCATGGGCTGGGAATCTTTTGGTGTGGTTGGATTTGACCGTGGACCCGTTCTTCAAGGTCGTACGAGGATACTGCATTTGCAGTATTTCTTTAAATATGTTTTAACCTACTCTTTACACTTAAACAGTTACCTTGTTACTTTCCTTCATAATACCATTTGCAGGGAACAACTTTTTTGTCCTTTTCTTCTGTCAGGTTCAGAATTTCTTTTGAACATGCTGTTCAATTACCATTTACTGTACTTCTGTACAGCACTTTCCCTGATAATTATGCTTTCCTCTCATTATTACCTTCACAAATCAAAAACACTCCGTCAGCTGACACAGTGCCCGTTCACGGGCACTCTCCTCTTGTTAGATAATCCATTTTTCCATCACATCCAAAACAAAGTAAAGCTTACCTTCTCCTTACAGTCTCATACCACAACTACTACAGCTTTATTAACTCAAGTCTCCATCCGAGCCACTTATTTTTGATAGCAAAAACCTTTTTCTAGGTGATAATGTTATTTATCTCAAAAATTGTAAGAGATAGAGCAATTTCAGGTAAATTTTAGATAGTGTTGAAGACGGTAAACTGGAAACCTATTTGCCGACCGAAAGACACTGATCCAGTTACGTTTCGTTTTCTTGTAACCAAAACCGGTTTCGCCAGATGTAGTCATTAATAAGTGTCCCGCAAGGGACGCTTGTTTGTGTATGGGAGACCTTCAGGCTCCGCCGGCTCCGCATTTTGTTTTCCTTATAACTCTGTAACCGTTAGGTGGATTCTTTTCAAATTTGGCAGGTTTAGCCAGTAGCCTTGGGGAATTTTTTTGAATATACTGCAGTGACATTTCAACCAATCAGAGAGGTCACATGACCAAAAATTTCTTTTTTCGATGAGGAAGCTTGTCCGGATGATAACTTGAAAGGAATTTTATCAATTCACCTGAAACTTGGCAAATACATTCATGCTATTAAAATCTGGAAATCATTAGATTTTGGCATTGATTGGTTAAGAAATGGCCGAGTAATTAATGATTAATTAATCATTACAAATTTTCCAAATAAGGAAAACACAAAAATGCTTATATCTCGAAAACCGTGCTAGATAGAGCGATTTCGATGAAATTTTTGACCCACAGGGTATCTGTGCAGAGTAGCCATGCCAATTTTCAAAAAAATTTTCTCTTGCCAAAAATGGCGGCCATTTTGAATTTTCGAATTTTTGTGCAAAAATTGCAAAACACAAAAATGCTAATATTTCGAAAACCGTGCTACATAGAGTGATTTCGACGAAATTTTTGATCTTCAGGGTATCTCTGCAGAGCAAGCTTTCACTTGGTGAAGTTTCAGACCCATAGCTAATTGCTCACGTACTCAAAATGAGTAAATGCGAATTACCTCTAAAAGTATTGCGGATACCCAATTTTTATCAATAACTCATTCATGTACTTTTGGGAGAGCTTTCACATGGTGAAGTTTCAGACCCGTAGATGATTACTCACCTACTCAAAATGAGTAAATGCGACTTATCTCTTAAAAGTATTGCAGATAGCCAATTTTTCTCAAATAAGTCATTCACCTACTTTTGGAAGAGCTTTCACATGGTGAAGTTTCAGACCCATAGCTAATTACTCACCTACTCAAAATGAGTAAATGCGAATTATCGCTAAAAGTATTGCAGATAGCCAATTTTTCTCAAATAACTCATTCACCTACTTTTGGGAGAGCTTTCACATGGTGAAGTTTCAGACCCATAGCTAATTATTTACCTACTCAAAATGAGTAAATGCTAATTATCTGTAAAAGTATTGCGGATACCCAATTTTTATCAAATAACTCATTCATCTACTTGTGGGAGAGCTTTCACATGGTGAAGTTTCAGACCCATAGCTAATTACTCACCTACTCAAAATGAGTAAATGCGAATTATCTCTAAAAGTATTGCAGATAGCCAATTTTTCTCAAATAACTCGTTCACCTACTTTTGGGAGAGCTTTCACTCTGTGAAGTTTCAGACCCATAGCTAATTACTTACCTACTGAAAATGAGTAAATGCGAATTATCTCTAAAAGTATTGCACATAGCCAATTTTTTTCAAATAACTCATTCACCTACTTTTGGCAGAGCTTTCACTTGGTGAAGTTTCAGACCCATAGCTAATTATTCACCTACTCAAAATGAGTAAATGTGAATTATCTCTAAAACTATTGCAGATAGCCAATTTTTCTCAAATAACTCATTCACCTACTTTTGGGAGAGCTTTCACTCTGTGAAGTTTCAGACCCATAGCTATTTATTCACCTACTCAAAATGAGTAAATGCTAATTATCTGTAAAAGTATTGCGGATACCCAATTTTTATCAAATACTCATTCATCTACTTGTGGGAGCGCTTTCACATGGTGAAGTTTCAGACCCATAGCTAATTACTCACCTACTCAAAATGAGTAAATGCGAATTATCTCTAAAAGTATTGCAGATAGCCAATTTTTCTCAAATAACTCATTCACCTACTTTTGGGAGAGCTTTCACTTGGTGAAGTTTCAGACCCATAGATAATTATTCACCTACTCAAAATGAGTAAATGTGAATTATCTCTTAATAGTATTGCAGATAGCCAATTTTTCTCAAATAACTCATTCACCTACTTTTGGAAGAACTTTCACACACGAAAATGAAAAATTGTGAATATCTCGGAAAAGCTATTTCTTCTGCTTTAATGCTTGGCGGGAGATACACACCGCGGCAGTGGTCTTGACAAAAATTTTTGTCTCCCCAAAAATGGTGGCTATTTTGAATTTTCAAAGTTTTTGTAAAACACAAAAATGCTTATATCTCGAAAACCGTGCTATATGGAGCGAACTCAACAAAATTTTTGACCTGCTGGGTATCTCTGCAGAGTAGCCATGCCAATTTTCAAAATATTTTTGTCTCGCCAAATATAGCGGACATTTTGAATTTTTTAATTTTTTGCAAAACACAAAAATGCTTATATCTTGAAAACCGTGCTAGATAGAGCAGACTGCGCTGACTTTGGTTGCCACAACAGTATAAGGCTAGAAACGAAGCATTTTCTTAATACTTTAGCACTCACCTTTATATCCTTTTCGGGGCAAAAACATCTTTTTTTTTTGCGAGCGATCCTCTAGTTTTAACTTAACTTTACTTAAATATTAAACTACAACAAATATTTCACAGTATTTTATAATATTCTATCAATATATCACCCATTTTGTCCTAGACAGTCTTCAAAAAGCCCATCGTTGTTCTTATTGTATCCACCGGAAGCATCCGGTGGATACTTTGGTTTAGCGTCCGCTACGCCGCCGCCGCGCGTAGAGATTTTCGGCGTTAACGCTCTAAGAGGAAAACAACAGCAGCTAGGTTCACCAAATTTGCAGGATATCTTCATTGGGGGGTAAGCTTCTCTGGGAAGGAAAAGAACCTCATTTTGAAAAACAAGATGGCCGCCACGGGCATTTCTTTGAAAATAATCTGCATTTTTCTACTGGCTGTTCCTCATAGGTAGAAGGTTGAATCTCTTCATAGGTGATATGTATGACACATATACATGTCCTCTACAACCTTGCACACATTTGACCTTGAAGCTCCTAATTCAAGGTCATCCACGGAGTGCCGAAGTAACCCACATAGCAGACTTTAAAAGTGCCTATATCTCCCTTATTATTGGTCCTAGAGGTTTGCAATGTGAAGCTAACCTATAGGAAATCATGTGCTGCGAATCTTCTGATGTGGTCAGATTTGACCTTGGACCCCTCCTTCAAGGTCAAACGAGGATAGCAGAACTTAAAAGTCCTTATAACTCGCTTATTATCGATCCTAGAGGTTTGGGATGGTAAACCAACATATAGGAAATCATGGGCTGGGAATCTTCTGGTGTGGTTGGATTTGACCTTGGGCCCCTCCTTCAAGGTCAAACGAGGACAGCCAAACTTAAAAGTGCTTATAACTCACTTATTATTGGTCCTAGAGGTTTGGGATGGTAAACCAGCATATAGGAAATCATGGGCTGGGAATCTTCTGGTGTGGTTGGATTTGACCTTGGGCCCCTCCTTCAAGGTCAAACGAGGAGAGCCAAACTTAAAAGTGCTTATAACTCGCTTATTATTGGTCTTAGAGGTTTGGGATGGTAAAACAACATATAGGAAATCATGGGCTGGGATTCTTTTGGTGTGGTCAGATTTGACCTTGGACCCCTCCTTCAAGGTCAGTTGAGGATAGCCAAACTTAAAATTGCTTATAACTCGCTTGTTTTTGGTCCTACAGGTTTGGGATGGTAAACCAACCTACAGGAAATCATGGGCTGGGAATCATTTGGTGTGGTCGGATTTGACCTTGGACCCCTCCTTCAAGGTCAAACAAAGATAGCAAAACTTAAAAGTGCCTATAAATCGCTTATTATTGGTTCTAGAGGTTTGGGATGGTAAACCATCCTATAGGAAATCATAGGCTGGGAATCTTTTGGTGTGGTTGGATTTGACCGTGGACCCGTTCTTCAAGGTCGTACGAGGATACTGCATTTGCAGTATTTCTTTAAATATGTTTTAACCTACTCTTTACACTTAAACAGTTACCTTGTTACTTTCCTTCATAATACCATTTGCAGGGAACAACTTTTTGTCCTTTTCTTCTGTCAGGTTCAGAATTTCTTTTGAACATGCTGTTCAATTACCATTTACTGTACTTCTGTACAGCACTTTCCCTGATAATTATGCTTTCCTCTCATTATTACCTTCACAAATCAAAAACACTCAGTCAGCTGACACAGTGCCCGTTCACGGGCACTCTCCTCTTGTTAGATAATCCATTTTTCCATCACATCCAAAACAAAGTAAAGCTTACCTTCTCCTTACAGTCTCATACCACAACTACTACAGCTTTATTAACTCAAGTCTCCATCCGAGCCGCTTATTTTTGATAGCAAAAACCTTTTTCTAGGTGATAATGTTATTTATCTCAAAAATTGTAAGAGATAGAGCAATTTCAGGTAAATTTTAGATAGTGTTGAAGACGGTAAACTGGAAACCTATTTGCCGACCGAAAGACACTGATCCAGTTACGTTTCGTTTTCTTGTAACCAAAACCGGTTTCGCCAGATGTAGTCATTATTAAGTGTCCCGCAAGGGACGCTTGTTTGTGTATGGGAGACCTTCAGGCTCCGCCGGCTCCGCATTTTGTTTTCCTTATAACTCTGTAACCGTTAGGTGGATTCTTTTCAAATTTGGCAGGTTTAGCCAGTAGCCTTGGGGAATTTTTTTGAATATACTGCAGTGACATTTCAACCAATCAGAGAGGTCACATGACCAAAAATTTCTTTTTTCGATGAGGAAGCTTGTCCGGATGATAACTTGAAAGGAATTTTATCAATTCACCTGAAACTTGGCAAATACATTCATTCTATTAAAATCTGGAAATCATTAGATTTTGGCATTGATTGGTTAAGAAATGGCCGAGTAATTAATGATTAATTAATCATTACAAATTTTCCAAATAAGGAAAACACAAAAATGCTTATATCTCGAAAACCGTGCTAGATAGAGCGATTTCGACGAAATGTTTGACCCACAGGGTATCTCTGCGGAGTAGTTTTCCCAGTTTTCAAAAAATTTTTGTCTCGCCAAAAATGGCGGCCATTTTGAATTTTCGAAATTTTCGCAAAAATTGCAAAACACAAAAATGCTTATATCTCAAAAACCGTGCTAGATAGAGCGATTTCGACGAAATTTTTGACCCGCAGGATATCTCTGTGGAGTAGTTTTCCCAATTTTCAAAAAATTTTTGTCTCGCCAAAAATGGCGGCCATTTTGAATTTTCGAATTTTTCGCAAAAATTGCAAAACATAAAAATGCTTATATCTCGAAAACCGTACTAGATAGAGCGATTTCGACGAAATTTTTGACCCACAGGGTATCTCTGCAGAGTAGCCATGCCTATTTTGAAAAAAAAATTGCAAAACATAAAAATGCTTATATCTCGAAAACCCTGCTAGGTAGAGTGATTTCGACGAAATTTTTGACCCACAGGGTATATCTGCAGAGTAGTCATGCCAGTTTTCAAAAAAATTTTGTCTCACCAAAAATGGCGGCCATTTTGAATTTTCGAATTTTTCGCAAAAATTGCAAAACATAAAAATGCTTATATCTCGAAAACCGTGCTAGATAGAGCGATTTCGACGAAATTTTTGACCCACAGGGTATCTCTGCAGAGTAGCCATGCCAATTTTGAAAAAAGAAATTGCTCGCGAAAAATGGCGGCCATTTTGAATTTTCGAATTTTTCGCAAAATTGCAAAACATAAAAATGCTTATATCTCGAAAACCGTGCTAGATAGAGCGATTTCGATGAAATTTTTGACCCACAGGGTATCTGTGCAGAGTAGCCATGCCAATTTTCAAAAAAATTTTCTCTTGCCAAAAATGGCGGCCATTTTGAATTTTCGAATTTTTGTGCAAAAATTGCAAAACACAAAAATGCTAATATTTCGAAAACCGTGCTACATAGAGTGATTTCGACGAAATTTTTGATCTTCAGGGTATCTCTGCAGAGCAAGCTTTCACTTGGTGAAGTTTCAGACCCATAGCTAATTGCTCACGTACTCAAAATGAGTAAATGCGAATTACCTCTAAAAGTATTGCGGATACCCAATTTTTATCAATAACTCATTCATGTACTTTTGGGAGAGCTTTCACATGGTGAAGTTTCAGACCCGTAGATGATTACTCACCTACTCAAAATGAGTAAATGCGACTTATCTCTTAAAAGTATTGCAGATAGCCAATTTTTCTCAAATAAGTCATTCACCTACTTTTGGAAGAGCTTTCACATGGTGAAGTTTCAGACCCATAGCTAATTACTCACCTACTCAAAATGAGTAAATGCGAATTATCGCTAAAAGTATTGCAGATAGCCAATTTTTCTCAAATAACTCATTCACCTACTTTTGGGAGAGCTTTCACATGGTGAAGTTTCAGACCCATAGCTAATTATTTACCTACTCAAAATGAGTAAATGCTAATTATCTGTAAAAGTATTGCGGATACCCAATTTTTATCAAATAACTCATTCATCTACTTGTGGGAGAGCTTTCACATGGTGAAGTTTCAGACCCATAGCTAATTACTCACCTACTCAAAATGAGTAAATGCGAATTATCTCTAAAAGTATTGCAGATAGCCAATTTTTCTCAAATAACTCATTCACCTACTTTTGGGAGAGCTTTCACTCTGTGAAGTTTCAGACCCATAGCTAATTACTTACCTACTGACAATGAGTAAATGCGAATTATCTCTAAAAGTATTGCACATAGCCAATTTTTTTCAAATAACTCATTCACCTACTTTTGGCAGAGCTTTCACTTGGTGAAGTTTCAGACCCATAGCTAATTATTCACCTACTCAAAATGAGTAAATGTGAATTATCTCTAAAAGTATTGCAGATAGCCAATTTTTCTCAAATAACTCATTCACCTACTTTTGGGAGAGCTTTCACTTGGTGAAGTTTCAGACCCATAGCTATTTATTCACCTACTCAAAATGAGTAAATGCTAATTATCTGTAAAAGTATTGCGGATACCCAATTTTTATCAAATACTCATTCATCTACTTGTGGGAGCGCTTTCACATGGTGAAGTTTCAGACCCATAGCTAATTACTCACCTACTCAAAATGAGTAAATGCGAATTATCTCTAAAAGTATTGCAGATAGCCAATTTTTCTCAAATAACTCATTCACCTACTTTTGGGAGAGCTTTCACTTGGTGAAGTTTCAGACCCATAGATAATTATTCACCTACTCAAAATGAGTAAATGTGAATTATCTCTTAATAGTATTGCAGATAGCCAATTTTTCTCAAATAACTCATTCACCTACTTTTGGAAGAACTTTCACACACGAAAATGAAAAATTGTGAATATCTCGGAAAAGCTATTTCTTCTGCTTTAATGCTTGGCGGGAGATACACACCGCGGCAGTGGTCTTGACAAAAATTTTTGTCTCCCCAAAAATGGTGGCTATTTTGAATTTTCAAAGTTTTTGTAAAACACAAAAATGCTTATATCTCGAAAACCGTGCTATATGGAGCGAACTCAACAAAATTTTTGACCTGCTGGGTATCTCTGCAGAGTAGCCATGCCAATTTTCAAAATATTTTTGTCTCGCCAAATATAGCGGACATTTTGAATTTTTTAATTTTTTGCAAAACACAAAAATGCTTATATCTTGAAAACCGTGCTAGATAGAGCAGACTGCGCTGACTTTGGTTGCCACAACAGTATAAGGCTAGAAACGAAGCATTTTCTTAATACTTTAGCACTCACCTTTATATCCTTTTCGGGGCAAAAACATCTTTTTTTTTTGCGAGCGATCCTCTAGTTTTAACTTAACTTTACTTAAATATTAAACTACAACAAATATTTCACAGTATTTTATAATATTCTATCAATATATCACCCATTTTGTCCTAGACAGTCTTCAAAAAGCCCATCGTTGTTCTTATTGTATCCACCGGAAGCATCCGGTGGATACTTTGGTTTAGCGTCCGCTACGCCGCCGCCGCGCGTAGAGAGATTTTCGGCGTTAACGCTCTAAGAGGAAAACAACAGCAGCTAGGTTCACCAAATTTGCAGGATATCTTCATTGGGGGGTAAGCTTCTCTGGGAAGGAAAAGAACCTCATTTTGAAAAACAAGATGGCCGCCACGGGCATTTCTTTGAAAATAATCTGCATTTTTCTACTGGCTGTTCCTCATAGGTAGAAGGTTGAATCTCTTCATAGGTGATATGTATGACACATATACATGTCCTCTACAACCTTGCACACATTTGACCTTGAAGCTCCTAATTCAAGGTCATCCACGGAGTGCCGAAGTAACCTACATAGCAGACTTTAAAAGTGCCTATATCTCCCTTATTATTGGTCCTAGAGGTTTGCAATGTGAAGCTAACCTATAGGAAATCATGTGCTGCGAATCTTCTGATGTGGTCAGATTTGACCTTGGACCCCTCCTTCAAGGTCAAACGAGGATAGCAGAACTTAAAAGTCCTTATAACTCGCTTATTATCGATCCTAGAGGTTTGGGATGGTAAACCAACATATAGGAAATCATGGGCTGGGAATCTTCTGGTGTGGTTGGATTTGACCTTGGGCCCCTCTTTCAAGGTCAAACGAGGACAGCCAAACTTAAAAGTGCTTATAACTCACTTATTATTGGTCCTAGAGGTTTGGGATGGTAAACCAGCATATAGGAAATCATTGGCTGGGAATCTTCTGGTGTGGTCGGATTTGACCTTGGGCCCCTCCTTCAAGGTCAAACGAGGATAGCCAAAGGTAAAAGTGCCTATAACTCTCTTATTATTGGTCCTAGAGGTTTGGGATGGTAAAACAACATATAGAAAATCATGGGCTTGGAATCTTCTGGTGTGGTCGGATTTGACCTTGGGCCCCTCATTCAAGGTCAAACGAGGACAGCCAAACTTAAAAGTGCTTATAACTCACTTATTATTGGTCCTAGAGGTTTGGGATGGTAAACCAGCATATAGAAAATCATGGGCTGGGAATCTTCTGGTGTGGTCGCATTTGACCTTGGGCCCCTCCTTCAAGGTCAAACGAGGATAGCCAAAGGTAAAAGTGCCTATAACTCGCTTATTATTGATCGTAGAGGTTTGGGATGGTAAACCAACATATAGAAAATCATGGGCTGGGAATCTTCTGGTGAGGTCGGATTTGACCTTGGGCCCCTCATTGAAGGTCAAAGGAGGACAGCCAAACTTAAAAGTGCTTATAACTCGCTCATTATTGGTCCTAGAGTTTTGGGATGGTAAACCAACATATAGGAAATCATGCGCTGGGAATCTTCTGGTGTGGACGGATTTGACCTTGGGACCCTCTTTCAAGGTCAAATGAGGATAGCCAAACTTAAAAGTGCTTATAACTCGTTTATTATTGGTCCTAGAGGTTTGGGATGGTAAACCAGCACATAGAAAATCATGGGCTGGGAATCTTCTGATGTGGTCGGATTTGACCTTGGGCCCCTCTTTCAAGGTCAAACGAGGATAGCCAAAGGTAAAAGTGCCTATAACTCGCTTATTATTGGTCCTAGAGGTTGGGGATGGTAAACCAACCTATAGAAAATCATGGGCTGGGAATCTTCTGATGTGGTCGGATTTGACCTTGGGCCCCTCATTCAAGGTCAAACGAGGACAGCCAAAAGCAAAAGTGCTTATAACTCGCTTATTATTGGTCGTAGAGGTTTGGGATGGTAAACCAACATATAGGGAATCATGCGCTTGGAATCTTCTGGTGTGGCCGGATTTGACATTGGGCGCCTCCTTCAAGGTCAAGTGAGGACAACCAAACTTAAAAGTGCTTATAACTTGCTTATTATTGGTCCTAGAGGTTTGGGATGGTAAACCAACTTATAGGAAATCATGGGCTGGGAATCTTCTGGCGTGGTCGGATTTGACCTTGGACCACTCCTTCAAGGTCAAATGAGGATAGCCAAACTTAAAAGTGCTTATAACTTGCTTATTATTGGTCCTAGAGATTTGGGATGGTAAACCAACATATAGGAAATCTTGGGCTGGGAATCATCTTGCGTGGTCGGATTTGACCTTGGACCCCTTCTTCAAGGTCAAACGAGGACAGCCAAACTTAAAAGTGCTTATAACTCACTTATTATTGGTCCTAGAGGTTTGGGATGGTAAACCAGCATATAGGAAATCATTGGCTGGGAATCTTCTGGTGTGGTCGGATTTGACCTTGGGCCCCTCCTTCAAGGTCAAACGAGGATAGCCAAAGGTAAAAGTGCCTATAACTCTCTTATTATTGGTCCTAGAGGTTTGGGATGGTAAACCAGCATATAGAAAATCATGGGCTTGGAATCTTCTGGTGTGGTCGGATTTGACCTTGGGCCCCTCCTTCAAGGTCAAACGAGGATAGCCAAAGGTAAAAGTGCCTATAACTCGCTTATTATTGGTCGTAGAGGTTTGGGATGGTAAACCAACATATAGAAAATCATGGGCTTGGAATCTTCTGGTGAGGTCGGATTTGACCTTGGGCCCCTCATTGAAGGTCAAAGGAGGACAGCCAAACTTAAAAGTGCTTATAACTCGCTCATTATTGGTCCTAGAGTTTTGGGATGGTAAACCAACATATAGGAAATCATGCGCTGGGAATCTTCTGGTGTGGACGGATTTGACCTTGGGACCCTCTTTCAAGGTCAAATGAGGACAGCCAAACTTAAAAGTGCTTATAACTCGCTTATTATTGGTCCTAGAGGTTTGGGATGGTAAACCAGCACATAGAAAATCATGGGCTGGGAATCTTCTGATGTGGTCGGATTTGACCTTGGGCCCCTCTTTCAAGGTCAAACGAGGATAGCCAAAGGTAAAAGTGCCTATAACTCGCTTATTATTGGTCCTAGAGGTTGGGGATGGTAAACCAACCTATAGAAAATCATGGGCTGGGAATCTTCTGATGTGGTCGGATTTGACCTTGGGCCCCTCATTCAAGGTCAAACGAGGACAGCCAAAGGCAAAAGTGCTTATAACTCGCTTATTATTGGTCGTAGAGGTTTGGGATGGTAAACCAACATATAGGGAATCATGCACTTGGAATCTTCTGGTCTGGCCGGATTTGACATTGGGCGCCTCCTTCAAGGTCAAGTGAGGACAGCCAAACTTAAAAGTGCTTATAACTTGCTTATTATTGGTCCTAGAGGTTTGGGATGGTAAACCAACTTATAGGAAATCATGGGCTGGGAATCTTCTGGCGTGGTCGGATTTGACCTTGGACCACTCCTTCAAGGTCAAATGATGATAGCCAAACTTAAAAGTGCTTATAACTTGCTTATTATTGGTCCTAGAGATTTGGGATGGTAACCCAACATATAGGAAATCTTGGGCTGGGAATCATCTTGCATGGTCGGATTTGACCTTGGACCCCTTCTTCAAGGTCAAACGAGGACAGCCAAACTTAAAAGTGCTTATAACTCGCTTATTATTGGTCCTAGAGGTTTGGGATGGTAAACCAGCATATAGAAAATCATGGGCTGGGAATCTTCTGGTGTGGTCGGATTTGACCTTGGGCCCCTCCTTCAAGGTCAAATGAGGATAGCCAAAACTGAAAGTGCTTATAACTCGCTTATTATTGGTCCTAGAGGTTTTGGTGCATTGCCTTTACGGTGGATACAATTTGCATCGGTTCTCCGATGCGCTAGGTCTAGTTTATATATGAGTTACGTCTCATGTACGCGTTTGAAAACTTATTTCTTTGCGTTTGATAAATCAAACATACCCGGTTTTTCGCCAAATTTCCGCTTTCGGAAACCGGTTCTGAAATTTGCATTCAACCACAACACTAATTTTAGATCCCCCAGGCAACTAAAGACTACTCCACCAGAGCCTCTGAAAAATGTATAATTTTCAGAATTAGGGCTCCTATCTTAAACTTTGGCGAAAATGGAAAACGTCATTTATCTTGAAAACTGTATGAGGTAGTGCAATTGCGGGTAAATTTTTGACCCACTGGGTAATAAGGACTTCCTTTAAGGTCTGTGAATAATTTATAAGTTTCTGAATTTTGGCTGCCATCTTGATAAATGCTTTTTATCTTGAAAACCATTGAAGTCATCCTTTTCCAGTCGATACATCTTGCATCTGGCCACAGATGCATCCTTGGTCTAGTTATACTTTTTGACATCAACATATAATTTCATAAGACAGAGAGTATTTCATGTTTTGAAATGTGCACACAAAACGCGGCCAATTAAAATACTAAATTCTGATAAACTTTTGAGTTGCAATATTATCAGTGAAGTTTAAATAATCAGCATAACTGGCATTCATAATTGATTTTAAAAATCTCCATATATATAACTTCCAATTCATGACATATCATTGTCAGAAAATTTATGTCAATTACAAAGTGAAGTCCACATTGACTAAGTGGCAGCATCCTCAATCAGAAAATAGAAACTGACAAAGGTTAAAGTATAATAGCAAAGTGATAAGGAGTAATATATATAATAGGTGTGATAGATGGAATTTTAATACATTACTGTTACTATTATATTTTAAAATTTGCAATCGCAATATTATCAATGTAACTGCAGTGTGTTACTTTTCTATTTCTTTCTTTTCAAGTCTAATATTGTGTTGAATTTTAGTTTTCTGTTTGCTTTTGGGTTTTTCAGACTGGTGGCACCAATGATGGTTTAGTTTTGTTGAACCAGTTAAACACCTGCAAGTCAGAAGCTGACATACTCTCATTATTGGGAGAAGTTCATGGACCATGGGCATTCATCTTCTGGCAAGTGAGTAGGCATTCAATGTCAGATGTAAATGATACTTTCACTGGAGATCATCCCTAATTTGAGTTTCTCATTTGTCGAAACTCAGTTGGATATGCATTGAAGAACCATTAAAACTGTAGATGCATTTTTGCTTTGGCTGGACTGATAGAATAAAAGTATTATTGGAGAATGTAATTGGAGAATGTAACTTACACATAATGCCTTATGTCAAACTATGATTGTTCGTCATTAAATCTTCTGTTGTTATGTAATATTTGCTTTTAATAATCTTTAAATTAATGAAAAATAACTGTCGGTGCTTTCGTTCTTCACTAGTAATGCAATATATTTCTAATGCCTTATTTATTTTTCATAACTGAATGGTTTTTTGATAGGAGTCTCACAGAAAGTTATGGTTTGGCCGAGATGTTTTTGGTCGTAGGAGTCTCCTATACCACTACTCTACTGAAGATTCCCCATGCTTTGTATTGTCATCAGTTGCCACAGAATCTCAAGTAATGTGCTTTTCGCTTACTACAGTATAAAGTATAAGTGAAAAAATCCAAAAGTGTGTCTTTTTAACCATTTGAAACAAACCCTGGCATTTGTGGGATGCACTCTTCAAGAGCTAGCTTAAAATAGGTCACAGTTCTGATATATGAAAAAAATCTTTAAAACATTTTCTGACCTAAAATATAAAAATGTGTATTCAAATAAGTAATATTGCCATAGTATACCTTACAAATCTATCAGCGAGATTTCCTGATTAATCTGAAAGTTTTGACCCACAGAATCATTGTAAAAGTCATACGATTTTATTGGTAACTTTTATTACCTTTTGAACATCCCCATACCTTTTATCTGTGACTTTAAAACAGTTACTAGCAATATCTCAGGAATAACTCTTATGATAAATTTAAATTGTGTGTGAAACTTTGTGAAAATATATCGTTCAGTGGTATTAGTAACCCCCTTAATAATCACTGAAAAAAATCTTTTAACTATCTGACCAAATGTTTTTTATAAGACGACTGACAGGAAGTGTTTAAGGTGGAGTTCGTTGATTTCATAGTTTTAGTAGTTTTGAAAGGTCTATACTTCCCACTGATTTTTCATAAACTGGCTATATGCAGCCTAGATGTAGTTTAACTTGTATGTATTAAAACCTATGTAGTGAAAAAAGCTTAGTTTTAAGAAAAACTAATCAAGCCACAAGGTTTGCATGATCAGTGCAATTGTTGCTGAAGTTTAATCTTCAATCCCTTAAATTTCCATGGTAATTATTGTAATGGTCCTTTAATTTATGTATGTATTTATTTACAGCATTCCTGTAAAGAAGTACCAGCAAAAGGGATTTATGTTGTAGATTTATCAACGACAAATACAGAAATATTTTCTGAAATAGTCCTTCACCCATGGATTGTTTGTACAGCTGAAAGTAGTACAGCTTTAGTCCAAGAAGTCAAGGAACCAGTCAAATTATTTCATCAAGCATTAGGTAATATGATAGATGCATCATGGGAGGGTATTAAAATAGTGCAATCTAATACTGGAATAAGAGTACCTTTTTGTATATTTAATGATTCAATCACAGAAGAACATTGGAAGGTTAGCAACTTACCTGAACCCCATGATGAACTCCAAACCCTTCAAAAGTTAGCATCACATGATCAACTGTTATTGAGTGAAGAACTGATTAAAGTTTTAAGCCAAGCAGTGAAGCTTCGTGTTGAGAATCAGTCTCACCTTTGCCATAATTGCATCACATTTGAATTACAAAGCCAGAAAAACACTTCTGGTTTACAAGCACAGAGTTGTGCCTCTGCTGCCGCGACCACAGACTACAAAGAGCCGAGTTCTGATGGGACATCAGCAAGCTGTTTAGACATGAGTAATGAGACTATCAGAGACTGTGGTAAAACAGTAGACTTTAGTCTTGGTAGTCATGTTAAAACAGTAGGTTTTGACATAAAGAAAGCAAACAATCAGCATAATGATGGTGGTATCGTCAACAAGTCTGTTGTAGCTTTGCCGCTTTTAAGTTCTGGGGCACGGTGTGGACATGCAAGAGTTGGAATACTTTACTCAGGAGGAATTGATTCACTGGTTCTTGCAGCATTAGCAGATAAGTAGGTGTTCACTGGGGCCTTCACAGGCTTCACCAAAGTAAAATAAACCGTTTATGGAAATTCTGTCTGAAACTTTCGAAGGTTAAATCTTTGAAAGTAAGAATATATAGGAAATATATAATTTGTGAAGCAGTTTATTTAGGGAAAAAGAGAGAAAGCAAGAGCACTCGGAGAGCGCAGACCTCCGCCAAGGGAGCACATATCCTGAAAATTTCATCAAAATCCGTCCATAACTTTTTGAGTTATTTGTCTTTAAAAATTACATTTCATGGATCCAGAAGATCCAGATAGTGATCTGTATCACTCCCAAAATTGAATCATTTCTTCCTTTTACCTTTTCAGACGTATCCTGAAAATTTCATCAAAGTCCATCCGTAAGTTTTTGAGTTATCTTGTTCACAACCTCACAAACCCTCAAACAAACCCAGGCAAAAACATAACCTCCTTGGCAGAGGTAATAAAATATGCAGTCATAGACCCTTTCATCTGATTCTTACTCCTATAGGTTTTACATGTTCACATCACATTGCTTACTTTGCACACTGAAGTCCACTGGCATGCTTTTGCAAAGCTTTACCAATTTTATCTCTTCTTTTCGTCAAGATTTGTGCCAGCAGATGAACCAATTGACCTACTAAATGTAGCATTTGAAGAGAAGAAATCAGAGACAAACAAATCAAAGAAGCATCCATCAGACTGTGAAAGGTAAGTCCTCTCTGGCATACTGTCTTTATTAACAAAGATGTGTAGCTACTTTAAAATTCTCAGATACTAAATTTTCAAGATAAATTACTATCTTTGGTTTGTCTGAAAGTAACTTTTGCCCTTATCCTTTATAACTTCTAAGTTAATATTTTATCCAAGCTTGATCTATAATATAATAAAACAGCAATCATATTCAAATTAAACCTTAAGATGCTGTCACAAAAGTTGAATTTCCTCTGTTACAGCTCTAGCAAGGGTTCATTTGAAGTACCAGACCGAGTCACAGGGAAAGATGGTTTGAAGCAGCTGAACCCATCTCGATGCTGGAACTTTGTGGAAGTGAGTAATTCAACTCTCTGATCTACAAGGACTAAAATATCTTCCTACAGATACCAATTTTATTCGTAAGCACTATATTTGTACATTGTTGCAGACATGTTGAAACAACCCATAACCATCATATAATTTTAAAATGTTGCAGAGTAGTTTTCTTTTAAGTCTAAATTTTGCTATTTTTTCGTCAAGTGAACTTCACTTAAGTTTACTCTTTTTCAGAAATAATTTAAATAGGTCACTGTGTATGATGATTTTAAATCATCATTTTGAAATATTAACAGCCTGTAATGAAGTTTGAAACACATTAGTGAGTTAAAATAAAATTTCAACTTTCTCATGATTTTCACCACTTCTTCCTTTTAGGTAAATATAACATTGGAGGAACTGCAGAGAGCGAGGTTAGTATTAAAGCAGGACTTGGTTTATCATTTATAAAATTCTAATGTGTCTAGAATAATGTAGGAACCATTGCAAGTTTTTGAGTTTTTAAATTGTGCAGGCTTTGTCTTATCAATATATTGAGACTATACAATCTTAATGCCAAATACAAAAAAACTACATGCAGTAAAATAAAAGGTTTTCAGGGACACCTGTCCAGAATGTTTATTCTTATACATCTTATTCATCTGTTGGGATTCAGATATATTGATATAACTCAATAAGCTGTGAACGGGTGTATTTATAAAGACCTACTGTATATATAGGAGTTTTTTGCAGCTAATTTTACATAACAAGAATATCCAATTCTAGTTGTAGTTACAATTTGTTTTAACAAACAGAAATCTAACATTTTCTGGTTTTTACCCCACAGCCCTTAAGGGCTGTTGGGGTATTGTTTTCACCCATGGTGTCCGGATGGGCGGGCAGGGGGGAAAAGTTTGTCCGGGCTGTATCTCAGAAACTGTAAGGTGTAGGAAGTTGATACTTGGTAGGGACATTGGTTAGGATGTGTAGGTGTGCAACGTCATCGTCTGACCTTCATTTGACCTTTGACCTTGCCGTAGTGACCTTGAGTTTGAAATCTTGTCCGGGGTATATCTCGGAAACCGTAAGTTGTAGGAAGTTGATACTTGGTAGGAACATTGGTTAGGGGGTGTAGGTGTGCAATGTCATGGTCTGACCTTGATTTGACCTTTGACCTTGCCGTAGTGACCTTGACCAATAAAATCTTGTCTGGGCTATATCACGGAAACCGTAAGGTGTAGGAAGTTGATACTTAGTAGGGACATTGGTTAGGGGGTGTAGGTGTGCAACATCATGGTGTGACCTTGATTTGACCTTGTCGTAGTGACCTTGACCTATAAAATCTTGTCCAGGCTATATCTCGGAAACCGTAAGGTGTAGGAAGTTGATACTTGGTAGGGACATTGGTTAGGGGGTGTAGGTGTGCAACGTCATGGTCTGACCTTGATTTGACCTTTGACCTTGCCATAGTGACCTTGACCTATAAAATCTTGTCCGGGCTATATCTCGGAAACCATAAGGTATAGGAAGTTGATGCTTGGTAGGGACATTGGTTAGGGGTTGTAGGTGTGCAGCATCATATTGTGACCTTGATTTGACGTTTGACCTTGTCGTAGTGACCTTGACCTTTAAAATCTTGTTGCACCTTTGGGTCTTTTGATGCAGATTAAGCACTGTTAAAGTCATTTTAGAATTTTACTTTTACAACTTCCCATTGTAACAGATGAAATTTCATCAAGTGAGCCACAGATTTTGCTCCAACACCACACATAAGCATTCATTGAATGTATTACCACTATGCATGGTAATATTCAAAACATCTAAAAAAATAATTCGGCCATGCCAGATGGAGTACATGCATTATCTTTCTCTTTGACATTATTTTCTCTATTTAAACATTGTTTGGACCTTTGTATAAATGACAGTGCTCTGAAAGTATCTTGAACTTTGTACTGATACAGTACTTTTATATCTCATGGTGTTAAAAATATTTCCCTAGGCTGTGGGGTACGGGCATCTCTGATGCTATTTTTAGATCTGGAAAACCATTCCAACTTTGTCACAGTTTGACTTAGACTGTTTGAAAATATAGAGTCTACTGTGCTGTAGGGAAGAGCATGTGAAGAAGCTCGTCTACCCCCTCAACACTGTGTTAGATGACAGCATTGGCTGTGCTATTTGGTTTGCTGCACGGGGTCAGGGTGTGGTAAACAAGGGAGATATGGCTGTTCCATATACTACCTCTGCAAGGGTCAGTATGTCCAGATAAATATTTACATTACTGAGTTCACACAATCATGTGTGAATTTTAAATTGTATGGGAAAAAATCTAACCTCTGTCAAGAGACATTAGTCAGTGATTTAAATTATGAAATATTAATTTATGCTGCTTGATATTTATATCCCTGGATGAAAGCTACAGAGAATTCCTGTCAGACCCAATAAAAGTATATAACATATCCTTTTAAAATTGGTAAGTCAGCATATATGGGTAATGCCTTGGAAACCTCTTTTGATACGGCCCCAGTCTTCTAAAATAAGACCAATGGTGGCCTTTTAAACGTCAAATGTCGGGCATTTCTTCACATTTTGGACTAGTTGTCATATACAGGACAGTTATCATGCTACTGTTATTATAACAGGTATATATATCCCCTATTAGCAAGCAGAAATTTGACCTTCAATCTCTTTCTGCAAGATGATTGACTGACCCCAAAGCATCAACATGTCAGCCTTTTTTCCTATATTTTTTTTGTCAGCTGGCTTGTCAGTCAGCTAACATTATGGCATCACTCTGCAGTGTCCGCCTCCATGTGAACAACTTCTCCTCCAAAAGTACAAGGGCCAGAGACATGCTGTTACTTTTAAAAGATACCTGATCTATTGAGGATGATAAATCATAAAGTCCATGCAGATCTGTCTGTTTGTCTGTTCCAAAGAGCCATTAGGAGAGAGCTACGCCCACCCAATGTGTTAAGGTGGGATCGCCCCCACCTTTTGAAAATCCTTGAATCAACACTGATATAGTAAAATTGCAGACCTAGCTCATTGCATACTAAGGCAATAGCTATTATCAGGTTTTCACAGTTGAGTAAATCACTTGTAACTTTAGAACTATTGCATTTAGAGAATTTTCTTGAAATATGTTATTCGTTTACTTTTGGGTCAGCTTTAACCTAGTAAAATTACGGACCTGTAGCTCATTGCATAGATGAGCAATAGCTATTTTTAGGTTCTCACTGTTGAGTAAATCAGTTGTAACTTAAAAACTGTTGCATTTACAGAATTTTGTTTAAATTTGTTATTCATCTGTTTTTCAGTCAGCTACAACATAATGGAATTGTATACCTGTAGCTCATAGCATAGTGAGCAATAGCTACTTTCAGATTCACACTGCTGAGTAAATCAGTAGTAACTTGTAAGCTATTGCATTTAGATAATTTTGTTTGTGTATGTTGTTCACCAACTTTTTGCTCAGCTGTAACATAGTGAAATCGTAGACCTGTAGCTCATTGCATAGCTGAGCAATAGCTAATTTCAGTTTCTCAGTGTTGAGCAAATGAATTGTAACTTGAGTAGTGTTGCATTTAGTGTATTTTCTTTGAATATGTTCTTCACCTATTTTAGGGTCAGCTCTAACATCGTAAAATTGCAAACGTGTAGCTCATTGCATAGATGAGCAATAGCTACTTTCAGGTTCTCGCTGTTGAGTAAATAAGTTGTAACTCGAAAACTATTACATTTACAGTATTTTGTTTAAATATGTTTTCCACATACTTTTTACACCTTAACAGCTAACTTTGTACTTTACTTCTGAACTTTTGTGTCCTTTTTACCCCACAGCCCTTAAGGGCTGTCGGGGTATTGTTTTCACCCATGGTGTCTGGATGGGGGGGGGGGGGGCGGGTGGCGGTAAAAAGTTTGTCCGGGCTGTATCTCAGAAACCGTAAGGTGTAGGAAGTTGATACTTGGTAGGGACATTGGTTAGGAGGTGTAGGTGTGCAGCGTCATGGTCTGACCTTGATTTGACCTTTAACCTTGCCTTAGTGACCTCGAGTTTGAAAATGTTGTCCGGGCTATATCTCGGAAACCATAAGGTGTAGGAAGTTGATACTTGGTAGGGACATTGGTTAAGGGTTGTAGGTGTGCAACGTCATGGTGTGATCTTGATTTGACCTTTGTTCTTGCTGTAGTGACCTTGACCTATAAAATCTTGTCTGGGCTATATCTCGGAAACTGTAAGGCGTAGGAAGTTGATACGTGGTAGGGATATTGGTTAGGGGGTGTAGGTGTGCAATGTCATGGCATGACCTTGATTTGACCTTTGACCTTGCCATAGTGATCTTGACTTATAAAATCTTGTCCGGGCTATATCTCGGAAACTGTAAGGTGTAGGAAGTTGATACTTGGTAGGGATATTGGTTAGGGTGTGTAGATGTAAAACGTTATGGTGTGACCTTGATTTGACCTTTGACCTTGCCGTAGTGACCTTGACCTATAATGCCTTGTCTGGGCTATATTTTGGAAACCATAAGGTGTAGGAAGTTGATATTTGATAGGAACATTGGTCAAGGGTTATATGTGTGCAACGTCATCGTGTGATCTGGATTTGACCTTTGATCTTGCATATCTGATGCTATTTTATGTCTCTACGAGGATATCTGATACTATTTATCTCTCTTATATCTCTCTTATATCTTTTTTACTTGAATATTGGTTGTTGCACTGTTGGGTGTCTTTTGGTGTAGATTAAGCACTGTTAAAGTCATATTAGAAGTGATTAACTGTTTTACTTTTGCAACTTCCCATTGTAACAGATGGTATTGCATCAAGTGAGCCACAGGTTTTGCCCCAATTCCACATAACAGCATGTATTGCTACATCTGTATGTATGGGTAATATTCAAAACATCCAAACCATAATTCGACCATACAAGTGAAAATAAAAATTGGAGAAATCTTAAAGCTTCATAATTTTTAGTTTACTGAATTGTCTTGTTTTAATACTTATTCTTTACATGCAATTTCTTTCTCTTAGATGTTATTTTCTCTACTTAAACATTATTTGAACACTGACACTGCTCTGAAAGTATCCCAATCTGTGTACTGTTTCACTACTTCTATATCTCATGGTGTGAAAACTATTTTCCCAGGCTGTGGGTACGGGCATTTCTGATGCTATTTTCTTCTTTCACTTCTACTCTGAAACTCTAAACACACAGTCAGCTGACACAGAGCCCGTTCACGGGCACTGATTGCTTGTTAGGTATTTCTTATAAGAATAATCTTTTAGAACGATCAAATTTGGTGAACGTCTTGAAGTATTGATATCCAGCACTTTTAAAGTCCATATGATCCAGTCACTGCTGAATATCTCAAAGGAAAAGCTGGACAGCTTGGAAACGGTGAAGCTTTCAACCTATCATTGCATCTCTCTCCAGGAGTTATATGACATACTTAAGCCTTTCCAGGATACCACTGACATTCAAGGAGGGAGACTTCAAGTTTTGTCATCCCCTGTATACTTAGGTTGAAAAGTAAGATGAAGAGCATCCACGCTAACTTTCAGAATGAGCTAGTGGCTGCACAGGAATCTTCAAATGGCCCCCCCACCCTTGTCATCATACAAGAAAATAGAAGGATACATTAATGTGAGAATGCTTGATCCCAGATTCAAGTTGAAATGGTGCTAAGATCAAAGCTTCAGTCAAATAAATGGCTGGCAAGCAGCTGTGAGGTAGTGGTAGTGAACAACCTCCAAGTTTACCCTGTCTAAAAAGGCAAAAGGTGCAGTTTGAATGACTGAATTTCATCGACAATAAAGTGCTACCCAGTTCACCTGATGTAAGAGTGAGAGAAGTCACTAATTACCTGGACTAACCATATACAGACTGCTCTTCTGATCCCATGGAATACTGGAGGTCACAGCATGGCAACCTCCCCCAATCTATGAAAAAGGTTTGAAAGATACCTCTCAGTGCCAGTACCCAGTGGTCCAGTTTAGAGACTTCTCAGCATTGCAGAGAAAGTATTCCAAACCAACAGGACTTTATCAAGGACAAGACCTTGCAGGATCTGATGTTTCTCTGGTACAATTCAAAGGTATAAAAAGCATTGTGATGTACCTTCTACCATGTGACTATGTGACTTCTACCATTTATGTACTTTATATATTTGGGTTATAGCTGACTTTGTATGAGAAATGGTTTAAACAAATGTATATAAGGTTTTTTGTAGTTTCAAATAAAATTCAACTCATCCCCCAAAAACCTGGGAAAATGTACTCTTACTTATACTCATACTTTTGTGCTCATTACATGATTTGTACTCAGCCCCAGTCCTGGTACTTTGACCCTCACTGTCTTTGTTCATCTGCCCTTTGACCCATGCTTCAAGGTCAAACAGTATGACTTTATCAGAGATGTCCAGTAATTAAAATAGTTCTGTTCAAGGGGTTTGGAATGTCAAAACTGATTGCTGGAAATCCTGTTTTTTTTTTGTCTTTGTTGGTCAGATTTGACCTTTTAACCCTGCTTCAATGTCAACCAGGAACCTCATACCAAAAAGGCCTTACATATAAATAAATATAAATTGTATTCTAAAATGGTACGCTGCACAGTGACCTTGTACACGTCTTTTGCGCAATGCTGCAATCGTGAATATAGAACGGTAAATAAAACTATCCAGTTGAATTCTGCATGCATCATCCCTTTGCGTACAAATGTAAACAACTAGTGGTAAAATAAAATGTAAATTATATGCTGCAAATATGAAGTCAAATTATTCAGTGGGGATTTTTATCAATATTTCATTTAAAGATTACGGAGCCCCTAATAGGACATGGTAAAATAAAAATTGCACCATGTATTAAGTCGTGCGCACAAGATGATCTCGTGATAACGAGAAAATAAGTCGTGATAATGAGATGATCTCATTATAATGAGATAATAAGTCGTGATAACAAGATCATCTCATGATATCAAGATGATCTGGTGATAATGAGATCATCTTGTGATATCAAGATCATCTTGTGATAACAAGATCATCTCGTTATCACAAGTTATTTTCTTGTGATAATGAGATCATCTCATTAGCACCACTTGTTTTCTTGATATCACAAGATCATCTGGTGCTCACCAGATGATCTTGTGCTCACTAGCTAAAGTGGTGATCACCAGATAAAGTAGTTATCACGACATAATAAGTAGTGAGCACTAGTTTATGTGGTAATCACCACTTATTATGTTGTTATCACCATATGAAGTAGTGAGCACCACATTATCTGGTGCTAACCAGATCATTCTATTATCACTAGTTCATCTCATGCTCACCACTTCATCTAGTGATCACCAGATGATGTGGTGCTCACTACTTATTTTCTTGTTATCACCAGATGATGTGGTGAGCATGAGATGATCTGGTTATAACTAAATGATGTGGTGATCACTACTTCATCTTGTGATAACAAGAAAATAAGTAGTGAGCACCACATCAACTAGTGCTCACCACTTATTAAGTCGTTATCACCACTTCATCTGGAGCTCACCACTTTATCTAGTGAGCACAAGATCATCTTGTGATATCAAGAAAATAAGTGGTGCTAAGAGAGATGATCTCATTATCACAAGAAAATAACTTGTGATAATGAGATGATCTCGTTATCACTAGATGATCTCATTATCACCAGATCATCTTGATATCATCAGATGATCTTGTTATAAAATGTAATAAAATGTAAATTATATCCTCAAATATGAAGTCAAATAATTCAGTGGGGATTTTTATCAATATTTCATTTAAAGATTACGGAGCCCCTAATAGGACATGGTAAAATAAAAATTGCACCATGTATTAAGTCGTGCGCACAAGATGATCTCGTGATAACGAGAAAATAAGTCGTGATAATGAGATGATCTCATTATAATGAGATAATAAGTCGTGATAACAAGATCATCTCATGATATCAAGATGATCTGGTGATAATGACGGGCTTCGTGGCTTTAATATTCAGCCGATCAATAGTTTAAAACCACCATAAAGCACTCGAATACGTCTTTTATTCCTATATTAAATCATGGACTAAAAACTTTTTTGTGAGGTCTCCCTTGATTCAAGATCAAATGGGGTCAACTTCCAAAATATCAAAGGGATTTGAAATATGAAAACAAGTTATAGAAACTCATAAGGTACAAATCATCGAGTGACATGTGACCAATTCTTGTAGTACCTCACTGAGGCCATTTTTGGCTTTTTTTGAGATATTTTCCAACTTAATGCTGACTATATTGCATGGAAACTATTCAAAATGGCTTTGGAGGTTGAGTACATGATGGAGTACCAGCATCCAGTTTGTTGACCTTGGCTTTTGTTTTCAAGGTCACCTTATGCCTGCTAAAATGACTCAAAATGGTACCTTTTACTGCATATATTTTTATGCCTATAAGACTATGAGGCCATATACCTCCTTTATTATTGACTGTATAACTTACTGGCTCATGTTGATTATCTCTAGATGGCCCGCTGGACAGGAGATTGTGTATGGCATAGGTCCATAGCTAAGTGAGTAATAGCACTGGTAGCTACTTGAGTAAAGTGCTTGTAACTCAAAAATGACTGCATTTACAACATTTTGGTAAAATATGTTGTTCAGCTACTTTCTCCATGCCTACAAGGTGGTAACTTTTTCAGAGGTCTGTCTCAATAGCTACGTGAGTAATTGCTATATTCAGTTTTTAACCATGACCAAAATGAGTAAATGATAGTTTTCTTCATAACTCTTAGAGTTACAATAATTTTGTCAAATATGTTGTTCAGCTACTTTTTGATGCACAGTGTCATGGCAAATTTTCAGAGCTGTAGGTCCATAGCTAACTGAGTAATAGCTACTTTGACAGTTCATCATTGAGTAAATCACTTATAGCTGGAATTCTGTTGCACCTATCCTTACCAAGGTTTCAAGATATCTTCCCTGCTATGAAATCTTGCCTGGTTAACATTTGGTCCAGTTTGTTCAATTGGTTGATTGCTATGGCAACAAATTTGAAAATCTGAGGTGACCAAACTTAAAGGAGCCTATTTCTCCCTTATTATTGGTCATAAAGGTTTTGGATGTGAAGTCCACTTATAGGAAATCATGTTCGCCGAATGTTTTGCTGGTTTCAGATTTGCCCTTGGACCCTCTGTCAAGGTCAAATGTGCTTCCTTCATATTTCATAAGGTTTCAGGATACCTTCCCTGCTATGAAATCTTGCCTTACTAACATTTTGGTCTAGTTTGTTCAATTTGGTTGGTTGGTATGGCAACAAATTTGAAAATCTGAGGTGACCAGACTTAAAGGAGCCTATACAAGGGCCACGGTAGCAGAGTGGTAACACTCTCGCCTCCCACCTCTGAGGCCAGGGTTCGGTTCATGGCTCTACCTCAAGTGGGAAACCTGGTAGTTGCTTGCCGTTGCTCGGCAATTTACAGTACAGAACCTTGACCAACTGTATATACTGGTTTCCTCTGCCCTTCCAACTACCCGTCGTGATATGACCTGTACAGTGTTGAAAGCGACGTAAAAACCCAAATAAATAAATGAAAGGAGCCTATATCTCCTTTATTATTGGTCGTAGAGGTTTTGGATGTAAAGACAACTTATAGAAAATCATGTGCCTGGAATACTCTGTATGTCACGCTTCAACCATGTCCTGTCCGGAGATACATGGTGTCGAGACACAATATCTAGTTGATCTAAAACTTTTGGAGTGTGAAACAACTTGCAAAAAATCAGACTGTGAATGTTTTTGTGGGGTCATATTTGACGTTTGACTCCTGTTTCAAGTTGAGCCAGCTGGTCTTACTATAAAGGGCTTATACATCCTTCACAATGGATCCCATCAGTTAGAAATCTGAGCCAAATTATCAAGAATTTTGTTATCTACCGTGCGACATATTTGATCTTAATACAGGGAAATACAGACCGGGATGTTGTTTTTTTTTGTATACACTGGCGCCCTGGTACTATGGATGAATGTGAATAACTTTTGATTTTTCAACAATATCTCAGAAAGTATGTAACTTACAAATATAATATATCATTAGAAAGGTATTCTTACATTGCTTCTGCTCATGTTTGTTGCATATAAATACATGCAGAAATGACACATGCAGAAATGACTGAGATATTGCAAGTTAAAGATTGAAGTTTTTTTTTTTTTTTTTTTTTTTTTTTTTTATTGATATTTTTGATATTTTACATTATATATATAAACATGTATATACAGAACATGAAAATCACAAGGACAATAACAAGAAAGACACGGACAGAGACGTATTCACTAAAAGGAAAGCACAAACCTGTTTATAACCGGTTTACAATACTGAAGTTATATCATTTACTTGTTTTTTCTTGAAAAATATGCATTACATCTTAATGTTCTCAGTAAAAACTGAAGTACTGCTCTACATTTTCCAACTGGTATCCATCAGAGAGAAATATCCAACTATTGAGTGTCATTTTTTAGAATTTTACACCAACGAGACCAAGTCTTTTCAAATCTTTCATTTGTATTATTGACCCTTGATAGCATCTCCTGTTCAAAGAACTTTTGTTTCATTGTATTCTGAAGGCAGTATATGTTTGGGTCTTGATGTTTATATGCACAAGTAAAAATATAATACCTAGTAATAGTTAAAAAAAAGTTTAGTGGCCAGAAAAAGTTATCCTGTTCAAGATATCCCAGAGTTTTTGATATCTTATCCAGATGAAGCTTTATTGATATTTTTGTTTCTATCCAGGATACAACATTATTCCATAATGCATTTGTGACAGTACACTCAGAAAATAAATGGGTTAGCGACTCCACATGGCAATGACATAACCTACACGTATCATTCTCTGCATTTTCCATTTTAACTAATAGCTCATTTACGCCCAGGATACGATATAGTACGCGGTATTGAAACCAAATGTATTCATTATCATTTATAGCACAGAAACAGATCTTATAAACTTGTTTCCAAAAGTCATTATCCTGTACAATGTCTAATTCTAAGCACCATTTTAATTCATTTTTCCGTGGTTTATTTATTTTCTGCTGTAGCTGAAAATAAACAGATTTATGTCCACGTCCTGGAAGTAGCAAGTCTTTTATATGAAATGGGATAAATGGTCTCTGAAAGCCGAATGTATTGCTCTGCTGGTAAAGTGTAATAAAGTTTTGAAGTACTTTCTTAACTGTAAAGTAGTTAAGAAAGTTAATTGAAAAGTTATACCTATTCTTCATTTCTGGTAGACTTAAAATGTTTCCATTTGTATGAATAATATCTCCAATACTATATATACCGTGCTTAAACCAGTCTGGAAAGAAAAGATTGTCAGTACCAATGTGAGTGTTGAACCATAGGCTACTAGAGACGATATCTTGACGAGAATGGACTTTTACTTTTCTACATAATTCCATAAAATATGAAAATACGGTTTTCCAAAATGGATTTAAATTTGATATTCGATGATTGAGCCAATCCCCTCCAAGAAGGGCCAGCTTATTCAGGTCTTTAATTTCATGATTTAATAAAGTCAGCCATGCACAGTTTCGGCCAGAAATGATATGTTTTACCCATCTTATTTTAAGTGACCTTTCAAAGTTGTACACATGGATCATTGCAAGTCCTCCATCTGAGATTTTTTTACAAATTTGTTGTCTATTTATCTTATCTGGCTTGCCATCCCAAATATAACTAAATAGCAGTTTATTAAGTGTGTTGATCAAATGAGGAGGGGTTGACACAGACAAAAATAGGTGGGTAAATTTTGATAAAATCAATGTTTTAATGACTGTTATTTTTCCAATTGGTGTTAAGTAACGGTGTTGCCATGAATTAAGAGTTTGTTTTGCTCTTAGTATTGCCTTTTCATAGTTTAGTTCTGGCATTTGTGTTAGTTCAATCGAAAAATCAATTCCAAGAAGGTTAAAGTCAGAATCCCCCCAGTGCAGTTTAGATGAAACATTTAACTTTTCTTTGCAATGTTTTTTACTGCCAATCCAGATGAGTTTAGTTTTTTCAGTGTTCATTTTTAAACCTGAGATGCTCCCAAAGGTTTCCAAGACATTAAGAGTTGCCTGTAAAGACTTGGTACTCCCGTCCAAAAAAATAGTTGTGTCATCTGCAAATTGTGTAAGCTTGTAGTTATGTTTACCAATTGTAATACCTTTTATTGATGAAGAATTTTCAATTATACGACTCAAAATTTCAGCAACCAATAGAAATAAATAAGGGGCAATTGGGTCTCCTTGTCTGCAGCCCCTTTTCACTGGTATTGGGTCAGACAGGAATCCACATTGAATGACATACGCGATAACATTATTATTAAAAAGCTTTATCCAATTAATAAAGTCATTATCAAAGCCAAAAAAGTCTAGCACTTTGTAAAGAAAACTCCAAGATACAGAATCGAATGCTTTCTCAAAATCTATCAACATTAAAAGTCCTGGAATTTTATTTTTTTCTGTATGGCTCATTAAATCATATACAAGCCTTGTTGAGTCTGCTATACTTCTGCCAGATAGAAAGCCAGACTGATGACTCGAAATAATATGCGGTAGAGTGGATTTTAACCTTTCAGCTATAGTGGCAGATGCCAATTTATAGACTACCGATAACAGTGAAATAGGACGCCAGTTCTTTAATAAATTTCTATCTTTTTGTCCCTTAGGTAGACATGTTATCACTGTCTGCCTCATAGATATTGAAAGGCAGCCTTTGAAAAAACATGAATTTATCGCATTGGCTGTAAAATGCTTTAATTTACCCCAGAATACTTTGAAAAATTCTGATGACAGGCCATCTATCCCAGGAGATTTGTTGTTTTTCATTTTTTTAAGAACAGCACCAAGTTCCATGACAGAAATGTTTTTTCCTATATCATTCTTTTGATTTACTTTATTGCCTGTAATATTTTTGGCAAGGTTGAAATCAGAAAATGTTTCCTTTTCTTTGAAAAGATTTGTATAATATTTCTGTACTTCTTTTAAAATCATCTTTTGGTCATTGATAATAAAGCCATTGTCAAGCTGCAGTTTCCTAATGGTCTTTTCTGTAAATTGTTTACTTTCTAGTTTACAGAAGAAAGAAGTAGGCTTTTCGCCTTGGTCAAGCCATTGTATTCTAGCTCTAGTGATATACCCCTTAATTTTTTCTTTTCTAATACTTTCCAATTCAGCTTTCTTGTCATCTAATAGTTTCATATTACTTTCATTTACATTAGATTCCAACCAGGCTATATCATTTTTCAAATTTGATTCAAGTACCTTTTCCTTTTTTTTTAGGAACTTGGAAAATTTTACGGTTTCTCCACGGATTCTTAAAAACAAAGTTTCTAGGAAGATATCATCATCAACTGAGAAAGTAACATTATTGTCCCTAATATAGTCTAAATTATACACAGGTAATGCATATTTTAATTTTTCTTCTGTGATTACTTTATTGATTAAATTTAGATAGTCTTGGTTGTTTAGCAGACTGTTGTTAAATTTCCAAATCCCACTGCCTTGTACAAATTTATTAGTATTTATCTGCATTTCAACAATTGAGTGATCAGATCTATACCCAGGCTTGATATCAATTGTCTCAACAATATCTGTCAATGAATTTGGCACCAAAAAGTAGTCGAGACGGGCCTGTTTAACAGGATTTTTTTTCCTCCATGTATATCGTTTTTCATCAGGATTCATATGGCGAAATATGTCTACCATTTCTAGTTCGGCCATTCTTTCTATGACTTTTAATCTAGCTTTTGGGTTGTTGATATGTTTATAATTAAAAGTATCCTTTATTGGATCCAGAACAAGATTAAAATCACCACATAGTACAACATGATCAAAACCATCGTAGCTGACAGCTTCAAAAACTTTTGTGAAAAATTCTGGTTGATCATTGTTAGGTGCATATATATTGATCAAATTTATGTTGAGTTCATTGCAACTTACAAGAAGTTGCAAAAAGTTTGCACCATCATCCTTTATTACTTTAGATACCTTGAATTCAAAATTATTGTTTAACAGGATAGCCACACCTCGAGAATTTGTTTTACTCCCATTTATATAACATTCGTGCCAAATTTGTTTCACTGAAGCCAGATCAGTATCCAGAAGATGGGTATCCTGTAGACAAATGATAGAGGCATTTGTTTCTTTAAGGTAGCTGAGAACATCAACGCGTTTTTGTTTATCACGAAGCCCTTGGCAATTTGCAGATATTAATTTTATTTTATTTTGAATAATTTTTAATTCAGATTATAACACAATATTTGCAGTATGCACCCAAGCCATACGGAGAATGCAAAGCAGTATCTCAAGCCATAAAAGTATATTAAACAACATAAACTGATACATCTTTTCCTTTCCATTGGTAGTAGAGACAAAACTATTGTGGCAATTATAAACAAGATTGTTGCAGTCAATGTAGAGAAATAAACACAAAATGTACATAAAACAACGTAAAGACAAACACGTACTATACACAAACAGCATGAAAAATAGAACATAGAATACAGATAATATAAAGGTGTTACAAAACAACACAGCATGATGTAGATTTAGTTACTGGAGACCTACTCATAAGTAATTTTTTCATAGCTAGGCATATGCCTTTTTACAGCTTTGTAGATAATTAATTGTATTAGTGGTAACATATTTGTTCTTCAATTATTTTAATCCACATTCAATTACCATACCAATATAACAGGTATTACAATAGGACTCACAATGATAATAGCAACAAAATTTGTATTGACATGTTATAGATACATATTACTTGCAGATATAAATCTATTAAATGATGGTTAACTACATTAACATTTTAGAAAGATTATGAATTCAGGATCTTGTAGTTGAAGAGTATTTTATAAAGATACCTGTTTTACAGATAGATGTTTTTAGTGTAGAGCAAATTATTACTAAATGAAATTTAAATTCCACTCAAAAGTTAGTTATCTACAGTGAACATAAGGCTGAGTCCATAACAGATAGAAGAAGAAGACGGAAGACTTTTTACATTAATAATATCACAAAATGTTTAGCAATTTCCTAAAGGCACAGCTCTTTTGTAACCAGTTGTGGATACTAGGGAGACAACAAACAAAAGTTTTAAATTTGAAAATATACAAGTATTAAGAGAGAAACTTAATATTATAAATGTCACTTTTAAGATTCAGACTTAATTCACTTTTAAGAATCAGACTTAAATATTTAAAATCTTGACTTATTTGATTCATCGTTAAAAATTCAAGACCAATCATCCCTTCAAAGGAAATGTGACAAGCTTTTTTTTTTTTCTTTTTATAAAAAGAGTCATTTTTAAAATTCTAAATCATTTATGTCTGTTTTCCTACTAAAAATTAACGGATCTAAATAACTCCCCTTGGTATTATTTATCACAATAACTTTCAAATCAAGAATAATATAGAGTTTCATTTTGATTCTCCCACTTCAAGAAATTATGATAATGCATTTAAAAAGAAAATGTACTCACATGAATAAACAGACCTAAAAATACTCATAACTTACAGGTTTTGTGATGTAATCTGATATTATTTTATGTACTGTGAATGACTTTTACATTTTATTGCAGTAACTTACATCAATTACTAATAACTTAAAGGGGAAAATCAAGTCTTTTTATAACTAGTTTATGTGCACAAGAGACATTGAACAAATGCTTTGTTTTAAAAGTTGAAAAGATAAAACCGTTTATGGGAAAAAGCAAAAATAAAGCAGTGCACCCAGCCATGGGAAGAGGCAAAAATAATGTAGTGTTCTACAGCCAAGGTCATATTGAGACTATTGCTCAGCTTTGTCACTTACTGAGTCAATCCCAATGTAGGTTGAAAGCATGTGATTTAATGCCAAAACACTGCTAACCAACTAGGCCACTGAGAGCTGGTAGCTTTGTAAAAAAAAAAACATTCTACTATTACTTGTGCCAATTACAAAGGTCATAGGAATTATAGTCATAATTTTTGTGTAGTTTGGACTGGACCTCAATACTTTTATACCATTAGTACTGTAGACTGTATAGTACATTTTTTACAATAAACTCAACATAGCCAGAATTTTTGCTTTCTAAATGAATAAATAATAAAAGAGGTTATTATTACCAATTTTGACAATCAAAGCAACTTTGATTGACATAATAGTATAGTTTGAACCTCAATAGTTGTTCCACTAGAAACACAAACTATGTAGTATATAATAATACACTAAACTCAGCATAGCAATGTAGTATACAATAATGCACCAAACTCGACATAACAGATGAACTGTTGATCCATCAGAAACAAATAGTTTAGGATTCTGTCTAACTTGACTGAATCTTGAATATTGTACACATGTATTTATCTGTAATGTTTTTATATTCTTATACTTATTAACAGAGGAAGCATCATTACTTAGAACTTTGATAGTCACCTTCATATCTAGATATATTTCAAAGTAAGTAGCATGCTTGTGTAACATGATATATTACAAAGTGGATAACATGCTTGTGTAATACATGAAAAAATTAATGGATATTGGTAGGCAAATACGAACTAAACAAAAAATGTAAACAGATATACAGGTCTATAATATCTTCAAACTTTTCGTAGTTATTTAATCTGACTAAACCTTGAATATCATACACAATATTTTCATATTTTTGTAGTTATTAACAAAGGAAACAACATTATTCAGAAAATACATGATTATGGTATATGTAATTGTATGATTTCAACTGAACCTCCATACTTGTACCACTAGAAATACAAAGTAATGTAGTGCATAAGAATGCATTAAACTCAGCCCAAGAATTATTAATCTATCAGAGGCAAATAGTTTAGGATTCTGTCTAACATGACTGAATCTTGAATATTGTACCCAAGTATTTATCTATAACGTTTTCATATATTTTGTAGTTATTAACAGAGGAAACATCATTACTTTGAATTTCTAACCAACTTCAGCCTAATCTGATTTAATCCTACATATTGTAGTTATTAGCTTAGGAAAACAACATTATTCTGAAAGTACATAATTGTGGTTCACATAATTATATGATTTGATTTCAGCTGAACCTCCATACTTGCACCACTAGAAATACAAAACAATGTAGTGTATAAGAATGCATTAAACTCAGCACAAGAATTATTAATCTATCAGAGGCAAATAGTTAGGATTCTGTCTAACATGACTGAATCTTGAATATTGTACCCAAATATTTATCTATAACGTTTTCATATATTTTGTAGTTATTAACAGAGGAAACATCATTACTTTGAATTTCTAACCAACTTCAGCCTAATCTGATTGAATCCTACATATTGTAGTTATTAGCTTAGGAAAACAACATTATTCTGAAAGTACATAATTGTGGTTCACATAATTATATGATTTGATTTCAGCTGAACCTCCATACTTGCACCACTAGAAATACAAAACAATGTAGTGTATAAGAATGCATTAAGCTCAGCACAAGAATTATTAATCTATCAGAGGCAAATAGTTTAAGATTCTGTCTAACATGACTGAATCCTGAATATTGTTCCCAAATATTTATCTATAACGTTTTCATATATTTTGTAGTTATTAACAGAGGAAACATCATTACTTTGAATTTCTAACCAACTTCAATCTAATCTGATTGAATCCTACATATTGTAGTTATTAGCTTAGGAAAACAACATTATTCTGAAAGTACATAATTGTGGTCCACATAATTATATGATTTCAGCTGAACCTCCATACTTGCACCACTAGAAATACAAAACAATGTAGTGTATAAGAATGCATTAAACTCAGCACAAGAATTATTGATCTATCAGAGGCAAATAGTTTAGGATTCTGTCTAACATGACTGAATCTTGAATATTTTACCCAAATATTTATCATAACGTTTTCATATATTTTGTAGTTATTTACAGAGGAAACATCCTTACTTTGAATTTCTAACCAACTTCAGTCTAATCTGATTGAATCCTACATATTGTAGTTATTAGCTTAGGAAAACAACATTATTCTGAAAGTACATAATTGTGGTCCACATAATTATATGATTTCAGCTGAACCTCCATACTTGCACCAATAGAAAAATATAACAGTGTAGTGTATAATAATGCACTCAATTCCACATAACACAAAATTGCTCATCTATTTAGAAATTCGATAGTCGTCATCATTTTTATTTATTTACATTGTCTTACCGCCTCAATCTACACACTATATAGACTCCATCTTTTAAACATTCTAAAATTCTATTCAAAGAAGTCAAAAGTCATTTCATTTCTGTAAGTTATTTTAAATTGTCACGTACCTCATTCAACAATGTTCCCAATTGATTCTTGCCTTTCCATTTTAATGGATTCCAGATATCCTTGTCATGTATGTGTAGTCCAGCTGCCCAATAGCTATCATGTGGGTTTCCTTCAATGAGAATTTTTTTCCCAGTTCCCATAAGGAAGGATTTCAGTTCCTCATTCTGGTTGAACTTTGCCATTAGTCCTTTTCTCATGTGGCCGTCACGTACCTTCATCCAAACCTCAGAATCGAAGTTTTTGATTCTGGCTCCAATGGCTTTTGCTGATGCTGCATCCTTTGCATTCATAATGGCTGTAACAGAAGCTTTATCCCCAAACTCTTTTGCTTTGCAGAACATAAAATATTGTTCTACTGACTTGAAATTCAGTCCATTAACAGTGAAACTGCATCTGTAGTGGTTTGACAGTTTCGAGTTTAAGGTGAAAAAGGCCACTTTGTTGCCATTAGTGGGTGTGCACAGTTGATCAGGTTTTAAATCGTCAGGAAGCTTGTTGATATCTGTACTGCTGTACTGTCTCCCGTTGAGCAAAAGCTTGTCCCCAATAAGCTTGGCTTTGTATGTTCCTGATCTATAGGCTGCTTGAATAACAGGTCGAAAGATTTTTCTTCTAGCTTGTACCTCCACCGGGAAGTCCTCTATCACTGTAACTCCAATATCCTTGAATTGCTTTCTTTTGCTCAAAATTAATTGTTTGTCCTTAAAGTGAGAAAACTTCACAATGATGGGGCTCTCTGCCTTGCTGTATGGGCCTAGTCTATGTGCTCTCTCTATTTCTCTAGGGCCAATAGACAGTTCTAGTTGATCGCAAAGACCCAGAATGATAGACTCACAGTCCTCCCTTGCTGGTCGGTTGGAATCGGCTGTCTTAATCCCTAGAAATTTCAGGTTGTTCTTTCGTGAAAAGCTTTCAAGTGTTACAACCTTTTCCTCAAGTTGTTCACATCTGGCCACTGCTATATCCAGCTTTTCAGATAATTGGTCGCACTTTTTTTCAAGGCTGTCCACTTTTGAGTTTAAGGCTGTTATTTCTTCCAATTTGGACGAATTGAATTCGACAGATCTTTTAAGTTCATCCAATTCTGCAGTTATTGGTTCCAATTCTTCTCTAAAAAGGATTCTTATACTGGAAAGTGTGACTTGATTTTCAGGAGAGGCAGGCGACATCATCTCAGCACCCCTTTTGGCTGCCTTTGCACTCACACTATTTCCTCTACCAGTACCTCCTCTGACACTGGCTATTTGGTTCTTGTATTCCTTTCCTGACATCATAATGACTGCCAGCCTCAGAGTTTAAAATTTGAGTTATATTTGTCACAGTGTTTAATAGCAAAGGTCTGTGTTATTACTTTTATTACATTATGTAAACAAAGTATTAAAAAACTGTTATGTGTAACACTTTAAAGACCAAGTCCAAAGTACAACTTCCATATATCCCATTTACCATTCAAGCAATATGTATTGGCATTGCACATGTGTTCAAGAGCATATCAAGACTAAAATCTATTGCGGAATGGTCCACTAATTACTTTTCACACAAAAAAGTTTGATGTGTTGGTAAAACTATTTCATGCATGTGTCCACAACAGGTTTTTCCAAATAAAATTTGATGTGTTGATAATACTATTACATGTGTGTGTCCACAACAGGTTTTTTCCAAATAAGGGCATTTAATCCCTCACAATTTGTGTGCATTTAAATGTTTTCCATATTGAATTCCAGAAATGATACAAGAAAAATGTTCAAATATCCTCTAAATCCTCATTAGTTTAAGTTGATCTTTTTCAAACAGTGTCCATACATATTATTTTATTCTATAGTAAGAACATTTTATTCCCTTATCAAAGCATAATGCCAATAAAATTAAAAGTATCTCCAGTAACATAAACAGGTCTTCACTCCATGCTGAAAACAAGCTCAAGATTGAAGTTTTTACCCCACAGCCCTTAAGGGCTGTTGGGGTATTGTTTTCACCCATGGTGTCCGGATGGGCGGGCGGGCGGGCGGCAGGAAAAAGTTTGTCCGGGCTGTATCTCAGAAACTGTAAGGTGTAGGAAGTTGATACTTGGTAGGGACATTGGTTAGGGGGTGTAGGTGTGCAATGTCATGGTCTGACCTTGATTTCATCTTGCCACAATGACCTTAAGTTTGAAAATCTTGTCTGGGCTATATCTCAGAAACTGTAAGGTGTAGGAAGTTGATACGTGGTAGGGACATTGGTTAGGGGTGTAGGTGTGCAACGTCATGGTACGACCTTGATTTGACCTTTGACCTTGCTGTAGTGACCTTGACCTATAAAATCTTGTCCAGGCTATATCTCGGAAACTGTAAGGTGTAGGAAGTTGGTATGTGGTAGGGACATTGGTTAAGGGTTGTAGGTGTGCACTGTCATGGTGTGACCTCAATTTGACCTTTGACCTTGCCGTAGTGACCTTGACCTATAAAATCTTGTCCGGGCTATATCTCGGAAACTGTAAGGTGTAGGAAGTTGACACTTGGTAGGGACATTTGTTAGCGGGTGTAGGTGTGCACCGTCATGGTGTGACCTTGATTTAACCTTTGACCTTGCCGTAGTGACCTTGACCTTTAAAATCTTGTCCGGGCTATATCTCGGAAACCGTAAGGTGTAAGAAGTTGATACTTGGTAGGGACATAGGTTAGGGGTTGTAGGTGTGCAACATCATGATTTGACCTTGATTTGACCTTTGACCTTGCCATAGTGACCTTGACCTATAAAATCTTGTCCGGGCTATATCTCGGAAACTGTAAGGTGTAGGAAGTTGATACTTGGTAGGGACATTGGTTAGGGGGTGTAGGTGTGCATCATCATGGTGTGACCTTGATTTGACCTTGCTGTAGTGACCTTGACCTATAAAATATTGTTTGGGCTATATCTCGGAAAGCGTAAGGTGTAGGAAGTTGATACTGAGTAGGGACATTGGTTGGGGGTTGTAAGTGTGCAACGTCATGGTGTGACCTTGATTTGACCTTTAACCTTGCCGTAGTGACCTTGACCTTTAAAATTTTGTCCAGGCAATATTTAAGGTGTAGGAAGTTGATAGTTGGTAGGGGCATTGGTTAGGGGTTGTAGGTGTGCATCATAATTTTTAGTTTACTGATTAATGCTGTCATCTTGCTATTGAATTGTCTTGTTGTAATACTTTATTTTTACATACATTTTCCTTCTCTTAGATGTTATTTTCTCTACTTAAACATCATTTTGACCTTAATATAACTGACACTGCTCTGAAAGTATCCCGATCTTTGTACTGTTTCACGACTTCTGTATCTCATGGTGTTGAAAACTATTTCCCCAGGCTGTGGGGTACGGGCATCTCTGATGCTATTTTTATATTCACTGTTGCCACTGCTTTTTGACAGCCTTTTTCACATTCTCTCATTAAATATTCATATTATTGAAACCATAAATCGTACAAAATGGTGGATAATAAAAATAAAACGTCCCTCATCAGACCTATACAGAAAAATATATCACTCATGAAGATTAACAATATATATATTTTCATTTATTCAAGTGACAAGTGTCCTATGATTACAAAAATATTACAGAGATGAAACATAACACAAAAAAAGAACACCCAGCCTGTAAGGCTTATTAGTCGCTAAATATAGAACGTACATTATAATTATTCATATAACAACTGTTGACGCTGTGAAAAAGCTTTTTGAAGTTAAATATTTTTAAAACAATACACCCTAAAGGGCTTTGTATGTTATAATTTTTCATATAACAACTGTTGACACTGTGACAAAGCTTTTTGAATATAATTCCCTAAAAGTATTGGGCAATCCACAAGTATTTGAAGTTTTTCAAGCTCGCCTTTACTCTCAAAATCTGCATATTGCTTTGTAATTTTTCACAGAAAAATAGAAAATGGGGCTCGTCTTCTACATCATCACTATGACAAATTTTACATACTCGTTGATCTCTGCTTTTTGTACTAAATCTACCTGTTTCTACATGTAGGGGCAAAACCCCAAATCTCAATTGTGCAATGCAGGATCTTAAACTAAGGCTTAGATTTTGAGTGACATACTTTTCAGGAACCCTAAAGAAAAAAAAAAAGAAGTTGCTTGTGTATGTACAACTTTTCAAAGTCTTCTCTTATATTACCTAATTTTTACTCTCATAATGATCATCAATCTTACACATTTAACCTCCTTTGTCATGGCTAAAGGAGCCACATATGGGTTTTCTATGTGTTTTGTGATTACTTGAATCGAAATGTGGTTTTTAATTTCATTCAAGATTGTCATTGTAGAAGGATTTAAGATTTTTCCAGCCCAGGTCCAATTTTTCAACATTTTCAAACAAAATCCTTAAATAAAATTAAATCTTTTAAGAGATTGAGTATGTAACCACATGATTAGTTTAATTTTACTTTTAGCACAAATTAATAAATCTAAGAACCTAGTTACCTAGTCGCTGCATAATTTTTATCTTATATAAATGTTAATACACATACATATTCAAATGCACATAATGTATATATATATTTACTTTTGTGAAATAGAAATTAATACAAAGTAAAGGCACTAAAACTGTTTCTTTTCTTTTGGCAGGAAATAATTTTTTGGGCACAGACATGTCAGGTGGTTGTAACAATCTTGCCTTTATTATGCTATTTCCTTGACTAGCCCTGGGATACAGAACCATACATGAAATTGTTAATCAACATATTTCTATGAATTGGGTATGTTTTACCAAGTGAAACCATCTGTTGAGGTAGTGATTTTCTATGAAAGAAATGTGCCTATGGATTATCTCAATTTGGGTTTTCCTATTTTGTTGTGAGTAGAAAATGCCATGAGAATGACATTTACTTACTGATTGGAAGATATTGATCTGGTGATCTGACTGTAGAGGGATTAATTCATTGGATGTATTCCATGAAGAGTGCTTACATGTGGTAACCCTATGGATTTGTCAGTAATATACTCCTGGGCATAGTTTTACTCAAGGGGAATTTTATTGCATAAAATATGCATGAAGCAAGATCTCTCCAAAGTTATCATACAGTGTATATTGTTCAAAAGTAGTTTCAATAGATGCTAAGCCAAAAATATACATATAATATTAATTGAAAATGAATATGTGCCAGTAGTATTTTTGACAAATTAAAAAAAAACTGTCTCCCATGCATTACAGTTTTAAGAAGATATGAAGGACATGTGGATAAGACTTAAAATTTAAACTTTGCTAAATCTGGTACCTTATATCTGCTATTTACCTTTTTTGGAAGAGACTTTTGAATTTAATAATATGTACATATTTTCTTTAATTACATCACTTTGGCTTGAGAAATAGATATATGTGTGTTTCATCTTATTAAATTAATTTTGGGTTCTGTGATAATGATAAATAATTTTATTTCTTATTTTTAATTTTAAAATTTAATGTGATTGTATATGGATGTTTAATTTTAACTTTTTAAAATTTTTTATTCTGAGGTTGTATATGTATATATAAATATATACATTTATATATATTTTTTATTTTTAAATTTAATTCACACAGATCAAAGAAGTTATACCATCCATGCATTAATTGTAATTTGTTTGACATGAAATTATATATAGGTACTTTGGCATAAGGCTGCAGTCAGAAGCTATGAATATATATTTGGCTTATTCAGTAAAGGCCACTCTTGTTGATGTGTAATTATTGAGGGCCTGTAAAAGTGATTGTTTTCATAAGCACAAAAAAGTACATGGGGTCAAGGAGGTAGCTCAATGCTGCAGATATGTGGAAACCTGTTTGGCCTTTTAGATTTCATTTTTGTGCTATAAGCTGTCTGGTTTCACAGTGAATATGATGAAATGACTGTGCTGTTAAAATATCTGCTATCTTTACAGAAACATTGTGTATCAAAAACACTTTTTGCATTTATTCAGCAAAAAAATGGAGTTAATTCTGATGTAATGTTTCTCTTTGTACTGTTATCAAGAATTATATTTCATGGACATTTAGCAGCAGAATATTTATCTTGAAGCTGACAAAATTTTATCCATGATTAAAATTGATAATTAGCAATGTAATGTTGCTTGAAGTTAGCCTCCATCAGAATTAAAAATGAAAACTTAGGAATAGTGAAACTTTAGTGTATTTAGATAAAACCGTGCAATTAATAATAACCAGTGTTTCAATAGACAGGGTGATGGGATACCTGTTGTCTGCCATTCTGATACTGTTGGATAGGTGAAAATATAGTTAATGGATTTTGCACCAATTACAGAATTTTTTATCAGGACTGTAGTCATACAGAAATTTAATGTCTCAAAAGTGTGGATATATTAAATTGTCATAGGCTCTAGACTTTGGAAATAAATTGCCTAAAAGTATATACCAGTAAAATACTAGGCAGGTTTAAGTTTATGTTTATGAATTATAAAAGATTAAATGTATCCATCACTCAGTTTCTGATAGCAATGGGTCGGAGATGAAAAACCTGAGCAGATAAGATTATCATGGAGTCGCTCAAGTGTGTTTTAAAATGACTGAACATTAAAATGATGGGTAAAAGTTTCACTGACTTTTATATCAAGGGAGTTTCAAGTTACCTGTCAAGGACTCAACAGAGAAATGTTTGCGGAGATTTGATGCATCATCCTGGAGTCCCCAAGTTCAGATGTCAAATCTGGGAAAGTTTGAATTTAGTGCATAAAAATGACAAGATGGATTTCTCCGTCAGAGTTTTAGACTGAGCTGAAAAACGAAAGATTTGATCATGGTCGATAACTATAAAGGCATATGTTTCATAGCAATCTGTTCAGAGTTGCCATCAAATACCTGAATGATTGTGTTGAATAAGTGGTTCTGAGTCAGTATGGGTTCTCAGAAGACCAAGTACTATGAGGCATCCTCTAAGAAGAGGCACAAGATGGAGCAGAAGCTTCTTGAAGCCTGTATGAAGCGGGATGTGAGGAGAGTGGAGAAGCTGCTGGCACTGGGTGTACCAGCAGATGTGAGGATGGACAGAGAGGGGGAGGGACAGTGCAGGACTGCCCTCATGCATCTACCTTACAGCAGAAACTACTTCTCCAGGTAGGATAAAGTTTGGAATTACTTCTACAGGTAGGATAAAATCAGGAATTACTTGTGTAACATGTATAACTCCTTCAGGTGAGATATAGTCAACTGAGTTGAGAATATTGTCAGACCTCATAAGTAAAACTGTTTAACCTTTCTTTCAGGTAGACTGGTTCCACTAATTGAAAAAAAATATATATATATATTGTTTGCTCAAAATATAAAAATAACCACAGTAAAATTTTCAGAGGTCACTTTAAATCTGTCTACAACTTAAGAATGTGAACACAGTTCATACCTTTTAATGGGACCTCAGCTTTGTAGAATTCTCCTTGAAATTGCAGTAAATGTCAGACCCTAAGACCAAAATTTCTATTGAAATTTGTTCTATTATCTGAAATATTTGGTGAAGAAGTATTTTCTGGTGTAACTGGGTTCACTTTGAACAATTATGTCACAAATGTGAACAAGATCGACTCAGAGTGTGCAAAGAGCTTGTCTCATTGTGACCAGCCTTACTAGTGTTATAAAGTGTTGTATTACTGACCATCTGTTGTTTGTATTTGAAGCTATTGAGGAAGACATTAAAATGAAACCAAACATGTAAATTAATTTTCAGTTGATTTCTCTCCACTAAGGAACACATGCATACTTGAACACACACATCCAGATAAGTGTTAGTTGATAATTGATCACAAAATGTACTAGAAATTGCTGACTGCTCACATCCACCAGTGTGGTATTTCCGAAAGTTCAGAGGTTTATTGTTATCCAAAATATGAACTGGATCTTTGCTAAAATGTAATTACTTCTTCTCTTGGCTAGGCCCTTCCTACTTAAAATTTATCATCAAAGTTTGCTCATTACTTTTGAAGAAATATCAGGTAAAAATATTGGAGGTAAAAATATTCGATAAAAACCACTTCTTCTAAATATTGTTAACTAAAGACAGCAAATATCGCAAGCTAGATTTGGGACCTCACAATAACAATTGCATTGTTACACCATTAAGAAATGACATCATCAGAAAGCAACATATTGATTTTTGTACATAAGGAAGCGAAGCAGATTTCTATGTATATGCCCAATCGACAATAAGAAAAACTTTCTCTAATTTAAGTTTCACTCAGATGTCACCAAATTTGGAGGATTCCATGTGTATCCCATGGAGTATCTGCCCACCAAACTTTAATTTGATTGATATTATAGTTTTTGAGTTTCAAGGGCAAGAAGGCGTACAGATAGAAGGACGGAAAGAGAGGACAGAAAGACAGAATAAAACTGATTATAACCCTCTCTTATTGTCGAGTGTTAACTAGTAATAGAACATCCCCATGGAAAAGTTAACACAAGTCATTTGGAATGTGAAATTATTTGTATGCATTTCAGTAGGTCAGTACTATATTATATAGAACATATGAATTGTACATTTTCCTGTACATTATTGGCAACACACAAAAAAAATTCTGCAAAAACCAGGGTTCCCACTGCACAGGGAAAACGGAAAATTGTGAAAAGTAATTCCAGACAGGGAAAACACAGGGAATTTGAAAATTTTGGAAAAACACAGGGAAAACGCAGGGAATTTGAAAACTTCAGAATGAGTTTGAAGAGTAACAGCCATTTGCATTCACGTGCCGCGGGTCGCGACTTGTAGGTCACGTTTGATGTTTTGGCGCTAAATTAGAATATTTAATAAGAATCTTTAAGTAATCATAGTATTCTTATTTTTTACCGATTTTGACATTTTCATCCTTCACCAGTTTGTTCAGGGAAAAATATAAACATCACAGGGAAAACACAGGGAATTTAAATCGGAAAAGAGAGTGGGAACCATGAAAAACATATTAGAAAAAGTAGTAAGCATAATATCTTAGCTTGACAATTAACTTATCTGTGACTTTGATAATTTTTTGGTAGTCACTGATATTCATAGGTCCCCTTTAAAAAATAGAAAGTATGAGACTCCCCATTTTACCATATCCTGTTGATGACATTGTAATTTTTTGACCAGGTACATGTACTGTAAAATAAAAGTGTCCATCTTAGTATTCAGTGTTTGGTTTATGTAAGGTTCTTCATGGTAAACCCTCAGACATCAGCAAGTAACTGTCAACTTTCATCTTTTTAATAACTTCAGAATGTCTTAAGTTGTTTAGCATAATGTGCCAAATGGAGCCTTTTGCATTGTTTGCATTGAAAATTGTTCACAAAAAATAAATGCTTTTTATTTCCTTATAGAAATGAATGTGGGCATGCCCTGGAGGACATTACCCGTTTGCTGTTACAGTATGGAGCCAGTCTTAATGTGACAGATGCGAAAGGGTTGTATGCCATTCATCATTTTGTGAGAAACAATTTCATCAACTTGTTAAAGATTCTCATCGACTATGGGGCTGAACTGAACATCAAGGCCTGTACCAACCTGCGACAGTTTCCAATTCATGAGGCCACTAACCCTGCAGTTATCAGACTTCTGGTGAATTCTGGAGCCTCAGTGAACAGTATGGACACTAAAGGCTACACACCACTCCATACGACTTTATTAGTGAGAAACCCCAACCTGGACAAACTTCATGCCTTGCTGTCTAGTGGTGCTGATCCAAATCTATACAGCAGGCATGGTAAAACACCACTACATTATCTGTATCATAGTTACTTAGACTCCAAACGATCATTGCCGCCCTACGGGGAAGACAAGGTGCTGATACATTTTGGTGCTAACCCAAACTTGATAGATCCACATGGAATCGTACCATTTGCCTATTTTATTTACAAAGCCAAGCCATTTGATCTCTTATGTTCATTACGGTTAAACATTGTGGCTGGGTTAGATATCCGAGCAATTACACTTTACATGAGACCGATTGAAAAAGCCTTGTGTCGCATGAAGAATTATAAGCTCATTGAGATAGTGGTCCAATGCGGTCATCGGTTTCAAGCTGGTAGTGTCATATGGAGAGTTGCCAGTGAAAATTATACTCTTGCAGGAATATTATGTGATATTGAGCAGGTTTTAAGCCTGAAAAGATTATCAGCAAATGTCTTACGAACATGTTTACAACCCAATGCAATGATGGGCATAAAGATGTTGGATCTTCCTCAGATGTTGAAAGACTTTATTCTTTTTCATCATATTTAATATTTATATAATAATGTACATTAAGTAATGCCAATAATTACATGTATTATTGTTTTGTATAATTTTCTCTTTTTGAAAAATAAAAGTGTTTTTTCTCTTTGTGTGTAATGTAGCTTTTTTTTTGTTTGTAGTAAAGTTATGTAGAACATTGTATAACATGCCTGACAAAAATACTAAACAAAACTACTTTGCAGTCACTATGGTATTGTTAAGCTGTGGTGAAATTGTTTGCATAATCATCATTATTTTTCAAAAATGTTTTTTCAATCCTGTCTCCACACTATTTAATAAACTCGGGCATAGAAACTTGAATTTTACTGAAATCATAAAACTCAATACATGTATTTACATAATAGAATGTCAGATAATAGAAGTTGTAATGGTCTTAAATGTGATCAAAAAGCATTTTAGATGTCAGTAATTTTATTAGAGATGCAAAAATCAAAGAAAGGTTTTTTTAGGAGATGATCTTGCAGCTTTGGATGTGTAACTATAGTTGTTCATGTATTCTTTTATTGGCTGCTGTATTGGTCAGATAAGATGTGTAGGGAGCCACACATATAGAGAGTAAAATAGACTAAGTAAAATGACAATTTCTTCCATGTAAAAATTTATCTTACCCAAATGTCTTTATTAAATACTAATAAATAAAACAAGTTTATACATGAAAGTGACAGAAGCCTTTCTCGTCATATACTGCTGGTTACTCAAATGTATTTGTTGCATCATAATCTGTCAATTTAGAGATCTAACTGTGTAAAGATAAATTATACAGATTGTTGATGGACATATTTACTAAGCTGCTGTAAATTTTTACTGAAAGTTTTTAAGAAGGGGAAAAATGGCAGATTCTTAACATTTTGTTTTGTGTATTGTATTTTTATTTTGTGAATACTTTGAATTATAAAGAGTTCTGGTAGGCATTAACATAATTGATTACGAACTGTTGGTCTCAAGATAGAAACCTAAACTATTTTAATCCCTCTGATCCTTAGCCTGTCACTTGGGACTGTCATAATATGACCAGCATTTTAAGTAGTCATTCGAGTCATTTATGTACCTGCAATTGGAATTAAATCTGAGCTGATGCATTTTGAAGTAAGTATGTTTGATATAAGCTTGTAGAATGGAGCAGCATCCACCTATGGTTCTGTAGATTTAATGGTGAAGTTATTTCAGAAATGGTCAACTATAGACAAAGCAAAAGGCTATATAACTCTCTACCTCTACCAGACATTTAACTCTTAATATGTTTCATTACCGTGTTTCTCATCAGCCAATAAGAGCAGGATTCATATATACACTATCTTGCAAAGATGAAGTTGTTTGAAATTGTAACAGATATAAACAAGAGAAGCAGGAACCTATGATACTATCTACCTATACCTGCTATTGGAATCATAATGAACAATTTTCATAAAACTTATCTAATGGAATATTTAAATTCAATTGTCACTGCTGCTGGCCATTTCCCTTTTGGAATAAATTTGACAGTTTTATCATTCTTGGAAAAGGAAGAAATGGAAATTTTTTTTTAAATCAATGATCTTCTAATATAAAAATATATTTCTGTATACATGTATACATTTTGAAACAGCACTTCTATGTTGCTGTGTTTTAGGTGTTACTGGTGGGTATGGGTGCTGATGAACAGTTAGGTGGCTACTCCCGTCACAGAGTCAAATACAAGTAAGAAATTATATTGTACTTGTTCATTTTTACACTCCATTATAGACCAGCAGTAAACGAGCTACAGTCCTTCTCACAGCTATACTTTAACCTTTGACCCTAGGGAAATTTTGTTAAAAACTCAAGGTATTAAGACCTAAAATACACAAGGTTATTACAGCAGATTTTCCAATTATAAGTTTTATGTTTTGGTTAACTTTGATGATTAGTTTATACTTTAAGTAAGAATGACTGGACGCAGTGTAGATTTTAATTTGAACAAGTCATACAACTCCAAATTGATGTGAACATCTCTCTAAGAGGCTAGGATTGCAGAGATAGTCCAGTGGGGGAGAGAGACAATTATGGTGGCAATGTGTGTCAAGTGGTAATCTGTTCCACTCAGATGGTGCAGCAAAACTCTGGCTGCAATCTTCTTTATGGGTACAGACACTAGAAATTGACCATCTAATGTCACAAGGTAATTTGCAGGAATATATTGTTAACAGATAATGAGGTTTGTAAAATTAAGAATCTTAAATATTTTAAAGGTGTACTTGAAAAGGACCTATTTTTTTTCTTGTAGAACTGAAGGCTTAATTGGTTTGGTGAATGAAATCAAGATGGAAATTGAACGAATCAGTGCTAGAAACCTTGGTCGTGATGATCGGGTGATATCTGACCATTCCAGAGAATCACGCTTCCCATTTCTAGATGAAGATGTTGTGTCGTTCTTGAATCCAATTCCAGTCACACAAAAGGTAGCATTGATTGATTTGGGACTTATGCAATGACAAGTAATCTTGTGTGCATATCATTGCAACTGGATTAGGTTATATCAGAACAATGCAAATTAAGAAACAAACTGGTTAATTCCTGGATGGGTGAATATCAAAGATCTGGAAGGACAAGTGTGTACTAGTGTTGGTATACCTCTGCAGCCACCAATTTTTGTGCTTGTGTAAGCAACCATTTGCACCAATGAATATTTCTGATTATTCACTGCTTTTTGGTGTTTAATTTGTCATTACTGCTAAATGTAATATCTGGACTGAAGGTCCAGTGTTAAAGGAGACTGCATTCATTGGCTATATGAGTTAATTAGACAGAGAAACTTTTTGATAATTATGCATAATGTTTATATTTTCCCTCCCATTGAGCCTTTTATAAATCAGTTTTCTATTTTTATTATACAAACCATTTATACATATAAGTTTGTGTTTTGTTTTTCAGCTGAACTTGGAACTTCCACGTGGGATAGGAGATAAATTTCTACTTAGATTAGCTGCAGAGAAACTGGGATTATCCAAGTCATGCACTTTGGCAAAACGAGCAATCCAGTTTGGATCCAGAATTGCAAAATGTGAAAACAAGAAAGAGAAGGCATCAGATATTTGTGAACGTTTATGACACAGACTTTGAAGAATAATTCATGCATTTTAGTTTAATTGTATATAATGTACTCACTCTGTTCAGTTCTAATTATGAAAACAGAGATTTTATTTTCTCAAAGTTCGTGAGTTTAAAATATTGGATAAAGTCAGTTGGTGAAACTTCCATTTAGAAATCAGAATGGAAATTAAGAAGACCAACTAAACTTCAAAACACTTTTGCTGGAAGGCTGACAATGTTTCAAGCTGTGGCCTCACTGCAGCAGTCAGAGATTGCCACATGCAGGTTCAGGCGCTACAATGGAAACCCTGCACACAATATCTGTGTAACCTGGTATATTATTTGGCACCTCATGGGACGCTTGTTTGTATTTAGGGGAGAGGGAAGAGAGAGTGGGTCCGCAGGCTCCCGCATTTTCTATTGCTTAGAGCTCGGTAACCACTGGGCTGATTCTCTTCAAATTTAGCACATGTATGCAGTAGCCCTGGGGAAAATTTTTGAATATGGTGTCATGACATTTCAACCAATCAGAGAAGTCACATAACCAAAAACATATTTTTCAAAGGGGTGTGCTTGTCCACTTTACCTATTCACATGAAATTTGGCAAGTAGGTTTGTTATATAGATGTCTGCAAATCATTAAGCGTCCCGCAAGGGATGCTTGTTTGTGTATGGGAGAGCTTCAGGCTCCGCATTTTGTTATCTCCCGCCGGGCTTTAGCCCGGGAGGGAGATTATGAAATGATGCCTGTGTGTGCGTGCGTGCGTGCGTGCGTGTGTGTGTGCGTGCGTTAGTTAGTCACACAGATTCCTCCAAAACTACTACAGCTACAGATTTTTTGTAAATTAATTGTCCCAATGAATTTTCACGCCCTCGAAAAATTTTTGGGTTTTATGGACTTAGGCCTAAAGATAACTGAGTAATAGCTATCTTAGCTACTTGGAGTAAAGGGCTCATAACTCAAAAACTATTGCAGTTACAACTTTTTCTTCAAATATGTTGTTCAGCTACTTTGTCCTTAGCTATAAGATGGTACATAGTTTGGGGTCCCATTGCATGCCATAAGTGAGTAATAGCTATTTTCTCATTTGTAGCTAAATAACAAAAGGAGTAAATGTCAAATATCTTCAAAAGTATTAGAGTTACAGAAATCTTTTCAAATATGTTGTTCATCTACTTTTTGGTAAGCTATCACATAGTAAAGTTTCAGACCTGTTGCACCTTGGATAGCTGAGTAATAGCTACTTTGAAATTCTGACTGTTGAGTAAAGCCATTGTAACTCCAAAACTATTGCAGTTAGAGTGTTTTCCTAAAATATGTTGTTCAGCTACTTTGTCCTTAGCTATAAGATGGTACATAGTTTGGGGTTCTATTGCATGCCATAAGTGAGTAATAGCTATTTTCTCATTTGTAGCTAAATAACAAAAGAAGTAAATGCCAAGTATCTTCAAAAGTATTACAGTTACAGAAATCTTTTCAAATATGTTGTTCATCTACTTTTGGGTAAGCTATCACATAATAAAGTTTCAGACCTGTTGCACCATGGATAGCTGAGTAATAGCTACTTTGAAATTCCGACTGTTGAGTAAAGCCATTGTATCTCCAAAACTATTGCAGTTAGAGTGTTTTCCTAAAATATGTTGTTCAGCTACTTTGTCCTTAGCTATAAGATGGTACATAGTTTGGGGTTCTATTGCATGCCATAAGTGAGTAATAGCTATTTTCTCATTTGTAGCTAAATAACAAAAGAAGTAAATGCCAAATATCTTCAAAAGTATTAGAGTTACAGAAATCTTTTCAAATATGTTATTCATCTACTTTTGGGTAAGCTATCACATAGTTAAGTTTCAGACCTGTTGCACCATGGATAGCTGAGTAATAGCTACTTTCAAATTCCGACTGTTGAGTAAAGCCATTGTATCTCCAAAACTATTGCAGTTACAGTGTTTTCCTAAAATATGTTGTTCAGCTACTTTGTCCTTAGCTATAAGATGGTACATAGTTTGGGGTTCTATTGCATGCCATAAGTGAGTAATAGCTATTTTCTCATTTGTAGCTAAATAACAAAAGAAGTAAATGTCAAATATCTTCAAAAGTATTAAAGTTAGTGAAATCTTTTCAAATATGTTGTCCATCTACTTTTTGGTAAGCTATCACATAGTAAAGTTTCAGACCTGTTGAACCTTTGATAGCTGAGTAATAGCTACTTTCAAATTCCGACGGTTGAGTAAAGCCATTGTAACTCCAAAACTATTGCAGTTATAGTGTTTTCCTAAAATATGTTGTTCAGCTACTTTGTCCTTAGCTATAAGATGGTACATAGTTTGGGGTTCTATTGCATGCCATAAGTGAGTAATAGCTATTTTCTCATTTGTAGCTAAATAACAAAAGAAGTAAATGTCAAATATCTTCAAAAGTATTAAAGTTAGGGAAATCTTTTCAAATATGTTGTCCATCTACTTTTTGGTAAGCTATTACATAGTAAAGTTTCAGACCTGTTGAACCTTTGATAGCTGAGTCATAGCTACTTTCAAATTCCGACTGTTGAGTAAAGCCATTGTATCTCCAAAACTATTGCAGTTAGAGTGTTTTCCTAAAATATGTTGTTCAGCTACTTTGTCCTTAGCTATAAGATGGTACATAGTTTGGGGTTGTATTGCGTGCCATAAGTGAGTAATAGCTATTTTCTCATTTGTAGCTAAATAACAAAAGAAGTAAATGTCAAATATCTTCAAAAGTATTAAAGTTAGGGAAATCTTTTCAAATATGTTGTCCATCTACTTTTTGGTAAGCTATCACATAGTAAAGTTTCAGACCTGTTGAATCTTTGATAGCTGAGTAATAGCTACTTTGAAATTCTGATTGTTGAGTAAAGCCATTGTAACTCCAAAACTATTGCAGTTAGAGTGTTTGCCTAAAATATGTTGTTCAGCTACTTTGTCCTTAGCTATAAGATGGTACATAGTTTGGGGTTCTATTGCATGCCATAAGTGAGTAATAGCTATTTTCTCATTTGTAGCTAATTGAGAGCTTTCACTTGGTGAAGTTTCAGACCCTTAGCTAATTACTCACCTACTCAAAATGAGTAAATGCGAATTATCTCTAAAAGTATTGCAGATAGCCAATTTTTCTCAACTCATTCACCTACTTTTGGAAGAGCTTTCACATGGTCAAGTTTCAGACCCGTAGCTAATTACTCAAAATGAGTAAATGCGAATTATCTCTAAAAGTATTGCAGATAGCCAATTTTTCTCAAATAACTCATTCACCTACTTTTGAGAGAGCTTTCACTTGGTGAAGTTTCAGACCTGTAGCTAATTATTCACCTACTCAAAATGAGTAAATGCTAATTATCTCTAAAAGTATTGCAGATAGCCAATTTTTCTCAAATAACTCATTCACCTACTTTTGAGAGAGCTTTCACTTCGTGAAGTTTCAGACCCGTAGCTAATTATTCACCTGCTGAAAATGAGTAAATGCTAATTATCTCTAAAAGTATTGCAGGTAGCCAATTTTTCTCAAATAACTCCTTCAGGTACTTTTGGAAGAGCTTTCACATGGTGAAGTTTCAGATCCGTAGCTAATTACTCACCTACTCAAAATGAGTAAATGCGAATTATCTCTAAAATTATTGCAGATAGACAACTTTTCTCAAATAACTCGTTCATCTACTTTTGGGAGAGCTTTCACTTGGTAAAGTTTCAGACCTGTAGCTAATTATTCGCCTGCTGAAAATGAGTAAATGCTAATTATCTCTAAAAGTATTGCAGGTAGCCAATTTTTCTCAAATAACTCCTTCACATACTTTTGGAAGAGCTTTCACATGGTCAAGTTTCACATCCGTAGCTAATTACTGACCTACTCAAAATGAGTAAATACGAATTATCTCTAAAAGTATTGCAGATAGCCAATTTTCTCAGATAACTCATTCACCTACTTTTGGGAGAGCTTTCACATGGTGAAATTTCAGACCCATAGCTAATTACTCACCTACTCAAAATGAGTAAATGCTAATTATCTCTAAAAGTATTGCAGATAGCCACTTTTTCTCAAATAACTCATTCACCTACTATTGGGAGAGCTTTCACTTGGTGAAGTTTCAGACCCGTAGCTAATTGTTCACCTACTCAAAATGAGTAAATGCTAATTATCTCTAAAAGTATTGCGGATAGCCAATTTTTCTCATATAACTCATTCACCTACTTTTGGGAGAGCTTTCACTTGGTGAAGTTTCAGACCTGTAGCTAATTACTCACCTACTCAAAATGAGTAAATGCTAATTATCTCTAAAAGTATTGCAGATAGCCAATTTTTCTCAAATAACTCATTCACCTACTTTTGGGAGAGCTTTCACATGGTGAAGTTTCAGCCCCATAGCTAATTACTCACCTGCTCAAAATGAGTAAGTGCTAATTATCTCTAAAAGTATTGCAGATAGCCAATTTTTCTCAAATAACTCATTCATCTACTATTGGGAGAGCCATCACTTGGTGAAGTTTCAGACCCGTAGCTAATTATTCACCTACTCAAAATGAGTAAATGCTAATTATCCCTAGAAGTATTGCGGATAGCCTTCACATGGTGAAGTTCCAGACCCGTAGGTAATTACTCACCTACTCAAAATGAGTAAATGCTAATTATCTCTAAAAGTATTGCAGATAGCCAATTTTTCTCAAATAAGTCATTCACCTACTTTTGGGACAGCTTTCACTTGGTGAAGTTTCAGACCTGTAGCTAATTACTCACCTACTCAAAATAAGTAAATGCCTATTATCACTAAAAGTATTGCGGATAGCCAGTATTTCTCAAATAACTCATTCACCTACATTTTGGAGAAGTTTCACATGCTTAAGTTTTTTTATGAATTTTTTAAATAAATTTTAATACATTAAAATTAATTAAATCATGCACTAAATCAATTATAACTTGAAAAGTACTGCATTTAGAGCACTTTGTGCAAATATGTTATGCAGCTACTTTTGGGTCAGCTATAACATAGTAAAATTTCAGACCTGTAGCTCATGGCATAGCTGAATAATAACTACTTTTAGGTTATCACTGTTGGGTAAATCACTTATAACTTGAAAACTTTTGCATTTACATTATTTAGTTTCGGTATGTTATTCACCTATTTTGAGGCAGCTATAACATAGTAAAATTCCAGACCTGTGGCTCATTGCATAGTGGAGTAATAGCTACTTTGAAGTTCTTACTCAACACTAAATCATTTATAACTTGAAAAGTATTACATTTAGAGCATTTTGTTAAAATATGTCATTCACCTACTTTTTCCATAGCAACAACATGGTGAGTAACTTGGGTGTCTATCTGAATAGCTAAGTGAGTAATAGCTACTTTTGGGCTTTTCACTAACTTCCATCATGAGTAAAATCACTTGTAACTTGAAAACTATTGCATTTAGAGAATTTTGTGCAAATATGTTATTCACCTACTTTTGGGTCAGCTATAACATACTAAAATTTCAGACCTCTAGCTCGTGCCATAGCTGAGTAATAGCTACTTTTGCCTTTGCCGGTGGATACATTTTGCATCTGGCCACAGATGCATCCTTGGTCTAGTCTCTAAAAGTACTACAGGTGGGCAATTTCTTCTAAATAAGTCATTCACCTACTTTTGGGTGATCTACCACATAGTGAAGTTGCAGAACTGTAGCTCTTTAGATGGCAGAGTAATAGCCACTAAAATAAGTAAATGTCTTGTATCTCTAAAAGTAGTACAGATAGGCTATTTCTTCTAAAGACGTGCTTTCCTACTTTGAGTTGATCTGCATAATGAAGTGGCAGAACTGTAGCTCTTTGGATGGCAAAGTAATAGCTACTAAAAAGAGTAAATGCCTTTTGTCTTTAAAAGTATTGCAATCAAACATTAAACTTGTCACTTCTACATGTGCCTCCATCTCGCAGGAAAATTTATATTCCACTATCTTTAGGACATCTAATTTATACGGCGGGAGATAAATGCATGCGTCAGAATGCTTGTTTTCCTTATAACTCTGTAACCGTTAGGCGGATTCTTTTCAAATTTGGCAGGTTTAGGCAGTAGCCTTGGGGAATTTTTTTGAATATGCTGCAGTGACATTTCAACCAATCAGAGAGGTCACATGACCAAAAATGTCTTTTTTCGATGGGGAAGCTTGTCTGGATGATAACTTGAAAGGAATTTTATCAATTCACCTGAAACTTGGCAAATACATTCATTCTATTAAAATCTGGAAATCATTAGATTTTGGCATTGATTGGTCAAGACATGGCCGAGTAATTAATGATTAATTAATCATTACGAATTTTCCAAATAAGGAAAACACAAAAATGCTTATATCTCAAAAACCGTGCTAGATAGAGCGATTTCGACGAAATTTTTGACCCGCAGGGTATCTCTGCGGAGTAGTTTTCCCAATTTTCAAAAAAATTTTCTCGCCCAAAATGGCGGCCATTTTGAATTTTCGAAATTTTCGCAAAAATTGCAAAACACAAAAATGCTTATATCTCAAAAACTGTGCTAGATAGAGCAATTTCGACAAAATTTTTGACCCGCAGGATATCTCTGCGGAGTACTTTTCCCAATTTTCAAAAAATTTTTGTCTCGCCAAAAATGGCGGCCATTTTGAATTTTCAAAATTTTCGCAAAAATTGCAAAACACAAAAATGCTTATATCTCGAAAACCGTGCTAGATAGAGCGATTTCGACGAAATTTTTGACCCACAGGGTATCTCTGCGGAGTAGTTATCCCGATTTTGAAAAAATTTTTGTCTCGCCAAAAATGGCGGCCATTTTGAATTTTCGAATTTTTCGCAAAAATTGCAAAATACAAAAATGCTTATATCTCAAAAACCCTGCTAGATAGAGCGATTTCGACGAAATTTTTGACCCGCAGGTTATCTCTGCAGAGTAGCCATGCCAATTTTCCAACAAAAAATTTCTCGCAAAAAATGGCAGCCATTTTGAATTTTCGAATTTTTCGCAAAATTGCAAAACACAAAAATGCTTATATCTCGAAAACCGTGCTAGATAGAGCGATTTCGACGAAATTTTTGACCCACAGGGTATCTCTGCAGAGTAGCCATGCCAATTTTCAAAAAAATTTTGTCTTGCCAAAAATGGCGGCCATTTTGAATTTTCGAATTTTTGCGCAAAAATTGCAAAACACAAAAATGCTAATATTTCGAAAACCGTGCTACATAGAGCGATTTCAACGAAATTTTTTATCTTCAGGGTATCTCTGCAGAGCAGCTATCCCAAAGAGCTTTCACTTGGTGAAGTTTCAGACCCATAGCTAATTGCTCACCTACTCAAAAAGAGTAAATGCGAATTACCTCTAAAAGTATTGCAGATGGCCATTTTTTCTCAAATAACTCATTCACCTACTTTTGGAAGAGCTTTCACATGGTGAAGTTTCAGACCCATAGCCAATTACTCACCTACTCAAAATGAGTAAATGCGAATTATCTCTAAAAGTATTGCAGATAGCCAATTTTTCTCAAATAACTCATTCACCTACTTTTGGGAGAGCTTTCACATGGTGAAGTTTCAGACCCATAGCTAATTATTTACCTACTCAAAATGAGTAAATGCTAATTATCTGTAAAAGTATTGCGGATACCCAATTTTTATCAAATAACTCATTCATCTACTTGTGGGAGAGCTTCACATGGTGAAGTTTCAGACCCATAGCTAATTACTCACCTACTCAAAATGAGTAAATGCGAATTATCACTAAAAGTATTGCAGATAGCCAATTTTTCTCAAATAACTCATTCACCTACTTTTGGGAGAGCTTTCACTTGGTGAAGTTTCAGACCCATAGCTAATTACTCACCTACTCAAAATGAGTAAATGCGAATTATCTCTAAAAGTATTGCAGATAGCCAATTTTTCTCAAATAACTCATTCACCTACTTTTGGGAGAGCTTTCACTTGGTGAAGTTTCAGACCCATAGCTAATTACTCACCTACTCAAAATGAGTAAATGCGAATTATCTCTAAAAGTATTGCAGATAGCCAATTTTTCTCAAATAACTCATTCACCTACTTTTGGGAGAGCTTTCACTCTGTGAAGTTTCAGACCCATAGCTAATTACTCACCTACTCAAAATGAGTAAATGCGAATTATCTCTAAAAGTATTGCAGATAGCCAATTTTTCTCAAATAACTCATTCACCTACTTTTGGGAGAGCTTTCACTTGGTGAAGTTTCAGACCCATATATAATTATTCACCTACTCAAAATGAGTAAATGTGAATTATCTCTTAATAGTATTGCAGATAGCCAATTTTTATCAAATAACTCATTCACCTACTTTTGGAAGACCTTTCACACACGAAAATGAAAAATTGTGAATATCTCGGAAAAGCTATTTCTTCTGCTTTAATGCTCGGCGGGAGATACACACCACGGCAGTGGTCTTGACAAAAAATTTTGTCTCCCCAAAAATGGTGGCCATTTTGAATTTTCAAAGTTTTTGCAAAACACAAAAATGCTTATATCTCGAAAACCGTGCTATATGGAGCGAACTCAACAAAATTTTGGACCTGCTGGGTATCTCTGCAGAGTAGCCATGCCAATTTTCAAAATATTTTGGTCTCGCCAAATATAGCGGACATTTTTTATTTTTTTATTTTTTGCAAAACACAAAGATGCTTATATCTTGAAAACCGTGCTAGATAGAGCAGACTGCGCTGACTTTGGTTGCCACAACATTATAAGGCTAGAAACGAAGCATTTTCTTAATACTTTAGCACTCACCTTTATATCCTTTTCGGGACGCTTTGTTATTGCTATGCAAAAACATTATCTTTTTTTTTTGCGAGCGATCCTCTAGTTATATTTTGGAAGTGATCCAATACAAAATGGCCGACTTGTAAACGATTAACTAAACACCACAATTTTTCTTAACGCTGAAAATGAAAAATCTTTAATATCTCAGAAACGGTGCAAGATAGAGCAATTTCGACGACCATCTGAGAGAACACCTTTGGTCAAAAATTGTTTTCCCGCCATTTTTGGCGGCCATCTTGAATTTCTGCATAAAAACGCACAAAACACATTTATCTCTGAAACAGTGGGAGATAGAGCGATTTCAACAAAATTTTTTACTCACCAGGTATCAGCAGTCTACTGGTGAGTTTTCCCAAAAATCGTTTTCCCGTCATTTTTGATGGCCGTCTTGAATTTCTACGTAAAAGGCAAAAACGCATTTATCTCTGAAATGGTGCAAGATAGCGAGATTTTAACCAAATTTTTGACCCATAGGGTATCTGCAGAGTTTACTGATGAGTTTTCCCAAAAATCTTTTTTCCGCAAATTTTGACGGCCATCTTGAATTTTTGCGTAAAAGGCAAAAACACATTAATCTCAGAAACAGTGCAAGATGGAGCAATTTGAACCAAATTTTTGACCCCCAGGGGATCTGCAGGGTCTACGGGATCTGCAGGGTCTACTGGCAACTTTCCCCAAAAATGGTTTTCCAGCCATTTTTTGTGGCCATCTAAAAACACATTTATCTCGGAAATGGTCCGAGATAGAGCGATTTCAATTAATTTTTGACCCGCAGTGTATCTGCTGGGTCTACAGGCGACTTTTCCAAAAAAATCATTTTCCCGCCATTTGTGTGGCCATCTTGAATTTCTGTATAAAATGTGAAAAAAGAAAGAACAAGAGGGTCAGAAATGCCCCAAATGGGTTGCACAGGCAACAATAAGGTTAGCGACTGCTGTAATTAAATTTAGAAACAAGGAAAGAAATGTTAGGTCACCCAGTTAAGGTAAATGTGTTAGACGTGCTAAGAAATGTAAAACTTGCAATCTAGGTTACAGTATTGTATCTATGCTATACTAAAAATAGGACTGAAACTAAGTAAGTGTAGAGTATTAATGTACCATAATATAATATTGCATGGCACCTAATCACAAGAGATAATTTATTATAAAATAAGACATATCTACAGGATCGATGTATGGTAGATGTATGCAGAAGGTGGTGATAGTGGTCATGAACATATCAAAGTATGTTCATAATTTTTAGAGAACAGACGGAATCACACCAATTTCGAAAGCAACTTAGCTATAATGGTGGTCTATCTCCCTGTCAAGTTTGAATTTGATTTGGCAAAGCGTTTTCGAGTTAGAGTCCGGAAACGGAAATGTTGACAGACGGACAAAAAAGGACAAAAGAACGGAGAGAAAATACCAATTTCGAAAGCAACCTAGCTATGATGGTGATCTATCTCCCTATCAAGTTTGAATTCGATTGGACAAAGTGTTTTCGAGTTAGAGTCCAGAAACAAAAATGTGGACAGACAGACAAACAGACAAAAAATGGGCAAACGAACGGACAGAATTACACCAATTTCGAAAGCAACCTAGCTATGATATTGATCTATCTCCCTGTCCAGTTTGAATTCGATTGGACAAAGCATTTTCGAGTTAGAGTCCAGAAACAAAAATGTTGGCGGACAAACAGACAAAAAACGGACAAACAAACTGACGGAATTACACCAATTTCCGGACGCAACTTAGCTATGATGGTGATCTATCTCCCTGTCAAGTTTGAAGTTGATCGGACAAAGCGTTTTCGAGTTAAAGTCCGGAAAAAAAATTTTGACAGATGGATGGACAGACCTCGGACACATCAATCTAATAGGCAGGTTGGTTACACCCAACCCACTTAAAAAGTGCATATTCATCTATGAAACCTTGCATTTTGACACAAATGGAAAAACATATTACACACAGGAACATAGTCATTTCTACAAAATCATTAATACTCATTGGGATGCTTAGTTTTTGCTATACAAAAAAAATTTCCCTTTCTCTTGTGAAGCAATAGTCTAATTAATTTTGGTGTTTACCATCAGTTTTAACATGGAGTATGGAAGCTGAAATTCCACAGTGTATGAAGGTCACTAGAGAGGATAATCCCTTCTATTTCCAAACTTGTGGGAAATTCTTTACACTTTTTTTTAACCCCAGTCCATAAAGGCTGGGGTTATAGTCCCCCCCTGCACCATCCAGGTGGCAGCAGCAGGCATAAAGTGGGTGTTCCACAGCCTGACCCCATGCAAGGATTTTCTCCAAATTTTCAGGGTATATTTACCCCAAGAGGATCTAGAGCTGATTAGGTTTTAGGGGGTATCAGGCAACCAACTGTTGCCATGACAACACTCTGTTCCACAGCCTAAACCCACACACCAATTTTCACAAAATTTTCAGGGTATGTTTACCCCAAGAGGATCTAGAGCTGATTAGGTTTTAGGGGTATCCGATAGCAACTGTTGCCATGGTTACACTTTTAAGATTTTTGGATCTTAAAATTTATGGGTGTTCCACAGCCTAAACCCATGCATGGATTTTCACCAAATTTTCGGGATATGTTTACCCCAAGCGGATCTAGAGCTGATTGGGTTTTGGGGGGTATCTAACATGGCAACACTTTGAATATTTTTGTTGGTTTTCCACAACCTAAACCAATGCATGGATTTTCATCAAATTTTGCAGGATATGTTAACCAAAACAGGATCTAGAGCTGAGAAAGTTTTGGAGGGTATCTGGCAACACCTGTTGCTATGGCAATGCTTTAAATAGTTTTCGGTCTTAAAATTCTTAATTGAAAAAGGGCCGCTATTACACCAATGTTTCTACATTTGGATTTTTATCCCCCTCTGGCCAAGGCCGGAGTTGGGCGATTATGAAATGCCTTCCTTGCGTGCGTCATGTCTGCATGCATGTGTGTGTCACTTTTTTAAATCAAGCTTTATGTCACATTAATTTATGAAGATATCTTCACGAAATATGCAGAGAATGTTTATGGCTGTGAAAACATTTCTGTAAAAACTTTTGTACCCAGTTTAAGAAACAACATGGCCGTCATAGCTGATTGTTCGAAAATCATTTATATGGTCTAAAATTCAAGCATTGCACTCTGGTCAAAATTTGGCACTTTAACAAGCAGGCAAGGATAACAGCAAGTTTTGTACTCAAGAGACTCCAGCACTGGAACAGGAGAATGTGGCCAGTTTACCATCATTTTACAAGGATAAACTGATGTAGTGACAGACTTTAATTTTACTGAGAGTCAGTGTGCCTAGATGAATGTGTAGCATACCTACACCCATGACCAAAATTTGAGTCAACCAAGATCAAAGAGCCAGCCAGTCTGCATCAGAACAGTGGCTCAGGCTATTCACTCAGTGATCAAACATTCAGGCAAATTAATGAATTTAAATTTTAGAAAAATATGGCACTACTGTTTCTATTTTATTAAGCAACATGTTTATGCTAAATATGGAATTTATCTAACTAGACATCCTTTTAATTTAGCCATTTTCTCTACATGCTAATATTATCGTTTACAACACAGTAGCTTATGTACAACTATTAACAAGACTTCTATTAACAAAATATGCAACAAAATATCACAATCAGCTATATTGACAAGTTTACATTATTTACAATGAAATACAATAACATCCCCTAATGAGACAATGAGGAAATAACAATGTAATGGAAGTTTTCAGAAACAACAGCAAATTTAGTGAACTCAGATATTTTTACATGACAAAGTCCCTGAAACTGTAGATGTACACAGTAAATTTGTGCTCAGTGCATTTCTGCATAAGACAGTAATAATACTGGTTATTTCTACAAACAAAAACAAAAAATAGGTTGAAATTGCTTGAAACCCCAATCAGTTCCTTCGACTATTGGTCAATGACACAGCATGATAAAGTACAAGTTTACACCAAGTTTTACTGTAATAACCTGTTGCTTTGGAATCCTTTATAAACTTAAATACCCCAAATAAGAACCTTTGAATTCACAAGTTTTATCAAATGATTTCAGAAGAAACTAAAACATATATTCTTCTGACTTTTAATACATCATGTGAAACAAAAATAATCGAATATACTTCAAAACTGACAAATCTTTACAAAGAGTGGATCACAAGCATTCTGTGAGTGCCACATTTGACTGCATATCTCTGATTCCAGCACAGTGGAAGTCGCAAAAAAAAATTTTGTTGCCAGGAAGAGAGAAAAGGTAAAAGACAAACTTTCTCCAATATATTAAAAGATTATTTCTCACTTTGATTAAAATAAACTAATCACTGCTGAACATATTAATGACTGAAAAAAGCGTGTCTGATTAACTTGTACAAACTTTAAGTTTTAAATGAAATTTTTAAACATTAAAAATTCACATGAAGAAAAATCATATTTAAAATTTAGGTCACAAAAACAAGGAGTGAAAGTACATACATGTACTTACAAGGTGACAAAGGTGGTATATCTATTAAGGTTAATATGTGTAATCAGGAAATGCACATATTTACTAAAATTATTAGCAAATATGTGTTATCAGTGAATTGGTCAGTTAATACACAAATACACAAAACTGACTTTTAGTTCCAGTAAGTTCATGAATTTGGGCTAATCTACAATCAATCAGATCACATGGGAAACTGATATTTTTATACCCTTAATTACAATACACAATGTGTCTTTTGATTTGTAAATATCACTTTGTATAGACAATGCACTTCGTATCCATATTAACAATCTTGTAGAAATGGTTAATAAAACATAACACTCAAAATGTAAAGCTATCAGTATCACCTTTATAATCAACTTCGAATAACATGATTGTTGAAAGCTAAGTGCATAAATATTTCTTGAATTTATCTGCCAGAATAACACACAAGCAAAGGTACACATCCTCCATTCGAAGATATCTGCTAAATTTATTTAATACTTGCAGACACCAGATAGTGTTGTTTACAACATGTGGATTAAATTTCAGTAGTTTGAAAAATACTGATACAAACCCACCCTGAAATTTTCTCTTAAAACTCTGAGGCAACTCCTTGTGCAACTTAGAAAGCTGCAGAAAACTGCCACATATAGCTGGATTGCAGTCCACAAATTTGTAACAGCAATCCTTTGATAACACAAGATTTAAATTCAAATACTTTTATCAAAGAAAAGTACCTTTCAGCCATATATTCAGGTAAGCATATTCAAATTTACATTAATGGAAATGAAAAGTTATCAGTGTGAATGATTTCAAAAATATTAAACTAAAATTAAGTTTATACCAAGAAATATACTTTGAATTTCAGTATTCAACACTTGTTGCCAGTTAAGGTTGAAAAGCTAATCAGCTCAAGTTCTTTTTGGTACAAATATATCCTGAAAATTTGGTTAACATCTGTGCACTGATTTGGAACATGAAGCACCCATGACATTACAAATTAAAAACTAGACCTACGCATCGGAAAACCGATGCAAATTTGTATCCACCGGAAAGACAACTCGCTAAAGCCAGTGAACCATTGTTTGACCTTGAAGGAGTGGCCAAAGGTCAAATCTAACATCAGAAGATTCCTAGCCCAAGATTTCGTTTGAGTGGTTTCGCATTGTAAACCTCTAGGATTAATAATAACAAGAGTTATAAGCACTTTTAAGTTTGGCTATCCTCGTTTGACCTTGAAGGAGGGGGCCAAGGTCAGATCCGACCACACGAAAAGATTCCCAGGTCATGATTTCCTATAGGTTGGTTTGCCATCCCAAACCTCTAGGACCAATAAGTGAGTTATAAGCACTTTTAAGTTTGGTTATCCTCGTTTGACCTTGAAGAAGGGGCCCAAGGTCAAATCCGACCACACCAAAAGATTCCCTGCCCATGATTTCCTATATGTTGGTTTTCCATCACAAACCTTTAGGACCAATAAAAAGCAAGTTATAAATACTTTTAACTTTGGCTATCCTCATATGACCTTGAAGGAGGGGTCCGAGGTCAAATCTGAACACACCAAAAGATTCCGAGCCCATGATTTCCTATAGGTTGCTTTATCATCCCAAACCACTATGACCAATAACTAGTGAGTTATAAGCACTTTTAACTTTGGCTACCTTGTTCGACCTTGAAGGAGGGGCCCAAGGTCAAATCCGTCCACACCAGAAGATTCCCAGCCCATGATTTCCTATAGGTTGCTTTACCATCCCAAACCTCTAGGACCAATAATAAGCGAGTTATAAGCACTTCAAGTTTGGCTATCCTCGTTTGACCTTGAAGGAGGGGCCCAAGGTCAAATCTGTCCACACCAGAAGATTCCCAGCCCATGATTTTATGTATGTTGGCTTACCATCCCAAACCTCTAGGACCAATAATAGGGGAGTTATAAGCACTTTTAAGTTTGGATATCTTCATTTGACCTTGAAGGAGGGGCCCCAAGGTCAAATCCGACCACACCAAACCAGCTCATGATTTCCTATGGGTTGGCTTACCATCCCAAACCACTATGACCAATAATTAGCGAGTTCTAAGCAACTTTAAGTTTGGCTATCCTCGTTTGACCTTGAAGGAGGGGTCCAAGGTCAAATCTGACAACATCAGAAGATTCGCAGCATATGATTTCCTATAGGTTGGTTTCACATTGCAAACCTCTAGGACCAATAATAACGGAGATATAGGCACTTTGAAAGTCTATTATGTGGGTTACTTCGGCACTCCGTGGATGACCTTGAATTAAGAGCTTCAAGGTCAAATGTGAGCAAGGTTGTAGAGGACATGTATAACTGTTATACATATGTATATCTGTTATACATATCACCTCTCAAGAGATTCAACCTTCTATGAGAAACAGCCAGTAGAAAAATGGCAGCGGCAGCATAGCGAACGCTAAACCAAAGTATCCACCGGATACAAAAAAACTGTTGAAATGGCAACAATTATTAACATGTAGCTGAAAACCCAATCACTCTTTCAATCCCACTTGCAAGAAACATCCTGAAAATATTTGTTAACATCTGTGCATGGATTTTGAATATAAAGAACCCACAAAATTACAAGTTAAAAACAGGAAAAATGTTGCCATAGCAACAATCGTGTGCAGATGTTCCCCAGATGTTTTTGAGATACTGTCTGGAAATGAAAAACATAAATTCAATATAATTCTGTTATTACTGCAAGCAGGGTGTACCCACTAAATTGCAATATTTTTTTCATGATTTTTCCATTACTTCTCCATGACCGAAGCTTTAAAATTAAGGATCTTTTTCATGCTTCGTGGCATGAAAGAGGTATGCACCGAGGCCACGAGCTCCCGCCAGTTTTGCCTTTGAGAACCACTCACGAGTTTCAATCACAGTGCAGGAAGATGTGGGGGACACCAAAATTTGATCTGATTACATAAACGTATCCTTGTATTGAAATGCTGGATGAAAGAACGGAACAATGCCACTTCGTAACTTTTTATGAATTTTCCAAAACCTGGAGTCAATTTCCATGACCTTTCCAGCCCTGGAATAAAATAATGGAATTCAATGACTTTTTCCAGGTTTTCCATGACTGGATACACCCTGTGCAAGATCAAGGTCACCTTAAAATAGGATAAACCTTGAGAACCAGTTACATCCACATGTCAAATTTTTTAATCCATCAAGCCATTTCTGAGGTACTCTCATGAAGTGAAGCGTGACGATGACCATGCAAAAGGACAAAGCAATCCCCTATGTGCCCTCCAGCATAGATGCTGGTGACACAAACACACACATTTAAGGGAAGTTCTTGATTACCAGTAACTGAAAAAATTATTTTTCTTTGAGTCGACCAGCGACTTGCAGGAATCCACTGATACATAGAAAGGTGTTGGAAAACCTAAATTCCTTGTACACAACAAACACAACTTCCAATGGCAACCTTAACCAAACATGAAATTACACAGAACTGCTTCCACTTTTTGGAGCTTGCATTTGAAGATGTTTTTCTCCCAATAAATAACAGAGAAGCAAACTTATGAGCCACATAATTACAGGACTCTACATTATATCGTCCACAACAAGTGAAACTGAAAAATGATCTCCACATAAATTTAGTATTTCAAATTTTTAATGAGCCAAACTATTTCGAATTCTTAGAATGTGCTCTAAATGATTTGTACTGAGTTAAAACTAGGTACCTTGTATATATAAGCTTACTTTACCAATGAAATTCAAGACTCAGGGCAAAATATGTTTTCACTTGGGGATTCTGTGATGTTATTTTGACTGTCCCTAGCTATCGGATCAATGATATTGTTGCTGTGATCTCAAACTGCTTATTGTCTAGTGTAGGTACTGGGATAGACACTGTTTCACCAGAGACATCAGACACTAGACTTTGATCTGTTAATGTGTACTATTCTTTGTGGTGAATTTACCAATTTGATATTTTTAAACTTTCACGTTTACCAGTAGTGCTGTCACTCGCCAGTGCAAATAAAAATGGAATATCGCCCACGTTGGCCGACCGAGTACCGACATATGTCGACTTCATAAGCTCACCTCAAAACAAAACTGTTCAGTTGAAATGTAAAATATTATTGTTTTTCTCACCTGATTACACCATTTTAGTGCCATATTTGTCTTTTTATTTTGGTTGTTTATGCATCATTAAATGCAGGAACACTCTGAAAACCGTCAGTATATTAAAATAATTATCTAATTCCGACTTTATAAAATGCTGTATAATGGCCATATTATAACATCTACGCCTTAAATAAATTAGAACTACAGTGTTTTTACACAATATTTGAAAGCTTTACATCAATTAAATTGACTTAGCAAATGCGAAAAAAAATAAAGATGCAATTCCGAAATTACATTTGAGCAATGGTTTAATGCTTTCCTCATAGGTCATGTGACTCCATTTGTATGGACTAGGTTGTCAAAGCGCCGAAAATATATTTCAAAATGCTGGATAATCCTTCAATTTTAAAAGATATTCCATCATTATTACATAAGTATGCTAATATCTTTGCAATCGGATTTGAAAAAACAGTTCCGATTATCGCTCATAATAGACCTAGTAAACGATAGTATTGGAAGTAGCGAATGTCGCGACAGCACTATTTACCAGTAATGCTAACAATGCAAATATACAATAAGGATATAGTTACAATGAAACTCTGTAAAATCTTTGGTCAAATGTCAATTTACCCTCATCAAAAATGATTTAATACTTTACACACTTTACACAATTCACAGGTGAACCATATTAAGGTTTTATGCTAACTTTCCAAGGATCTACTTTCTGAATGTTGGACTCTTGGATATGTATTTAATTATTTATCCAAACTAGATTGGGCCAACTCGGCGCCAACATATCCCCAGACAGGTCATCACTCACGCCACAGGTTTTGATCGGGAATTTTTTAAAACATAATTACCCATTATTATATGAACTTCAGCACATCAATCTGCTCTGTTTATATCTCCCCAAGGAAGATGGTGTATCCCCAGACGCCGAATACATAACTCAAATTATATTTTCAATCTTCCTGCAATGATAACTCTAAACCTATTTTCAAAGTATTTAAATGATTGATGATTGAATGTCCATTCTAAAATAATAATCCCAAAAGAGCATATCTGTTTCTATATTTGTTGACAAATAAAATATTATTTTTAACTCAACTCATCATATTTTTCAATCTTCCTTCAAAGTATTTAAATGATTGATGATTCAATGTCCATTCTAAAATTCATAATCCCAAAAGCGCATATCTGTTTCTATATTTGTTCACAAATAAAATATTATTTAAAAAAAAATTATTTATATTATTATTTTATTATATTATTTTTAGAATTTGCAAATTGTTTTCAGTTATTCATTTCCTCTATACCTATATATGTGGTCCATATATATGCAACCTAAATATGTGACACAATCTCAGTTCTGACTCCCCTTTGTGTTATATGTAATGAAGCCCACCACCTCCCACCCCCACCCCTTCTCCACACCTCTCTCACTATTACACAAGATCTGCAACCCCATTGAGTTCTTTGTTTCTCATCTGATATCATTAAATACCTTTGTTTATTTAGTGTCACTCAATATAGCTGGAGGTCCCAGAGGTGGGTGGGGGGAATCCGGGTGGGGGGATGTGGGTTGAGCATAAATGGTAAACAAACAATCTATATAAAAGGGGTACTCAAATACAAAAAGAATTGAGAATTTTAAGTATGTGATTATCAACTGAAATGAGTTCATAACTGTAGGAGCTGTGCCAAAATTAACTGAGGCAAGTTGAATAAAACTGGGCTAGTTGAGGGTTAAAAATCCCCTAGTTTTACTACATAAGGATATAATTTCATTAATATTGGGACTTAAAGCTCACTTAAAGTGTCCATTTTGTCTACTTCAATATGTTTCACCAGTTTCATTTTAAAAAGTGAAAAACTCAGCAAGCAGAGGTATAACACACAAAAATAAGTTCTTAAAAGACTAAGATAGCCATAACATTATTAATATTCAAAATTTAAATAGACAGGCATTTCCTTTAAAAAATTCAAAGATTTCAGCTCTATAACCCACATAGTTTGACAGTTACTGGGCTTTAAAGTGGCATAATATCCATAAATTGGGTTTCTGTGAGCATTTAACAATTGTTAAAGAGACCTTAGCAATTAAACTACAGATCTGAAACTTTTTGGGGGGACATACATAACAAACAAAAATCATATATAATACAGTTTAAGACTTGTCACACTAAGCATTTCCAAATAACAGGGCAAAATACGGAAAAAATGTCAAAAAAGGCACTTGGGCGAGTGTCTATGGCCCTCATACACAGGTTAAATGTCTACTAAAAACCTTGATTTTTGGCATATGTAAAAAGGACATAATAATGCATTCCCAGATGGGATTTCAGCTCCATCAATCACATAGTTTAACAGTTACAGGGCTTGAAGGTGGTAAAAAGTCCAAATATTGGGTCATTGTGGGCCTTTTAGAGATCTCGATGTGGCTTTCAAATTAAAGCTTCAGACTTAAAATTTGTTACATACTAAGATTACACATAGAATATGTATCTAATAAAGTTTGAAACTTCTCAGACTTACCATTTCCAAGTTACAGAGCAAAATATGTGAAAAATGTCTTAAAAGGGTCACTCAGGTGGGTGTTAAAGGTCCTCATACACAGGTTAAATGTCTACTTGAAGCCTTGATTTTTGGCACATGTAAAAAGAACATAATAATGTATTCCCAGATGAGATTTCAGCTCTATCAGTCACATAGTTTAACAGTCACAGGCCTTAAAATTGGCAAAAAGTCCAAATACTGGGTCTTTATGGGGCCTTCTAGAGACCTAAATGTGGCCTTCAAATTAAAGCTTCAGACTTAAAATTTGTCACATACTAAGATTACACATAGAATATGCATCTAATACAGTTTGAAACTTCTTAGACTTACCATTTCCAAGTTACAGGGAAAAATATGTGAAAAATGTCTAAAAATGGTCACTCGGGTGGGGATTTATGGTCCTCATACACAGGTTAAATGTCTTCTTAAAGCCTTAATTTTTGGCACATATAAAAATAACATACTAATATCTTCTCAGATAGGATTTGAGCTCTATCAGTCACATAGTTTGACAGTCACAGGGCTTAAAAGTAGCAAAAAGTCCAAATATTGGGTCTTTGGGAGCCTTTTAGAGACCTCAATTTGACCTTCAAAATTAAAGCTTCAGACTTAAAATCTGTTACATACTAAGATTACACACAGAATATATATCTAATACAGTTTGAAACTTCTCAGACTTACCATTTCCAAGTTACAGGGAAAAAGATGTGAAAAATGTCTTATAAGGGTCACTCGGGTGGGTGTTTATGGTCCTGATACACAGGTTAACTGTCTATTAAAGGCCTAAATGTTGGGGCACATATAAGAAAACACATAGATATATTCCCAGATGATATTTAACTTAGATGAGAGACATAGTTTGAAAGCTACAGTGCTTGAAAGTGGCAAAAAGTGCATAAATTGGGTCTCTGTGGGCACTTTTGAGACCTTAAGTCGACCCCTTTGGGTAAACCTACAGCCCTAAAATTTTCTACAGACAAGGATTACATATCAAAGTTATACCTAGCGCAGTTTGAGACTCATCAGAATTATCACTTCCAAATTATAGGGCAAAATATGTGTAAAGTATAGCAAAAAATCCCTAAGTGGGGGTATTTATGGGCCTCAAACACAATTTTCTCCTCAACTTAAAGTCATGATTTTCGGCACATGTACTAAGAACATATTAATGTGTTGTCAGGTAAAATTTCAGCCAGCTGAGCATCACAGTTTGTGACCTACAGGGCTCTAAGTGGCCAAAAGTGCAATTTCTGACCTTAAGGTGGCCATAAGTTCTTTTTTACTGGGAGTTTAAGGTTACCTTAAAATAGGGATCTTCCTTTGGGCACCCTTAACATGTGTACCAAGTTTGAAAAAAAAATATTAATTTGTTTTTGAGTTATCGCGTCCACAAGGAAATTTCTACGGCGGCGGCGGCGGCGCGACGGACCTGAATCCAATATATCCCCGACTTTCGTCTGGGGATATAATTAAATAAATATAGCATCAGAGATGCCCGTACCCCACAGCCTGGGGAAATAGTTTTCAGCACCATGTGATATAGAAGTAGTGAAACAGTACACAGATTGGGATACTTTCAGAGCAGTGTCAGTGTCCAAATAATCTATAAGTAGAGAAAATAACATCTAAGAGAAAGAAACTGCATGTGAAAATTAAGTATTAAAACAGGACAATTCAGTTAACTAAAAATTATGAAGCTTTAAGACTTCTCCCATTTTGATATTCATTTGTATGGTCGAATTATGGTTTGAATGTTTTGAATATTATCCATACATACAGATGTGGCAATACATGTGGAGTTTTATGTGGAGTTGGGGCAAAACCTGTAGCTCACTTGAATGCAATACCATCTGTTACAATGGGAAGTTGCAAAAGTAAAACAGTTAATGGATTCTAATATGACTTTAATGCTTAATCTACATCAAAAGACACCCAAAGGTGCAACAACCAAGATTCAAGTAAAAAGATATAAGAGAGATATGAGACATATGAAATAGTATTAGATATCCCGGTAGAGAGATAAAATAGCATCAGATATGCAAGATCAAAGGTCAAATCCGGGTGACACCATGACGTTGCACACATACAACCCCTGACCAATGTCCCTACCAAATATCAACTTCCTACACCTTATGCTTTCCGAAATATAGCCCAGACAATGCATTATAGGTCAAGGTCACTACAGGAAGGTCAAATCAATGTCACACTATGAAGTTTTACATCTACACACCCTAGCCAAAGTCCCTACCCAGTATCAACTTCCTACACCTTACGGTTTCCAAGATATACCCCGGACAAGATTTTATAGGTCAAGGTTACTACAGCAAGGTCAAAGGGCAAATCAAGGTCAAGTCATGATGTTGCACACCTACACCCCCTAACGAATGTCCCTACCAAGTATCAACTTCCTACACCTTATGGTTGCCGAGATATAGCCCGGACAAGATGTTATAGGTCAAGGTCACTACAACAAGGTCAAAGGTCAAATCAAGGTCATGTCATGACGTTGCACACCTACAACCCCTAACCAATGTCCCTACCAAGTACCAACTTCTTACACCTTACAGTTTCCGAGATATAGCCCGGACAACTTTTTTATAGGTCAAGGTCAAATCAAGGTCAGACCAAGACGTTGCACACCTACACCTCCTAACCAATGTCCCTACCAAGTATCAACTTCCTACACCTTACGGTTTCCGAGATATAGCCCGGACAAGATTTTCAAACTCAAGGTCACTATGGCAAGGTCAAAAATCAAATCAAGGTCAGACCATGACATTGCACACCTACACCCCCTAACCGATGTCCCTACCAAGTATCAACTTCCTACACCTTACGGTTTCCGAGATACAGGCCGGACAAACTTCTTCCCGACGCCCACCCAAACGACCGCCCGCCCATCTGGACACCATGGGTGAAAACAAAACCCTGACAGTCCTTCAGGGCTGTGGGGTAAAAATGGTGCATACACACAATCATTCAATGTGTGTACAAACTTGTTTTAAACAAGGTTACCATGGATTTCACATCCTTTCTGTATGTTGTCAGAGATTTATAGTTTAGCCTTATCTAAATTTAGTTTTGAACAAACCAAATTTTCAGTTCCAAGAAGTAACCAGCTCTTGGTTTTCGGTTGTTGAACATATTACTCTATGATATAGAAACCTAAACCTAACATCAACAAAAGATATTGGAACTCTAAAACAAAACCTAACAACACGAATATCAGGACTGTTTACAGGCATTAAAATGGAAGTTTTTGACGCTAATTTTCTTCTTTTTCTGTGCTTTGTGTAGATTTTGAGGGTCACTGTCTGTCAGAGGTGGGGCTGTGTGCTGTGCAGTATTCTGTCCATTAAAGTTTTCTTGAGTTTCCAACTGATATTCCTCATTCTCTGTGAAATGGAAATTCTCTTGGTTTGGCACTACAACAATAACAGGACAAAGGAAATTTAAAATATGTCAGATGAAGATGTATCATACAGACTGGGTGATACTTGAACATGTACCAGGCAATCTGTGTAACCAGCCATCACACATAATTGCATATCATGAAGGTTCAGTATTACACAGATTGCTTTTTGATTGATGATTTCTGACAATTTCTGTGTAATCCTCTCAAGTATCTTTTTCATAGGATATGTTGTTTTTTTTCTTTCAAAAAAAAAAAAAGTATGTCCTCTCATCTTGTTTGAGGGAGACAAATGCTGAAAACATTAGATGTTTATCCTGTTTGCTAAAACAAGTGTAACTGCAATTAAGATTCCCCAATCTCTTTTGTAATAGAATCACCAAGCCAGAGCTTGTTTGAGTTAGGTCAGTATTCCACACAAAGGTCACCCAGATTAAAGGTCCTAGCAGCTTTGACATACCATGTGAATAATTATAAGATATTTCATGTACAAGAACCTGACATAGGATTTTATTAACTTACAACTCACCCCTGAGAAATATTTTGCCTTTAAACACAGGATATCTTTCTTGATAGGACATATTAGCGTTGCTATACATTTACAACCATTTTGGCTCAATCTCTGATTACCAAAGTGGTAAAACTTTTGACGAAAAATTTATAACTGAACAATTCAAGAAATATGAAGCTTATAAGAAGTTTTGATACAAGGAAGTGGGGCTATAGGACCCAAAAAAGTGGGATGCGCAATCCTTATGGGGATAGGGTTTGGCAACAAACTTCAAGTTTATTTCTTTGTAAAAAGGAATGATGTCCTGTTTCCCTGTGGTGTACATGGACAAAGTACTGGTATATAGATAAGGGGCAGTATTAACTATTTATACCAAAGAATTATTAATGAATATTTCTATGTTGTATTGTTGAAATCAAAGATAAGAAACTGGGTTCATCGACCACAACAGGTGGGTTGCTCAATCTGTATAAGGGATAGAGTGCAAGGTGTATGCTGTACTTGAAATTTCAAAATAGTGCTGTGTGCTGTCCTTCAGCTCTGTCAAATTTGAAATCGTTCAGTGGAAGCATCTTTGAGTTAGAGTCTGGAAACGATTTGACAGACACGCACATGACCAGATGGATGGATGTGAACATGACCAGACAAATGGATGGACACCAATTTCAAAAACAACCTAGCCAAGGCGGTGTCCTACAACTCTGGTTTCAAATTGTTGGTGGAAATGTCTTCCAGTTAGAGTCCGGAAAGCATAACATGGACCGATGCGTGCAAGCCCCAAACAGGCAAACCGGTGGACACAAATTAACAACATACACTCGTGTTTACTATTGCTCAAATCCAAAGTTAAAGGTAAGTTAAAATATGTAAACCAAAATACTTCAGATGAGCCAACACCTAAAATGGGCAAACATACTGCCCCCAATTTCGAAAGCAACCAAGCGCTGGTGTTGTCCAGTCACCTTGCTAAGTTTCAAGCTGACCAGACAAAGCTTCTTCGAGTCAGAGTCGGTAAACCAAAATATTTCAGATGAGCACACGCCCAAACGGGCAAACAGACTGACCCAAATTTCAAAAGGAACCAAGCCGTTGTGGTGTCCAATCACCCTGTTAAGTTTCAAGTTGATCGGATAAAGCGTCTGAGCTAGAGTCCAGAAACCCAAATATTTTGGATAGAGCACCCAAAACGGCCACACGTAGGAACACCAACTTCTAAAGCAACCAAGCTCTGGCGGTGTCCGGTCATCCTGTTAAGTTTCTAACTGATTGGACAAAGCCTCTTTGAGTTAGAGTCTGGAAACTGAAACATTTCGGATAGTGCACACCCAAAATGGGAAAATGGAGGGACCCCAACTTGGAAATCAACCAAGCCCTGGTGGTATCCTGTCACCCTGTTAAGTTTCAATTGATTGGACAAAACGTCTTTGAGTTAGAGTCCGGAAACCGAAATATTTTGGATGAGCTCACACCCAAAACGGTCAAAAAGAGGGACCCAATTTTGAAAGCAACCAAGCCCTGGTAGTGTCCAATCACCCTGTTAAGTTTCAAATTGATTGGACAGAGCGTCTTTGAGTTAGAGTCCAGAAACGGAATTTCAAGATGACGGCCAGGGCACTCTTACTTAACAAAATACATTCATGTTTACTATTATTCAAATCCAATACATTAAACTTTTTATATTCCCCTTACCTAGCTGTGTGTAGTAATCCTCTTCCTCTTGGTCATCACTGGGTGTCACACCACGGTGGAGATCTTGTAGGTACGGGATCACAGTCATCGACCTCAGCATGTCCTCACTATCAGGCAGAGGAGGAGGTTTAATAGCATCCTGTAGTCTACCATGTTTCTTCTTTAGCCATCTGACAAAACACAGACTGATAGTAACCAAAGGAAGAACATAAATTGAAAGTAAACAATCAAAGGGAGAACATTTTAATCAGTCATGATAGTAACCAAAGGAAGAAAATGAAATTGGAAATAAACAAGTAAAGAGACAGGTTTAAATCTGTCATGTAATCTGCTATGTTTTTTCTTTAGCCATCGACCTAAACAGGAAATAAGACTAAAGTGAAAACTGCACAGACAAGAAATGAAGAAATAAATCCTGCAAATATGGCTATAATAAGATCAATGATTGGTTGCTACATCACTCACAAGTAAAAATCTCCACCACAGAAATTTACATTAAAATCATTGCAAAAACTTTACGAACTTAAAACAAATTATTGTGCAGATTTCCAGAAAAACTGATGAAAATTTAACAAGGTCTGTAAAAAATCATATTTAATGGATATAAAATAGTATAACCTGAAATACTCACTCAGAGTGTCTGACTTGTTTCATTGAGTATCTTTTTGTTGCATCATGCTCCAGCATTCCTGTAAAACAGAAAAAAATTTTAAACAAGCAACACATGAAATTGGCGCACTAGGTAGGGTGTTCTGTGTGCAAGACATATTAATACGAGGTCTACTGCAAAAAATTATATACTTCACTGAAGAAAAATTCACTATTGTTCACATGTCACATTGAAAATCTCTATCACAATTCCAAACTCCTCAATACAAAAAATACAGTGAAAAACTTAGAGAAAGTAACTGAAATAAGTACCTGATAAACATTGAGCATTTTTATAATACAGTAAAAATTACAGATAACTGAAAAATGTAATCATTAGAAATATAGCATTTTATGATATTTTTGAGAAAAAAAATTTAACTTGCCTCGAAGTAGTGTTGTCAGATGTGGCCCCACTTCTTCAGGAATCTCAAATTCACCTTTACCAATATTTTCAAACAGTTTATAAATATTCCCTCCCTCAAATGGATATTTACCAGTACACAGATTGTACCTGTCAAATAGACAATAAGCATTTCTTTCATTTCTTTGATCATATTATAAGAATAACATCAAGACAAAATGGGGTCCCTCTAAAGATCCAGCTACAGCTTGGAAAGTCAGATTAGAGGACATCCACATGACAAATATATACAAAATCAACCCTTAAATTTATGAGTTGTCATCCAAAAAGTAAGCATGTTGAAGCTGACAAAGCAATCTCTGTTTAACACAGAAGTGAGGTTTTTTACTCAAATGTATCCTCTGACAGAAGTATGGTATTCAATCATTGCTCTTATAACTTTCATATCTTAAGACATGTCACACAAATGGCAACAGAATGATACTATTTTATACTACTTTCAAAATTACAGGAAAACCAGACAAGGAGAGAAATAAATTGTATAAAAACAAGTTGAATTACAACAGCAGGTTTTTTTTTATCTGATGAAAGAAGAGACAGTCTAGATCAAAGACCCCATTAACTGGCTAATACGCCTTTCACACTACAGGCGATATAACGCGCAGTTATAAGTGTGACTAGGCAGCGAGAACCGCCTCGCAGGATGCTTCAACTCTTCCGAGATTTCATGTAATCAGAGGTTTGAACTGTGGCGTCATGGTGGTGTCAGTGGTTTATAGAAGTTTGTGACTCGGCCTTGCTTCCGTAGCAGGTGCTCCTCCAATGGCTATATAAGATGAGTGGAGGTAAAGGGAGGTTGTATCATGGTGAGAGATGTTTGCAATACTCTCATGCTACTAGTATTGATGGTTATGCACTATGTCCCATCAGTGGCCAAACAAGTTACTTAGCCTTCAGTTACCATATAACAAAAATAGTCTACAGGTCACTGAAATGGATGGACGGGGACGGAGACACACATATAAAGGGACATTGGTAGGGTGCAAAAGAGACAGTGACAGACATTGAATGTCAGTGACAAATTCTGTGGGACACTCAAGGAATGGGACAGTGGGCTACTGTTTCAGAAGTTTGCATATGGACATCAGGCAATAGTTGAAGGACAGGGGAGCTTTGCCCAATGCCTAATACCATGGTTTATACTGCCAGTAGTGTGAAAGGGGTATAAAATAAGAAAAAAAATGAGATCTCAGCGGGATCTGTTACAATCTATACTTACAAAGTGACACCTGATGACCAAATGTCGACTTTAAAACCTGAGAAAGTATCATCTCCGTTTGCAATTTCTGGAGGCTGGAAAGCTGGAGAACCCTGACTAGTTTTACACAGATCTGTTGTTGCAAAGTGGTCAAGCATCTGTCGAAAGAAGTTACAAAGCACATGGAGACTAAGTTTTGAAAGTTAAATCAGATAAAAGACTATAAAAAGACTACAAATATATTACTAGATTGCACTTTTTTTTTCATAAGATTGACTTATATCTCAAGAATTTTCATTCTTTCTTGTATATAGAAAGAAACATAAACACCCAGGCACACACACACATAAACAATCACATATTCAGATTTATCTTCCATAACGCCATATCTTGAAACCCCTATTGCTTACAATGTAAACAGAAAATCCACTTGTGGGATATATCCGTAGGGGGTGGGTAAGAAGATACTGAAGGAAAAAGGCCGACAGAAAGATGCTGACATTTGTCACAGTATACAGGTCAAGTTCTGGTTTAAATACCCCCAATATTCAATATGTATTACAGCTAAAGAGCGTAGGAGATATTGAAAGGAAAGGCTGACAGTAAGATGCTGATATTTCTCACTGTACACAGGTCAAGTTATGGTTTAAATATCCCCAGTACTCATTGAATATTAGAGCTAAAGAGCTTAGATTTGCATATGATTTACATTAAAAAGTAGAAGGATAATTCGGCTTATTTTAATTTAGAAGTTAAGAGCAAGATAAGATAAAAATGGGAAAATAGCATCAGAGATGCCCCTACCCTACCAAGTATCAACCTTCTACACCTTACAGAATTCAAGAGCCTGGACAAGATTTTAAAACTCATGGTCAATATGACAAGGTCAAAGGTCAAATCAAGATCACACCATGATGTTGCACACCTACAACACCCAACTAATGTCCCTACTTACAGTCACTGAGATATAGGCTGGACAAGATTCTATAGGTCGAGGTTAATACAGCAAAATCAAAGGTCAAATCAAGGTCACACCATGACGTTGCACACCTACACCCCCTAACCAATGTCCCTACCACAACTTCCTATGCCTTATAATTTCTAAGATATAGCCCGGACAATATTTTAAAGGTCAAGGTCACTACAACAAGGTCAAAGGTCAAAACAAGATCACACCATGACGTTGCACACCAACAACCCCCAACCAGTGTCCCTACCAAGTATCCACTTCCCATACGTTACGATTTTTCGATATACAGCCCAGACAAGATTTTATAGGTCAAGGTCACTACGCCAAGGTCAAAGGTGATATCAAGGTCACACCATGACACTGCACACCTACAACACACAACCAATGTTCCTACCAAGTATCAACTTCCTTAATCTTACGGTTTGCAAGATATAGCCCGAACAAGATTTTATAGGTCAAGGTCACTATGTTAAAGTAAAGGGTCAAAACAAGGTCACACCATGATGTTGCACAAATACAACCCCCAACCAATGTCCCTACCAAGTATCAACTTCTTATACCTTATGGTTTCCAAGATAAAGCCCAGACAAGATTTTATAGGTCAAGGTCACTACAGCAAGGTCAAAGGTGAAATCAAAATCACACCATGACGTTGCACACCTACACCCCCTAACTAATGTCCCTACCAAGTGTCAACTTCCTACACCTTACAGTTCCGAGATATAGCCCGGACAAGATTTTAGAGGTTAAGGTCACTACAGCCAGGTCAAATCAAGTTCACACGATGACGTTGAACACCTACACCACACCACCACCACCCCACCCCCCAACCAAGTGTCAACTTCCTACACCTTACGGTTTCTGAGATACAGCCCAGACAACAGCCTGCCTGTCCGCCGGCCCATCAAGACACCATGGGCGAAAACAATACCCTGTCTTTATGGACCTCAAAAACAAATTCTAACTTTAACATAACGTCTTGATTTCAGCATATTTAAGAATATATTAATGTGGTCCCAAGTAAACTCTGAGTCAGATAAGCCACACAGTTTCTGAACTTAAGGTGGCCATAACTTCTTTATTATTGAGAGTTTAAGGTCACCTTTAAAAAGGGTTCCTCTCCTGACCCAAACATATGTGTGTGCCAAGTTTGAATGAAATCCGTATTTTTGAGTTATCATGCACGCAAGTCAAAACCTTGCGGTAGAATGACAGACATGAAACCAGTATATTCCTGACTTCTGTCTGAGGATATATTAAAGAATATTCAGTGACCAAATTCTGAAAGACCCACTCAAACTAGAAACCATTAGCAGAGTGCAGACATCTACCAAGACCACTGCAGAGTATCCCAAATTGAATTTTTTATCTAATACTTCTTTTTTATGATCATGAGGAAAATCATTGAACATGAGACTGTTTAAAATTCTGGATGTTTTTTGTATCCAGAATATGATCCTGATCTTTCCCAAAATTTTATCAATACTTCCTTTGGTCACACACTACCCATAAAACTTTAACTTTGTGAGTTATTTTGCAGATGATGAAAACGCATGCTACTAAAAACATATCCTCCTTGGCAGAGATAATTAAATAGATTTTATGTATTGGACTGAAATAATTCTTCCAAAATCTACCAGTGCCCAGTAAGCACACCTCCACAATCTTATGTTATTGCTAATAAGCTGCTAATATATCTTTTTAAGCTAAACTTTCTCCATTAAAACCCAATAATCAGTGTAATTTGATTATTTTATATCCATTTTCAAGGTAATTCTCCTTATTTTACCATGTTATTTCACATTTCATTTTGAAGAAACTTCGACCACACTTTATCTTCAGTTTGTGTATACTAAAATGTGTGGACCTAAATCTGGGTCATTTTTTTCTTAATACCCAGCTGGTTTTCATCGTTGATTATGCCCATTCCCAACATTTGCAAATATTTGGCACAGGAGTGCTTCAGACAGCGGATACGGCATATAAGCAATTATAGTCACAGCATATCAACTGAGAAATAGAAAATGTAAAAAGACCAGTGTATAATACCTCTGCAACTCCTAGATCTGTTATTTTGAGAATTTCATCATTGGTGAGAAGAAGGTTGCCTGGTTTGATGTCTTTGTGAATAACTCCCTGACTGTGCAGATACTCCAAACCATCAATCAACTGTGAGAAGTAGCTAGTAAGCAGAAACAATATACTGTTAATAGACAATACAATTTCTACAATTACTGAGGCATGATAAGTTGATTGTAGCAAACTTAAACTTCGACAACACACACACAAAAATTTATATTTTACATATCCGATAGAGGCACTTCTTTCCTTTTGAATTAACAACAGCATAAGAGAAGAAAATATCTTATGGGAAGTTCACAGAAAAAAATGAAGCTTCCACTGCAGGTCGTGTTGTATTTCTCTTTTCAGTGACCTTCCCAGTACTTTTAATCAAACTGATCAAACTATAGTCACATACAGTGACATTAAAATCACTTAGAACCAGACATTGCGTCTCGAGGCAGTGTATCCCAGGATGGGACATGGTTGAAGCGTGACATACAGAGTATTATGTTAACACACACTATTTCCTATAAGTTGTCTTCACAACGAAAAAAGCTACGACCTATTATAAGTGAGACACAGGCCACTATAGATATCAAGGACTGAATGCGACTTCCAAGGAGGGCTCAAATCTGACCCCACCACAAGAATTGGGGCACATGGTTTCCTGTAAGTTGTCTTGACATGCCAAAGCTCTATGCCAAATTATCAAGTGCGACCAATAATAAGGGAGATAGAGGTCATTATAAGTATCAAGGACCATGTTCAACCTTAAAGGAGGGGTCGAAGGTCAAATCTGAACCAACCCAAAAATATGGGGCACATGATTTCCCATAAGTCGTCTTCACATCGAACCTCTACAACCAATAATAAGGGAGATATACAACATTATAGGCATGAAGGATCACATACGACCTTCAAAGAGGGCTCCATGGTCAAATCTGACATCACCAAAAGATTCGGGGAACATAATTTCCTATAAGTTGTCTTCTCATCCAAAACCTCAATGAGTAATAGTAAGAGAGATATAGGCCATTTTTTTATAGGTATCAAGGACCACATTCGACCTTGAATTTATTTATGGTTTTACGTCGCTTTCAACACTGTACAGGTCATATCATGACGGGTAGTTGGAAGGGCAGAGGAAACCAGTACATACAGTTCGTCAGGGTTCTGTACTGTAAACTGCCAAACGGCAAGCAACTACCAGCTTTCCCACTTGAGGCCGTGCCGGGAACCGAATCCCGGCCTCAGAGGTGGGAGGCGAGAGTGTTACCACTCTGTCACCGTGGCCCCCATTCGACCTTAAAGGAGGGCCTAAGGTCAAATGTGACCCCACCATAAGATTCAGGGTAAATGATTTCCCAGAAGTCGTCTTCGCATCCAAACCTCTAGGACTAATAATAAGGGAGATATAGGCCATTATAAGTATAAAGGCCCACATTCAAATTTGAAGGATGGATCTAAGGTCAAATCTGACCCCACCAAAAGATTTGGGGCACATGATTTCCTATAAGTTGTCTTCACACCTAAAACCTCTACGACCAATAACAAGGGAGATATAGGCCATTATAGGTATGAGGAACCACATTTGACCTTGAAGGAGGGGTCCAAGATCAAATCTGAAACCAGCGAAAGATTTGGGGCACATGATTTCCTATAAGTTGTCTTCATATCCAAAACCTCTACGACCAATAATAAGGGAGATATAGGCTTCTTTAAGTTTGGTAAAATCAGATTTTCAAATTCATTGCCATAGCAACCAACCCAATTCAACCAACTGGACCAAAATATTAGCCAGGCAAGATTTCATAGCAGGGAAAATATCCTGAAACCTTGGTAAGGATAGGTCATTATAGGTATGAAGAACCACATTTGACCTTGAAGGAGGGGTCCAAGGTCAAATCTGAAAATAGCAAAAGATTCAGGGCACATGATTTCCTATAAGTTGTCTTCACATCCAAAACCTCTATGACCAATAATACGGGAGATCAAGGCTTCTTTAAGTTTGGTCACCTCAGATTTTCAAATTCGTTGCCATAGCAACCGACCAAATTGAACGAACTGGACCAAATGTTAGCCAGGCAAGATTTCATAGCAGGGAAGATATCTTAAAACCTTGGTAAGGATAGGTGCAACAGATTTCCAGCTATAAGTGATTCACTCAATGATGAACTGTCAAAGTAGCTATTACTCAGTTAGCTATGGACCTACAGCTCTGAAAATATGCCATGACAGAGTACATTTAAAAGTACATGAACAACATATTTGACAAAAACCTGTAAATTTAATAGGTTTGCAGATATAAGTGATTTACTCAATGGTGAACTGTCAAGGTAGCTATTACTCAGTTAGCTGTGGACCTGCTGAAAATTTGCCATGACACTGTGCATCAAAATATTTGACAAAATTAATGTCACTCTAATAGTTATGAAGAAAAATATCATTTACTCATTTTGGTCATGGTTAAAAATAGCCAGCCTCAGCAGGCAAGAACCCTAGCCCGCAGGTACAGCTAAATGGCCAACAACATTGAGATTTGGGAAAATCTTAGGAACAACTTCTGTTGTAAGAAGTATAGAGAACCCACAAGATGTTTTACAAAAGATTCACAGGCCATGATTTCTTACAAGTAGTTTTCATATTTTGAAGCCAAAGAAACAATTATTAGGGAGATATAAGGCCTTTTTGATGTGATGACCCTCCTATTTGCCATTAAAGATACGATATGGTGGCCTTTTTTCTAAAACAAGGACACAACTAGAGGAATGCTTTTGCTAACAAAAGCGAAGCGTCCCTTAAAGTTTAAAATGCTTTGTGGTTTTAATAAGCATGCTGTAAAGCTAAGAATGCACAAAGCTGCACTGTATGCTTTCCCAATACCTCTTAATACATTCTGAAGCTATAAAAGCAACAATAAAGGAGATATAAGGCAAAAACTCCAAAGCAACTATTTTATGACCCCAGTTTGACCCATAAAGGGGGGTCAGGGGATAAAACTGACCAGCTATTTAGATTCTCCACATATGCTTTCCCAATTCCTCTTAATACATTCTGAAGCTATAAAAGCAACGATAAAGGAGATATAAGGCAAAAACTCCAAAGCAGCTATTTATGACCCCAGTTTGGCCCATAAGGGGGGGGGGGGGGGGTCGGGGGGTAAAACTGACCGGCTATTTAGACTCTCCACATATTCTTTCTCAATACCTCTCAATACATTCTGAAGCTATAAAAGCAACAATAAAGGAGATATAAGGCAAAAACTCAAAATCAGCTATTTTATGACCCCAGTTTGAACCATAAGGGGGGGGGGGGGGGGGGGGGGGCGGGGGGTAAAACTGACCGGCTATTTAAACTCTCCACATATGCTTTCCCAATACCTCTTAATCCATTTTGAAGGTATAAAAGCAACAATAAAGGAGATATAAGGCAAAACTCCAAAGCAACTATTTTATAACCCCAGTTTGACCCATAAGGGGGGGTTGGGGGATAAAACTGACCGGCTATTTAGATTCTCCAAATATGCTTTCCCAATACCTCTTAATACATTCTGAAGCTATAAAAGCAACAATAAAGGCGATAAAGACAAAAACTCAAAATCAGCTATTTTATGACCCCAGTTTGACCCATAAGGAGGGGTCGGGAGGTAAAACTGACCGGCTATTTAGACTCTCCATATATGCTTTCCCAATACCTCTTAATACATTCTGAAGCTATAAAAGCAACAATAAAGGAGATAAAGGCAAAAACTCAAAATCAGCTATTTTATGACCCCAGTTTGACCCATAAGGGGGGGCCAGGGAATAAAACTGACCGGCTATTTAGACTCTCCACATATGTTTTCCCAATACCTCTTAATATATTCTGAAGCTATAAAAGCAACAATAAAGGAGATAAAGGCAAAAACTCAAAATCAGCTATTTTATGACCCCAGTTTGACCCATAAGGGGGGGTCGGGGAATAAAACTGACCGGCTATTTAGACTCTCCACATATGCTTTCCCAATACCTCTTAATATATTCTGAAGCTATAAAAGCAACAATAAAGGAGATAAAGGCAAAAACTCAAAATCAGCTATTTTATGACCCCAGTTTGACCCATAAGGGGGGGCCAGGGAATAAAACTGACCGGCTATTTAGACTCTCCACATATGCTTTCCCAATACCTCTTAATATATTCTGAAGCTATAAAAGCAACAATAAAGGAGATAAAGGCAAAAATTCAAAATCAGCTATTTTATGACCCCAGTTTGACCCATAAGGGGGGGGCCAGGGAATAAAACTGACCGGCTATTTAGACTCTCCACATATGCTTTCCCAATATCTCTTAATATATTCTGAAGCTATAAAAGCAACAATAAAGGAGATAAAGGCAAAAACTCAAAATCGGCTATTTTATGACCCCAGTTTGACCCATAAGGGGGGGTCGGGGGGTAAAACAGACTGGCTATTTAGACTCCCCATATATGCTTTCCCAATACCTCTTAATACATTCTGAAGCTATAAAAGCAACAATAAAGGAGATATAAGGCAAAAACTCAAAATCAGCTATTTTATGACCCCAGTTTGACCCATAAGGGGGGGGGGCCGTGGGGTAAAACTGACCGGCTATTTAGACTCTCCACATATGGTTTCCTATTACCTCCCAGTACATTTTATAGCTCTAAATGCAATACTTAAGAAGATAATAGGGGGGTTGGCCTAAATTTAAGGCTTTCAGATTGGAAGGTGTCAGAAAATCACTCATAAATGAGACATTTTTCAAGGGATTGCTCCCAAAATCTAATCAGCTCGCGTTTTCGATAGTATGAACAGGTGTGTCAAATTATAAGGCTCTGTAGCAAGTAGTTTTTCCTGAACTGTGATGATGGCGGGGTGTACTTCAAAAAATAGTTTTTGATCATGTGACCTTCATAAAGGTCAAAGGTCAAATTTAAGCATGCAGAAAAATTTTCCCACGCCTAAGGTATATAACTGCCAAATATGGTTTGAAACCTTCTAATAATAAGGGAGATATTCAAGGGAGACCATAATGAGGAAACTGAGGCGAAAACAAATAAGCGCCCTTTCAGGGACGCTTAATTACTCTCAGGTAAGCTTGCCTATCCATTTGCATTTTGTGCAAATCTGATGAAGCTAGCTGCAATATTTTAGGTTACAGAAAACATTAAAGATTTTAGAACAAACTTCAAGACCCGAAAATTTTAACAGTGTTGCCATGGCAACAATTGCTGCTGGATACCCCAAAATCTAATCTGCTGTAGATCCTCTTGGGGTACACAAATCCTGAAAATTTGGTTAAAATCCATGCAGGGGTTTAGGCTGTGGAACACCCATAAACTTTAAGCCCCGAAAATCTTAAAAGTGTTGCTATAGCAACAGTGGTACCCGGATACCCACCAAAACCTAATCAGCTCTAGATCCACTTGGGGTAAACATATCCTGAAAATTTGGTGAAAATCCATGCAGGGGTTTAGTCTGTGGAACACCCACAAACTTTAAGACTTGAAAATCTTAAAAGTGTTGCCATGGCAACAGTTGTTACCGGATACCCCCCAAAACCAAAATAGCTCCAGATCCTCTTGGGGTAAACAAAACCGACAATATGCTGAAAATCTGTGCAGGGGTTTAGGCTGTGGAAAAACCCACAAGCTTTGTGCCCGTTGCCGCCGCCCGGACGGCGCAGGGGACTATAACCCCACCCTTTATGGGCTGGGGTTAAAAACTGAATATAGCTATTACTCATGTAGCTATTGAGACAGACCTCTGAAAAAGTTACCACCTTGTAGGCACAGAGAAAGTAGCTGAAAAACATATTTTACCAAAATGTTGTAAATGCTGTCATTTTTGGAGTTATAAGCACTTTACTCAAAGTAACTACCAGTGCTATTACTCACTTAGCTATGGACCTATGGCATACATAATCTCCTGTCCAGCGGGCCATCTGGAGATAATCAACATGAACCAGTAAGTTATACAGCCAATAATAAAGGAGGTATATGGCCTCACAGTCTTATATATATGCAGTAAAAGGTACCATTTTGGCAGGCCTAAGGTGACCTGGAAAATAATAGCCAAGGTCAAACAAACTGGATGCTGGTACTCCATCATGTACTGAACCTCCAAAGCCATTTTCAATAGTTTCCATGCAATATAGTCAGCATTAAGTGTGAAAATATCTCCAAAAAGGCCAAAAATGGCCTCGTTGAGGTACTTGGATGCTGGTACTCCATCATGTACTGAACCTCCAAAGCCACTTTCAATAGTTTCCATGCAATATAGTCAGCATTAAATGTGAAAATATCTCCAAAAAGGCCAAAAATGGCCTCAGTGATGTACTTTGGCGGTCTGTGGATGACCTTCAATGAAGAGCTTCAAGGTCAAATTTCTGCATGCTTACAGAGGACATATATATGTATTATATATACCACCCATAGGATGATCTAACTTTCTGTATATGAGAACTGGGCAAATTGAAGGGCAAGGTAACAAAACAATAGCGTTCACAGCATTGCCCATATATACCCACATACCAAATTTGAAAGGTCTAACCAAAATATTTTTAAAGTTATCACGTCTGAAAGGAAATCTCGGCGGCGGCATGACCATACTGAATCCTAAGTATCCCTGACTTGTGTCCGGGGATACAATGAAACATGGTAAAGTTTGTATAACACAAAGATGCCACAATGAAAGATGTCATATCTTTTCAAAAGTACTAGCCTTCTCGCCAGGGGGACCACTAAAAAATGCAAGGAAGCCAAGAAACACTCGACCAGTCTGGCAAATTAATGGTTTCTAAAGTATGTTAAAATACCAGGTAATAGTTTTTGTTTTTGGATTTAATGATTACAAACTTTGATTTTTGCCATTATGTGACTTAGATTCTGTCAATAGATGGAGATTAAGTGCTATAAAAGTACTATCAGAATTAGAATTTTTAGTTGCCACATGTGTGAAGGACCATGTTAATGTATTCTCATACTAAATTTTACCTGAATGAGTCACATAGGTTTGTGACTTAGAGGGGTTTAAGTGGCCAAAGGAGGTTAAGTACTGACCTTAGATGCCAGAAATCCTTTATTACTGGGAGTTTAAGTTCAAATTAAAACTAGACCAAGGACGCATCTGTGGCCTGATGCAACATGTATCCACCGGAAAAAGCCAACTAACATAGTTTAGAAGATAAACAGTATTTTTCAATAATAAGCAAGTTGAAAGCATTTTTAAGTTTGGCTACCCTCATTTGACCTTGAAGCAGGGGCCCAAGGTCCAAATCTGACCACATCAGAAGATTCGCAGCCCATGACTTCCTATAGGTTGGTTTCACATTGCAAACCTCTAGGACCAATAATAAGTGAGTTCTAAGCACTTTTAAGTTTGGCTATCCTCGCTTGAACTTGAAGGAGAGGCCCAAGGTCAAATCTGACCACATCAAAAGATTCGCAGCCCATGATTTCCTACAGGTTGGTTTCACATTGCAAACCTCTAGGACCAATAATAAGTGAGTTATAAGCACTTTTAAGTTTGGCTATCCTCGTTTGACCTTGAAGGAGGGGCCCAGGGTCAAATCTGACCACATCAGAAGATTCGCAGCCCATGATTTCCTATAGGTTGGTTTCACATTGCAAACCTCTAGGACCAGTAATAAGGGAGATATAAGCCCATGGCGGCCATCTTGTTTTTCAAAATGAGGCCAAAAATATTTTCAGTCAAGATTTTGTAATCATGAACATATCCTGCGAATTTGAGATCTCTACCCATAATACCATTTGTTCTAGAGGGCCAACAAAACTCCTTGCTGAAAGTCGAAAAACGCCCATGGCGGCCATCTTGTTTTTCAAAATGAGGCCAAAAATATTCCCTATATCCTGAAAATTTGAGAAGTCTAGCTATAACACCCTGGCCTCTAGAGTAACGAGAAAATCTCTACAAACTGCGGCGGCGGCGTACTCCTGCGTAATCCATAGTAGCCACTGGATGCTATCCGGTGGATACAATTATGTATAAATACAGGAGCAAAAACACTTGAGAGAGACAAAATGTACATAAAAACTAGAGATTGCGTCTCGACGCAGTGTATCCCCGGACGGGACATAGTTAAGGCGTGAATGTGTTTGTCTTGAGCCTGTTTCCTGGAGCACCAGGTCAGGATTCTCCATAGTACCAGATTACTCCCAAAAGCTAATCACTAGTTCTTTCACTTATATCTGTCTTTAAAAATTACATTTCATGGATCCAGAAGATCCATATAGTGATCCGGATCACTTCCAAAATTCAATCTTTTCATCCTTTTACCTTTTCAGACATATTCTAAAAATTTCATCAAAATCCATCCATAAATTTTTGAGTTATCTTGTATACAAACAGATCTGGCAGCCTGGATCCACATGATCCAGACAGTGATCCAGATCACTCCTTAAATCTAATCACTTGTTCCTCGTCTCATTAAGGACATTTCCTGAAAAATTCATCAAAATGTACCCATAAGTTTTTGAGTTATCTGTCTTTAAAAATTAAATTTCATGGATCCAGAAGATCCAGACAGTGATCCGGATAACTCCCAAAATTTAATCATATCTTCCTTTTACCATTTCTTCATTTTACCATTTGTAACATATCCTAAAACTATCATAAAATTCATCCTAAAATTCTTTTGCAGCCTGGATCCAGATGATTCAGATCACTCCAAAAATGTAATCACTTGTTCCTTGTACCATTTAGGTCATTTGATGAAAATGTCATCACAATCCATCCATAACTTTTTGAAGTATCTGTCTTTAAAAATTACATTTCATGGTTCCAGAAGATCAATATAGTGATCCGGATCACTTCTAAAATTCAATCATTTCATCCTGTTACCTTTTGAGACATATCCCGAAAATTTCATCAAAATCCGTCCATAAGTTTTTTAGCTACATTGTACACAAACACATCTGGCAGCCTGGATCCAGATGATCCAGACAATGATCCAGATCACTCCCAAAATCTAATCGCTTGTTCCTCGCACCATTTAGGTCATTTGCTGAAAATGTCATCACAATCCATCCATAACTTTTTGAGGTATCTGTCTTTAAAAATTACATTTCATGGATCCAGAAGATCCATATAGTGATCCGGATCACTTCCAAAATTCAATCATTTCATCCTTTTACCTTTTCAGACATATCCTCAAAATTTCATCAAAATCTGTCCATAACTTTTTGATTTATCTTGTACACAACCACATCTGGCAGCCTGGATCCAGAGGATCCAGATCACTCCCAAAATCTAATCACTTGTTCCTTGTCCCTTTTTGGACATTTCCTGAAAATTTCATCAAAATCCACCCATGACTTTTTGAGCTATTTGTCTTTAAAATTATATTTCATGGATCCAGAAGATCCAGATAGTGGTCCAGATCACTCGCAAAATTGAACCATTTCTTCCTTTTACCACTTCGTCCTTTTACCATTTGTAACATATCCTAAAAATATCATCAAAGTTCATCCTAAAATTCTGTTGCAGCCTGGATCCAGATGATCCAGACAGTGATCCAGATCACTCCAAAAATGTAAACACTTGTTCCTTGTACCATTTAGGTCATTTGATGAAACTGTCATCACAATCCATCCATAACTTTTTGAGGTATCTGTCTTAAAAAATTACATTTCATGGTTCCAGAAGATCAATATAGTGATCCGGATCCCTTCCAAAATTCAATCATTTCATCCTGTTACCTTTTCAGACATATCCCAAAAATTTCATCAAAATCCGTCCATAAGTTTTGCAGCTACATTGTACACAAACACATCTGGCAGCCTGGATCCAGATGATCCAGACAGTGATCCAGATCACTCCCAAAATCTAATCACTTGTTCCTCGCACCATTTAGGTCATTTGCTGAAAACGTCATCACAATCCATCCATAACTTTTTGAGGTATCTGTCTTTAAAAATTACATTTCATGGATCCAGAAGTTCCATATAGTGATCCGGATCACTTCCAAAATTCAATCATTTCATCCTTTTACCTTTTCAGACATATCCTGTAAATTTCATCAAAATTCGTCCATAAGTTTTTGATTTATCTTGTACACAAACATCTGGCAGCCTGGATCCAGATGATCCAGATCACTCCCAAAATCTAATCACTTGTTCCTTGTCCCATTTAGGACATTTCCTGAAAATTTCATCAAAATCCACCCATGACTTTTTGGGCTATACTGTACACAAACACATCTGGCAGCCTGGATCTGGATGATCCAGACAGTGATCCAGATAACTCCAAAAATGTAATCACTTGTTCCTTGCACCATTTAGGTCATTTGCTGAAAATGTCATCAAAATCCATCCATAACTTTTGAGGTATCTATCTTTAAGAATTACATTTCATGGATCCAGAAGATCCATATAGTGATCCGGATCACTTCTAAAATTCAATCATTTCATCCTTTTACCTTTTCAGACATATCCCGAAAAATTCATCAAAATCCATCCATAAGTTTTTGAGCTATATTGTACACAAACACATCTGGCAGTCTGGATCCGGATGCTTCAGACAGTGATCCAGATCACTCCTTAAATCTAATCACTTGTTCCTCGTCTCATTAAGGACATTTCCTGAAAAATTCATCAAAATGTACCCATAAGTTTTTGAGTTATCTGTCTTTAAAAATTAAATTTCATGGATCCAGAAGATCCAGACAGTGATCCGGATAACTCCCAAAATTTAATCATATCTTCCTTTTACCATTTTGGACATATCCTGAAAATTTCATCAAAATCCATCTGTCAGTTTTTGAGTTATCTTGTTCACAAACAAACAAACAAATAGAGGACCAAAAATGACCCTCGGTCAGGTAATTTGGCGGTCAGTGGATGACCTTAAATGAAGATCTGTAACCGGTAAGCCTGCATGCGGGTACTCCATCATGTACTCAACCTCCAAAGCCATTTTCATTAGTTTCCAAGCAATGTAGTCAGCATTAAAGGTGAAAATATCTCCAAATATGCCAAAAATGACCCTCGGTCAGGTACTTTGGCGGTCAGTGGATGACCTTCAATGAAGAGCTTCAAGGTCAAATCTGTGCATGCTTACAGAGGACATATATATGTATTATATATACCAGCCATAGGATGATCTGACTTTCTGTATATGAGTTAAGTGTGAAAATATCTCCAAAAAGGCCAAAAATGACCCTCGGTCAGGTACTTTGGTGGTCAGTGGATGACCTTCAATGAAGAGCTTCAAGGTCAAATTTCTGCATGCTTACAGAGGATATATATATGTATTATATATACCAGCCATAGGATGATCTGACTTTCTGTATATGAGAACTGGGCCAAAAAGTGAAAAAATGGCCAAAATCTGATCTTTAAGAGGCCACCAGTGACCTTGAGATTGAAAGTCAAGGTCACAAAACAATAGCGTTCGTGGCATTGCCCATATATACCCACATACCAAATTTGAAAGTTCTAACTAAAATATTTTTTAAGTTATCGTGTCCAAAAGGAAATCTCTGCGGCGGCGGCGTGACCGTACTGAATCCTAAGTATCCCCGACTTTCGTCCGGGGATACAATTATTAAGCATGAGCCTTGGTAGAGCTCGAGCTTCTGGGAATAACATTTTTTTTGTCTCCGGACTTTCATCAACTGTGGTGTAGTGTGACGAATATTTGCTCACTAAAGTTAAGCGGCAATGGGCTACCTTAGTACTTGGATGGGTGACCATCTGAGTTCTAGACCAGCTGTGGGATGTGTCTGAGGTGGAATTTCTTTGTGTCACCATACTTTTGTAAATTCTTGTGAACTACTCGTGTCTCTGATGGCTTTGCACTCGCGCTAGGGGACCGAAATACCTTTCGGCCTTGTTTCTTTAAAAACTTCGTTCCCCATAATAATACTCACTTGTGTGCTTGCCACATCGGTAACTTTTTGCCTGGTGCATTCTCTAACATATCTTGCAGTCCTCCAGTACAATATTCCATGACCATATACGTAGAAATACTTAAGGAAATATACTTTGGCTAGCATTCCACCCTACCATGCTACATTAATTAGAAAGATTTTGTACAAAAAATAATACCAGGAAAAAGATGCTGTTTAATAATAGTGTGTTACTAGTGGGTGTTTAATTAGAGTGTATTACTAGTAGGTGTCCAACATAGATCAGCAAGTCATATAACAATCGATTTTCAAAGCAAATGACAAAGCAAGACTAAATACTTCCATCACATTATCCATTAATTTTATAATAGTCACTGAAAATATACATATATTACTGCACATCTTTTATACTTTATGTTTTGCTGATGTCAACTGCCATATTTACATTAAGTGCCTTCCAGAAAGATGGAACAAAATTTTAAATGTTGAGACTCACATCAACCAAATTTTTACTAGATCAATTTATTTCTTCCCAATACCTTGATGATGCTATATTAATTGATAAAACCATAAAATACAAATCATAGATTGTCAATCCATCACAGTTTGGCAAATATGCTGATTAATCAACAACACAAATCGGTGGAGAGTGCACACACTATGCATAACATAAAGGATATATTTTCTGTTTTTCCTCATTATACAACACATCAATAAGTCGGATAACATGCTTGTGGTTCAGTCTCTTCAGCATCTGTATCTCTCTGCAAAACAGAATAACCATTCACTAATTAAGTAATAATTAAAATTGAGAGTACTGATTTAAAAAAAGATCATGTAACTGGACACTGTGACAAAAGATCAACCAGTTTTCACAGCTGACTTTTCATGTAGACAATTATTGAATGTGTATACTATGATATGGGATTAAAAGCATTTAAAATGTGTCAAATTCAGTCAAGATACTGGTCAAGAAAATACAAAGGAATAAGAAAAATATTACCCTGTATGCTACTTTATATTTCTTATTGCTGATGAACTCCCAACGCATCAGCCACATGTCAGTGCAAAAAGGGTGTTATAGACTGAAGACCTGCCCCAATATGATCCTAGCTGTGAAACAGGGTGTAAAATCCCAATTTCGAGCTTTGCAAGAGCTTATGCATCTGGAACCTGATTTTCATCAGTTCAGCAATTTGATTGGAGAAAAAAAACATTGTTAGAAAACCACACGGAAATCTGTGAAAATAGTTCAGTGTAATGCAGACACAAGTCCACAAAGAAATCAATGAATTTGAAGTATTTGATTTAAACAAGAGGAGAGTGCCTGTGAACGGGCACTGTGTCAGCTGACTGAGTGTTTATGATTTGTGAAGGTGATTAGAGGACAGAATAATTATCAGGAAAAGGGCTGTACAGGAATACAGTAAATGGTAACTGAACAGCAAGTTCGAAAGAAATTCCGAAGCTGACAGAAGAAAAGGATAAAAAAGTTGTGCCCTGTAAATGGTATTATGAAGGAAAATAACAAGGTAATTGTTTAAGTGTAAAAAATAGGTTAAAACATATTTAAAGAAATACTACAAATGCAATATCCTCGTTCGACCTTGAAGAAGGGGTCCAAGGTCAAATCTAACCACACAAATACATTCCCAGCTCATGATTTCCTATGGTTTACCATTCCAAACCTCTAGGACCAATTATAAATGAGTTATAAGCACTTTTAAGCTTGGCTGTCCTCATTTGACCTTGAAGGAGGGGTCCAAAGGTCAAATCTGACCATACCAAAAGATTCCGAGCCAATGATTTCCTATGTCTGTCACCAATAATAAGCGAGTTGTAGGCACTTTCAATTTTCGCTATCCTCATTTGACCTTGAAGGAGGGTTCCAAGGTCAAATCAGACCATATCAACAGATTCACAGCCCATGATTTCCTGTCTGTTTACCATCCCAAACCTCTGGGACCAATAATAAGCGAGTTATAAGCACTTTTAAGTTTGGCTATCCTTGTTTGACCTTGAAGGAGGGGTCATTGAAGGTCAAATCTGACCACACCAAAAGATTCCCACCCCATGATTTCCTACAGGTTGGTTTATCATCCCAAACCTCTAGGATCAATAATAAGGGGAGATATAAGCACTTTTCATGACTGACAAAAAACACCTGTGGCGGCCATCTTGTTTCTCAAAATGAGGCCAAAAGTATTCCCAGACAACATTTTATGGTTATTAATATATACTGCAAACTTAAGAAAGCTAGCTATAATATTTTTTTTCATCAGAGCAGTAATGGTGAAATCTCTCTCTACACACTGCGGCTATCCAGTGGATACAATGATTTACTCAACAGTGAGAACCTGAAAGTAGCTATTGCTCAGCTATGCCATGACATAGAGGTCTGCAATTTCACTATGTTATAGCTGACCAAAAATTCTGTGAATAACATATTTAACGAATTACTCTAAATGTAATAGTTTTCAAGTTACAACTGATTTACTCAACAGTGAGAACCTCAAAGGAACTATTCCTCAGCTATGCAATGAGCTACATGTCTGAAATTTTACTATGTTATAGCTAACCCAAAAGTAGGTGAACAACATATTTAAGCAAACTACTGTAAATGCAATAGTTTTCAAGCTACAACTGATTTACTCAATAGTGAGAACCTGAAAATAGCTATTGCTCCGCTATGCCATGAGCTATAGGTCTGTAATTTCACTATGTTATAGCTGACCCAAAAGTAGCTGAATAACATATTTATACGAAATTCTCTAAATGCAATAGTTTTCAAGTTATAAGCGATTTACTCAACAGTGATAACCTAAAAGTAGCTATTACTCAGCTATGCCATGAGCTACAGGTCTGAAATTTCACTATGTTATAGCTGGCCCAAAAGTAGCTGAATAACATATTTATACGAAATTCTCTAAATGCAATAGTTTTTAAGTTACAAGTGATTTTACTCACAATGGAAGTTACTGAAAAGCCCAAAAGTAGCTATTACTCACTTAGCTATTGAGACAGACACCCAACTTACTCACCATATTGTAGCTATGAAAAAAGTAGCTGAACAACATATTTTCACAAAATGCTGTAAATGCAACACTTTTGAAGTTATAAGTGATTTAGTGCATGATTTCATGAATTTTAATGCATTAAAAATTATTAAAAAAATTATTAAAAAAAAAGTAAGACAGATCCAGGTCTCATACTCACACAAGAGAATCTACCTCTGGCCTAGTACATATATGCAAGATATGAGAGAAATCCCTGCAATAGTCACTGAGAAAATTGTGATAAAGTGTTGAAATTTTCACACTTTTGGTGGGGGTACCTCCCTTATAATGTCTCTACCAAACAGACGACCAGGCAGATTTGCATGCCTTGAACACTTTTTCATCCTCGATAGATAAGGTATCTTTTAAAAAAAACAGCATGTCTCTAGGCCTTGTAGTTTTGGAGAAGTTGTTCACGCCGACGCGGACGCCCACGCCGCAGAGTGACGACATAATGTCAGCTGACTGACAAGTCAGCTGACATAAAAATGACCATACTGAGTATAGTGACCAGATCTGCTTGGTAAATTCATTCCAACAATTAAGCCACCGTACCTTGATGTCTATAATTACTTTATTGATTTACATCTAACTCGCGACCACAGCATCTCGCTACCAGTAACTCGCTACCAATAAAATACTAAAAATAGTTAATTACAGCCGTCTGCATGAATGTGGGAAAATAAAGAATATCAAGAATATATAGAAATCTTTCATTTTATTACTGGAATATTGCGATTCTAACATAACATTTATTCCTTGTTTTCTTACTGTTTTTATGAAGATTTGAAGTGCATATTATTTGTAATTTGACTTTTAAAAAGTGTGGTGAGATTATCGCCCACATATGAAAAACTGGGCGTGAGGTTATGCTTAGTTTAACAATGGCTATTGACCAATCAGAATCGCGGACACATACGTGTCATGTTAAAATATAAAATAAAATATGCAAATAACAAAACAAGAGGTCATGGAATTCTGTGTTGTTCCTAGAAATATAATACAACAAAACCTGGGGCCGATTTCACTAAAGGACTTAAACTAAGTCCCTTTTTTGGCTAAGTCAGGGACTTAAATCTAAGACTTTGGTCTTAACTAGGTCTGGGACTTAAAATGGATTTCACAAAGGTGACTTAGCTAAGTCCAAGCTTATCATATAACCACAGTGGTTTTCTGTGTCATGTGATCTTTTATATCCTTCATTTAATACATTTTATCTAAGGATAAGTGCTGTTTTGAAATGAAAAACCTTGTTGCCACACATAAACTTCCCAAAGACTACTTCAGTAAGGTGTTCTGTGTAATTATACTTTTTTTACAGCCCTTTCAAATTTTCAAGTGGAGAAAAGTTTATGGCAGCCATATTTAAGTCCTCTTTACAAAATTTAAGCCCACTACCTCCCAGATTTAAGTCTAAGTCCACTGACTTAGCAAATCCATGGACTTAGCCCCTTTGTGAAATCCACTAAGTCTAAGCCCGCTGACTTAGCACATTTTTGACAGAATTTAAGACCAAAGTCTTAAACTTAAGCCCAAAACCAGGCTTAAGTCCGTTCGTGAAATCGGCCCCTGCAAATTAGAAAATGTGAGGCCATAGAATTCTGTTTGGGGTTTTTTAGAAATTTTATAAAATAATATAAAATATAAAGTTGCCAAAACTGGATATGTATAAATTGGTAGCGAGATCTGGTAATGAGTTACTGTTAGCGAGTTCCCGTGGTTGCGAGATCTACACCTTCCTACTTTATTGACCTTTCTAAGGTCACAGGAACTTAGTCTAAAATACAAGCAGACTAAGAAAATACAGTATTAGATATGTATATTTCATGTAAAAACATTATACCTTTTCACATTTGCTTCTCCATTTGGAATCTTCCGCAACTTTTTTTTCTTTAATATCTTGACAGCTCGCCGACATAATGTTTCACAGTCAAGACATTCTTTAACTTTCCCATATGAACCTTCCCCTAATGTATCACCCATTAAATAGTTTCCTAAAAGTTTGGCACGTTTCCTGTAAGGTCCATAAATGACATCATCTGAGTTGACTTTATGGAAAAATAGAGATTCGTCCTCCTCGTTCAAGAAATTCAAATCTGGTTCCATATCAGGATGCATACCTGCCATTTTAGGAAGTGATAGGAATTATGGTGCATTTACTTAACATTTATTCCAGTTTGCAAATGACACAAATTGGTAGCGCCAATAACAATGCAGTGTAATTTTATGAATATTGTCAAAATATTTTGACAAGATTTCGGTTTCAGTGGAGGTTATTAGCCGAATAAAGTTCCTCCAATTACCGAAATCGATCTCCGACCGAATATCTGTTTAGGTATCTACAGAAAGTATTTATAGAGATTTGGATTTTTTGTCAAAGTGCAGTACATGTGTGTTGGTATCTTAATTAGAAATTCAAGTTTAGAAATTAATAGCTAAAACTGTATTAATGTTAAAGAGCTAGTATTTTATTTTAATTTAAAACCACTGAATAGTTAAATATATAGAGCTAAAGCAAATAACTAAATACAATTTAATTTCAAATCTAAATATATTTTAGCAGATAAAAATAGGAACCTGACAATTTACAAAATTACATATTTTAATTTATAAAATAATATGCACATAATTTCCAGATATCAGCTTGTCTCAAGGCTTAATTAATGGAACATTCTCATTTAATCCAATTCGCTTCCAAATCCTGTGATTTGACTTTATTTAGTTCTTTATAATGTTTTCAGGCAGAAAGAAGATACCCATCCTTCATAGTTATTGTAAATTTATTTTTAAAGGAAGGAATTCAGTTTGGAAATAAAAATGATCACGGATGAATAACAAAAAAAAATGTTATAAACTTAAAGCAACAGTCTATTTTAAATAGTTAAAGTGAACACCAATTTAGTGAGATATAAAATGAAATTGAACAGTTACAACAATATCCATATTATCTCCTTACAAAAGTTTGTTAATTTAAAAGCACCCAGTAGTTGTGCATACAGTTAAAGAAAACAACTAAACTAATTAAACTAACTTAAAGGTTGTATATATATGATAAACTGACTATTCACAATATTACATATATGTCACTTATTAAATTATATACATGTTACTAATAAGTTATTTTTTATATTTTTCTATAGAATGCACCTTTTACCTCCAAACTGATTCATACAGAAAGTATAAGTTGTCCATCTACTACTACTACTTGACTTTTCTACTTCTCCTTTTCTCTATATTGTGATAAGTACAAATACATCCATAGAATTGGTCCTATGGCAATAAAATTAGGGCTGTAGAAAAGTGGACAGCATTTTACCAATTATGTTATGCTGTTCCTCAAAAGTTACTTTATTTATTTATTTATTTGGGGTTTTACATCGGTTTCAACACTGTACAGTTCATATCACGATGGGTAGTTGGAAGGGCAGAGGAAACCAGTACATACAGTTCGTCAGGGTTCTGTACTGTAAACTGCTGACCAACAGCAAGCAACTACCAGCTTTCCCACTTGAGGCCGTGGTCCCTCCTAAAAAGTTACAGACTGTTAAACACATTGTATTCTACCACATGATGAAGTTATAAATAGTATTTATATTGACCCCAGACAAAGTTTAACGAACATACAGCTCTTTGCATCAGTCAGATCCAGTGTGTTATGCATATTTTTCACTGACATATAAACTTCTTATTAATCTTTATAATCCTGCATACTGTCATTTCTTAAAGTCTATGTTATACAGCTCCTTCAGTATCACGGTAGATGCTACTTTTTTAAATGAAGTACAATAGAAATTGATGAAGCGCTGTCAACTGCGAAATGCTGTCCCCACGTATTACTATCGTTAGTGGATGTAAATATTGAAAAATGGTGGTATAAAATATTAATAACATTAGGACATATGAAAGTCTTGACTCTAAGGTTAAATTATAACTTTGTCCAGACATTTTTACGTTTGAATTCTAGCTTATTTATAGTATAATATTTGAAAGATAACCCATTACACATATTCAATGAATTTAGTTCATTAATATGTGAAATCATTGCACAACAAAACCTTGGAGCATGTGTATTCCCTGAAATTTACACAAATTCACTGTAACATACATACATCATTCAATTGTTATTCCAACATCAATCAATATTTGATACATTTGGTTTACTTGACCTTACATCTTGATGTTCTTATGTTTAAACAGTGTAATTTGCGTTTAGAATATGCATACCCGTTTCCTTTCATGTGAAGATAAATGAGTTTGTTGATTATCAGAAAGTCACCAACATTGAGTTAGCAAGGATAAATATGCGACAACCGAAAATATACCCTGTGTATTTACTGAGTGCATTGTGGCCAAAAACATGTAAACAATGTAAGCAAAAAGTTTAATCACTTTCATCAAGATATAGCCTCATTTTGGCCACTAGACTGTAACAGTGAAGTGCTGTGCAGTAAAGATATTCACCAATTTAAGTCCTTTTGTCTTTTGTGTAATATATGGGTACTGTAGGCCTTTTGGAGAAACAGACAGCCCTGGGGCCGGTTTCATGAACAGATTTAAGCCTTGAGTCAGACTCAAAAGTTGAGACTTTGTCTCAAATTTTGGAAATATTTTGCTGAGTCTGTGAATTCAGACTCAATGCATTTCACAAACAAGCTCAACTTGAGACCTGGCTCAGTCACAGGCTCAAATTTGAGCCCATGAAGGAGGTGTCTCAAATTTGAGTCCAAGGTTTGATGCCAAAAAACACATACATAAAGCGATACAATTTGTTCCAAAATGAAATTGATAAATCTTGAAATCTTCTATTTTCATTTTATTTTGTGATTACAGCCACATATTCAATATTTACTAATAACAAAAGTCAATAGAATTGACATGCTTTATAGGCTATTATCAAGTGACAGGCCTCAAGGGTGGACTCAAAGCCAGACTCAATCTCAGTTGAGTCTCAATCTTATGGATCACTTAGAATAATATATTATCAAATAATTTCTTTGTATTATGAGTATTAAAGATATTTAAAATGATAATAATCATGAAATATAACTTTTTAAACTAAAAATAAGCCCACTAAATATATGAAATGAGATTAAAAAGTTGAGACCATAACCTGAGACTGGTCTCAGCTGATCCACCCTTTGTGAAATCCATTTGAGCCAAAAACTAAGCTGAGACAAAAGTCTCAGATTTGAGACCCTGACTCAGCCTTGAGTCTGGCTCAGTTTGAGACTTTTCATGAAACCGGCCCCTGATGTAGGGACTTTTCTCACTCATAACGGGAAGTGGCTGTCATAACAGTATGTCAATATGTTGGGGATTTCTCCATATTATTTGATATAATCTGCATAAATACATCCCTCATAACAGTTAATTGAGGCTAAAATTTGGATCATTGGCACAAGTTTTTTTTAAGACAATCCCCCTCACTCTAGAATACTTGTGGTATCATAATGTTTGTGTTTGTATTAATTAAAACAAACTTAGCTGAACATATATTCTAATTTTCTTACCCCTTGGCTATCGTACAGGACTCTGACTCTTCTTGTGTAGTACATTTTTATACCAAACTCTATGTTGCATATTTATGAGCCTCATTTTGAAGTACACAGATAATACATTTTAGACAAATTAAGATGACTGATAAATCTTAAACGAGAACATTATGGATACCAAATGATTGTAATGCAATATATGAGTACATTTTAAACCAGAAAATCACAGGTATAGTAAACTCGTGTTGGTTTCCAATTCAACTTTAACTGTTAAGGCTAATGATGGAAACTAACACAAAGACTTGGAGCAAGCAAAAGTTCAGTGCCATCACCACTAAAACTTAAATTATGGACAGAATATGTTTGTGTAGTTTCAAGTAAATCTTGAAGCTTTTGAATATTTATCAGAGGCAGATACAGGATTTCCCGAAAGGGGGGGCGTGGGTTGTCGCGGGTATGGATATTTCATACTTGGACTTTCTGTAGTGGGACATATCACGCGGTGCACGGACAAAATGTCGGTGGACAAAATACTGGGGGACCAAACGCCAGTCAAAATTGCAAAGGGGGGGGGGGGGGGGGGGGGGGGGGACAAAATGCTGTCCATTTTATGGGACAGGGAGGGCAAAATGCCTATCTTAACAAAACACTTTATATTTGATACTGATGGTCAAGCAAACTGAAAAAACTTCTAGCAGAAAAAAGCCTCTGTAAAAACCTACAGTAGAAAATACCTCAGTATAAAAGCCCACTAACTAAATGGTACATAGCACACAAGTCCTGCCAAGTAGTGTACATCATGTAACAAAGGTTTGGGTATTTTCTACTGGAGTTATTTGTTTATACACTAGTTTTCTACTGTTTCTGTAGTATTATTTTTCTATTGGCTTTTTCTACACTCAATTGTCAGACATTTACAGCAGTTTACCTAAAATAAACTTCAAAGGGGTTTCCCCTTCCCATAATAAACAATGGTATAACTGCAGAAAAGATGGAGGGAAACATACTTGAATCTAAATTTATTTGCCACAATGTTTCTTCAACTTTTTATTTTAAAATAACTTATTCTTTCATTGTTTTTCTTTAAAAATATGTAAACCAATTGATTAAATTTGATGAAACATTTTTGGAATTTAACCTTTTTTGCAATTTAATCTTATCATAGCTACTGAAGTAAATTAGAACTGAAATATAGAAGTGCAGTAATAAATTATTAATTGGGGTGAGTGATTCCAGTTTTGTAAAGTGTGTATCTCATGCTTAAACATATACTGGTAAACAAAAGTTTATAAATAAAGTCATCCACAAAAGATGTAATCCTCTGTTTGAGGATGAGACCTAACATAGTACACACACAAAAGAACCTAATCCCCTTTTATACTGGACAGTGACACAGGTATAATGACTGTCACTTTAAACAGGTACTAGTATATTACCCTAGTAAAGACAGATCTTGGGGTGGGGGATTGGAGGGGGGCGTGGACAGTAGCAAAAAGCCCCATGACTAAAGGTTGAAACTCTGAAAGGGGGGGCGTGCGCCCTCCACGCCCCCCCCTAGATCTGCCTCTGTTTATCATACAAATCGATAAAATTTATACGATTTCTATGGGGCCGATTTCACGAACGGACTTAAGCCTGGTTTTGGGCTTAAGTTTAAGACTTTGGTCTTAAATTCTGTCAAAAATGTGCTAAGTCAGCGGGCTTAGACTTAGTGGATTTCACAAAGGGGCTAAGTCCATGGATTTGCTAAGTCAGTGGACTTAGACTTAAGTCTGGGAGGTAGTGGGCTTAAATTTTGTAAAGAGGACTTAAATATGGCTGCCATAAACTTTTCTCCACTTGAAAATTTGAAAGGGCTGTAAAAAAAGTACAATTACACAGAACACCTTACTGAAGTAGTCTTTGGGAAGTTTATGTGTGGCAACAAGGTTTTTCATTTCAAAACAGCACTTATCCTTAGATAAAATGTATTAAATGAAGGATATAAAAGGTCCCATGACACAGAAAACCACTGTGGTTATATGATAAGCTTGGACTTGGCTAAGTCACCTTTGTGAAATCCATTTTAAGTCCCAGACCTAGTTAAGACCAAAGTCTTAGATTTAAGTCCCTGACTTAGCCAAAAAAGGGACTTAGTTTAAGTCCTTTAGTGAAATCGGCCCATGGTATTTATAATGTTTGGTGATTGTTAATAGTGAAGTTTTAACCAGCCTGGAATATTTGAAAAACAGTGGATCATTCACGATTTTCGGGGAATGTATGTTTAGGCAGTTTTGCAAGCGTTCCATTATTGTTCCATATGTCTGAAAGCTTTGTAAGAAACGGTGATAAAGGTTTGTATAGTATTTATTTTTTTCTAAGAAAGGCGATGGACATCAAAATGATACGCTTGTCTCTGAGCTGTTTGAAGGGAAGGCACAATTCATAAATATCCATTGGCTGGTGCTAATGTTTTATCAGAACATCAAATTGATCCAATTGATGTCCTGATTTACGTTCACAGACTGCATTCATATCACAGGGTAAGTCATCATAAACTACAGTCCATGTGGTTGCTAATCACGGTTTTTATTTTTTGTTTGTCAAAGCAAACACGTGTTTGTGGTGTTTGTAAACAATTATGGTGCCATACGTGGGCGTGTCTAAATATCGCCGAAAAATTTTACGAAAGGCTTGGCCAATCAGATCAAGAGAGACAAATTTCCGTTTATCGCTTTACGTACATATTATCAGGCGATGTCCTGAAACTTGGACGTGTGCCATAAAATATTATGAATGAATCTGGGAGTTTTCAGTTTAATATTTTGAAGCCGCGGTGACAATCGGAGTGAATAATTTTCTGACAACTGTAGCCAAGAGAATAAATTCTGAGGTGAGTTATATTTTTGGAAGTACAAACAATTTCTAATATGTCTATAGTGACTGGCCCTAGGTAAGTGATTCACTGAACTGAGTCTGCTGAGCCATCGGATGATGTGTCTACGTCATAGATTGTTTGTTGGAGATCCATTTGTTTTACATGTAACTCTTTTAATCAGATGTGCTCATTCATAAACATAGCTTGTGCAGTAATACTCCATTGAATCTGTGTCTTAAAAGTTTGCCACTCACTATAAAGAGGCAATTTATAAAAAAATAAGGTGGACCATATCTTTAACATTATTTTGTCATTGTATGTTTGTAGGGAGTGAGGTTTACTATTAGAACAGCCAAAAGTGGTGTGTGTCTCATGTGTGTCTAAAGAGAGGCGCCGGTATTTACAACACGTTGACATCCTCCAGGAAGAAATATTCGTAAAATATATTGTTAAAAAGAGGAAAGAAAGAAGACATCTTTAAAAGGGGGAAGAAATAACATGATCTTCAAGCATTGGATTTTATTCCTACTTGGAGCGCTAGTTCCAATCATTTCTAGTGTACAAGGTGAGTGATTTCAAACTGTTTACTGGTATGTAACGTGGGTACAGTACAGGTGTAACCAGATAATGGAATGTGGACACCTTATTTACTGTACAACTTCATAGTCATACATAGTGATTCGCAACTGTTAATGTTAAAATGTAATGTCATTCTTCAATTTTATCACAAAGGGGTATTTTCTTTTAAAGAATATTAAATTTGACTATTCTAATGTTAACTGCCAATTGAACTAGGTGCAGAGGACATTTCATTACAATGCATGTTTTCTTGTTTCAACCACTATAAAACCCCTAAATATAGTGCAAAGCTAAGCTAAATGTAAATTGTAGCATTGAGTGCATGGTACCTTGTGTATTTGTTGGGAATTAAGTTTGTTTTTATGTTTGTATATTATTCTTAGGTCGCTGTAGTAGTACACAACATACATGTGACAACACTAAGTGCATACCCAACACCTGGGTGTGTGATGAAGAAGATGACTGCGGTGATAATTCAGACGAAGCACACTGTGGTGAGTTATCCATTTCTGACTACAAGTAACTCCTATACATAAATCAAGCTTTCTGTTTTTAGCTCAGCTGATGTGTTCAGCCTTTATTTGTCATTAAACGATTGATAAGACTGTAGTGCTAGCTAGTATCATGGTGCCATTTTTATTATGGTTTGGCAACCATTTATTGAAATACTGACACAAATATTAATAATTACAGGCATGTTAATTTCGAGCACATGAAATGGTGGAACAACTTAATATATGACAAACCCAAACTAAATATGAAGAGTTGCTCCCATTTTTTGTGATTTTCATGCAATTTTGATTTCATTGCTTCCACTTCTGTTGGTGGGATGATTCTGTAGGGACAACATCAACCACAACTTTTCCAGTCAGAGCATAACACAGAATGGGATTGTTTTACATTGATGGGTTACCTATGAGAAAATATTCTGCTGTCTCATCCATACAATTAAGAGTTTTAAACGGTATTTGTCAACCACTATAAAACATTTATGCTTAAAAAATATGTGTATGTTTAATAAATTGTTGAATTTAAATCGCAGTAAAGTCTGTTTTCTTATTGGCTTCATTGTTAATTATATGGTGGTTGAGTCACCGTTAACTATTTTATTATTTCTGTGGCTTTTAGTGTCAATTCCCACTCGTGATGAATACTTGTAAAGTGAAAATCTGTGGTCACTATATTAGAAGTATATTTGTATAAGTTGGTGATGGTATTTCATATTAAGCAAATTTGTGAATCTGATCAAGGCAATTTTAGAAACATGGGTACTGTAGAAGTAGAAATTTTAGCCACAAGAAAATTTCACACTAATTCTTCATTTTTTTTAAGAAATTAACAAGAATGCATTTTCACTAATTGGTGATTTCTACTTGCAATATTGGTAATACAGACTTTAAATTTCACAAGGAATTACTTATCATTATCCAAGCTCATTGGCTAAATAGTTAAAATCAATGCCTAGTGCAAATATCAACTAAAGGATCTTAAGTTTAAAAAATAACATTACAGATTTAATTATATATGTTTAATATGGTACTGAAATTATCTTTGGCATGGACAGTATAACAGAGCTTTTTTTCAAATTTGTTCTAAAAGTGCCAATAGAAGCTCTTACAGGTTTTATTTTTCAAACGTGTTGAAATGATCAAATGTGTGCCAATTATCATAACTTCAAAACTTTGCGAGTGCAAGTCTTTTGAAAGATGCATTACATATCTACAGGTCTTTTGAAAGATGGATTATAGATTATATCTAACAATAACTTGTCTCTGTTAGTAGATTTTTAAGAGACTGCTGTCTACAATATAGCTTGTGGTTAACTTGAGTGTAAAATATTGGACTTACTGCATGATATAGTGTATTTAATAAGATTTAATCAGATTACACAGTAAATTTATTTTTTATATGAATCAAACATTGGATCTTAATAAGATTGATAGGTTCATAGCTAATATCTGGCATCTGGTCAAATAGTGCTCTATTAATAGCTGTTAAGTAATCTGAATAATTTCTGGTGTGTATACTTATTTAAGTGAAACTCAAACTTGGTTCTTAGTTTGAAAGGTAGAATGTTGGTTTTTATAATACTTGCATACAATAATAAGAAAGCTGTAACTGCTGTGTAGTTTTTAAGTAAACAATTAGGTAATATGACATGCATTGACAAAATTTAATTAAAAATATTCTTGACTATAATTTTCAACCACCTAAAAATCATATTGAATCTATTGGAATGCACACATCAGTGCATCAGGTGTACAGTGTACTACTTACTCAGTGGAAAAATTATTTGAAGGAATTTAACGTTTTTTGTCATTCATGTGACACAGATGAAAAAAGAACAACAATAAAACTTTTTCCTCCGATTCTTGTGGAAAATTTGTACGTGGCAATTGGAACAGGGACAACTTGTTCAATTGGCTTCAAGATTTTCAACAGAAGATAATTACAGTTGCCAAATAATTTTCATAGTTCATTTATGTTCAATATAAAGTATGAAAAATTATCACATCATACCAATGTATTGAAGAAGTCTTCACAAATGACATAAGGATATGGTGTTACTTAGATTTTGGCACAGTTATTTTGCTCATACATAGATAAAGGTGAAGAATGTGTTTACTTAAATAAATTTCCTGTTATTGCATCACCTGCCACCAGTTTCCTGCAGAAGAACATAAACATACTAAATTGGACAAATGCCACATGTTGTTTTCGCTGTGATTACACACCTTCCCTGAACTAGTGATGTTCTCATTTCTCATTGGTCAATTTGGCCACACCTCAACATATTTAATTTATCTCCTGATGTATGTGTACTTACTGTCTGGTGTACAAAGTCTGCATGTACTTGAGAATTCTTACTATTAGTTTTCTTACTTCATAATAAAGTCATGCTTACAACAAAAAAAAGTACGTTCCATTTAGTATTTACATATTTTACATATGGAATCAAATACATTCAGCTATAGTGCTCAACTGTTCAGGACTTTTCTCCCTTGAGTATTATTGTGTAATATGTTAATAAAATGCTTGTCCATTTCTCCTTTTCTTCGATAATTGGAAAATTCTTTTAAACTTATCAAAAGCTTCAGAGAAAAAAAGCACTTACACGAAAGGCCATATTAAATTCCGTGTTTGTGGACTGAAATGGGATGCATATACATGTACATATTAGCTATTTCGTTAAAGACAATGTCCATAAATTTAATGGAGAAGTCTGCTGTTTATGTATGTACTGTATCATGTGTATGTCCTGAAAACCTTTTTTGTCTGCCTGGGTTGTAGTTATGTATTCAGCCCTATCCTTTATGTTAAACAGCTGGTGATAGTTATAACTAGGAAGTGGTGTGATGTACTTGACTCAGTTAATGTTGCCAGTCTGAGTATTCTCCATGTCAGGTGATGTTTGATCATAAAAAGGGAAATAATTTTTGCAATGAGTAAATCCTTTTCTTATTATAGCCCTGTTTGATCCATGCTTGATGTTGGATGGCACAGCTAGAAAGAGAACTCGCACTTACAATGCACACAAGTTATTAGGAACATGTTACAAGTGTTAGAAAATCACTGTTTAATTTAGGGTAATTGTGATCTAAAAGTCATAATCAGGACCATATTGTTTGAATATGTTGTGGGTAAGCCTAGACATACGAGAGCAAAGTGCGTCTGGCAAATGTTTTCTTTAGTTAGCTGAACGGTGGCCTGATTTTTGTATTGATTTGGATCAATACATTGGTGCTTTAGCAATGTCATTTCTCTTTGGCCTAAGTGCACATGTACTCCCAGTGGGGCAGATGTTTTGGTCCTCCTACACATTAATATCGGTGAAACTTCATTTCACAAAACCTTAGATGAGAGAGTTAATGATTTCCATTTTGTAACTGATAAGATGTATGCTTAATTTAGAAAATTAGAGGAAATTCCATCATGAAAAGCCACTTTTTTTCAGAAAACATCAGCTGAAAAGCAGATCTGGTTTAAAAACAAATGCCATTATCCTTACATCGTGTTGACGAATAACTAAAATATTTCATAACTTAAGAAAAATGTTGGGACCTACAATGCGTATTTGAAATAAACTACTTTTCTAATAGAAATATTTCACATTCATCTAACAATCAGTAAAAACTGTAATTCTGGCCATAACAAATTCAGTATATGTATTGAATATATTGAGTTTTTTCCATTGGTTACAGTAAAGAAAACCTGTACAGAAAATGAACACACATGTCATAATGGGAAGTGTATTCCAAAGAGATGGCTTTGTGATGGCGATGATGACTGTCATGACAACTCAGATGAATCTCAAAACATATGCCGTAAGTACTGGTATTTATAAATTAATAACTAATTTATGGTGATAATGAGGACTGTCATGACAACTGAGATAAATCTCAAGACATATGCTGTAAGTATTTATAAATTAATAACTAATTTAATTTTTAGGTAGTAACTTATTTGACAAATGCAAGATTATATAGAGGAGAATAATTTAAGAAGTATGTTTATTTGGTCAAGTGGTCTTATCGAGTCTGGTCTTATCTGATCTGAGCACTGAATGATACAGTAGTGAATTTACTTAAATTCAGAAATTGATTTTTGCTGCCTAATATAGAAGTCGTTACACAAAATATCCCCTACTTTGAGTTTACAGTTTATGCTTGTGTACCCAAACACTGAGGCATTCCATTTGTGCATGGATAAGATTATGATAATGCTGCCTTTAGTATTAGGAGCACAATGTTTACTTTAGTTACCAAGAAACCATTAAACATAAGAGAATATGTGGCCCACTTCCAACTTTGGTTATATAAGCAGAGTCTTTATTGGTTCTCCCAATGGTGTGAGTAGGTTCCCCACCAAGATGATATATCCTGCCAAAGTAAGTAGTGAGGTGTGGTATTTCAGATTATTTACTTTACCTGTTGTAATGTTTTGTTTGAAGTATTCAGTATTCAAACTATGTGTCCCAAACTAAAATGCACAAGTATTTTGATTAACCCTGAGTAAAAACTGTGTAATTTCTTTTTTTCATTTTAATTAGTTTCTAGTTGAAAGATTATGTAACTAGTTCACACTTGCTCCTTGTATAAACATGAAGAGTAAAATATTTACTGCCCTACAATATTCCTTGCATTATTATTTTTCATAGCTTTCACATTTTCTTTGAACACATTTTAAATGTGCCCAACCTCTTTTGACATTAAAACCTAGTCAATTTTACAGATCTGTGAAATGTAGTTTGCCCTGCTACAATTTAATAGGCATCCAAACTGTTACAAGATTATTGACTGAAAATATAAAGAAACTACTGATTTATGTCATAAGATTATCATTGATTTTGAAAGTTGCAGTTAGCAAAATTTAAATCACACATTTTAATTGATTAGTTTATTGATGGAAACACTGGAACAACTTGAAAGATTGTGGTGGAAGATAGATTGAAATATAATAGGACTATACAGGTATTTGTGTCAGATGAAAGTGCTTCAGGGAGCATAGATCTTTCTCTTTTTGAATGTGCATGCTCCTGTCACAAGATAAACAGACCCACTCACACCAAACCACCATCTTCACTTGTGTTGAAAGTACATGTGTCCTGTAAATTGTTCGTGTTACTTGTGTGGCTGACAAACACAATCGCTAGCCCCATTGTCTGAGGCATTCATGGTAACTAAGTGCAATGTGTGCAGTATGCATGTCACTTCAATCAACACATGTATATTCTGTGAATTTCTTTCCATATCATCTTTAGATTTGATAAATTTACACTTTTATTCAGCTGAAGCACTATTAGATTATTAGAAAGTTGGTTGCTTGATTATCTGCTTGGCATGAAATTATATCAACCATTGTTGAATATGCTTGGACTGTGATTCCAAATGATAGTTCTGGGGGCTAGTTCTGAGTTTTTTGGTCTGGCACTTGCAGTATAATGTAAAATATGATTTCCAGAAGACCAGAAGTGCCAGAGTAATCAAATGACATGTGGGGACTCTGGCCAGTGTATTCCTATCAACTGGCACTGTGATGGCCAAGATGACTGTCCTAATGGGGAGGATGAACTCAACTGCAGTGAGTATATCCAACCCATTTAACTAGCTAGAACTATGTTCAGCAGAATGGTTACTGGTAGAAAACTTAAGTTTGAAATATTTTCATGTATACATTGTATTAATAAATGTGAAAGTCGGTCTATCCATCTGAAACACATAACCAGTCAAATCCTTGTATTTGTAGTGTGCCCTCTGCAGGAGCTCGTTCAAATGTCGCACATAGTGCAGTTAGTTTAGAACAAAATTCTGATCTGTAATAGAATATATTGTTGAAATTTTATGAGAGCAAGCCCAATATTGTTGTTCATGTTAAATATTGTTGTATCAGTAAGTCTGTTTACAACTAGGCCCATTTTTGTTAAAAGCTGTATGTATTAATACCTGTTAAAAGCAAGACACTGCATTTCTTGTCCACCAAGAATATAAAATTAAAAATTTATCTTTAAACCCTGTTGTCCCTTCAACAGCACCCACTACCTGTGCTGAGGGAGAGTTTCGCTGTAACAACAGTAAATGTATCACTGAACGTTGGCGCTGTGACCAGGATGATGACTGTGACGACAATTCAGATGAAGAGGGATGTGGTAAGTCACTGGCCTCTTTATTATCTCTCTGCCCTGGGGTTAATCTGGCTTACATTGGTGCTGTCATACCCATGAGGAAACTAATTGTTGGTTCTAATCTTCCTCATGATCTAAGGGAAGTACTGTTTACCTGTGTCGGGGTGATCCTGACTGTAAAGAGGGACTCAAAATGTATCAGGCTTGACTTTTTGGACATTTATAACTAACATGTTTTGATTAACAAGTACTTGCTAGATATGCAATATAAATTATAGAGTATGATGCTAATACCTCTTGGAAGCACTTTGTAATGTTTCATAAAAATTTGAGGTTTTAATTTCGCAGTCATATATCTCCTAGCAATAACCTCTCTTAATCTGCAGATTATCTGCCTTAGGGTACCTCCTTATTAATAACTCTCTCTGTTTTCCCTATTCTGTTCCAGCTCCAGCAACTTGTGAGCCTGACCAGTTTCCTTGTGATGAGAAGTGTATCCCTATGACTTGGAAATGTGATGGCACTCCTGATTGCCATGATTCCACAGATGAGGAGAATTGCCATGTCGACCCCTCTGAGAACCACTGTGCTGACCAGGAGTTCATGTGTGCCAATGGCAAGTGTATCCATGCAAGCTGGCAGTGTGATAATGATGAAGATTGTCTGGATGGCAGTGACGAGCGGAATTGTACTGGAGTGTCTCACTGTAGGGATTCCCAGTTTACCTGCCTTAATGACTCTCTCTGCATCCCCGCAAACTTGCAATGTGATGGTTCGAAGGACTGCAAGGATGGTTCCGATGAAAAAGGATGTCTTCCAGAAGTGGCAGAGTGCAACCCCTTGACCCAGTTCGACTGTAATGGCGATGGCAAACTGTGTATTGATATTGCAAAGCTGTGTGATCATAAAAATGACTGCGGAAGTAACCAGGATGAAAAGTATAGTCCCGGACAAATCTGTGCCCATAGTAAGTTTCCTTGTATAGTTTATCAGAAAACTTTTAATGTTTAATATATTATTGGATTTCTTTGAGAATAAAGTATTTTGTATATTTGTATCCACCGGATACATCCCATTGATCTATTGCTTTATGCATAGCTACACCATGACGGTGAGTTTAAAGATTATCCCGTTACCTATCCCCTGCACAAACTATTATAGTTAGACTTTGAAATTAGCAGGACATATTCATTGTTATAAAAGCCTGCCTGTGAATATTTTTGGCCTCATTTTGAAAAACACGGCCCCAAGGATGTTTCTTTGATGGACATTAGGATTCTTGTACAATCAGTGGTTAATCCTCATGTATAGAGGTTGAATCTCTGTATGGGCCTACAGACATTTGATCCCAAAAAGCCTATTTCTTGTTCCAGTTTAAGGGATTGTCTTGCTAATACATATCTTAAATCTTTGAGCAAGTCATTCTATTGTAATCAGAAGGTTAATTAAGAAAATTTCCTGAACATCTACAGAAGAAAAATGTATCACAAATGAAGATAATATTTTACGAGTGCATAGCACAAGTATTTTTAATCTTCATTGGTGATATATTTTTTCTGAATAAGTCTAATGAGGGGTGTTTTAATTTTATTAGCCACCATTTTATATGGTTAATGATTTAAATAAATCCATATTTAAAGATAGAATGTGAAAAAGGGTGTCATATACCTGGGCACCAGTGAATAAAGGTTCCCATGGCAACTCACTTCAGGTTTATATCATTTATGTTCAATTCATGAATGCGAGTCTTACTTGTTACAAACTCGTTAAATATAATAATTGCAAACAGTATTTAAATAACCATTTCCCTGTACTTGGGAAATAAAAGCACATTTTGACGTGTTTGCTGCAAGTTTACCTCTTACGAATACTTGAATACTCCTGCATTTAGAGCATTTTGGTGAAATACCTAGTTCAGCTTCATGCTTCTATTGTAAAAAGAAGTACAGTCACAATGTTCTTTCAGTATAATAAAGATTGCATAAAACTGTATTTACAGAAGATCCATGCAATGACAACAATGGTGGGTGCAAGCATGACTGTCACTTTAACCACATGAGTAAATATTGTACTTGTAAACATGGTTACCAGTTGGGCAGTGATGGTTTGTCTTGTGAGGATCTGGATGAATGCCAGATAGAGCCTCCTGTCTGTTCTCAAAACTGTGAAAACACTCATGGCTCCTACAAGTGTTCCTGTGCCCAGGGCTACATGATGGATCCCGGACAGAATAAACGCTGTCGTGTGGCATCAGGGGGACCTGGAAAAATCCTATTTGCCAATCGACATGATGTTCGGGAAATAGATCTACAGACCCACAATTACAGAGCAGTATTAAATGGCACCCATAGCGCCATTGCTATAGACTATGACATTCTCAGCGAATCTCTGTATTACTCCGATGTGGCACAGGAGAAGTTATGTAAAACCCCCCTGAAACATGCTGGACAGTGTGATATCATTGTGGACACTCATATCTCAACTCCAGATGGCATCTGCTTCGACTGGGTGCACCACAATGTGTACTGGTCAGACACTGGTCACAATGTAATATCCGTGAAGTCCCTGTCTCAGGCCAACCAGTTTAGGAAGACCCTGATTGTACTAAACCTGGATGAACCAAGGGCCTTGGTGGCTGACCCCAGACCTGACCAGCACTGGCTCTACTGGACCGACTGGGGGGAGCACCCAAAGATTGAGAGAGCAGGACTTGATGGCTCCAACAGGATGACACTACTGGGAGATAATGATGTTCAGTGGCCAAATGGACTGGCAGTAGGTAAGGTTTCGTGAAATGTGACAAAAAGCATTGCACCCGATGTGGTCATTGTTAATAAGTAATAAATGGAATTCTCAGTAATTGAAATTGGAAATATGGTTCAATTAAAGAAGAGAAGGTGCAGTGTTGAGAGAAGCTAGGTTTTCTAACTGTTTAAGAGAGCTATTTTTTCATCATTAATAAGCCATTTAATGACATGATAGAAAAGTATGTTTGTATGTATTGCAGGTTGATTATGACCATCTGCACCATTCACATGAGATCAGTATGCATAGAAAGGTTGTCACAGTTTTAGTGAAGCCGAATCTGTTGTTTAGTGACTCCAAAAGTTAAGCTGTGTTTAGAGGTTTTCATTTCAGAAATGATTGCCTGACCATTTCAGAGACATTTCCATCCCACCTGAGTTAATTGACGGAAAGACAGTTCAGATATTTATGAATGTATTGTTTTATGATCTTGTATCTTCTTTTCCAGATTTCATTACAAATCGTATTTTCTGGGTTGATGCCAAGCTCCACCTTATTGGATCAGCAAAACTAGATGGAACTGATATGAGGAATGTTCTGATAGATGAAGAATTCTTACAACATCCATTTGCCATTGATGTATTTGAGGTATGTTTTCACCCAGTATAATAATTATATCCCCAGACGAAAGTCGGGGATATATTGGATTCAGGTCCGTCGCGCCGCCGCCGCCGCCGCCGCCGCCGCCGCCGCCGCCGCCGCCGCCGTAGAAATTTCCTTGTGGACGCGATAACTCAAAAACAAATTAATATTTTTTTTTCAAACTTGGTACACATGTTAAGGGTGCCCAAAGGAAGATCCCTATTTTAAGGTGACCTTAAACTCCCAGTAAAAAAGAACTTATGGCCACCTTAAGGTCAGAAATTGGACTTTTGGCCACTTAGAGCCCTGTAGGTCACAAACTATGATGCTCAGCTGGCTGAAATTTTACCTGACAACACATTAATATGTTCTTAGTACATGTGCCGAAAATCACGACTTTAAGTTGAGGAGAAAATTGTGTTTGAGGCCCATAAATACCCCCACTTGGGGATTTTTTGCTATACTTTTCACATATTTTGCCCTATAATTTGGAAGTGGTAATTCTGATGAGTCTCAAACTGCGCTAGGTATAACTTTGATATGTAATCCTTGTCTGTAGAAAATTTTAGGGCTGTAGGTTTACCCAAAGGGGTCGACTTAAGGTCTCAAAAGTGCCCACAGAGACCCAATTTATGCACTTTTTGCCACTTTCAAGCACTGTAGCTTTCAAACTATGTCTCTCATCTAAGTTAAATATCATCTGGGAATATATCTATGTGTTTTCTTATATGTGCCCCAACATTTAGGCCTTTAATAGACAGTTAACCTGTGTATCAGGACCATAAACACCCACCCGAGTGACCCTTATAAGACATTTTTCACATCTTTTTCTCTGTAACTTGGAAATGGTAAGTCTGAGAAGTTTCAAACTGTATTAGATATATATTCTGTGTGTAATCTTAGTATGTAACAGATTTTAAGTCTGAAGCTTTAATTTTGAAGGTCAAATTGAGGTCTCTAAAAGGCTCCCAAAGACCCAATATTTGGACTTTTGGCTACTTTTAAGCCCTGTGACTGTCAAACTATGTGACTGATAGAGCTCAAATCCTATCTGGGAAGATATTAGTATGTTATTTATATATGTGCCAAAAATTAAGGCTTTAAGAAGACATTTAACCTGTGTATGAGGACCATAAATCCCCACCCGAGTGACCATTTTTAGACATTTTTCACATATTTTGCCCTGTAACTTGGAAATGGTAAGTCTAAGAAGTTTCAAACTGTATTAGATGCATATTCTATGTGTAATCTTAGTATGTGACAAATTTTAAGTCTGAGGCTTTAATTTGAAGGCCACATTTAGGTCTCTAGAAGGCCCCATAAAGACCCAGTATTTGGACTTTTTGCCAATTTTAAGGCCTGTGACTGTTAAACTATGTGACTGATAGAGCTGAAATCTCATCTGGGAATACATTATTATGTTCTTTTTACATGTGCCAAAAATCAAGGCTTCAAGTAGACATTTAACCTGTGTATGAGGACCTTAAACACCCACCTGAGTGACCCTTTTAAGACATTTTTCACATATTTTGCTCTGTAACTTGGAAATGGTAAGTCTGAGAAATTTCAAACTTTATTAGATACATATTCTATGTGTAATCTTAGTATGTAACAAATTTTAAGTCTGAAGCTTTAATTTGAAAGCCACATCGAGATCTCTAAAAGGCCCACAGAGACCCAATATTTGGACTTTTTACCACCTTTAAGCCCTGTGACTGTTAAACTATGTGATTGATGGAGCTGAAATCCCATCTGGGAATGCATTATTATGTCCTTTTTACATATGCCGAAAATCAAGGTTTTTAGTAGACATTTAACCTGTGTATGAGGGCCATAGACACTCGCCCAAGTGCCTTTTTGGACATTTTTTCCGTATTTTGCCTTGTTATTTGGAAATGCTTAGTGTGACAAGTCTTAAACTGTATTATATATAATTTTTGTTTGTTATGTATGTCCCCCAAAAAGTTTCACATCTGTTGTTTAATTGCTAAGGTCTCTTTAACAATTGTAAAATGCCCACAGAAACCCAATTTATGGACATTATGCCACTTTAAAGCCCAGTAACTGTCAAACTATGTGGGTTATAGAGCTGAAATCTTTGAATTTTTAAAAGGAAATGCCTGTCTATTTAAATTTTGAATATTAATAATGTTATGGCTATCTTAGTCTTTTAAGAACTTATTTTTGTGTGTTATACCTCTGCTTGCTGAGTTTTTAACTTTTTAAAATGAAACTGGTTAAACATATTCAAGTAGACAAAATGGACACTTTAAGTGAGCTTTAAGTCCCAATATTAATGAAATTATATCCTTATGTAGTAAAACTAGGGGATTTTTAACCCTCAACTAGCCCAGTTTTATTCAACTTGCCTCAGTTAATTTTGACACAGCTCCTACAGTTATGAACTCATTTCAGTTGATAATCACATACTTAAAATTCTGAATTCTTTTTGTATTTGAGTACCCCTTTTATATAGATTGTTTGTTGACCATTTATGCATCCCCCACCCGGATTCCCCCCACCCACCTCTGGGACCTCCAGCTATATTGAGTGACACTAAATAAACAAAGGTATTTAATGATATCAGATGAGAAACAAAGAACTCAATGGGGTTGCAGATCTTGTGTAATAGTGAGAGAGGTGTGGAGGAGGGGTGGGGGTGGGAGGTGGTGGGCTTCATTACATATAACACAAAGGGGAGTCAGAACTGAGATTGTGTCACATATTTAGGTTGCATATATATGGACCACATATATAGGTATAGAGGAAATGAATAACTGAAAACAATTTGCAAATTCTAAAAATAATATAATAAAATAATAATATAAATAATTTTTTTTTAAATAATATTTTATTTGTGAACAAATATAGAAACAGATATGTGCTTTTGGGATTATGAATTTTAGAATGGACATTGAATCATCAATCATTTAAATACTTTGAAGGAAGATTGAAAAGTATGATGAGTTGAGTTAAAAAATAATATTTTATTTGTCAACAAATATAGAAACAGATATGCTCTTTTGGGATTATTATTTTAGAATGGACATTCAATCATCAATCATTTAAATACTTTGAAAATAGGTTTAGAGTTATCATTGCAGGAAGATTGAAAATATAATTTGAGTTATGTATTCGGCGTCTGGGGATACACCATCTTCCTTGGAAGATATAAACAGAGTAGATTGATGTGCTGAAGTTCATATAATAATGGGTAATTATGTTTTAAAAAATTCCCGATCAAAACCTGTGGCATGAGTGATGACCTGTCTGGGGATATGTTGGCGCCGAGTTGGCCCAATCTAGTTTTTGCAGTGTAACTGAAATCAAATTCTGGTTAAACTGAATTGAAAGACAATAGTTTTACAAAATCTAATTCAATCTTAGAAATGGAAATTAATTATCCAAATCTGGTACTGTTAATCAGATACAATGTAGACAAGTGTCTGATACTCTATTGTCAGCAAATGGAGTATAAAGTCCTTAAAGTCTTGATTGTTTGAAGCTCAAAAAATTTAAAGTAAACTGCATCCACAATAAGCGGTCAGAGTGCCCCAACCACAAGTGGACAGATTCTGTATGTCAAAAGAAAACCTTCAACATTTTGATATACAAATCAGTCTATATTGTGATAGCTGAGTGCTGACTACAGGGTCTATTGTACAGTCTCTTTTTCAAGTTTCTATACACCTGTAAAAAATGTAAGATGCAGAAAAGGCGGTGAAATCGGTTACAAAAGTTGAAATCCATCACACCCCTTGTCATTGTATTTTTGTGGGTAATACCTTATATATATCTTTTTGTACAGGACTGGGTTTACTGGACAGATTGGGAGACTGAGGCTATCTACAAGACAGACAAGCATAGTGGTACAGAGACTAAAGCAGTGGCCCAGAACCTATTCTCTCCAATGGACATCCATATATACCACCAGAGCAAACAGCCCATTTCTCCCAATATCTGTGGCCAAAACAATGGCGGCTGCTCTCAACTCTGCCTGCCCTCACCCCAGATCAACCTTGGCTCACCCAAATATGTTTGTGCCTGTGCAGATGGGAAGCAGGGCGAGGAATGCTCCAAACAGCAGGTGCCACTAATCCCACATGAACCCATAACAGTATCAACTACCCCCAGCCAGGGAGGTAATACAGGGGGTGGAAATACCTCTCAAGTGCCGGTAGACCAGAGGGAGTTTGGAATGATCACTGGAATCGTGTTTGGAATCCTAGCATTCGTCCTCATCATCAGCCTGATTGTAAGTGTTCAAGATTATTACAATAATGCTATTTATTATTATGCTTGCTGGTGCCTTCTTGTTAAAAGTCTAGAATCTTGAGCGATCGGTATGCACATTTTTCTTACAAGTATTTAAAATGCATTAAAATAAGTATTTTTGTGTCAAAAACAAAAGAAATCAAGTCATTTCTGTTTATAAATTTGTTGATATTCTTAAAAGTATTGATGAATGGTAGATGATACAGAGGTATGGGGGAGGGTTCTTAAAAAGTTTGCAAGAGGAAAATAATATATCTGAAGTAGTTTTGTCATTTGCTATTTGGTAGCAAATGTTTTGGGGAACAGCACATTGCTGTGTGAATCTTGTCGTATAAATAACAAAATTATTTTTGTTTTCACAGATTGGTTTCCTAGCATATAGATCCTTCGTCAAAAAGAATGCCAAAAGCATGAACTTTGACAATCCAGTCTACAGGAAAACCACTGAAGATCAGTTCTGTCTAGAAAAAGATCAGTATCAACCAACAGGAAAAGATACAGTAAGTCTACAGATTCTACTGTGTGTTGACTCAGCTTATTTTTACATTCATTTGTTATAATATAATAATTGTAAAAATTGGGTTAATTGCAAAAAAAATACCCTCATCTTTAATGTTCTATTAAACTTTCAAGCAGACAGGGGCTGCTGCATGTTGGAATTATTGTACAAGAGTACTCTCTTCATTAGTTTCCTCTTGAATGATGATTCTTTTTAATAATCACCAACAAAGCCACTTTTCATTGAAAATAACAAAAACTGACCATTTCATATCAATTTGGATAGGAATTTCTTGAAAACTACCAATATTGATGCAAGGAGAGTGTAATCTTTTGTTAACCTTGTAATCAAATAATCCAAAGTAATTCTAGCCTTTAACCGGTACCCAAGTACTCTAACATCATTCTAATGTAGATGGATATTTTCGCAACATACTTAATAGTAATATATGGTTTCTTCTTTGTATTTGCAGAATTTGGAACCACTGACTTCAATGACGAATGAAATAGTATAACCCATTATAAAAATAGGCAATGTGATGATTTAAAAAAAAAAAAAAACAAAAAAAAATTAGATTTCAAAAGAAATGGATAATACAATGTCACAGAAAAAGTGAGAAAAAAAAAAAAAATAGAAAAGAGTGAAAATATTAGGTGATATTTCCATTTTCCATGGACTTGCTTTGAAATGGGTGCTGGCAGTGTCCTGAGGCGTGGTGACATGAATGGACTGGGCACTACAGTGTGAGTGATGGTGGATGTTCCCTAACACTTGTGCAGCTATGTACGACTGTGATATTTTGTACAGAATAGAATCCTATATGTGCTGGCAAAAGTACTAGTAGTGTGTAACCAATAGCTGTGGCACCGTAGTATTAATGACAAGGACATGTAGCTGTGAAAAAAAACGGGAGATTCCCTTGGCAAGTGCAGTCAGTGCAAACCAGGGGTAGAAGTTCTTAATGAACAGAGGCTACAAAGTTTAAAATTACAACCTAGGAAATTTTACAGGTGTGTAACGCATTTTGATGTGTGTAGTACCTCTGTATTTATTTGTATTTTCTTTTTGTTAGATTGTTGAAGTGTAATTTATACCTGGCAAGTGTTCATGTTTCGTGCTACTCTGTAGCTGTTCCTGATACTGTAGTGAATCTTCAACCTCCTAAGACATGGGAGACAAGTAATGTGTATTACTCCCCAAGATGACTATATGTTATACATGAGTGTGTGAGTGATTGGTTTGTAAACTTTTTGAAATGCATTTTGCAATGAACTGAAAAACCTTTCACCCACCTCTTGTGGAGAAACTGTAACTATTATCCATGCATGGCTAGAATGTGTTAAATATGATTGGTCAGAGTGCAGGGACTTGAAATGTGTGCTGAAAGTTTTCACATTTAGTGTTTATTGTGAGAGACCTTTCATGATTCCGAGGTCTTTGAGAGGCATGCAATGTCTCAGTGATAATGGTTTTTGTACAGGTAAGTCCGAATCTTCTACGTGTCATATGTGGCAACTGTATTAATGTCTCTCCTACAAAGAGGTCTGTATATGTGAGGGTGTATGTGGCATCCTTGATTCCAAAGTTTTTGTCTGGTATTTTTTAGGGATGGGTTGGTAGGCTCGGTATCGAGAGCATTTTACTGAAATACCGTGATGAGATTTTAAAACCGCCACTTCGCTTGCAAACACATATAATGGAAGGAAGAGTTAAAATATTAGAAACATACCCCAAATCTGAAGAAATTACAAGCTTTTATCCCATATTTTAGTCCATTTATGGACTTTTATAGTGATACGTTGAGCAGAACTGCCATGTTTTGGTTACGACACTTTATAACCTCAATTTCGCTTGTCAACTCATATAAATGAAGGAAAACTTTAAATATTGGACAGAAACCAGAAATATGAAGATATTATACATTTTTATCGCATATTTCGTGCATTTGGGAGCTTTTATTGCGACGTTCTCCTAAACCTCCATGTTTGTTTGGGTGTACTAAAACGCAAAGTCCCGAATTCAGTACGGTTTTGCATTGGTGACGTCCCGATGTACATATTTTTCATACCAACCCATCCCTAGTATTTATTAACCATTTGTTAGTTGTATCAATTACTTTCGGCTAATTATTTTACTGTACAATTCTGCCACAACAATGAAATATGAACATTTTACATATATTAATATTTCCATAGCTCTGTCTTGGTAAAGTGTTATGTAATAAGTATACAAAGTAATGCTTCTCTTGATGTCTGTATTTTATAAGTTTTTTTTTTTGTTAACATTTTCAAAACAACTAAATGTGCAATTTAATATATTCTCAGACTAGCACAAGTCAAGATATCTAGCTTAACCCCAAAGAAAAATAAAAACTACTTGTAGCAAAGATAGATTTTTTTTTTCCTTTTTTGATGAATTTTGATAATGCATACAAAAAAAATGCATAGTAGTACAATGCATAGTAAAGTTATTGGTGTGTATTTATTGCTATTATATTTTTTCAATGTTAGGTAGAAAAGTAGACAATGAAATGGTACAGAATTAATATCAGTGTATAAACACATTTACTGGATTCTAGCAAATATGTGCAAATGCTGTGAAGGTTTGATCTACTTGTGCACTGTTAGCCTTAACAAAACATAGCTTTACAAGTGAGTTTTTAAATAACATAAATTAATGCAATGTTGATTCTAATTGATTATTAACAAATTAACAGATTTTTTTTTTGTGTGTATGTGGTATTATTAAGTTATCTTGTGGTATACTGGCATGGCCTACATTTCTTGTGCAGTAGTAATTTATTGATCATGTATGCAATTCTTCTGTTCATATTGGGTGTTTGAAGTTTTGTTGAGAAGTGGTTGTACATAGGGTTTGAAGGCTTGTGTGGATTAGATGATCCATTACTGCAAATCAATCTGCTATGATACTGTTTCTATTGATGCTACAATTAATGTGTATTTTGTGAATCTCGTTGTAACAGCTGACTTTTGTCTATTCTCATACTTTCACATAATATACTCCGGTGTACCTTAACCTACTTGTTTTCCCAAAGTTGAAGATCTTCATGGAGAGTCTCTTTTTTTTTCTTGTTTACGTCACAGTATAGTCCATCGACCTGGTATTTTTAGCTACTGTATATTTAGCAACCTGTTCGAGGCTTAAAAATTATTATTTAATTCTGTAGACTTCCCTGGACTTTTTGACGTTTTATAATCTGTGAAGAAAATTAAAATAAATATTTCACAGTTACCAAACATGATATTGTTGCTGTGTGCTGTACAAATGTATTGTTTGATTTGTAAATAGAAATGCTCAGTGTGGCAAAACAGTTCATGCAAGTTATAAGTTGTGAGAACTGTTGGTTTGGTGATGCATCTTTCTTTATTTTCCATTGAGTTTTTCCATGGAAAAGAACCTTGTTGCCAACTGCTTGTTGCAGTGATATTGTGTATAGATGGAGAGAGGTTGTCATTGTGTAATGTTTTTTTTTTTTTTTTGACATATTGCACTTTTCAGTGTCCTCACAGGCAAAGTGTTAAAGATTTCCAATGATATCCCCAGTGCTACCAGTGTTTTTTGTTGATAATGCACCAGTTCCATAGTGTTATAGGAGTTAGTTTAGATATGATTGTTATAGGACTAAGAAAGTGCTAACACTATGTAAAAAAATTCCAAACTCTGCAGCTGAAGTATTTTCATACACTTCCAGTGTTTCTGTGGATTTTTTTTCTCACTCATTATAGCACAATGTTTTTTTAAATGCAATCTGTGAAGCCATTAATATGTACATACAACACTTAAGCTTGAACCTTTAGATTGTGTAAATCTGGTTACCATAGTTTACCTTTGGAGTTAATTTGCTATGCTGGCCTTGATACTTCATAGATATTAAAAGAGGAAAAGTTATGTTCATAAATATAAAAGAAATAAAATCAAGTTGTCTCACAATTATAACACTAGAAATGAAGGAAAACCTCTAAAAAGATTTGTGTCCGAAGGTTCTGTGAAATAGAATTTAAATACATGTCTAAAGTGACCTTGAACTGTGGGACATGTTTTTGTCTTATACAGGTGTTCTGAGAAAGGTACCTCTTTCTGTAAATGTAATGAGAGTTGTTCATATTAATTAATTATTATTTTATTAATATTTCAGGAGGGTTTCTAATAATATTGTTGCAAATGATATCAAAATCGCAATTCCTTTTTGGGACAATTTAATATGGTGCTTGTGCAGTAGTCTTGTTTGTCTTTTCTTTTAAATGCAACATTACTTAGAAAATAGATTAATGATGTAAACATGGCCACCAGTAGTTTTTTTGTTTTTTTTTTGTGATGTAAATACTGTAAAATGTTCGTATAACTTGTTCATGTAATTGAGTCACCATTAGAAAGTAGTTATTTATTCACATTTTTTCTGTTAATGTGGATAGGTTAACTGTACATAATTGTCTGTTCATGCAGTGTTAGAATTTTGGTTGGTTACACATAAGTTTTTGTAGCATAAAATGTTATGAAAAGATTCTACATTTTGTTTATAAAAGAAAAATGTGCAGTTAAATAAACTTTCAAACAATGGCAACATCAATTTAATTTTTTGTTGATTGTACGTTTAAACCCTCAAATAACTTTTGAAATGTAGATCTTGTGTGAAAGTACCAAAATATTTTTTTTGTTTCTTTTACTAAGCATAAAATTGTGTGGGAATTTTTCTTTGATGTAAAGATAGGTAAACGCCTCATTTCCAAAATTTGCTGCATCTCTTAAACACCAAGGTCATACAAGAATGAGTTCTTGGTAAATGGTATATGTTGCCATGGATTGGACTCAACCCTAAGATCAAGTGATAAAATACTTGCAACAAAGCCCTGGTGGCTTCTGACCCTGGTATCCAATATGCTTCTAACAGGTACCACTTCTTGTGACATCTCAAAAGCTTGTCGGGTTTTGTAAGTGATAAAATGTACTCCTGATACAGTGAGACATAATGGAGAAAAAAAACTTAAAATTGAAAAAATTAAAAAAATAAAATTTCAGATTTCATGTCGGTCAACTTTGAACAGGCTTTTACACCAGACTGAATTTTTTTGGAATATAGTCAGTAGAAAACGGTACAGAAATGCTCTTCCAAATTCCTCTCATTTTTCAAAAAAAAGTATTAGAATATTTTAAAACTTGTCCAAGAAACTAGATAAAAATAAGCAGGGAAAAAACTGATAAAGATTACACCAAAGGGGGATTGAAACTATCATAATTTGAAAACCAAAGAAATGAAAATGATTTAATTATGTTCTTTGAAATATCCAATAAGAAAGAGTTGAGAACAACTTAGGTTTAATAACCCAATAGAGGTACCAATAGAGATACAGGTACCAATGTTATTGGCAATATGACACATGGAAAGGTGAAACCCTTTACATTAGATAAATTAAAGGAAAATGGTCATTAACTTTTTTTTCACCATCTTTCTGCTGTGATGTGATTTGGTGGGGGTGGGGTGGTTGGAGAGGAAATAGATTTGAGAAAAATCATATTCAGTGAAGAAGCATACAGAACCCATAATATTTCAAGTAAAAGAACTTTCATGTAGCTGAAGAAGGGGGAAAACCAAAACATTTTATTGCATTAATACATCCTACCCAATGGACAATTGCTAATACACTCGGCACAGTGTGACCCGCGAAACAACAGAAATCTGTCCCGTGTTTCCATCGGCAGGACTGGTCTAGTACTGTGTATTCGTTAGGTGGCACTTGGTACTTCCTACCTGTCTAGACAGTGTGACGTCATAGCATCTTTTTTGTTTGGTGTGTGTACTCTGCAGAGAGATTTTTGAGAAGCTCTCAGAAGTTGGAAGAGTTTTGTAGAAATATTGTGAATTTATCCCATTTTACTTTATATTTGCTGGATACGGTTATTGTTTCGACACATGGCATCACCAGGACAGAAGAGGGGAGGTTGTGGCCACCTTATGGCAGCTTTTGATAATCACAACTACTGTGCCTGATACAGAGTGGCAGCCAGGCAGCAGAGTGATTCAGATATGGACACTAATATGGATAGTGATACTACCAACCAACCACAGCTGATTGGTACTGTTGAGGGTGACCTGTCCGATCATGTTGAGGACCCTATCTGAAGAACAGACTTATCGCGAGACAATGAAGGGGCATCAGGTGTTTCATGGCTTGGACACACATCCCAGGCATTGATACTACTGCTTCAACTGTTGATGACAACCCCTTTGCCAAGTTGAAGTCACAGCTCGAAAGGTGTCTGTCCACATGCCAACCGACGACTGGCTCTGTAAAGCTGAACAAACACAAACAAATGTGACTTCGGTAGGTTACCCTTCCCATAACTGAAGTCGGTGACAACACACTGACCAAGAGTAGGCATCGAGTTCTGTGTTGTCCTTGAGTAATGATGCTTCAAAACAGCAATTACAGCCGGTTGGCCAAGGTGGCCGGGATATTCTCAACACCCCCAGCACCTAGACAGATTTCCCTGGACATTTTAAGAAGATGGGGGAAAATCTGCATGTGAATCCAGTATTGTTTGCATCCACGCTGCTGGATCTAATAGATGCCTGTATAAAGTTCATGACAGTATACAAAAACAGTTGAGACTCACACAGGCAGAGCAGAGTAAGGGGAAGTCTGCCGGTAAAGTTTCAACAGCATCTGATGAACTTCAGTACCTGATGGACTTTTAACAGGAGTACCTCGGGCCATGGTAAAGACAAAGGAACACTTGTCTGATTTTGTTTTTATGTCATGGTGAATCTTACTCTTGCTAGGCCCTACTCGCCTAAGATCTGGCATCAAACCTGACACCCTTTGTGCTTTGAGAACAGAACCTCTCCACATGGCCATGTTTTCCCTGGATAACGTTCTCAAGAAAGCAGAGTAAGACATTGCTAGTTTTGAAAGCTCATCTCTCAAGAAGGGTCGGAAAGCAGGAGAAACGTCAAGACAGTAGCAAGTCATACAAGCGGCCTAGTAAGAACATCTGTGGCCACGGGAAAAACCACAAAGGCAAGACAAGCCACTACTCTGCATGACTATCCAAATCTTCCAGTATGTGCATTCCGACTGACTGGGAGCAAGGAATCAGTATCAACAGACTAAACCTGTGCAGAGACAGTAAAATCTTGTTAGACAAAACAGACTTTAAGTGTGTACTCGGTTGTTGTAAATCATGCACATATTGTAAAGGACACCCACAAAAGAAAGGTGTAAGTCTGATATTGTTCAACATCAGAAATTAAAATATGTGATCCATGTTTCCTGTGTAGATCACTTAGGTTTTGTCCAGAATGTAACAAATGTCCCAACTGGTGCTCCAGATCTACCTGCAGGGACAAGATCACCAGTTTTGGTAAACTTGGCAAACTCTAGGGCCGGTCCAAAGGTCATAAGAATACTCAGAGAGGGCCACACTCTTCTCTTCTAGAACTGGCCAAACATGTTTAGGTGACTGATCATCATAAGTGGCTATGCACATCCCCTCAGGGACAGCTATCTAATGGAGGCATTGCTTCCACTTATGCAAAAGAACGCAGTAGAATTGGTCAAAAATCAGAAATCTTTCTGGTTTTTCAACTGACTTTTTTTGGTGCCAAAAAACCAACCCTCGGTGCAGACCTATCTTGTACCTCAGTACCCTGAACAAACTTTTTAAAACAGAAATTCAAAATGGAAACACCAGAGACAATAAGGACCTCCCTCCAGACCGGGGAGTGGGTCATGTCCACAGATTTCAAGGATGCCTACTTGCACATACCCATTCAAACCAGTCCAGGAAAAGCCTGCATTTTCACGCCCAAGGTCAATCCGACCAGTTCAAAGCACTACCATTTGGTCTGTCCAGAGCTCCCATGGAGTTCATGGTGGTGGTGAAGGAGGTCAAACTGATTGCATTACAAAAGGGTATAATAACCCACCAGTACCTAGACAACTTGTTGGTATGATCTAGGTCTCACCAAACCTGTCTCCAGCATACACAATCTCTTATAGCTATTTGTCAGGAGTTAGGTTGGTTGGTGAACATGGAGAAATCAACTGCACCACAAACAAGTCTTCAACTTTGTCGGCTGCCAGTTCGACCTGAAATAGGGCAAGGTCAGACCCACCCTAGAGTTTTGGCAGACCTTAACTGCAAAGATACAAGATCTGCTCCCCGGACTCTCCTGCCTGGTCCGGCAACTGATGTCTTTAATAGGGTTACTGACAGCCACAGAAAAACGAGTCCACTTAGGCCGACTCCACACGAGACCCATGCAGTGGCACTTGAAAAACAACTGGAGGGTACCAGAATCTCTAGAAAAGCTGATCCCCATCCTAAGGTCACTCCACACTCATCTGAAGTGGTGGCTTCAGGAAGAAAACATGTTTAAGACCAGCATACTGGAGGTGGGACCAACCTCAGATACATGTAGATCTATTTGTTACGAGGTTCAACCAAAAACTAGCCCAGTTTGTGTCTCCAGTTTGCTGGTCTTCAAGATCTCAGTCATGCTCTACAAATTTTTACAGATGCATCAAAAGAAGGGTGGGACACTTGGGGGAACACACTGCAGGGGGAACCTGGTCCCTTCAACAAAGCAGGTTTCACATAAACTATCTGGAACTAAAGGCGGTCTTCTTCACCCTAAACGAGTTCCAAGACCTCTGCTTGAACCAAATACATGCAGTTCTCATAACCATAGACAATACCACAGTGGTCGCTTACATAAACAAGGAAGGAGGCATGAGGTCAGGCCCGCTATGTGCCCTTCTGTGGAGGATCTTGACCTGGTGTTGGAACAAATAGGTTACTGTCAAAGCCTGATACATTCCAGGCTGGCTGAATGTTGTGGCAGACAAGCTATCCAGGCTAGGCCAGACTATCCAAACAGTGTGGTCTCCTTCCATAGGTCTTCCAGTTGAAATACTCCAGGTGGGACCAACCTCAGATACATGTAGATCTATTTGTTACGAGGTTCAACCAAAAACTAGCCCAGTTTGTGTCTCCAGTTCCAGATCCCCCGACCTGGGCAGTGGATGCACTCAGCCTCCCATGGGAGAATCTGGACCCATATGCCTTGCCACCAGTAGCCATCTTGGGCAAAGTGTTGGCAAAGCTGCAGGACAATATACACAAAAATAATTTTAAAAAATCATGTTTAGAAAATTAGGGGGGGGGGGGGGGGGGGGGGGGGGGGGGGGTCATTTTGACACAACTTGGGTTGAGTGTTTTAAACAGGGGGCTTGTGATTTGGTTGGAAATCGTTTTGAAACTAGAAATAGGACGCCCTGTTAACAGTAGCTGCAACATAAGAAAAGAAACAGGATAGCATAGAAGAACGCACATTATCATGTGTAATGTCCACCCCATGAACATTTTGCAACAATTGTACAGTAGTCTTACAAGACCCTGTTTCATTTGTAAAATATATCAATGATGCTTAAATATTTATTAGTATTTATGTAAACTATTTCGGCTTCATGCCCTTTTGCATTGGTTCAAAATTTGCTCCAAATGACTCTGTCTGTAAAGGTTTTTGAGATAACCAACATTTTCGATTTCTGATAAAATTGAAGATGGTGGGCGAAATTTGAGAAATTTGACATTTTTAGAGGCAATATACCAAAGATCTCTGATATCCAGATGGTCAAAAATTAGCTTGAAATTGCTCTATCCCTTACAGTTTTCGAGATAAACAACATTTTCAATTTCCGCCAAAATCCAAGATGGCCGACAAAATTCTGGAAATTCAACTTTTTTCACTGGCACTATATCTAAGGTCTCTAGTATCCAAAGGGTCCAAACATTGCTCGAAATCACTTTATCTCTGAGGGTTTTTGAGATAAATGACATTTTCAAGATAATGCGTTTTTGCATTTTATGCAGGAATTCAAGATGGCCGCCAAAAATGGCGGGAAAGTGATTTTTGTGAAAAGCCACCAGTAGAGTCAGCAGATAACCTGCAGGTCAGAAATTTCGTCGAAACCACTCTATCTTAAACGGTTAGCCAGATAAATGTGTTTTGCATTTTCCGCATAAATTCAAGATGGCCACCCAAAAATGGTGGGGAAAGTGATTTTTGCAAAATTTTGCCAGTACACTCTGCAGATACCCTGTGGGTCCAAAATTTTGTCAAAATTGCTCTATCTGACACCGTTTCAGAGATGAATGTGCTTTACGCAGAAATTCAAGATGGCTGCCAAAAGTGGCGGGAAAGCGAGTTTTGCGAAAAAGTCGCCAGTACACTCCGGGGGTCGAAAATTTTGACAAAATCACTCTATCTCGCACGGTTGCGGAGATAGAAGCAAATTTGTGTTTTTGCATTTTTGGCAAAAATTCAAAATGGCCGCCAGTTTTGGGGAGAGGTAAATTTTTTGAAAATTGCCAATAGTACATTTCTTAATCTACCCTGTGGGTCAAAAATTTCGACGAAATCGCTCTATCTCGCACGGTTAAGGAGATAAAAGCAATTTTATTACGCTACAATAGTCCTACCTATTGTGACCATATGCTTTACCGGTGGTCGACCACGGGAAGCTTCCAACCGGAGTAAGAGTTGAAAACTTTACCCATAGAATTCAGATAGCTGGGGCTATCCGGAGTACTGGTCACGGGGAATGCCGGTGATGTAGTACCGGTGCGGGTAAACACGCACCTGCTGGCTTGGCCATGTGACCTAGGAAACCTATCAGATTGCTCCCATGAGCACTTCCTTCTTTTTGTTGGAAGCCATCTTGCCAAGTTGGCTTGCTTGTGACTCTCACTTTGGTGAATTGTTACAGCTATATAACTGTGGGTAGACAGTTAAATTGCGATTAAATTGTTTCATAACAGTTTATAGATCACTTTGGTAACCATGGTTGAGACACCTCCTTACCAAAACAGGGGCAAGTGTGGACATTTTATGCCCCAATTTGATATTCATAGCTCCTGCTTTGGCTGTAGAGCCAAGTGCAATGGACTGGATCCCTGTGACCAAGGAGCTAAAACCATGCAGTGTGCAGCGTGTTCAGCACTTACAGAAGAGCAGTGGTCCCACCTCAGAGAGAACTTTGCAAAGAGGTCCGCTTACAGGCAAAGAACTGGTTCACAGGGTGACTCATTTGAGGAACTGGAGACAGAAGATCCGGTGCAGACCGGTGAAGATTTTTCATGGGTGGACAACACTCCCTTGGATTTAGAACCGGAATCTTGCCGGCATCAGTCCTTTCACAAGCTTACCGGCTCCATTACCCGCGCAGAACGTCCCGGCGACTACTCTTACTATGGGTGCAGTTAACCAGCCTACGGCTCCATCTCCAGCCCTTTTCAGGGCGCCGCACCCCATGTCTCAGACAGTCACACAGGACACTCTTCCTCCAGGATTTATTCCACACTCAACTCCTGGTAGACAATCAGTCGTGGATAAAATGGCTGCCATGTCATTCCCACAAGCACAGAGGGCTGTCTCAACTACAGAGATCCCACAGACCCCCAGGACACAACTCATCAGGGGTCAGCTGGAGCAGCAGAACTTTGAAATGATGAACAAGCTGCAGGAGAAAAAACAGCAACAAATTCAGGATCTCTCTGCTCAACTACAAACTGGACTGCAGGCTTTTCTACAACAGTCCATGGAGCAGATGTTCAATCGTTTGGCCCCGGCACAAATTCAGCCTCCAGTAGCTGCATCTTCAACACCGCCACCTCACATTGTGTCAATCACACCAGTGTCTGCCATACCGCCTGCCAAATCAGAGGAACCTATGGACCCAGCTCCATCTCAACCTACCCCTTTTGAGGTAAAGAAGGGTCTCTCTAAGTTTAAGGGCTCCTCAGCTATCGCGCAGCAGTCCATTCAAGCGGTGGTCTCTAAAGTTGTAGTACCGACTTCCACCCCCTCGACACAGCCTGCACCTGTGACCATGTCTGCTCCAAGGCTTTCTTCAAGCCCTGGAACAAGAGGAATACGGGACTGATGCTTCAGCCTCCTCCTTCTCTTCCGCCTCAAAGCAGGAAGACCCTGCAGAAGTTGGAGAACAGGCCCTCCCCCTAACCTTCCATTCAGGGAATTGGTCCAGAAAGTTAGGGAGTTTTTGTCCATCCCGGACCCAGCAGCAGAAGAGGACTATAAGCTGGGCTCAGCACTGGGACGTGATCCCCTTCTCCTGCAACAGGAAAAGTTGGATAGACCCCCATCTATCAAACTTCCCATGATACCCGACCTATCTCGCCTTCAAACTGCTCAGGACGATTTGGTCAAACCAAGTACATCATCTTCTCTGGAGATAGGAAAATTTCCGGGCATTCCACCACACAAGGGAAATTGGTACAGTGTAGTGGACAACAAATTCTCACAGACACCACAGGTGGTCCCCCAGGCATTTTCTAATATTGTAAAGCCTGGTTACAGGAGTGGACCCCCAGCTTCAGTCCAACAGAAGGATCTAGTCAAGCTGGAATATATGGCTCGCGAAAATGTCAGCATCGCCAATTTCCTTTCCAATTTTGGAATGGCCAGCGAGTCGTGCCTCAACCAGAGAGAAAGGTTGTTTGAACAATTCCGTGCAACCACGGACGGGCCCACCAGAGAGCAGATCTTCGCACAGCTTCTTAACATGACACAACAAGAATCTGCTCAGATGCAGTTCATGCTGGATATTAGCAGAAGCATGTCCAAGGCCTACGCAGACTTGGTATCCAATTTCTTGTCTTCACTCACAAACCTGGTGCTTCTCAGGCATGATGCCTATCTACGTCATGCTCACCCTAACCTCGATGCTTTTAGGGTTCACAATCTACGCGCTGCCTCAGTCTCTGGAGGTGACCTGTTTGAGAGGAGTCTCATGCAGGAATATGAGCAGCACTTAATAGGTCTAGGAGTGAAACCTGGATCCAAGAAAGAGCAACGCTTCCACCCATATAAGAAAAACAAAAGGGGCAGGGGTGGACGTCAACAGGCTCAACAAGGGGTTTACTACCAACCCGTGCCGGCACCCCAGTATATGGTGCAACAGCCCTATTTTCAGCCACCATCACAAGGTGGTCGCAGAGGAGGACGTGGTGGTCACAGGGGTCGCGGCCGTTTAGGCAGCACAAGTGGTACCAAGCAGCAGCAACCTCCTCAATGACATTCAATACCAAGTGCTACCTTAAAAAAACCCTGGATTAGAACTGACAATGCTTTCAGGAGATCCCTTACACTTATCCAGGGTACCCTGCACAGTCAGCAGTTACGCAGGCTTCGACAAACAAAATTCCTTATGGACCTCTATTCAAGACCTGCTGCAGAAAGGCGGAATCGAAGTCGTTCATACCCCAGACAGTCTGGGATTTTACAGCCGTCTCTTCCTGGTCCCAAAACCAGGCAACCGCTGGAGGCCAGTCATAGATTTAAGTGCACTAAACAAATTCCTGGCCATCCCAAAATTCAAGATGGAGACCCCAGAGTCCATCCGCACCTCCCTCAGAAAAGGGGAGCGGGTCACATCTATAGACCTCACCGACACCTACCTACATGTACCTATTCACACCCAGTCTCAGAAATACCTCAGGTTTCATTTCCAAGGTGTCACCAGTTCACCAGCCTACCTTTTGGGCTAGCAACAGCCCGCCTCATTTTTACCAGTATAGTCAAGGAAGTAAAACTGATAGCCTTATAATCAGGAATCAGGCTCCACCAGTACCTGGACGACTGGTTAATCCATGCCCCCTCAAAACAAACATGCATGCATCAGACTCAAAAACTACTAAAGCTGGTGAAGGATTTGGGCTTTATAGTCAACCTCAAGAAGTCAGACCTCACACCTTCACAGAGGTTCGACTTCCTAGGATACCATATTTTACTCTTTTTTTTGGCTCTTGTGAAGCCCACGCAAGACAGGTGGAGAAAACTTCAGGAGATGTTCCATCGCCTCTCCTTGAAGTCTGTTATCAGTGCAATGACTCTTATGTCCACCATTGGCTTACTTGGATCGACGGAGAAAACTGTAAAATTGGGCAGGATGCATATGAGACCTTTTCAGTGGCATCTCAAAACTCATTGGAAATATCCGATGCCTCTGGACACACCGATCCCCTGGAATCAGAAAATGATACGACACGGGGAATGGTGGTTAGACCCTCAAAATGTGCTACGAGGAGAATTTCTCCACCCCAGGGAACACGAAAAGCTTATCTTTACAGATACCTCAAACGCATGTTGGGGCGCTCACTTAGGTCAAAATTCTACAGCAGGAGTCGGGTCTCTCACCTATTAGAACTGAAGGCGGTTCTTCTGGCTCTGCGTTACTTCCAAACAGATTGCAAAAACAATCTAGTCCTTATCGCCTCAGACAACACCTCAGTGGTGGCTTACATTAACAAACAGGGCAGCACAAGATCAGCAGAACTCTGTGCTCTAATGTGGAGAATCCTCACTTGGTGTCACCAAAACAATGTCACACTCAGAGCGAGACACGTACCGGGTTCACTCAATGTAATAGCGGACGGCCTCTCAAGGAGGAACCAGATCCAACCAACAGAGTGGTCCCTATCTCCACAGATCTTCAAACAAATTTCCAAACTTTGGGAGAGTCCCCAAGTGGACCTGTTCGCAACCAGTCTGAACAAAAAACTTCCTACATATGTCTCTTCAATTCCGGATCCTCAGGCCTGGGCAGTAGATGCCCTCAACATCCCATGGGAAAACCTGGTTGCTTACGCTTTTCCTCCCACCGCCCTACTGCCCAAGGTTGTACAAAAACTTCAATCTCAAATGTGCAGAATGATTCTGATTGCCCCAGGCTGGCCGACAAAACCATGGTTTTCGGACCTGGTGGATGTCTCTGGACATCCCAAGACAACTCCCACCCATACACACTCTGCTCAAACAACCACTGAACAACCATTACCATGCCAACCCAACATCCCTGAACCTCCATGACTGGTATCTAGGAGTTCAGCACTCCAAGAACATGGTTTCTCTGCAGAAGTGGCAGAAAGAATTGCTGCTCCTCAGAGACTCTCCACAAGATTAGTGTTCTCAAAATACCCTTTTTGGTGGGATTGGGTAGGTATGGATTTCAGCGGGCGGGTACCCGGGTACTTGCACCGATGGGCGATAATAGGTGATTCTACAAAAATCTCCACGTTTACAAACTTAAAACTTACAGAAATAATGGGATCCAACCATTTGCTTTATATCTCGTCGGCCACCATTTTTGCATTCAAAACAGTACAACACAGAAGAAATGTTAACCAAGAAAAGATTTCTGTACATTCCAAACACGGTTGTTTATTGCAGTGTCCGTAAAAGTGGAGTCACATGACCTATCAGTAAAGCATTAACTGTTGCTCGAATGTAGTTTCGGAATTGAAACTTTATTTTTTTTTCAGACAGATATGTGGACTTTATTGATGCTAAATTATGAACTACTGTTTAAAAATATCATACTTTTATTTTATTAAGGTGTGCATATCACTATATTGGCAATATACACAATATTTCATGTACTCAGAATAACATAACTGTGTTAATATACTGACGATTTTCAAAGGGTATCAGCATTTGACAGTGCATAAACAACCAAAATAAAAGACAAATAAAATACTATAAGTGGTGTATAAGGGTGAGAAAACATTACTCATTATTTTAATTAAATATCTTCATTTTTAGATGAATTTATGAAGTCGAGATATGTCTGTACTCGTCAGCCAAAGTGGGCGATATTGACAGTAGTTTCGGGTACTCGGGTATGTGATTTCGGATTCGGGTAAATATTCAGGGTTCGGGTACCCGGATATCCGGATACCCGTTGAGATCACTACACAAGATCCATCTACGCTTCCAAGTGGACCGTTTTCCAACGTTGGTGCACAGACAAACAGGAGGACTTCAGGAATCCCTCTATAGGGGACATCTGCAACTTTTTTTGGTATCTGTTCAATGATTTAAATAGATGCCCTTCCACTATTAAAGGTTACAGAACAGCCATTGCGGATACCCTTGGTAATACCAAACAAAACATTAGTACAAACACAGAGATTGCCAGACTAATAGCAAGTTTTCACAGGGATAAACCCAAGAATGTCAGGCCCATTCCCAAGTGGAATCTGTCCCTTGTTTTGCAGACTCAACTAACCTCCTTTTGAACCACAAGAGGAGGCAGGTCTCAAATTCCTAACTTGGAAGACAGTTTTCTTACTAGCCTTGGCCTCCAGGAAGAGGCGTAGTGAGATTCATGCCTGGACCCTAGATGGACTTTTATGCCTGGGCGACTGGGATCAGATCCAACTGTCCCCCTCCCCCTCCTTCATTGCCAAAAATCAATTAGCAAAAGAAGGACCGTAATCTATCTCTCCAGTTGTCATACCAGCCTTGAAGTGTAGTCAAGACTCTCAGAACACAGATATCCTACTTTGGCCTGTCAGGGCCCTTCAGTGTTACCTGGACCGAACTAAGGACTCCAGAGGGCTTAGACAGTTCCCAGTAAACATAGCAAACGTTTATAAATGTTTAGTAAACCTATAAACGTTTTTTAAACCAAATATAAACCTAATTATTGACAATTATTCAATATTATGGGTTTATAAACGTTTCAGCAACATTAGTTTGGTTTATAAACGTTTATAAACGTTTGTAAACATTTTTAAACATTTACAAAGAGTGAAGAATATCTTAACCTCGCTTTCAATTGGGATGATGACATCAGCACAGCCATTTTGAGAGAAACTGGAGAAATATTTCTGTTACTATATGTTGCTGTATCACTGGTTTTTGAAGCCATCATTATATTCTAAGTAAAGATATAAAAGTATATAATATCATCAAATTATATACTTCTATATATCTACTTAGAATGTAATGATGGCTTCAAACAACAGTGATACAGCAAGATATACTTAAGCAATATTTCTCCAGATTTTAAACACGTGTATAAACGTTTATAAACGTTTATGTATAAATGTTTATACGTGTATAAATGTTTATAAACATTTATATATAAACATTTATAAACGTTTATAGGCAAACGTTTATAAATGTTTATAGGCAAACGTTTAGGGACCCATCATTTTAAACCTAATCTAAACCGTTGCTAGTTAAGTTTATAAACGTTTATAAACGTTTGTAATGTTTACTGGGTTATTGTTTATCTCTCATAAATTGGGCCACTCCAAGGATATACAGTGTTCTACTATCTCGTCTTGGATTAAGAACACTATAAAATTCTGCTACACCAAGGTGGATAATGCAGACATGGACCTTATAGGGGTAAAGGCCCATGACATTAGAGCTTTTGCGGCTTCCAAGGCCTTCTATGGGGGAGTTTCCATGGACCAAATCATGCAAGCCTGCCATTGGAAATCACTCAACACATTCACCAGATTCTACCTCAAAGATCTTGCAGGACAAGACCAATCAGAGGGCTCCTTCCACTTGGGCGCCTTCATTGCAGCACAGCAGGTGATGCCTCTTTCCGACCATGTTCCAGGGAAGAAAACGGGGGGGGGGGCACGACAGCGGGAACCACCTAGACGAGGAGTGTCAGAATCCTCTGACACCGTAGAGCGGGGTCTTCACCCCTTTTAAGGTAACTTGAATTTTATTCTTTTACCTGCTGTCTTTTCCTTACGTAAAATACCTGCGTCTTACATAGTTACCAGGAGTTTGTTTTTCATTCACTTTTTCTTGAGAATGTATTTTTAAGTTTTTACTTTTTCTGTATCCTTAAAAGTTACTTTCTTAAGAATCTGTTTGTATTGTATCATATGTTCCTTGACACCCTGTTTCATTGTACTTATGTGTACTTTGTTTTTTAGATATTTTCTGGATGGAGTGCCTGTGCTGGCGGTGAAAACCAAGATGGTGCTTCTCTTCCCCTTAGTGACACACCTCAACCTCAGGAGAGCTGGAGAATTCCCCTCAGTCTGTTGCAGTCCTATGACCTCATTTGGGGCTTCCTCCTCCTTCACCCTGGTCTCCGGATGCTCGCCTGTGATGGTTGCTGCCTTTGCCAGATGATAATCTTCTAGCCAGTGTAAGTCTTCCCAGCCATCCAGAATGCTGGGATTCAGCATATGGTCACAATAGGTAGGACTATTGTAGTGTAATAAAATTGGAAATTTTATTTTAAATGTAGCTTTTATAAGCTACAATTCCTACCTATTGTGACCATAGTACAGGCCCTCCCTGATCCTCCCCGCTTGTTCCAGACTAACACTGGGCACGGGGTTTAGTTCCAACAAAAAGGAGGAAATGCTCATGGGAGCAATCTGATAGGTTCCCTAGGTCACGTGGCCAAGCCAGCAGGTGCGTGTTTACCCGCACCGGTACTACATCACCGGCATTCCCCGTGACCAGTACTCCGGATAGTCCCGGCTATCTGAATTCTACGGGTAAAATTTTCAACTCTTACTCCTGTTGGAAGCTTCCCGTGGTCAACCACCGGTAAAGCATATGGTCACAATAGGTAGGTATTGTAGCTTATAAAAGCTACATTTAAAATAAAATTTCCAAATTTGTGTTTTTCCATTTTAGGCAAAAATTCGAAAAATTCAAAATGGCCGCCATTTTTGGTGAGATGAAAATTTTTTTTAATTGCCAAGTGTACATCAATTAGATTCCCTGTGGGTCGAAAATTTCAACGAAATCGCTCTATCTCGCACGGTTAAGGAGATAGAAGCAAGTTTGTGTTTTTTCCATTTTTGGCAAAAATTCGAAAATTCAAAATGGCCGCCATTTTTGGGGATGAAATTTTTTGAAAATTGCAATAGTACATTCCTTAGATATCCTGTGGGTCGAAAATTTCGACGAAATCGCTCTATCTCGCATGGTTAAAGAGATAGAAGCCAATTTGTGTTTTTCCATTTTTGGCAAAAATTCGAAAAATTGGGGAGAGGAAAATTTTTTTGAAAATTGCCAATAGTACATTAGTAAGATACCCTGTGGGTCGAAAATTTCGACGAAATCGCTCTATCTCACACGGTAGAAGCAAATTTGTGTTTTCCATTTTTTGGCAAAAATTCGAAAATTAAAAATGGCCGCCATTTTTGGTGAGATGAAAATTTTTTGAAAATTGACGAGAGTACATTCATTAGGTACCCTGTGGGTCGAAAATTTTGACGGAATTGCTCTATCTTGCACGGTTAAAGAGATAGAAGCAAATTTGTGTTTGTCCATTTTTGGCAAAAATTCAAAATGGCCGTCATTTTTGAAAAGAGGAAAAATTTTTGGAAAATTGCCAATAGTACATTTCTCATATACCCTGTGGGTCAAAAAATTCGACGAAATTGCTCTATCTCGCACGGTTAAGGAGATAGAAGCAAATTTGTGTTTTTCCATTTTTGACAAAAATTCGAAAATTCAAAATGGCCACCATTTTTGGGGAGAGTAAAATTTTTTGAAAATTGCCGATAGTACATTGCTTAGATACCCTGTGAGTCGAAAATTTCGATGAAATCGCTCTATCTCGCACGGTTAAGGAGATAGAAGCAATTTTATTACGCTACAATAGTCCTACATATTGTGACCATATGCTTTACCGGTGGTTGACCACGGGAAGCTTCCAACCGGAGTAAGAGTTGAACATATATAGACATATTTATGGTTTTTGCTATGTATCTATTACTCAAGGTTAAAGCTATTACCACCAACAACAATACCAAGCAAGCAATTAACGCTATAAACCTTCGCACCCAATTTTAAAAAGATGAGTTAAATATGTTTCCTGTAAAACAGTGAAAACAGAAATGCAATTCAAAGTAGGCTCAAAGTAGCAAAGCAACTATTACTCGGATAGCTACAAAGCTATTAACAAAAAGCTATCCTGGCCAAACTATTGACCCAATTATCGTTCACATAAATTTTTGTGAAGATAGAAAACATTGTTTTATTAAAATGTCCAGAAAAAAGTCAACTCAAAATAACATAATAGCTATATAGCACAGTAGCTATTACTCAGCTATAAAGGTATTATCACCAAAAGCAATCCCAAGCAAGCTACTGATCCAATACTCCTCCATCCCAAATTTTGTGAACATAGGTGAAATACTTTTCCTTCAAAATACTTAAAATACAAAAGCTACTCAAAGTAGTTATTACTCAGTCAGTTATATAGCTATTATCACTAAAAGCAATCCCAAGCAAGCTATTGACCTAACTATTGCTCATACCAAATTTGGTATAGATATGTCAAATATTTTTCCTTAAAATGCCCGGAAACGAAAGAAGTACACAAAAGTAGCTAAGTAGCTATTACTCTGTTAGCTATAGAGCTATCTTCACCAAAAGCAATCCCATGCAAGCTATTGGCAAGCATACCAAATTTGGTAAACATAGGATAAATACTTTTCCTTGAAATGAGCGGAAACCAAGCATGATGGACGGCAGATGCCAGATGCCGGAAAAAGCAAAAATAATATGTCCACCCCCCAGTGGGGTGGACATAATTAGATCTGGTTTGGAAATTTCTAGGAAGTATGAGCAATCCAGCCAGAATAAATGTTTTTGGAATACATGTAATTGTTTAGTTCTGAAAAGGGACTGATAGATGCCCCCAGGGTTGCTGGTTGACACATCTCAGATCCTGTCCTGCCCAGCCAATGCCCCTACGTGATTGATGTAGTCTTTCAGTAGTTCCGGTTGATGTTTGTTCTCCCTTGAAGGATTCCTGTAGTTCTCATTAGGCTCATACACTGTTCATTCTGTCGAGCAGCTACATCATTTGCTGGGGTTGGTGCCCTGTCTGCCCTGCCCTGGTGTGTCCTCAGCATGCTGTGCAACACCACACAGATAAACACAATGTCTCTGACAACCCTTGGCCATTCTTTCTTCCCTTGTCAGTGGCCTTCAGCTGTAGAGTTTCACTATCCATTGCATCAAGGCAAAGGCGTTGTCACCCAGCAAGAAGTAGTGTAAGTCTGGCCCTAACTCCTCCAGGGGTTCGGATGGCGGAAGCCCCAAGACGCCATCCTCGATCTTCTCCCCCAAAATCGCTTCTTTTGGAAATCTGTTCATCAGAGCAGGAACCACTCGACCCACAGTCAATCCACAGGAATCTGTATTCTGCACCCACCAAAGCCAGGAAAACTATGGAAAAGAAGCCCTTGTAGTTGTACTAGTCACTGCCTGTTTTCTTGGGCTTCTTCATGGCAATATGCTTCCTATCTAGGGCACCTAGAGCTTTTGGGACATTCTATCTGGTGCTGAACTTCTCCTCCACCTTTTCCCATTGATCAGGGCTATCAGGGCAGTGCAAATATTTGTCCTGGAATTCAGCAAGGATGGCTCAGCAGACCTGGAGGACAAATTTGCAGATGGTGGTGCGGCCAACCAACCAGTGATGCTGCAAGAAGGTGTAGGTCACTCCTGTTGCCAGGTGTCTCAGCACTATTGCCAGTTTCAGTTCAACTTCTAATGGCTTCCTGAAATTGGTGACTGACTTCTTGATGTGGTGGTATATACGTTTTTTGATGAGGTCAAAAATGGCAGGAGGCATCCTGACAAAATTCTGGTATCCTGGGATGTCTTTGTGTATGAGGTCGGCAAGGAGGTTGCTTAAGCTTCCTTTTTTTTGTCTTTGAAGGACCCAGGGAATGACCCAAGGGTTTAGTAGCTATTTTTACTTCTCCTGGAGGCTGGCTGGGGCTGTGGCTGTGCTGGTGGCTGTAGGGTAGGTGATGGTGCTGGGTTCAAATGTGTCCTTCTCTGTCTTTCCATCAAGATGAAAAAATCAAAATATTAAACTCAATAAAACCCAAAGCATCCAAAGCTGATGTATGAAGTCTCTGTGATGTGTAGCTGGCATCTTTGCAGTGACAAATGATATTTTTTGTAAGCCAAAGGGGGTTTATATAGTTTTGGTTTGATCCCATCTCTGGATCCCGACTCAGGATTTAATCAGTCCAGTCAGGGTGAGTCTGGAAAATACTCCAGTCCTGTGTGTTTGTGAGTACGGCTTGTCGGTGGTTGCTATGGCTTGTCTGTTAGGAGTTTACGGCTTGTCACGGTAGTTTCCTATCTTGTAAAGAAAATGATCCTGATCCCAAGTCAGGTCGGGATCTGGATCCAGACAAGCCGGTATGTTCTACGTCCTGTCGGGAAGATGTAACTGACCCAGCATTTTTGCATGCTTTTTTGTGGTTTTCCTCCCCGATTCCACAACTTTTGCAACCGACCCTAGAGTTGTAGAGTCGGTTACTGGGTCAGTTCCAGTGGAACACACCAATTACATATGGAACAAATTTCACATTTATTAAAATCAGTGACTGTAAACACTGTAGGTTATGTAATCAAATATTTGAATCAATTTTTTTAGTGTACTGTCTCATATATATTGTAGTATATTTTATAGCCTGGATTGGGACACAAATTCCAATAACAGTCTATCGGTATGTCAATAACAATCAATATTTGCATAGTTCCATTTTTTTAACACATGAACAATGTTTATAAACAGAGTTCTACATGCAGGATTCCAAAGGACTTCAAGCAATAATTTTCTCTTTTATTTACGATGCAAATTAATTTTACACTTTCAAATTTTTCTTCTAGCAGATCAATATAATAAAATTACGATTAACCCATGATGAGTTTATATACCATTAACCCAGAAGTAGTGTGTAATCAAATGAGTAAATCCAATTGTTATCAATATTAAAGATTCCAAAAATAACTCCACAAACAGAAAATAAGTACTGATGCTTAGGTGTAGATTCTAACCAAAATTCTGTTCTCTTCCAAAAATCTCTGCTTTTATTACAATGATAAAAGTGGTGTCTAATTGTGTCTATCTTTTAATTGCAAAAATCACAAGAGCTGTGGTTTATTACTTTCCACTGGAGCAATTTATAATTGCACTTAATAGTCCTGCTTGTTATTTTGTACTGGAAAGACTGTAAATACAGTTCCAAAGTTATTTTGTTTATAAGGCTAAGCAAACATTCCTGTTTATTTGTTCCAAAAATAGAAACAGATCCACCCAAGTACTTATTGGGGACCTCATGATATTACTGCATTGTTCGAGTAAATACCTCGAATACATAACTTTGAGATCAGATTTGGACATTTTTTTATATTTACTTTTAACGGTAGTAATTCTTCGTAAATAATATCATCTTTTCAGTTCTAATTCGTACTAGATACTATATTTTTAAATGTGTTACTCAAAATCAAGCCCCAAACAAACAATGTCTTAAAAATATTATTATTTACAAGATCAATCAAGGATCCCCATACCTCCGCTAAGGCATGTAAATTAAAAATTGTATCAATTTGATGTGGTGTGTCCTCAGACAGGATATTGTGAAGTAGAATGAACATCTTGGTGATCCAGGTCAGTCTCATCTTTTTGTACACATTGGCTCCTCCTTACCATGGATAATTAGCATCAACAAGTGCTGATTTTTCATTGATATCTCAGAAACTATGTAACCAATACATATGTATTATATCATTAGAAAAGTATTTTTCTAGCATTTCCTGCTCACTTTTGTTGCATAAAAATCCACCAGAAGTGACTGAGATATTGTGAGTTAAAGATAAGGGTACTTATCACTCAATTATTATTGTTCCTATGGGTCCCTCTTTCAAACACAAATGAGTGCAGCCAACCCTTAAAGTGCCTGAATAGCATCTATTGTTGCACCTTGTATGGTCACCAAGTAACTTGCTTGCTAAAATTGGGTTCTTTTCTCTTTCCAATGGATAGAACTATGCATCAGTTCTCAAAAGGACTAAATCTAGTTTTTCTTGACAATGATAAAATTTGGAGGGTCTAGAGTTTCTACATTGTTAATAATTTATGTTAAGACACCAAAGATTTTATCAATAGGAATAAGATTTTTAACTAGCAACCAACTTTGAGAATATAACAAGCTCCATGGGCAACATGAATAACTTTTGATCATAATTTAGAGAGCTGTATGTGTGTAGAAGTTCAGACCTATATCTTCAGCGGTGGAAAAATAAACGGGGAAAAGGTGTAAATTACTGGCCCAAAATAATGTTCTGTTTCATTTTTTGCACTTAATCATACATGTTTATCATCTTAAAATTATATATGTCAGACCTAAACTATGTCTTCATACACCAATATTTGCTGAAATTATTGCTCGACATGCATTGCATATCTCATGTCAAATTACATAGAATATTATGAAGGTATTACTCATGTATGTCTTATACAAGTTGGGATTAAGTACAGGCAACAACTTGTACAATGCATAGAAAATAACATATCTCAATAAATATTCCTTGTTTTAAAATGCAAACTTGTCTTCTCAAACACATTTAATTGGCTTATGTGTTTACATTTGAACATTCATCCATTCAAACATTCAGTTTACACATATTTAAAATACTCTGCAACTGTGACCTTACAATCACAAATTTTAAAAAATCAAAAATAAATTAGTAGGTATTTTAAGCAAAAATATATGAAAAATTTGTTGTTTTTCTGTGAGAAAAAACATATTGGTTTCAAATCAACCTTACTCTATGTACTGGAAACTTCTAAGATACGTAAATCATCCCAAAAATCATTGGAGGAATATGAGATGGCAGAAAGCCAAGAAAATATTTGGTGAATGGATATGGTGGAACATTGAAATGTATGTAAACAGGCATGAAAAAAGTAATGTGCATATATAAGATATGGTCTGGTGAGAAACTTGGAAAAAGAAAAGATGTGCCTTGTCATAGCATATCTTTTTTGCCACATAAATACTTTGCCCCCTCCTCTTGTCCTGCTCTATATTCTGTGAGAGCATGTGCCAATGCAAGACATTGCTATTTTTTCCCAAAAACTTAGCTAGCGTGGCTAAGTTTTTTTTCTTCTAAGTTTGATGGTGATTTTCAGAAACATCATACAATCGATACCAAACCAGATCTAACTCTCAACATATCTCCTTGATTTGACGTATTCATCGCAGTACAGAGAAGTACTCCAAGGCACAAGACCTCATCGGTATATTATATTGCGATATCATTCATAGTTGAACAAGACGTCACCACAGGTGAAATCTGAGATTTTCAAAAGATTTTGAATCCATGAAACCTCCAACTTCTTTCATATTTTGAACAATTTGGATCAATAAGGATTTCAGTGAAAGACTGTTGAGCTATCTTAAAGACATTAAATGAAGAGCATCAATTTAAGGTCAAGGTCTCAAATGACTTGTCCCACATACCAAATTTGATAACTCTAGGTTAAAGCTAGTCTCTGCAGTGGCAGTATGTCAAGCTTAAAACCAGCTGGTAATATAAGGAAGGAAAAGTATTGAAAATAGCATCAGAAATGTCCATACCACACAGCCTGGGTAAATCCTTTTCAACACCATGAGATACAGAGTAAAAAGTTCAAGGATCATGAGACTTTTAAAGTAAATCGTGTCAATTTTGTAAAGGAACAAATAATACTTAAGTAGAGAAAATAATTTTTAAGAGACAAAATTTATGTAAAGATAAAGTATTAAAATGACAATTCAATAGTAAGATGAGGGTATTAATCAGTAAACTAAAATTATAAATATGTAACATTTATTCAATGAAGTATTACTGTAAATGGAAAGAGTACAATTATGTAAAAATACATTTAACTAGAAATAGGACGCCCTGTAGATAGTAGCTGCGACATATGAATAGATAAGAGGATAGCATAGAAGAACACACATTATCATGTGTAATGTCCACCCCATGAACCTTTTGGCAAAATTGTACAGTAGTGTTACCAGACCCTGTATAATTTGTAAAATATATCAATGATGCTTAAACATTTATTAGTGTACATGTAAATTATTTCAACTTCGTGGCTTTTTGCATTGGTTGGGTCGAAAATTTTGACGAAATCACTCTATCTTGCACGGTTAAGAAGATAGAAGCAAATTCCTGTTTTTCTATTTTTGGCAAAAATTTGAAAATTCAAAATGGCCGCCATGTTTGGGAAAAGGAAATTTTTTTTGAAAATTATCAAGAGTACATTTCTTAGATACCCTATGGGTCGAAAAATTCAACGAAATAACTCTATTTTGCACGGTTAAGGCCAATTTGTGTATTTCCATTTTGGGGAAAAATTCGAAAATTCAAAATGGCCGCCATATGTGGGGAGGGGAAAATTTTTTGAAAATTGCCAAGAGTACATTTCTTAGATACCCTGTGGGTCGAAAATTTTGACGAAATCGCTTTATCTCGCACGGTTAAGGAGATAGAAGCAATTTTGTGTTTTGCCATTTTGGGGAAAAATTCGAAAATTCAAAATGGCCGCCATATGTGGGAAGAAGAAAATTTTTGAAAATTGCCAAGAGTACATTCCTCAGATACCCTGTGGGTCGAAAATTTCGGCGAAATCCCTCTATGTCACACGGTTAAGGAGATAGAAGCAATTTTGTGTTTTCCCATTTTTGTGAAAAATTTGAAAATTCAAAATGGTCGCCATTTTTGTGGAGGGAAATTTTTTTTGAAAATTGCTAAGAGTGCATTTCTGAGATAACCTGTGGGTCAAAAATTTGGATTTGCCAAAAATTTCCCAATCCCAAAAGCCATTTTTGGGGAGGGGAAAATTTTTTGAAAATTGCCAAGAGTACATTGGTCAGATACCCTGTTGCTTGATAATTTCGATGAAATCGCTCTATCTCGCACTGTTAAGGAGATAGAAGCAAATTCGTGTTTTGCCATTTTTGGCAAAAATTCAAAATGGTCGCCATTTTTGGGGAGGGGAAATTTTTTTGAAAATTGCTAAGAGTGCATTTCTGAGATAACCTGTGGGTCGAAAATTTTGACGTAATCGCTCTATCTCGCACGGTTAAGGAGATAGAAGGAAATTTTGTTTTGCCATTTTTGGCAAAAATTCGAAAATTTAAAATGGCCGCCATTTTTGAGGAGGGGAAATTTTTTTTGATTTTTGATTGATTATTTGACACAATCGCTCTGTGTCACACGGTTAAGGAGATAGAAGCAAATTTGTGTTTTGCCATTTTTGGCAAAAATTCGAAAATTCAAAATGGCCACCATTTTTTTAAATTGCAAAGATTACATTCCTCAGATACCCTGTGGGTCGAAAATTTCGACAAAATCGCTCTATCTCGCACGGTTAAGGAGATAGAAGCAAATTTGTGTTTTGCTATTTTTGGCAAAAATTCGAAAATTCAAAATGGCTGCCATTTTTGGGGAGGGGAAAATTTTTTTAAAATTGCAGAGTACACTCCTTAAATACCCTGTGGGTCGAAAATTTCGACAAAATTGCTCTATCTCGCACGGTTAAGGAGATAGAAGCAAATTTGTGTTTTGCCATTTTTGGCAAAAATTCGAAAATTCAAAATGGCCGCCAATTTTGAGAAGGGGAAAATTTTTTGAAAATTGCAAAGAGTACATTCCTCAGATACCCTGTGGGTCGAAAATTTCGATGAAATCGCTCTATCTCGCACGGTTAAGGAGATAGAAGCAAATTTGTGTTTTGTCATTTTTGGCAAAAATTCGAAAATTCAAAATGGCCGCCATTTTTTTGAAAATTGCAAAGATTACATTCCTCAGATACCCTGTGGGTCGAAAATTTCGACGAAATCGCTCTATCTCGCATGGTTAAGGAGATAGAAGCAAATTTATGTTTTGCTAGTTTTGGCAAAAATTCGAAAATTCAAAATGGCCGCCATTTTTGGGGAGGGGAAAATTTTTTGAAAATTGCAAAGATTACATTCCTTAGATACCCTGTGGGTCGAAAATTTCGACAAAATCGCTCTATCTCGCACGGTTAGAAGCAAATTTGTGTTTTGCCATTTTTGGCAAAAATTCGAAAATTCAAAATGGCCGCCATTTTTGGGGAGGGGAAAATTTTTTAAAAATTGCAAAGAGTACAATGCTCAGATACCCTGTGGGTCGAAAATTTCGACGAAATCGCTCTATCTCGCACGGTTAAGGAGATAGAAGCAAATTTGTGTTTTGCCATTTTTGGCAAAAATTCGAAAATTCAAAATGGCCACCATTTTTTTAAATTGCAAAGATTACATTCCTCAGATACCCTGTGGGTCGAAAATTTCGACAAAATCGCTCTATCTCGCACGGTTAAGGAGATAGAAGCAAATTTGTGTTTTGCTATTTTTGGCAAAAATTCGAAAATTCAAAATGGCTGCCATTTTTGGGGAGGGGAAAATTTTTTTAAAATTGCAGAGTACACTCCTTAAATACCCTGTGGGTCGAAAATTTCGACAAAATTGCTCTATCTCGCACGGTTAAGGAGATAGAAGCAAATTTGTGTTTTGCCATTTTTGGCAAAAATTCGAAAAATCAAAATGGCCGCCAATTTTGAGAAGGGGAAAATTTTTTGAAAATTGCAAAGAGTACATTCCTCAGATACCCTGTGGGTCGAAAATTTCGATGAAATCGCTCTATCTCGCACGGTTAAGGAGATAGAAGCAAATTTGTGTTTTGTCATTTTTGGCAAAAATTCGAAAATTCAAAATGGCCGCCATTTTTTTGAAAATTGCAAAGATTACATTCCTCAGATACCCTGTGGGTCGAAAATTTCGACGAAATCGCTCTATCTCGCATGGTTAAGGAGATAGAAGCAAATTTATGTTTTGCTAGTTTTGGCAAAAATTCGAAAATTCAAAATGGCCGCCATTTTTGGGGAGGGGAAAATTTTTTGAAAATTGCAAAGATTACATTCCTTAGATACCCTGTGGGTCGAAAATTTCGACAAAATCGCTCTATCTCGCACGGTTAGAAGCAAATTTGTGTTTTGCCATTTTTGGCAAAAATTCGAAAATTCAAAATGGCCGCCATTTTTGGGGAGGTGAAAATTTTTTTGACAATTGTAAAGATTACATTCCTTAGATACCCTGTGGGTCGAAAATTTCAACAAAATCGCTCTATCTCGCACGGTTAAGGAGACAGAAGTAAATTTGTGTTTTGCAATTTTTGGCAAAAATTTCAAAATTCAAAATGGCCGCCATTTTTGGGGAGGGGAAAATTTTTGGAAAATTGCAAAGAGTACATTGCTTAGATACCCTGTGGGTCAAAAACTTCGACGAAATCGCTCTATCTCGCACGGTTTAGGAGATATGAGCACATTTGCCTTTTTCAGTATTCAAAATAGCCAATTACTCATTTATTTAATTAATTACTCACTCATCTATGAAGCAATTCCCCCAAAAAGCAATCCCATACAACCTATTAACCCAATGAACCTCCATACCAAATTTCAGAAAGCTAGGCCTAATAGCATTCCTTAAAATGTCTGGAAACCAAAGAGATACTCAAAAGTAGCAAAGTAGCTATTACTCAGTTAGCTATAGAGCTATCATCACCAAAAGCAATCCCATACAAGCTATTAACCCAATAAACCTGCACGCCAAATTTGGTAAAGACAGGATAAGAACTGTTGCCTAAAATGTCTGGAAACCAAGTGGGACGCCGGACAAAGCAAAATAATATGTCCACCCCCCAGTGGGGTGGACATAATAACCAGCTGCAGCAATCCATATATCTTTGGGATAAGAGAAATATGTCTCAAATATGGCAGGTCAACACACTTTGGCAGAGTCAAGGTTAAAGGTCACACCATGACGCACACCTACATCCCCTAACCAATGTCCCTACCAAGTATAAATTTCCAACACCTGACGAGATATAGCCCAGACAAGATTTTAAAGGTCAAGGTCACCACAGCAAGGTCAAAGCTCAACTCAAGATCACACCATGATGTTGCACACCTACACCCTCTAACCAATGTCCCTACTAAGTAACAACTTCCTACACCTTACAGTTTCCGAGATATAGCCTGGACAAGATTTTATAGGTCAAGAGAAAGTCACTATGGCAAGGTCAAATCAAGGTCACACCATGACGCTGCACACTTACAACCCCCTTACCAATGTCCCTACCAAGTATCAACTTCCTACACCCTACAGTTTCCAAGATATAGCCCGGACAAGATTTTATAGGTCAAGATCAATACAGCACGGTCAAAGGGCAAATCAAGGTCACACCATGATGTTGCACACCTACAACCCCAACCAATATCCCTACCAAGTATCAATTTCCTACACCTTATTGTTTCCGAGATATGGTCCAGACAAGATTTTAATGGTCAAGGTCACTATGGCAAGGTCAAAGGTCAAATCAAGGTCACACCATGACGTTGCATACTTACAGCCCCAACCAATGTCTCTACCAAGTATCAACTTCTACACCTTGCAGTTTCTGAGATACAGCCAGGACAAACTTTTTCCCGCCTTAAGGGCTGTGGGGTAAAAACAAAAAGGTTCTCAATGGTGTAGTTGGTTAACTGGTTTGGAACCAAATCGCTGACTGTCACCTCTGTGTGGGTTTGATTCCCACAAGTGACAATGCTAAAGACCTGTCCCAATATGACCCTATTGTTGAAAGGATGTAAAATTCCAGCTTTGACTTCAAAAAATAAACAAAACCTAAAAAATTAGTAATCTTTTATTTCCAAAGCCCTTGAATACATATCTTTTTTTTAAAGAAAAAAATAAACAAATCTTTTTTAAGAAAGATAAATTTCAATATATGGTCTGCCAGTACACATTATTTGGCAAACAAAAATACAAGACAACAAAACTTATTTCCAGGTTAGATAATACAATATCATGGAAATTTATAATCACAAAAGTCGTGAAAAGTGACAGAATGAATGTGGAAAAATTAGACGTTATTTATGTCTTTAATTATGTAAATAAACATCACTGATATGCAACTATATGATTTCATAAATCAAAGTTAAAACAAATATCAATACCCTGTTGCAAGTTAACATAAAGAGATTAAAACTAAAGGTAGAAATTAAAAGAAATCTTTGTGGTTTGTAAACCATCATGCCTCACATCTCTGAGGTATTTGGGTTGAATTTCAAGTGGGGAACTTGGTAGTCATAATGTATGGCAGTTAACAATGCAGGGCAGTATTCCCAAAAGGAGATTCATGAAAGACAGGTTAAGAATTAGCTTTTGCATAAAAAGGGTATATAGCTTATTTTTGATTATCTTGCACCAATCTGTTTTGTAAGCATGGCCCAAGAATCATAATGAAATAGTACACCCTGCTTTACTTCACCCTCACAACTGTCTGATACAACATGTTCACTGTGTATAAACCCACATGAATCAATACTTAATTAAATAGAAGCATTAACAATTTTTTTCCTCCAAGCACTTGTACAGAATCTGTTTACAGATCAGACTTTCCTGTTCCCTTTTACTCTTTTCTTTCTTCTAATTTCATTCGATTTTCTTTTGTTGAAAAAATGAACTTGTAATTATGAAAACAGACTTTGCGATCAAATGTTATAAGTGACACTCATAACAGTGTCCAGGCAATAACAACTTTGCAATATCATTTTTTAAATGAAAAAAATGTAAATGCTTTTCCAGTAGTTTTCATCCAGGTCACTGAAATATATTGTTGAAATGACCTCATACAATAAAAATACCCAGCCTCGGCAGGCAAGAACCCCGGCCTGCAGGTACAGTTAAATGGCTGACAACATTGAGATTTGGGAAAATCTTAGGAACAACTTCTGTATAAGAAGTATTGAGAACCCACAAGATGTTCTACAAAAAATTCACAGGCCATGATTCATACAAGTAGTTTTCATATTTTGAAGCCAAAGAATGACCCTCCTATTTGCCATTAAAGATATGATATGGCGGGCATTTTGTTTCCCAAACAAGGACACAATTACTCTCAGGTACGCTTGCCTATCCATTTGCATTTTGTGCAAATCTGATGAAGCTAGCTGGAATATTTTAGGTTACAAAAAACATTAAAGATTTTAGAAAAAGTTTTAAGATCCAAACATTTTAAAAGTGTTGCTATGGCAACAGTTGCCGCTGGATACCCCCCCAAAACCTAATCAGCTGTAGATCGACTTGAGGTAAACATATCCTGAAAATTTGGTGAAAATCCATGCACGGGTTTAGGCTGTGGAACACCTACAAAGTTTAACACCCAAAAATCTTAAAAGTGTTGCCATGGCAACAGATATTACTGGATGCCCCCAAAAACCTAATCAGCTGTAGATCCTCTTGAGGTAAATATCCCCTGAAAATTTGGTGAAAATCTGTGCAGAGGTTTAGGCTGTGGAACACCCACAAGCTTTATGCCTGCCGCTGCTGCCCAAATGGCGCAGGGGACCCATAAAGGCTGGGGTTAAAAAAGTGTTCATATATATTGCCAGCCATTCTACTCAAATCTAGCCATGATCACTAAGATAACTCTCGGGTAAGACTTCTAGCCCTGTACCTCTGGTGGTGTGAGAAATATATACACTAATATTACACTTTCTCAAATAGAATAAGTAAATCTCTAACAAGTTTAAAGAATTGCACATGAAACATGTTTTATATACTTAATTCACTCTCACATTGCATTATACTGCACAATAGGTCACCTTAATAATGTATCAAATGATATTTATCAAATATTTCTACTGGTGTCTAAAATTAAAACCAATAAAGCAAGATAAAAGAACCAGAATTGAGATAGAATGTTGCCCAGTCAAAGTCTATGTTGTGTCACTTTAGAATAACCATGTCAAGTACCCAATCTACAGGTGGTCACAATAAAATGTAAACCGGTAACCAATCCCTCTGCTGGAGTGCCTCCTTCATAGGAGTGGTATCAGCTCATGCCTGTAATACTACAATCATAAGGGAGAGGTTTCACCATAAATTTGTGAATGAAAAGACAGGCACAAAAGCATTATACTAAAGATCCTGTTTCAAATCTAGAGATATGCAGAACACCAGTGGTTTTACTGATCGGGTCACTTCAGCCCAACATCTCAAGATTTGGTTATACATGTACATAATGAATCATGGTCCACATTAAGTACATTCCCATGAACAAAAGTAGATTTTAAGAAGGAGACAAATTGCACAATAAGGACGGGAAGCAAATACAATTTCTGATCTGTACATTTACACACCTTGATATCCTATATTACTGGAATGTACCTACCTCTTTAGTTCTTGAGAGGAGCATTTAAACACTTTTAAACACTGTTTAAATGTTGTCTTACACATAAGAGTAAATTGTAAATTACATATGTGGTGTCTGTTGGCATAATTTCTAACACTACTGCAAAGGACCGTTTGGGACTGGAATAAAAATAAGATACATGTATTCTCAAGTTCAATTACCAGTTAAAGTTTGCAAAGATTGTTTGGTATTCTAAAGGAAGGTATTGTTGGGTATTCTAAATTGTTGGTATTGGGTATTCTAATTGTTTGGTATTCTAAAGGAAGTAACATTCACTGGGTGCCTTAATTTAGATCAAATAAATTACCACCATATATATTTCTGCAATTATCTTTTTTAGTTTTACCAAATTAAGGCACCAGACACAATATAACAAAATCTTAATTTCACACAAGGAAGAAACTGCATCAGGTACTCTGCTCATCAGAACAATGACACTCTTATTTCAAATATTTATATGAATACATAACTTTGACCATTTCATGAAATGGATACCAAATATATATGGATTTGCCCATTTCACAAAATGGACAGTTGGGTTGCCCATTTCATGAAATGGACAATTTCCTTGTCTATTTCAAGAAATGGACAATATCACACCTGGGTCATAACATATATAAGCACTCAGAATACCTACAAAATCACTATACTGACTTCAAGTAATATTTAACTTAAGTGAGGTTACAGAAAAAAAAATTGATGGCGAAAATTCCACCCCTGAAATATCTGTGATGGGCAAAGTTCCTAGTGGGCATTGTTCTGATAGGTATAGTACCTGATGGGCATTCTTCCTGATGGACATTCTTCTGTACACTCTCATAAACTATTGCAAGCAAAATCATCCTTAAAATATCTCTGGAGGAACACATGTACTTTTGAAAGATCCTTTTAAATGAAAAACTATTCATATTTTTATCACAATTTGTATATATTGCACAACTGTAAGATTTTCCTTTTCATAAAAAGGGTTATTTGTGAAAACTGGATAATACATAAAAAAACAATCTTAGGTTTGTCGAAACCTAAGGCTATATATTATTCAATTATACTTCACTAAGAAGTTTGCCATTTGATGATTTTGTCCATAATCAATCTAATAAAGAGTGACCCCTGAACACACACACACACACACAAATACCCCACAACCAAAACCACAGGCAAAGATGGGACTTCATATCCCTTTTGACACCAAATGTCATCTCAGTACAGCTCCTAAGTGAAGGCTGCCCACAAAAAGACCTCAATACTTTAAATAATGTATTTGTGTCCATGTATATGCAATTTGCAAGGTAGACCTCATATTGAAAACATTAGATAATATTACAAACTGATATTTCATTGCATTATAATCTATACTTTGACAGTGTTTAACCCCTGTACTACAAAATTCTAGATTATATAAAGTTAATCATTGTAAGAAAATCACAAAGCCATTGTACTCTGCATGAGTATGCAACCACTGAGAGGAGTCTCACAGTACAGGGATACTTAAAGGTGGAAATGTTGAGTTGAATAAATATCTTGTAAGCCCTGGTCACAGTAAGCACTGCGTATATCCATACATGGACACCAACTATATATCAAGAGGAACACTGCTGAACACCTTTGAAGTATTATATGAGTAGCTATTATGTAAAAGGTATTTTTTGTACACTACAGTCAGGTGAGAATATGCAGACAGACTTCGTGACAAGAAGAAATCATTTGGGAGTGATTTGACATGTACACTGTGAAAGGATTAAACAACAGGGCCTTAAGCATTTGTGAATACACATAGCTAATAAATTGTTACACAGGCTCCAACACAGTTAATAACACAAAACAAAGTTATCCACGTGGTGGATAATTCTATTCATTATATACAATTTTACAGTATAATATTGAATCAATGAAGTCTCTCAAAAATTAAAGACAATACCAAGAATGACTTAGCAGTTGCAATAAGTCTGAATTAAGGCAAATGTGAAAAATGGTATACATGCTTAACAGAAACAGAAATTTCAGTATTCTTATGTACATACACAAAACAAAATATAAGAAAAAAATAAGATTATCTTATAAAATCTCTAATTGTTTATAATTAGTACATTATTGTAAACATATAGCTAGGAATCAAAACAATAATATTATTTGTGCATACCTACAGACCAAATCTGCCTTGAAAAAATGAAAAATGACCCTCATTAAAGGACAGGTGCTTATATAACATTTGTGCAAAGTTCATGTTTGTGTATATATGTGTGTTGAATTTCTTGTTCTAGTTTAATAAATGTTTGGCTTTAGATCATTCGTTCTTACAAATATCAAGGTACACTGTGAATAAAACTCCCAATAAAGAAAAATATATTCTTGAATACACAAATAGAAAATATATAATGTACCAGTTCACACATTAATACAAGATAAGTATTTGCTACAACACCTACATTAATTGATTGTATTTCTCTTTCTTTGAAAACACATGATAAAAATTTTTTTCAAAAAAAAATCAGGTAAATCTAGCGATAAACAGTGTGAAGTATAAAGATCTGTGGCAGTTTTATCTGTAGTCTGTTCATTCATAAAATAATACCTGATGAGCATTATACAAAGGCTTCAGCAATAACTGCACACATGGTGTGTATGTATTTATAGCTGCAACATGTGATAGGCGATGATAACATTCAGGCATCTTGTAGGCCATCACGCCATGGAATGTGGCAGGCACCAGCATTGTGAACCCACACTGAAATACGGGCAGTCTTATTCACCCCACTGTCGATGTAATCCAAGTCAGTGGCTTCCTTCAGGTCAAACCTGTAAACATAAATTATTACAAATTTATCAAATTTGCCATATTAGAATCTTTAGATAGCCATCAACCTAAAAAGCCCCCCATAAATTTTACTCAATCAATCAATCAATCAATCAATCAATCAATCAATCAATCAAATCAGTGTATTTGTGTGCATGTACTTATTTCACTGTTTAGACATTCTGGAGAATTTGACAATATAATGTAACAAGACCTCTGACGCGGTCATATATCTCCCGCCATTAATTAGAATTGTTAATTTTGTTGTTACTTTGGTAACCATAGTTTGTTGTTGAATGTTAGAGGGCTCTGACAATTCATCATGACAAACATCAAAAAGTAAATGAATAATATATTTGATCAAAAACCACTAAATTTAGTACTTTTGAAGTTATAAGCGATTTACTCATTAGCAAAATAGCAAAGCAACTATTACTCAGTTAGCTATGGAGAATATCAAAAAGTAGTTGAACAACATATTTGATAAAAAATCTATAAATTGAAAATTTTTCAAGTTACAAGTGAGTTACTCATTGGCAAAATGAGTATAGCTCAGGTGGATACAATACTGCAAAAGTAGTATAAGATATGTTATTAAAAACTCAATGAATAATATATTTGAAAAGAAAATAGTAATTGCTCACTTATGGCATACAATGGAACCCCGAACCATGTATCATCTTATAGTTAGGGAAAAAGTAACTGAACAATATATTTTAGTAAAATTCTCTATGTGGTATAGTTTTAGAGTGACAATGGATTTACTCAATAGTAAGAATTTCAAAGTAGCTATTACTCAGCTATTCAATGTGCAACAAGTCTGAAACTTTACCATGTGACAGCTTATCAAAAATTAGATGAATACATATATGAAAAGTTTTGCCTAACTTTACTCACTTATGGCATGCAATTGAACCCCAAACTATGTACCATCTTATAGCTAAGGACAAAGTAGCTGAACAACATATATTCTAAATATAAACAAATACTCTAATTAGAATAATTTTGGAGTTACAATGGATTTACTCAACAGTAACAATTTCAAAGTAACTATTACTCAGCTATCCAATGTCCAACAGGTCTGAAACTTTACTAAGTGATAGCTTATCTAAACTACATGAATAACATATTGAACCGAGTGGCTTAACTTTAATACTTTTTAAGATATTTGACATTTACTTCTGTCATTATTTTGCCACAAATAGATTATGGCATGCAATGGAACTCCAAACTATGTACCATCTTATAGCTAAGGACAAAGTAGCTGAACAATACATTTGAAGGAAACCCTCTAACTGCAATAGTTTCTGAGTTATGAGTCCTTACTCAAAGTAGCTAAAATTGCTATTACTCACTTATCTTCAGGCTCAAGTCCACAAAACCAACAAAATTTTCAAGGACATGAAAATTCATTGGGGCAATTAATTGACAAAAAATCTCTAGCTGTAGTAGTTTTGGAGAAATCTGTGTGACACACTAACACACTCACCCCTGCATACACCCATGCACCCACGGACACACATGATGCATTTTATAATCTCCCTCCCAGGCTAAAGCCCGGCGGGAGATAATGAGATGCATGGGAGACTGAACTGTGTGGATAGGGTTTACTGAAAATGTATGTCTTTAATTTGCACCTGAAACATTACAGAGAAACAGCAGTTCAGATGTCATCAGGGAGCTCATTTCATAATGTTGGAGCATCACATGTAAAGCTGTGGTTAAAATGCTATTTTGATTTATGTTCTGAAGCCAAGAACTGCAGAACCTTTAGGTATTTTCTGTCAGGTGTGTGGCACCTTGAGTTGTAGGTACATGTACATGATGCTCGAGTAAGCTAGGGGTTGAAATACTTTGGAAAACCAATATGGAGGTACTTTTATACCACTTTCAGAGCTTTAAAAAAAGATTTGGAGATGCCTGTACCCCACAGCCCTGGGAAATAATTTTTGACACCATGATAGCATTTTTTTTTCCACACATCTTTGTGAGAAATATGTCTCAAATATGGCAGGTCAACACTTTGGTAGAGGCAAGATGAAAGGCAACCATGATTTAGCATACCTACACTCTCCAACCAATGACTTATCCAAAAATCAACTTCTTACATCTTACAGTTTCTAATATATGGCCCACACAAAATATTAAAGGTTAAAGTCACTATGGCATGGTCAAATCAAGGTCACACCATGTTGACATTGCATACCTACACCGTTTAACCAATGTCCTTACCAAGTATCAATTTCCTATAACTTACAGTTTCTGTGATATAGCTCGGACAAGATTTAAATGTCAAGGTCACTACAGGGTCATAGGTCAAGTCAAGGTCAAACCATGACACTGCTTACCTATAGCCCCTTACCAATGTCCATACCAAATATCAACCGTCTACATCTTGCAGATTCCAAGATATAGTCCGGACAAGATTTTAAATATCAAGGTCACTACAGCAAGCTCAAAGGTCAAATCAGGATTATAATGCTGCATACCTACACCCTCAACCAATGGCCCCACCAAGTATCAATTTTCTACACCTTATGGTTTCTGAGATATAGCCCGGACAAAATTCTAAGGGTCAAGATCACTACACAAGGTCAAAAACACTCAAAAAAGGTCACACCATGACGTTGCACACCTACACCCCCTAACCAATGTCCCTACCAAATATCAACTTCCTATACCTTACGGTTTCTGAGATATAGCCCGGACAAGATTTTATAGGTCAAGGTCACTACAGCAAGGTCAAAAGTCAAGTCAAGGTTACAACACAACACTTCATATCTACACCCCCTAACCAATGTCCCTATCAAGTATCAACTTTGTACACTTTACAGTTTCTGAGATACAGTCCGGAAAAACTTTTTCCCGCAGCCCACGTGTGTCCACCCACCTGTTCGCCAAACCGCCCACCCATCTGGACGTCATAGGTGAAAACAATACCCACACAGCCCTTAAGGGCTGCGGGGTAAAAATGGAGTGATGTTCAACATTCAGCCAGTGTACATCTTGTGAACAGGTGTGACTATAATATTTGCTAACATTTATTATGATTCCAGCCAGGCTATTCTCAATACACTTTAGCTTTTTGATACTAGATTTGGACAGACTTATGCCCACAAAAGTATTACAGGCAAGTTTTACAGCTTCACACTAGATACTTAGTAATCTTTCTGGGATCCAGCATCTGAGCAAAGCACCCTCCACATACCTTGGCATGGATACCACATGAGAACCCTACAGTAACCCAAACCCCATGGTTTCTGACATTGTCAGTAGGAAACAAAGGAGTAATAATAATAGTTCTTTTATTGCGTAATTCTAATCACTGATGGGCTAATCACCACACTACTCCAATGAAAAAGCACTCTTAAACAGAAAGGTTTTCAGGTTTTTTGTGAAATTATTTAAATCCAGTTCGACGTTGTGAGCATTATCAGGTAGGCTAATCCAATAGCAGGGTGCTTTAGTCCGGAAAGATCGGTATCCCTTGCTTTTCAGTTTCCATTGATGCTCTTGTAATTAATACATTTTGCAACCAGTACATAGTGGTCATGGTGGTTGGTAAATGCAAAGTAAGGATTGAATGTATTATAAGGATTGTTGATAGGAAAATAGGATTCAGCTTGTTTTGTTGCTGTTTTGATCTAAACACAATTCTAATTTGTCAGGCTTTAGAATGAGCTTGAGATTAAGCCTACTTTATATTTTCACAAATACAAGTAATGTAACCCGAGTCACTATCCTTCTGTTAAGTAAACCAGAGATATGTTTAAGCCACTATACTCCTTCAGTTATATATAAATGACCACAAGTAACACACTATCATCCTTTTAGTCAAAACGGTGAATGTAAATTATTACAAGAAAACAAAACCAAAGACCAACACACCTCACTAAACACAACTACAGTTGTTTCGAAATAAACTACATATGCATCAACTTTGCCAGTGACTTCATCAGAAAATAGCCTCAAAGCATCTCAGGCTGAATGCCTTCACCTTTATTTAGAGGATATTTTCCAAATAAATCGTCAATCAAGCCCGAGCCGAAGAATTTATTTCCATTATACCATTTAAAGTTTCATTCTAGTTTTACACTTTATTCTTTGTTTTAAAATTTGTTTTTGATATTGTATCATCAAATCACAATCCTAAAATGCAACATCGGACAATTTTTCTTTGTAAAGTACTCCAACAAAATATGCAGACTCATTTATATATCGACTGCAGAGCTCTCCTAAATGGGCTTAAGGATTGGGGCATGTATAAATAGCCACAAATTATGTCTGGGCAGCCTATAGGACGCACATCTTTCATCCATAGGATTCATTCATAGTCTGCCTGAAAAGGCAGCAGACAATTTATAACAGAAATGTTTTATAATGAACACAATAAGTGAAATGTCCAGTAATCTGACAACAAATCAGAGTCATCTGAGAAAGAACCATGAAAAAGACATGTGAAATTTTTAAAGAGTAACTTCTCAGAAAAAGCCTGGGCAGGAAAAGCAGGACCTAACTAATTAGTTGGTAATCAGCAAGCCTGATAAAAAAAGGTCTTACATAACTTCTGAATCTGGTGATTTTCATTTTGTGAGCATACAAGTCGTGGGATTTGCAATGGGATGTAAAAATTTAAGGGTTCTTCAATTCGACTGAAAAACAATATCTCTAATCACGTTCACTTTGAAGACTAACCTACTCCTGTCCAAACTCAACATTTCTTTAAATTCAGCAATTCCTGTTGAATAAATCAAACTATCTGATTTTTGCAACAATTATTTTTTTTATTGAAATGATAAACATAAATTGAAAACATAATAAATAGGGCAACATAATTATATCCATATCTGGTTTTCTGCAATGTATTTGGTAAATAATCAATCAGGAATTAACAGGAAAAGTAGTGTGACAAATGTCTTGAATGGTGCATGCACTGAGGAAAACTCATTTCACTGAGAACAAGCATTCTGACGCATGCATTTATCTCCCGCCATATAAATTAGATGTACTAAAGATAACATATTTTAACAAGGTGCTCTAAATGTAATACTTTTCAAGTTATAATTGATTTAGTGCATGATTTCATGAATTTTAATGCATTAAAAATTATTTAAAAAATTCATTAAAAAAATTTAGCATGTGAAAGCTCTCCAAAATGTAGGTGAATGAGTTATTTGAGAAATATTGGCTATCTGCAATACTTTTAGTGATAATAGGCAGTTACTCATTTTGAGTAGGTGAGTAATTAGCTACGGATCTGAAAATTCACCAATTGAAAGCTCTCCAAAATGTATGTGAATGAGTTATTTCAGAAATACTGGCTATCTGCAATACTTGTAGAGATAATTCGCATTTACTCATTTTGAGTAGGTGAATAATTAACTACGGGTATGAAACTTCACCAAGTGAAAGCTCTCCCAAAAGTAGGTGAATGAGTTATTTGAGAAAAATTGGCTATCTGCAATACTTTTAGAGATAATTCACATTTATTCATTTTCAGTAGGTGAGTAATTAGCTACAGGTCTGGAACTTCACCATGTGAAAGCCCTCCCAAAAGTAGATGAATGAGTTATTTGACAAAAAATGGATATCCGCAATACTTTTAGAGATAATTCACATTTACTCATTTTGAGTAGGTGAATAATTAGCTACGGGTCTGAAACCTCACCAAGTAAAAGCTCTCCTAAAAGTAGGTGAATGAGTTATTTGAGAAAAATTGGATATCTGCAATACTGTTACAGACAATTCACATTTACTCATTTTGAGTAGGTGAGTAATTAGCTACGGGTCTGGAACTTCACCATGTGAAAGCTCTCCCAAAAGTAGATGAACGAGTAATTTGATAAAAATTGGATATCCACAATACTTTTAGAGATAATTAGCATTTACTCATTTTGAGTAGGTGAATAATTAGCTACAGGTCTGAAACTTCACCAAGTGAAAGCTCTTCCAAAAGTAGGTGAATGAGTTATTTAAGAAAAATTGGATATCCCCAATACTTTTAGGGATAATTCACATTTACTCATTTTGAGTAGGTGAGTAACTAGCTACGGGTCTGGAACTTCAACATGTGAAAGCTCTCCCAAAAGTAGATGAATGAGTTATTTGATAAAAATTGGATATCCGCAATACTTTTAGAGATAATTGTCATTTACTCATTTTGAGTAGGTGAATAATTAGCTACGGGTCTGAAACTTCAGCATGTGAAAGCTCTCCCAAAAGTAGATGAAGCAGTTATTTGAGAAAAATTATGTCATTATTTTGCCACAAATAAGAAAATAACTATTACGTATGGCATGCAATAGAACCCCAAACTATATGCATTTACCCTGCAGTCACAATTTCAAAGTAGGTATTACTCGGCTATCCAATGTGCAACAGGTCTGAAATTTTACTATGTGATAGGTTATCAAAAACTAGATGAATAACATATTTGAAAATATTTCCCTAACTTTAATACTTTTGAAGATATTTGACATTTACTTATGTTGCTATTTTGCTACTAATAAGAAAATAGCTATTACTCACTTATGGCATGCAATACAACCCCAAAATATATACCATCTTATAGTTAAGGACAAAGTAACTCAACAATATATTTGAAGAAAAAGCTGTAACTGCAATAGTTTTAGAGTTACAATGGATTTACTCAACAGTCACAATTTCAAAGTAGCTATTACTTAGCTATGCAATGTGCAACAGGTCTGAAACTTTACTATGTGATAGCTTACAAAAAAGTAGATGAATGACATATTTGAAAAGAATTCCGTAACTTTAATATTTCTGAAGATATTTGACATTTACTTATGTCATTATTTTGCTACTAATAAGAAAAAAGCTATTACTCACTTATGGCATCCAATAGAACCCCAAACTACATGCCAGCTTATAGCTAAGGACAAAGTAGCTGAACAACATATTTGAAGAAAAAGCTGTAACTGCAATAGCTTTGGAGTTACAATGGATTTACTCAACAGTAACAATTTCAAAGTAGCTATTACTAAGCTATGCAATGTGCAACAGGTCTGAAACTTTACTATGTGATAGCTTACAAAAAAGTAGATGAATGACATATTTGAAAAGAATTCCGTAACTTTAATACTTCTGAAGATATTTGACATTTACTTATGTCATTATTTTGCTACTAATAAGAAAATAGCTATTACTCACTTATGGCATGCAACAGAACCCCAAACTACATGCCAGCTTATAGCTAAGGACAAAGTAGGTGAACAACATATTTTACGAAAATATTGTAACTGCAATAGTTTTGGAGTTACAATGGATTTACTCAACTGTAGAATTTCAAAGTAGCTATTACTCAGCTATCCAATGTGCAACAGATCCGAAACTTTACTATGTGATAGCTTATGAAAAAGTAGATGGATAACATATTTGAAAAGAATTCCCTAACTTTAACACTTTTGAAGATATTTGACATCTACTTATGTCATGATTTTGCTACAAATAACAAAATAGCTATTACTCACTTATGACATGCAATAGAAGCCCAAACTATGTACCATCTTATAGCTAAGGACAAAGTAGCTGAACAGTTACATATTTTAGGAAAATACTCTAACTGCAATAGTTTTGGAGTTACAATGGCTTTACTCAACAGTCAGAATTTCAAAGTAGCTATAACTCAGCTATCCAAGGTGCAACAGGTCTGAAACTTTACTATGTTATAGCTTACCAAAAAGTAGATGGACAACATATTTGAAAAGATTTCCCTAACTTCAATACTTTTGAAGATATTTGACATTTACTTCTTCTGTTATTTAGCTACAAATGAGAAAATAGCTATTACTCACTTATGGCAAGCAATAGAACCCCAAACTATGTACCATCTTATAGCTAAGAACAAAGTAGCTGACCAACATATTTTAGGAAAATACTCTAACTGGAATAGTTTTGGAGTTACAATGGCTTTACTCAACAGTCAGAATTTCAAAGTAGCTATTACTCAGCTATCCAAGGTGCAACAGGTCTGAAACTTTACTATGTCATAGCTTACCAAAAAGTAGATGGACAACATATTTGAAAAGATTTCCCCAACTTTAATACTTTTGAAGATATTTGACATTTACTTCTTCTGTTATTTAGCTACAACTGAGAAAATAGCTATTACTCACTTATGGCAAGCAATAGAACCCCAAACTATGTACCATCTTATAGCTAAGAACAAAGTAGCTGAACAACATATTTTAGGAAAACACTCTAACTGCAATACTTTTTTAGTTACAATAGCTTTACTCAACAGTCAGAATTTCAAAGTAGCTATTACTCAGCTATCCAAGGTGCAACAGGTCTGAAACTTTACTATGTCATAGCTTACCAAAAAGTAGATGGACAACATATTTGAAAAGATTTCCCTAACTTTAATACTTTTGAAGATATTTGACATTTACTTCTTCTGTTATTTAGCTACAAATGAGAAAATAGCTATTACTCACTTATGGCATGCAATAGAACCCCAAACTATGTACCATCTTATAGCTAAGGACAAAGTAGCTTAACAACATATTTGAAGAAAAACTTGTTGCTGCAATAGTTTTTGAGTTATGAGCCCTTTACTCAAAGTAGCTAAGATTGCTATTACTCACTTATCTTTAGGCCTAAGTCAATAAAACCAAAAAAATTTTCAAGGGCATGAAAATTCATTGGGACAATTAATTTATAAAAAATCTGTAGCTGTAGCAGTTTTGGAGAAATCTGCGTGACTAACTAACGCACTCACGCACACACAGACATCATTTCATAATCTCCCTCCCGGCGGGAGATAAAAAGGCCTACAGGCCTTGGGACATCCTCCAGAGACACACAGAATAGTCAGTTTTCATTATTACAATACTCACATTTTTCTTAATGTGGCAAAAATGTTTTATTTATGATAAAACATTTTTGAGACATTTCAAGCAAGCCTTGTAGTACTTAGCATCGCATCAATAAAGTTGCATTTTACAAAATTGCCTTTGTCGGCAATGTCTTTTGATCATTTTGCCCAAAGTCTATAGACTTTATCCCATGTGTAACATCAATGACTATACAAAGTTTGAAGACAATTGATCAAAGCAATCTGGACTAAGAGTGCACACAAGCTTTAAAAATGGGTGGCAAGATGGCGGATGTAAAATTAATTTTTTTTAAAAGTTGTCCCCTTGACCCTGAAACGAACACAGAGAACCTGAAGATGACATCCTGACCTGATTTGCTTAAATGAGAAAAAGAGAAAAGTGAAGGAATATTTAAAAATAGCATCAGAAATGGCCCTACCCCATAGCCTGGGGAAGAAGTTTTCAACACCATGAGACATAGAAGTAGTGAAACAGTACAAGGATCGGGATATTTTCACAGCAGTGTCGTAAAGGACCAAATAATGTTTAATTAAAGAAAATAACATCTAAGAGGAAGGAAATGAAAGCAAAAATAATATATTAAAACAAGACAATTCAATAGCAACATTACAGCATTAAAATCAGTACACTAAAAATTCTGAGGCTGTAAAATTGATTAATTGGACAATAGCAGCTATCAATGGAAATAGCACAATTATGTAAAAGTACATATAATAATCAGTTGCAACAATCCATATATCTTTGGTATCAGAGAAACAAGTCTCAAATATGGCAGGTGAACACACTTTGCCAGAACCAAAGTTAAAGGTCCACGATGATGCACACCTACACTCCCTTATCAATGTCCCTACTAAGTATCAATCTTCTACACCTTACAGAACAAAAGAAAATAGCCCCGACAAGATTTTATAACTCATGCTCACTACGACAATGTCCAAGGTCAAATCAAGATCACACCATGATGTTGCACACCTACAACCCCTAACCAATGTCCCTACCAAGTATCAACTTCCTACACCTTACTAAGTTTCTGAGGGGGCAGGAGAAAATAATTCTGACTGCACGGATGTCCTAATAATCTTTTACATCTGTTCTGTGAAAACATTTTGTGATGCATACCTTGCTTTCTGACTGAAATCAACACTAGTGAGAATTAAAAGGTGAAGCAAAAAGTTAGTTTGAATTCACATCAAGATACAGCTAATGTGGTCATCAGACTTTTTAAACCAAATTTGTCACTTCCTTTTCTCAGTGAAATCTTATATGACCCTGTCACCAGCCACTAATTAAATGGAATTTCTTAATGAACAATCGGGAACAGACTGCCATCTAAACAGAGACAAATTTTTTAATACATTGTTTGAGATTTTATCTTTTCTTTTTATCTAAGGCTCAGCAAACAAATAATGCTGGTCTGAAATATATTATTGTGAAACAATGACCTCACCGATGACAATCAGCAGACAACTAGTGGGTTGATCACCTGATGTGTCTTGACAGTCATGTCTACTGTGTGTGCAGTTCCCAGAATAAAATGCATGGTAACTGCCTTTAGTGCAACTGTACCCAGAACTCTAACTGTATTTGTACACAGGAATATTTTTTCATTACTAATGTAAAAAAGGTATTAATAATTTTAAAATATAGTATGAATCATAGAATATAAGTATATCTTAATAACAATGACATTTCAAATATTACTACTAAAATTTTTATTATTTCAGTATTATTTTCAAATTATTTTATTATTTGTTATTTTTTCCTGTATGCATATAGAAGTTTTATAATATGGTACTGGCAAATGATATAACATAAATTTTTATCCTTTATTTTTATAAAAATATGTTTTTTTCAAGCCTCAATTTTTATATCTTGAAAGAATTTTTTCTTGTCAAATTAAAGTCCATAAAATATATTCCTTTTCGGAGCTTCCACTTAATTTATTTCACACTGTTCCGGGAATATAAACAAGAACAGGTGGATATGAATTTCCACAACATTTTTGCATGACTTTATAAGTCATACTTATGTCATTACAATGTGACACTATCACTTGACTGTTTCAGTGAAAAACACATTCAGAACATAATGTTTAGCAAAATGTATACATTTTCAACAATATAGGAATCAAACTACATGTATATAATGAAACACAAAGAAGACCATGTTCACTTAAATGTTGATCACCAGGGGCCGGTTTCATGAACAGACTTAAGCCTTGAGTCAGACTCAAAAGTTGAGACTTTGTCTCAAATTTTGGAAATATTTTGCTGAGTCTGTGAACTCAGACTCAATGCATTTCACAAACAGGCTCAACTTGAGACCTGGCTCAGTCACAGGCTCAAATTTGAGCCCATGAAGGAGGTGTCTCAAACTTGAGTCCAAGCTTTGATGCCAAAAAACACATGCATAAAGCGATACATTTTGTTCCAAAATGAAATTGATAAATCTTGAAATCTTCTATTTTCATGTTATTTTGTAATTACAGCCACATATTCAATATTTACTAATAACAAAAGTCAATAGAATTGACATGCTTTATAGGCTATTATCAAGTGACAGGCCTCAAGGGTGGACTCAAAGCCAGACTCAACCTTAGTTGAGTCTCAATCGTATGGATCACTTAGAATAATATATTATCATATAATCTCTTTGTATTATGAGTATTAAAGATATTTAAAATGATAATAATTATGAAATATAACTTTTTAAACTAAAAATAAGCCCACTAAATATATGAAATGAGATTAAAAAGTTGAGACCATAACTTGAGACTGGTCTCAGCTGATCCACCCTTTGTGAAATCCATTTGAGCCAAAAACTCAGCCGAGACAAAAGTCTCAGATTTGAGACCCTGACTCAGCCTTGAGTCTGGCTCAGTTTGAGACTTTTCATGAAACCGGCCCCTGGGCCCTGTATTCACGAAAGGTCTTAGCCAGGGGCGGATTTCACGAAAGGTCTTAGCCCGGTCTCAGACTCAAACTTGAGACTTTTGTCTCAAATTATTGGAATATTTTACTTGAGCCCATGGGCTCAGCCTTAATGGATTTCACAAAAGGTCTCAGTCTCAGCTTTGGCTGAGCCACTGGCTCAAATGTTGAGACTGGTAGAAAGTGGGCTTAAGTTTTGTAAACAAAGGCTCAAATATGGCCGTCATAATTCTTTCTTCACTTCAAAATTTGAAATGGCTGAAAATAGGGTACAATTATATAAAACAACCCCCTGAGGTAGTCTTTGGGTGTTTTTACATGTTTACAAGGTTTCCCACTGCAAAATAGCATTTGATCAGAGATATTATGTGTCAAACAAGGAACATATATGCCATCAGTAGAATAGTTTGACTACAAAAAAGGGTCACATGACACAGAAAACCACTGTGGTTATTGGATAAGCTTGGTCTCAACTGAGACCCCTTCTGTGAAAACCATTTGAGACAAAGACTTAGCTGAGCCAAAAGGCTCAGATTTGAGCCAGTGGCTCAGCCTGAGACCGGGCTAAGTCTGAGACCTTTCGTGAAATCCGCCCCAGGGCTTAGGCTTAAAGTTGAGACTTTTGTCTCAAGTTTCTGCCCAAAACCTGCTAAGACTTTTGTCTTAGGCTTAGTGGTATTCACAAAGAATTTAAGACTAGTCTTAGTCTTAGCCAAGGGCTCAACTTTAAGACTGGTTAGTAGTGGGCTTAAATTTTGTAAAGAGGACTTAAATATGGCCGCCATATACTTTTCTCCACTTCAAAATTTGTAAATAAAGTATAATTATACAGAACACCTCACTAAAGCAGTCTTTGGAAGTTTATATGTGGTAATAAGGTTTTCCATTTCAAAACAGCACTTTTCCTTAGATAAAATGCATTAAATGAAGGATATATGTCACCAATAGTATAGTTTAAATAGAAAAGAAAGGTCACATGACACAGAAAACCACTGTGGTTATTTGATAATCTTGGACTTAGCTAAGTCACCCTTTGTGAATACAGTTTTAAGACAAAACTTAGCTGAGACAAAAGTCTTAACTTTAAGACTGGACTTAAGCCTAAGACCTGGCTAAGTCTAAGACCCTTCTTGAATACCAGCCCAGATGACAATGGTCCCACATATGCTTGTTAATGTTTTGGGCAATTGTCATAAAAAATATGAAATTTGAGACCGTATGTAATTGTCAACTGTGAAAATTACCCTTTTACTTACATTTAGATTATATTTGTAATTTATGTGAAACATTTTTTGGTCATTTTATCCATCTGTTGCACAGATTTCGAGTGAATTTCAGTTTTTATTAATTATGTCTGTCAAGGAGGAACGCAGCATGCCTTTGTTTGTCTCGTTGTTTGTTTGCAAAATAATTAAATCAGTTATGAACAGATTTTAATGAAATTTGCAGTAATTGATGAGAATGGTACAAAGAACAGACGATTTGATTTTGGTGTTGATCTACATCACTGTTTGGATCTAGGAATTTTTTAAAGGAATTTTTAATAGTGCTCTCATAAGCAAAACTCGAGGTGTCAGGCCTTGGCAGAGTTATGTACTCTCTGAGTGCTATAGTTATTGAGTGTGATCACTGAACAACATCTGATAAGCTATGGAGAATTACATTACTTCCTCATGACCCTATTGCTCAACTTCTTGGTAAAAGGTGTAAGAACAGGAAAAAACAACATGTGTTTAAAATATGATTCATTCACTGATAGTCCACAGAAGTTCTTAACTCCTGAATGGCACAAACATAAACACACACAAATAGTACACCTTTGTTTATTCTATGTTTAATGTGACAAAAAGTCTCTAATGTTTGGACAATTATTCACAACACACACATTTGTGTCATGTTACTGTGTCATGAACATAATGAAGCTGTTCAGATTCTTTTTGACTTTCTGGACAATAAAAACAAAATAATGCATTGCCAGAAGGAAATGTTTTTCTAATAAATCTATATAATATCTAGAGAAAACAAGAAGTGCCCAGTCTGTCTGTACAGTTTCATAGAATTGTATGTGTGAACACTGTGGTACAAACAAGTTTTACAGAAGCATGAATCATAAAATCACAAAATATATTAGAATATATTATTCACTAATTTCATGATTTTTCACTAGTTCAGTCTATGCATGAGATTTGTTCTTACACCTGTAAAATATATAAGTGATGGTTCCGTGATAACACACTAGTACCTCCAACCGATAATGTTATGGGTAACAGTAACACATTTTGCAAAAAAATCGGAGTGTGACTGACATAATTGAGGATGATACAGTTATTTACTACAGCTGTGACTGATCTTGAACACAATGAAACGGTGCACGGAAAATTGTCCGGTGGACAATTGGCCAGTGACTTTTTTTGAGGGGTAGGACATTTGGCCGGTGACTTTTTAGGTGTGGTTTTAATATTTAAATTTCGTTGAAATCGCTCTATCTCGCTCCGTTTCCAAGATAAACACATTTTTGTGTATAACACAGAATTCAAGATGGCCGCCAAAAGTGGCGGGAAAACGTTTTTTGAGAAATAATGCCAGTAGACTCTGTAGATACCCTGTGGGTCAAAAATTTCGTTGAAATCGCTCTATCTTGCTCCGTTTCCGAGATAAACACATTTTTGCGTTTAAGGCAGAAATTCAAGTTGGCTGACAAATATGGCTTGAAAACGAGTTTTGGGAAAAGTTGCCAGTAGACTCTAGAGATACCCTATGGGTCAAAAATTTTGTCGAAATCGCTCAATCTTGCTCCGTTTCCGAGATGAACGCGTTTTTGCGTTTTATGCAGAAATTCAAGATGGCTGCCAGAAGTGGTGGAAAAACGATTTTTGAGGTCAATCAAGGTCACACCATGACATTGCACACCTACATCTCCTAACGAAAGTCCCTACAAGTACAACTTCCTAGACCTTACAGTTTCTTAGATACAGCCTGGACAAACTTTCCCACCCATCTGGACACCATGGGTAAAAACAATTCCCAGACAGCCGTTAAGGGCTGTGAGGTAAAAAGCCAATATATGACTTTTAAAGTAATGATACATAGAATCTTGGTTGAAAGTCAAAATATTAGAATCTATGATATCATTACTCATCTCTTTCAAAAATGGTGAGAAATACTAAACCAAAACAGCACCAGAGATGGCCGTACCTCAAACCCTGATTTGATATGTTGGCAAAAGTATGAACCAGTGCTACAAGCCATTTCACACTAATACAGACAATCTCATTGTAGCAAGGTCAAAGGTCAAATGAAAGTCACATTATGTTGTGCAGCTACTATCTCAAAACAATAACCGTATTTAGTACAAACTTCCTATTCTTAGACCTTACCATTCTAAAATATGAACTGGGCAAAAATTTAAAGGTCAAGGTCACTACAGTAAGTCAAAGTTACACTATTATGCCGCATACATACAGGGCCAAACCAATTACTTATAGTATGAAATTCCTTTTCCTTATGGTTTCTCAGACACAGCTCTGACAATGACACTTCTGTCAAGCAATGGTCTACCCACATTACCAGACAGGATATGCACTGTTGGGTAAAATACTTTCCAAAATATCTTTTGATGATATAAAAAGCTAAAGTAGATATATTTGTAAGTACCGGTACACAGGTTGACAGAAATTACAGCAAGCTCATGGAATAGTCAAGGTCCTGCATGGTGTCATGACTTGGCACAAGTTGGCCATAAAATTATTACATTCACTTGCTTTAACTTATATACAATTAATTTCTTTGGATCAAAATATACATTGACACAAGTGCATATTATAAATTTATTTTACCTGCCAAATATAAATATGGTCAGGACAGAAACCGCAATTTTTAAAGTTTATAAACTTAAAATTTCACTTAAGTACACATATTTACTAATTTCATACATTAACAGTAATAATGTGCCTACTATTAAAACATTCTCCGAAACTACTTAATGATTACTTTCCTGAACCAATCAGTTAAGAGACAGTTTTTATGACAGGGCACTGGATTCCATAGCACAACAAAATAATGATTGGGAGTAAGGATGCATCTGTGGTCAGATGCCAGATGTGAACATAGGACGTTTCGGACAAGGACTGTCCACTTAACCGTATAACTTTGTAAAGAATAAACTTCTTTGACCAGAAATTTAGAAGTACTTCAATTACTCTGAAACTTTTTATTGTCACCTGAGCTGTGCATACTGTAGTGATAAATGTTCAGTTAAAGTGATAAATGTTGACAAAAATGATACTCAATAAATATTTTTACCATTTTTTTTTGTGAAAAAACAATAAAATGCTTTTTATAAAAAAATATCTGTCCAAAACATCCACACTTGAAAAAAGGCCTGTCTGAAATGTCCTAGGCCGAAACATCCATGTCTGAAACGTCCGTTCACCGCCAGATATATCAACTAGAAAAATAGGACCAAGATGAGACCTTTTTATTTTAACAATCCCATTTAACCTTCAAGTGGAGCCATTATGCTAACTGCTGAAAAGTGAGAAAGTAGCTCACTTAGTTATTGTGATTTGTATCCTAAAAGTTAACCAAGATGAAGCTAAAGTATATGAAAATATATTATGTGAAAATGCCAAAAAATACATAAATTTTTGGATATAAGGAATTCACTCAACTATGAGATTATAAAAGTAGCTATTACTCACTTGTACACTGATCATCCAGTCTGAAATTTAACTATGCTATAGTTCATAAAAACTGGATGAACAACTTTAGAAGAAATTGCTTACTTGCATTGCTCCTGAAGATTGAAGCATTTACTCATTATGGTAACCACTGAAATGTGGGAAAGTAAAAGTTAATTGATTAGCTACTGTTATACATCTCAAAACTAGTGTGCACACTGTTTATGGATATTTTCCTGTTTTGGGACAGGTTTGGCGGTATCGATGTCTAAAGATGCCTATCAATATCACTATTTTAAGTAAAACTGTAAACGTACACTGCAAAATTTGAAAAAAAAGCCTAAATCTGAAGAAACTGTACACTTTTATCTCACATACCCCCTATACTGGCCGATATTGAAATATTTTTAAGTTCAATATCAATACCCACATAGCTAAACCATTTACCCACTACTCAAAACTATTACCATGTTGAAGCTGTGGAAAAATTAGCTGAACAAAAATGCTCTACATACGAGAGTATTTAAGTTAAAACTGATCTATACAATCGAGCTAAATTGCAACTCACATTGCTTTGGGACTAAGGCAACAACAGAAGCTTAAATGAGCATAAAAATTGAAATTCATAAAATGCTGCAAGTCAAGTAGCTTTAGATACTAAAGTCTTAAAACTTTAGAACAAATTCCTTGGAGAATAGGAGATCTTTAAGGAAATTACTAAAAATCAAACAAACAAGCAAATTCAGAGGACTCTGGTCTCCCACTTAAGGATGAAATTGGTCTGTATGGTACATTATTCATCAAAACATTAATGAGACAAATATAAATAAAGGTACACATTTTCACTGAATCTAATGTAAATCTGGTACATGGTTAAGACTACAGGTATAAAATCTGTCAAAAGGCCCAGACTGTGGCAACAAAGTTCAAGACACTAAATACTGAAACAGAAATAGTTGGCATGCAACAGCTTTTACTGGATCATTCCCAAAAGTGATAGAGGCACAGATCTCTTTAGGGGTCACATGTTCATCAAAGTCGATGCAATGTTTCTACCAAGTTTCAATTTCCTACATCTTATGGTTTCCGGGGTACAGCCCGGATAAACTTTTTCCTGCCCCCATCCACCCATCTGGATGCCACGGGTGAAAACAATACCCACACAGCCCTCAAAGACTGTAGCGTAAAATGACATCAGAGATGTCTGTAAAACCATAGCCTAGGAAAATATGCCCACAAGATAAAGAAGATGTGAAACAGATTAGAAAAAATTCAGAGCAAATAGTTTAAGTTATATAAAGGTGCAGGAGAAATAACACTTAACAGAGAGGAATGTGTGTATAAAGACAAAGTATCAATAAAATGAAATCATTAGCAAGATGAAAGTATTAATGAGTAAACTAAAAGTTATGAAGCAGGAAAATTTATTAATTTCAGATTAATTATCAATAAAATGGCACAATTAGGTAAAAGTATATATAACTAGACCTACACATCGGAGAACCGATGCAAATTTGTATCCACCGAAAAGACAACTCACCAAAGCCAGTGAACCATCATTTGACCTTGAAGGAGGGGCTTAAGATCAAATCTGAAAACATCATCAGATTCCCAGCCCACAACCTCCTATAAGTTGGTTTCATATTGCAAACCTCTAGGAAGAATAAGAAACAAGTTATCAGCACTTTTAAGCTTGGCTACTGTTGTTTGACCTTGAAGGAGGGGCCCAAGGTAAAATTTGACCACATGAAAAGATTCCAAGCCCATGATTTCCTATACGTTGGTTTAACATCCAAGACCTCTAGGACCAATAATAAGTGAGTTATAAGCACTTTCAAGTTTGGCTATCCTCGTTTGACCTTGAAGGAGGGGTCCAAGGTAAAATATGACCACACCAAAAGATACCCAGCCCATGAATTCCTATAGGTTGGTTTACCATCCCAAACCTCTTGGACCAAAAATAAGCGAGTTATAAGCACTTTTAAGTTTGGCTATCCTCGCTTGACCTTGAAGGGGGGTCCAAGGTCAAATCTGACCACATCAAAAGATTCCCAGCCCATGATTTCCTATATGTTGGTTTACCATCCCAAACCTGTACGACCAATAATAAGCGAGTTATAAGCACTTTTAAGTTTGGCTATCCTCGTTTAACCTTGAAGGAGGGGTCCAAGGTCAAATCTGACCACACCAAAAGATTCCCAGCCCATGATTTCCTATAGGTTGGTTTACCATCCCAAAACTCTAGGACCAATAATAAGGGAGATATCAGCACTTTTTATTAGGGGTGTTGCGGTAGTACTGGTATCATCGGTATGGTAAATAAATTACTGCAAACCGTCATAAAGTCCAGCTACCGGTTTTCCGCTTACACTTGAATATAAAGAAATTTTACTAACCTTACATACAAAATAAATGTCATAATCCACTTTTATTTGCTTTTTACTGTAAAACAACAGCCATAATGAGCGATAATTCACAGATACCATATATTTAGTCTTTTAGCCAATTGGAATCGAGGACACATCGGTGTTATGTTAGAATTCCTGTTTTACAGTATGGAAACTATTTGGTTCTCATCTTTTCTTAAATAAGAGACGGTTAACCGGTAACCGAACGGGAAGTACTAAACGTGAAACCGGAAGGAAAAAATCGCTACCGCAACACCCCTACTTTTTATGACTGACAAAGAAACGCCTGTGGCGGCCATCTTGTTTTTCAAAATACGGCCAAAAATATTCCCAGTCAAGATTTTGTAATGAGGAACATACCCTGCGAATTTGAGATCTCTACCTATAATACCCTTTGCTCTAGAGGGCCAACAAAAGTCTGTGCTGAAAGTCGAAAAAATGCCCATGGCAGCCATCTTGTTATTCAAAATAAGGCAAAAAATATTCCCAGGCAAGATTTTATGGTTATAAATATATCCTGCAAATTTGAGAAGGCTAGCTATAATATTTTTTTCGTTAGAGCGGTAACGGTGAAATCTCTCTACACACTGTGGCGTCGGCGTAACGAAGCGAAATCCATAGTATCCATCGGATGCTATCCGGTGGATACAATAACTAAACCATTGGAGACCCGATGCAAATTTGTATCCACCGAAAGGACAACTCACCAAAGCCAGTAAACCATTGTTTGACCTTGAAGGACCATATCAAAAGATTCCCAGCCCATGATTTCTTATAAGTTGGTTTCACATTGTAAACCTTTAGGACCAATAATGAGCATGTTATAAACACTTTTAAGTTGGGCTCACCTCATTTGACCTTGAAGGAGGGGCCAAAGGTCAAATCGTACCACAACAGAAGATTCCCAGCACATGATTTCCTGTAAGTTGGTTTCACATTGCAAACCTCTAGGACCAATAATAAGTGAGTTACAGACACTTTTAAGTTTGGCTGTCCTCTTATGAGCTTGAAGAGGGGCCAAAGGTCAAATCAGACCACATCAAAAGACTTCCATCCCAACATTTTCTATATGTTGCTTTCACATTGAAAACATCTAGGGCCAATAATAAGAGAGTTATAAGCACCTTTAAGTTTGGCTGTCCTCAATGGACCTTGAAGCAGCAACCCAAAGTCAAATCAGAAGATTCCCAGCCCATGTTTTCCTACAAGTTGATCACATATTGCAAACCTCTAGGACCAATAATAAGTGAACTATAAGCACTTTTAAGACTGGCTGTCCTCATTTGACCTTGAAGGAGGGAAACAAGGTCAAATCTGACCAATCAGAAGATTCCCAACCCATGATTTCCTATAAGTTGGTTTCACATTGCAAACCTCTAGGACCAATAATGAGCAAGTTATAAGCACTTTTAAGTTTGGCTGTCCTCATGTGACCTTAATGGAGGGGCCAAAGGTCAAATCAGACCACATCAGAAGATTCCCAGCCAATGATTTCCTATGAGTTGGTTTGACATCGCAAACCTCTAGCACCCATAATAAGCGAGTTATAATAAACACTCTTATAAACTCCTTGTTTCATCTTGAAGTAGGGGCCCAAGGTTAAACCTGACCACATCAGAAGATTCCCAGCACACGATATCCTATGAGTTGGTTTAACAATGTAAACCTCTAGCACCAATAATAAGCGAGTTACAAGCACTTTTAAGTTCAGGTTTCCTCGTTTGACCTTGAAGTAGGGGCCCAAGGTCAAATCTGACCTCATTAGAAGATTCCCCACACATGTTTTCTATCAGTTCATTTCAAATTGTAAACCGCTAGAACCAATAATAAGCAAGTTATAAGCACTTTTATGTTTGGCTGTCCTTGTTTGACTTTGAACGAGGGGCCCAAGGTCAAGTATGACCACATCAGAAGATTCCCAGCCCATGATTTCCTATAAGTTGGTTTTATATTGCAAACCTCTAGGATCAATAATTAGTGAGATATAAGCACATGTAAGTTTGGCTGTCCTCATTTGACCCTGAAAGAGGGGAACAAGGTCAAATCTGACCACATCACAAGATTGCCAGGACATGATTTCCTATAAGTTGGTTTGACATTGCAAACCTATAGGAGCAATAGTAAGAGAGTTATAAGTGAGTTATAAGTAACTTTAAGTTCAGCTTCTCGTTTGACCTTGAAGTAGGGACCCAAGGTCAAAACTGACCATCAAAAGATTCCCAGCTCATGCTTTCCTAAAGTTGGTTTCACATTGCAAACCTCTAGGACCAATAATAAGCGAGTGATAAGAACTTTTAAGATTGGCTATCCTCGTTTGACCTTGAAGAAGGTTGGTTTCACATGCCAAACCTCTATGAGCAATAATAAGGGAGACATAGGCACTTTTAAAGTCTGTTACATGGGGTATTTGGCATTCCATGTGTGACCTTGAATTAGGAGTTTCAAGATCATATGTCTGCAAGGTTGTAGAGGACATGTATATCTGTTACACATATCACTTATGAAGAGTTTATTTATTTATTTATTTGGGGTTTTACGTCGCTTTCAACACTGTACAGGTCATATCACGACGGGTAGTTGGAAGGGCAGAGGAAACCAGTACATACAGTTTGTTAGGGTTCTGTACTGTAAACTGCCGACCAACGGCAAGAAACTACCAACTTTCCCACTTGAGGCCATGCCGGGAATCGAACCCCGGCCTCAGAGATGGGAGGCGAGAGTGTTACCACTCTGCCACCGTGGCCCCCCACTTATGAAGAGATTCAACCTTCTACTTACGAGAACCAGCCAGTAGAAAAAGATACTTTTCAAAGAAATGCCCGTGACAGGCATCTTGTTTTTCAGAATGAGACTGATTTCAGTCCCAGAGAAGCTTACGTCCCAATGAAGACATCCTGCAAATTTGGTGAAGCTAGCTGATGTAGTTTACCTTTGAGAGTGTTAACATCGAAAATCTCGGCGGCGTAGCAAACACGAAACCAAAGTATCCACCGGATACATCTGGGCAGTGGGTAAATTGCTTGGCTTTGTGGCTATAGATATTGAATGCAAAAATATTTCAATATTGGCCAATGTTGGGAGGCTGAGATAGTCTACTAGATAGTCTGAATCTGGGATACCAAAAATGTTTTTGTTTTAGCATATCTCCAACCTCTAACAGGAGGTGAACTTATCCAAATCAAAACATGACATTATTCATAAAAAATGTGAGATAAAAGTGTACATTTTTTTCAGATTTAAGCTTTATTTCAAAGTTGCAGTTAAGTTTATAGTTTGACTTAACATGACTATATTGATATACATTTTAGACATTCATATCGGCAACTCTGTCCTAAAACAATAAATATCATTCTCGAATATCAATAAACGATGTACCAACTTCATCTGGTTGATACAATAAGTTGCAGTAATCCATATATCTTTGTGATACGAGAAATATGTCTCAAATATTGTAGTAAGAACATTTTGGTAGAACCAGGGTCAAAAGTGAAATCAAGGTCACACTAGACCTTACAGTTTCATAAAAACCATGTGTGAATTACTTTTTAAGTGGCACATTTTATCTTCACATTGGAAAGGACTTGTAAGGAATATTCAAATGTCAAAATTGGAATGATATTGGTAAAAGTTTAAAGAAAATCACAACATGAATGGTAGAGACACACATTATAGGCCAGTTTTAAGAATTCAAAATGGTGTAAAATATGAGACTTAAAGATAACTTGAAACTGTTGAGAATCCCCCATCTATTAACCCATGTGCACCTAACAGTATGCTAGGGTTGGAAGTTAGAACCTTAAAGTTGGCAACTTGCCACCCTTTGATAAAAATATCAACTTTTCAAGTGCCATCTTAAAAATGGGTTTTAAGGGTCGTCTGTACTTTGAACATATTTTAGTTTTGGGGCTTTTTTTTACATGTTGTGACCATCTTATGTATTTTGAGGCCTGTGTGTTCAACCATGTGATACAGCAGTAAATTCTGCATGGAAATATCATAAACTCTACACATGATTCTTCCAAGCCTAATTGCTAAACATGTGAACATTAACTTTTTTTTCAGACAAATGCTTGAAGGCTTTCAAGTTGAAAGGTTTTTTTTTTTTTTTTTTCAAATTCTCTGTCTACACTATTATAACTACAAGAATAAGACCCATTAATTAACATTATCATCTCAGTAATTTTTTTTAGGACTGACTTCTGTATATGTTAGAACAGCTACTGATTGTAAACAAGTTACTTTCAGCATGTTCTCCTGACTGCTACATGTGCTGACAGTGTGACAATGACCATCACAACTTCAAACAAGGCTGCTCACCTACTGGCAAAGATTTTTAAATATACATGTACATAGTTCCTTCATATCTAAAGAGATCAGAAAAAAATATGTACTATTAGCAAGAACTATTGTAAAGCAAAACACTTTTACTTATGTAGGAATACTTGAAAGCACAGAAAAATTTTAATGGGAAAAGGTTCTCAATAGACTTAACATCAGATCCATACAAACAAGAATTTTACTTGAAGTTAGTTGGACAATAGCTTATCCGGTCGGCGCAGACCGGCCCGCCAAACGTCAGAAAAAGACATCCTGTGTTTCCACCGGCCAGGCCGGTCCAGTGCTGTGCACTCGCCAGGTGGCGTGTAGTACTTCCTTCCTGTCTAGACAGCATGACGTCATAGCATCTTTTTCGTTGTCTAAACCAATTAGACCCCTAGTAAGCTGAAAGCGGGGCCGGTGGGAGGGCCTTGTGTGTCCATTGGATAGGGTATTAACTTATAAAAATTTAATTTACTTATTAAATTTGCAATTTTATTGCGTTAATACATCCTATCCAATGGACAATAGCTGAATAACTACCGCTTGGTCGGCGGGTAAGTTACTAGGGACTAGCCTTGAACTCCTACTGGAATAATGAACTATTTCCTTTAAAGCCTGGTCAGACCTGAGGTCGATAACCCTTAAGGCTATGGTCGAATATCATCATCCGGTTACAAAGAATTGAACCGTCAGTCGACCTTGCTCCCCCCCCTTTTTTAACAGACCTGCTCTGAGGTAGGGGAAGAGAGGGATGAGTTCAGTCCCATAAAGTAATCCTCCCGAAGGAAGCATGTCCAGAAATTTTTTTTTCTGTGCAATATATACAACTATGTGCAACTATTTACATATGTACACATCTCCTCTAGGTACTGGCCTGTTGGTGGATCTGCTGGGCAGCCACAACCGGTCCAAGATGGTAGAGCTCTGAGTCAGCCCAAGCCACATCCTTCAGATAGAATTGAGTGAAAGTATTATGAGATTTCCAGTGGCAGGCTGACAGGATCTGCTCTAAGGAGACTCCCGACTGGAAGGCCTTAGAGGCAGCAAAGGCCCTGACATCATGAGCTTTGACCTGATGCAAGGTGTGGGCCTGATGATCCGAGAGCTCATAGCATAGGATCACTGTTTGTTTGATCCATGAGGAGATAGTGGCAGGTGATATGTCTTTGTCGAAGACTTTCTTAAAGGAGACAAAAACCAATTCTTTGCCCTGCCTAAGGTCTGATGTCCTGTCCAAATAGTAGCGCAAGGCTCTGACTGGACAGAGAGTTCTGTCAGACTTGAGGGACCTATCCAGAGTAGGAGCCAGGGCTGGTATGACCACTGGGGCTACACTCTCCGGGCCCTCTTTGGCCAGCTGGTTCTTGGAAAGAAAGCTGGGGGACGGAAACAGGGACACCTTAGACCAGTCCGACTGGTGTCTGATGTTCTTATGCTGCCATGCATGTATCTCGCTTCTTCTCTTGCCAGAACCCAGGGCCAAAAGGAAGACAGTTTTGAAAGTCAGATGTTTCATTGAAGCTTCCTTAAGAGGTTCAAAGGGAGCCTTTGTTAACTGGTGTAAGACCAGAGAAAGGTTCCAGGAGGGTATACCCCTCCGCCCTCTGGGTCTGTCTCTGTGAAAACTATCTAAGAGACGGGTGAGATTATCATCTTTGCTGATATTGACTGTGGTGTTACCCAGTTTATCAGCAATGGCAGACCTGTATCCATCAATGGTGCTGGGCTGAAGTTTCTTGACCTCAAAGAGGTATAGAAGGAAGTCAGCCACTGACTTTATAGGTGGTGACCCGAAGTCCACCTGATTAGTGATGCACCACTTTGTAAAAATGGTCCACTTTGCCTCATAGACTGATCTGGTTGATTTTCTTTGAGGAGCCTCAATTCTTGCTGCCACTGCCTTAGAGAAACCCTGTTCTTTGATTGCTGTGGCTCTAGGAGCCATGCATGGAGATTCAGGTTTGTCAGATTCCTGTGAGGGATCTGGTTGAACGGCTGTGTCAAGAGATTGGGCAGGTTTGGTAGGCTGAGGGGAATTTGACTGGACATGGCCACCAAGTCCCAGAACCAGGGCATGTTGGGCCACCCGGGAGCAATCAGAATAACTCTCTGGTACCGGGAGTCCAGTAGCTTCTCCACTACTTTGCCCAAGATGGAGGTCGGTGGAAAGGCATATGCATCCAGGTCCTCCCATGGCAGAGTGAGAGCATCCACTGCTACAGCCAGGGGGTCCGGGACTGGAGAGACAAACTGAGGAAGTTTGTGGTTGAATCTTGTGGCAAACAGATCTACTTGAGGCTGGTGCCACTTCTTGCATATGCTTAAAAATACCTCCCGGAGGAGGGACCACTCTGTCTGTATGGTCTGACCTAGTCTGGACAGCTTGTCTGCTATCACATTCAGATGGCCCGGAATGTGACGGGCTTTTAACGTCACTTGTTTCTGGGAACACCAGGTCAGGATCCTCCACAGTAGGGCACATAGAGGGCCGGACCTCATACCTCCTTCTTTGTTTATATAAGCCACTACTGTAGTGTTGTCGGATGCCACTAGAACTATCTTGCCTGTACATAGTTCTTGGAACTCTTTGAGAGCTAGAAAGACTGCTTTTAACTCTAGATAGTTTATGTGCAGTTTGCTTTCCGGAACCGACCAAGGGCCCCTTGCAGTGAGCTCGTTTAAGTGAGCGCCCCACCCTTCTTTTGATGCGTCTGTAAAGATCTGTAGAGCATGTTCTACTGGGTGTAATGGTTGGCCTTGTAGCACATTGCTTTCGTCTAACCACCATTGCAGATGAGGGTGCAGGGACCTGGGTATAGGGATGATCTTTTCCAAAGATTCCGGTACCCTCCAGTTGTTTTTGAGGTGCCACTGAATGGGTCTCATGTGGAGTCGGCCGAGGTGAACTTGTTTTTCTGTGGCTGTTAAGAGACCTATCAAGGACATAAACTGCCGGACCGGACAGGTCGGTCGGGCCAAGATAGCCTGAATCTTTGTTTTGAGATTCTGCCACCGGTCTGGTGTGGGTCTGACCCGACCGGATCTGAGGTCGAACTGGTATCCTACAAAGTCGAAGACTTGTTTTGGATCCAGTTCTGATTTCTCTCTGTTGACTACCCAGCCTAGCTCCTGGCACATTTCCAGCAGAACTCTTGTGTGCTGGATACAGACTTGGTAGGACATGGCCCTCACCAACCAGTCGTCTAGGTACTGGTGGATCCTTATACCCTTGTGCATGGCCATCAACTTTACTTCCTTGGCTATTACCGTGAACTCCAATGGTGCTGTGGACAGACCAAATGGAAGAGCCTTGAATTGGTATGTCTGACCCTGGACATGAAATCTCAGGTATTTCCTTGATTGTTCCTGTATAGGTATGTGGAAGTAAGCGTCCCTGAAATCTACAGAGGTTACCCATTCCCCCCTTTGAAGAGAAGTTCTGATGGTTTCCGGTGTTTCCATCTTGAACTTCTCCACTTTTAGAAAGGGATTTAGATTGCTCAAGTCCAGAATGGGCCTCCATTTGTCGTTGGGTTTGGGCACCAGGAAAAGTCGGTTGAAGAAACCTAGAGAGTTTGGGTTTCGTACTGGCTCCACTGCATTTTTGGAAATAAGCTGATGTAAAGCCTCCGACAGGTAGCTGTTCCTGTGGTGGTTTACATAACGGCTTATGACCGTTGGGTGTCTTGATAGGAGGGGCCTGTTCTGAAAGGGGAGGGTGTAACCCGACCTTAAGATCTGGACGACCTTGTAACTGGCCCCTAGCTTCGACCAAACCTGCCAGAAACTCTGAAGTCTGGCGCCTACAGGAGGATTTGAGGCAACATCTCTGGCATTTACTACAGGTTTGACACAAGATAACAGAGTGACACAAGAAGCAAGCTTCACAGATTTTATTTTGTAATTTCTTTGAGAATGACAAACTACTGCCCCGGGACTTATTTCTTTCTTTTGCGAATGCCCGGGCGCAGTAGGAACACAAGGTACAACATTTAAGTCTACAAAAGTGTCTGTTTGTCTCTGCAAAGTGCTCCCGGCCAGCAGTCCTGATATCACTCTGTTTACACAATAACTGTCATTTATAGGACTGCTGGCCCTTGGCTGGTCGCGAGGAATAGTAAGCGGCCTTGCCCTTCTGTTTCCTGCCCTGTCCGCGCTGCCCAATGTTCTTCCATGCCGGTCGTTCCTGCTTCCTGTTATCCCCACGTTTATCAGGGCGATCATAGGGGTGGAACCGACCTTTCTTTCCAGTGTGAAGTTGGCCCTTGCTTTCAAAAGTGGCTATGTCCTGTTCGGCTTGCCTGAGGGCTTCATCAGGGAAGAGCATTGGAATGTGGAGAGGTGCAGTCCTGAGAGAGGCCAAGGTATCTGGTTTAATACCTGCTTTGAGATGTGAAAGATATGAATCTCTGCGAGCCAAGGTAGTATTAGCCACTGACACGAAAACAAAATCACTTAAATGTTCTAGTGTCTTAGCCATGGCCTGCGTGATGCTGGCATTAAAGTTCATCAAAAATTGCAACTCGTCGAGTGAGCCGGTTGCTTTAGTGGAAGACTTTCCTTTGGCCATTTCTGTTTTGAGAGTTTTAACTTGTCCCTTCATATTTTCTTGAACTCTATACAAACATCTGTTAAATCCAGCCGCCTGATTACAGATAGTTGAGGCTTCCCTAGCCGATTTCTCCCAACATCTAAGATTGTCTTGAGAAATTTGACGGGAGGCTGGAGGCGTTGAGGAGATACCTGCCGCTTTAGCAATGCGACTGTATGTGTTGTTAATCTTTGAAGCGTCGGTACTCCAGGAACTAACAGTTTTCTCACTAGTGGCGTCTCCCTTCTGTTGGTCGGATACAAAACCGTACCATTTGGCCTGTGAACGGACCGGCTTGACAAATTGGTCCTTTAGAAGCCCCCCTGCCTCAGAGCTGCGTGAGGGATACCCCTCCACCAGTGTTAGGTTCAGCCTACCCATCTTTTTGCACAACCACTCGTCGGTTGGCATATTGACTGAGATTTTCCCTGTAGGTTGAGACTGAAGCCCAGCGAAAGGGTTATCATCAGATGCTGTGGTCGCTGTATCCAAATCAGGGATATGGGACCAGCCCATATATGACCTGATGCCTCTCATGGTCTCCCTGTAATTCTGGTCCTCTGAGAGGACCTGGTCGGGGTCAGCAGAAGCAGCATCTGGGTCCTGGTCGGACAATTCACCTTCTTCGACGAAAATGTCCACTGGGGGCTGGTCGGAGAAATCTGAGTCAGAGTCCGTGTCCATAGCCGGTGGGCTGTGAAGGCCGGCCGGTGTGGCAGACGACCTGCTGGGAACCTGATGAGAAGGTGGGTCGGTACCAGCCAGATCTGAGGTGGTCGATTTCTCCCTAAGCGACTTGCTGGTCGACTGAACTCTGTGAGCAGTCTGAGATACACCATGCAAATCTGAAGAAGGTAGCTTATCATCAGCGGATGAAGAGTGCGACTTGTCGGTAGCCTGACTCTGTGGAGAGGAACGGTTACCGGCCAAATCTGAAGGTGGTATGGCATCTGAAGGTCTGATAAACGGCTCAGTAGACTTAGCAATGCCAGGAGGAGCGGAAGAAGTAGGAGCCACTTTAAATGTTGAAAAGGTGGGTTCTTTGTCCATAGTCTTTGCAAGTAAGAGAGCCTCCAGTCTGTTAAACCTAACCGACCATTTCTGGTCGAGCTCATCAATCCTTGCGTCAGCTGAAGATCTGAGAGTGGTAGGCGACTTGGCCGGCTTCTCTGAAGACTTAGAATGTTTTGTAGGGGGTTTCTTGTCAGAAGATGAAGATTTCTTCTTCTTGGCAGAGGAACTCGAACCTGGGGACTGTACCATCCCTTGGCCGTCCACAGCCCCCACTACCGTCACAGAGGACGGGTCAATGAGGGTGGAACTGTTTGAGTCCTTAGTGGGAGTATCTGACGCTTTCTTTAATTCGCGCTTTTCTTTCTTCAATCTATAACTGGGGGTAGACAACTGAACACGTTGTTCCTCAGTCAAAGAATTACAAGCCTGGCAATCGTTATTAGACACACAAGGGTCTGAACCTTTTCCTTTCTCCCTGCAGCGTGCGCAGAAACAATGGCTGTCGAAACTGGCCATGATGTGTCCACAGTTACCATGTTTCTGGCCCGGGGAAGACATAACGATCTGATGGCAGTAAAAAACAGAGTTCTAAAAGGTCTATATACTCCCAAGATAAAGTAAACACAAATATAAAGTACAATTCTCACCAATAACAATGAAAACTGAAGATAAACTTCTGATGAAATTATTCCGTGCACACAAGCATGCGCCAAACGAAAAAGATGCTATGACGTCACGCTGTCTAGACAGGAAGGAAGTACTACACGCCACCTGGCGAGTGCACAGCACTGGACCGGCCTGGCCGGTGGAAACACAGGACGTCTTTTTCTGACGTTTGGCGGGCCGGTCTGCGCCGACCGGATAAGCTATTGTCCATTGGATAGGATGTATTAACGCAATAAAATCCTACTTTAACGGCATCAAAAGCAGTGATGGATATAATTGAATATTTCTAAAACTGAAACACCAGTAAACCGGTCTGACACTGGTCATACTTTATAAATTCATCCAGGAATCAATCCATAATCCAGTGAATGACTGCAATTACTTAATGCTGAAATATATATCAAGATGACCGTGGTCATGATAGCTATGATTAAAGACTTTAACAATGGAGAACTGCAAAAAACTCACCTCAGAGAACACCATCACAGACTTATGAATGAAAAACCAGAGTAATTACTTATAACACCTACTGCGCTAATAAGCTATGCTAATAAACATTCAGGAAAAGATTTCTCTGTAAATTTAAATTTTTTCTGTATACAGTAAACAAAAAAAAAACTGCTTCCCACTTAAAGGTGTATCAGTCAACTGATTAATGCGTTTTGGGTTTAATATCACTTCCAATAGATTGTATAGGCCATATTACAACAGATATTTGAGACGATGAAGCAAAGAAGTGCATGCTTGCAGGTTCTATAGTAAAACCATATGGGGCACTGGCAAGCATAATCAACTTTTCCATTTTCGGTTAGGTTTGAATTTTAATCGAAAGTGTGTTACCTACTATACTAGCTACACCCCACATCCCACCCTATCCATTTTTTGGACAGCATGAATCCCCATTTCCATATACGCGTGATCCGGCATGCGGCATACGGCATGCAGTATGCGGCTATTTTAACTTTGCAATAAAAATATAAGAGGTGTTTCTATATATGCGTGTACGGTATGCAGATCCGGTACTTATACTTCATGCAGAACTCATCAGGCTTCTAGTACTTTGAATAGCCGTATGCCGCATGGAAAAATCAATAAACTGACGTCATAATGATGAGTTTTTCTTCCTAGTTTCCCCCCTTTCTGCCTACCTTGATATTACAGGGGGGACAGAGATTCGCCCATAAAAACAGCAAAATGCTGTTTCTTGAGAACAAATATGCAGTGTGGTTTTATAAAAGTTATCAGAAAGAAAAGAGGTTCGTCAAACTGTAAAATGATAGTAGCATTATAAAATATATTTTGTGATAAGTACAAATACAAACATAGAACTTGTCCCATGGGAATAAGATTAGGGCTGTTGGAAAGTGGACAGCATTTTGCTGACTATTTTATACTGTTCCCCAAGAAGTTACAAAGACTGTTTAAACACTTTGCAAACAATAATTAAAGCTAAAGATCAATTCTTCTCATTGTATTCTAGCACTTAATGAAGTCATAAATAGTATTTATATTGACCCCAGACACAGTTTAAGACAACATACAGCTCTTTGCATCAGTCAGATGCAGTTTGTTAGCATATTTCTCACTGACATATAAACTTTTTTATTCATCTTTATAATCCTGCATGCTGTCAGTTCTAAAATCTTAGAAAAGTATCAAGACATGTTGCACACTTTTCTATACTATAAGGCTCCTTCAGTATCAACACAGATGTTAGTTTTAAATGAGGTACAATAGAAATTGGCGAATCGCTGTCCCCCGCGAATCGCTGTCCCCCCCTGTACATCATTACATGAGGACTGAAACAACTGGAAAAAGCTTGAACCTTGTCAGTTATGTCTGTACATATGGAAACACTATAACCGGATGCCGGATCCGCATGTCGGATCCGCATACCGGATGCCGGGTGCCGGATCCGCACATATGGAAAAGGGGCTTAACCCTCTGCAGGAGTTTATAAAGATTAGACAAGATAGAAGCTTAATGTTAAAACAAATGATGAATACGTTTATCATTTAGACTGATACTTTTATCATTTACTCTTCAAAGAAAAGTCAAAACAAGACTATACTGCCGCAATGGTTATCTCTTGCCTTGGGATCAGTAATAAATGGAGAACTAAGGGAGATATGAGTCCTTTGTAGTAAGATGACCCAACTTAACACTAAATAAGAGGTCAAAGGTCAAAGACACCACTTGGATAAGATTCCCAACCCATGACTTCCTGTAAGTTGTTTTCACATTCCAAACCCTGAGTAGCAATGATAAGGGAGATATAAGGCGTTTTAATAGGATAACCCCATTTGACATTAAACATGTAACAATAAAAAATATAAACAAGATATCTTTTGTGCAAATTTGATGAAGCTGGCTGCAATCTTTTAAGATTTAGAGCATCTTTATCATTTTCAAACAATTAGTTGTGGCGGCCATTTTGTTTTCAAAATGAGGTAAATATTTTGCACAGACATTTTTGCATTGCCATAAACATTCATAGCAAATTTGGTGACGATACCTTCATAAATGAATGAGATATTAAAGTTTATATAAAAACATAACAAAATGGATGCACAGACACGTGGACTCACGGATGCATGTATGCACATATAGAAGGCGTTTTATAATCTCTCGACCAGAGCCTTTTTTTCAAAAAGGGATAACTATACTTTACTTCTTCAGTTTGCATTGAGTGGAAGTTCACGATTACTGAACGGATTCAAGATAACTATGTATTCAAGCTTTGTGTAACTGCCATAGTTTATTAAACAAAGTGTTCTGTCAAAAAATCTTGTAGAAATAATATTTATGCAAATATGAGTCTGGGCTTTGAAAATGTTTTTTTCCTTCTTTTCTTTGCTATAAAAACATCAAATTTCTTTAACTTTGTTTTAAAACCAAACAATCTTTTGCTCCTGAAAATAACTTTACAAGACAATGATCTGCTTTTAAGTCAATTAAATCAACCTATAAACTTATTTATGATGTATTTTCAGTTGTCTGGTGTCTCAATGCAGTCTGTTATCTGAAATTTCTATTTTCTTTATGCATACACATAAAAATTTTTCAAGCTAAAGTTTATCACCCAAATGCAAGCAATTTATAGCCGATTTTTCTTACAAATTAATTCAGAAGTAACATTTCATCATGTATGTTCACAATTTAGTATGCACACTAACATTAATCTTTTAAGGTCATTCTTGCAGTATCATTTACAGGAAACCAATTTTCAAATAAAAATATAAACTGCATGATCTTAAAAATATTAAGGCGATTGAAAGGAAATACCATATCACAAGGACCAGGTTAAACTTATGAATATATTTAAAGACATTGGCATATCATGAGACATATCTGCAATACTATCTGAGATAATTTGTTCTTTTGTGAACTAGACCTAGTTTTTTTATATATTTACTGACATTTCACTATCAACTGTCTTCTGTGTTGATTAGCAAGACAAATGTGTCTTTACAACCTAAAAACAAATATATGTTGTGTTGCATAAACTAATTACAGTTTAATTGTTATTCTGTCTTGTTGACATTGTTGGAAAGATCTAAAACCAGACTTGGTATTTCTATAAATGAGATTTATTGGGTGCCATTCTTTTAACAGTCATTAGGGTCTCTGTTGGATAGAGGATTGTTTTCTTGGCTTTTACATCACACAGGTTTGGTTTCCATGACACTACTGCAAGGACTAAACAGTTATTACACACTCTTTTCTTCTGGATGGCCAATTATTTTGCCTTACAGTTGGGTTTATTGAACTTCCGAGTTTCTGAATCAGTGAGGTTTAACAGTCAAAATATATAAAATGAGATGAAATTGTTGCAAGATATAGTTATATACACATCTATTCATGAAAGGTGAAGTTAATTTCAAAGATTATTATTTTACATGTTTAACAGTGAAAGCAAGAAAAAAGCATTTGGCCTAAAACTGATAGATCTATATGCTTATAAGATTTCTGTTGTGAAAAGTGTTTTTGACAAACTACAATGAAAATTGTGAAAATCGGTCAATAAACATTGCCTGATCCATTGACAGCTTGTGAATGACTGATACACAATGACAGAAGAGTGCACTAGAACTTTTAAGCAACCCTAAGTATTTGATCTGACAAATATAGACCAAATGTTGTGGTGTAAAGAGTATTTGCATCTCTTCAGCTTTCACTTTATCAGCTGAACTGTTCGTCTCTTCATCAGTACTTACGAAGACTTGACACATATTGTTTCAGAGATTACAAGCAATTTAAGTAAATTAGTTCTGATAAGAAAAACATGTACAAGCCATACTACAACAGAAATCTGCATCAGATAATATAACATCAGATAAGAAAATCTACTGAGTAAGTATATGATAATTAAAAGATAAAAGATTTACAAGGAAGATAAATGTATATCTGAATTACAAGATGATCTGATAATTCAACATAAGATGACAAAATATCCTGAAACAGTTCTTCTGTCACTTAACCTTTACTACCAAAGACAATGTAATGGCTGTTGAGAAATAAGGTTTAAACTCAGTATCTGAAGGTAGTATATTTGTACTCCTTTGACCCCAGTAAAAACTATGACAAATCAATAAATCCCCCATGAGCATACACATATCAACATAATGAATAGTGAACACTTCCTGTCCAGTCTAATAGGTTTTTCACTATTTAGAAGTTTCACCAAATTTACTTCCTTTGATACACCATCACCGATACCTAGTTCACAGCAGTTCTGTGCTGGACTCACAAGCTATGTACAGGCATAAAATATTAAACTCATTAGGGCTTGTATAAAGCTTAATACGTTACATGTTTCAGAAGTATCCGTTCAGTTTCATAAGTTGGGATTCGCATTTAGGTAGGACACATTCATTCAACCAAACAAAGACCACATTTCCAGGATATACCAGATTTGTTTGAAATGTTTGAAATAACTGCTATGTCTTCTCATCAGCTGTATTAAAATATACAAGCAATAGAGATGAAGAGGTGGGATATGTTGCTGTACAGGATGGCTAGTTTTGAACTCGCACTTCCAACATAGAGGGTCGTCAAAAGGACAAGGTTGAAAAGCAAAGTTCATTATGGGTTGTTACAACTGTATGGAATGGGTATGAACAGACCTTCTGAGCTTACATTTGCCACATCAAATAATCCCAAACCAAAGGATATACTCAACTTTAGTCAATCCATTAATCACGATTAAAATCAGAGCAAAGAGGATGTGCTACATGAAAACTAGAATTCTACACCCAAATCTTACAGAGATTCAACTGTAACTGTTATTGAAGAAAGATTCTGACTACAAGTGTAAAATGGAGTCAGATTTTCATAAAGAATATTGACCCTTTGCATTTACGTCATTTAGTGATGTTAGGGTCGTGTTTTCAGTGAACAAGCTCAATTTCAGACACCAAAAACACAGTAGATGTTATTGCTGTTCTGACACAAACACATTATTTTCCCTTCTTAAGTCATATATTTTACTTCTGTAAAAAATAAAACAATGCTAAATAAACTTCCTTGACAATACCACTGCTTTAAAAAATACAATACTATGCCTTTTTTGAATTTCACATTGTACGCAGACTTTTGTAAATTTTATTGCTGACTGAAAGACATGTACAATAAAAAATAGATCTCAAATAAACAAGTTTTAAATGGTTATTTTACCCATGCCTATCTAGTCCACTTTCATTCTGTAAAAAAATATACACAAGGAAGGAAGGAAATCAACATTTTTGAAGAGCAGAAATAACAAATTCTTATATTGGCTGACATTTTTATATTTATCTGTATTTAAAACATAATTTTCCATTGCATTTTTCTAAATGTCCCTAAGCTCAATCCCTGTACCTAAACAGCCTTTCGTGTTACTATTATTTTCTAAACACTACCAGATAGGGCAGTACTAGTTTTTTCATAATTTGGAATTTTGAAGTCAATGTTACAGCTATTTTACAATTAATTTTAAAAGGGGGTATCTGTTCCCATATAGCACTTTTATTTTACATAGCTATGTTAGTTCAAGAGCAATCTTTTGCCGTCCAAACTGTAATACATACCATTGAATTCTGAAAATAACACACTAATTATGATCTCGATTACACGAAATTCAAACAATTTTTGTCAGTCAAACAAACTAAAGTCAAGTTGAACCCAGATTCCTAAAGCTGCCTTTTTAGATTTTCTCAAATATCTGCAATCCCTGTTGTTTATTCAAAGAAAGACAACTATAGTTAAAATTAAGAAGAGGTCAATATCAACTATAGTATAATTTCAGGACACAGTGGTGAGGTATGGATACATAATATCCTCATGCATATCAGTCTTTTCAGTAAGACAAAGTAATCATTTCCTGTGCAAATTATGCACTAGGAAAAAGCAGAGGCCCAATGTAAGTCACAAAACTCCTAAAATGTGAAAAAGTGGCTTTTCCCCACTGATGAATTCTATATTTTTAACTCAGATTTTATCAGAAAAGCTCAGCGGTTTGATTTGAATCAGATTCCTTGGTATTTTATACACTGAAAAACCCTGCTTCGTGTGGGCCCAGCAAGTTCATCATGTAGTGATACAAGTCCTGGGCACAGTACTTAAAAGAGCATTTGTGAAAGGACTTTTTATAGTCTTTGGTATACAATGTCCTCATATATAGCAAATATAGAGAAGCAGGGAATGATTTCCTAAACAAGCTAACCACTTAAAATGGCGGTCCTCTGTCCTTGGGTCCTATCCCCAATGGCAAGCTAAAGAATCTGAAGGATGTTGATAATTGGTTATCCTTGAGCCTCTATCTTTTAGTTAGGGGAATGTCAGTTAATTGTTGAGTTGGGACTGTACCTGTGCAGTGGGATCAGTTAAAGCGCTTTGAGTCCAGTAATATATGGAGATACTGCGCTGAGTATGAAAATAAATACATACAAATACACGCACACCACATATCCACTGAAGTCCTAACCAAATAGTTTATTGCACTTACACCATTTTCAATAATCAAAATCAACAGTTTGAAACAAATAAAATCCAATATGTCACTGATATTGTGAAAACTTAACTATGATGATGCATGAGCTATAATTTAAAACCGTAGATATCTTTACAAATATTTTAAAGCTCCTATTTGGCCAAATTTTAAGTAAGATAAAGAATGTGAAATATATTTTATAGCTTCTTAATGTTTTACTGGAAAATCAACAATTAGAAAGCCTAAAATAATACCATTTTCAATAACTGGTTCTAAAATGTTGTTTCGGCATTTTTGTTAATTTTACCAGTGGTTTGCCACTGCCATCACCACAAAGTACTGTAGTAAACTAACTGTTCATCATTAAGCTCACAAGCCTGTTAAATATTTCAATCAGAATAGCAGGGAGAAATCTTACGTGTCAGCCAGTAGTGGGGCTAGAGCCTCTTCATCCCAGGTGCCTGACGATGCCACAACCAGCATGCCATTCTTACGCAGTATCTCAGGCAGCCGCACTGTCCAGGCTGTAATTACAGTACATTTGGTTTGTGCAAAAGTTATGGAGTCATCACATGTATGAACAGTATAGCATAGGTGACTCAGACAGCAGATATCAGTGGTCATCAAAAGGCCCATTGGCCACCTTTGTGTGTACAAATTTAGCAAATTGTAACATGGGGATAATGATAAAGGCATATAATAAAATGACATATGATGGGGAAGGGTCCCTAACATTTCTACTAGGGCTGGGACGGGTGCTAAAAAACAGCTCTAAGTACTCGCCCTCTGACAAGTGGCCCGAATTCGCGTAACCGCAAGATTTAGTACTTACCATTACAAGTCTGCTGTCAATAAATGATCAATTCTGGAAATGAAACTTTTTGGAGAAAAATGTCTTCTAGTTGACCAGATATTATAAAATATGGAGTACATTGTACGTTTTTAAGCGAAAACCACAACTTTATTAGATATTATGTGACAAAAATGCAGAAATGAAGCATATTTTACACAAACGTTTCATTACGCGGGCAATAATACAATACCGTGCGAGTAACCAAGTAGTTAAAACGGACTCGAGTCGTAGCAGATACTGACTCGTCTATTGAGGCTCGAGTAACCGTTCGCAGCCCTACTTTCTACCATGATAATAAATACACATTTGCATGTACAAACCATCAGATTTCATGGGACATACATTTTAAACAGAGCACCACATTAGACAGAAACTAGGTTTGAACATAGTTAATATTTTTTTTGGAAGTTTTCCTTTGTCCAAAGTTTCTTTTCCCAAAATAACATATCCATTGACATTTCACAGCGTTAGTCTTTTTTTGGTTTCTCTTTTCAATATATAGTAATAACACCAGCAAGACAAATTCAAAATTGGTAAATAGTTTGAACTTCATCATGAAATGTTTTTTTTTTTCAATAAAAAAGAAACCTCTGCAGAAAGAGCAAGGAATTGTGGGATTGAACAAAAATCTATTTAGAACTACTTTTGAAAAGTTATTCATAAAATTCAAGAAAGCTACTTAATATTACAAAGAACCTTTAGAGAAAGGGAAACAATGTCCCAGAAATGGTCTTTTTCATGTATGAAAACATGTAAGATGGTGCATAGGTCTCTGAGAGATTCCAATGTTTTGTCCTTCAACTGTGCCACTTACCTTTCACATTCTCTGTTCTGTCAAAGTTGGATGCCAGAATGAAGTCAAAGAACAGGACCTCATTAGGAAGCCATGACAACTAAACATATAAATATTTAAAAAAAAACAAGTAGACAAAGCTTAAAATGACCCCAAAATAGCCATAAAAGATCTTATACACTTTAGAATAATAACTACTATATTTTCACAGTTTAAGAAGTCATGGTAGAAAGTCTAATCGGGTAAAAATTCTACCACCAGAAGCCCAACTGAAACATCTACCAACCTTAGCTTGGTATAAACTCCAATTTTGTTGCTATACTCTAATTATAAATTTGGACTTTATGACAACAAAGACAGAACTTAGAAAAACAATATAAAGTCCTACCCATTTACAGAACCCTAGCAGAGTGTCATAGATGTTTTCTTCTGTAACTACTGGACAAATAGATTTCTGACAATTCAGCAAATCTCAACAATTAACTTTTTCTATTGTTTCCTACTCCAGTATTTGAAATATGTACCAGTATCACTTTTTTATCCTTTTCATAATTCAACGCATGAACTATTTTGTCACATTGTTATTGTAAGATGCACAATTTTCCTTTTCTTTTCTAATTTTACTTTTCATTTTTTTCTTATTAATTTTTATGAATCAATGTGAAGCAGTTTAGGCAGAACCATAATCTGTTGATTATTTTGCAGCAAGTGCCTTGATTCACAGAATATCTATCAATACTACATGGGAACATTATGATATTTAAAATTATGTAATGTACACTCGAAATATACCAATATATTTTATAGAGGAGCATTAAGGGTACATTATGAGCTTTAACTTATTATACTGGAGACCTTTTACAACTTGGATTACTTAGGATGGACATCTATCTATATTGATAATTCGCCTATAAAACATTTTTAAAGCAATAAAAACAATGTTTCTGTTAAAATTTTAACTCTAAAAAGAAATTTACAAAGGAAACAAACCTGTATGAAAGACACGTTGTCTGTAAGCAGATCTGACGCCACTGTAGCTTCTTTGCCCAACTTTTTGAAACCATCAAAGTCAGTGTATCTGAGATTCTTTCCTTGTTGAAGCAGGTTACACGCCTCAATAAAACGGCCACAGTAATCCTGTCCAATCACCTACCACAGGCACAAACAAGAAATCAAATACACCTTTGCTCACTGCAACAATGAGTACATTTTAACCACATTCAAACATGACCTGTAAGTGTATTACACCCAGTGTAGACAGACCTAATATTTACTGACCAATTGAATACCTCACGTTGGAAAATTATGCAAGCATAACTGTCTGAGGGTGATATTTATTTTGTGTTGTAACAGAAAATTTACAATGAAATTTTAAAATATTTTAAGTTAACTTATTTAGATCGATTAAAGCATTCAAATAACTGCATGCTGAAATAACTTAATAATTTAAATAACTGCATTTAAATATCCACATGCTGAAATAAAGGATTACTGAGTTTATTTAACCACATTTCGTGAAATGCTACACTATATAAATTAAGATCTGTCTTAGAATATCTCCTGGGAAATATCTGCAGGTGTACGACAACTACTTTTCAGATAACACAGGAAAAATATTGACGGTCAAAAACAAAAGAGTTGTATTTAATGTCTTGCACATCCAGTAGAACATATATTTGACTTTGTTTATGAATTAAATTTCTAATAACGGTTAGCTTTGAGGATGTTTAGATGTGTTCAAGTATGGCAAAACTTGTGAAAATAAATGAGATCTACCTTGTCAAAAACCCTGCCAAGCTCAAAGGTGCAGCGTCCAGTTGCAGACCCCAGGTGTAATGCAATTTCCCTTGGCGATTCATACTTTTCCACCAGGTCTTTGCAGCTAAAATGTGCAGTTAAACGTGTGCATTTTATGTCATCACATTTACCCTCTATGCCATCAAAGCAGCAATCAGAAAAGCACAAAGAAAAGTCTAAATGAGAGATTATTGGTCATCATAGTCATCTCCAATGACTTGCTGCATAATACCTTAAACAATAAATACCACCACATCAAGACCTTCAATTAAGTGATCCTAAAGAAAAAATACAAGAAAATGAAAGTTTCCTCAGTGTATATACAAACAGGAAAATTACACACTAGGAACACGTAGAGTGACTGGAAATAAATATTTTCTCACAACCAGCAATTACTACATGAAGATTGTACATTAGAATGAGCATTCTGAACTTAAAACTACTATAGTCAAATTTAATGCCCCAGTTTCTACAGACACATGTTTTTACATCTGTCCAGTTTTTGTGACAACAATGTTTTCTGCTTTTTGTTTGCTTTAAAATTTGTTTTTGAGATTATAAACATTAAATGTTTTCTGCTTTTTGTTTGTTTTAAAATTTGTTTTTGAGATTATATCATCAAAACATGTTTGAAGGATATAACAGTGGACAATGTTTCTCTTTGAAGTACTGGCAGACAGAAGTTTTTGACGAGTGAGGTGCTCTCCATTGTACAATGGAAATTGGAGGAAATACCTTTGGACTCTGAACATTGAGTAACATACTAAACTACTTAGATGGTTATATTACCTTTCAGCCAGGGCGACTGGGAAGCTGTCCGGTTCACTGTACTCAAAACGTAGCATTTCATTGAGGATCTCATCTCCATCATACATATAATAACTGTTGTGTGTCTCCGTGGAGACATAGCCCAAATTGTTATCCAGCAAAATGGAGTTACCTATAATATACAGTTATCTGAAACTGAATGTTCAAAATTCAATACAACAGTTCAAAATCAGATTCAATTCTATTTGGATCCCAACAAGAAGCATGGTTGTACCTGTTACTGTATACTATCAAACTTGTTATTTAAAAACATACATGCCAGAATATTATTTCCACATTAATACGTATAGAGACATTAAATGAAGATTATTTTGTGATGGTGGAGGCTCCAAATGAAGTACGGATCTTTTTCAGAAGGAAGCTTGACTACACTCATGCCAATGGGGCAAATTTCACAAGTGTGAAAAAGTTGAATACAAAACATGAAAATCTCTGCGGAAGCAGATGTGGACAATGCCTGTGCATGATCCATAGTATCACCAATTTTCGGGGATACAATGAAGTACAAAATTATGACTCCCTATCATATGAAGACTGTAGAATGTTTGAAGTACACTCATTTCATATTTTAACAATGGGCATGTTTTATGAATCCAAAGGTCAAACATAGAGTTTTTCTGAGACTCAGGAGCCCTAATTGCTATCCCTGTACTTTGTGATGTCATTAACAATCGTGGTATTGCACCATCATCATCACAAGGTGTTTGATATTGACATATTGCGGACCTTAAAGGCAAATACAGTTAGTGCTTATTCCAGTTTCTTTGGCGTGAATCGACTCAAGATTTAACAAGATACCAACTTGTTACAGGTTGATCTCCCAAGCAAATGAAGAGGGTCACATATTTGTTAAATACGTTGTCTACAATTTCCATGACCTGGTCAAGGATCAAAACCCAGACCGTCCGCTCTGAAGTGCAACACTCCAACCACCCTATCCCCACAAAGTATAATACTGAAGTAGTTACTTGTAAGGCCTGCCCCCTGTACAAACACCTTGCTATTTACAAAGCGCACAGGTAGCTCCACTTGGTTCTCCTCTTCCACTGAACGAGCCAGTCTGAAGCCACAGTGCTGGAAGAAGTGGCGGCGGAATGCATAGCGTGCAAATCTGGAGGCCTCATCCCCTGTGGAGATCCAAGAGCCACCCTGAATGACAAAAAAATGACATATAAGAAAAAGGTTATGTCTGACATATTACGATGAATATAAGATATACTTAGCCAAAAATGAAACAAGATATTAATATATTGTAATTTATCTTTTATAAAACTTGTGTTTCTTTTTTTGAGTAATTATATTTAGATGATTCATCTGCTGTAGAAATATAACATATAGACCCAACTGAATGCTGCTTCAAGTTTGGACTCAAGTTTTAAACATTCATCTGAAGTGAATTTGTTGATGAAAGAACTGTGATATGCATATTTTACATGATAAATATCTGTATGTTTTACGGCAAAATCAATTGCTCTTGTATCCACATATTTATCTACAAGTGAAGTAGAATAACACGTAATTAAATTTATAACAACAATTTTATATCATTGAATAAAGAATAAAATTTTAAAGGAGCTACAAAGTATCAGTTTTTCATATCTTTTGTTTACTGTTAGTTCCCGTAAAATTTCTCTCTGTGCCCAACCAGAACAGATGGTGGAGAGTCATGACACAATAAAAACAGATGCAAAACATGCTTAACAATAAGCAAAGCACTTGCCAGGATGACATTGTGCCTGCCATCAAAGGTTGGGGTGGAGAAGTCATCATACAGGTAATGGGTTTGGAAGCCAGGCAGCCCATTAAAGTGGTCCTCTGTCCATTCCCACACATTGCCAAAAGTGTCATAGAAACCCAATTGGTTGGGTGGAAACATGTTCACCGGCTGAAAAGTGAATGTAGACATATGTAAATGTACAGTGATTGCTCGGGTAAAGTGGCCCAAAAGTGTGTGGGATGAAGCAAGTATTTCTACTATCCTGCTATATCCACTACAGGATGCTAGGTTAGTTACCGAACTAGTATTGCCATCCATTTATACTCCCAGATCAGGAGAGACACATACTTACACAGTACATTGTTCTGTAAACACAAAGAGTCCAGGACACAATATGAGCCAATATGAGACTCATATCTCCATTTATCAGGTTATGACTAACTTTCTTTTACACAAAGCACGGCCCTTTCTCAGGTTTAACTTTTACTTAACAGGTAATATATTTATGGGACACTTATTTGGCTGGAATGTATGTATGTAATCAAACTTTGAAGTGACTCTAATGCTCTATCACCTTCTATTTATATCCTACATGAAGGACTAGCATTATTTATGTTTGAACAAATGTAACTAATGCTTATAATATTAATGAATAATAAAGCAATAAAATTAAGGTATAAAAACATTTTAATATTGTCGTACTCAGTTGTGACCATTAACCAGTCTGGATCTTTTATATAATAAAAATAAAACAAAAACCACATAAAACATTCATAAATATAATCAGTGATGTTTTTACAGCAGCTGTATAAAATTAAAAGCATGCAGCAAAATACTTTGTAATATACAACATGTCAACTATGTAAACTGTTAAACCTACAGAAAGTAGGCCAAACATAAGACCTAGAACACTAAATGAAATATATCAAGGTATTTGTTTAACTTATTACCACAAAGGCCCCCACATTGTAAAAATGCATGGCCCCAGGTGTTATAGAAAGTCACAAAGTAAAAGCACAATTATAAGTGAATTTGTTTGTCTTTATAGTGGAACTACGACAAGTCGTAACAGGCCCAAAAATTTATTCTTATTCTTAGAATTTTCAATGAAAACAACCATTTTCTGAAAAAAGTAAGAGGAATATGAAAATTTCTATGAATAAAATTTTTTCTAAAATATTTATGAGAATTTTTTTGATTTCTTAAAGTAGTAATGACAATATGGGTATAACAGAAAAAAACAGATATTAGTATTTCAGTTATCAGTCAACATGAAGCAATATTTTTAGAGAAAAATATATGCATTGCAAATACACTTTTTTGGAAATGTTAAAATATCTTATTATTTGAAAATTTTCTTATACTCAGATTTTTGTCTGAGAAAATCCCTGTGTTCTAAGAAGATTTTTTCTTATTCTTTGCTTAACAATGCTACTTAATATGAGTCCAGGAAATCCAAATAATGGTTGATTTCCCTGGAAATGTTTTGCTAATTATTTGTACTTAAAAGTTAAAAGGGAGGGATATGTGATAGGGTTTTATTAATAAGAGATTAACTGTACTCACTGTTGAAGATCCATACTTCATGTTCAAGTTTGCTTGTATATCATCTTGGTAAATTATATCACATTTTGTGCCTTCATCCACTGAGCTCTGAAAATACCAGAAACATAATGAAACCCTGGATACTGAGTAACATACACATATACCAATACATACCAGCATCTACAAAAAAAAAATTAAATGTGTATCAAGTATTGATGAATAAATGAGTACTCAGCCATCATGACATAAATACAATTATATTAGTTCTGCAAAAATAATCCACCATCCATATACATTTGTAAATAATAAAATATCACACTCATCCATGAGCATCTACATTTTTATCATATTTATAACACTTAACCAATCATTCTAGAGTATGCTATGGAATAAAAACTACTCTCAAAATTTCTCACTTTTCCTTTGTCAGTAAACATAAAAATAGCCAGTCTCAGCAGGTGAGAACCCGGGCCTACAGGTACAACTAAATTGGCAACAACAGTGAGAATTGAGCAAATCTTAGGAACAACATCAGTTGTAACAAGTATACAGAATCCACAAAATGTTGTCAGATGTAAGATTCACAGGCCATGATTTCTTACAACTATAAGTTGTTTTCATATTTGGAGCCCTAGAACCAAGTATAAGGGAGAATATAAGGCCCATTTAGCATGATAACCCTACATGACCATGAAGCATGGGTCAAAGGTCAAATTTGACACTTGCAAAAGACCTCCAGACCACAATTTGCAATAAGTTTTTCTCTCAATCCAAACCCCTAGGACCAATGTTTGTTAAAATGAGTACAAAATTTTCACAGACATGTTTTCACAGCCATAAACATTATCTGCAAATCTGGTGAAGATATCTTCATAAATGAATGAGATATCAAAGTTGATGTGAGAAATGTCACAAACACACACATGCATGCACGCATAAATTCACGGAAGGTGTTTCATAATCCCACAACCCCAGCATTTGGCCCACGGGAGATAAACTGCAACTGCAGTAACATCAATTTAATAGAGCCCCTTTTTAAATTAAGAAGTTGTGGAACACCCACAATATTTAAGACCCCAAATTCTTAAAAGTGTTGCCATGGCAACAGGTGTTAACAGATACCCCAAAAAACCTCATCAGCCCTAGATCCTCTGGGAGTTAACATATCCTGAAAATTTGGAGAAAAAATGTGCATGGCTTTAGGCTTGTGAAGCACCCAAACTTTATGCCCACCGCTGCCGCCTGGACGGCGCAGGAGACGACTATAACCCCATGATTCATGGGTTGTTTGTAGCAGTTTTTTGTATTCTTTAATTGGGTAAAACTCTAAAGACTGAAAAACATGCCTAACGTAAGGTTCACATTAACATTTCCTTCCTGTTACAGGGATTCTTGATTCTATGTTTCAACTTTTGAAGTTCAGATCCAAGGTAATCAGTTCTTACTATTAGCCACTTTAACAGTTTCAACAATCCTGGAAAGATGTAGTAAATTTTTGGTATTTGTCAGTACTTACATATTTGTACATTTTTTGTAAAAAATGTGTACTCCACAAAATCTGATAACTTGGTCACAAACCATTAACTTTGTTACACAATTATGTAAGAGACAGCTATTTATGTGAGAGATAAAAGTTCTAAATCAGAGTTGAATAACCTTCCTGCCACAAACAATACTTTTGAAAATAAGATCCACATACAAAAATTAGACTGTCATCATACTAAATGTGGCACTAATGAAATTTGAAATTTAAAGTAAAGATAGAAACAGTTCCAACCTTTATACAAAGACTGGCTAAAACTACTGAAAGCATTTAAAAACTTAGTTATTATAAATTCCTTTGTTCTCTTTGAAAAAGGAGTGAAAACATAGAGATGTATAACACAAAAACACGTGTACAGATTCAACAAAAGAAGTGAGTATCTGAATGTGAAGGTATACATAAATGAATATATTAACCTGTTTTAAAGACAGAACAAGTAATGAAAAATTGTCTTATAAAATTGTAATTACAATCCAATCTCATTGTGCAGTTAAAAATATGCTTCATCAACCCATACAGGTTAGAGAAAATGAAGACAAATGATTGTAATTTGTGAAGGTTTCATCCCATTTTTCTTACCTCAAGAGCTCGAATAACATTATGTTCTGCCTCACACAGTAGGCGATAATTTGGTCCCTTCCATGAACAGAAGGCTTTGGCCTCGTGGTGATTGACTTCCACTGGCCAATCCCATGGCATGTCTGTGATGTCAAACATGCATCGGTATCTATTCAAAAAATATACAGAGGGAGCATTTAAAATAATTTAGATATTTTTATTTGTTTCATATTAAATGTACAATAAACACGACAAACAACGTGAACATTCATATAAAATCACTAATACTTGAGAACAAAACAGGAAAAAGGACACAAACACATTCGCAGAAAATCCTTTCAACTAAAGAAACTTCCACAGACCCCTACTAAGAGTGATATTGGAAATACAAAATTCAATTATTGGAAATAACATTCATTTTATTACAACTGAGATATAAACACTCCATCTTTTCACAGTTTTATTGTTTTTCCAAAATTTTTAAAATTTGTATAGTTTAGAAACTATATGCTCGTTTTTTCACTGTATTCTCAATGCTATTGGCTAACCTCTCAGTAATTATTAACAATTCTATTTTCTTATACCCAAACATCCCCTTGTGCAAGTCTACCTCCCAATTTTAATGGTCAATTGACTAATTTTTTCAGCTGTTAGGGTCAGTAGTATAAACAGCGCTAAAAATCTCCATGGGTGGACATTTCTGTAGCAAGTATTTGTAACCAGGTCACTTTTCATACTGCAGTTCAACATCCTTGCATTTATGACTTATATTAATGATAATATGACTTATTTTAATGGTTGTTCTTCAAATCGTGTACATTCTTCTGTAAAATGGGGCTGACTGATCTTTTCCAAAGAGATGAGTAGTCAAAGTAGTCCACCAAGTTCAGCACCAGAGTTGTCAGGGGTTATGGTTAACACTTCCCTACATATGTTCTAGCAGTTGGGAACATGTTGTAGGTTCAATCCTTTTTGATCACATGATTTATATTTTCACTTTGTTTTTTCTACCCAATTTTAACAGGAATGGTAGTAACAGCCTCCAAAGTTGTAAACTGGGGAGGTCTCTTGGAAGTTGAATTTGGATATAACTTCCCAGTACTCTGAAAGAATACTAGATGTGTTTGGTAAGTTACCTGTACTACTTAAGTTTACTGTCCACATGTCGATGGCGCCTACAGGTTTTATTGGTCAATAATAGTGGATCACAGTCAACAGATTTTTTGGACCAATAGAACTTAAATTACAACCTGTTATAGTGCATTCATAACTAAAAACTAGACCTAGCGCATCGGAGAACCGATGCAAATTGTATCCACCGTAAAGACAATGCACCAAAACCTCTAGGACCAACAATAAGCGAGTTATAAGCACTTTTAAGTTTGGCTGTCCTCATTTGACCTTGAACAAGGGGCCCAAGGTCAAATCCGACCACACCAGAAGATTCCCAGCCCATAATTTTCTATATGTTGGTTTACCATCCCAAACCTCTAGGACCAATAATAAGCGAGTTATAGGCACTTTTACCTTTGGCTATCCTCGTTTGACCTTGAAGGAGGGGCCCAAGGTCAAATCCGACCACACCAGAAGATTCCCAGCCCATGATTTCCTATATACTGGTTTACCATCCCAAACCTCTAGGACCAATAAAAAGCGAGTTATAAGCACTTTTAAGTTTGGCTGTCCTCGTTTGACCTTGAAGGAGGGGCCCAAGGTCAAATCCGACCACGCCAGAAGATTCCCAGCCCATGATTCCTATATGTTGGTTTACCATCCCAAACCTCTAGGACCAATAATAAGCAAGTTATAAGCACTTTTAAGTTTGGCTGTCCTCACTTGCCCTTAAGGAGGGGCCCAAGGTCAAATCCGACCATGCCAGAAGATTGCCCGCCCATGATTTCCTGTATGTTGGTTTACCATCCCAAACCACTAGGATCAATAATAAGCGAGTTATAAGCACTTTTAAGTTTGGCTATCCTCGTTTGACATCGAAGGAGGGGCCCAAGGTCAAATCTGACCACGCCAGAAGATTCCCAGCCCATGATTTCCTATAGGTTGGTTTACCATCCCAAACCTCTAGGACCAATAATAAGCAAGTTATAAGCACTTTTAAGTTTGGCTGTCCTCATTTGACCTTGAAAGAGGGGTCCAAGGTCAAATCTGACCACATGAGAAGATTCGCAGCACATGATTTCCTATAGGTTGGCTTCACATTGCAAACCTCTAGGACCAATAATAAGTGAGTTAAAACCACTTTTAAGTTTGGCTTTCCTCATTTGACCTTGAACGAGGGGCCCAAGGTCAAATCCAACCACACCAGAAGATTCCCAGCCCATGATTTTCTATATGCTGGTTTACCATCCCAAACCTCTAGGACCAATAATAAGCGAGTTATAAGCATTTTTAAGTTTGGCTGTCCTCGTTCGACCCTGAATGAGGGGCCCAAGGTCAAATCCGACCACACCAGAAGATTCCCAGCCCATGATTTTCTATATGTTGGTTTACCATCCCAAACCTCTAGGACCAATAATAAGCGAGTTATAGGCACTTTTACCTTTGGCTATCCTCGTTTGACCTTGAAGGAGGGGCCCAAGGTCAAATCCGACCACACCAGAAGATTCCCAGCCCATGATTTTCTATATGCTGGTTTACCGTCCCAAACCTCTAAGGACCAATAATAAGCGAGTTTTAGCACTTTTAAGTTTGGCTGTCCTCGTTTGACCTTGAAGGAGGGGCCCAAGGTCAAATCCGACCACGCCAGAAGATTCCCAGCCCATGATTTCCTATATGTTGGTTTACCATCCCAAACCTCTAGGACCAATAATAAGCAAGTTATAAGCACTTTTAAGTTTGGCTGTCCTCATTTGACCTTGAAGGAGGGGTCCAAGGTCAAATCTGACCACATGAGAAGATTCGCAGCACATGATTTCCTATAGGTTGGCTTCACATTGCAAACCTCTAGGACCAATAATAAGGGAGATATAGGCACTTTTGAAGTCCGCTATGTGGGTTACTTCGGCACTCCGTGGATGACCTTGAATTAGGAGCTTCAAGGTCAAATGTGTGCAAGGTTGTAGAGGACATGTATATGTGTCATACATATCACCTATGAAGAGATTCAACCTTCTACCTATGAGGAACAGCCAGTAGAAAAATGTAGATTATTTTCAAAGAAATGCCCGTGGCGGCCATCTTGTTTTTCAGAATGAGGCTATTTTCCTTCCCAGAGAAGCTTACCCCCAATGAAGATATCCTGCAAATTTGGTGAACCTAGCTGCTGTTGTTTTCCTCTTAGAGCGGTGGATACAATTATGATAGTAAATAGGGGACTGCCTCACCTGGATGCTTTACTTGTACATATTTATAATTGTACTCATTAACCTACCTGTACATGGTGTGTAGACCTCCGCCTTCATCCTTGCCCTGATGTCCATTGTCATCCACCTGGTCATGACCATTACAGAAAGAATTCTGACCATGAGTGATGTGCTGCCCAGACTTACAGTGGGTGTGAGAGGCCAAATCTGCCCCACAGCCTGACTTACACCCTGTAAATACAGGAGAACCTCCATTTTATGGACACTTTGTGAGAAACAGAAGTTTGGTAGTAATTAAAGATGTATTTTGCTATTAAGTGGTGAAAATAAATTTGTAAAAGTGAATATGAAGATTGGATATATAATAAGAATGATATCTATATATTTGGACTACAGAAGGTCAGATAAAAAGGTTCTATTGTAAATAAACATCAAAGTACCAGATAAATAGACACTGTGTTAGTTGACCAAGGGTACTTGAAACCGTCCTGTAAATGTTGACAAACCAAGTAAAAAGTAGTGAACAGGGTACTTATAAAATTATTAATAAATAATTACTACAAATAGAAAATGGTTTTCTAAATAAATGGTTTTATACAAATGAAATCTTACCCTCATTACATGTCCAGAAGAGTGGATGTGTGGCTTGCTTGAATTCAACCCAGCGCCAGCCCTCCTCAGTCCAGTACTTGGCCTTTCCATACCCCCCATCCTTCACAAACCCTAAGAACTCCTTGTTGGTGACCAGGTATCGACTGGCTTCAAAGGCTGGCACACTGAAAACCAACACACTGCCATATTCACAAAAGGGATCAACAACAGATCAACCAAAGTTCAGCTGCTTCCCACAAAAAAACCTATACACCGTTAAGGAACTGTACATGAAAAATATATATGTTTCAGTAAAGTTGTGTAACCAGTAATTTTGCGTAACTCCTGAATGTTTTAGGGATTTTGTGAAATTCCTATAATTTTCTGTAATTTCATGAAATTCCTAAAATACTCAAGCAGGAATTTCATGAAATTACTAAAATAAAATAATTATTTATTCCATCTCTCACTTGAGCCAAATATTAAACCAAACTTTCCCTGCTTTAAAAATAGTCTCTCAAACAAAAGTTTTGTTGAATAATGAGTTTCACAGAATGAATATTCATGAAATTCAATTACTACTTGAGTACTGCATATGATTATAGATATGGGTTGCAAACTAAAATTAGTACACTTTCAATAACTCTGTAAAGGTCAAAGATGGTTAACCAGTTTTCATAAGGCAACATAGAGGAATTTTGTGATGTAAACCAAGCAGTCACTGAGGTATAGTCTAGGCAAAAGAAAACTTTAAAAAAACTAGAAATAGGCCGCCCTGTTGATAGTAGATGCGAATAGAAACAGGATAGCATAGAAGAACACACACTATCATGTGTAATGTCCACCCATGAACCTTTTGCCCAAATTGTACAGTAGTCTTACAAGACCCTGTTTCATTTGTAAAATATATCAATGATGCTTAAATATTTGTTAGTGTAGATGTAAATTATTTCAGCTTCATGCCCTTTTGCATTGGTTGGGTTGAAAATTTTGACGAAATCACTCTATCTTGCACGGTTAAGAAGATAGAAGCAAATTCCTGTTTTTCTATTTTTGGCAAAAATTTGAAAATTCAAAATGGCCGCCATTTTTGGGAAAAGGAAATTTTTTTGAAAATTGCCAAGAGTACATTTCTTAGATACCCTATGGGTCGAAAATTTCAACGAAATAACTCTATTTTGCACGGTTAAGGCCAGTTTGTGTTTTCCATTTTGGGCAAAAATTCGAAAATTCAAAATGGCTGCCATTTTTGGGGAGGGGAAAATTTTTTGAAAATTGCAAAGATTACATTCCTTAGATACCCTGTGGGTCAAAAATTCTGTCGAAATCGCTCTATCTCTCGCATGGTTAAGGAGATAGAAGCAAATTTGTGTTTTGCCATTTTTGGCAAAAATTTGAAAATTCAAAATGGCCGCCATTTTAGGGGAGGGGAAATTTTTTTTAAAATTGCCAAGAATACAATGCTCAAATACCTGTGGGTCGAAAATTTTGACGAAATCGCTCTATCTCGCATGGTTAAGGAGATAGAAGGAAATTTGTGTTTTGCCATTTTTGGCAAAACTTCGAAAATTCAAAATGGCCGCCATTTTTGGGGAGGGGAAAATTTTTGGAAAATTGCAAACATTGCATTCCTTAGATACCCTGTGGGTCGAAAATTTCGACGAAATCGCTCTATCTCGCACGGTTAAGAAGATAGAAGCAAATTTGTGTTTTGCCATTTTTGGCAAAAATTCGAAAATTCAAAATGGCCGCCATTTTTGGGGAGGGGAAAATTTTTGGAAAATTGCAAATATTGCATTCCTTAGATACCCTGTGGATCAAAAATTTCGACGAAATCGCTCTATCTCGCACGGTTAAGGAGATAGAAGCAAATTTGTGTTTTGCCATTTTTGGCAAAAATTCGAAAATTTAAAATGGCTGTCATTTTTGGGGAGGGGAAAATTTTTTGAAAATTGCATAGATTGCATTCCTTAGATACCCTGTGGGTCAAAAATTCTGTCGAAATCGCTCTATCTCTTACGGTTTCTGAGATATTAGCAAATTACTCAAAAGTAGTACTGAAAATACACAATGAAGTACCTAAATGGCTATTACTCATGTACTGACAAAGCTATCAGTCCCAAATGCAATACCAAGCGAGCTATGGACATAACAATCTTGTATTCAAAATTGTAGTAAAATATCTTTAATTATTTTGGCTTAAATGCACGGAAACCAATGGGTACTGAAAATAGCTGTACTTAAGTATTACTCAGTAAGCAAAAGAGGTACAACAGCCAAAAGCAATCCCAAGCAAGCTACTGACCCAATAAGCCTGCATACCAAATTTGGTGACAATAGCTCTAATACTTTTCCTTTAAATGAGCGGAAACCATGCGTGACGCCGGACATCGGATGCCGGACGCCGGACATCGGACAACGGACATCGGACGGCGGAAAAAGCAAAAATAATATATCCACCCCCCAGGGGGGTGGACATAATTCACTCCACAATTCGCAAAATACATCATTTTGAGCTCCAAACAACATTTACTCTTAGTATTACAGCTTCAAATATGGCTATAAGATGAACTTTAAACTATAATTTAAACTATAATAAGTCTTGAACATCTGTTACTGCAAAGGTTCATCAGGTAAACGTACACATACACACATTTTGGGCTAGGGCTATGAAAGAGGACACTGTATAGAATATCAAAGATACATTATAACTGAAATAACCTGTAGAGTTTCTCTTTTTTTACAACATTATTGTACTGAATAAAAGTAACTGAATGTTTTACTCATATTAAGTTATTCATTTTAAGAAAATAAATCATACTCATATTTATAGATACAAAAATTTACTTCTTTGTTCTTTGAAGGACAGTCTTTAAGAGAACAAAGCCGTAATTCTGGGTGGGTCACTTGTATTAATGCATCATAAATGTTAGTATTATAACAGAGACTTTAAGAAATTCTAATTCTAATTTGACTTTTATAGCACTTAATCTCCACTGTGTAGTGGACTCTAAGGCGCAACAAGACAATAGCAATATGCAAAATTCAAAGTCCAGGGACAAAAACAGGTCTGCACCACAGAGAAGCCATAAGAGAAAATGAGCTAAGGAGGATATGCCTTTGTGTAGAGATAGGTTTTGAGCTTCTTTCTAAATGAGGCAATAGTGGGTGATGCATGGATGTCTTCAGGAAGTGAATTCCAAACAGTGGGAGCATCAAAGGTAAAACTGAAGCTAAACTGCTTAGTGGACTTGTGAATTGTAGGTTGAAATTTTGGTACATTGAGGAAATTGGCAACACTCTGACTGCGTCTAGTATCATTAATCAATTTAGAAGATTTAAACCAACTGTAAATCTAGGCTCCATAGATGGGCTCCCATCCCACCTCCCTATGATTTCATCTCTATTTCTGGGCTCCAGTGTTTGTCTACGATGCCAAATGTATCCTGGGAAAATAGCATCAGAGATGTCCGTACCCCACAGCCTGGGGAAATAGTTTTCAACACCATGAAATATTGGAAGTAGTGAAACAGTACAAATATCTGGATACTTTCAGAGCAGTGTCAGTTATATAAAGCTCCAAATAAAGTTTAAGTATAGAAAATTAACATCTAAAAGAAAGAAAATGTATGTATAGATAATGTATTAAATCAAGGCGTTTCAATAGCAAGATGATAGCATTATTTAATTTAATCAGAAAACTAAAAATTACAAAGCTGTAAATTTTATTAATTGGAGTATAGCTGTCAATGGAAATAGCACAACTATACAAAAGTACATAAACTAATCAGTTGCAGCAATCTATAAACCTTTGTTATAAGAGAAACATGTCTCAAATCTTGCAGTTGAAAACACTTTGGCACAGCCAAAGTAAAAAGTCACACCATGACGCACACTTACAACCCCTAATCAATGTTCCTACCAAGTGTCAACCTTCTACACCTTACTGAATCAAATAAATAGCCCAGACATGATTTTCAAACTCATGGTCACTAGGCCTAGGTCATAAGTCAAATCAAGACTACACCATGACGATGCACACCTACAACCCCCAACCAATGTCCCTACTAAGTATCAACTTCCTACACTTTAGAGTTTCTGAGATATAGCCCGGACAAGATTTTATTGGTCAAGGACACTACAGCAAGGTCAAAGGTCAAATCAAGGTCACACTATGACTTTGCACACCTACACCCCCTAACCAATGTCCCTACCAAGTATCAACTTCCTACACTTTAGAGTTTCTGAGATATAGCCCGGACAAGATTTTACAGGTCAAGGTCACTACAGCAAGGTAAAAGTTCATATCAAGATCACACCATGACGTTGCACACCTACAACCCCCAACCATGGTCCCTACCAAATATCAACTTCCTACACCTTACGGTTTCAGAGATATAGCCCGGACAAGATTTTATAGGTCAAGATCACTAAAGCAAGGTCAAAGGTCAAATCAAGGTCACACCATTACGTTGCACACTTACAACACCCAACTAATGTCCCTACCAAGTATCAACTCCCTACACCTACGGTTTCCGAGATATAACCTGGACAAGATTTTATAGGTCAAGGTCACTATGGCGAGGTCAAAGGTCAAATCAAGGTCACACCATGACGTTGCACACCTATATCCCCTGACCAATGTCCCTACCAAGTGACAACTTCCTACACCTTACGGTTTCTGAGATATAGCCCAGACAAGGTTTTATAGGTCAAGGTCACTATGGCGAGGTCAAAGGTCAAATCAAGGTCACGTTGCACACCTACACCCCTAACCAATGTCCCTACCAAGTAACCTACATCTTACTTATTTTATTTATTTATTTATTTATTTGGGGTTTAACGTCGCTTTCAACACTGTACAGGTCATATCACGACGGGTAGTTGGAAGGGCAGAGGAAACCAGTACATAGAGTTCGCTAGGGTTGTGTACTGTAAACTGCCGACCAACGGCAAGCAACTACCAGCTTTCCCACTTACGGCCATGACGGGGATCGAACCCCGGCCGCAGAGGTGGGAGGCGAAAGTGTTACCACTCTGCCACCGTGGCCCCTACCTACATCTTACAGTTTCCAAGATATAGCCCAGACAAGATTTTAAAGGTCAAGGTCACTACGGCAAGGTCAAAGGTCAAATAAAGGTCCCACTATGATGTTGCACACCTACAACCCCTAACTAATGTCCCTGCCGAGTATCAACTTCCTACACCTTACGGTTGCCGAGATATAGCCCGGACAAGATTTTCAACTTAAGGTCACTGCAGCAAGGTCAAAGGTCAAATCACGGTCACACCACCACGTTGCACACCTACACCCCCTAACCATGTCCCTATCAAGTATGAACTTACAGTTTCTGAGAAACATACCAGACAAACTTTTTCCCGCCACCCGGCCTAGCTATTGTAGCTGTTTTGAAAACTTTACATTGTGCTATTGGCAAACCGGTGCAAATTATTAAGTACGGGAGTTATGTATGAATATGTCATTGTGTTAGTGATGGTCCTAGCTAGGCTGTTTTGGAAACTTTGGAGATTCCTAATATTAAAAGCAGAAAGACTCCTATACAAGGAATCACAATGAATGAAAGCCGATTGCTCTTGGCCTCCTTAGATCCCTGAATTGGACAAAACAAGTCTTACACACACTCTGAACTTGCCTAGAAAAGGAGAAATCAGACCAGCCATAACCCCAGATTTTTTACCACCATGACAGCATACAGTGGATTTATAAGTATACAGACTGGCAAGCTTCAACTTTTTGTATCACTTTGAACTGCAAATGATGAAGTGTTTTGTCAGGATTAAGTTTCAACTTATTTGATGATAGGCATTTCTTGACATCATACAAACACCTGTTTAATCTTTGAAATGACTTCATGGCATTCTTATGAGTGAGATGTATATAGAGCTGTATAGAGCTTTGGCTACCCTCGTTTGACCTTGTAGGAGGGTCCAAGGTCAAATCTGTTCACATCAGAAGATTCCCAGCCCATGATTTCCTTAGGCTGGTTTGACATTACAAATCTGTAGTACCAATAATAAGTGATTTATAAGCACTTTTTAATTTGGCTACCCTTATATAACCTTGAAGGAGGGCGTCCAAGGTCAAACTTGACCACATCAGGAGACTCCAAGTAAATTATTTCCTTTAGGTTGGTTTGATATCCCAAGACTCTAGGAGCAATAATAAGCAAATTATAAGCACTTTTAAGTTTTTCTATCCTCATTTGACCTTGAAGGAGGGGCCCAAGGTCAAATCTGACCACATCAGAAGTTTCCCAGCCCATGATTTGCAAACCTCTGGGATCAATAATAAGAGAGTTATAAGCACTTTCAAGTTTGGCTATGCTCATTTGACCTTGAAGGAGGAGCCCAAGGTCAAATCTGACCACATCAGAAGATTCCCAACATATGATTACCAACAAGTTGGTTTCACATTACAAACCTCTAGGATCAGTAATAAATGACTTATAAGCACTTTTAAGTTTGGCTATCCTTGTTTGACCCTGAAGGAGGGGTCCAAGGTCACATGTGACCACATCAAAAGATTCCCAGCCCATGATTTCCTATAAGTTGGTTTCACATTGCAAACCTGTAGGACCAATAGTAAGCAACTTAGACAAGCACTTTTATGTTTGGCTACCCTTGTTTGACCTTGAAGGAGAAGCTCAAGGTCAAATCTGACCACATCAGAAGATTCCCAGCCCCTGATTATCTACAGATTGGCTTCACATGCCAAACCTCTAGGATAAATAATAAGGGAGATATAGGAACTTTTAAAGTCTGCTATGTGGTTTACTTTGCCACGACGTGGATAACCTTGAATGAAGAGCTTCAAGGTTAAATGTATGCATGCTTGTACAGGACATATATATCTGTTATCGATAAAGTATCTTTTAAAAAAACAGCATGTCTCTCGGCCTTGTACTTTTGGAGAAGATGTTATTCACACAGACACGGACGAGTACTCGAACGTTGCAGAGTGATGCCATAATGTCAGCTGACAAATTCAACCTGCCTGCAAAGATGACAAGAAAATGCTTTCTTGAAAAAGTGCCAGATGACTCTCTGTTTTGCATTTTATGCATAAATTCAAGATGACCACAAAAAAATGGAAGGAAAATCATTTAGGGTTAAAATGGCAGATGACTCTGCAATATACCCTGCGGATCAACAATTTGGCTGAAAAGGTTCTAACTCACACTGCTTCTGAGATAAATGCGTTTTTGTGTTTTACACATAAATTCAAGATGACTGCCAGAAATGACAGGTAAGCGATTTTTTGTTAAAAATGGCAGATGATTCTTCACATAAAAAACTTCATTGAAATCGCTCTATCTGGTACCGTTTCCAAAATAAAAGTTTTGCGTTTTACCCAAAAAGTCAAGGTGGTGCCAAAAATGGTGGGAAAATGATTTTTGGGAAAAAAGTGCCAGATGTTTCTGCATATACAATGGGGGAATATTTTGTCGAAATTATGGTATCTCACAATGTTTCTGAGATAAGTGCATTTTTGCATTTTACACAGAAATTCAAGATAGCTACCAAAAATGAAGGAAAAATGTTTTTCGCAAAAAGTGCCAGATGACTGTGTATACCCTATGGGTCGAAAATTTTATCGAAATCTCCCTATCTCAAATGTGACTGAGATAAATATGTTTTTGCATTTTACGCAGAAATTCAAGGTGGCTGCCAAAATGGAAGAAAACTGTTTCTTTTGGGATAAAGTGCCTTATGACTCCGCACATATCTTGTGGGTTGAAAATTTCATCGAAATCGCTCTATCTTGGGCCATTCCGAGATGTGTTTTTCCATTTTAAGCAGAAATTCTAGATAGCCGCAAAAAATAGCGGGAAACTCGCTTGGCAGAAAGTGGCATATGACTCTGGTATAACCTGTGGCTAATTTTTTTGGGGAAATCTCTCTATCTTACACTGTTACTGAGATAAATGCATTTTTGCATTTTAGGCTGAAATTCAAGATAGTGGGAAAACGTGTTTTGGCTAAAAGTGGTAGATGACTCTGTGTACACCCTGTGGGTCAAATATTTCGTGGAAGTAGCTCTATCTCCCACTGTTTCCAAGATAAATGTGTTTTAGCATTTTATGTAGAAATTCAAAATAGCCAACAAGATTGGCAGGAAGGTATTTTTGGCAAAAAGTGCCAGTTGACTCTGCGTATCCCCCATGAATGAAAATTTACATCAAAATTCCTCTAGCTTTGACTGTTTCCGAGATGTTAAAGGTTTTTCATTTTCATCATTAACAAAAATTGTAACGGTAGTTTTTATAGGATTTTTGCCTAGGATTTTTTATAGTTATATTTATCAAACGGATTCCTCTCATGTTACTGATATTTATAGTTCCCGTTTGTAAAAGGTATATATGCCTTGCCTTTGATCCTAAATAACTGCCCTACATCTATGCTGAACAAAGGGCACCAACAGTTGTGTGGGTGGGCCGGGGAGTTCTGTGTTGTGAAACCGAGTGCAAACTGGCAGACTAGATACTTGTAAAACTATAAAAACATTACTCAATGTTATAAATAACATGGGTGAAAGCCAATATTCAACCAGATTTTTCTACCTGATATTCTTTTCTGACATAAGTTTCCTTATTTTTACCAATATTTGTCATTTTGTTTTTGATGTTGTTGGTTTCAAGTGCCATTTAAGCTTCATTGGTTCTTTGAGTTTGTTAGGTAAACTTAGAGTATCTGGTTTCAGGTTAGATTTACAATATGAATACTTGGGCCAATTTCCACCTTAAGTTACACCCTGAAGAGAAAGACAGAGACATGTAGAAGACACACTAGAATGTACCTCTCACTTAACATCACTTACTTGGTCTTAAATTCTCCATATTCATTGTCCCATCCATAGGAAGGAAAGTCCCTTGGCTTCCCAAGAGTCACATTCTTTTGGTTCACACGTATCATCACATTTTTGCCAAGAACTTGAGCTGCAATATACATAGAAATACTTGCATTATTATATACAAAAAATCAATGCAAAGGATTTACTAAAGTTGACACTTTTTGTGGTAGTTCTTACGTAAAACTAAACTATCAGCCAACAAAATTGATACAGAAACCTCAAACTTAAACCAGACTGTACAAGCAATTATTAGAGAGGTTGCAAATATTTTATTGAAAACGTAGCACAAAAACGCAACATAAATTAAAACAAGATGGGGCGGAGATCAACGTGGCAAGGCTCTTTTTAACATGAAATACGTAATGGCTTGTACTTTCGATATTGTGAAATGATGTTCAACACAAACATCAGTGTCAGTGTAACATAGTCACTGTGCTAACATTAACAGTTTAAACCATTTACTTGTAAGAATTGTCTCAGGATGCAGTCAGTAAGTAAAACCCACAACTGCCTAAAATGAAAGATTTAAAAATAGCATCAGAGATGCCCGTACCCCACAGCCTAGGGAAATATTTTCAACACCATGAGATATAGAAGTACTGTTCCAGTACAAACTTCAGGATACTTTCAGAGCACTGTCAGTTATATAAAGGTCCAAACAATGTTTAAATGGAGAAATAATGTTTGAAAGAAAGATAATGTGTATAAAGATGAAGTATTAAAACAAGATAATTCAATAACAAGATGACAGCATTAATCAGTAAACTAAAATTCAACACTCTTTATCTACATCTGCATGGCCGAATTATGGTTTAGATGGTTTGAATATTACCATGCATACAGAAGTGGTAATACATTTAATGAATGCTTATTGTGGTGTTGGAGCAAAATCTGTGGCTCACTTGATGAAATTCTATCTCTTACAATGGGAAGTTATGAAAGTAAAATTCTTAATAAATTCTAATATGACTTTTGCTGAATCTGCATCAAAAGACAGACCCAAAGGTCCATGAAGATTTTAAAGGTCAAGGTCACTACGACAAGGTAAAAGGTCAAATTAAGGTCACACCATGATAATACACACCTATAGCCCCTAACCAATGTCCCTACCAAGTAACAACTTCCCACACCTTACGGTTTCCGAGATATAGCCCTGACAAGATTTTATAGGTCAAGGTCACTATGGCAAGGTCAAAGGTCAAATCAAGGTCACACCATGATGCTGCACACCTACACCCCTTAACCAATGTCTCTACCAAATATCAACTTCCTACACCTTACAGTTTCCGAGATATAGCCCGGACAAGATTTTATAGGTCAAGGTCACTACGGCAAGGTCAAAGGTCAAATCAAGGTCAGATCATGACGTTGCACAACTACACCCCCTAACCAATGTCCCTATCAAATATCAACTTCCTACATCTTACGGTTTCCGAGATATAGCCTGGACAAGATTTTATAGGTCAAGGTCACTATGGCAAGGTCAAAGGTCAAATCAAGGTCACACCATGATGCTGCACACCTACACCCCCTAACCAATATCCCTACCAAGTATCAACTTCCTACACCTTACGGTTTTCGAGATATAGCCCGGACAAGATTTTATAGGTCAAGATCACTACGGCAAGGCCAAATCAAGGTCAGATCATGACGTTGCACAACTACACCCCCTAACCAATGTCCCTACCAAGTATCAACTTCCTACACCTTACGGTTTTCGAGATATAGCCCGGACAAGATTTTATAGGTCAAGGTCACTACGGAAAGGTCAAAGGTCAAATCAAGGTCAGATCATGACGTTGCATAACTACACCCCCTAACCAATGTCCCTACCAAATATCAACTTCCTACACCTTACGGTTTCCGAGATATAGCCCGGACAAGATTTTATAGGTCAAGGTCACTATGGCAAGGTCAAAGGTCAAATCAAGGTCAGACCATGACACTGCACACCTACACCCCCTAACCAATATCCCTACCAAGTATCAACTTCCTACATCTTACGGTTTCTGAGATATAGCCCGGACAAGATTTTATAGGTCAAGGCCACTACGGCAAGGTCAAAGGTCAAATCAAGGTCAGACCATGACGCTGCACACCTACACCCCCTAACCAATGTCCCTACCAGATATCAACTTCCTACACCTTACGGTTTCTGAGATATAGCCCGGACAAGATTTTATAGGTCAAGGTCAGTACGGCAAGGTCAAAGGTCAAATCAAGGTAACACCATGACGTTGTACACCTACACCCCGTAACCAATGTCCCTACCAAATATCAACTTCCCACACCTTACAGTTTCCGAGATATAGCCCGGACAACATTTTAGAGGTCAAGGTCACTACAGCAAGGTCAAAGGTCAAATCAAGGTCAGACCATGACGTTGCACACCTACACCCCTTAACCAATATCCCCACCAAGTATCAACTTCCTACACCTTACGGTTTCCGAGATATAGCCCGGACAAGATTTTATAGGTCAAGGTCACTACGGCAAGGTCAAAGGTCAAATCAAGGTCAGACTATGACGATGCACAACTACACCCCCTAACCAATGTCCCTACCAAGTATCAACTTCCTACACCTTACAGTTTCCGAGATATAGCCCGGACAACATTTTAGAGGTCAAGGTCACTACAGCAAGGTCAAAGGTCAAATCAAGGTCAGACCATGACGTTGCACACCTACACCCCTTAACCAATATCCCCACCAAGTATCAACTTCCTACACCTTACGGTTTCCGAGATATAGCCCGGACAAGATTTTATAGGTCAAGGTCACTACGGCAAGGTCAAAGGTCAAATCAAGGTCAGACTATGACGATGCACAACTACACCCCCTAACCAATGTCCCTACCAAGTATCAACTTCCTACACCTTACAGTTTCCGAGATATAGCCCGGACAAGATTTTCAAACTCAAGGTCACTACGGCAAGGTCAAATCAAGGTCAGACCATGACGTTGCACACCTACACCCCCTAACCAATGTCCCTACCAAGTATCAACTTCCTACACCTTACGGTTTCTGAGATACAGCCCGGACAAACTATTTCCCGCCGCCTGAGAACCTGAACGTAGCTATTGCTCAGCTATGTAGTGAGCTACAAGTTTGCAAATTTTAATTAGTAAATTAAATTTTTATTAGTTTATACCTTACCTAACAGACGATAGCTATTGTCCGGCGCCATCTGGTTCCGCCAAACGCCAGAAAAAGACATCCTGAGTTTCACCTCCGGCCGGACCGGTACACTCCAATCCACTCGCCAGGTGGCCTAGTTCCTGCTTTATTCGCCAGAGGGACGTGACGTCATAGCATCTTTTTCGTTCCCAAATTAGGTAATGGAAGCTGAAAAGCGGGGAAGGCTGGGTGGGAATCTCCCGTCTGTTAGGTAAGGTATTAACTAATAAAAATTTAATTTACTAATTAAAATTTGCAATTTCATTGCGTTAATACATCTTACCTAACAGACGATAGCTAGAATAACTACCCAGTGGAAGGAGGGCAGCTTCTTGAGGACTAGAAGGAACTCTATAATTAGGCACGTAACCTCTGGCCCGGTTGATAAAGAAGCTCAAAAACTGCTCCTTAAGTTACCGAGCAGTGCCATTTCTCCCCCCCCCCCTTTTTTCTACTCTGAGAGGAGGAAGAGAGAAGAGTTCAGTCCTAGGGATTCCATTGAGACCGTAAGAGTGGAATAAAGGTCTCATACTAATAGCCTCAGGCAAACTAGTAAAAAACCTTAACTATTATGTACATTATTTACAAAATAGGAGCCTATAAGGTTCACTGGTGGATCTGCTGTGCAGCCACCACTGGACCTAGGTGAAAAAGCTCCGAATCTGCCCACGCCACATCTTTAAGATAGAACTGAGTAAAGGTGTTGTGGGATTTCCAGTGGCATGCAGCTAAGATCTGGTCTAGCGAAATGCCACCCTGAAAGGCTTTTGAAGCCGCGAAGGCTCTAACGTCATGCGCCTTCACCTGATGAAGGGTTAGAGATTCCTGATCTGATAGATCGTAGCAAAGGATAACCGTCTGCTTGATCCAAGATGAGATCGTAGTAGGAGAAATATCCTTCGTGAAACCCTTTTTGAAGGAGACAAAAACCAGCTCCTTTCCTTGTCTGAGATCTTGAGTCTTGTCCAGATAGTAGCGCAAAGCTTGAACTGGGCAGAGTGACCTATCTTCCTTCAAGGATTTGTCCAGAGTAGGAGCCAGGGCTGGTATAACCACTGGAGCCACGCACTCTGGCCCCTCTTTTGCTAAGTGATTTTTAGCCAAAAAACTTGAAGGGTAAAGGGACACCTTGGTCCAGTCAGCTTGGTGTCTAATATTTTTGTTCAGCCAAGCGTGTATTTCACTCCTACGCTTTCCAGAACCCAGAGCGAGGAGGAACACCGTCTTAAAGGTCAGATGTTTTAATGAGGCCTTTCTGAGAGGCTCAAATGGGGCTTTTGTAAGCTGATGTAAGACCAGAGAAAGATTCCATGAAGGGATTCCTCGTCTACCCTTTGGTCTATCTCTATGAAAACTGTCCAAAAGGCGAGTTAGGTTTTCATCTTTACTCACATTCACAGAAGAATTGCCCAATTTGTCTGCAATGGCTGATCTGTAACCATCAATGGTACTGGGTTGGAGATTCTTCTCCTGGAAAAGATGCAGGAGAAAATCTGCTATCTGTTTGACAGATGGAGACCTGAAGTCCACCTGACTTGATTCACACCATCTGACAAAAACGGCCCACTTTGCCTCATAGACTGTTCTGGTTGAACTTCTTTGAGGAGCCTCAATTCGTGACGCCACTGGGCTAGAGAAGCCTTGCTCCTTGATAGCCTCGGCTCTAGGAGCCAGGCGTGTAGGTTTAGGTTGGTCAGATTCCTGTGACGTGCCTTGTTGAATGGCTGTGTCACTAGGTCGGGATGGTTGGGTAGGCAAAGAGGGATCTGAGCCGACAGTTCCACCAGGTCCCAGAACCATGGCATGTTGGGCCAACCCGGAGCTATTAGGATCACTCTCTTGTAAAGATGGTCCGACAGTTTGCTGACCACTTTGCCCAGCAACGATACTGGGGGGAAGATATACATGTCCAGGTTTTCCCAAGAGACTGTCAGGGCGTCCACTGCCCAAGCCCTGGGGTCCGGCACTGGAGACACATACTGGTCTAGTTTGCAATTGTACTTTGTTGCAAACATGTCCACCTGGGGACGGTGCCAGGTCTGAGTCAGGAGGTCGAAGACCTCCTGGTGAAGGGACCATTCTGTCTGAATGACTTGGCCTTGACGAGACAATTTGTCTGCAATCACATTCAGACGACCAGGGATGTGCCTGGCCCTTAGGACTACCTGTCTCAGATTGCACCAACACAGGAGTCGCCATAGAAGGGCACAAAGTGAGCCTGACCTCATACCTCCTTCCTTGTTGCTGTATGCCACAACCGTGGTGTTGTCTGTGGCAACTAGAACTACTTTGCCTTGTACCAAGGACTGGAATCTTTTCAAGGCTAGTAGGACCGCTTTTAGTTCCAGGAAATTTATGTGAAGATGACTTTCTGGAACTGACCAATCGCCTCTTGCTGTGACGTCTCCTAAATGAGCACCCCAGCCTTCTTTTGAGGCGTCGGTAAAGATCTGAACGGCATGACTCAAGGGATGTAAAGGTTGTCCTGTTAAGACATTTGTCTCCTTGGTCCACCATAGAAGGTGTGGGTGAAGTGACCTTGGCACAGGAATCTCCTTTTCCAGGGATTCCGGAACTCTCCAGTGTCGTTTTAGGTGCCACTGGATGGGTCTCATGTGGAGTCTCCCCAGGGGAACCTGTTTTTCCGTCGCTGTAAGTAGGCCTATCAGGGACATGAAGTTCCTGACTCGGCAACTTGGTTTGGATAGGATGGATTCCAACTTTTGAAGGATCGACTCCCACCGATTCTGGGTCGGTAAGACCAGTCCCTGGGAGAGATCGTACTTGTAACCCACGAACTCGAAAATCTGTTTGGGTTCTAGTTCTGATTTTTGTACGTTGATTATCCAACCCAATTCCTGGCAAAGGGCGAGGAGGGATTGAGTGCCCTGGTGGCAGGATTCTTTGGTAGGGGCTCGAATCAACCAGTCATCTAGGTACTGGTGGATCCTTATACCCCGGGATTGAGCCATTAGCTTCACCTCTTTGACCACACAAGTGAACTCCATGGGAGCTGTGGAGAGGCCAAAGGGAAGAGCCCGGAACTGATAGGACTGATTTTGGAAATGGAACCTGAGGTATTTCCGGGACTTCACATGGACTGGAATGTGGAAATAGGGGTCGCTGAAATCCAGCGATGTCACCCATTCCCCCTGTTGCAGGGAAATCCAAATTGTTTCCGGGGTTTCCATCTTGAATGTTTTTACGCTCAAAAATTTGTTTAGAGCACTGAGGTCCAAGACTGGTCGCCATTTCTGGTTTGGTTTTGGAACTATGAACAGTCGGTTGAAGAAGGCTAGAGATGTTCGAACCCTCACCATCTCTACTGCCTCCTTTTGCAGTAAGGCCTGCAAAGCCTCCTTCAGGTAGAGGTTCCTGAGGGGGTTTGCATAACCACGGACTATCAGAGGGTCCCTTACTAGTGGAGGTCTGATTTTGAACGGGAGAATGTAGCCATCCTTCAAAATGGACACTACTCTCGGATTTGAACCTAGGAGGGACCACTTCTGCCAAAATTTTTGGAGACGTCCCCCTATCAGATGAGCATTGACAACATTGAGGACATTTGGAGCAATGGGGGCAAAAACGCAATGATCTACAGAAAAAGCATCTTTGACAAACTTTATTTCTTGCTTCACTCTTGACGAGGGACTTGCGTCTTTCTTTTGTGACTGCCCTCTTACATTTAAGACAAAAGGTACAGGACTGGCAACAGGACAAAACACAGGTTGTTGAATAGACACAGAAAAGTTTTGTTCTTGTACATTTATGACATTTATCTCTGACCGGGCCACCGGCACCGGGTTTGGAACACAATAATTGTCATTTATACTGCCCTTGATCCCTAGGAGGGCGGGTGCCGCGACCGGGCTGACCTCCCCTTCCTCTGCCTCTAGACCTGCCACGTCCCCCAAAGGACTTCCAGGCGGGCATGTCTTTTCCTGCGGAAGCACCGGTTTGAGTAGATTCCTGTCCTTGCTTCCAGTTAGGGGGGTAGGGTTGGAATCTGTTTTGCTTTTTATGGTTACCGGCGAACCCACCGCGGCCCGGACCGGGCTGGTTAGTACGCTTTATGGTTTCAAATTGTTGAATTTCATCTTCCGCTTTGCGTATGACCGCATCTGGAAACAAAGCATGAGTGTTCAGAGGGCAATTTCTCAAGGCGGAAAACGTGTCTGGTTTCACTCCTGTTTTTAAATGTTCCAAGTATGAGTCTCTGCGGACCAAAGTTAAATTGGCCATCTGGACAAAGGTGAAGTCCGAGAGATGTTGAAGTGATTTTCCTACCGCAAAACTCACATTTTGATTGAACGAAGTCAAGTAATGCAACTCGTCCAATGCTGACTGAGCCTTGCTGGAAGATTTACCCTTTCCTAATTCTGTTTGTAAGATCTTCAGCTGTTCTTGGACACTGTCTTGTATCTTGGTAATGCAACGGTTGAATCCAGCAGATTGGTTGCATAAAAAACTCGATTCCTTAGCCGCCTTCTCCCACTTCCTAAGGGTATCCTGGGCAATGGGGCGTGAAGGCGGTTGAGCTGAAACAGAAGAAGACTTGGCAACTCTTGTAAAGGCATTGTTCAGTTTTGCAGCATCATTGGGCCATGTAGTAACGTACTTTCCAGGTCTGGTAAAGTCTTTAGGTTCGGCCGGGTGAATCCCGTACCATCTACTCTGAGATTTCGGGGGGCGGAGATACTGGTCCATATGCAACCCTCCAGGCTCTGAAGATTTGGACAGGTATCCTTCTATCAGCACAAGATTAAGGTTCTCTAATTTCTTGCACAACCAGTCTTCTGGTGGAAGAAGGACAGAGACTTTTCCTACCGGCTGAGATCTGTGTCCAACCCAGGGATTATCAGCACGAGTAGCAGGCGAGTATTCCAGATCTGGGATGTGAGACCAACCCATGAAGGCTCTGACTCCTCTTACAGTTTCACGATAATTTTGATCTTCACTTATCGCCCGGTCAGTCTCAGTGTCAACAATGTCCGGTTGATCTTCTAGTTCGGACAATTCTCCCTCTTCTGTTGGTTCCGGTTGAGTAAAATCCCGGGTAGATACCGGAAGAGGTTCAGTACACTGTTCCAATGAGGACACCGAGGCCGGAAGAAGCAGGTTCAGCAAAAACCGGTTCCGGGTCCTGGTACAAATTCTCCAGTGGAGAGACCATGTCCACAGATGAAGAAGTAGTAGCAGTTACAGTATGAGTTCTATCCGGACCAAAGGCCGGACCGGCCTGGCCGGAAGGAACAGATGGTAGTAGGAAAGGGTTAGAAGACAATACTCCGGATGGAGGTTTGTGAGCGACCGGTGCCTTCACCGGTGAGAAAGATGGCTGAGAAGAAGGACGTGGTCCAATGGTTAAGAGTGCTTCTAAACGAGCCATGCGTACAGCCCATTTCTCATCCAGCTCCTGAAGTTCCTTACGGAAGGTAGGTTGTGGAAGAGCAAGGTCTCCAGAAGTATTGAGGGGAGGAATTACGGGTTCAGAGTCCTGAGATTCGACTTGAGCTACCACAGTAACAGTAGAAGGATCAATGAGAGTGTCTTTACCCTTTGATTTCTCTTTACGCAGTTTATAAGTTGGTGTAGCCAACTGGATAACCTGTTCTGAGGTTAGTACTTCACAATACTCACAGGGTAGTTTCAACACACAAGGGTCCTCCCCTAAACTTTTGTCCCTGCATCTAGCACAACGTGAATGACGGTCAAAAGACGCCATTATATGCCCGCAGGCTCCTTTCCTTTGTCCTGGAGATGCCATGATGATGTAATTATCCAATGACAAAACTTCAGGTACACAAAAATAAAATTAGAAGAAATATCCACAAATGCAAAAAGTTATTAGAAATATACAACTTTTCAAATCGCGCCAAACGAAAAAGATGCTATGACGTCACGTCCCTCTGGCGAATAAAGCAGGAACTAGGCCACCTGGCGAGTGGATTGGAGTGTACCGGTCCGGCCGGAGATGAAACTCAGGACGTCTTTTTCTGGCATTTGGCGGGACCGGCTGGCGCCGGACAATAGCTATCGTCTGTTAGGTAAGATGTATTAACGCAATGAAACTGCATTTTCAGTATGTCATAGCTGACCCAAAAGTAGGTGAATAACATATTTAAAGAAAATACTCTAAATGCAATAGTTTTCAAGTTACAACTCATTTACTCAACAATGAGAACCTCAAAGTAGCTATTGCTCAGCTATGCAATGTGTTACATGTCTGCAATTTCAGTATGTGGTAGCTAACTGAAAAGTAGGTGATTAACATATGCAGACAAAATACCGTAAATGCAATAGTTACAAGTGATTTACTCAACAATGAGAACCTCAAAGTAGCTATTGATCAGCTATGCCTTGAGCTATATGACTGCAAGTTTACTATGTTATAGCTGACTAAAACTTAGATGAATAACATAATGAACGAATATTCTCTAAATGCAATAGTTTTCAAGTTACAAGCGATTTACTCAACAGTTAGAACCTCAAAGTAGCTATTGCTTAGCTATGCAATGAACTACAGGTCTGCAATTTCACTATGTTATAGCTGACTCAAAAGTAGGTGAATAATATACTGAAACAAAATACTCTAAATGTAATAGTTTTCAAGTTACAACTCATTTACTGAACAATGAGAACCTCAAAGTAGCTATTGCTCAGATGTGCAATGTGTTACATGTCTGCAATTTCAGTATGTGGTAACTGACTGAAAAGTAGGTTAATAACACATTCAAAGAAAATACTGTAAATGCAATAGTTTTCAAGTTACCACTGATTTAGTCAACAGTGAGAACCTCAAAGTGGCTATTGCTCAGCTATGCAGTGAGCTACAGGTATGCAAGTTCACTATGTTATGGCTGACCCAAAAGTAGGTGAATAACATATTTAAACAAAATTCTCTAACTGCAACAGTTTTAGAGTTACAAGTGATTCACTGAACAGTGAGAACCTCAAAGTAGCTATTGTTCAGCTATGCAATGAGCTACAGGTCTGCAATTGCACTATGTTATAGCTGACCAAAAAGTAAGTAATAACATATTTTTAAAAAACCACTCTAAATGCAATAGTTGAACCTGAAAGTAGCTATTACTCAGCTATACAATGAGCTACAGTTCTGAAATTTTACTATGTTATAGCTGACTCAAAAGTAGCTGAATACATATTTTATACAAAATTCGATAAATGCAATAGTTTTCAAGTTACAAGTGATTTACTCTTTGTGGAAGTTATTGAAAAATCAGAAAGGAGCTATTACTCACTTAGGTGTCATTGGGGTAGACTCCCACGTTACTCACCATGTTGTAGCTATAGAAAAAGTAGCTGAATAACATATTTTAAGAAAATGCTCTAAATGCAATACTTTTCAATTATAAGTGATTTAGTGCATGATTTCATGAATTTTAATGCACTAAAAATTATTTAAAAATTCATAAAAAATATTTAAGAAAGATCCAGGCCTGAGACTCCCATAAGGGAATCTACTTGTGTCCTAGTACATATGTGCAAGATAAGAGAGAAGTCCCCGCAATAGTCAATGAGAAAATTGTGATAAAGTATTGAAATTTTCACACTTTCAGTGGCAGTACCTCACTTGTAATGGCTCTGGGGAACAGACAAACAAATAGATCTGCATGCCTTGAACACTTTTTTATCCTCGATTGATAAGGTTTCTTTTTCAAAAACAGCATGTCTCTGGGCCTTGTAGTTTTGGGGGAGAAGTTGTTTACGCGGACGCGGATGTGTGCGCCAACGCCGCAAAGTGATGACAAAAAAGGTGAAAATTACAAGTATATTTCTTTTAAATAATCTAAAATCTGGACCTCAGAGCAATATCCTCTTATTTCATTAACAGGATTTGAAGTTCAAAAGTTCTGTCATGACATGTATGTCAATGAGCTTTCATTTTCTATCTGTGAGTTGTGCCACTGTGCCATATCTCAGATCAGTAGGTTTGCTAAAAGTAACCACTCGAATGTAGTCTGTGCAATAGGTCTACAATTTTTTTTCCCTTTCTATTATTGTTATTTTATGTAACAAGTTTTGTTTCACTTGCAGAATGTTTTATTGTGTATAGCAGAAAAAAAAAAATATGACCACAACTTTTATTACCAAAAAAAGGGGGAAAAAGCAAAGCAGTTTGTCATGTACATAAAATAGCCAGCCTCGGCAGGCAAGAACCCCAGCCTGCAGGTACAGCTAAATGGCAAACAACATTAAGATTTGGGAAAATCTTAGGAACAACTTCTGTTGTAGGAAGTACAGAGAACCCACGAGATGTTGTACAAAAGATTCACAGGCCATGATTTCTTACAAGTAGTTTTCATATTTTGTAGCCCCAGAAGCAATTATAAGGGAGATATAAGGCTTTTTTGATATGATGATCCTCCTATTTGGTATTAAAGATGTGATATGGCAGTCATTTTGTTTCCAAAACAAGGACACAATTACTCTCAGGCAAGCTTTCATATCCATTTACATTTTGTGCAAATCTGATGAAGCTAGCTTCAATATTTTAGTTACAGAGAATATCAAAGATTTAGAAGAAACTTTAAGACCCCGAAATTTAAAAGTGTTGTCATGGCAACAGTTGCCACCGGATACCCCCAAAACATAGTCAGCTCTAGATCCTTTTAGGACAAACATACCCTGAAAATTTGGTGAAAATCCATGCAGGGGTTTAGTCTGTGGAACACCCACAAACTTTAAGACCCGAAAATCTTAAAAGTGTTGCCATGGCAACAGTTGTTACCAGATACCCCCCAAAACCTAATCAGCTCTACATCCTCTTGGGGTAAACATCCCCTAAAAATTTGGTGAAAATCCGTGCAGGGGTTTTAGTCTGTGGAACACCCACAAACTTTAAGATCCGAAAATCTTAAAAGTGTTGCCATGGCAACAGTTGTTACCGGATACCCCCCAAATCCTAATCAGCTCTAGATCCTCTTGGGGTAAACATTCCCTGAAAATTTGGTGAAAATCCGTGCAGGGGTTTAGGCTGTGGCAGGGGACGACTATAACTCCAGCCTCTGGGGTTAAAAATGTACATTTTTGGATATTTATAGTAATGTTTCTGTTTTTTAGTCACTTCACCTCAACATTTATTCTCCAAAATTTTATATTTTCCAGCTCACTCCAGGTAGTGTGTTTTTCCACACCACCGATTCTTGATTTTACCAATTTTACCGATTTGATCAGAAATGTTTTGTTGCATACAAAAATGGACTGTGCAGATGGCAGATTGCATGTCTGGTATCACTGAGGACAAGGGTGAAACAAACATCTAAATATTTTTGGAAGTAAGGAAGTTATGGCTTAAAACAAACCCAACTGAAATCAAAAAGCCAGAAAAAGTTTTTTGTTGATGTACAAATACATGTATACACCTTATACATGAGAACACTGGGGTCCGCAGTGGCAATCAGGTGCCATTGTCTGGCTTTAAGGAAACACAGCCTTATATGACACATTTCGTAATGATTAAGGAATCTTGCATAACCAACATAATTTACCTGGTAGACCTTGAACATTACATACAGGATATAAAGCGACTTTTCTTTACAATGACTTGACCCAAATTACAGTAAAACCTTGTTTCAAAATACTAAAAATAGAATTTTACTACTGACTTTATAGTTTTTTTTATTTTCTCCAGTAAACAATAACTTACTATATAAGGATATAAATTAATATTTCACAGTGTCATTATATTTCAAATAATTTGCATTTTAAAACTTGCCTTTAATATACTACATGTATTTGTTCAAAATAAGATTTAAATATCATGTATCATAAATTGTGACTTATGCAGTTTGCACTTTTTTGATCATATTATAATCCCATTATCTGAACCCTTTATGAGAATGCAATTTATTCAGATAATAAAATGTTAACTGGTAAACAATCATTGAGTAAAAACCTCCATCGGGAGCATTTCCAAAAATTTTTGGATCTTTCCCAAAAAGTAATTCCTTCTTGTTATGGCCAGGCCTAACCCACATAGAAAATTTCATGAAGATCTGCTAATCACTTTTGCAGTAATGTCAACCAGAAAGCCAAATTATTAAAAATACATTGAAAATGGGACCCTTAAAAATTCAGGATTTTTTTCTATCCAGTAATGATTCAAAAACCTCTTACCATCCCAAACCACTACAACCAATAATAAACGAGTCATAAGCACTTTTAAGTGTGGCTATCCTCATTTGACCTTGAAGGTTGGGTCCAAGGTCAAATCTGACCACACCAAAAGATTCCCAGCCCATGATTTCCTACAGGTTAGTTTACCATCCCAAACCTCTAGGACCAATAATAAGCAAGTTATAAGGACTTTTAGGTTTGACTATCCTCGTTTGACCTTGAAGGATGGGCCCAAGGTCAAATCTGACTACATCAAAAGATTCCCAGCCCATGATTTTCTATAGGTTGGTTTACCATCCCAAACCAATAATAAGTGAGTATAAGCACTTTTAAGTTTGGCTATCCTCGTTTGACCTTGAAGGAGGGGTCCAAGGTCAAATCTGACCACACCAAATGATTCCCAGCCCATGATCTCCTATAGGTTGGTTTACCATCCCATACCTCTAGGATCAATAATAAGCGAGTTACAAGCACTTTTAAGTTTGGCTCTCTTCGTTTGACCTTGAAGGAGGGGTCCAAGGTCAAATCTGACCACATCAAAAGATTCCCAGCCCAAGATTTCCTACAGGTTGGCTTGACATACCAAGCCTCTAGGATCAATAATAAGGGAGATATACGCACTTTTCATGACTAACAAAGAAACGCCCATGGCGGCCATCTTGTGTTTCAAAATGAGGCCAAAAATATTCTGAGTCAAGATTTTATGGTTATGAATATATCCTGTAAATTTGAGAAGGGTAGCTGTAATATTTTTTTCATTCAGTGTGAAAATATCTCCAAAAAAGTCAAAAATGGCCTTGGTGAGGTACTTTGGCGGTCTGTGGATGACCTTCAATGAAGAGCTTCAAGGTCAAATTTCTGCATGCTTACAGAGGACATATATATGTATAATATATACCAGCCATAGGATGATCTAACTTTCTGTATATGAGAACTGGGCCAAAATGTGAAAAAATGGCCAAAATGTGACCTTTAAGAGGCCACCAGTGACCTTGAAATAGGTCAAGGTCACAAAACAATAGCGTTCGTGGCATTGCCCATATATACCCACATACCAAATTTGAAAGGTCTAACTAAAATTTTTTTTAAGTTATCGTGTCCGAAAGGAAATCTCTGCGGCGGCATGACTGTACTGAATCCTAAGTATCTCGAACTTTCGTCTGGGGATACAATAAATGTGGCAGACAAGAACTGTGTTCAACTTTGATGAAATCAAATATTTGTACAGCATAATGGTTCTGACAACTGAGGTTTTTCTGTGCTTAATGTATAGACTGGCCAAGTTATAATTCAACAACTAGAAATAGGACGCCCTGTTGATAGTAGATGCGAATAGAAACAGGATAGCATAGAAGAACACACATTATCATGTGTAATGTCCACCCCATGAACCTTTTGTCAAAATTGTACAGTAGTCTTACAAGACCCTGTTTCATTTGTAAAATATATCAATGATGCTTAAATATTTATTAGTGTAGACGTAAATTATTTCAGCTTCATGCCTTTTTGCATTGGTTGGGTCGAAAATTGTGACGAAATCACTCTATCTTGCACGGTTAAGAAGATAGAAGCAAATTCCTGTTTTTCTATTTTTGGCAAAAATTCGAAAAATCAAAATGGCCACCATTTTTGGGGAGGGGAAAATTTTTTGAAAATTGCAAAGAGTACATTTCTTAGATACCCTGTGGGTCGAAAATTTCGACGAAATCGCTCTATCTCGCACGGTTAAGGAGATAGAAGCAAATTTGTGTTTTGCCATTTTTGGCAAAAATTCAAACATTCAAAATGGCCGCCATTTTTGGGGAGGGGAAAATTTTTTGAAAATTGCAAAGATTACATTCCTTAGATACCCTGTGGGTCGAAAATTTCGACGAAATCGCTCTATCTCGCACGGTTAAGGAGATAGAAGCAAATATGTGTTTTGCCATTTTTGGCAAAAATTCGAAAACTTAAAATGGCCGCCATTTTTGGGGAGGGGAAAATTTTTTGAAAATTGCAAAGAGTACATTCCTTAGATACCCTGTGGGTCGAAAATTTCGACGAAATCGCTCTATCTTGCACGGATAAGGAGATAGAAGCAAATATGTGTTTTGCCATTTTTGGCAAAAATTCGAAAATTCAAAATGGCCGCCATTTTTGGGGATTGGAAATTTTTTTGAAAATTGCAGAGAGTACATTCCTTAGATACCCTGTGGGTTGAAAATTTCGACGAAATCGCTCTATCTCGTACGGTTAAGGAGATAGAAGCAAATTTGTGTTTTGCCATTTTTAGCAAAAATTCGAAAATTCAAAATGGCCGCCATTTTTGGGGAGGGGAAAATTTTTTGAATGCCAAGAATACAATGCTCAGATACCCTGTGGGTCGAAAATTTCGATGAAATCGCTCTATCTCGCACGGTTAAGGAGATAGAAGCAAATTTGTGTTTTGCCATTTTTGGCAAAAATTCGAAAAATCAAAATGGCCGCCATTTTTGGGGAGGGGAAAATTTTTTGAAAATTGCAAAGAGTACATTTCTTAGATACCCTGTGGGTCGAAAATTTCGACGAAATCGCTCTATCTCGCATGGTTAAGGAGATAGAAGCAAATTTGTGTTTTGCCATTTTTGGCAAAAATTCGAAAATTCAAAATGGCCGCCATTTTTGGGGAGGGGAAAATTTTTTGAAAATTGCAAAGAGTACATTTCTTAGATACCCTGTGGGTCGAAAATTTCGACGAAATCGCTCTATCTCGCACGGTTAAGGAGATAGAAGCAAATTTGTGTTTTGCCATTTTTGGCAAAAATTCGAAAATTCAAAATGGCCGCCATTTTTGGGGAGGGGAAAATTTTTTGAAAATTGCAAAGATTACATTCCTTAGATACCCTGTGGGTCGAAAATTTCGACGAAATCGCTCTATCTCGCACGGTTAAGGAGATAGAAGCAAATATGTGTTTTGCCATTTTTGGCAAAAATTCGAAAACTTAAAATGGCCGCCATTTTTGGGGAGGGGAAAATTTTTTGAAAATTGCAAAGAGTACATTCCTTAGATACCCTGTGGGTCGAAAATTTCGACGAAATCGCTCTATCTCGCACGGATAAGGAGATAGAAGCAAATATGTGTTTTGCCATTTTTGGCAAAAATTCGAAAATTCAAAATGGCCGCCATTTTTGGGGATTGGAAATTTTTTTGAAAATTGCAGAGAGTACATTCCTTAGATACCCTGTGGGTTGAAAATTTCGACGAAATCGCTCTATCTCGTACGGTTAAGGAGATAGAAGCAAATTAGTGTTTTGCCATTTTTAGCAAAAATTCGAAAATTCAAAATGGCCGCCATTTTTGGGGAGGGGAAAATTTTTTGAATGCCAAGAATACAATGCTCAGATACCCTGTGGGTCGAAAATTTCGACGAAATCGCTCTATCTCGCACGGTTAAGGAGATAGAAGCAAATATGTGTTTTGCCATTTTTGGCAAAAATTCGAAAAATCAAAATGGCCGCCATTTTTGGGGAGGGGAAAATTTTTTGAAAATTTGCAAAGAGTACATTCCTTAGATACCCTGTGGGTCGAAAATTTCGACGAAATCGCTCTATCTCGCACGGTTTAGGAGATATGAGCACATTTGCCTTTTTCAGTATTCAAAATAGCTAATTACTCATTTATTTAATTAATTACTCACTCATCTATGAAGCAATTCCCCCCAAAAGCAATCCCATACAAGCTATTAACCCAATGAACCTCCATACCAAATTTCAGAAAGCTAGGCTTAATAGCATTCCTTAAAATGTCTGGAAACCAAAGAGCTACTCAAAAGTAGCAAAGTAGCTATTACTCAGTTAGCTATAGAGCTATCATCACCAAAAGCAATCCCATACAAGCTATTAACCCAATAAACCTGCATGCCAAATTTGGTAAAGATAGGATAAGAACTGTTGCCTAAAATGTCTGGAAACCAAGTGGGACGCCGGACGCCGGAAAAAGCAAAAATAATATGTCCACCCCCCAGTGGGGTGGACATAATTAACTTTTTTGCAAAAAGATAATTATGCAACTATTCTGATTTCTTTTTATCACTTGCAAAAATAGCCCAAAATATATTCCCGAGACACCCATAACAGACATATGTCAACACAGACATGAAAATAAATATGTGCAATACTCCATTGGATCAGTACAATTGTGTCAGTTACATACAAGAGGGTCGATGATGCCCCAAAAGGCGGGTTGTGCAGGCAGCAATAAGGTTAGCGACTGCTGTAATTACATTTAGAAACAAGGAAAGAAATGTTAGGTCACCCAGTTAAGGTGAATGTGTTAGACGTGCTAAGAAACGTAAAACTTGTAATCTAGGTTACATAATTGTATCTATGCTATAAACGGACAAATGAAAGGACGGAATTACACCAATTTCGAAAGCAACTTGATGGTGATGTATCTCCCTGTCAAGTTTGAATTTGATTGGACAAAGCGTTTTCGAGTTAGAGTCTGGAAACGGAAATGTTGACAAACAAACAAATGGACGGAATTACACCAATTTCGAAAGTAACCTAGCTATGATGGTGATCTATGTCTATGTCAAGTTTGAATTCGATTGGAAAAAACGTTTTCGAGTAAGAGTCCGGAAACGAAAATGTGGATGGACAGATGGATGGACGGACAAAAACAGATAAACGAACAGACGGAATTACACCAATTTCGAAAGGAACTTAGCTATGATGGTGGTCTACGTCCCTGTCAAGTTTGACTTTGATTGGACAAACCGTTTTCGAGTTGAGTCCAGAAACGAAAATGTGGACGGACAGATGGATGGACAGACAAACGGACAAAAAATGGACAAATGAACACACGGAATTACACCAATTTAGAAAGGAACCTAGCTATGATGGTGATCTATCTCCCTGTCAAGTTTGAATTCCATTGGACAAACCGTTTTCGAGTTAGAGTCCAGACACAAAAATGTGGACGGACAGATGGATGGACAGACAAATGGACAAAAAATGGATAAACGAACAACGGAATTACACCAATTTCGAAAGGAACCTAGCTATGATGGTGATCTATCTCCCTGTCAAGTTTGAATTCGATTGGTCAAACTTTTTTTGAGTTAGAGTCCGGAAACGAAAAATGTGGACGGACAGACAGACATCGGACACATCAATCTAATAGGCGGGTTGGTTACACGCAACCCACCTAAAAATGGCCAGACATTGTTAAAGCAGGGTCAAAAAATTGCGGGTCAAAAATTTGCTTGAAATTGCTCTTTCAATGTTTTATTTTCTGCTTTAATCCAAGATGGCCGCCAAAAGTGGCAAAAATTTAAATTTTTCTCCCTTGCATAGGATACTCTTGTACTAACCTGTGGGTCAAAAATTCACTCAAAATCGCTCTACCTCTTACGGTTTTCGAAATATTCACACTTTCATTTTCCACTAAAATCCAAGATGGCCGCCAAAAGTGGCAAAAATTGAAATTTTTCCCCTAGCCACAGGACACTCCTGTATTACCCTGCGGGTCAAAAATTTGCTCGAAATCGCTCTCTTACGGTTTCTGAGATATTTACAATGTTTTATTTTCTGCTTTAATCCAAGATGGCCGCCAAAAGTGGCAAAAATTGCAAATTTAATAAGTAAATTCAATTTTTATAAGTTAATACCCTATCCAATGGACAACTGCTTTACCGGTCAGCGCGACCGGTCCCGCCAAACGCCAGAAAAAAAAAGACGTCCTGTATATACTACCGGCAGGACAGGTCACAGAGTGTGCATTCGCCAGGTGGCGTATCGTACTTCCTTCCTGTCTAGACAGCGTGATGTCATAGCATCTTTTTCATGTCTAGTCCTATTAAGACCCCTAGTAAGCTGATAGCGGGGCCGGATGTGTGGGCCTTGCCCGCTTGGTAGACGGGTAAGTTACTAGGGACTTAAGTGAACTCATAAACAAATCAAGTTGAAAAGGCCCAGATGACCTAGGGTCAGATGACCCTCTAGGGTCAAGGTAGGCTGAGACTAACCGGTAGCCTGGAAGTCTACCAATGTTGCCCCCACCCCCTTTTTTCTCAGACCTGCTCTGAGAGTAGGAAGAGAGGGTTGAGTTCAGTCCCATAAGAAATAAACTTCCCAAGGGAAGCAAGTCAAGAGTTTTTTTGTTTTTTGTTTTTGTTTTGTTTTTATATTATGTACATATATACATATCTCCTCATTTGGGGGTTAGGTGGTGGATCTGTTGGGCAGCCACCACTGGCCCCAAATGAAAAAGCTCGGTGTCAGCCCAAGCCACATCCTTCAAATAGAATTGTGTGAAGGTGTTATGATATTTCCAGTGGCAGGGTGATAAAATCTGCTCTAAGGAGACCCCCGACTGGAAGGCCTTAGAGGTAGCAAAGGCCCTGACATCATGGGCTTTGACCTGATGCAGTGTGAGGGTCTCTTGGTCAGAGAACTCATAGCAAAGGATCACAGTCTGCTTGATCCATGAGGAGATCGTGGCAGGTGAGATGTCTTTGTCAAAACCTTTCTTGAAGGAGACAAAGACCAACTCCTTATTCTGCCTGAGGTCCTGTCCAAATAGTAGTGTAATGCTCTGACCGGACAGAGGGACCTATCAGACTTGAGGGATCTATCCAGAGTTGGGGCCAGGGCTGGTATAACCATTGGGGCCACACTGTCTGGATCCTCTTTGGCCAGCTGATTCTTTGAAAGAAAGCTGGGTGATGGGTACAGGAAACCTTTGACCAGTCAGATTGGTGGTCTGATACTTCTGTTCTGCCAAGCATGAATCTCACTTCTACATTTGCCCGACCCAAGGGATAAGAGGAAAATTGTCTTGAAGGTCAAATGCTTCAGAGATGCCTCTTTAATTGGTTCAAAAGGAGCCTTTGTCAGCTGGTGTAAGACCAGGGTTCCAGGAAGGGATTCCCCTCTGACCTTTGGGTCTGTCTCTGTGGAAACTATACAGGAGACGCGTGAGATTTTCATCTTTGCTGATATTAATGGGTGAATTTCCCAGTTTATCAGCAATGGCTGACCTGTAACCATCAATGGTACTGGGCTGTAACTTCCTGTCCTGGAACAGGTACATAAGGAAGTCAGCTACCGACTTCACAGGGGGTGACCTGAAGTCCACCTGATGAGCGAGGCACCACTTTGTAAAAATGGCCCACTTTGCCTCATAGACTGATCTGGTTGACCCCCTCTGACGAGCCTTAATTCTTGCTGCCACTGCCTCAGAGAAGCCCTGTTCTTTGATTGCTGAGGCTCTAGGAGCCATGCATGGAGATTTAGATTTGTCAGATTTCTGTGAGGGATCTGATTGAAGGGCTGTGTCAATAGGTTGGGCACATCTGGCAGGCTTAGTGGGATTTGACTGGACATGGCCACTAGGTCCCAAAACCAGGGCATGTTGGGCCACCCCGGGACAATCAGAATGATTCTTGCATGGAGTGTCCTGTAACTTCTCCACCACTTTGCCCAAGATGGCTGTTGGTGGGAAGGCTTATGCGTCCTCCCATGGCAGGCTGAGTGCATCCACTGCTGTGGCCAGGGGATCCGGCACTGGTGACACAAATAGAGGTAGCTTGTTGTTGAACCTCGTGGCAAATAAGTCTATTTGAGGTCGGTGCCACCTGCTCCATATTGTCTGGAACACCTCTTGAAGGAGAGACCACTCTGTTTGAATGGTCTGGCCTAGCCTGGATAGCTTGTCTGCTACCACTTCAGCCGGCCTGGGATGTGTCGGGCTTTGAGAGTCACTTGTTTCCTGGTACACTAGGTCAAGATTCTCGACAAAAGGGCACATAATGGGCCCAACCTCATGCCTCCTTCCTTGTTTATGTATGACACTACTGTAGTGTTGTCGGTTGCAACAAGTACTATTTTGTTGGTACAGAGCTCTTTGAAAAGACTGCTTTTAGTTCCAGATAGTTTAAATGCAGCTTGCTTTCTGGTAGTGACCAAGCCCATCTGGCAGTGTGCTCGTTTAAGTGAGCGCCCCACCCTTCTTTTGATGCGTCTGTAAAGATTTGCAGAGCATGCTTTATTGGGTGTAATGGTTGCCCTGTGAGAACGTCTTCCTGTAGCCACCATTATAAGTGGGGGTGCAGGGACCTGGGGATTGGTATCACTTTTTCTAATGACTCTGGTATTCTCCAATTGTTTTTGAGATGCCACTGTATGGGTCTCATGTGTAGCCGGCCTAGGTGAACTTGCTTTTCTGTGGCTGTTAGTAAACCTATCAGAGACATGAACTGCCGGACCAGACAGGTCGGTAGTGACAGTATTTCCAGTATTTTGTCCTGAAGGCTCTGCCACTGGTCTGGAGTCGGACCCGACCGGCCTTGAGGTCGAACTGGTAACCTACAAAATCAAAGATCTGCTTTGGTTCCAGTTCCGACTTGTCCAAATTCACCAGCCAACCTAATTTTTGGCATCTTTTCACTAGATCTTGAGTATGCTGGAGACACGCCTGGTGGGATCTGGCTCTCACCAACCAGTCATCTAGGTATTGGTGGATTCTTATACCCTTGGGTATGGCCATCAGTTTTACCTCCTTTACTACTACAGTAAACTCCAAGGTTGCTGTGGACAGACCGAAAGGCAGGGCTTTGAATTGGTATGTCTGACCTTGGACATGAAATCTCAGGTATTTCCTGGATTGTTCTTGAATGGGGATATGGAAGTAGGCGTCTTTGAAATCTATTGAGGTGACCCACTCCCCTTGTTGGAGGGATGTCCTGATGGTTTTCACATACCGTAAATGACCTATTTAGCGCACAGTGCGCTAAGGAAAGTCTATTTTTATTCAATTTTTGGTGGGAAAAAATTCCCCTTTTAGCGCACCCATCATGAAACCCTTTCCGGGATGAAGTATAGGTCAATCCGGTAAGAATAACGGTGTTTCGACATTTAGAATCTACCGAAAGCACCCACTTCCTATAAATATGGCGGTAGATAAAAACAAACTCGAAATCCATGGCAAAAATGACAATTTATTAAGTAAAAATATATAAATTATATAAAAAATACGTGGATATTGAGAACAATTAAGAAAGGTAAGATTTAAGCTGAATAATCGATCATTAGTAACCTTTTGTAACCAACCGCGATTATACACTGTCACTGTCTAATCGTCCACCCACTAGAAGTTGTCAAGTATATTGCTTTGAAAAGAGATAGGGTGCGGTTACAAGGGCGGATGCGCTAAATAGGTCATTTACGGTACTTTAATTTGTGATTTCTGTAATAACAACCTGCTGACCCGGGACTTAACTCTCAGTTTGGGAGTGCCCGGGTGCAGAATGAACAGCTGGAACAACATGATAGTTTACATTTAAACTTTGAGAAGTGTCTAATGTCTGTCTTGTTGAATTCTGGCTCCCGGCCAGCAGTCCTCTCTGTAACATGGCTATACAGTAATTGTCATTTATAGGACTGCTGGCCCGTGGCTGGTCGCGATGAGTAACTAGAAGACTTCCCCTTGGATTTCTTATAACTCCCTTTACCAATGTTCTTCCAAGCGGGTCTGTCACTCTTGGAATCCGACCTCTTATCCGACCTTTTCTCTGTACGCTCATATGGGTAGTACCAACCCTTACCCCTAGAACTAGACTGTCCTTTAGCTTCAAAATGTGCAATTTCCTCTTCTGCCCATTTGATAATACTGTCCTGGAACAAAATAGGGATATGCAATGGAGCAGTCCGGAGGGCAGCTATGGTATCCGGCTTAACACCTCCTCTGATGTGATTCAGATAAACGTCCCTGCAGGCTAAAGTCAGATTTCCCATGGAAATAAAGACAAATTCGGAAAGGTGTTCCATTGTCTTAGCCGCTGCTTGGGTTATACTGGCATGGAAGTCCATAAGAAATTGGAGTTCATCCATAGCAGAAGACACTTTTGTTGAACCTTTCCCCTTGCTCTCAGTTTGGATAGTTTTCATCTGCTCCTGCATGTTTTGCAGCACTTTGAAGAGACAGCGATTGAAGCTGGCTGCCTGGTTGCAGATCACCGTGGCCTCCCTAGACGACTTCTCCCATCTTCGCAGAGTTTCCTGTGACAGGCGACGCGAGGCAGGTGGGGTAGAAGTAAGGCCCGACTGTCTGGTGATCCGGCTGAAGCAACTATTCAGCTTTGAAGCATCAGTACTCCAGGTAGACACAGCTGCTGATTCAATCTTGCAGTCGGAAGAGAGACCATACCATTCTGACTGAGACTTTGCCATCCTCAAAAACTGACCTCCACCTTCAGAGCTTCTTGTCGGATAACCTTCTACTAAAGTCAAGTTCAACTTGCTGAGCTTTTTACAAAGCCAGTCCTCTGTAGGCATGTTGACAGAAATCTTGTACAGGAACTTTAGGACCAGAAAAGGGGTTGTCATCTGAAGCAGTGTTGGAGCTGTCAATATCAGGAATGCTAGTCCAACCCATGTAAGACCTGATGCCCCTCGTGGTTTCTCTATAAGTTTGCTCAGCAGAAGGCATCTGGTCCAGTTCAGTGGCAGTCATATCTTGTTCATCCGACAGTTTGCCTTCCTCCACATACAAATCTACTGGGGGTCGGTCAGAAGCTTTACTACCAGCCTAAGAAATGTCACTGGAAACACTGTCCTTCCTTTGTCTGGTTAACTAAGGAGAGTCGGTGTCGGTAGGAACTGAAGATGCAGGTCAGTGAGTAGCAAGCTTGCCGGTCGACTGATGCCTAGGGGCAGAGGAGTTGGTACCAGTGTGTGTGGAAGCTCTGGGTCAGTGCCGGTCAGATGAAAGCTGGCTGGAAGACTGTTGCTTAATAGCAGAGGAGTCAGATCCAGTGTGCTTGGGAGATGAATCCGTTCCAGGTCGGTCAGAGATAAGCTGGCTGGTCGACTGATGCTTCACAGCAGAGAAGTCGGACACAGTGCGCTTAGGTGAAGATTCCTGTCAGTGAAGGTCGGATCTGAGCTGGCTGGAAGGCTGATAAGTCTGATGCAATAAAGCAGAGAAGCCCAGTCCAGTGTGCTCTGAAGACACAGTTCCCATACTGAGTTGGCTGGCAGACTGATGCATAGCAGAGGAGTCCTGGCCAGTGCGCTCGGATGAGGTCGGTTGGAAGAAGGGTTCATTGTCTTTGGTAATGGAGGAGAGTGAGATGGAGTAACTTTAACTGCTGATGAGAAGGTCGGTTGGAAGGTCTTTGACATTAAGAGAGCCTCAAGGCGATGAAACCTATCCGACCACTTCTGGTCTAACTCCTCCATTTTCTTGTCAGTGGCAGATTTTTCAACAGTTTTCTTTGATTTAGAGGAAGATGGCTTGTCCTTCTTACTTTTCTTTTCAGGAACTGCGGAAGGAGGGGAGGAAACAGAAGCAGTGTCACTAACAGCCCCGATTACTGATACGATAGATGGGTCAACCAAAGTACCGTCTTTATTGTCTTTACTAGTGGTAGAAGAAATGTCTGCTTTCTGGGCATCACGTTTTTCCTTCTTTAACTTGTAGGAAGGAGTGGCTAGTTGTGCTTTCTGCTCAGGGGTCAATAAAACGCAGAACTTACATTCCGTAGTAGGTGATTCAACACACGTGTCCTTCCCCTTTCCTTTCTCCCTACACCTAGCACAGAAGGAATGACCATCAAAGCTGGCCATAGCATGACCGCAATTTTGCAAATTTAATAAGTAAATTAAATTTTTATAAGTTAATACCCTATCCAATGGACAATTGCTAATCCAGTCGGCACAGACCGGCCCGCCAAACGCCAGAAAAAGACGTCCTGTGTTTCCACCGGCTGGCCGGTCCATAGTACTGTGCACTCCCCAGATGGCGCCTCATACTTCCTTCCTGTCTAGACAACCTGACGTCATAGCATCTTTTTCGTTGTCTAAACCTATTAGACCCCTAGTAAGCTGATAGCGGGGTCGGTGGGAGGGTCTTGTGTGTCCATTGGATAGGGTATTAACTTATAAAAATTTAATTTACTTATTAAATTTGCAATTTTATTGCGTTAATACTTCCTATCCAATAGACAATTGCTGAATAACTACCGCTTGGTCGGCGGGTAGGTTACTAGGGACTTATGTGAACTCACAATAGCAAATTTTAAACTGAGGTCTAGGCTGACTTCGTCAAGAGACCTATAGGCCCAGGCCTGGGTTGACCTTAAGGTCAGGAAACCCTGTAAGGCCATGGTCGGTTGCCAGCAGCCGGTTAACCGGGGCTATACCGCCGTTACCCCCCCCCTTTTGCAGACCTGCTCTGAGGTAGGGGAAGAGAGGGATGAGTTCAGTCCCAGAATGCAAATAAACCTCCCGAAGGAAGCACGCCACACTTAATTCTTATGTACATGAAGAAACTGTTTATACATATATACAAATCTCCTCAATCTAAGGGCCACTTGTGGATTTGCTGAGCAGCCACTACCGAGCCCAATTGGTAAAGCTCTGAATCAGCCCAAGCCCCGCCCTTCAAATAGAACTATGTGAAGGTATTATGTGACTTCAGAGGCAGGTTGACAAGACTGTATCCAAGGAAACTCCCGACTGGAAAACCTTAGAAGCATCAAAGGCCCCAACATCATGGGCTTTAGCCTGATGTAAAGTGTGGGCCTCCTGGTCAGAGAGCTAATAACATAGGATCACAGTCTGCTTGATCTAAGAGGAGATAGTGGCAGGTGAGATGTCTTTGTCAAAACCTTTCTTAAAGGAGACAAAACCCACCTCCTAATTCTGCCCGAGGTCCTGTCCAAATAGTAGCGCAATGCTCTGACTGGACAGAGGGACCTGTCAGACTTGAGGGATCTATCCAGAGTTGGGGGCCAGGGCTGTTATACCCCTGGGGCCACACTGTCTGGACTCTCTTTGGCCAGCTGCTTCTTGGAGAGAAAGCTGGGTGAGGGGACAGGGACACCTTGACCAGTCGGATTGGTGTCTAATATTTCTGTTTTGCCAAGCATGTATCTCACTTCTACGCTTGCCCGACCCCAGGGCCAAGAGGAAAACTGTCTTGAAGGTCAAATGCTTCAAGGAGGCCTCTTTAATTGGTTCAAAATGACCCTTGTCAGCTGGTGCAAAAACCAGAGAGAGGTTCCAGGAGGGGATTCCCTTCCAGCCTTTGGGTCTGTCTCAGTGGAAACTATCCAGGAGACGAGTGAGATTTTCATCCTTACTGATATTGATGGGCGAATTTCCCAGTCTATCAGCAATGGCTGACCTGTAACCCTCAATGGTGCTGGGTTGCAACTTCCTGTCCTGAAACAGGTACATAAGGAAGTCAGCAACTGACTTTACAGGGGGTGCCCCGAAGTCCACCTAAGGAGTGATACATCACTTGTAAAAAAGGCCCACTTGCCTCATAGACTGATCTGATTGATCCCCTTTGAGGAGCCTCAATTCTTGCTGCCACTGCCTCAGACAAGCCCTGCTCCTTGATTGCTGAGATTCTAGGTGCCATGCATGAAGATTAAGATTTGTCAGATTTCTGTGAGGGATCTGATTGAATGGCTATCAACAGGTTGGGCAGATGGGGCAGGCTCAGTGGGATTTGGCTGGACGTGGCCACTAGATCCTAAAACCAAGGCATGTTGGGCCACCCCGGAGCAATCAGAATGATTCTCTTGCATGGGGAGTCCTGCAACTCCTCCACCACTTTGCCCAATATGGCTGACGGTGGGAAGGTGTATGCTTCCAGATCCTACCATGGCCGACTGAGCGCATCCACTGCTGTGGCCAGGGGATCCGGTACCGGTGACACAAACAGAGGCAACTTGTTGTTGAACCTCATGGCAATTAAGTCTATTTTGGGCCGGTGCCACCTGCTGCATATTGAGTAGAAGACCTCTGGAAGGAGAAACCACTCTGTTTGAATGGTCTGGCCTAGCCTGGATAGCTTGTCCGCTACCACGTTCAGCTGGCCTGGAATGTGTCGGGCTTAGAGTCACTTGTTTCCTGGTACACCAGGTCAAGAGTCCCCATAGCAGGGCACAAGTGGGCCCGACCTCATGCCTCCTTCCTTGTTTATGTATGACACTACTGTGCTGTTGTTGGTTGCTACAAGTACTTTGAGCAAAGGTCTTGGAACTCTTTTAAAGCCAGAAAGACTGCTTTAAGTTCTAGATAGTTTATATGCAGCTTGCTTTCCGGAAGGGACCCTGTTCCTCCTGCAGTGTGCTCGTTTAAGTGAGTGCCCCACCCTTCTATTGATGCGTCTGTAAATATTTGCAGAGCATGTTTATTGGGTGTACTGGTTGGCCTGTAAGTACATTGTCTTCCTTCAGTCACCATTGTAAATGGGGGTGCAGGGACCTGGGGACTTGGATCACCTTTTCCAGTGATTCCGGTACCCTCTAGTTTTTTTTTGTTTTTTTTTTGAGATGCCACTGTATGAGTCTCATATGAAGCCGGCCTAGATTAATTTGCTTTTCTGTAGCTGTTAGTAACCTATCAAGGACATGAATTCCCGGACCGGGCAAGCCGGTAGGGATAGCAGTTATACAGTCTCTTGAAGGTTCTGTCACCGGTCCAGCCAACCCAGTTGCTGATACATTATTTTCTAGTTCTTGTGTATGTTGGAGACAAGCCTGGTGGGATCTGGCTCTCACAAACCAGTCATCTAGGTACTGGTGGCTTCTTAAATCCTTGTGTATGGCCATCAATTTCACCTCCTTTGGTATCACGGTGAACTCCAAAGGTGCTGTGGACAAACCGAATGGCAGGGCCTTGAACTGGTATGCCCGACCTTGGATGTGAAATCTCAGGCATTTCCTGGATTGTTCTTGTATAGGTATATGGAAGTAGGCATCCCTCCTTCAACATTTGTACTACCTAGGGTCCAGCCCCCAAGGCTTCCTAAGTTCCCAAAAGGGGCTTAGTCTGGACCCTACAGGCAGATTGTGGGCCACATTTGGGACATTTGATATTCTGACAAACATTTTCTGTCCCTCCGGACACTGGTCCGGTCTGGTGACAATGATCCAGGTTAACAGTCTCTCTGTTCTTATTGTGGTCCGGTGGGGCTGACACAACTTTTCACATTAAAAGACTCTTTGCCCCGGGCCAGCAGCCTGCAAGGTGCAGCATTTACAGAGCAATTGTCATTTGTGAGATGTCTGACCCCTGGCCGGACATGATGACAAAATTTATTATCTCTCCAGTCAAGTCCAGCACCGATAACAGGTTGTTGAGAGGTGTGATAAGGGAAGGTTGCCTGGCAGTAGCTTGGGACACTGTCATATCACCAAGCCCACTGACTGGTCTAAGAATTCTCTGTAACCAAATTTACAGCTGGGGTCACCAATGAATTTTGACATCTACTGGTCTATATTTCGCCAGCTTTTTTTTTTTTTTTTTGGTAACCAGTTGGGGTGAAGCACTGTACAGTAAGGACTGTGTAGCCAGCACCCTGTTAGTATACTTTGTAACCGGTAGGTTGAAGCAAGTCCACAAGGCTGTGTAGCGAGTACCAGCCGGTACACTCCGTAACCAGTTGTTGAAGCAAGCGTACAAGGCTGTGTAGCCAGTACCAGTCGGTACACTTTGTAAGCAGTTGTTGAAGAAGGCTGTGTAGCCATTACCAGCCGGTACACTGTACCTAGTTGTTGAAGCAAGTGTACAAGCCTGTGTAGCCAGTACCAGTTGGTACACTCTGTAACCAGTTGTTGAAGTAAGTGTACAAGGCTGTGTAGCCAGTACCAGCCGGTACACTCTGTAATCAGTTGTTGAAGCAAGTGTACAAAATTTCAAATTTAATAAGTTACTAGTCTACTAACTAGGTGATCCCCAGATGGGTCTGCCGGTCAGTTCCGGTCCTCTGAAACCAGTATTGCAAAAAGGGGCAAGACAGCAATTGTACCTGATAGGTCGGTAGTCTCTGTAACCAGCTGGTGTGAAGCAAAACTGCTCAGTGAAAACTATATAGCCGGTAACCGGTTGGTGAACTCTAACCGGTTGAAGCAGTTTCTGTGTAGGAAGGAACTACACATTATTAGGCCTGTCATCAGTCTTAGGCCGGTGAATAGGCTGCTGATGAGGAATGGCCAGCTGGTAGACCTTGGAGTTGTGATTCTTGGTGCTGGTTGGTAATAGGCAGGAAGGTTCTGTAACCAGCTAATATGAACCGGCTAATATGAGCCGTTCAGTGAAGGCTGTGTAGCTGGTACCCGGTCGGCACACTCTGTAACCAGTTGTCGAAACAAGTGTACAAGGCTGTGTGGCCAGTACCAGCCGTTACACTCTGTAACCAGTTGTTGAAGCAAGTGTACAAGGCAGTGTAGCCGGTACTGGTCGGTACACTCTGTAACCAATCGCTAAAGCAATTTTACAACTATTTTTTGTGTTGAATTCAGCTGGCTGTAGGTTTCCACCATTAATAAAAGTATTTCTTTTGAACGCACATCTTATTTATAGATTTGACAGTTGCTGGGAAAGCCCTTGTGAGCTATAAATAGAAACAAATGTTGGTCGGTGTGTCACGTGACCCGCTTGCGGGTCGGAGGGACAATGTGATTGGCTGATTGGAGATGATGATCAGCTTCGGGACCTGGTCGGTGAATCACGTGATAAACTTCGTGACCTGGTCGGTGAATCACGTGACCAGCTTCGTGAGTTGGAAGGAAGGACGCGATTGGCTGACTGGATATGACGTCAGAGGTCGTGTTCTTTTAAGTTGGCTGGCCGGCTGATGCTTTAAAAGCAGGGGAGCCTGGACCAGTGTGCTCTGAAGATTTGTAGATGAAATTCCTTCTTCCTTTCGTGATAAAACCAGTGAACTAGCCATCCACAACCCTCACTACCGACAACAAAGCCGGGTCTGCAAGGGAGGGACTGATATCACAATAGTAGACTTCATGCTCTTCTGATGGAATTCCTCCAGTGTAGATAAATATATATATAAGCTTGCCGGTCGACTAATGCTTTACAGCAAAGATGTCTGGACCAGTGTGCTCTGAAGAAATCTGAAGAATTCATCTCTTGCTTCTGATGAAAAATACTCGAGCTAGGCTGGTGTGACTGATGCTTTACAGCAGAGAAGTCGGTACCAGTGCGCTCTGAAGATGAAGAATGCATCTTGCTGGGAATTCCTTCTTAACAGTGTTCAAAACTATGTAGACTGAAGTTTCCCGTGATTTCTATTGTAGTACTAGAAAAGACGTTTCTATGGTGATATTAGCTGGAAGGTTACAGCAGGTACATTGAAACAAAAACACGGATAAAAATACCTTGTAAGTATATCCATTATATTTCTAAAATTTGTCGATCTGCCCCTAACAACACAATTGTTGAATGGGAGGAAACTAGAAAATAGCTGCCTTCATATTTCTCGTCGATTACTGCCCTATCGTCAACACTAAATTGAGTCAGCTAGGGAGCGTTTCTAGCAGACTTATAAATGTATATCCGTGCTTGATTAGTAGATAACACTTCTACACTGAAAATATCCACATATAAGGTTGAAAATCCGTCATAAGGCACACTTTTCCTTAATTAAATCTGGAGATGTTGAAAACACGTCTGCACAGAACACGCGCCAAACGAAAAAGATGCTATGACGTCAGGTTGTCTAGACAGGAAGGAAGTACGAGGCGCCATCTGGGGAGTGCACAGTACTACGGACCGGCCAGCCGGTGGAAACACAGGAGGTCTTTTTCTGGCGTTTGGCGGGCCGGTCTGCGCCGACCGGATTAGCAATTGTCCATTGGATAGGAAGTATTAACGCAATAAAATCCTCTTTTTTGTCCTGGTGAAGACATGTTGCTCTATGATGATTCTAATACACGTTAAAGTAAATGAATTACTTAAAAAACACTAAATTCTGGCAATAATATCCCAAAAACTTGGAGCTCAGAAAATTCTGTGTGCACTAGTTCGCGCCAATCGAAAAAAATGCTATAACGTCACGCTGTCTAGACAAGAAGGAAGTACGACATGCCATCTAACGAGTGCACTAGTACTACGGACCGGCTGGCCGGAGGAAACACAGGACGTCTTTTTCTGATGTTTGGCGGGCCAGTCTGCGCCGACCGGATTAGCAATTGTCCATTGGATTGGATGTATTAACGAAATAAAATTATAGGATAAAAGGTTATAATTTCAATGGATTTATTTGCCCTTTGTAATATATAAGAACTGACTATTAAGATGATGGTAAATTGATGTTTCATTTCAATATTTCAGTAAAATGGTCTCTGTAAGTGGATACTGGTGTTATTGGCCATTAGCCCTACTTTTTAACACAATGTATACTGTATTTGTAGTTTATTTGTATGTATACTCAGCACAATGTCTCTTTTACTACAGGACTCAAAGTGCTATTTGACTAATCCCGAGACCCAGTACAGCCCAAACTCTCTAGTGACTGATATTCTTCTAACTGAAAGGTAGAGTCCCAGGGATGTCCATTTTATAAATATTATTGGCATTCCTTAGCCTGCCACTGATGACAGGATACAACTAGACTAAGGACGCATCTGTGGCCAGATGCAAGATGTATCCACCCGAAAAGAACAGCTAACACGGTTTTGAAGATAAACAGCATTTTTTAAGATTGCGGCTGAAATAAAGAAACTTCTAAATTATTCTCAGGAATTAAGGGAGTTGTCTTCATTATTCTCCAGTGGGGGCAACGTTTGCCTGAAATCGCTCTATATGTTACAGTTTTCGAGAAATACAACATTTTCCATTTACACCAAAATTCAAGATGCTTACAAAATTTTGAAAATTCTAAAGGAGTAGTCCTTAGCACTCAAGGGTTCCAGTGTTTGCCCAAAATTTATCTATCTCTTACGGTTTTCCAGATAAACAACATTTTCCATGTCTGCCAAAGTTCACGATGTCAGCTGAAATTTGGAAAAGTGTAGGTTGGTATGAAATCCCTAACCTCTAGGAGCAATAATATGCGAGTTATAAGCATTTGTAACTTTGCTTACTCTCATTTGACCTTAAAGGAGGGGCCAAAGATCAAATCTGAACTCATCAGAAGATTCCAAACCATGATTTCCTACAGGTTGGTTTCACATTGCATACCTATAGGGCCAATTATATATGAGTTATAAGCACTTTTAAATTTGGCTATCCTCATTTTTCCTTGAAGGAGGGGCCCAAGGTCAAATCTGAACACATCAGAAAATTCCTAGTCTGTGATTTCCTATAACTTGGTTCAACACTACAAAACTCTAGAACCAACAATAAGTCAATTATAAGCACTTTTAACTTTGGCTATCCTCGTTTGACCTTGAAGTAGGGCCCAAGATCAAATTTAAAACACATCAGAAGATTCCTTTTCCATGATTTCCTATACGCTGGTTTCAAATTGCAAACCGCTAGGACCATTAATAAGTGAGTTATAAGCACTTTTAAGTTTGGCTACCCTTGTTTGACCTTGAAGGAGGGGGCCTCAAGTCAAATCTGACCACATCAGAAGATTCCCAGTCCATGAGTTCCTATAGGTTGGCTTCACATGTGAAACCTCCAGGACCAACTAGAGGATCGCTTGCAAAGCGATTGTTTTGCATGGCAAAACCAAGGCATCCCAAAACGGAGAAATAATGGCAGCTTAATCATGCAAGAAAGTTCTGCTTATAGCTCAACAAAGCCAGAATATAGGAAAAGTGGTTCTTCGGCAGGGTAGTTATCTTGGATACAGTGTGTTTCAAAAATTTTGATGAAAAATCTTGCACGGTTAAGGAGACAGAGGCAATTTGGTGTTTTGCACTTTTTGTCACAAATTTGAAAATTGACAATGACCCCCATTTTTGGGAAAGGTAACTTTTTGGGGGAAACTTGGTAGTTACATACCTAAAGAAATGGCACCAGTTTTTGGTGAGTGAACTATTCATTGAAACTTGGAAAGGCTAGTCTTCACAGATACCATGTGGGTCAAAAAAGTTGCCGAATTCGCTCTATCTGGTACAGTTTTCGAGATACAAGCATGATATTTTTGAAAATTGGGTCACCTACTCAGCAGAGTTATCCTGCAGGTCAAAAATTTCGTCGAAATTGCTCTATCTAGTACAGTTTTCGAGATACAAGCATTTTTGAAAAAAAAAATACCAAATTCAAAATAGCTGCCATTTTTGGCAAGTGGAATATTCATTGAAACTTAGAAAGGCTAGTCTTCACAGATACCGAAAAAATTTTGCCGAAATCGCTCTATCTGGCCCGGTTTTCGAGATACAAGCATTTTTATGTTTTGTGATTTTTGCGAAAAATTTGAAAATTCAAAATGGCCAAATGGGACAAAAATTTTTTGAAAACTGGGTCAGTTTCTCAGAAGAGCAATCCTGTGGGCCAAAAATTTCGTCGAAATCGCTCTATGTAGCATGCTTTTCGAGATACAAGCATTTTTGTGTTTTGCATTTTTGAAAAAAATTCGAAAATTCAAAATGGCTGCCATTTTTGGCAAGTGAAATATTTATTGAAACTTGGAAAGGCTAGTCTTCACAGATACCCTGTCGGTCAAAAATTTAGCCAAAATCATACTAGTAAATTTTTATTTTATAAAGAAAATGGTTTCAAAAGGTACTCATATATCAATATTGTTCTAATGTGTACCTTATGAGCCTATATTTCCTATTTTGTGTTTTGCAGTTTTTTGTCAAAAATTCGAAAATTGAAAATTAAAAAATATGACCCCCATTTTTGGGGAAGAGAAAATTTTATGGAATATTGGCAAGAGTACTTTGGTTAGATGCCCTTTGGGTCCAAAATTTCGACAAAATCGTTCTATCTCACACGGTTAAGGAGATCAAAGCAGTTTTGTGTTTTACTCGTTAAGAAAATTGTTAATGCTTAATTAATCATCAATAACTCAGTCATTTCTTAACCTATCCCTGCCAAAATTTAATGTCGCCCTGAACTTTATATGTGGAAGGTATCTGCTAAATTTCAGGTGGATAGATAAAATGCTTTGTCAGTTATCATCCGGACAAGGACGCTCTTCCAAAAACCGCATTTTTGGTCATGTGACCTCTCTGATTGGTTAAAATGTCATTGCAACATATTCAGAAAAATTTTCCAGGGCTACTGCATACACCTGCCAAATATGAAAAGAATCCGCCTTATGGCTGCGAAGCTACTGCAAAAAGAAAATGCGAGTCGCTTCTCCCATACACAAACAAGCGTCCCTCGCGGGACACTTAATAATGAGGGAGATATAGCCACTGTTAAAGTCTGCTCCGTGGGGTACTTTGGCACTCTGTGGATGACTTTGAATGAAAAGCTTCAAGGTCAAATGTCTGCATGCTTGTAGAGGACATATATCTTTTATACATATCTCCTATGAAGAGATTGAACCTTCTAGTTAACAAGAATGAGCAAGTAGAAAAAGGTAGATAATTTTCAAAGAAATGCCCATGGTGGCCATCTTGTCTTCAGAATGAGGCTAATTTCTGTCGCAGAGAAGCTTACCCCCCAATGAAAATATCCACAAATTTGGTGAAGCTAGCTTGTCTAGTGTTCTGCTGAGAGTGTTTATGCCGAAAATCTCTCTACACACAGCGGTCGCAGCGTAGAGAATGCTAAACCAAAATATCAACCGGATACATCCGGTAGATACAATAACTAAGTACTGCTGTCTGAAGTGGTCATGCAAGACACTGTGCATCTGGCTGTACCTGGAATCGTCCCAGGTCCTCTATGTTCATAGGTTCCTGTATTACACAGACAGGTTGTTAGGGTGGAGAAAAGCAATGCTGTAAATAACTGTAAGCTACTTGACATCATATTTACTAAATATAATACTAAAACTTTAGACCTGGGTCAAGATTCAAACTCACAGGTGGAGGAAAGTGTGTTACCATAACCTATATTATAGTAAACTTGACATACCTATTACCATTGACTAAAGGTAATAATGAAATCTTTCCACTGTTTTTCATCAGTTCCATTAGCTCAGTAGCGGTACTGCTGTGGTCATCAAAATTATTCTGTGGTCATTAAATTATGAAATTTGATTTTTATGGTTTTTGCTGCTCTTAGCATACTGTATATGTCATATCAGTTCCAACAGTGTACAAAACCAGTGCACTGTGAAATAATTGAGAATTGGTAAGAAACCGAATATGAGTAGAGAAGATGCTGTAAAGACAATATACTTTACCAGACTCTGTCGGTGCATATTTCCAGCCTTTGGGCTTGCTAACCATTTCCACAGGTAACTGTCTTATCAACACGGAGGAGGTTTCTAAATGAATTCGTTCATGTTCCATACCCATGAAAAGTCCCCACTGTAATAATAATAAAAAAAGAAAATAGCACCAGAGATGCCCATACCCACAGCCTGGGGAAATAGTTTTCAACACCATGACATATAAAAGTACTGAAACAGTAAAGTTCCAAAATGTTTAAGTAGAGAAAATAACATCTAAGACAAAGAAAATTTAAGTAAAGATAAAGTATTAAAACAAAACAATTCAATAGTAAGATAACAGCATAAATCAATAAACTGAAATTATGAAGCCATAAAATTTATTACATGTAATTTGAGAATAGCAAGTATCAACTTCCTACACCTTACAGTTTCCAAGATATTGCCCGAACAAGATTTTACAGGTCAAGGTCACTACTGCAAGCTCAAAGGACAAATTAAGGTCACACCATGACGTTGCACATCTACACCCCCTATCCAATGTCCCTACTAAATATCAACTTCCTACACCTTATGGTTTCCGAGATATAGCCCGGACAAGATTTTATAGGTCAAAGTCACTATGGCAATGTCAAAGGTCATATCAAGGTGACACCATGACGTTGCACACCTACACCCCCTAACAATGTCCCTACCAAGTATCAACTTCCTACAGCTTATGGTTTCCGAAATATAGCCCAGACAAGATTTTCAAACTCAAGGTCACTGCGGCAAGGTCAAATCAACGTCACACCATGATGTTGCATACCTACACCCCCTAACCAATGTATCTACCAAGTATCAACATCCTACACCTTATGGTTTCTGAGATACAGCCTGGACAAACTTTTTCCCGCCGCCTGCCCGCCCATCTGGACACCATGGATGAAAAAAATTGTTCAAATTGTTAAATTGATACTCACATGCCTGTAAAAATACTTCTTCTCAACAGGGAATTTCTTATTTACTTTAAAAGAAATTGTAATTAAGTAGAAATCAAGGTGTTCAAATTTAGGTAAAATAAGAAATGCAAAATTTGTCTTAGTATGTTGAATTTTGCTCATAAAGAAACCCGCAAGATGTGGATGTGGACTAAAAAGTAACAACATATTGAGAAATGAGAATGTCAGCATATCTGTCAGCTAATATAAAAACACTTGTGCTAAGAAACTTGATGTACTTTTAAGTGGCAATTCATCACTACAGAGAAAGATTAAATAGTAACATTCACATGAAACATGATTTAGACTCAGTGTAGTCACGTTTCCAGAATTATAAATAAACACATACAGGAGAGTGAAGGTTTGGCTTTCTAAAAACATTTGAAACATGACTTAATAAAAACAGTAAACTGTATCAGGCACAAAAAGTTTAAAATACAAAAGCAACATATCATTATCAGTTTACATTTATACTTTGGTTTTAAAGTGTAACAAAATAGCCACAATGTCTCTTTATTCTTCAGTCATTTTTATGCTCACTCTAGACTCTACACATCCAAACTGTGAGCAGATATGACTGTGGTGTAACTGTATCATATCATGTGCTACAGTCTGACCTGGTTATAGACCTGTTTGTGGTCTGTAATGCTCCAATCACACTACAGACAGTATTGCCAGTGTATATACCGTATTTTTCAAAAATATGACCCGGGCGTTCATTGTTTTCAAATGCCATCAGACGATGCGTTAAATTGAACCAGGCGTTCTTTTGAATTACAAAAACAGTGTATAAATTGTAAACAGTGTTCTTGGTACCAGGAGTTAATTTGAACCAGGCGTTTATTTGAATCGGGGCGTTATTTTGGAAATTTACGGTAGGTGTTTTAATCCTCATTCCCCAATGCACTGCCAGACTTCTTCAATTAGGCTTGCCTACCATGCCATTCCCCATTTCCTATGGCCACACACACAGAGATTTTAGATGGGTTCAAATTTCCATCTACCATAGGCAAAATAATAACCTCCTGTACTGGAGAGTGCTTTACCAGTTCTCTAGTTTTTCTTGCTACATTTTATCTATATTCTGTAGCATTCTCTGTTTTTGTGTATCCGCAGTTGTATAAACGTTAATATTACTGTCTTTAGCATGTTTTTACAGTTTCTTTTCTATATACTTTCTGTTTCCAACTATGACAATTTTCCTCCCAAATTTTGATTCTTCTTTGCAACACAAATGTAGCTGGGGCCATGTAGCCAGGTTTCACATGAGCTACATACATGTATTCTGATTCTCTTTTTCCTTCCATCAACAGCTGCTGAAAATACTGCCTGTAGTGTGATTGAAGTGTCAGAAAAAGCTACCCTAGATGTTTTAAACTGTAAATAGTAGAAAACTACAGAGGTACACATGGAAAATATGATTGTTGCTTACTGATTTAGGTTATATTATACAAGAGTCACATTTCTAGAGCTTGCTGATGTCAGGGATCTCATATTACTGAGGTGTGGATGTTTGAACCACATTTGTGATACATTCTAAAAGCTCATATGAAAATGATTACCCAGTAGGATCAAAGCATAATATACTGGTCTTTTCATATCAAAAGTGAAAACAATACCAGCCAATGGGATTTTCATTTCAAACAATTCAACTGTTATCAGAGCAGAAGGTATCATCAAAAGTTAATATGTAGCTCTATTTAAAATTAACTGGAACTTCCCTATTTCTGGCACAATTCTGGAAATGTTTTCACCATTTTCTTCAATGTGGTACCTGAACTGATCAATTTACTATGTACAGCAGGCCTTAACATGTTAGATCTATGATACTGACTACTTGATAACACTTACTGAGCTAAATGTTGATTCTTTTATGAGTCATCTTTACAAGGACCTTGTAAATACTACATTAACAGCAGACATGACATTAAACGTTTTTACATTGGTTTTTTGATATACTTGGTTCAGACATATGTGACTCAGTGCATGGATATAACACAATCCCAATTTTCTATTTATTTCATATTTCGGTGAAAAGGCATTCACTCAACTGTATAACAATTGTAACATTTTATATAATATTTGGTTTTAGACCGTCATATAGTGTGAAAGCTCTCTAAAAATAAACACTTTAACCTAGTTTTTAGTGTTATCTGGTACATGTTGCAAGAAGATACCAAAATGATTATGTAAAATATACTGTACACTGTTGGAAAAAAGATATATACTTATAATCCATAAATCTAAGTGACAAAAGAAAAATTGTGCAAAGGCATGGTGTCCTTCACATGATACAAGTATTTCTGGTCTCCATTTCATTCTGGTTTACAACCTCCATGGACAGTTAAATTTCAATGGCTGGTTATAGGGTTATTGGTCTCATGATTTTGGAAAACTGCCATAATGACTTCAGGTGTAGTTCATTATTTATTCACTCAAAAATCAGAAATGCTTCTGAATGAGGCCAAAAACACAACTATTACAGCAATTTTACATCTAAACAAGCATTCTGACGCATGCATTTATCTCCCGCCATATAAATTAGATGTACTAAAGATAACATATTTTAACAAGGTGCTCTAAATGTAATACTTTTCAAGTTATAATTGATTAAGTGCATGATTTAATGAATTTTAATGCATTAAAAATTATTTTAAAAATTCATTAAAAAAATTTAGCATGTGAAAGCTCTCCAAAATGTAGGTGAATGAGTTATTTGAGAAATATTGGCTATCTCCAATACTTTTAGTGATAATAGGCAGTTACTCATTTTGAGTAGGTGAGTAATTAGCTACGGATCTGAAAATTCACTAATTGAGAGCTCTCCAAAATGTATGTGAATGAGTTATTTCAGAAATACTGGCTATCTGCAATACTTGTAGAGATAATTCGCATTTACTCATTTTGAGTAGGTGAATAATTAACTACGGGTGTGAAACTTCACCAAGTGAAAGCTCTCCCAAAAGTAGGTGAATGAGTTATTTGAGAAAAATCTGCAATACTTTTACAGATAATTCACATTTACTCATTTTGATTAGGTGAGTAATTAGCTACGGGTCTGGAACTTCACCATGTGAAAGCTCTCCCAAAAGTAGATGAACGAGTAATTTGATAAAAATTGGATACCCGCAATACTTTTAGAGATAATTAGCATTTACTCATTTTGAGGTGAATAATTAGCTACGGCTCTGAAAATTCACCAAGTGAAAGCTCTCCCAGAAGTAGGTGAATTAGTTATTTAATAAAAATTGGCTATCTGCAATACTTTTAGAGATAATTCACATTTACTCATTTTCGGTAGGTGAGTAATTAGCTACAGGTCTGGAACTTCACCATGTGAAAGCCCTCCCAAAAGTAGATGAATGAGTTATTTGATAAAAATTGGATATCCGCAATACTTTTAGAGATAATTCACATTTACTCATTTTGAGTAGGTGAATAATTAGCTACGGGTCTGAAACCTCACCAAGTAAAAGCTCTCCCAAAAGTAGGTGAATGAGTTATTTGAGAAAAATTGGATATCTGCAATACTTTTACAGATAATTCACATTTACTCATTTTGATTAGGCGAGTAATTAGCTACAGGTCTGGAACTTCACCACGTAAAAGCTCTCCCAAAAGTAGATGAAAGAGTAATTTGATAAAAATTGGATATCCACAACACTTTTAGAGATAATTAGCATTTACTCATTTTGAGTAGGTGAATAATTAGCTACAGGTCTGAAACTTCACCAAGTGAAAGCTCTTCCAAAAGTAGGTAAATGAGTTATTTAAGAAAAATTGGATATCCCCAATACTTTTAGGGATAATTCACATTTACTCATTTTGAGTAGGTGAGTAATTAGCTACGGGTCTGGAACTTCACCATGTGAAAGCTCTCCCAAAAGTAGATGAATGAGTTATTTGATAAAAATTGGATATCCACAATACTTTTAGAGATAATCATCATTTACTCATTTTGAGTAGGTGAATAATTAGCTACGGGTCTGAAACTTCACCATGTGAAAGCTCTCCCAAAAGTAGATGAAGCAGTTATTTGAGAAAAATTATGTCATTATTTTGCCACAAATAAGAAAATAGCTATTACTCACTTATGGCATGCAATAGAACCCCAAACTATATGCATTTACCCTGCAGTCACAATTTCAAAGTAGGTATTACTCGGCTATCCAATGTGCAACAGGTCTGAAACTTTACTGTGTGATAGGTTATCAAAAACTAGATGAATAACATATTTGAAAATATTTCCCTAACTTTAATACTTTTGAAGATATTTGACATCTACTTATGTCATGATTTTGCTACAAATAACAAAATAGCTATTACTCACTTATGGCATGCAATAGAACCCCAAACTATGTACCATCTTAAAGCTAAGGACAAAGTAGCTGAACAACATATTTTAGGAAAATACTCTAACTGCAATAGTTTGGGAGTTACAATGGCTTTACTCAACAGTCAGAATTTCAAAGTAGCTATAACTCAGCTATCCAAGGTGCAACAGGTCTGAAACTTTACTATGTTATAGCTTACCAAAAAGTAGATGGACAACATATTTGAAAAGATTTCCCTAACTTTAATACTTTTGAAGATATTTGACATTTACTTCTTCTGTTATTTAGCTACAAATAACAAAATAGCTATTACTCACTTATGGCATGCAATAGAACCCCAAACTATGTACCATCTTATAGCTAAGGACAAAGTAGCTGAACAACATATTTTAGGAAAATACTCTAACTGCAATAGTTTTGGAGTTACAATCGCTTTACTCACCAGTCAGAATTTCAAAGTAGCTATTACTCAGCTATCCAAGGTGCAACAGGTCTGAAACTTTAGTATGTGATAGCTTACCAAAAAGAAGATGGACAACATATTTGAAAAGATTTCCCTAACTTTAATACTTTTGAAGATATTTGACATTTACTTCTTCTGTTATTTAGCTACAAATAACAAAATAGCTATTACTCACTTATGGCATGCAATGGGACCCCAAACTATGTACCATCTTATAGCTAAGGACAAAGTAGCTGAACAACATATTTGAAGAAAAACTTGTTACTGCAATAGTTTTTGAGTTATGAGCCCTTTACTCAAAGTAGCTAAGATTGCTATTACTCGCTTATCTTTAGGCCTAAGTCAATAAAACCCAAAAAATTTTCAAGGGCATGAAAATTCATTGGGACAATTAATTTACAAAAAATCTGTAGCTGTAGCAGTTTTGGAGAAATCTGCGTGACTAACTAAAGCACACACGCACGCACTCACGCATGCACGCACACACAGACATCATTTCATAATCTCCCTCCCGGGCTAAAGCCCAGCGGGAGATAATAAAATTATGGTTCCCCCTTCCCCAGCTTTAGAACAATATGACCTTGTGCTGTATGTCTATTTACAACTAAACTAGTTCTGGGTAAATATGCCAGATGACTCTGCATATACCCTACAGGCCAAAAATATCACCCAAATTGCTTTGTTTCATACCCTTTCTGCGATAATGCATTTCTGCCCTGTATGAAGAAACCAGCCACCAATGTGGCCAGCAAAATGGCGGGAAAACGACTTTTGGAAAAACATGGCAGATGACTCCAAGGTAAATGTGCTTTGCATTTTACACAGAAATTCAAGATGGTTGCCAAAATGGCTCTTCATATACCATGCTGGAAAAATTTTGTTGAAATTGCCCTCTCTCACACCATCTCTGAGATAAATACATTTGTGCGTTTTACGCAGAAATTCAAGATGACCGCCAAAAATGGCGGGGAAAACGATTTTTTGAGAAACCTGGCAGATAATTTTGTTTCAACCCTGTGGGCCAAAATTTCATCTATCTCACACCATTTCAGAGATTAAAGATTTTTAATTTTCATCATTAAGAAAATCTGTAACATTTACTTGCCAAATTTCATGCGGACAGTTGAATAGCTTTACGAGTTGTCATCCAGACAAGCATACCCCTTTTAAAAATACCTTAAGAGATACCCGTACCCCACAGCCTGGGGAAATAGTTTTCAACACCATGAGACATAGAAGTAGTGATACAGTACACAGATTGGGATACTTTCAGAGCAGTGTCAGTGTCCAAATAATGTTTAAGTAGAGAAAATAACATCTAAGAGAAAGAAATTGCATGTAAAGAATAAGTATTAAAACAAGACAATTCAGTAAACTAAAAATTATGAAGCTTTAAGACTTCTCCCATTTTAATTTTCATTTGTATGGTCGAATTATGGTTTGGATCTTTTGAATATTACCCATACATACAGATGTAGCAATACATGCTTTTATGTGGAATTGGGGCAAAACCTGTGGCTCACTTGATGCAATACCATCTGTTACAATGGGAAGTTGCAAAAGTAAAACAGTTAATGACTTCTAATATGACTTTAACAGTGCTTAATCTACACCAAAAGACACCCAAAGGTGCAACAACCAAGATTCAAGTAAAAAGATATAAGAGAGATATAAGAGAGATAAATAGTATCAGATATCCTAGTAGAGACATAAAATAGCATCAGATATGCAAGATGAAAGGTCAAATCCAGGTCACACCATGACGTTGGACACATATAACCCTTGACCAATGTCCCTACCAAATATCAACTTCCTACATCTTATGGTTTCCAAAATATAGCCCAGACAAGACATCATAGGTCAAGGTCACTACAGCAAGGTCAAAGGTCAAATCAAGGTCACACCATGATGTTTTACATATGCACAACCTAGCCAATGTCCCTACTCAGTATAAACTTCCTACACCTTACAGTTTCCGAGATATACCCCGGACAAGATTTTAGAGGTCAAGGTCACTAAGGCAAGGTCAAAGGTCAAATCAAGGTCACGCCATGACGTTGCACACCTACACACCCTAACCAATGTCCCTACAAAGTATCAACTTCCTACGCCTTACAGTTTCTGAGATATAGCCCGGACAAGATTTTACAGGTCAAGGTCACTGAGGCAAGGTGAAAGGTCAAATCAAGGTCAGACCATGACGTTGCACACCTACACCCCCTAACCAATGTCCCTACCAAGTATCAACTTCCTACACCTTACAGTATCCGAGATATAGCCCGGACAAGATTTTTAGGTCAAGGTCATTATGGCAAGGTCAAAGGTCAAATCAAGGTCAGACCATGACGTTGCACACCTACACCCCCTAACCAACATCTCTACCATGTATCAACTTCATACACCTTATGGTTTCTGAGATATAGCCCGGACAAGATTTTAGAGGTCAAGGTCACTACGGCAAGGTCAAATCAAGGTCACAGCACGACGTTGCACACCTTCACCCCCTAACCAATGTCCCTACCAAGTATCAACTTCCTACACCTTATGGTTTCCGAGATAATGCCCGAACAAACTTTTTGCGCCACCAGCTCGCCCACCCGACTGCCTGCCCACTCGCCATGGGTGAAAACAATAAAACATGTTTTTGGTTATGTAACTTCTCTGATTGGTCGAAATGTCATGACACCATATCAGAAACATTTTCCCAGGGCTACTGAATACATGTGCCAAATCTGTAGATAATCCATCCAGTGGTTGCTGAGCTACAGCCAATAGAAAATGTGGGAGCCAGTGCAGCCGTCAGCCCCTTCAGCGTAAAACATGCATCCCTTGCGGCACACTTAATGAAGTATTTAACTAAAACCTGTACCTTACAGTATTGTACAACCATACCAAATTTAGCCGGACCCAGAAATGATTCTTTCAGTTGTTCAAAAGATCACCTAATAACAAAATAATTGGTTAAGATGCAACAGTCTAATTCTAATTATAACTGTCCTTTTATAGCACTTAATCTAAATGTTAAAAGCTTTTCTAAAAGATGAGTTTTCAACATTCTTCCTGAATAAAGAGAGACAAAGAAGTGGCTGAATGTAAGGGAGATCAATTCAAATCATTGGGCATCATGTTCAAAGCTGAGACCAAAATGAGACTAATAATCTGATGAGGTAAAATGTGGGACCTAAAGCACCACACCATCCACTTGATTCTACGAGTATTGTACATACTACATCTAGGTTTAAGAAAAGGTTCAAAATAATTAGGATAACCACTCTGTAGGAACTTGTACACCAGTAAGGCAGTCTTAAACTAACGGAAAAACTTTTTACTGAAGTGATGTGTGAGTACTCAGTGGTATTGATAACAATATTAGAAACTGTTTTGGATACACTGTACCTTATAAAGATCAAGAGTAGTGAGGCTCCTACTCAAGGAATTACGGTACTATGACAAGGTCTAAGGTCCAGTCAAGCGCATACTATGACAATATATACCCAACACTACATCTAGGGTCACTACAGCAAGTTCAAAAGTCAAATCAAGGTTTCATTATGATTTTCACACCTACACCTGTAAAACCAATATCCCTGCCAATTATCAACTTCTTACACCTTACGTTTTCTGAGATACAGCCCAAACAAAGTTCTAAGGACAAGGTCACTATTGCAAGGTCCAAGATCAAATCAAGGTCATGCTATGATGTTGCACACCTACACCCCTGATCAATATCCCTACCAACTATTAACTTCCTATACCTTACAGTTTCCAAGATATAGCTGGGGCAAAATTTTAAAGATCAAATTCACAATGATAAGATCAAGGGCCAAATCAAGATCACACCATGAAGCTGCACACCTATACCCCCAGCCAGAGTCCCCACCAAGTATCAACTTCCTACGCCAGATAGAGCTCAGACAAGATTTCAAAGGTCAAGGTCAAACAAGGTCAAAAGTCAAATCCAGGTTTCAGCATGATGCTGTGCACCTACATCCCCCTCCACCTCCACCCAATTTCCCCACCAAGTATACACTTTCTGCAATTCAAGCTTTCCAAGATACAGGCCTGACAAGATCCCCCCCCCCCCCCCCCAACCTAGATGAAATTGGTAAAAACAACAATCACACAACCTTTAAAGGCTGTGGGATAAAAAAATGAGATAAAACAAAGGTTCATTTTTTCCTATAAAACTGCTAAATTGACTTATTTTCTGAAAACAGGATACAACACCTATTTTTATAATTTAAGTTTAAACCAAAACTTCCTCATTTTTTCATAAAACTCTTCTAAAAGTCCTTTCCTTTGTTGTGTGTAAACCGGTTTATGTAGTGACTATATATTGCACAATATGGCTTTTTCTTTGCCTCACAGAAATGTTTTTTTATCTGTTAGTTATTTGCATTGTGTTTTTGTTTATATAATAAGTGATCTCTCAACCCAGAGACAACTGCAGGAGTGAGCATGAAATGAGTCAGCTTTTCAAAGTAGAAACATTACCAAAATATAGAAACAAGATATTTGACATATTTGTAACAGAAAGTGAAACCACTATATCAATAATATTATATTAGTAATTTATACATTCAGTTTAAAATGTTTATAAAGTGGGTAAATTTGTTTGTGAAAAATAGTTTTGATTATTCATATTACAGTTATTATAATATGAATGCATCTTTTCAGATTTATTATTTTATAAATCATAGAAGATCTATATGGAGACGAGTATATCATGATTTCATTGTAAGTAAGTTATTTCTCCCATATGATGATTTTGGGTAGAAAGTTCAAATTTTATATTTAAAAAAATACTATCAGAGATACCCATACCCCACAGCCAGGGGAAATAGTTTTCAACACCATGAGATATAGAATTAGTGAAATAGTACAAAGATCAGGGTACTTTCAGAACAGTGTCATTTATACAAAGGTCCAAATAATGTTAAGTAGAGAAAATAACGTCTAACAGAAAGAATATTTTTGTAAAGACCAAAGAAAGAGCATTTTAAAACAAGATAATTCTTTAGCAAGATGACGGCATTAATCAGTACACTAAAAATTATAAAGCTGCAAAATTTATTGATTGGAGAATAGCTGTCAATGAAAACAGCAAAATATGTAAAAGTACATATAATAATCAGTTGCAGCAATCCATATATCTTCATCATAAGAGAAAAATGACTCAAATATAGCAGGTGAACACATTTTGGCAGAGCCAAAGTTACAGGCCACACCAAGATGGTGCACACTTACACCCATAACCAATGTCCCTACCAAGTGTCAACCTTTTACACCTTACGGACTCCAAGAAATAGCCCAGACAAGATTTTCAAACTCATGGCCACTACGACTAGGTCAAAGGGTAAAGCAAGATCACACCAAGATGTTGCATACCTACAACCCCTAAGCATTGTCCCTACCAAGTGTTAGAGTCAGGAAACAGAAATGTTGATGGACAGACAAATGGACAAATAACAGACAAACGAACGGACAGAATTACACCAATTTCGAAAGGAACCCAGCTATGATGGTGATCTATCTCCCTGTCAAGTTTGAATTAGGTTTGAAAACAGCGTTTACAAGTTAGAGTCTGGAAACAAAAATGTGGACGGACAGACGGATGGACAGACAAACGGACAAAAAACGGTTAAATGAACAGACGGAATACTCCAATTTCGAAAGTAACCTAGCTATGATGGTGATCTATCTCCATGTCAAGTTTGAATTCGATTGGACAAACTGTTTTCGAGATAGAGTCCGGAAACAGAAATTTTGACAGACAAACGGACAAAAAAACGGACCAACGAACAGACAGAATTACACCAATTTCAAAAGGAACTTAGCTGTTATGGTGATCTATGTCCCTGTCACGTTTGAATTCGATTGGACAAAGCGTTTTTGAGTTAGAGTCCGGAAATGAAAATGTGGACGGACAGACGGACATCGGACACATCAATCTAATAGGCGGGTTGGTTACACGTAACCCGCCTAAAAATAATCAAAATAGCAGAGTGTATACTATACACCTTAATTCACAAATATGTGTACAAATATTATATAGGATATTGATATTTAAGGGCTTACACAACAAATTTAAAATCACGACCACAGCCCAGTACATAACTCAAATCAAAGATTCCATTAACAAACTAAAGAGTGGTTCCCAATAGGAAGGGGCATTCACATACTGTCTACTAGCCTACTAGTATCTTATCAGTATTAGCAAACATATAACACTTACCCAGGGGCTCTCCATGGTGACAGGGAGCTGTAAAGGAGTGCTGTCGATGGTACCGAGTAGGAGTTCCTTTACATTATGTCTGTATTCTGCCACATCTTCCACTCGAGGCCACTTGAACTTCCCTCCCATTCGATAGTTCTCCTACCCAAACAATACAGATGACTGGCATTATTGGACTTACTGGGCCATATAGATGGTTCCTATCTCTGTTTCTGTGGCTTGAAGCAGATGGCATGAAACAAGAGTATTTGTTTTCCCTAAACTGGATGCCAATTCCTCCCAACTGCTGTGCCCTTTTTGCTGTGATATGCTGTACCCTTTATACTCTGGAGTTAACAATACAAAAGTGTAAAATACTTTGTCCAAGAAAACACTTTCAATGACCTGGTAGAAGACTGATCCTCAGACCTTCCATTTCCAAACCCTAACACCCTGACCAACATGTCAGAGAACCTACCCAAACTTTACAGTAGAATATAATAAGTACGGATAAAAGCTTTCTGTAATCTAATCTATCGTATTTCACCACATAAACACACCCCTGCCCTATTAATTCATTTTACAATTAAACCCGCATGTTATTACAACATAACACTGTGATTGTCATTTACTATTACAAGGTGAGTTTGAGAGGTTTCGCACCTTAAAATAGGCTATTCTTTTCAAGAGTTTCATTTTTAACAAAGATGCTCAATAAGTGCATAAATTTCCATTTACGGTTATCCTTGGAGAGATATTACTTTCTAGATAAAAAGAAACCATTTTTAAAGATGTTAATCTTGCAGAATTTCATTACGTCATTTTTTTTTAATCTGACATCAGAGATAATACATTTCTGTACATACTTCTGATTTAGACATACAATTGAGACAAAAATACAAAGTACTAATATCACAAATGTAACTGTAATGTGACTTTTTGTTCAGATAATTATTTCCTTGACTGTAAAATAATCTAAATAATTATTTCAATTAATATTTCAAAGAAACACTGGGTGACCTAGAGAGCAATTCTATCAGTTCTGTGTATTTATGTCAAAAATTTGGTTGTGACACATGAATACAAAAACAGTCACACAGGTGGTAAACATAAAATGTTTAGATGAAAAATGTGGTCATGACGTACTGTATAACATACAAAAATTTCATTTTCAAACTTAGATAACGCAATACCAAATCTTGTTACAAAGAATGACATCCTGTTGAAGGGATGTAATAACATCTATTTATTATTTTATTGTCTCATGTAATTTTAAAATCGCTGTATTGCTACTGCGTTATTAAGAAGTATTACGGAAAAGAGTATTTGATGCTATCAATGAAGATTGTATATATCAAACAGATCATTTAATTTTCAAATATGATTATTTGTTATTAATATAGCAGACAATGAAGATAGCACAATCAATATCCCTGCCAAGTGTCAGGTTCCTTCTTCCTTTTCCTGTTTCCAAGATAAAACCCAGATACAATTTCAAAGGTCAAGGTCAAAGGCCATATTAAGGTGACACTATGACAATGCACACCTTACTCTCCAACCAATGTCCCTGCCAGGTATCAGTTTCCTACACCTTACGGTTTCCTAGTTATAGCCTGGACAAGAATTTAAAGGTCACATCATGATCACAGCATGACACTGCACACCTACAACCCCCTCTCCCCCACCAATGTCAAGGTAAAACCATGATATTGCACACCTACATCAGAAAACCAATGTCCTTGTCAAGAATTAGCTTCCTACACCTTACGGATTCTGACATAAAACCCAGACAACATTTCAAAGGTCAAACTCACTGCAGCATCTTAAGGTCAAATTGTAACACTGCATATCTACTTGCCAAAACCAGCTGGATGCCATGGGTGTAAACAATACCTGCAGAACCTCAGGGTAATAAATTAATTTCAAAAGCAAATTCAAGTGACATGATGAATTTAATCAGATTAAATTGAAAATTTTAATTACTTAAATGTAGCTTTTATAAGCTACAAGCTTACCATGTGGGACTTAATGCTGTTCTCAGGTTGCCACACCCGGGGCCAACGTCTTAGAAAAAAAGATCGTTCTTGTTAGCCACCGGATATACTGGTAGTTGTCGTCACGTGATATCTTCTGACCAATCGCCCTACTTTCTCGTTGAAATTTTGTTATTAAACCTACCCCTCAGCTGTAAACAGCGGGGAGGCAGGGTGGGACTCTTCTAAGTCCCACATGGTAAGCTTGTAGCTTATAAAAGCTACATTTAAGTAATTAAAATTTTCAATTTTATTACGCTACAATAGCTTACCATGTGGGACTTAATGCTGAATTCAACCGCCCGGTGGCGGGATTACAGCTGAGACTGGAAGATATGTAATTTTTTTCTAAGATTTGAATTAATATATATACAGAATAGTGCCAGAAATGCCAGTCTGAGTCCCTTTTACAGCGCCCCGATCCCGAAGATCGGGCCTGTAACGAGCCAAAAACCTGAGTAAACTAGGGTGAAGTGGCTGGCCTTCTGCCAACCACGGAGTCGAATCTTAGGACAGCAGTGGGTGTTGAAATCTGTAAACTTGGTATTATCGCCCGCTAAACAGAGTGAGGTGCGGTGACAGTAAAATATTGCTGGATTATATATTTGTAAAATATTGTTAGAAACCCCATCGTAGCCTCACGTTTTCATCACTCTGTGGGTGTACAACTACCAGCATTTGATATTTTATTTGTTTTATATATTGCGAGAAGACAGAGTGAGGTACGGCGACAGTAAAATATTGCTGGATTATATATTTGTAAAATATTGTTAGAAACACCATTGTAGCCTCACGTTTTCATCACTCTGTGGGTGTACAACTACCAGCATTTGATATTTTATTTGTTTTAAATATTGCGAGAAGACAGAGTGAGGTACGGCGACAGTAAAATATTGCTGGATTATATATTTGTAAAATATTGTTAGAAACCCCATTGTAGCCTCACGTTTTCATCACTCTGTGGGTGTACAACTACCAGCATTTGATATTTTATTTGTTTTATATATTGCGAGAAGACTGAGTGAGGTACGGTGACAGTAAAATATTGCTGGATTATATATTTGTAAAATGTTGCTAGAAACACCATTGTAGCCTCACGTTTTCATCACTCTGTGGGTGTACAACTACCAGCATTTGATATTTTATTTGTTTTATATATTGCGAGAAGACTGAGTGAGGTGCGATGACAGTAAAATATTGCTGGATTATATATTTGTAAAATATTGTTAGAAACACCATTGTAGCCTCACGTTTTCATCACTCTGTGGGTGTACAACTACCAGCATTTGATATTTTATTTGTTTTATATATTGCGAGGAGACAGAGTGAGGTGCGGCGACAGTAAAATATTGTTAAAAACCCCATCGTAGCCTCACGTTTTCATCACTGTGTGGGTGTACAACTACCAGCATTTGATGTTTTATTTGTTTTTAATATTGCGAGAAGACAGAAATATTGCTGGATTATATATTTGTAAAATGTTGTTAGAAACCCCATCGTAGCCTCACGTTTAGAAACCCCATCGTGAAAACTTCTAGGACATATAAAAGTGCCTTCTAGTGTTTGAATGTAGAACTACGGTGTTTGAATTTTCATTGTCTCTGCCAGAGGTGTCCTCGATTTTGATTGGCTGAATGACAAATGTGTAGTACTACCGTGACGTCACTTCATTCATTAATTTCTTTGCGGTTTATTTGTTTGACAAATAATGGAGTACACGTAGATGGGCAGACAGCAATTTTACATTAACAGTGACTGCGTGATAAACCCTGCAGACGAATAAATTAATTGGGGTTTAAGGTCTAGAAACCAGCAGACGAAACCGTTAAAAAAGACTCGTTCGAGTAGAAAATCACAATAGAAATACAATAGGTTCTAGGACATACGGGTCCTTGGAGAAAGCCAGACGAAGTGCTAGACAAGCTTTTTACTTTATAAAATATAACTGAATAAAAGCATTAAAAATCTTCAAAATGGCAGAGTGTATAGTATAGACCTTAATGTACCGATATGTGAACAAATATTATGAAGAATTTGATATTTAAGGGCTTAAACGGCCCTTTTAAAATCGCGACCGCAACTCAGTACATAACTCGAATCAAAGATTCGACTAAAAAGGGACAGTGCTAAAACTGTCCAGATGTTTGGTAGTAGGACGGAAGTGCAGCGGTGCTCACTTCGAGGTCTAAGGGTCCCTATTAGACCTTCACGTGTGACTGACCAACCCAGTGGTTGGGCATCTCATGAAATTTTTAACCTGAAATATGAGATTAACGACAACTGACTAAGTTCTTAATAGAAATTATCTGATAATTAAAAAATAAAATGACCTTACCCGTAACATCTTGAAGGTAAAGGAATACCTAGATCTTGGGAGAGACTCCTGAAGACTTGGTTGTAGCAGATGTGCCCCCCCCCCCCCCCCCTTTTTTTCTTTCCGAGGACAACTGGTCTGAGGGGAAGGATCTAGGACTTGTTGTGCCGCCACTACGGGTCCCAGATACATATTGTTGTCGGTGTCCGACCAAGTAAGGTCTTTTAGGTAAAAATTTGTGAATGTGTTGTAAGCTTTCCAGTGACAGGCTTGCATGATTTAGTCCACCGATACTCCACCGTAAAAGGCCTTAGAGGCCGCGAAGGCCCGGATGTCATGCGCTTTGACTTGGACCAAGTCCAAGGCTTGTTGATCTGCTTGTTTGTAACAAAGTAGGATGGTTTGTTTCAACCATGAGGAGAGTGTAGCGGGTCTGATGTCTGAGGTATGTCCTTTCTTAGAGATGAAAAGGAGAGAACGAGACCCTCTCAGGTCTTTAGTTCGGTCCAAATAAAACCTCAGGGCCCGCACGGGACACAGGGTCCTGTCTTCCTTAAACTGTCTATCTACAATGGTAGTCAAAGCAGGGATAGTCACTGGTGACACACTTTGAGAACCTTCTCTTGCTAGTTGGTTTTTGGCTATAAAATCAGAAGGGAACAAGGCTACCTTTTCCCATTGGCCTAAATTAGCTACTTTGTTAGCGACCCAGGCATGGATTTCGCTGCGGCGCTTGCCGAAGGCCAAGGCTAGCAAGAAAGCAGTTTTAAGAGTAAGATGTTTGAGGTCTGAGTCTTTCATGGGCTCAAATGGTGCTTTGGTGAGCTCGTTAAGGACAACAGAAAGGTTCCACTTGGGTAAATTTCTGGAACTTTTAGGACGATCCCTGTGAAAACTGGAGAGTAACCTATGAAGGTCTGCATTGTGCGCAATGTGTTGGGCCGTTGGGCCCAGAGTGTCAACGATAGCAGTCCTGTAGCCATCAATGGTCGAGGGGCGCCTGTTTAGGTCTTGGTACAGGTACATGAAAAAATCTGAGATTTGTTTCACAGATGGAGTGGAGAAATCCACCGAATTTTCTCTGCACCATTTTTCAAATAGGGCCCACTTTGACCTGTAGATGGTCCTTGTTGATGACCGCTGAGGGGCAGCAATTCTCTCTGCCACCTCCACAGAGAAGCCTTGTTCTTGGAGTTGTCCGCTCCTAGACACCAGGCGTGGAGGTTCAGCTGTTATGGGTTGTTGTGGAACACATAGTTGTGGGACTGTTTGAGTAGGGTCGTTGACACTGGGAGTTGTAGTGGGATCTCTGTTGAGAGCTGCACTAGGTCCCAAAACCAGGGAATCCCTGGCCAGCCTGGGGCTATCACGATGATCAGGCAATGGCATTGCTTGATCTTTTGGATCACCTTGTGAAGGAGAGCCGTAGGAGGGTAGGCGTAGGCCGTGAGGTTGGTCCAGTTTATGTTCAGAGCATCTATGTTCCAGGCCCTTGGGTCTGGGATAGGAGACACATATAGAGGGAGTTTGTGATTCAGGTGAGTGGCGAATAAGTCTACATGAGGGGTGAACCACTTTCGGCAGATTTGCTTGAAGACCTGAGGGTGCAACGACCATTCTGTTGACTGCACTTGGTTGGACCTGGATAGGAGGTCGGCCATCACATTCAGACACCCTGGAATGTGCCTGGCTTTCAATGTTATATGGTAGTAGTGCTAGGAGATCGCCATGATATTACGTGTCGATGTTCGTATCGGAAATTCGTGAACAAACTTCGAACATTTCCGATCATGGAGTCAAAAGTGTAAACCAGACAGAAAAATCAAATATTAAATAACAACAAGCAAAATACACACAAATTATCAAAAATATAACCTAAAAGCCATTCACAGACGTCTCCCTCACTAACAGACCATGCTGGATGTATCTTCACTTGTGATTGGCTGATTTCATGATTACCTTGACAACAGTGGGAAAACCCCCAGGTGTTTCTATTTACGTTATTTTTATTGCATTCACAGCTAGTTTTGACATTTTAACTGATAAATATTTCAAATTTTTACAAAATATTATTCCGGTTAGTGTTTTATTGTGACCAAAAGGCTACAAAGAAATGAGTTTAGCAAATATCGGTTGTACTTAAAGTTTACCGGTCATTGATCGGCAATGAGCCAGCGAGCGATAATACCGAAGTTTGCAAACATCGTCCCAGCACTATATGGTAGTGATGGCACCAGGTCATGATTTTCCACAGGAGAGCGCACATCTCTGCTGAGTGAGTTCCCCCTTGCTTGTTGATGTAGGCTACCACTGTTGAGTTGTCCGTCGCAACTAACACTGTTTGATTCTGGCACTGGTCCTTGAAGTCTCGAAGGGCCAGGGAGACCGCCTTCAATTCTAGGACATTTATGTGTAGCCTTTTTTCCCGCTCTGACCACAGCCCTTTTGTAGAACTTTGATCTAAGTGAGCGCCCCAACCTTCGTTTGAGGCGTCGGTAAAGAGTTGGATACTGTGGTCCTTGGGATGAAGGTCTGCGCCTTTCATCACATTTGAGGGCTTTTGCCACCAATCTAGGTGGGCTACAATGGCTTCTGTCCAAGTAAGGAGGTTGTCCAGCGACTGAGGATATCTCCAGTGCTCCTTGAGATGAAACTGAAAGGGCCTTATGTGAAGGCGTCCCTCCGGGACCATTTTCTCCGTTGAGGCTAGCAACCCAATTAGAGACATCAAACATCTTGCAGTCAAAACACGTTTTGACTTGAGTCGCAGGATCAAATCCTGGAGTTTGAGCCATCTCTCGTGAGTGGGTCTTACAAGGGCTGAATCTAGGTGGTATTTGTAGCCCACGAACGAAAACACCTGAGCAGGTTTCAGTTCTGATTTTTCCTGGTTGATTATCCAACCCAAGGATTGGGTTAGGTCTACCACTGCCTGTGTGTCCCTTTGAGATTCCTCCTGGGACTGGGACCTGATCAGCCAGTCGTCCAGGTATTGGTGAATTCTGAGTCCTCTTGAGAGGGCCATTAGTTTCACTTCCTTTACGATCATCGTAAAGACCTGGGGGGCTGTGGCCAGTCCGAAAGGTAGGGAGTTGAACTGGAACACCTGGGCCTTGTAGCAAAACCTTAGGTATTTCCTTGAGTTTGGATGGATGGGGATGTGAAGGTATGCGTCCGACAGGTCTATCGATGATACCCACTCCCCTGGGACCAGGGAAGTCCTGATGGACTCCGGGGTTTCCATTTTGAACTTTTCTACATGTAGAAAAGTGTTGAGCCTGCTTAAGTCTATGACTGGCCTCCACCTTTGGTGAGGTTTGGGTACTAGGAACAGGCGACTGTAAAACCCGAGAGATTTTACGTTTTCCACCCTTTCGATGGCGTTCTTTGACAAGAGAGACTGGATACAAGTGGCCAAGGCTTGGTCTTTGTGTTGGGCCTTGTACTCTGATAGAATCAGAGGGAATCTGATCAAGTTTGGCTTTGAACGGAATGGCAGAACGTAGCCATTGGTGATAATGTTTAACACGTTTTGAGAACATTTGTTTGTTAGCCAGTCTCTCTTGAAAGAACGGAGGCGACTTCCTACTGGTGGACTGAATGAGGCTTTGGAGGAGTCATTGTGAAGGGGGGTTTCCACGCCCCCTTCCCCTATTGTGGGGTCGAAAACGACCCCTGGAGCCTCTGAAGTTGGATTTTCCTCTTCCCGAGGGAAAGGATTGGTTACTGCTTTGAGAGGAATTGCCCCCATAGGGGCGTTTCCTGTAGGAGCCTCTTTTCTTGTGGGGGCCACGAAAGGGCTTATTCTGGTAGGGTGCAAAACCCTGAGAATCTTTTGAGGTGCCTTTTTTGAGAAGGAAGTCCTCACCTTCCTTAACAAGTTGAGACTCGAACAAGGAGGAGTCCCAGAAGGACGAGTTCCTAAGTTCTTGGCGTCTCGTTTCCCCTAGCTGGGGATGCAATAGAGTCATTTCGGCTTCGCGCCTAAGCAAGCCGGTATTAGCCATAGAATATAATTCCCTCTGGAGAATATGGGCTAGCGATTTGCTGAGACAGGTAAGAGCTCTATGTTGGACAAGAACCGTCTTGTTCCAAAAATCCAAGTACTCAGCAACTTCCTCATATCCGCGCTTTGCTGCTTTCTCAGGATTGGCACCTTTCTGGATCTGAGACTTTATCTTCTTGACAGTTGACTTGATGGTATGTTGGCACTTTTCCAAAGAAGCATTACAAGAAGAAGAGGTTTTGGCAAAGGCAGCGGTGAAATTGAGGGTTGAAATATTCTGTCTAGCCTGATGTTCCAGCTCCTTAAGGACTGGCATAGGGACTTTGGCTACTGGTGCCACAGGAGGTCTAGGAGTAATACAGATCTTAGCAAAGTCCGTATTCAACTCCTGGATTTTGTCTTGAAAAGTGGGCTGTCCAACCTTATACCACTTAGAAGTGGATGGAGGAGGCTTGACATATTTTCCCTCAGATAAATTGGCAGCTTTGAAATCATGTTGAAATTTATCAAAGGCATCCTTGATAACTGAGCTAAGTGGTAAGATAGAGGAAGGACCTCTAGGTCTGAGCTCTTGACGGCCTTTTTCATCATCCAGACCCAACAGTGAAGTTGACGACCTAGGCATAGAGTCCCTGGGGTCAGGGAGAGAAAGAATGCGCCTGAAGGTGTCTACCTCTTCAGAGTATTGGGAGGGAATGTCAGACAGGGCTACTTCCCTATAATAAGGGGGGTCTGGATCATGTTGTGGGAGGTCTTGATCAGAAGCTGCACCTGAGGGCTGAGCCCTAGAGGGCTTTAGAAGACCTGTGTCTAGCCACAGGGGAGTGATCTTCCTCTGAAGATGACACATATCTGGACCTAGATTTATGCTTGCTCTTGTCAGAGTGTTTCTTAGGTCTAGGATGGATCCGAGATTCGTCGGAATCCTCATCCAGATGATCCGAGGCAGAGCTCGGTGTTACTGTTTGCCTGTGGCTTTGTTTTTTATGTGAGTACGAGGTATCCTTCGGTATTGCTTCAGAAGGGGCAACGTACTGATCCGAGGAAGTTTGGTTAAGTACTAGTCGAGGAGGGAGTGCTGGACCAACGTCCACATCCATTGCCTCGGACTGTGCATTAGTACTTGACCTCGGAGGGGGTAGGTCCAGATGAGCAGCAGACTTGCTGGATGGACCAGCTTTTGAAGCATGAGGCGAGGGATCAACCTCGGCAGGCTTTTTAACTGCCAACTCCTCTCGGAGTGATTGAAATGCTTCTAACATGGATGCCTGGAAGGAACCCATTTGCTGCTGTATATGTATATTTAAGGAATCACCCAGGGATTTCTCTAGATTTCTTTGAATTTTGTTTTGCAAGGCAGTACCTGGGGTGGGTGGAACAGCTTTTGCTGGGGTTTTTAGTGATAAAGAACTGAAGGCGAGAGGTTGAGGACGGGGGGGTGAGGTAAAGAGGTTATCGGCAGCACTCTCAAGGTCTGCATTAGAACCATTAAAAGAGTCCCCATCGCCTTCACCCAAGAGATCTAGTTCATCTTTGGAACTAGTTTCCGCTTTTTGCTTTTTTAAGTACCGCTTCCTGTTTTGAATCTTTTGTAATTGTTCATCAGAGAGACGTACAAATATGGCAGGGTGCTTCAAAAGTGACACAGGGGTCATCTCCCTTGCCAGCCTCCCTACAGGTAGGGCAGTAATTATGAGTATCAAAACTGAAGCAAAAATGGCGGCATTTCTGAGCTCTCGGTTTGTCTTTGTTTGCTTGATGAAGGGACATTTTAACGCAATAAAAAGACGTACAATTAAGATTGCCTGAACCGAGAAAACTCAAAACACGCGGATTGTGAGGAAACTACTTAAGTTGTGAAATTAAAATTTTCACAGTATAATCTATGAAATATATTTAAGGAAATATCCAAATATTAGCCTCCAACAATACGTGAATACTGAGAAATAAAAGAAAATGTCTGTATATTTACAAACTGCTACCAGTCTTCGTGGCCAACGAGAAAGTAGGGCGATTGGTCAGAAGATATCACGTGACGACAACTACCAGTATATCCGGTGGCTAACAAGAACGATCTTTTTTTCTAAGACGTTGGCCCCGGGTGTGGCAACCCGAGAACAGCATTAAGTCCCACATGGTAAGCTATTGTAGCGTAATAAAACCAGAAATTACTACAAGTCAGATTTTTTCTGGTCAGTGGAGTATTCATACAAATAAATTATCACCTAAGAAATAGTAATTTACTCTTGATTATTCTATTACATGTATATTAATACTTAAGGCATTGTAAAGCATGAAAATGCCAAATCACGGAAATCTAATGTAAATAAAATTATACCATCAACAAATAATAATCTAACCAGGGATATAACTATTCAGAAAGATGGATGAGTCTGAAGAAACATGTGACCTCCTGAGCTGGTAATAACATATTTTGATCTGACAAGTTGAAGAAAGTTCTCGGTAGAAGAGTAGTTGACAAATCTGACATATAACCATTCTGCTATCTCTCTATAGTTGTTCATTCTAAGCCACTAAGTGGCAATATGTACTATTTACAAAGGACCTATCCTACATGACCTTGGAGATATAAAGAGTACAATCATCAACTTTACCGTTTGAGAAAAAGAATAATTTCAGCTCTACTTCAGTTGTATATATTCAATACCATTTTTAGCCTTAGAATTACTTTCATTCATATTTTACGAAAACAACCATTTGAAAAAAATTTCTGACGTTCTTGAGAATTTTTGGAATTCTAAAAGCAGTGTATAGAGTGTGAATAATAGAGGCTGGGTTGTACATGATAAGACATGGTTCAATCAGAAAACTTGTACAGCAGAGAACTCTACAAACCTGTGAATCTTTTGTCTTACTCATATCAATCCGAAAGGAATTGCAGTAGTCTAACCAACCATAGTATAGTTGACATTCATTTACATGTTGGATTGTGATATACATGTGAAAGATCTTGCCCTATGAAGTTTGCAAATAGGTATTTTTCAGAATCATGAAATATTAAATGTATATTCGTTGCCGATCAAGAATGTCCAAATAATAAGTCTATATACACTTATCTTGGCTGACAGCTTGCTCTATATGACAACAAGTAAAGATAAATATCAATTTCCTACTTGTATCTTTGCCAAATCCATTCAAATATTATTGGGAATTGTGTGTCAAGTATCAGCACCTAGGTTGTTTTAGCAATTTTTTTTTTCATTTTATTTCAATTGCATACGTATGTTTTTTTTCATATATCACAAATGAAATATGGGTACACAATTTTAATTAAGTTCAGCATTGTTAAAAAAGAACTTTATTTCTATATTTTTAATAATTAATATATAATACATACATGTATATATCTCTCAAAATATTTGTCCAAATCTTGTCAGTTTATCAATTTTATTATTATTATTATTATTGTTGCATAATTTAGGGTAGCTAACTGTATCATTGACTTATATACTGGATGGTGATAATGTTCTCACCACTAACCTTTTTGCCTGGGACCCATTTCAGGTTATCAAATTGTGTCAATGACCTACAATTTGACAGTGATAATGGCCTCACTATTGGTAATTTATTCATCAAACAAATGCATCAGCTGTTTAACTTACAGTGTCATCCCATGAATATTCATCAACTCCAGTCTCAAACATGGATTCATATTCTAGTTTGACTCGTTGTTCTGGCTGAAAAAATATATTTAAAATATATGTAGGATACACTGTTAACTGGAACAGTGAAGAGAAATAGGATGGCTTTGAATAAAACAGATTATCACTTGTAATGTTCCCCCCTGTGATTCCTGTAAAAGATTTTGATTTGTAAGTGCAAAAGATTTTGCTTGTCCCAAGCCAAAAGTTTGTAATTGTCTCTCCAAGCTCCAGAGGACACAAAGCCATGAAATCTGCCAGGTATTGTTTCGAGATATCAACCATTTTGGTGAAAATCAAGTTTAAGGTTATATCAGTGTTTCCTGAGCCTCTTTTTTCTGGAGGTCAATTGACGTCCTCTTTTAAAAACCGGGGGTCAATGCAAATTTTTGAGGGTCAGTTAGGCTTGACCCACTCTGGTTAAACTGCACAGTAGGAAAATAATAGACAAATAATACAGAAATACATCGCACAGCCAGTGTTAGAGTGTTAGACTTGTGAAATATGGGGTACCATGTACCCCTGGGGCCACTAAAAATTTGGTACAAGTAATATTCTGCCACATTTTCTTCAAGAAATAATGTTTAGATATGCCCAGTTACTAAAAAGCAACAAATTTGAATTATCACTTTGGAAAAATTACAGTACATTGTACATGGCTGTATATTCATAAAGCTATCTGAAGTACAACCTTGTATATCAGGGTAAAGAAAATAGTCAAAAAATAAACTTTACTTTCATACGTATTTTGCTCCCTTATTTTGGAACAACTTTTAAGGTAGCAAAAATGAACAGAAGCACTACTCAATTTCCAATGACATAGAGTATGTTGATAGTTTCTAAAAATTATTTTGTTTACCCTACAAATATATTATACTGTTTGAAAGACAAATTACTGTAGTTTATGTAGATTATATTTGACAAAAATCCATTGAGTAGTTCCAGAGTAACAGTGTTTTTGCTACATTCCCTGTAAATATTTCCGAATTTTACAGCTAGTATTTTCCAGGGAGGTTTCTGGGGTTAAAAATCAGAGATTTTAAAAATCAAAGAGATTTAGTCGAACATGTCTCCCAATGCACAAGGTATTTGTCATCGTTTGGAGATGTAGTTTCCAATTATGTCCTTGCAGAGATCACGTTTTCTTTCGATATATATAACATTTCGAGTAAGGTTTGCTAGGGTACGTTATAACACTGGCTGTTTAAGATAGATCTCATCTGCGTAGCTCTCACCTTACAAGAAATTTAAAAATATACAGCATATCCTTAGTGCTGTTTTATTGCATGTAACAGTAAAAAATATTGCGTCCTTTGGTGGATTCGGTAATGAATAACGCTAATGTGCATGCGTCACCTCGTAACCTTGCGAACTCTTCACCTCTCCAAATTTTTCACCCCACGCATGCGCAGTTACAAGTAAACAACAGGAAATCGGCCATTTTGGTTTTTGTTTTGAAATTTTAATAAATAAAGAACTGCTTCATATATAGACAAAATGTTGATATTTCTTTTTACAAATACTTCTGCGTCATTCTGACCCCCTGGTAAATAATATGTGCATAAATCGCTTGTTTTCGGCATAAATTTACACATTTTCAAAAATTACTCATAGACAAATGCTTTGGTATGATCTCCCACTGTGGAATATTAAATGATAAAATAGCATCAAAGTTAAAGGTCACACCATGAGGCAAACCAACACCCCATAACCAATGTTCCTACCACATGTTAATCTTCTACATCTTATGGAATCCAAGAAATAGCCCAGATAAGATTTTAAAATTCATGGTCACTACAACAAGGTTAAAGGTCAAATCAAGATCACACAATGTGAGTAATGTCCCTGCCAAACATCAACTTCCTACACTTTACAGTTTTAGAAATATTGCCAGGACCAAATTTTAAAGGTCAAGGTCACTACAGCAAGATCAAAGGTCAAATTAAGGTCACACCATGACATTACACACCTACAACCCCTAACCAATATCCCTACCAAGTATCTACTTCCTACACCTGATGGTTTCCGAGATATAGCCTGGATAAGATTTTATAGGTCAAGTTTACTACAGCAAGATCAAAAGTCAAACTAGACCTAGGACGCATCTGTGGCCAGATGCAAGATGTATCCACCGGAAAAGACCAACTAATATAGTTTCAAAGATAAAGAGTAGTTTTCCATAATAAGGAAGTTGTAAGCACTTTTAAGTTTGGCTACCTTCATTTGACCTTGAAACAGGAGCCCAATGTCAAATCTGACTACATCAGAAGATTCGCAGCCCATTATTTCTTAAAGGTTGGTTTCACATTAGAAACCACTAGGACCAAGTAATAGGCGAGTTATAAGCATTTTGAGTAGGTGAATAATTAGCTACGGGTCTGAAACTTCACCAAGTGAAAGTTCTCCCAAAAGTAGATGAATGAGTTATTTGAGAAGAATTGGCTATCTGCAATACTTTTAGAGATAATTAGCATTTACTCATTTTGAGTAGGTGAATAATTAGCTACGGGTCTGAAACTTCACCAAGTGAAAGTTCTCCCAAAGTTGCTGAATGAGTTATTTGAAAAAAATTGGGTATCTGCAATACTTTTACAGATAATTAGCATTTACTCATTTTGAGTAGATGAGTAATTAGCTATGGGTCTGAAACTTGACCATGTGAAAGCTCTTCCAAAAGTAGGTGAATGAGTTATTTGAGAAGAATTGGCTATCTGCAATACTTTTAGAGATAATTAGCATTTACTCATTTTGAGCAGGTGAATAATTAGCTACGGGTCTGAAACTTCACCAAGTGAAAGTTCTCCCAAAAGTAGCTGAATGAGTTATTTGAAAAAAATTGGGTATCTGCAATACTTTTAGAGATAATTAGCATTTAATCATTTTGAGTAGATGAGTAATTAGCTATGGGTCTGAAACTTGATCATGTGAAAGCTCTTCCAAAAGTAGATGAATGAGTTATTTGAGAAAAATTGGCTATCTGCAATACTTTTAGAGATAATTCGCATTTACTCATTTTGAGTAGGTGAGTAATTAGCTACAGGTCTGCAACTTCACCAAGTGAAAGCTCTCAAAATAGTAGGTGAATGAGTTATTTGAGAAAAATTGGCTATCTACAATACTTTTACAGATAATTCGCATTTACTCATTTTGAGTAGGTGAGTAATTAGCTATGGGTCTGAAACTTGACCATGTGAAAACTTTCATGTTTCAACAGAATACTCTTCTACTACCCTGTGGGTCCAAAATTTGCTCGAAATCGCTCTATCTCTGACAGTTTCAGAGATATTTGCCATTTTTCATTTTCCGCAAAAATTCAAGATGGCCGCCAAAAGTTGTAAAATTTGAAATATTTCATATTGCAACCTTATACTCCTGTGCTACCCTGTGGGTCAAAAATTCACTCGAAATTGCTCTATCTCTTACGGTTTTCGAGATATTTGCACTTTTTGTATTGTAAAAACACGGTCAAAGAAACACCCACGGCGGTTGTTTTTGTCCAGATATCCAGAATAATTCCCAAGGAAGCTTTGACCATGATGAACATATCCTGCAAATTTGGAAAGTGTACATTGCACGCCCTTTGATATACTGGGGCTGCAAAAGTCCCTAAAAATTTGAATGAAACAGCCGTGGCGGCCATCTTGTTTTTGGAAACGAGGCCAAAAAAACTCGGAGGCAAGCTTTTGTATTTTTGAACCTATCCTGCAAATTTGAGGCCTCTACCGCTAATACTTTTGGCTGCAGAGGGGTAACGAGAAATCATCTACACACTGCGGCGGCGTACCCCCGCGAAAACCATAGTATCCACCGGATGCATCCGGTGGATACAATTAAGGTCACACCATGACATTGCACACCTACAACCCCTAACCAATGTCCCTACCAAGTATCAACACCATGACATTGCACACATACAACCCCTAACCAATGTACCAAGTACCAACTTCCTACACATTATGGTTTGTGATAATATTTTACAAGTCAAGGTCACTACGGCAAGGTCAAATCAAGGTCACACCATGACCTTGCACACCTACAACCCCAACCAATGTTCCTACCAAGTATCAACTTCCTATACCTTACAGTTTTTGAGATATAGCCCATACAAGATTTTATAGGTTAAGGTCACTATGGCAAGGTCAAATCAAGGTCACACCATGACGTTGCACACCTACACCCCTTAAAATGTCCCTACCAAGTATCAACTTCCTAAACCTTAAGCTTTCAGAGATATAGCTCAGACAAGATTTTCAAACTCAAGGTCACTTTGGCAAGGCCAAAGGTCAAATCAAGGTCACATCATGATGGTGCACACCTGTAGCCCCTAACCAATGGTTTCTGAGATACAGCCCGGACAGGCTTTTTGCTGCCACCCGCCTGCCCATCCGGACACCATGGGTGAAAAACAATACCCCAACATCCCTTAAGGGCTGTGGGGTAACTAAAAACAAGTGAATTACTCAAGCTAAAACATTAAAATAGCTATGACTCATTTAGCTATGGAATAACAGCTCTAAAGATATGCCATGATACAAATCATCAAGAAGTAGTTAAACAATATATTTGACACAAATAGTCAAAATTCAGTAGTGTTGAAGTTATATATTAGTTTACTCACAGGGTTTCAGATTCGTGTCGGCCATCGGTCATTGACCGAATTTTGCAACAAAACCCCGAATTTAAATAGAATATTAGGACATATTGTCCGAGTTGTATCCGTGGGCGATAATAGAAGATCTAGTCATCTTTTTATTTAAAAAATATGAGGTCACGTTACAACCCTAAAATCTCGCGAGATCTACATGATTTTTATCACAGCAAGGTCTAAACGTCTGTTATGAAATCTCGTGACAAGCCACGTGACCTACAAGGAAATCCCTGGGGAAATCTGTGTCCTCATATCTTCTCATGAATATTAATGACTTGGGTGCTGTGGCCGTGAGTTCTTGAGTTTAAAGTATTTGATCTTCGTCTATGCTTCCATTTTATAAAATATTGCAAGGAAATCTCAGGGGAAATCCGTGTCCTCATATGTTCTCATTAATATTAATGACTTGGGTGCTATGGCCGTGAGTTCTCGAGTTTAAAGTATTTGATTTTCGTCTATGCTCCATTTTATAAAATATTGCAAGGAAATCCCATGGAAAATCTGTGTCTTCATATCTTCTATGAATATTAATGACTTGGGTGCTGTGGCTATGAATTCTCGAGTTTAAAGTATTTGATCTTCATCTATGCTTCCATTTTATAAAATATTGCAAGGAAATCCCATGGAAAATCTGTGTCTTCATATCTTCTCATGAATATTAATTATGGTCGTCTGGTATTTTCGTGTAATTGGAGTTTTTGTGATAGTGTTTTCTGTAGGTTTACTCATAAATTTTACTGTAATATTGTGAATTTTTGCTTTGATTAATATTTCTTTTTATTAATAATTGCATGATGTCTTAATGAAAAATAATACTGAAAATAAAGTTTACTGGTGATTGGTGCTTGGAACATTGATTTTCATGTTATAAATGTATGCTTAAACTTAAAGAAAATTGTGTTTTTCGTTGTTATACCATGATACCATGGCATTATAATATGTATTAATGTATTTGAAGTTTTCTTTTGATGAAAATATTTTAAAAACTTTAAATTCAGAGCACCTGTAAACAGCTTCATGACATATGAAAACTCCAAAGTAAATGTTTTTGATCGCCCTTTGCTTTCAAAATCTTTTTGGCTTTAAAATGTGAATTAAAATTTAAGAAAAAAAAATTCTGTCAATTATATACAAATTTTGATTCACTGAAAAAAAACAATCAGACTGAAAGTTTATTTGCTGTAATGTTTACTGCCAGTGGACATTTTAATAGCATGAAAACCTCATGGATCACCATACTTAATTTGGTTCTATGGCTGTGAGTTCTCGTTTCAGTAATACATGATCACTGAATATCATAAAGACTTTTTAACATTTTAACTAAAATGAGATTTTTATTATGATTCAGCAAATTTTACTTTATCTCCCATTCATATAGGGCCATTGACTTTAATGACTTTATTTTAGCAACCTGTAGAATGAAAATTTGATTGACAAGAATTCTGTCCTAAATTCTTCGAAAATGTCCTAAACGTTTTCCTAGACTTAGGACATAATGTCCGGCCTGACTCAATGGCAAAATGTCAAAGTAGCTATTAATCAGTTAGTTATTGAGCTACAGTTCTGAAAATTTATCACAAGAACAGAACATCAACAGGTAGCTGAACAAATTTTTTTATAAAAATAATTGTTGTGGTAACAACTGCAAAGAAAAAAGCCATTTAATCCTTTTGCTCACTGTTAAAAACAAGCTAATAAGTCAGACCTGTAAAATAGGTACCATCTTGCAGAAAAATATGAAGGATATAAGAAACTAAGTAAAATTATTTATGCAAATGACTCAACAGCCTATAATTTTAGAGAAAACTGTGCGATACATGCACACACAAATACACCAACAAAAATACTCTTTTTTTTCATACCAAAATGACTGGGCCTGAGATGTTAACACAAGCAAATTCCCACAAAATTTCAAAACAAGACCTTTTGTACTTTCTCAGAAAAAGAGGAGGGCAAATATTTGGACAATTGACAGTGGTGCCAATGACTGTGAAAAAGCAGGTCAAGGTCACAAAACAATAGGCTTTATTTTTTTGTAGTCATTATACTAAGCTTTACTTGTTTCTTTAAAACCTCACCTTGTTAAAAAAATAAAAATTAACTAGAAATAGGATGCCCTGTTGATAGTAGATGCGAATAGAAACAGGATAGCATAGAAGAACACACATTATCATGTGTAATGTCCACCCAATGAACCTTGCCCAAATTGTACAGTAGTCTTACAAGACCCTGTTTCATTTGTAAAATATATCAATGATGCTTAAATATTTATTAGTGTAGATGTAAATTATTTCAGCTTCATGCCTTTTTGCATTGGTTGGGTTGAAAATTTTGACGAAATCACTCTATCTTGCACGGTTAAGAAGATAGAAGCAAATTTCTGTTTTTCTATTTTTGGCAAAAATTTGAAAATTCAAAATGGCCGCCATTTTTGGGAAAAGGAAATTTTTTTGAAAATTGCCAAGAGTACATTTCTTAGATATCCTATGGGTCGAAAATTTCAACGAAATAACTCTATTTTGCACGGTTAGGGCCAGTTTGTGTTTTTCCATTTTGGGCAAAAATTCGAAAATTCAAAATGGCCGCCATATGTGGAGGGGAAAATTTTTTGAAAATTGCAAACAGTACATTTCTTAGATACCCCTTGGGTCGAAAATTTTGACGAAATCGCTCTATCTCGCACGGTTAAGGAGATAGAAGCAAATTTGTGTTTTGCCATTGTTGGTAAAAATTCGAAATTCAAAATGGCTGCCATTTTTGGGGAGGGGAAATTTTTTTGAAAATTGCAAACAGTACATTTCTTAGATACCCCTTGGGTCGAAAATTTTGACGAAATCGCTCTATCTCGCACGGTTAAGGAGATAGAAGCAAATTTGTGTTTTGCCATTGTTGGTAAAAATTCGAAATTCAAAATGGCTGCCATTTTTGGGGAGGGGAAATTTTTTTGAAAATTGCAAACAGTACATTTCTTAGATACCCCTTGGGTCGAAAATTTTGACGAAATCGCTCTATCTCGCACGGTTAAGGAGATAGAAGCAAATTTGTGTTTTGCCATTGTTGGTAAAAATTCGAAATTCAAAATGGCTGCCATTTTTGGGAGGGGAAATTTTTTTGAAAATTGCAAAGATTACATTCCTTAGATATCCTGTGGGTCAAAAATTTCGACGAAATCGCTCTATCTCACACAGTTAAGGAGATAGAAGGAAATTTGTGTTTTGCCATTTTTGGCAAAAATTCTAAAATTCAAAATGGCCGCCATTTTTGGGGAGGGGAAAATTTTTTAAAAATTACCAAGAGTACAATGCTCAGATACCCTGTGGGTCGAAAATTTTGACGAAATCGCTCTATCTCGCACAGTTAAGGAGATAGAAGCAAATTTGTGTTTTGCCATTTTTGGCAAAAATTCGAAAATTCAAAATGGCCGCCATTTTTGAGGAGGGGAAAATTTTTGAAAAATTGCAAAGATTGCTTTCCTTAGATACCCTGTGGGTCGAAAATTTCGACGAAATCGCTCTATCTTGCACGGTTAAGGAGATAGAAGCAAATTTGTGTTTTGCCATTTTTGGCAAAAATTCTAAAATTCAAAATGGCCGCCATTTTTGGGGAGGGGAAAATTTTTGGAAAATTGCAAAGAGTACACTCGTTAGATACCCTGTGGGTTGAAAATTTCGGCGAAATCGCTCTATCTCACACGGTTAAGGAAATAGAAGCAAATTTGTGTTTTGCCATTTTTGACAAAAATTCGAAAATTCAAAATGGCCGCCATTTTTGGGGAGGGGAAAATTTTTTGAAAATTGCAGAGATTGCATTCCTTAGATACCCTGTGGGTCGAAAATTTCGACGAAATCGCTCTATCTAGCACGGTTAAGGAGATAGAAGCAAATTAGTGTTTTGCCATTTTTGGCAAAAATTCGAAAATTCAAAATGGCCGCCATTTTTGGGGAGGGGAAAATTTTTGGAAAATTGCAAAGATTGCATTCCTTAGATACCCTGTGGGTCTAAAATTTTGACGAAATCGCTCTATCTCGCACGGTTAAGGAGATAGAAGCAAATTAGTGTTTTGCCATTTTTGGCAAAAATTCGAAAATTCAAAATGGCCGCCATTTTTGGGGAGGGGAAAATTTTTGGAAAACTGCAAAGATTGCATTCCTTAGATACCCTATGGGTCGAAAATATCGACGAAATCGAAAATTTTTTAAAAATTGCATAGATTGCATTCCTTAGATTGGAAAATGTCCTGGTATTGATGGTTTCCCTTCTGGATTTTTAAAAGTTTTCTGGCATAAATTAAAATATTTTGTATTAAGATCACTCAATGAAGCATATGAAGGGGGAAATGTCAATAACTTTAAGACAATGTGTTATTAATTGTCTGCCAAAAGGAAATAAACCAAGGCACCTTTTAAATAATTGGAGGCCAATATCACTCTTGCCGGTGATTTATAAAATTGGATCTAGTGCAATTGCGAATAGGTTAAAGAAAGTTTTAGACAAAATAATATCAGAAAATCAGTCTGGATTTGTATCAGGCCGCTATATTGGGGACAGTACTAGACTTATATATGACTTAATGTATGTTACACAAAAAAAAGATATCCCTGGACTTCTCATGTTAGTAGACTTTGCAAAAGCCTTTGACTCAGTTTCCTGGAAATTCATGTACTCTGTTCTTAAATTTTTTGGCTTTGGTTCCAGTATTATACGGTGGATACAAACTTTTAATACTAATATCAAAGCAACAGTCTTACAAAGTGGCTTTCTATCTGAATTTATTAACATTGAAAAAGGATGCCGACAAGGAGACCCGATTGCGGCTTACCTGTTTATAATTTGTGCTGAAATATTATTGCTCATGATAAACAATAACGACTTGATTACAGGTATAAAAATTGGTGATACAATGCATAAAATCACTCAATTCGCTGATGACACCACTATTATATTGAATGGCACTTCTGTATCTCTCTTAGCAGCATTAAATACTTTGGAAGTTTATGGATCATATTCAGGACTAAAAATTAACACTGACAAAACAAAACTTGTTTGGATAGGAAAGAAAAGATTTTCTCAAGATAAAATCGATTGTGGAAAAGATTTAGATTGGGGAACAACAGAATTTGATCTACTGGGAATTACCTTTTCGGTAGACCTTTGTAAAATACCAAGCATTAACTATTCTAAAGCGGAAAAAAAAATTAAAAATGAACTAAGGAAGTGGGAAATAAGATACTTAACACCTATTGGTAAAATTACAGTTCTAAAAACTCAAGTAATACCAAAATTAAATCATTTTTTTATCTCTCTACCAAGTCCAAGCCCCTCCTTTACTAGTGCACTGAATGATATTTGCTACAAATTTATATGGGATCAAAAACCGGATAAAATTAGTAGAAAACAACTGTGCACTGGCATTCTAGAAGGTGGACTGAAAATGATTGATATTGACAGCTTCATAAAAGGTCTAAAGGCTTCTTGGATTCGTAACCTGTATATTAAAACAGCAGCTCCTTGGGTACAGTTGGCAAAATATATTGTTGGTGACACCAATAAAATAGCATTGTTTGGCTCTGATTGGACAGTCCAAAGGGCAAAACAAATGGACAACCGTTTTTGGAAAGATGTTCTTTCGGCTTGGGCCTGTGTATTACAGAACTTTCACCAAAAGTGTAATATTTATGAAATATTACATCTACCATTGTGGTACAACCCAGAAATAACACGGACAACTCTCTATATACCTGAATTATATCAACAGGGCATCTTATATCCTATAGACCTTACGAGAAATGGTGACATAATGACTAGGGAAAATATCGCCCTGTTTTATAATATCGCATTAGATTTTTTGACTTACCATAGATTGTATCTATGCTTGAAAAAACTTATTGGGTTAACAAATCTCAACACTAACGCGTACCAACGACCAATATTTCCAACTCAGGTCCAACTGTTACATAGGTCACGAAAAGGAACAAAGGATTTCTACAACATAATCTTGCCATCAATCATCCAAGGGAACAATTTTAAGAAAAAATGGGAAGCTGATTTAAGTTTAATTCTGGATACATTAACCTGGAAAAATATTTATAGAATATGTTTCTACAGTTTAAAGGACAATTTTCTGATTTGGTTCCAATATAAAATAATCTACAGGTTAATTGCGACCAATCGACACCTTTTTAAGATGAAGCAATCAGAAAATTCTGTATGTCGCTTATGCCATGAAAGTGAAGAAACCATAATACATCTGTTTGTCTTCTGCCCTAAAAGTAATGAATTTTGGGGAAGCATAAAATCTTGGATCTTTCAAAACACAAATAAAAATTTTGTTTGTTCCCCATCACACATAATTTTTGGAGTTTGGGAGGATGTTTGTTCAGATAATTCGGTAAATATTATAACTATCACTGGAAAATATTATATCTTTAAATGTGCAAGATCAAACAGATCTTTAAACTTGTTTGAGTATAAAAAGTATCTAAGTAATATATATAATGAACAATTATTGTTAGCCAAAACAGAAATGTTGGTTGAAAAATTTTTTGAAAAATGGTCAGTGTTAATAGATTTATGTAACTAAGAAGACTCAAAAATTTATTATGAGAATGAGTGTATACAATTTTTTTTACTAGAATTTATTTATTGAAGGCAAATGTAATGTTTCATACAGTAATTACTGTTTGTGTTTATATACTCACTATGTATATGTATAGTAATATTTTTATGTAGAAATTACTGTACATAGTCTCGATGGAGGGTTTGCTACCCTCGCCCTCCCGAGACTCTTTCTTTTTTATTGCAAAAGGGTAAATAAAATATATGAGAGCAAAAAAAAAAAAAAAAAAAAAAAAAAAAAAAAAAAAATTCCTTAGATTCCCTGTGGGTCGAAAATTTCGACGAAATCGCTCTATCTCGCACGGTTAAGGAGATAGAAGCAAATTAGTGTTTTGCCATTTTTTGGCAAAAATTCGAAAATTCAAAATGGCCGCCATTTTTGGGGAGGGGAAAATTTTTTGAAAATTGCAAAGAGTACACTCCTTTAGATACCCTGTGGGTTGAAAATTTCGACGAAATCGCTCTATCTCACATGGTTAAGGAGATAGAAGAAAATTTGTGTTTTGCCATTTTTGGCAAAAATTCTAAAATTCAAAATGGCCGCCATTTTTGGGGAGGGGAAAACTTTTTAAAAATTGGCAAGAGTAGAATTCTCAGGTACCCTGTGGGTTGAAAATTTTGCCGAAATCGCTCTATCTCGCACGGTTAAGGAGATAGAAGCAAATTAGTGTTTTGCCATTTTTGGCAAAAATTCGAAAATTCAAAATGGCCGCCATTTTTGGGGAGGGGAAAATTTTTGGAAAATTGCATAGATTGCATTCCTCAGATACCCTGTGGGTCAAAAATTCTGTCGAAATCGCTTTAGCTCTTACGGTTTCTGAGATATTAGCAAATTACTCAAAAGTAGTACTGAAAATACACAATGAAGTACCTAAATGGCTATTACTCATGTACTGACAAAGCTATCAGTCCCAAATGCAATACCAAGCGAGCTATAGACATAACAATCTTGTATTCAAAATTGTAGTAAAATATCTTTAATTATTTTGGCTTAAATGCACGGAAACCAATGGGTACTGAAAATAGCTGTACTTAAGTATTACTCAGTAAGCAAAAGAGGTACAACAGCCAAAAGCAATCCCAAGCAAGCTACTGACCCAATAAGCCTGCATACCAAATTTGGTGACAATAGCTCTAATACTTTTCCTTTAAATGAGCGGAAACCATGCGTGACGCCGGACATCGGACGCCAGACGCCGGACATCGGATGGCGGAAAAAGCAAAAATAATATATCCACCCCCCAGGGGGGTGGACATAAATAGGCACTGAAAAGAACGAAAGACACAAGACAATCCATCACACATATTTGAAATGTTTCTGGTTTATACCCCTGTTCCACCACACGACTAAGGGTCCCGACTAAGGGTTTTGGGGGATCTGTTTCTTGAAAATGTAGAGTCCCAGACTCTCTGCTTGAATCTGTTTGGATCTGTTGGGGTCTGTTTAAAAATCAAACATGTTTGATATTTTTCAGGACTGTAACCGATGTACTGTCGCCCCTACCCACAAATTTTCCAGCCTCAGACTTCCTGAGACCTCTTCAGACTGAAATTTACACAATCTTGTGTTGTCTGAGACTTCCTGGGACTCTTAATGCCAGGTCGGTTTAGTTTTAGTCCCAGGAGGTCTGGGCTTAATCCCAGATTCATCCCCGACCCACCATGCAAAAGAAAAAACAAAAATCCGCCATTGCTGTCTGAGGAAATCTGTTATTAGTCCCAGAAAGTCTAAGGAAGTCTCAGATCAGTCTGAGACTCAGTGGGTATGTCCCAGACAGGAGCAGGTTGAATCATATCACAATCGTGGCTTAATCTGCTCTTAGTCAGGGAACGATTGTGAGTTGTCTGAGGAGGTCTGAGACTTCCTGGGGACACTTTGGGTTTGATTCCAGACCTGTATCAGGCTTCCATTGCCCCACCCATTATTCATGTTTTTTCACAGACTCTCAAGGATTAAGGGTCCAAGACACAATCAGGGCTTAATCCTTTGGTGGAACAGGGGCATTAGTTAACACAGCATAACAGACAGTTTATTATGTCCACCCCACTGGGGGTTGGGCATATTATTTTTGCCTTTTCCGGCATCCAGCGTCCATCATGCTTGGTTTCCGGTCATTTCAAGGAAAAGTATTTATGCTATCTTTACCAAATTTGGTATGGGTGTTTATTGGGTTAATAGCTTGCATGGGATTACTTTTGATGAAGAAAACTCTATAGCTAACTGAGTAATAGCTACTTAGTTACTTTTGTGTACTTCTTTGTTTCCAGGCATTTTAAGGGAAAATATTTGACATATCTTTACCAAATCTGGTATGAGCAATAGTTAGGTCAATAGCTTGCTTGGGATTGCTTTTAGTGATAACAGCTATAAAACTGACCGAGTAATAGCTACTCAGCTACTTTGAGTATCTTTTTTATTTTAAGCAGTTTAAAGGAAAAATTCACAAAAATTTATATGAAGGATAATTGGGTCAATAGTTTGGCCATGATAGCTTTTTGTCGATGATAGCTTTGTAGCTATCTGAGTAATAGCTGCTTTGCTACTTTGAGCCTACTCTGAATTGCATTTCTGTTTTCACTCTTTTAAAGGAAACATATTTAACTCATCTTTTTAAAATTGCGTGTGAAGGTTTATAGCGTCAATTGCTTGCTTGGTATTGTTGTTGGTGGTAATAGCTTTAACCTCCTGAGTAAAAGCTACATAGCAAAACACATAAATTTGCTTCTATCTCCTTAACCATGCGAGATAGAGCAATTTCGTCGAAATTTTCGACCCACAAGATATCTAGCAATGTACTCTTGGCAATTTTCAAAAAGTTTTACTCTCCCCAAAAATGCCGGCCATTTTGAATTTTCGAATTTTTGCCAAAAGTGGAAAAACACAAATTTACTTCTATCTCCTTAACCGTGCAAGATAGAGCGATTTCGTCGAAATTTTCGACCCACAGGATATCTAAGAAATGTAGTCTTGGCATTTTTCAAACAATTTTGCTCTCCTCAAAAATGGCGGCCATTTTGAATTTTCAAATTTTTGCCAAAAATGCAAAAACACAAATTTGCCAATTTTGTCTAAGTTTTAGAGCAAAACTCATGCTTCCCTTGGGGTGGACATTACACATGCCAATGCGTCCTATTTCTAGTTTGTGGGTGTGTTTATAAAAGGGCCTTTACAAATTTTTGTATCTTGACTCAAGGCACATGAAGCAAAGGTTTTAAAGCTGACACTCAAAGGTAGGATTCAGCTTTATTTACAGCTTACCAATTTTCACATGACAATACATGAGGTGAATAATAGTTACTGATAGAGAAAATAATTACCAAATTAAATTTGAGAATCTTATATGTTTCTAATTCAAAGCACAAGGTACTTGGGAAAATTAAATTTCCCCAGCCAGTAATAACTCAAGTTATAGTGTTGAATCTGTGTTGACCTTGACTAATGACCTTAACAAAAAAATATGGATTTATAGGTTGGAAGCTATTAAAATACCTAATTTAACCGGCTATTTTAGTATGATGACATGTTCCCTTCAACACCAAATAATTTGTAAAATAGCAATAACTTGAATACTAGTAATAAAGAAGACCATAAGTGCCACACAAGCGGACACTAAACTTTTATACTTTGTTTCACCATGTCAACTTTTCCAACAAAAAAGAGAAAATTTATGCTTATTTAGTTTATGCTTAACATTTAAGTAACCAAGACTTCTTTTACCGGAAGTAAAATTGACTCTATTCTTATAAACAAAAACAATTATATATATATATATGTCTTTGTAGATTTTGATTAGCCACCAAAGTCAATCTTATTGCCTATCAACAAAACTTTGCTGCTGTCACCAAATAACAATTGATTCAACAGACTTTGAAGGTAATGAAAATCCACAAGAACAGACACACATACCTATTACACACTGTATATTTATTGTCTACCATAAGTTTCCATGAAAAAGTAACACCAACTAAAAATGGGCACAAACGGCAATTAAATGAAAAAAAAAACTTTTTTTTTTCAATTTGTATCATTTAACAGCTAGGGTACATACCGATGTTCAAGGACAACCTTGGGAATTTGTAGATACATTTAAATTATCACCAAAGAATCATAGCAATTTTAAAGGTAAGCAACATTCTCAGCACAATACCATAAAACTGGACATTGCTTGTAGAAATTGCTAGACAAATTCATTGAAATACAAAGAGAATTTCCCATGTGAGGAACAGTCTCCCAGTTATGATGATATCATTTGACCTTGAGAAAGACTTTCTTATTTTAAACTTCTATGACCAAAAATAACAGTGAATGCCCTATTTGATCTTGAAGCAGAAATCAAAAGACTTGCAGTAAATAATTTCCAACAAGTTGTTTTCCCATTCCAAATTCCCTCCGACCAAAAATAAAGGAAATATAATGATTTTTTTTTAAATGAGGACCAATGTTGACTTTCAAGGAGGAAGGATCAAACCTCAGATGAGGAAAAACTCTGAAGATAAGGTAAATACCTTCATGGTGTATTTCCACAACTACAAGTTGAAATATACTAATACTTGTCTAAAGGTCTCACCAGGAGACCTCTGCACTCTCAGGACTGATTTCAGGGCCCGTATTCACAAAGATTCTTATTCTTAGAATTAATCTTATTCTTAGAATTTTTCCTAGAAATGTCATCTTTCTGAGAAAAATTCTAAGAATAAGAATTTTCCTATTCACAAAGGTTCTTATTCTTAGAATCATACTTATTCTTAGAATTTTTCTAAGAATGGCTTTTATTCTTAGAATTTTTCAAATAATATAAAATTGCAATATGTACAAAACTCTTATTCTTGACACCAGAATTGCATCCAAATACAGAAAGTCACTTCTGGGCCTGTATTCACAAAGATTCTTAGAATTTTTCTTTGAATTACACTTAGTCTAACCTGTGCACACATTTATTTTTACTTCTATTCTTAGAATTATTCTTAGCTAAGAATTGTTTCATGAATAGGTTTTTATTCTAAGAATAAGAAAATTCTTAGCAAAGAATTTTTCTTAGACTTAAGTGTAATTCTAAGAAAAATTGTAAGAATCTTTGTGAATACAGGCCCAGGTCAATGTCTGCAGGTCTATAGAGGAGATATACATGTATATCTGTTATAAAAATTTAGCAAATTATGATCCAAACTACCATAATTGAAAATCTGACAAAAATATTAAAACTTGATATTCTCAAGGCAGCCATTGACCTTGGGATTGAAGGTTAAGGTCACCAAGAAATAGGTTACTTCTCATTTCCTATCTATACCTATGTACAAAATGCAAAAGCTCTAACCAAAATACTTTGAGTAAACTTGTCTGACATGAAATATCTACAACAGAAATGTCACAAGTTCAACATCTCTACATATAGCTTTGACTTTTGTTCAGGGGTGCAATTATTTACCAGAAAAGATTTTCACACAATAGTTTCAGGCATTTGTCACAAAATATGAAATTTTTGGGGAACTTTTTTTTTACTTTTGTAGGCAGTCTGTACAGAACATGGAGAAAAACAAATGGAAAGGTTTTTCAAGATTGTCATCTTAAACACTAAAGATATTGGTAACCCCTGTACAATTACAGAGACCTACCCCAATCAGACCAGCCAGTATACACTTGTTCATGTACACACATGCTGTATGCCCATAATAAAATATCAAAGGCAATCGAAGTCTGTCAGGACACTTGTAAAAAACACTGTCATCTGAAAATAAAAAATGTATACTGCTAATAGTGATTGTATCAACACATATTTTGTACTTTGTGACAGTCAATTAAGTAGACAAGTGTAAAGGGCCATATGTAAAAGATAAAATAAAGCTATTAAGTGGTTGTTATTATTAAGTGGTCTGGCACAATATTAGTATGTTTACAAAATGCAAATTTATGCTAAATAAGAAAATATATATGTCAGTAAGTACTTTGAGAATAATTGTGGAAAGTCCTTCCAAATAAAAATAAATAAACAAACAATAAGAAAACTATATCAACATATCCAACCAATTTTGCCTAGTCATTGTGACTTGAACAGTTCAAATATCGGGGAAAAAACAGTATTTACAACAGCTCAGAAGCACATAAGTACATTTGAGTGAATGCACTCGGATCCCTGGAGATACTGATCTAGGACATATCTTTTCCAATTCATAATGGCTTACAAGGATACATGATTTATATGTGTGGTGTGTTCTTGTTCTGTCTTTTCATTGGCCAAACATAGGAACACACCTTTTAAGGTGTGTTGATTTTGGACACACTCAAAATTGAATCTAACTCAGGAAAGCATATTGATCATGTAAATACACACACAAAAATAGGACATGGCAAGTTGTAAATAACTGTAACACAAACAGACCATGAAGATTTCTATTTATAATGTCCTGCATAATGTTCCACACAGTATATAGCTCCAAAGATTTTGAAAATCCTTCAAAAGCCATAAAATATAACACAGAAGAATTGGAAACTTTTCAAAGTTGTGATTATATTTGAAATACAATAAAATACAATTGCATAACATTGGTAGAATAAAAGTGTGTCACACAAAAGCTATTTAGTCTGAAGCTTCAACTCTGACCTGCTAAAATATCTTAGTCTCTTTACACAACAATATCCTTTGTCCAAGTAGACCGAGTTTCTGTCCCGTCGCCAATTGCTATTGATATACTGATGGACACAATAGCGAGGGACAGAGCTCATATGTACTTGTTTTCTGTGTAAATTTTAACTGTTGGCAATTATTGCATTAACCTTAGAAATTCTTGATACGTCTACATAGCTGTATCTAGGTTATAATACATATGTTGTTGCACTAAACTGCTTTTACAAGCCAGGAAGATCTTATTTGCAGATAACAGTGCACTGTTAAAGGTTTGTTTACATTTAAAAAATAGGTTGAACTATACACATATCAGTAGGATAGGCATTAAATATTAGTGAACGGCACATATACACAGTTCAAAGAATGTAAATAACACTTTATACTTGAGAAATTATGTGTACAAATATGCCGTTCAAAATTTACACAGAAAACAAGTACATGTGAGCTCTGTCCCTCGCCATTGTGTCCATCAGTATATCAATAGCAATTGGCGACGGGACAGAAACTCGGTCTATTGTCCAAGTAAATATATTTTCTATATACAATTGAAGAAAAAAGTATTTGTAAGAAAGATTTAATCTTAAAAAGGTGAACTCGTTATTCAAAAATCATCTACAATTCCCAGTGTCTTACAGGATGGTAAATATAAAATTCTATTACAATTTCATGATACTCACTACTCAGTGACTTACCCCGTTGACCAACAAAATTGGCAAATGGGCATAAGTTAGTTGCATACATCTTTATCTATACATGACTTACAAATTAGCATTATTAACACTTAACAATAAGAGAGGGTTTTTGTAATCAGTTGCATTCTGTCTTGTTGTCTGTCACTCTGTACACATTTTTGCACTTATAACTCAAAAACTATACCATCAAACAATCTCAAATTTGTTGTGCAAATATTTCTTGGGGCACACACAGATTTCTCCAAATTTGGTGAAATTTAAGTGAAAATTAAAGTCAGGAGACAGTTTTCATATTTTCAATTGGGTGTATACAGATAAATCTGCTTCTGTTGTCATGTACGTAAATTAATAACACCCCAGAATTTCTCCTTCATAATTTTTTTGTTGTCAATATTTCAGAAACAATGTAACCTACAAATTATTACAGTGGTTACGTTAGTTTTCATTGTGTAAAAATCCATGTAGAAATGGTGGAGAAATCACAAGTTAAACAATACTGTTTTTATATTTACATTTGAAACATACCAGTTAAACATCAGAAACCACCAACCATCAGATCCTAAGGTTCTGGGTTTGAATCCAACTAGGACCCATTATTTATTTATTTATTTATTTATTTTTAATTCCATCTATTTCTAAAAGTTTTATCCATCTGGCAAAACGGGGGAAATATAAATCACAGCATTTTATTTTTTTTTTGTTTCTGAAAACTTACATCAAGACAATATCTCCATCATGACAGTACAGGGACAAACACAGGCAATCTCCAAACCCAGTTTTAAATTCAAGGAATTCCCAACAGGTCTTATTATTATTATTGTAGTTGTTATTATTATTATCACTATCATGTTCTGAATGCAACAGCTTTAAACTTTTCCTTCAGCCAAAAAGTTTTGTAATTTCTGTAAAAACTGCAGTAATCACAAAAAATTTAGTCACATCAAGTCGAGCATTTACTCTCTCCGAGTGCACCTTGTTACATTATGTACTTAAAATCCAATTAATTTACAAACCAGTTCAGCAATTGCTGGTCTCCCACTCTTGGGATACAACATGAGATAATTTTACAACAGAAACATCAAATAAGAATACGACTCCAACATATTCAAAATTACCCCAAAGTAAATTCCATACCTTTTAAAGCACTGAATAAACTTTCAGTCAGATCATAGCTGTTCTCAAAGTATTCCTTGATCTGTCTGAAACAGAAAATAGAATATTTTAAACCAGTCAATGTGTCTTGAAATTTAAACCATCTTGTTCTACATCGAATGTACAAGTAAAGAGAAAATGAAATAAATCTTTTAGACATTACTGCTATTGCAATGATGATTATTTTACAGAGTTCAACAACATGGCAGGTGTGTATGCAACTGTGTACACCACAAAACAATGACAATATGTCAGTGACTTCTGTCTACTGACATGACAAATACCATGAACAGATAGGTAGAAGTTATTCTTTGGGGCCTAGTGTTGCATGAAATAACTCGTGAACAGGTAGGTAGGAAAGTCATTCCTTGGCGCTTAGTGGCCTAATTCCCCTAAACAGGAAGCCAGTCTGTTACAGGTTTACCGCTCCAACCAGTGTTAGTACCAATTTGCACTCTTTGTTGGAGAAGGAAGTCTACCTGTAAACTATCCTGTCAAAGGATGCCCCCTCTAAGACCTGGCCAAACATCAAACACTAGATCTTCTACTCTGGAGTCCAACATGCTTATCAGAAAAGACCACTATGAACATGAAAAAATGATGCATTATCAGTGTGACATCTATTTTTACATTTGCGAGGAGCATTTGAAATTTCAACAATCACTTTGATAAATGTAATAGCCAGAAAAGATACAGGTACTGATTACAGGTACTATACTCTGAGTATAGCAATTAAATATTACTTACTTTTTGGTGCAGTTTGTCAGGTCACATGGGGTTAGAGATGTGAAAGTCACTGACATCTTGGAAGAGCCTGTAATACAACATGTCAATTTAATATATTCAGCCACAGAAATTTAGAACATCTGCAGAATATTCTGTTATAATTATGAAAATTACTTCTTGACACAATGGATCCTGAGACTGACAAAAAATATAGCATCAGAGATACCCGTACCCCACAGTCTGGGGAAATAGTTTTCAAAACCATGAGATATAGAAGTACTGAAATAGTACAAACATTGAGATACTTTCAGTGCAGTGTCAGTTATACAAAGGTCAAAATAATGTTTAGTAGAGAAAATAATGTCTAAGAGAAAGCAAATGTATGTAATGATGAAGTATTAAAACAAGACAATTCAATAGCAAGATGACAGCATTAATCAGTAAACTAAAAATTACGACACTGTCTCATTTATTAATAGAAGAATAGATGTTAACGGAAATAGCACAATTGTGTAAAAGTATATATGATAATTAGTTGGAGCAGTCCATATATCTTTGTCATAAGAGAAAGCCATAACCAATCTCCCTAACAAGTACCAACTTCCTATACCTTATGGTTTCCGAAATATAGCCCAGACAAGATTTTATAGGTCAAGGTCACTACAGCAAGGTCAAATCAAGGTCACACCATGACGTTGCACACCTACTATCCCCAACCAATGTCCCTCCCAAATATCAACTTCATACACCTTCAGGTTTCCAAGATATAGCCTGGACAAGATTTTATAGGTCAAGGACAGTATGGCAAGGTCAAAGGTCATATCAAGGACACACCATGACGCTGCACACCTACAACCCCTAATCAATGTCCCTACCAAGTATTAATTTCAGACACCTTACGGTGTCCCAGATATAGCCCAGACAAGATTTTATAGGTAAAGTTCACTATGGCAAGGTCACAGGTCAAATCAAGGTCACACCATGACGTTGCAGACTTACACCCCCAACCGAAGTCCTTACCAAGTATCAACTTCCTACACCTTACAATTTCTGAGATACAGCCCGGACAAGATTTTATAGATCAAGGTCACTAATGCAAGGTCAAAGGTCAAATCGAGGTTACACCATGATGTTGCACACCTACAACCCCAAGCCAATGTCCCTACCAAGTATCAACTTCCTACACCCCACGGTTTGCAAGATATAGCATGGACAAGATTTTTAAACTCAAGGTCACTACGGCAAGGCCAAAGGTCAAATCAAGGTCACACCATGACATTGCACACCTACACCCCCAACCAATGTCCCTACAAAATATCAACTTCCTACACCTTATGGTTTCTGAGACACAGCCAGGACAAACTATTTACCGCTTAGAGTGGGGAACAATATATCATCACCATATCCAATACTCCTGTGAAAATATTTCCAACATAACTGTTAACTTCTAATTTCTGTAGTCTTTCAAACAAAATGTCCAAAATTTGTACAAATCCCTCCCATTATACCTTATATTGCAAACAGAAAATCTTTCAGATATAAGAATATTTTACCCTTATTTTACCCTTATCTTCTGAAGTATGTTAGTTTTCTTTTCTTTTTTTTTCCCAAGATGAAGAGTCTTAATGGCTTCCTTTTGGAGTTATATCCATATACTTAGAAGTTGATACCAACAATTACTTCTATTACTTTAGTATTTTTTCTTTTTACATTTAGTATAAATGACAAAAGGTGGCAGTCTACATTGCAGAAGCCCTAGATTGGTCTAAATCATTGTTGAATACTGTCAAATATAAGCGGCCATTTTCTATGTTATAATTTTCCAGCTATAAAAAGTATGACTTAAAATCTTGCAAAGTCTCAAACAAGCCATTTACCCACAACATATTTATGTGACTTAGAATTGCATGACCAGTGCTTTTACGTCATGATCAATGTCACATATTACATAATCTCAGTTACTTCACTCCAAACACATATATATTTATGATAGTCAGTATGATATTAACAATGGATTTTTCTGTCCAATGTTAAAACTTTCAAAATCAACAAATTTCCCAAAATTAAATACACCAGTAAATTACATGTATATGCCAGTGCAAACACAACTGTACTGAAAGAAAAACTATTTAATTCTACCATTTTAAATAAAACTTATATTTTCACAATATCTTATAAATAGAATAGAAAACCAATGCCATTTTTTTGTATACTTACAATTTTCTGTACTAAGCTGTTTGTTCTGTTTGTATCCTATCTGAAGTTTTTAAGAAGTTAACAACAATTCATTGTGCTTTTATACACACTGCAGTCTACAAATGAATACCATTGGGTGATACTCTTTGGTGACCTTGTCCTTAAATTGTTGTGTGTCATACATTACCTCACTAACCTAATATTAAATACCGTATGTCACTAAAATATTACCAAAGTTTAAACTGTCACCTAGTTCAAATAAATGCCTGGAGTAAAATATCCTGAATATAATCAGATTTTAAATTTACTGATTGGTGATTGAAAAGAATGACTCGGAGGAAATATATATTCGGGCAAAATTTGGTCAATGAAGTTTTGATTATGTTATATTATACAAGAACAGGCAGTAATAATTCTTGAAATGAGAAAATTATTCCTTTACATATAAAATCAATAATATTTGGAATAATTACCCCAGATATTGCTATGCACTGAAAAATATAACAGGGAAAATCATCTGCACAATACACCACAGAAATGGCCAGAGAGAAAACTGTTTACATGCACATTTAAGGAGTTTATATACAAAACTGAAAACACACAACAGCGGCCAAACAGTATACAGGTGCAATATGTATCTGGGACAGAAAGAATTTGGCTATATTTAGAGCAAATATAGTCTATTGTGAAAAGTTTTGAAAAATGTTTTACCCGAACAGTATGTAGACTCTGGCATTTAAGTTCAAACTGTGTATACACAAGGAATTGAATTGGGTAGCATTCAGAAACTTCAATAGATCGAGGACCAATGTTGAACATAACTACCCACTTACATTAAATAAAATATAAAACTTTTCAGGAACTAATCCAAAGTAAAACCTCCATTTAACTAGAGCTCAAAGATGAAATTGACACCTTCAATATCCTTCATCAAGGAAACAACTCTACAGAGTTGATTCAGTTTACTTAGTTTTAAGGTCATGCCCAGTACCTAATTGGTTATATTGTGATGAGTAGTTAGAAGGGCAGAGGAAACCAGTACCTACAGTTGGTCAAGGTTCAGTATTGTTCTGTACAAGGTTCTGTAAGGTGGTTGACCATTTCATACAGGGTGAGGCATGATGTGATATTTTACTACAGGCTGCAGAAAACTTGTGGAAATCTGTTGGGAAATCAGAAAGTTATATGGTTTAAAAATTTTAAAAAATGAGGCTTTTGTTCTATAAAAATACAAAATCAGCCTTTAACCTCAATGTCAAGTACATTGTAAATATTAATCCCACAGCCTTTATCTGCTACCTAGCATGCCTACATTATCATCATTTGTACTGTTCTTTAGCGTAAGTTGATACTATTCAATCTCTGCCTTTTGTAGACACAAAAAATAGGCAGCCTCAGCAGGAACTCCAGCCCACAGGTACAACTAAATGGGCACCAACATTGAGATTTGGGAAAAACTTTGGAACAACTTCAGTTGCAAAATATCAGATGTAAGATTCACAGGCTATTATTTCTTACAAGTTCTTTTCATATTCTGAAGGCCTTGAACCAAATATAAGGGAGATATAAGACCCTTTTAGCATGATGACCATATATGACCTTGATGCAGGGGTCAAAGATCAAATTTGACACTTGCAAAAGATGTACAGACCATTATTTCTAATAAGTTGTTTTCTCATTCTCAAAACCCTAGGACCAATGATAAGGAAGGTATTAGGGCTTTTTGATTACCTCCCCACCCTCCCCTCCATTTGACAAAAAAGATGTGATATGGTTGCATGTTTGTTTTCAAAACAAAGCCAAAAAGCTTTGCTAGGCATTTACATTTTGTGTAAATCTGACTCAGCTAGCTGCAATATTTTAAATTATAGAACAAATCAATGATTTTCGAACAATCGGCTATGGTGGCAATGTTTTGTGTTTTAAAATGAGTACAATTTTTTGCATACATGTTTTCATAGCCAAAAACATTCTCTGCAAATTTGATGAAAATATCTTCATAAATGAATGAGGTATGAAGGTTGATGTAAAAATTTGACAAAAGCACACATGCACGCACACACATACGCATGCACAGAAGGTGTTTCATAATCTCCCAACCCCGGTCTTTTCACAGTATTGCCATGGCAATAGTTTTTACCAGATACCCCCCAAAACCTAATCAGCTCTAGATCATCTTGGGGTGAACATATCTTGAAAATTTGGTGAAAGTCTGTGAATGGGTTTAGGCTGTGGAATACCCACAAGCTTTATGCCACCCACCACTGATGCCCGTATGGAGCAGGTGACGACTATAACCCCAGCCTTTATGGGCTGGTTTTAAAAACTGTGCATATTGGGTGAATAATCACATAAATTAAATTGATTGATTGTTATGCCCATGGGTGAGTAAATATTTGCAAAAGTTGGGGATAGGTATTTATGACAATGAAAGCTGGGTGTTCCCCAAACAATGACACAAATTTCAGGACTCATGTTTTAGCATCTCCACACTAGTAAAATGCAGTTGTATTTGGAATTCCGAATGGCATATTTGGAATTTTGAATAGCTATTCAGAATTCCAAATACAGTATTTGAAATTCTAAATATGAATTTGGAATTATAAATTTGAATCTGGAATTCCAAATTGTCAACTACAAATTTTAAATTTTGAGTATGGATTGCAGTTCCAGGGTTTTGCAATTTTTAGCATATTTAAAGAATAGTTTTCTTTCTTACAAACTTGGTATAGATTTATTCCAAAAGAAAAGAGAACGATTACATATGAATAAACATAAAACTAAAAATGTGCCGCGCTGGCAGTGTATCCCCGAACACAGTAAATCACTAGAAGCAAAAAAAAGGAGATTGAGGCACTTTGGGTTTTACCAATGTTTTTTAACCTTTAAGGAGGAGTCCATGGTAAAATCTGAGATCCTTAAAAGATCCACAGCTTATGATTTCATACAGGTTGGTTTTACAAATGAAACCTGTAGAAGCAAAAATAAGAGAGATAGAGGCACCTTAAAGTTTGATTACCATTGTTTGACCTTGAAAAGGGATCAAAGTTCAACTGTTATTCCATTACAGATGCGCAGCTAATGATTTCCTATAGGTTGGTATTACATAGGAAGCCTCTAGAAGCAATAGCTTTCCAGTTTCAAGTGATTTACTCAATAGTGAGTCATCCAAAATAATTATTAGCCAGCTATGCAATAACCTACAGGCTTACAAATTCATCATGTGCATGTGTACATATTCACTGATCAGAGGCCTTAGTCACACACAAACTTTGAACCCTGTGGGAGATCTTAAGTGCAGCCTAGGTTTCCTGTAAGTTATATGAAAATCCCAACCCTCTACCAGCAAAAACAAACTGAAACTAGAGGATCGCTAGCAAAAAAAAAGATAATGTTTTTGCATAGCAAAAACAAAGCGTCCCGAAAAGGATATAAAGGTGAGTGCTTAAGTATCAAGAAAATGCTTCGTTTCTAGCCTTATACTGTTGTGGCAACCAAAGTCAGCGCAGTCTGCTCTATCTAGCACAGTTTTCAAGATATAAGCATTTTAGTGTTTTGCAAAAAATTTGAAAATTCAAAATGTCCGCTATATTTGGCGAGACAAAAATATTTTGAAAATTGGCATGGCTACTCTGCAGAGATACCCAGCAGGTCAAAAATTTTGTTGAGTTCGCTCCATCTAGCACGTTTTAGAGATATAAGCATTTTTGTATTTTGCAAAAACTTTAAAAATTCAAAATGGCCACCATTTCTGGGGAGACAAAAATTTTTGACAAGACCACTGCCGCGGTGTGTATCTCCCGCCGAGCATTAAAGGAGAAGAAATAGCTTTTCCGAGATATTCACAATTTTTCATTTTCGTGTGTGAAAGCTCTTCCAAAAGTAGGTGAATGAGTTATTTGAGAAAAATTGGCTATCTGCAATACTATTAAGAGATAATTCACATTTACTCCTATTGAGTAGGTGAGTAATTACCTACGGGTCTGGAACTTCACCAAGTGAAAGTTCTCCCAAAAGTAGATGAATGAGTTATTTGATAAAAATTGGGTATCCGCAATACTTTTACAGATAATTAGCATTTACTCATTTTGAGTAGGTGATTAATTAGCTATGGGTCTGAAACTTCACCAAGTGAAAGCTCTCCCAAAAGTAGGTGAATGAGTTATTTGAGAAAAATTGGCTATCTGCAATACTTTTAGAGATAATTCGCATTTACTCATTTTGAGTAGGTGAGTAATTAGCTATGGGTCTGAAACTTCACCATGTGAAAGCTCTGCCACAAGTAGATGAATGAGTATTTGATAAAAATTGGGTATCCGCAATACTTTTACAGATAATTAGCATTTACTCATTTTGAGTAGGTGAATAATTAGCTATGGGTCTGAAACTTCACGGAGTGAAAGCTCTCCCAAAAGTAGGTGAATGAGTTATTTGAGAAAAATTGGCTGTCTGCAATACTTTTAGAGATAATTTGCATTTACTCATTTTGAGTAGGTGAATAATTAGCTATGGGTCTGAAACTTCACCAAGTGAAAGCTCTCCCAAAAGTAGGTGAATGAGTTATTTGAGAAAAATTGGCTATCTGCAATACTTTTAGAGATAATTCGCATTTACTCATTTTGAGTAGGTGAGTAATTAGCTATGGGTCTGAAACTTCACCATGTGAAAGCTCTCCCACAAGTAGATGAATGAGTTATTTGATAAAAATTGGGTATCCGCAATAGTTTTTGAGATAATTAGCATTTACTCATTTTGAGTAGGTGAGTAATTAGCTACGGGTCTGAAACTTCACCATGTGAAAGCTCTCCCAAAAGTAGGTGAATGAGTTATTTGAGAAAAATTGGCTATCTGCAATACTTTTAGAGGTAATTCGCATTTACTCATTTTGAGTAGGTGAATAATTAGCTATGGGTCTGAAACTTCACCATGTGAAAACTCTTCCAAAAGTAGATGAATGAGTTATTTGAGAAAAATTGGCTATCTGCAATACTTTTAAGAGATAATTCGCATTTACTCATTTTGAGTAGGTGAGTAATTATCTACGGGTCTGAAACTTCACCATGTGAAAGCTCTCCCAAAAGTAGATGAATGAGTTATTTGATAAAAATTGGGTATCCGGTATCCGCAATAGTTTTAGAGATAATTAGCATTTACTCATTTTGAGTAGGTGAATAATTAGCTATGGGTCTGAAACTTCACCAAGTGAAAGCTCTTTAAGATAGCTGCTCTGCAGAGATACCCTGAAGATCAAAAATTTCGTTCTATGTAGCATGGTTTTCGAGATATTAGGATTTTTGTGTTTTGTAATTTTTGCGCAAAAATTACAAAATTCAAAATGGCCGCCATTTTTGGCAAGACAAAATTTTTTTGAAAATTGGCATGGCTACTCTGCAGATACCCTGTGGGTCAAAATTTTTGTCGAAATCGCTCTATCTAGCACCGTTTTCGAGATATAAGCATTTTTATGTTTTGCAATTTTGCAAAAAAATTCGAAAATTCAAAATGGCCGCCATTTTTTGCGAGAAATTTTTTTTTTGGAAATTGGCATGGCTACTCTGCAGAGATATCCTGTGGGTCAAAAATTTCGTCGAAATTGCTCTATCTAGCAGGGTTTTCGAGATATAAGCATTTTTATGTTTTGCAATTTTTTTGCGAAAAATTCGAAAATTCAAAATGGCCGCCATTTTTGGCGAGACAAAAATATTTTGAAAATTGGGATAACTACTCTGCAGAGATACCCTGTGCGTCAAAAATTTTGTCGAAATCGCTCTATCTAGCACGGTTTTCAAGATATAAGCATTTTTGTGTTTTCCTTATTTGGAAAATTCATAATGATTAATTAATCATTAATTACTCGGCTATTTCTTAACCAATCAATGCCAAAATCTAATGATTTCCAGATTTTAATAGAATGAATGTATTTGCCAAGTTTCAGGTGAATTGATAAAATTCCTTTCAAGTTATCATCCGGACAAGCTTCCCCATCGAAAAAAGACATTTTTGGTCATGTGACCTCTCTGATTGGTTGAAATGTCACTGCAGCATATTCAAAAAAATTCCCCAAGCCTACTGCCTAAACCTGCCAAATTTGAAAAGAATCCGCCTAACGGTTACAGAGTTATAAGGAAAACAAAATGCGGAGCCTGAAGGTCTCCCATACACAAACAAGCGTCCCTTGCGGGACGCTTAATAAAGGCTTTTGAAAGTTCAGTTTCATTGTTTGACCTTGAAGGAGGGCCAAAAGTTGAAATCTGATCACATCAGAAGATCCGCAGGCCATTTAGTTTAGTTTCATCATTTGACCTTAAAGGAGGGGTCATAGATCAGAAGATTCACATCACATGGTTTCCTATAAGTTCTTTGTACATGCCAAATCTCTACAATCAACAATAAGTGAGATAAAGACGCTTCAAGACAACTTTCCATGATGACCTTGAATAAGGGGTCAAAGGTCAAATCTGGCCATATGAAAAAATTCACAGCATATTATTTTCAGTATGTTGGTTAAAGATAGCATACCTCTAGAAGCAATAGTTTGAAAGTTACAAGTGATTTACTCAACAATGAATAAGTCAAAGTAGCTATAACTCAGCTATACAATGAGCTACAATTGCAACTTAACCATGTACCCTAAATCACCTGAATAAAATACAGAGAAATTGGCTTTGTATAATACTTTTTTAGATATTTGATAATTACTCATTGTATTACTTTTCTAAAAATAAAAAGTAGCTAATTCTTTCCTATGCAAGGCACAACAGGTCTGAAACTTTATTATAACATAGATCATCTTACAGTTGATGAAGAATAGTTTTGACAAGATTCATGCAAGTTCAGTAGTTTTCACGATATTAGACATTTACTCATTATACTATTTTGCCACATTATAAAAAGTAGCTATTTCTCTCTTATCAATCAATCAATCAGTTGTCCATGTGCTTAATCTCTGTATCTATGGATTCTAAGGCACAACATCCAATTCGTTAGGCATAAATCATCAAGACATTAGGCATAAATCATCAAAGCGTTAGACATTTTCCAAGTCTAATCTAATGCAAGATGTTATCTTGTAGCTAAGGATAAAGTTTGTAAAAACATATTCTATGCAAATACCCTTGCTATGGCAGAGATTTGGTGCATGAATTGATGGATATGATATCTGCAACTTTACTATGTAATAGCTAACCCAAAAGTAGGTGAACAACATATTTAGACAAAATAGTCTAAATGCAATAGTTTTCAAGTTATAACAGATTTACTCAAAATTGAAAACCTGAAAGTAGCTACTGCTCTGCTATATCATGAGTTACAGGTTTGTAATTTCACTATGTTATAGTTGACCCAAATACATGAATAACATATGCAAACAAAATATTCTAAATACAATAGTTTTCAAGTTACAAACAATTTACTGATACCCTCAACGTAGCTATTACCTCTCTGTACAAGGAGCTACAGGTCTGCAATTTTACTATGTTATACCTGACCCAAAAGTAGCTGAGTAACACATTTATACAAATTCTCTAAATGTAATAGTCAGAAAGTAGTCATTACTCACTTAGCTATTGGGACAGACACCAAAATTACTCACCATGTTGTAGCTATAGAAAAAGCAGCTGAATAACATTATTTAACAAAATGTTCTAAATTCAATACTTTTCAAGTTATAAGTGATTTATTGTATGATTTCATGAATTTTAATGCATTAAAAATTATCTTAAAAAATCATAAAAAACTAAATCAAGGACGCATCTGTGGCTAGATGCAAGATGTATCCACCAGAAAAGGACAACTAACATGGTTTTGAAGATAAACAGCATTTTTCAATAATAAGCGAGTTGTAAGCACTTTTCAAGTTTGGCATCCTCATTTGACCTTGAAGCAGGGGCCCAAGGTCAAATCTGACTACATCAGAGAAATTCCTAACTCATGGTTTCCTACAGGCTGGTTTCATATTGCAAACCTCCAGGACCAATAATCAGTGAGCTTAAAAGCACTTTTAACTTTGCCTATCCTTGTTTGACCTTAAAGAAGAACCCAAGGTCAAATCTGACTACATCAGAAGAATCCCAGCCCATGATTTTCTATAAGTTGGTTTCACATTGCAGACCTCTAGGACCAACTAGAGGATCGCTTGCAAAGTAAAGCGATTGTTTTTGCATGGGAAAAACAAAGCGTCCCAAAAAGGAGAAATAATGGCAGCTTAATGATGTAAGAAAGTTCTGCTTATAGCGCAACAAAGCCAAAATATAGGAAAAGTGGTTCTTGGGCAGGATAGATATCTTGGATACAGTGTGTTTCAAAAAATTTGATGAAATTGCTCTATCTTGCATGGTTAAGGAGACAGAGGCAATTTGGTGTTTTGCACTTTTTGTCACAAATCTGAAAATTGACAAGGACCCCCATTTTTGGGAAGGGTAATTTTGGGGGGGAAGTTGGGTAGAGTAGTCTGCTTACATACCCAAAGAAATGGCCGCCATTTTTGGCGAGTGAAATATTCATTGAAACTTGGAAAGGCTAGTCTTCACAGATACCATGTGGGTCAAAAAGTTTGCCAAGTTCACTCTATCTGGCACGGTTTTCGAGATCGCTCTATCTAGCACGGTTTCCGAGATACAAGATATTTGTGTTTTGCATTTTTGAAAAAAATTGGAAAATTCCAAATGGCCGCCATTTTTGGCAAGTGAAATATTCATTGAAACTTGGAAAGGCCACACTTCACAGATACCCTGTGGGTCAATAATTTTGCCCAAATTGCTCTATCTGGCACCGTTTTCAAGATACAAGCATTTTTGTGTTTTGCCATTTTTGCGAAAATTTGGAAAATTCATAATGGCTGCCATTTTTGGCGGGAGAAAAATTTTTTGAAAACTGGGTCAGCTACTCAGAAGTACCCTGTGGGTCAACAAATTTGTCAAAATCGCTCTATCTAGCACGATTTTCGAGATACAAGGATTTTGTGTTTTGCATTTTTGAAAAAAATGCGAAAATTCAAATGTCCACCATTTTTGGCAAGTGAAATATTTGTTGAAACTTGGGAAGGCTAGTCATCACAGATACTCTGTGGGTCAAAAATTTGGCCGAAATCCCATGAGTAAATTTTTATTTTATGAAGGAAATGGTTTCAAAAAGTACTCATACATCAGTATTGTTCTATAGGTGTACCTTATGAACCTATATTTCCAATTTTGTGTTTTGCATTTTTTGTCAAAAATTCGAAAATTGAATATGCCCCCCAATTTTGGGAAGGAGAAAATTTTTTGAAAATTGGAGAGATTAGTTTGGTTAGATACCCTGAGGATCGAAAAATTTCGACAAAATCGCTCTATCTCGCACGGTTAAGGAGATACAAGCAATTTTGTGTTTTACTCGTTAAGAAAATTGTTAACGCTTAATTAATCATCAATAACTCAGTCATTTCTTAACCTATCTCTGCCAAAATTAAATGTCACCTAGATCTTTATATGACGAAGGTATTTGCTAAATTTCAGGCGGATAGATAAAATGCTTCATAACTTATCATCCGGACAAGGATGCCCTTCCAAAAAATGCATTTTTGGTCATGTGACCTCTCTGATTGGTTAAAATGTCATCACAACATATTCTGAAAAATTTCCCAGGGATACTGCATACACCTGCCAAATTTGAAAGGAATCTGCCAAATGGTCACACAGTTATGAGGAAAAGAAAACGCGGACCTCATGGAACTGGCGGAGCCAGATATCCTCCCATATACAAACAAGTGTCCCTTACGGGATGCTTAACTTGCGGGACACTTTATAATAAGTGAGTTATAAGGTATTTAAGTTTGACTATCCTCGTTTAACCTTGAAAGAGGGGCCCATGGACAAATCTGACCACATCAGAAGATTCTTAGCTCATGATTTTGTAGAGGTTGGTTTCACATCACAAACCTCTAGGACCAATTATAAGCAAGTTATAAGCACTTTTAGGTTTGTCTATCCTCATTTGACCTTGAAGGACCACATCAGAAGATCCCCAGCCCATGATTTCCTATCGGTTGGCTTCTCAGCTGTAAAATTTACTAACTGAAGTATAGCTACCAATAGATATAGCACAATTAAGTAAAAGTACATGTAATAATCAGTTACAGCAACCCATATATCAATTATGGACGGTGAACACACTTTGGCAGAGCCAAGGTTAAAGATCACACAATGACTTAGCATACCTGCACCCCCAATGAATGACCCATCCAAAAATCGACTTTCCAAATACACCTTTCTACAGCTTTCTCTTTTCACAGTTTCTAAGATATAGCCAAGACAAGATTTTAAAGATTAAGGTCACTACAACAAGGTTTCATCAAGATCATTGCTCACCTACAACTTCTGACAAATTTCCCTTATAAATATCAACTTCCTACATCTTACAGTTTCTGAGATATAGTCCAGACAATATTTTTAAGTTCAATGTCACTATGGCAAAGGTCAAATCAAGGTCATACCATAACACTGCATGCCCAAACTTCTAACTAATGTTCATACCAAATATCAACCTATTACACCTTACAGATTCTGAGATATAGTCTGGACAAGATTTTAATGGTCAAGGTCACTCCAGCAAGTCCAAAGGTCAAATCAAGGTCCCCACAAAGTATCAACTACCTACACTTTACTGTTTCCGAGATATAGCTTAGACAAAATTTTAAAAGCCATGGTCACTACAGCAAGGTCAAAGGTCAAATCAAGGTCAGACCATAACATTGCACACCTTCACCCCTTAACCAATGTCCCTACCATGTATCAACTTCCTACACCTTACGGTTTCCGAGGTATAGCCCGGAGAAGATTTTCAAACTCAGGGTCACTACTGCAAGGTCGAAGGTTAAATCAAGGTCACACCATGATGCTGCACACCTACAACCCCTAACCAATGTCCTTACCAAGTATCAACTTCCTACACCTTACAGTTTCTGAGATACAGCCTGGACAAACCTTTTCCCACCCAGCCATCCACCATGGGTGAAAACAATACCCCGACAGCCCTTAAGGGCTGTGGGGTAAAAACAACTTTCATGCTCCTTTTGGTATGCCCTGTTTTGATAAAAGTGTTTGTTCTAAGAATGACTGAAAAAAATGATAAGTAAAAGGTGTAAAATCTTCTTAAATTGTGGGTTCATTATGTACCAATAAATGACACAGTTTTAAATACATATTTTATTTTACTTAAGTTGCATGGATATTAGTAAAAAATTTTCCCAAAATGAAAAATTTTGATATTGTAACACACTGGATTGGCCTGTAGATCAAGTCACAAAACATTCGGTAAAGCACTGCATCCAACAGTTGTAAATACATTAATAAAATTTGAAAATACTGTAAAAATCACACAAATCACCAAGGCAAAAATTTTGTATTATTTCAATAGCGTTGGGTATTTGGGGTCGAAATCATTCTATATGTTACTGCTTCCACAATTTTTAAGTGCACGCTCTAGCGAGGATCACACTTCCACTCATCACTTTTTTTTTTTTTTTTGGTTATGAATTGAGGCGCAGCATGATGAGCACCTATCTCTTCACTGAAGTTAAGCAGCAATGGGCTACATTAGTACTTGGATGGGCGACTTCTTCAGTGCACTACTCATGTCTCTGATGGCTTTGCGGCTTGCACAAGTAGATCAAAGCCTTGTTGTTGTTTTTTTAAATTATGGATACGATACTAAGTACTAAGACTCTTGAATACCCTGTCAGGTGCAAAATGAGTTGGAAATCCGTTTAAATCACTCTATCTCTTGCCAATTCCGAGAAACTTTTGTGACTTTTATAGTTAGTGTAACATGACCAAAAATCTGCCTCAAGATTCAAATCATTTGCAATTTTCGATACCTCCATACATACACTTCTAAATGTCTGCCTCAAATTAATATATAAGTATATTTTTTTAATTTGACCAGATTTGGCCACCAAAAAAGAAAATTTCAAAATTGAAATATTAATTGAGTCCCATGTAGACCGATTAATCAGTCTCTCAGCCAATATTTAAAAGATGGATGTATTGGCGAGAGACAGATGGCATAAGCATGCAAAAAACATAAACGTCCTGAGGGCAACAAATGGCACACATCCTGACATTGAACATGTACTAGGCTACCACCTTGAGTATCAAGGATGTGCCCCGCAGTAAAAGAAATAAACTTTTTGCATAATTCATGGATATATGTAATAAAATTTATTTCACTTGCAAAATTTCATCATTGTTTATACAAACAGGAAGTGCAGAAAAAGTGTCTATATTACTGCAAACACAGAAAATTGTGTTCCTGCATCTAAATGCTTTATACTATTAATACATTTAAGTGGATATTTTAAAGTTTAAAGTGACAGTAATTTAAATAAATGTTTATTTCAGCCAAGCATAACATTTCAATGACAGAATACTACAGATATTTCAAACAACGACACTTGAAGTAAAAATACAGATTTATAGAATAATTATAGAAAATAATAATAATACTGGCTTATTGAAAAGGAGGCAGTTGAAGCAGAGCTTATTAATTGTGCTGCCCCCCCCCCCCCCCCCCCCCCCCCATAATTAATTGTGCTGCCCCCCCCCCCCCCCCATAATTTTCAGATATTGAAGTTTTTTGTGTGGCGAGGAACTCTGTCCCAAAATACCATCCATCAGTTTTAAAAAGGCATATATTTTGGGACAGAAAACTCAGTCTAGTCCCATGCAATTAGCATGTGGGTTCCAGAAATGAGATCAAAATCACTCTATCTCTTTTGCACTTTCTGAAATATTGACAAATAAATTAGCTGCAATGCTGTACTGTACTCCATTATAGAGACAAAATTAATTATTAAGATATTCATTCAAAGATATAGACAGCCACTCCTCAACAAAAGAGTACATCAATCTGGATAAATATTAAAATAAGAGTCAACATTCTTCTTTGATATTTGCCATTTGGAATCGTGCCAGAATTCTGACTAAAAAATTTAAGGTGACCACACAGCGACTGCATCAGCCTCTACTGGTGAGGATTTGAAGTGGAAAAATAAAATACCAGAAATATGTCATGCATAATGATAATTAATACAAAATGGACAAAGTGACAAAATTCGAAGAGCTTACTTTTATGCTAATTAAAGCAAAAGTAAAAGCAAGTGGTCTCCAAACTGGTGCACTGTACAGTACGTACTGTAATTCTTACATAATCCCGACAGATCACATGATATGATTGACAGGTCACATGATATTGTAGGAAACGAGCGTTTCCGGGATGACAATTTTCGGGGATTCTCGGCGATTTCCGAGGTTTAGTAGCCGATTTTTGGTTCATTTTTGTTGTTATATCACTAACGAGTCAAATATTTGCATATTTATAGGGTTTTATGTCCAATTTTTCTTTTTATAATATTAACCCTAATTTGCATATTCGTCTGTTATTTGATGGTGAAACACAGTATTTTGCTTTATTTTCACAGTTTTAACTGTCTGGTACTAGCCGCCATATTTGGTTGGAAGTAATTTATTTACCTCGAATTAATTTTCCCGCTCTAAACGTAAATTCTAAGGTTACAGCTAGAAAGTGTTGGAATGTAAATTATTTGTACTGAATATTGTTTAAATAACAAGTATCAGTGTAGCAGTTATCATATTTAGTAACAATATATAAGGTTAGTACAACTTTTATATGTTTTAGTTCTAGATATAGTGCCTTTTTGGTGTAGGTTCACTGGAGTGATGTGTTCAGAAATCTATATAAGGAGGTAAGCACAGAGCTCAGTGGATCAGTTGTCACTGTAAAGAGCCAGAAAAAGCTCTAGAAACCATCAAGTGTACTAAACTGTTGAGGTATAACCTGTTTAGAATTAATTATATATATTTAAAGTGACTAATAGGTCCAAGTCAGGTCAGGTCAGGTCAGACCAGCAGGTCCGAGTCAGGTCAGGTCCGACCAACAGGTCCGAGTGAGGTCGAGGTCCGACCAAGGTCTAGGTCCGACCAAAGGTCCGAGTTAGGTTTAGGTCCGAACACTGGTCTGACACAGGTCCCAGTCCGAGTAAGGTCATTTTGACTATAGTCCGAGTATAGTGGCATTAATTGTAGTATATATAGCTCCATATAATTTATGAGATAGATTTGATTTGCTTCCTGAAAGTACCCTTAGTATGAGTTATTAGTCCCATTAATATTATTTGATTTACTGACCTAATTTACTAGATTTGTTATACTCAGTATTTGTTAAATATACTTCTTGGTTTACTTATTACTTGGATATTTGTTTGTTATTTAATAAAGTTTGATCTGTTCTCTATCTGCTTGCTTCAATTGTTACTCCTATTGATGCATAGTTGATTGTGCATAGTTCTATAGAACAGGAATAGAAAATATTCCATAACCAGAAAATTCATACTGGTAATATTAATGCCAAGAGTGATAAAGGTTATGGTATAGATACATAAAATAGATACATAAAATCATCTACAGTTTAGTTTATTTCTGTAACTTTACTTCATATTTAGTTTGGTGTGCTTTGATATACTTTGTATCTTTGGGGTATAAAGGTATATATGAACCAAGAACCCACAGTACCAGTTGGCAACTGAGAGTGGAGACGCTTGGTCTAGATTAACCCCAGGATACATTTACTGAAGTTAGCACACTTCATTTGGAAGCTGATTAGCGAAGACTGAAACTTACTTTAAGGTAGTTGCAACATCCTGACAGTACTTGTAACTACAACCCGACCGCCCGGTTCGTTACAATATGATTCTGGGCCAAATCGTCAACACGACAAACTCGTAAAGTAAGCGTAATCCTAACATTTATGCCCCTGTTCCACCAAAGGATTAAGCCCCGATTGGGTCTGGGACCCTTAATCGTGGACAGTCTTGGAAAAAAATGGAAAAAAATTGACCAATGGACTGCAAAACAGAATCGATATGAAGGTCTGGGATGGACCGATCCATAGGCCACGCCCACTTCCTGGTTTACGGTATTTTAGTTGTCTCCATGTCAGGCTTTGTCTGACAAACAAATGGCGAAAATGGCGGGAAATGAAATGTAAATATTGAGTATTTCAAGACATACGAGAAATAACACATATTTTAAATGATTGGATGGAACGTAAAATAAAAAATAATATAATAAAGTATATTTGTTTCATTATGACAAAAATTAGAAAATAAATAATTAAACAATTTATTGATCAAAACAGATCCTCGTGCATTGCAGTAATATGTAAACAATGGCAGCTTGGGAACATATGTATGCATTGCGGACATTTTAAAGTAGGTAGGATTGATGATATAATATTTTTATGAAATTACACTGTGGTTTCTTTTTGTTCCATTGTCAGAAAGCAATAATATTTACAAATATATCCCTAAAAATGGCCACGTTTTTGTGATTCAAAATGGCGCCGATGAAAATCGGACGAAATGATTGGTTGTTGCTATTGTAGTAAACAGGATATATGCCGATTTGCGGTATTTTGATTGACACCGTGGAAAGGTCCATTAAGTACAGATCGTCCTCAGGAAGCCTCAGGACGCCTCAGGCGGCCCCAGACAGTCCCTAACTGGTCTGGGACTAAGAACAGACTAAGCCATTTGTCTGGTCAGTTTGAACCACGATCCTGTCGTACACAAACCGACTGGGTCCCAGGACGCTTCAGGCCTCCTGGGACTAAGCCCCGACTAACCCAGGATTAAGTCCCGACCCCACAAGGTGTCCTGAGGCGTCCCCAGGCGTCCCCAGACCGAGATAGCCGATTTTTGTTTTGCAATGGGACTAAGGGTCGCAGGAAGCCTGGGACTAAGAATAGAGGGTCTGGGACTAAGGGTCGGCGACTAAGGGTCGCAGGCGGCCTGGGACAGCATAGGACTGTGTAAATTTGGTCTGAGGAGGCCTGAGGAAGCCTGGGACTGGACATTTTGTTTATGGCGGGAAAAAATAATCGGTTGGGGTCAGGAGAAATATCAAACATGTTTGATATTTCTCACGGCCCCAACCAACCACAACCGACCCTAACAGGAAGCCTGGGACTAAGAAAATTTTTGAAACCGACCCTCAAAAACCCTTAATCAGGAGCCTTAGTCGTGTGGTGGAACACCCACATTACGGATACCCTCTCAGAATCATTCTGAGATCGCTAACACAAACATGGGTGTCGAACTGGACATATACAAGAACCTGTTGGTGTACAGATTACATCAACTCAATGGCTTCATCCAGTTATGCTCTAAATGAAATGCTAGATATTGTCATAGGCTATGCTGTAGGATTTATTTTTAATCCCTCAGGCAAGCAGGTTATTATCTCCCTATCTTTTTCATTCTATGTTTCAAATAAATATAGCACAACAAATAATCATGAAAATATTGTATTGTATTGGATTTTTATACTTGACGCAATATCTTCATATACTACAGGACTCAAAGCGCTATTTGAACCCATCCGACTGAACAAAGTACAGTCTAAGCTCTCAAGTGACTTGCATTCCCCTAACTGAAAGACAGAGGCTCAAGGATGACCATTTATCAACGTCCTTGAGGTTCTTTAGCCTGCCACTGGGGATAGGACCCAATGACAGAGGACCGCCATTTTAAGTGGTCATCCGAGCCACTATGTATCTGGGTTTGAAACCATGTCCTCTGTTCTCCTAGGCGAGTGTGTTACCCGCTAGGCCACAGTGGCAGAAAAAATGTGATTTAACTCATGACCATATGGCATCTCACTACCAGTAACTCGCTACCACATCTCACTACCAATAAATTAGTGTATTATCATAGCATCATCTGAATAGCAATGAGTTGTACAAATCCAACACTTGAACTGAATTAAAAAAGAAATGACAAATAATATCACTTTCTTTACATTATATCATTTATTTTGGGTTTTACGTCACTTTCAACACTGTACAGGTCACATCACGATGGGTAGTTGTAAGGGCAGAGGAAACCAGTACATACAGTTTGTTAGGGTTCTGTACTGTAAACTGCCGACCAACGGCAAGAAACTACCAGCTTTCCCACTTGGGGCCATGCCGGGAATCGAACCCCGGCCTCAGAGGTGGGAGGCGAGAGTGTTACCACTCTGCCACCATGGTCCCCTACATTATATCATGGTGGGTGGTTTAAAAGGCAGAGGAAACTACCGCTTGGTTAAGATTCTGCACTGCAAGCTGCCTGCATTGGCAACCAGTTAAACCTCTAACTCATAGTTTTGGGTCTAGGGTTTGAACTGCTGACTTCTAAAGTAGGAAGCAAGTGTATAACCCGCTACACCACTGAGGCCCCCACCATATTTATTGAAAATTAAAATTTCTTATTGTGATTCCCACAATATGAGTGAAAGATATAGCCTAAATAATCTGAAAAAATAATCTTCAAGGAGAAAAACAGTAGAATTTCATTTATCTAAAAGTGTGCAAATTGTATTGACTGAAGAGGTAATTTTTGCACTTTTTGAAAACCAAATCCTAATCCTTCTTGTCATGGCACATAGCTTAAAAATCATTAACGCTTGACCTTAGGAGAGGGTTATTGTGATCAGTTCGTTCCATCTGTCTTTCTGTCTGTACACCATTTCACTCTTATAACTCAATCACTATAACATCAATCAAACTCAAATTTGGTGGACAGATATTTCATGGGGTACAGATGGAATCCTCCAAATTTGGTGAAATTTGATTAAAAATTAAAGTCAGGAGAGAGTATTTCTTATTTTTAATTGGGTGTATACAGAGAAATCTGCTTGTCTTTGTCACATGCATGACAACCTGAGTGTTTAACTTGCGATTTTGCCACCATCTCTGCATGGGTTTTTAGACAATAAAAACCAGCAGCAGCGCCGTAATAATACAGTTTTAACAATATAAACAACTTATTTGTAGGCTACATAGCAAAAAATTCTGTTGTGATATTTATTTAATATTCATATTTGGGATAAATCATTCAGACATCAGAAAGAAATAACTATCACTGTAGCTCTGTGTGTAGAGTATTGCATTTGTGATCTTAAAGGCCTAGGTTCAAATCTCATTTGGGTCTGTGTGCTTTATATATATATATATATATATATATATATATATATATATATATATATCTTTCATTTATTTTTTATTAATGCTCAACCATAGGAGAGGGTTATTGTAATCAGTTTCATTCTGTCTCTCTGTCCAGTTTTTCTGTATTATTTGTACACATTCTTGCCCTTATAACTCAAAAACTATACTGTCAATTGAGTTCAAATCTAGTGGAGGATATACTGCATGGGGTATATATGGATTCCCATAAATATGGTAAAATTTGATTGAAAATTAAAGTCAAGAGACAGTTTTTTTATATTCAATTGGGCATATACAGAGAATCTGATTATCTTAATCACATAGGTAAAAAATCAATATTTTGCTTTCTGATGATGTCTTTGCTTAATGATGTAACAATGCAGTTGTCATTGTGACGTCATAAACCTACCTTCTGATACTTGCTGTCTTTAAGTAAAAATATTTCTTCTCATTATATGTCTTGAAATTGGCATATTGATATTGAAGAGGGAGGTGGTGTATGCATCATTTTTATGTATTTTCTGTTTTCATTTTCTCTATTTTTCTTTCAATTCCTTGACAGTCAATCACAGAAAATTTACCCTAAGTGATTTCACCAAGAAGTGGCTTTTAACCAGTATTTTTATCTCCACTAGGAATTTATATTTAGTGTGCTGTCTAGATTACTCCCGAACTAATGAACAGATCTTTATAAAAAATAATGTGTTTTGGACCTGGCCAAAGGAAGAAGTTACTAATTTGGGGGAAAGATCTGGATCATATTTTGGGTACAAAAACTCATGAATTTTCAGAGGTCCCATTTTCAATGTATTTTTAATTGCTTTGGCTTTATACTTGATATTTCTTCAAAAGTAATGAACAAATTTTGATGTTAAATTTCTAGTAGAAGGGACTAGCCGTGGGAAGAAGTGATTACAGTTTAGGAAAAATCCAGTTAATATTCTGGATACCAATAAACCTCCAAAATTTTTGGAAATTACACCATGGTGGACAGGTATGCATGTGCACCTCAGTGGGGAGAAAGCCACTGAAAACTAGAAAAAATGTTTTTGCTAACAAAAGCAAAGCATTCCAAAAGGTTAGATGCTTTATAGTATGAAGTAGAAAAAGCTTTTTGAAAAGAAAAACATGCAGCGCTGAGAGAAAATGCTTAAAGTGTGGAAATTTTTGCATTAACATGAAAGAAAAATGTAAGCTTTATTTTGTTTTCTGTGGTCATAAATTGTGTAAAGTTAATTTAATAAATGCTATACTTTATAAAAAGAGTAGGTTTAAAGTAGATATAGGGCAAAACCCCATATTTTATGACCCCAGTTTGACCCGTAAGAAGGGGTCAGAGGTTAACCTGACTGGCAATATAGACTCTCCATATATAAGGTAGCGTGACCACAAAACTGGGTTGAAAGCCCAAGAAGCAATAATGAGAGTGATAAAAGACCTTTTCCATATGATAAACTCAACTTTAAAGCAACTTTACTAAGCAGCAGATGTAAAATTTGCTAAAATCACTGTATGTTTTCCATGTAAATAAATGCCATTTTCCATTTCCACAAAAATTCTAGACCTCTGTCAGAATTTTGAAAATTTAATTTTTTTCCAGAAGAGTTCTTACTACTAGGGGTGCAAGGAATCATAAAATTGTGAACCCAATTGATTTGCAAATCAAGTTTTGCGAACCAGATAAATGCATGAATTGACTTGGTTCAAAAAAACTTTTTCAATCTTGATCCTAAATATGGTGTCAGTATGAATATCAATGTCTTACTAATATATCAGGCATTTAAAGGAAAATTTGCTTAGGAGGAAGTTGCAATTAATAAAAGCCTTTCTCAGATTCATAGCTACTATGTGTACTTCCTTTCATTTGGGAGGTCTTTATGAAGACTACCCACCCCGCTCAAACAGGCCCAGACTGAGTGATTGAACTGCAAAAGAAATTGTGAAGTTCTAATTGTAGTTAAATTTGTTTCCACAGACATGATTAACACCAGAGTTTGTCTTATATAATTAAAGAAACTTAAACAGGATCAGAGAACACACTCTTAAATAATAACAAGAGGAGAGTTCTGTCATTCTCACATCTGAATGGAAAAAGATATAACAAGCAATCAGTGCCTGTGAACAGGCTCTGTATCAGATGACTATGTTTTGAGTTTCAGAATAGAAGCGAAAAGGACACAAAAAATGTGCTGTGCAGATGGTATTCAGAAGTAAAGTACAAAGTTAACTGTTAAGGTATAAAAAGTAGGTGAAAAAATATATTCAAACAAATCACTTTAAATGTAATATTTACAGCTGATTTACTGAATAATGAGAATCACAAAGTAGCTATTGCTCATCTATGCAATGTTACTATGTTATAGCTGATACAAATGTAGATGAGTAAAGTATTCAAAGAAAATACTATAAATGCAATAATTTTCAAGTTTCAACTGATTTGCTCAACAGTGAGAACCTCAAAGTAGGTATTGCTCAGCTATGCCATAAGCTACAGATCCAAAATTTCACTATGTTATAGCTGAAACATAAGTAGGTGAATAACATATTTAAACAAAATTATCAAAATGCAATAATTTCCAAGTTACAACTGATTTACTCAACAGTGAAAACCTAAAAGTAGCTATTGTTTAGCTGTGTGATGAGCTACAGGTATGCAATTTTACTATCTCATTTTTACAAGAAGAGCATCAGAGATACCTGTACCCCACAGCCTGGGGAAATAGTTTTCAACACCATGAGATATAGAACTAGTGAAACAGTACAAATATTGGTTTACTTTCAGTGCAGTGTCAGATATATAAAGGTCCAAATTATATTTAAGTAGAGAAAATAACATGCAAGAGAATGAAAGTGTATGTAAAGATAAAGTATGAAAACAAGACAATTGAATAGCAAGATGACAACATTAATCAGTAAACTAAAAATTATGATGCACATCTACAACCCCGAAGCAATGTCCCTACAAACTATCAACTTCCTACAGCTTACAATTTCAGAGATATTGCTCATACAATATTTTAAAGATGAAGGTTACTATGGCAAGATGAAATGTCAAATCAAGGTTACACCATGACATTGCGCAATTATAACCCCTTCCGAATGTCCCCACCCAGTATCAACCTCCTACACCTTACAGTTGGCAAGATATACCCCAGAAAAGAAATTATAGGTCATGGTCACTACAGTAATGTCAAAGGTCAACTCAAGGTCACACCATGATGTTGCACACCTACAACCCCTAACCAATGTCCCTACTAAGTATCAACTTCCTACACCTTACAGTTCCTGAGATATAGCCAGTACAAGAAATTATAAGTCAAGGTCACTACAGCAAGGTCAAAGTTCAAATCAAGGTCACAGTATGACAGTAGTACTACAGTAGTAACAACTATATCTTACACTTTCTTAGATATAGCCTGGAGAAGATTTTATAAGTCAAGGTCACTAAAGCAAGGTCAAAGGCCAAATCAAGGTTACACTATGACTTTGCATACTTACAGCCCCTAACCAATATCCCTACCAACTATAAACTTGCTACACCTTACGCTTTCTGAAATATAGCCTGGACAACATTTTATTAGTCAAGATCACTACGACAAGGTCAAAACAAGCCTGGAAAAACTTTTCCCACTGACCACCCACCTGCCCGCCCATCAGGACACCATGGGTCATGGGTGTGGGGTGAAAATTCAAGACTGCTGTCAGAATTTAATTATTGTTTTTCTAAAGGAAATAGTCCTTACTACCCAGGGTATCCAAAATTTGTTTTGGTTTTTAATTTTCCTAACTGTCGAGTAATCTTCAGAGGATTTCCCACTTGAGCTAAAATTTATTAAACTTAGATGTGTACCTCGAATGGGAAAAGGTGAAAAAAAATATACATTTGAAACAACAGCATGCACAGTTAGGCTTGATCTAGCTCAGTGAGAGTGAACCTTTGCATTTTCTTTCAGTTTCTCATATATGCAAGGCAGAAAAGATACGCGCATTATACACATATTCTCCTCTTTGTTTGAATGGCGGGAGTGAGACTTACAACACACAAACACACAACCTCACTTTCCCATCTCACTTCCCCCATCCCCCATACACAGAGGCAATTCTTTTTTCACATGCATTTTTATCTGAGTGAGGGGAGTGGCGATGGGGCATATCTGTTCAGAAAAAGATTGCCTCCTCCCCACTCCCCTCATTGGAATAAAATACAGGTGAGAAAAAGATTATTTCCTACAGTAGAACATTTAGGTTTTACAGCAATTACTTAATTATGCAAGGGGCTACAGTTCTGAAATTTTACTATGTTATAGCTGACACAAAACTACATCAAAAACACATTTAACAAAATGCTCTAAATGTAATACTTTTCAAGTTATAAGTGATTTAATGCATGAATTTATGAATTTTAATACATCGAAAATTCATAAAAAAATTAAGAAAGATCCAGGCCTACACTCACACAAGGGAATCTACTTGTGGCCTAGTACATATATGCAAGATATGAGAGATTTCCCTGCAATAGTCAATGAGAAAATTATGATAAAGTGTTAAAATATTCAGACTTTAGGTGGGGGTACCTCTCCTCTAATGGCTCTGGGGAACAAACAAACAGACAGAGCTGCATGGATTTTACAATTTATCATCCTCGATAGATAAGGTATCTTTTTAAAAGAAGCATGTCTCTGGGTCTTGTAGTTTTGGAAGAGAAGTTGTTCACGTGGATGTGGACGCCGCAGAGTGATGAGATAATGTCAGCTGACTGACATAAAAATAGATCACTGCCTGTACTCCACACACACACACACACACCACTGACACACACAACCCACTCACACAGACAGAGACAATTCTCTTATCTGCAGAGGAATGAGTGAGGGATGGGGGGTTCAGTCTGAGTGTACAGATGAACATAGGTACAGTTTGCTAGTTAGCCATTCATAGCTATGAAATCACCTACAAGTAGACATTTTACGATGTTATAGCTGAAAGAAAACTAGCTGAAAAACATATTAAATAAAATGCTCCAAATGTAATACTTTTCAAGTTATGAGTGATTTACTGCATCAATTCTTGAATTTTCAATGCATTAAAAATTATTTTAAAATTCATTAAAAAAGTAATAAAAAACATACAGTGCTGAGAGAAGAAGTGAAACTTAAGCAGACAGTGTGGAGGTTTATGCATTAACATGAAAGAAAAATTTAAGATTTGTTTTCTATGGTCATAAATTGCAAAAGTTAATATAATAAATGCTATAGTTTGTAAGAAGAGTAGTTTTAAAAGAGATATAAGGCAAAAACACCAAATCTGTAATTTTATGACCCCAATTTGACCCATAAGAGCGTAAATCTGACAGGCTATCTAGACTCTTCACATAAAGTCTCCCAATACCTGATAATACATTCTAAAGCTCTAAAAGCAAGAATAAAGGAGACATATAAGGCGAAAACACCAAATGAGCTATTTTATGACCCAAGTTTGACCTATAAGGGCTGGGGTCAGGGGTACATCTGACCGGTTATCTAGACTCTTCACATAAGGTTTCCAAATACCTTTTAATACATTCTAAAGCTCTAAATGCAAGAATAAAGGTGATATAAAGCAAAAAGACAAAATCGGCTATTTTATGACCCCAGTTTGACCCATAAGGGAGGGTTGGGAAAAACTGACTAGCTATCTAGATTCTTCACATATGGTTTCCCAATACCTCTTAATACATTCTAAAGTTCTAAAAGCAAGAATAAAGGAGATATAAGGTAAAAACACAAAATCGGCTATTTTATGACCCCAGTTTGACCTATAAGGGGGGGTCTAGAGGTAAATCTTACCAGCTATCTAGACTCTTCACATATGGTTTTCCAATACTTCTTAATACATTCTAAAGCTCTAAAAGCAAGAATAAAGGAGATATAAGGCAAAAACAGAAAATCAGCTATTTTATTACCCTAGTTTGACCCATAGGGCGGGGTCAGGGGTAAATCTGACTGGCTATCTAGACTCTTTACATATGGTTTCCCAATACCTCTTAACACATTCTAAAGCTCTAAATGCAATAATAAAGGAGATATATGGCAAAATGTCAAAATCGTCTATTTTATTACCCCAGTTTGACCCCTACAGGGGGGTCGGAGGGGAAATTTGACTTGGTTTCTAGACTCTCCATATATTGTTTCCTACTACCTCCCAATACATTTTATGGCTCTAAAAGCAATGCTTAAGAAGATAATAGGGGGCTTACATGAATTTTAAGCTTTCTGGTTTGGTACCTGTGAGAAAAACCCTCATAAATCCGTCAATTTACATTGGATCACTCCGAAAATCTAATCAGCTCACCTTTTTGATAGTATGAACATGTGTGTAAAATTACAAGCTTCTGTGGTCAGCAAATTTTGCTGAGCGGTGATGACGGGTGAGTATACCCCAAAAAACTATTTTTGATCATTTGACCTTAATAAAGATCAAAGATCAAATTTAAACATGTGGAAAAATTTTCCCACACCTAAGGTATATAACTACCAAATATGGTTAGAAAGCTTCCAATAATAAGGGAGATATTCATGGGAGACCATAATGCGGCCGCGGTGGTGAGAAAATTGATGCGAAAACAAACAAGCACCCTTTTCAGGGACACTTAATTAATTTACATGTTCAGTTTAATTTTATTGTCTTCCTAAACACTTGCAAGACTGGTCACATCAGGTCGAGCGTTTTGCTCTCTCTGAGTGCATCTTGTTACCTTTATATCATTGTTTCTGTACACTATTTTCTGAATTCATTGTTTACATTATCTTGTACTATTTAAATTTAAGGGAAGTGCCAAATCAATTCAATCAGAGGATCTGCAAAGGAGAGCCACAATTTTGTTTAAAGTTTGCTTTTTTGCCCCCGACTCATTTCATTCCATTGTAGAAACGCCCTTCATTTGACCTTGCAGAAGGGTTGAAGGGTTTAAATTTGACCACATCAAAGGAATTCCATGCCTTAAATATCCTAATAGTTAGTTTGAAATCCCATCTTCTGGGATTAATTATAAGCAAGATGCAGACCCCAGGAGGCATGCAACTTTGAAATCAGGTTGAATCCAACGGTGAAATCTGGTTGAAATACGTGTAGATTTTGCAAACCGTTTTTGGTTGGATCCAACCTGTGAAATCATGTTGAAACCAACTGTTGAAATCGGTTGAATTCAATGGATGAAATCAGGTTGAAATACGTGTAGATTTTGCAAACCGTTTTTGGTTGGATCCAACCAGTGAAATCATGTTGAAACCAACTGTTGAAATCTGGTTGTATTTATGTGTGAAATCTGGTTGAAATACATGTAGATTTTGCAAACAGGTTTTGGTTGGATCCAATGCATGAAATAGGATTGAATTCAATGGGTAAAATCAGGTTATTTACATTGTCTTCTTTATTTGAATCATTGTAGCTTGTGTGTCATAATTATAGCTTCTTAATAATATTATACAATAACTATCCATAGGCATATTTTACACTTTGGATACAACTTCAAAATAATTAATTTTTTTTTAATTAAGATGACATGTATTCATGAATCATTGTATATTCAATATTCTATTTCTGATGACACATTGTAATGATATATAATTTTGCATCAAATATAATTATAAATGCTCAAGATATGTAAATCCATATTATCCAACTATAGCTATCCATTCTTATGTTTTTAATAGGACCGGTATTATTCAATGTCTTCAATTGAAATTCTTTTTTTGAAATTTTAAAATATTTTTTTTTCTTTGTAAAAAACAAACAATTGTGATATTATTTAAATCTTCAGTATTTTATCCAATCAATTTTAAATGTTTTATTAAGTTGGCTATAATTATATTGTAATTATAAAGAAGCTATAATTATGTAGCAAAGCCACAATGCTCAGTTCAGATGCTTGTGTCTCATACAACTTTCTCATATAAACTGGAAAAAACACAAGAAAAGTCACATTTTAGGAACTCCACCCATTAGTCCCCACCTTAATTAGTTGTCAGTGCTGACCACAAAAACAGGCTTCAAGAAGTAAACACCATGCATGCAAATGAGCAAGGGTAAACCCCCACCTCCACCCCTGCTGTGTTATCTAATTACTTTAGTCACAGGTTCAATGTTCTGTGTAGCAGGGTACAGATAAGAAAAACCAGGAACCCCCCAGCCTCACTGTTGTGTGATAAAATGTTATAGCTTAGGTTGTCTGTGTAGAGAAGTTTTCAGTGTAAACTGAAAACTGGTTCTTTGTGTATGGGAGAATTTGAGAAACAAATTCTAATTACTAAGCTTTGAAGAATAATTTTGAATTTATCTTTTTTTATTTGCGATAAGTTTGACTTCAAAATGTTTTTTTTTTAATTATCAGGAATAGCATTAATCAAAATATAATTATAAATTATAAAAATTATATTTGGATGCATCAGTTAATTAATAAGGAGAATGGATAAAAATGTACAAGTACATGCACACATAATCTTTATCATCTTTAAAAATTATTCTTGCTTTATAAATACCTATAAATTCAAAAACAATTGCAATAATATAGTTCTTTCAAAAAGTTAGACTTAATCACTCTATCACCCTCTAGAAAAAGAGTTTTCAATCAACGATCACCAGTCATTCACTTCCCAACATTCAACCTGTTTTCTGTTCAATAACATGACTTAGATTTCATGTCAAGATTTCATGTCAAAAAACCTAACTTGATTTAGTGGTGATTTTTTTATGAAGTATCACTACTTTTTGCAGTCAGAAATCCAGCTTTAAAATAGTGTTGAAATTGTGTCAGGGTAAGTTTTTCAACCAAAAATCACCATGATTTCTGGTCAAAAGATCACTACTTTTTCATGTCATAAAACTAACTTAGGTTTAGTAGTTGGTAATCGGCATTTCAATGTCAGGACCTGTTTTCAACTCTAAATCAACGACATTTCAAGGTGTGTGCCTGCTGGGACCCTTTTAGATGAAAACAATGTGTCAGTAATCTTTTTTTAAAATTTAAGTTAAAAGTATTCCCAGATAAGTACTTTGATAAAGAAACTATGTCATAAATTTGAGAAGCCCAGATGTATTTTTTTGGTAAGAGAGCATTAATGAGAAGATCCCTTTTAACATTGTGTTGATGGTAGCATAAAAAGTTATAATGTTGTGTATTTTGTGAATACCTCTAATGGATTCAAAATGCCACAAATGGGAGTGTAAACATTTCTGTTTAAAATCCAAAAATAATTTCAAGGATTTCCGTACTTTAGTAGTAACTAAAAGCCACATGCGATATAAACACTATGTATTGTACCATGCAGATCATCCACTATAAATAGAAAAGTAGACTATCTTTTCCTCGTATTTATATGGATATTTATGTTTGTACTGAGTATATCTGAAATTCATCTTTTGTTCATGATTATCTTTGGTTTTGAAATTACAATTCATATAATAATAAAGTGTTTTTCTAAAGAAGCCAGCTCACAACACAACAAACAAACAAAATATGGAGGAGGTCAACCTGAATATTGATGAAATAGAACAAAATTTATCTATTTCTCGAGGCGAAAAACCAGATGTAAAATTAAACTTGGATCATTTAGCCAACTTATGTGTATTGGATGAATTTGGCTGCGAAAAGAAGTTTGGAAGTTTATACAGTTCACGGAAAACAATTGTTATATTCATAAGGGTAAATTGATTTCGTGAATTGATTTTGGGTGTTTCCTAGCAACACAATAAATTAGGCAGAGCATATGTTTCAGGTCCCAGACATATAAAATTCTTTCTATGTGTCAGGCTCCAGAGAAAGAAAAAAGAAACAGTATCTTGTCAGTTCAGATGTTTATTCGTGTTTGAGTGTTTGTCACAAAAGATTCTGAAGCAGCATATTACATGGGTGGTCACAAAGATAAACTGTCTTCAAATCTTTCAAATTTAAATAGTATACTGCTTCCCTGCATAAGTTGGCCACAGTCATAAGTTGGCCGCCCTCACCACAGCTTCACAGGGCTTTAACATGAGTGCCCTACTACACTCTGAAACCATGCATTATTTAAACTTATTATATGCAACAGTTTTCATTGGTGTACAATAACCTATTTGTCTTTCTGGAGCCTGTAGATGAGCTGCGGGCAACTTATGACTGCGGCCAACTTATGCAGGGTAGCAGTAAATATCAAACTCACACAAACTAAAACAATACCTACCATAACATTTGGTTAATTGTGTTATATTGTTGTTTAAACCTTTTTACTGTTTTTGCGTCATAATTTCTGAAAACCGTTTATCTCTATGACCGTTTATCTTTGTGACCACCCGTGTAGTATTAATTGAACATTATTTAGTAACCCAACACAACTCTGTGACCTCATATATTCTACAAAGTGGCTAACGAACAGGGACCCGGTTAATAGAAGATGTTGCCATCGAACGGGTCCCGTTTATTCTTTGTACAGATCTGTATGTCAGCATGCTTCATCTAGCCTTTTAATTTTATTGGTTCCTTATCTAATTGGTTTATACTAAGTGGGTACTACTTGCTGAAATCGTCAGTATGGCTACCCTAACTCTGTACGTATGTTTCTCAATTAGCCTTTTAATTTCATTGGTTGATTATCTGAATTAATTAATATTTGCTACACAAAATGTAGTAAATTACATTCTGACGTGATTACTAAGGGGTGTGTGTGTGTGTGTTAAATTAGCAATTCAGACTTGAACATATTCTGACATGATTACCTGGGCCGTATTCTACAACAATACTTAGACATGGTGACCTTAGATCCAAGTAAGGGATGGTTTTCACTTAAAATTTTCTTGCACTTTGTATTCACGGGTAAATTATCAAACACCCACGTGTAAAATATGACAGGGAACCTGATTGATAGGTATCTGCCACTGTGGCCTGGCGGGTAGCACACTTGTCTAGGAGCTCAGAGGATGTGGGTTCAAACCCAGGTACAGGCAGATACATAGTGGCTCGGATGACCACTTAAAATGGCGGTCACCTGTCATTGGGTCCTATTCCCAGTGGCAGGCTAAAGAACCTCAAGGACGTTGATAAATGGTCATCCTTGAGCCTCATCCTTCAGTTAATTGTGAGTTGGGGCTGTACCTGTGCAGTCAGATGGGTATAATAGCGCTTTGAGTCCTGTAGTATATGGAGATATTGCGCTGAGTATAAATACACATTATATTACATAGGTAGCGTTTCTAATGATCAGGGACCTGATCGATAGACTCTTGCTATATTCTCTGCATATTTATGGGTGTTACAAATCCATTTAAAACATGAACAAGTCTTTGACCTCTAACTAAGTAAACAGGTGTATGTAAAATGCTTTATCTTCAAGCATTATTTCTAAAAATTAAATATTGTTAGGCAATTCCATGTCACCTCATACTTTCTACACAGACATGAATGTCAATACGTTGCACAAGTCAATGTAAAATGTGGAGGACCAGATGCATAGTGATTATGGTACATTCTAAAACTCGGACTTCTGTCCAACTTGGAATTTCACTCGGACAAAGCGGCAATAGCGTCAGTGGCAGTGGGTGGGTGAAGATTTGGGAGTTGGCCAGCAGAAGTTATCCGAGGCAAGCGGCGATGGCCGAGATGTATATTTATTATGAAATATATAATAAAATATATAATATAAAATACATAATAATATCTTAATTGGACAGGGTTTGATCATCAACTGTTCACATGATCAGTGTGTTGAAAGCATTTATATCATCAATCAGACCAATATTCAGCATATGCTCCAGACGTAGCTTTCTAACAGTACTTTATAAATAAAAAGACATCTTGGCCATCGTCTCCTCATACCCCCTCCCCATTTCCAAGTTGGACCTAAATAAAGGTGATCGCTGCTTGTGACTGTTAGTTGAGGAAACATGAGCCCCAAGATGGGGGTTTTCTAGAAATATTTAATAAACTGACAGAGATCCCATCATGGAGTTGTACAGCATATGTTATTGAGGAAACATGAGGCTCCAGGCGAGGATTTCTGCAATAATTTGCAAGTAAAAAGACCTCGCAACCATCGCCGCTTGCCTCGGACAATACACTGCTGGCCAACTACCCTTCCACCCCCCACCCCCCCACATCCCTTGGATCCCAGGACAGGTATCTGAAGGGATATTGTTGACAAGAAAAAAAAATGGTGAATATACATCAATTCATGCAATATTATATATATCAGTTAGCAAGTTTATCCAGAATAATAAACAATAATAGAAGTTGGAAATGATGTATTTATTTTTGAGTTTATCAAGTTTGTTGATGATTAAAATCAAGTTTTACTCGTTTATCGGCAATTATCGCTCACCAAGTTGGAACTCAAGTTTCACCCGATTCCTTGCACCATATATGTTGAATCCCCAATTTATAAACATTGTAGCAATCTTAAAATTATCATAATTGTTCACTTGCACAATTTCAAAACATGTTTTGTCACAAACACACCAATTTTCGCCAATATATGCATTGATTTCTTCATTAATGTGATGTTTTTTTGTTCCATGCAAGAACAACCTCATCTATTTAGCTGCCAAAATTTGTAATTACTTTGCCTCACAAAATGGTGGTTTTAACTAGAGAAATATTTTAACTAACAAAAATGTTTGAAGTATCCCCAAAGCATAATGCAAAGCAGAAAATGCAAACTTACAACTGAATTATATATATATTTTGCAGACACTGTACATATAACAATGTAAAACATTTAAATGGTTGACTGTTCAGTCTTAAAAGTAAGCCAAAACCCAATTTATCTTAATTCTATTCTTTTAATACATTAGTAGAGAGATTAAATATTATGAAATAATGTGATTAGATCCAAAAAGAGCTGACTTATATTTTTACAATTTTGGATTTCTTTTGTTCATTTCTGAATTTTTAAGAAAAAAAATTATACAAGAGAAAAACATTAGATATATTTATATCATATACTGTATAAGTAAAAATTTTAGCCAATAGAAAATTTCATAGCGGTTGGTGGCCAGTACCCAGTAAATATTATACCTAGGGATCTAAAACTTTCATAGCACACATAACACAGAATAAGCTAACAACTTATTTTAGCTGACAAATGCACATATCTATTTAAATAGAGCTATAAGAAATAATTACAGGTGACATTTTTACCCACAGCTCCTGAGGGCTGTCCGGGTGTTGTTTTCATCCATGGTGTCTGGATGGGTGGGCCGGCGGAAAAAGTGTGTCTCAGCTGTATCTCAGAAACTGTAAGGTGTAGGAAGTTAATACTTGGTAGGAACATTGGTTGGGGAGTATAGGTGTACAACATCATGGTGTTATCTTGATTTGACCTTTAACTTTGCCACAGTGACCTTGAGTTTGAAAATCTTCACCGGGCTATATCTCGGAAACTATAAGGTGTAAGAAGTTCATACTTGGTAGGGACATTGGTTGTAGGTATGCAACATCATGGTGTGACCTTGATTTGACCTTTTACCTTGCTGTAGTGACCTTGACCTATAAAATCTCGTCCGGGCTATATCTTGGAAATTGTAAGGTGTAGGAGGTTGACATGTGGTAGGGACATTGGTTAGGGGGTGCAGGTGTGCATCATGGTGTGACCTTTAGCTTTGGCTCTGCCGAAGTGTGTTCACCTGCCATATTTGAGACATGTTTCTCTTAGGACAAAGATATATGGATTGCTGCAACTGATTATTATATGTACTTTTACATATTTTGCTATTTCCATTGACATGTATTCTCCAGTTAATAAATTTTGCAGCATCATAATTTTTTGTTTTCTGATTAATGCTGTCATCTTGCTATTGAATTGTCTTGTTTTAATACTTCATATTTACATAGATTTTCTTTCTCTTAGACATTATTTTGTCTACTTAAACATTATTTAGACCTTTATGTAACTGACACCGCACTGAAAGTATCCTGATCTTTGTACTGTTTCACCACTTCTATATCTCATGGTGTTGAAAAATATTTCCCCAGGCTGTGGGGTACAGGGATTTCTGATGCTCGTTCTTCTAAATGTCAAAATGGGTTAAAATCCTTGAAAAAGTGCTAAGTACTCACTAAGCACAGCATATAGAGGTCTGAAATTTTGGCCGGAGAAAAAATAAGAAAAAGTGCCTGAATACCTTATTCCAAGAAATTGCTTAAATCCTGATAAGTTTTGAGGTAGTGATAAAGTAACTATTTTGATAAAAGTTTGACCTATTGGGGAGGTCTGTTTAGACTCGCTGCATATAGTTTCATATTTACTGTCAATACATTCTAAAGCTATTCAAGGAAAAATGAAAGTGACACAAGCAATAAACACAAAGTGTATGATTTCATTGCCCCAGTTTGACTCATAAGGTGGACTCCCTGTATATGGTTTCCAATTACTTCCCAATACATTAATAAGCTCTAAAAACAATAATAAAGGGGATAAAAGCCAACAGTCTAAAGCTCTTAAAAGCAATCATAAAGGAGATCTAAGCAAAAAAAAAAAAAAAAAAAAACCAAAAAAACCCCAAAAAACAACAACAACCCAAATCTGCTATTTTATGGCCCCAGTTTGATAAACACAAACCCCTGCCACCCCCCACCAGGGCAGGCAGGAAATTTGACCCGCTTTTCTAGACTCCTTGTACATGATTCTTATTGGCATAAAGGCATATACATGTACATACAATTAAAGTGCATCCATGATTAACTGTAAATAAGAATACAGATCTGAGGCACTTTGAAATTTTCTGTGCCCTTTACAATTTATTTGTATTGATAAAATGAGATGTATCTACTTGAAACAGAATTGGTAAATTGCACTGACATATGTACATCAGTACATGCTACACTTGAGATCTTTGATGCAAATAACCAGACTCAGTTCAATAAGTTCTTTGTCGAGTAACTATAAATCAGAACTAGAATCAATGTCATTTGTCAATTGAAGTGTTTTTATAACCTTTTGAATTGAATTATGAAATTTGTCTGTCTTAATTTGCTTATTAAAGATTAATGGTGAAATCAAATATGTATAAAGTAAAAATGTTTTAAAATCATAGCTGTGTGTTGCATGTATTCTGTTCGATATTGAGTCCAGATTCATAAATTATAGATATTATTGTAAAACTGCATCAGATACAAAGCTGTTGAATTTATTAAGTGTTCCTTGAAATTTGAATTTTAGCCTTTATCAAGGTCACATGATCAAAAACAATTTTACCCCACAGCCTTTAAAGGATGTGGGGGTATTTTTTCACCCATGGCATATAGCTGGGCGGAATACCAGCAGGAACAATAATCTTGTCCGGGCTATATCTCAGAAAGCATAGATGTCTGGGTCATAACTTTTATTAAGACTGACAGAAACTTATCTCCCTGGGGGGGAGGGGGGGGGGGGGGGGTATCTGTGATACACATTTGGTTGGTGTGGGTTTATGTATGTGTTTGAGTTTTTTCTAGATATAAAAAAGAAATCCAAAATTATTGAGTTATAAGTTGATCTGCTAACTACAGTATTTAATGATGTTTCGTCTCTCCACTAATATATTAAAGGCATACAATCCCTACAAAACTTTATACATTAAAACACAGTACTCCATTTGTGTACTTTACAAACCTTTTTTATCATTATTCGTTTTATTTGCTGTATTTCTGCATTAGGGAAAACTGTTTTCTAGTTAATGAAATTTTAATATTAAATTCAGGGTTATTGCCATATTTAAATATTTACATGTTATAAAGAATTTAACATGATAATGCATACATAATTAGTATTCTCACATTGAAACATCAAACATAAATCACTGCCAAAAACACTGTTTATAATGAATGCATGTGTTTTTATACTTTCAGCATTTCCTGTGCTTTATAACAAAAGAATATGTCGATGGTAAGAATATGTAATTGGTTTTTCCATAATTGCCCCCCCCCCCCCCCGACTTTAGGGGCTGTGTGGGTTTTGTTTTCATCCATGACGCTCGGATGGGCAGGTGGGTGGTCGGGGGTGGCGGGAAAAAAATTGTGTGGGCTGTATCTCAGAAACCATAAAGTGTAATAAGTTTAAACTTCGTAGGGACATTGGTTAGGGGATGTCGCAGTGGATCATTATGGTGTGACATTGATTTGATCTTTGACCTTACTGTAGTGACCTTGATCTTTAAAATTTTGTCTAGGCCAGATCACAGAAACCATAAGATGTAGGAAATGGTACTTGCTAGGGACATTGGTTGGCAGATGTAGGTGTGCAATGTCTTATTATGACCTTTGTGACCTTTGACCTTGCTGTAGTGACCTTGAGTTTGAAAATCTTGCCTGGCCTATATCTCAGAACTATAAGGTGTAAGACGTTAAAACTTGGTAGGGACATTGGTTGGGGGTATAGGTTTGCAATGTCATGGTGTGACCTTGATTAGACTTTGACCATGGTGTAGTGACTTTTACCTTCAAATCTTGTCGAGGCTTTATCTCAGAAATCGTAAGGTGTAGCAAGTTAAAACTTGGTAGGGACATTGGTTAGGGGATGCAGATGTCCAATGTCATGGTTTGACCTTGATTTGACCTTGCTGTAGTGACTTTGACCAGTAAAATCTTGAAACTGTAAAGTGTATGAAGTCGATACTTTGTAGGGACATTGGTTAGAAATCTTGTCTGGCCTATATCTCAGAAACTGGAAGGGGGTGTAGGTGTGTAATATGATTCAACAGCAAATTGAAAATGTATGTAAAAATAAAGTATTAAAACAAGACGATTCAATAGCAAGATGACACCACTAGTAAACTAGTAATTATGAAACTGTAAGATTTATTAATTGAAGTATAGCTGTCAAAGAAAATAACACAATTCAGTAAAAGTACGTAAAATAATAAGTTACAGCAATCCATATGTCTTTGTCGTAAGAGAAATATATCTCATCATATATGGCAGGTGAACACACTTTGGCAGAGCCAAGGTTAAAGGTCACACTATGATTTAGCATACATACACTCCCAAACCAATGATTCATCCAAAAATCAACTTCTTACACTATACAGTTTTGGTGATATGACCCAGACAAAATTTTAAAAGTTAAGGTCACTACTTCAAGGTCAAAGGTCATATCATGGTCAAAAAGTGCTGTCATCTTGCGATTGAATGGTCTTGTTTTAATACTTTATTTTTACATACATTTTCTGTCTCTAAGATGTTAGTTTCTATACTTACACATTATTTGGATCTTTATATAACCGACATTGTTTGCTCTAAAATTCCATTGATTTTTTTTCTGTTTCACTTCTTCTATATCTCATGGTGTCCAAAATTGTTTCCCCAGGCTGTGGAGTATTGGCATCTCCAATGCTATTTTAAAAGTCAGTTAAACACTGATTGTAAGCTAACTACTGAATAAACAGAAATGATAGTTAAAAAAATTACATGCATTAGATTTTGTTTTACGTGTTTTTCAATTATAAAAGTTTCATTAATTAATTGATGACTATCAAACTATTTTCATGATCACCATTAATTCTGTCTTTTCAGATTTGGCACTTATTCCAGAAAAATACTTAAAGGTAAGTCCAGTTGTTTTGAAAGGATTTAGAAATAAATGCACTTACAATTAAGACAGATAAAATTGTCCACAGTCTCTTCAAGAAGCCCATATATTTTGTGGGATTGCATAGGGCTGGCCGGAGTAGTTAATTCTGTACTTAGGTACTCTTTTTCCCATTAAGCTACTCTTTGACAACTAGATTTTTCATGGTAACATAGACAAAATGGGATATTATGATTTTGCTAAAAGGCCCAGGTCTGGATGTGTATCACCTCCGATTTCTTATATTATTTAACAATTTTTATGTATGTCGTCACTCTGCACTCTCCTCCTAAACTACAATACCCAGAGACATGCTTTTTAAAAAAAGATACCGTAACTATCGAGGATGAAAAATTGTTCAGGCCATGCAGATCTGTTCATTTGTCTGTTCCCCAGAGTCATTACAAGTCCGGTACCCCCACCCAAAGTGTGAAAATTTCAACCCTTTATCACAATTTTCTCATTCACTATTGCAGGGATTTTTCTCATATCTTGCATATATATACTAGGCCACTAGTAGATTACCTTGTTTCAGAATTAGACCTGGATCTGTCTTGATTTTTTTTATATTAATTTTTAAAATAATTTTTAATGCAATAAAATTCATGAAATCATGCAATAAAACACTTATAACTTTATAACTATTGTAGTGAGAGATAGCTACAACATGGTGAGTAACTTGAGTGTCTATCCCAATAGCTAAGTGAGTAATAGCTACTTTCTGATTTTTCAGTACCTCCCATAATGAGTAAAATCACCTATAACTTGAAAACTATTGCATATACAGAATTTTGTATAAATATGTTATTCAGCTATTTTTGGGTCAGCTACAGCATAGTAAAATTTCAGACCTGTAGCTCAGTGCATAGCTGAGTAATAGCTACTTTGAGGTTATCACTGTTGAGTAAATCAGTTCTAACTTGAAAACTATTGCATTTAGAGTATTTGTTTAATTATGTTATTCGCCCAATTTTTGGTCAGCTATAACATAGTGAAATTGCAGACCTGTAGCTCATTACATAGCTGAGCAATAGCTATTTTCAGGTTCTCACTGTTGAGTAAATCAGTTATAACTTGAAAACTATTCCATTTACAGTATTTTGTTTAAATATGTTGTTCACCTACTTTCAATGGGTTAGCTATAATATAGTGAAATAACAGACCTGTAGCTCATGGCACAGCTGAGCAATAGCTATTTTTAGGTACTGACTGTTGAGTAAATCAGTTGTAACTCGAAAAATATTGCATTTGGAGTATTTTGTTAAAATATGTTGTTCACCTACTTTTGGGTCAGCTATAACATAGTGAAATTACAGACCTATAGCTCATGGCATAGCTAAGCAATAGCTATTTTCAGGTTCTCACTATTGAGTAAATCACTTGTAACTTGAAAGCTACTGCATTTACAGTATTTTGCTTAAATATGTTGTTCACCTACTTTTGGGTCAGCTATAACATAGTAAAAATTCAGACATGTAGCTCATTGCATAGCTGAGTAATAGCTACTTTAGGTTATCACTGTTGAGTAAATTAGTTGTAACTTGAAAACTATTGCATTTAGAGTATTTTGTTTAAATATGCTATTCACGTAATTTTTGGTCAGCTATAACATACTGAAATTGCAGACCTGTATGTCATGGCATAGCTGAGCAATAGCTACTTTCAGGTTCTCACTGTTGAGTAAATCATTGTATCCACTGGATAGCCGCAGTGTGTAGAGAGATTTCACCATCACCACTCTAACAAAAAAAATATTATAGCTAGCCTTCTCAAGTTTGCAGGATATATTAATAACCATAAAATGTTGCCTGGGAATATTTTTGGCCTCATTTTGAAAAACAAGATGGCCGCCAGGGACGTTTATTTGACTTAAAGCAAGGACTTTTGAATAATACAGAAAATAAAGAGATTTAAATTTTAATTTTATTAGGCTGTTTAAATTTCATACGGGCCATGAAAAATGAGACGTTAATGGCCCTGCTGGCCATCCGGCTTTTGTTAGGTAGTTTATACACTGGATGAAAGTGAAGTAAGTGCATTGGGAGTTTTCTGTGATCTTTTTGTAGGAGGCAGATGTGGACATTGTTGTGATTGGTTGTGGAGATCCAAAGTACATCAAGGTAATACAGTTACCATTCTTTGTACTCTTTCAGAGAGAACAAAAATAGAGATTTTGTAACATTTTCCATTTGATTGTAATCTATGTTTTTTTGTCATTTTTTTCAATATATATTTTAACCTGTCAACCACTGTCATATTTGTAGATAATGAACATCAGTAATATTTGATTTAACCTAAAGATACATAGAATTGGTTTTCTAAAAAAATTCTGATATAATAAAAACTTAACGTTACTTTCTTAATTGTTCTTAAACACCTTTCATCAGTGTTTTGGTAGAAAGCACTGGTAGATAACGTTTCAGCAATATGTAGCTTTCAGAGTGGAAACTCACATTCAGAAAAACCACAAACTCAACACATTTAAGTCACATTCAGATAAACTGCCAAATTTGAAAATTTTGATTACTTAAATGTAGTTTTTATAAGCTATAAGCTTACCATGTGGGACTGAATGCTGTTCTTGGATGGCCGCAAGGCATATGGCCAACGTCTAAGAAAAATAGACATTTATATTTGGCCGTAGCCTCAAGTTGTCATCACATGATAACCTTTGACCTCTTGACCTACTTTCTCGTTGAAATTTTTTAAACCTTACCCCTCAGCTGTAATACAGCAGGGAGGCAGGGTGGGACTCTTCTCAGTCCCACATGGTAAGCTTGTAGCTTATAAAAGCTACATTTAAGTAATCAAAATTTTTAATTTTATTGTGCTACAATAGCTTACCATGTGGGACTGAATGCTGAATCCAACCACCCGGTGGCGGGATTACAGCTGAGACTGGAAGATATGTCAATTTTTCTTAGATTTTGAAGTAATAGATTAGAATGAATGTTAGAAATACCAGTCTTGAGTCCCGTTTACAGTGCCCCAATCCCGAAGACCGGGCCTGTAAAGAGCCAAAAACCTGAATAGAATGAATGACAGTGCTAAAAACTGTCGAGATGTTTTTATAGGAGAGAAGTGCAGCCGTGCTCACTTAGAGGTGTAAGACCCCTTAGGGCCTATCACAATTGAAAAACCAGCCCAATGGATGGAATTCTCATAAATTTTTGCCACCGAATATGAGATTAATGACGACTTGTTAAGTCCTTATTCCTTAATGCATATACACTTGACAACAAAAAATAAAAAATGACCTTACCCGTAACATCTTGAGGGGTAAACCTATACCTAGATCCTGGGATTAGACTCCTGAAGACTTGGTTGTAGCGGATGTTCGCCACCCCCCCACCCCCGCTTCTTTTCTTTCCGAGGATACCTGGTCTGAGAGGAAGGATCTAGGACTTGTTGTGCCGCCACCACTGGTCCCAGATACATATTGTTGTCGTTGTCTGACCAAGGAAGGTCTTTTAGGTAAAAATTTGTAAATGTGTCGTGAGCTTTCCAGTGACAGGCTTGCATGATTTGGTCCACCGATACCCCACCGTAAAAGGCCTTTGAGGTCGCGAAGGCCCAAATGTCATGCGCTTTAACTTGGACCAAGTCCAAGGCTTGTTGGTCTGCTTGTCTATATAAGTAGAATGGTTTGTTTCAACCAAGAAGAGAGAGTAGCGGGTCTGATGTCTGAGGTGTGTCCTTTCTTGAAGGAGATGAAAAGGAGGGATCGAGACCCTCTCAGGTCTTTGGTTCGATCCAGATAGTACCTCAGGGGCCGTACCGGACACAAGGTCCTGTCTTCTTTGAATTGTCTATCTACAATGGTAGTCAAAGCAGGAATAGTCACCGGAGACACACTTTGAGAACCTTCTCTTGCTAGTTGGTTTTTGGCTATGAAGTCAGAAGAAGTGAACAAGGCAACCTTTTCCCATTGGCCTAGATTAGATACTTTGTTTGCGACCCAGGCATGGATTTCACTGCAGCACTTGCCGGAGGCCAAAGCTAGCAAGAAAGCAGTTTTGAGAGTAAGATGTTTGAGGTCTGTGTCTTTCATAGGCTCAAAGGGCACTTTGTGAGCTCATTGAGAACAACAGAAAGGTTCCATTTTGGAAAATTCCTGGAACTTTTTGGACGATCCCTGTGAAAACTAGAGAGTAACCTATGAAGGTCAGAACTTTGTCCAATATGGTGGCCCGCTGGGTCTACATTGCCCGTCCTGTAACCATCAATGGTCGAGGGGCGCCTATTTAGATCTTGGTACAGGTACATGAAAAAATCTGAGATATGTTTCACAGATGGAGTGGAGAAATCCACCGAATTTTCTCTGCACCATTTCTCAAATAAGGCCCACTTTGACTTGTAGATGGTCCTTGTTGATGACCTCTGAGGGGCAGCAATTCTCTCTGCCAACTCCACAGAGAAGCCTTGTTCTTGGAGTTGTCCACTCCTAGACACCAGGCGTGGAAGTTGAGATGCTGTGGATTGCTGTGGAACACATAGTTGGGGGACTGTTTGAGAAGAGTTGTTGACACTGGAAGTTGTAGTGGGATCTCTGTGGAGAGCTGCACTAGGTCCCAAAACCAGGGCATCCCTGGCCAGCCTGGGGCTATTACGATGATCAGGCAATAGCATTGCCTGATTTTTTTGGATCACCCTGTGATGGAGAGCCATTGGAGGGTAAGCATAGGCAGTGAGATCCGTCCAGTTTATGTTCAGAGGATCTATGTCCCAAGCCTTTGGGTCTGGGACAGGAGATACGTACAATGGAAGTTTGTGGTTCAGATGAGTGGCAAATAAGTCTACATGAGGTGTGAACCACTTTTGGCAGATCTGTTTGAACACCTGCGTATGCAGTGACCATTCTGTGGACTGCACTTGGTTTGACCTGGACAGAAGGTCGGCCATCACATTCAGACACCCTGGAATGTGTCTGGCTTTCAAGGTTATGTGATAGTGATGGCACCCGGTCATGATCTTCCACAGGAGAGCACACATCTCTGCTGAATGAGTTCCTCCTTGTTTGTTTATGTAGGCTACCACTGTTGAGTTGTCCGTTGCAACTAGCACTGTTTGGTTCTGGCACTGGCCCTTAAAACTTTGAAGGGCCAGGGAGACCGCCTTCAATTCTAGAACGTTTATGTGTAGCCTTTTTTCCCGGTCTGACCACAGACCCTTGGTAGAACTTTAATCTAAGTGAGTGCCCCAACCTTTGTTTGAGGCGTCTGTAAAGAGTTGGATACTGTAGTCTTTGGGATGAAGGTCTGCACCTCTCATCATGTTTGAGGGATTTTACCACAAGTCTAAGTGTGCTGCAATGGCTTCTGTCCAAGGAAGGAGGCTGTCCAGCAACTGAGGATATCTCCAATGCTCCTTGAAGTGAAACTGAAAGGGCCTCATGTGAAGGCGTCCCTCCGGGACCATTTTCTCCGTTAAGGCAAGCAACCCAATTAGCGACATCAAACATCTTGCAGTCAAGACATGTCTTGACTTGAGTCATAGGATCAAATCCTGAAGTTTGAGCCATCTCTCTTGAGTGGGTTTTACAAGGGCTGAATCTAGATGGTATTTGTAGCCCACGAACGAAAACACCTGAGTAGGTTTCAGTTTTGATTTTTCCTGATTTATTATCCAACCCAAGGACTGGGTTAGGTCTACCACCGCCTGAGTGTTCACTTGGGCTTCCTCCTGAGATTGGGACCTGATCAGCCAGTCGTCCAGGTATTGGTGAAGTCTGAGTCCTCTGGAGAGGGCCATTAGCTTCACTTCCTTTACAATCATTGTAAAGACCTGGGGGGCTGTGGCTAGTCCGAATGGGAGGGAGGTGAACTGGAACACCTGGGCCTTGTAACAAAACCTTAGGTATTTCCTTGAGTTTGGATGGATGGGGATGTGAAGGTAAGCGTCCGATAGGTCTATCGATGATACCCATTCCCCTGGAATCAGGGAGGTCCTGATGGACTCTGGAGTTTCCATTTTGAACTTTTCTACGTGTAGAAAAGTGTTGAGCCTGCTTAGGTCTATGACTGGCCTCCACCTTTGGTGAGGCTTGGGTACTAGGAACAGGTGACTGTAAAATTCGAGAGATTTACATTTTCCACCCTTTCGATTGTGTTCTTTGACCGAAGAGACTGGATACAAGAGGCCAGAGCTTGGTCTTTTTGACAGGCCTTGTACTCAGAGGGAATCTGACCAAATTTGGTTTTGAAAGGAATGGCAGTACGGAGCCATTGGGGGGTCTTTGCTGGCGTTTTGAGAGACAATGAACTGAAGGGTAGGGGTTGTGGACGTGGGGGTGATGTAAATAAATTATCAGCAGCACTCTCAAGGTCTGCATTGGAGCCAGTAAATGACTCCACGTCATCCCCTAGAAGGTCTAATTTGTCGTCTTTTGAAGTGGAAGTGAGGTCTTTTTGCTTTTTAATATATCTTTTTCTGTGAGATATTTTAAGCATTTGTTCTTGATTAAAAGAACCACATATTTGACACGGGCTTTCAAAAGTGACACAGGGGTCATCACCCTTGCCAGCTTCCCTATAGGCTCCGCCGGCTCCACATTTTGTTTTCCTTATACACATGTAACTCTGTAACTGTTAGGCGGATTCTTTTCAAATTTGGCAGGTTTAGGCAGTAGCCTTGGGGATTTTTTTTTAATATGCTGCAGTGACATTTCAACCAATCAGAGAGGTCACATGACCAAAAGTGTCTTTTTTCGATGGAGAAGCTTGTCCGGATGATAACTTGAAAGGAATTTTATCAATTCACCTGAAACTTGGCAAATACATTCATTCTATTAAAATCTGGAAATCATTAGATTTTGGCATTGATTGGTTAAGAAATGGCCGAGTAATTAATGATTAATTAATCATTATGAATTTTCCAAATAGCTATGTCAATTAAAAAAAAAAAATTTTCTCGCAAAAAATGGCGGCCATTTTGAATTTTCGAATTTTTCGCAAAATTGCAAAACATAAAAATGCTTATATCTCAAAAACCGTGCTAGATAGAGCGATTTCGACGAAATTTTTGACCAACAGGATATCTCTGCAGAGTAGCCATGCCAATTTTCAAAAAAAAATTTGTCTTGCCAAAAATGGCGGCCATTTTGAATTTTCGAATTTTTGCGCAAAAATTGCAAAACATAAAAATGTTAATATCTCGAAAACTGTGCTACATAGAGCGATTTCGACGAAATTTTTGATCTTCAGGGTATCTCTGCAGAGCAGCTATCGCAAAGAGCTTTCACTTGGTGAAGTTTCAGACCCGTAGCTAATTATTCACCTACTCTAAATGAGTAAATGCTAATTAAGCATCCCGCAAGGGACGCTTGTTTGTGTATGGGAGAGCTTCCGGCTCTGCCGGCTCCGGCGGCTCCGGCGGCTCCGCCGGCTCCGCATTTTGTTTTCCTTATAACTCTGTAGCCGTTAGGCGGATTCTTTTCAAATTTGGCAGGTTTAGGCAGTAGCCTTGGGGAATTTTTTTGAATATGCTGCAGTGACATTTCAACCAATCAGAGAGGTCACATGACCAAAAATGTCTTTTTTCAATGGGGAAGCTTGTCCGGATGATAACTTGAAAGGAATTTTATCAATTCACCTGAAACTTGGTAAATACATTCATTCTATTAAAATCTGGAAATCATTAGATTTTGGCATTGATTGGTCAAGAAATGGCCGAGTAATTAATGATTAATTAATCATTACGAATTTTCCAAATAAGGAAAACACAAAAATGCTTATATCTCGAAAACCGTGCTAGATAGAGCGATTTCGACGAAATTTTTGACCCGCAGGGTATCTCTGCGGAGTAGTTTTCCCAATTTTCAAAAAATTTTTGTCTCGCCCAAAATGGCGGCCATTTTGAATTTTCGAATTTTTCGCAAAAATTGCAAAACACAAAATGCTTATATCTCAAAAACCGTGCTAGATAGAGCAATTTCGACAAAATTTTTGACCCGCAGGATATCTCTGCGGAGTACTTTTCCCAATTTTCAAAAAATTTTTGTCTCGCCAAAAATGGCGGCCATTTTGAATTTTCGAAATTTTCGCAAAAATTGCAAAACACAAAAATGCTTATATCTCGAAAACCGTGCTAGATAGAGCGATTTCGACGAAATTTTTGACCCCCAGGGTATCTCTGCAGAGTAGTTATTCCAATTTTGAAAAAAAAATTTTCTCGCCAAAAATGGCGGCCATTTTGAATTTTCGAATTTTTCGCAAAAATTGCAAAACATAAAAATGCTTATATCTCGAAAACCCTGCTAGATAGAGCGATTTCGACGAAATTTTTGACCCACAGGGTATATCTGCAGAGTAGCCATGCCAATTTTCAAAAAAATTTTGTCTCGCCAAAAATGGCAGCCATTTTGAATTTTCGAATTTTTCGCAAAAATTGCAAAACATAAAAATGCTTATATCTTAAAAACCCTGCTAGATAGAACAATTTTGACGAAATTTTTGATCCGCAGGGTATCTCTGCAGAGTAGCCATGCCAATTTTCAAACAAAAATTTCTCGCAAAAAATGCCGGCCATTTTGAATTTTCGAATTTTTCGCAAAATTGCAAAACACAAAAATGCTTATATCTCGAAAACTGTGCTAGATAGAGCGATTTCGACGAAATTTTTGACCCACTGGGTATCTCTGCAGAGTAGCCATGCCAATTTTCAAAAAAATTTTGTCTTGCCAAAAATGGCGGCCATATTGAATTTTCGAATTTTTGCGCAAAAATTGCAAAACACAAAAATGCTAATATTTCGAAAACCGTGCTACATAGAGCGATTTCGACGAAATTTTTTATCTTCAGGGTATCTCTGCAGAGCAGCTATCCCAAAGAGCTTTCACTTGGTCAAGTTTCAGACCCATAGCTAATTGCTCACCTACTCAAAAAGAGTAAATGCGAATTACCTCTAAAAGTATTGCAGATGGCCAATTTTTCTCAAATAACTCATTCACCTACTTTTGGGAGAGCTTTCACATGGTGAAGTTTCAGACCCATAGCTAATTATTTACCTACTCAAAATGAGTAAATGCTAATTATCTGTAAAAGTATTGCGGATACCCAATTTTTATCAAATAACTCATTCATCTACTTATGGGAGAGCTTTCACATGGTGAAGTTTCAGACCCATAGCTAATTACTCACCTACTCAAAATGAGTAAATGCGAATTATCTCTAAAAGTATTGCAGATAGCCAATTTTTCTCAAATAACTCATTCACCTACTTTTGGGAGAGCTTTCACTTGGTGAAGTTTCAGACCCATAGCTAATTACTCGTCTACTCAAAATGAGTAAATGCGAATTATTTCTAAAAGTATTGCAGATAGCCAATTTTTCTCAAATAACTCATTCACCTACTTTTGGGAGAGCTTTCACTTGGTGAAGTTTCAGACCCATAGCTAATTACTCACCTACTCAAAATGAGTAAATGCGAATTATCTCTAAAAGTATTGCAGATAGCCAATTTTTCTCAAATAACTCATTCACCTACTTTTGGGAGAACTTTCACTCTGTGAAGTTTCAGACCCATAGCTAATTACTCACCTACTCAAAATGAGTAAATGCGAATTATCTCTAAAAGTATTGCAGATAGCCAATTTTTCTCAAATAACTCATTCACCTACATTTGGCAGAGCTTTCACTTGGTGAAGTTTCAGACCCATAGCTAATTACTCACCTACTCAAAATGAGTAAATGCGAATTATCTCTAAAAGTATTGCAGATAGCCAATTTTTGTCAAATTAATCATTCACCTACTTTTGGGAGAGCTTTCACTTGGTGAAGTTTCAGACCCATAGCTAATTACTCACCTACTCAAAATGAGTAAATGCGAATTATCTCTAAAAGTATTGCAGATAGCCAATTTTTCTCAAATAACTCATTCACCTACTTTTGGGAGAGCTTTCACTCTGTGAAGTTTCAGACCCATAGCTAATTACTCACCTACTCAAAATGAGTAAATGCGAATTATCTCTAAAAGTATTGCAGATAGCCAATTTTTCTCAAATAACTCATTCACCTACTTTTGGCAGAGCTTTCACTTGGTGAAGTTTCAGACCCATAGCTAATTATTCACCTACTCAAAATGAGTAAATGCGAATTATCTCTAAAAGTATTGCAGATAGCCAATTTTTCTCAAATAACTCATTCACCTACTTTTGGGAGAGCTTTCACTTGAAGTTTCAGATCCATAGCTAATTATTCACCTACTCAAAATGAGTAAATGTGAATTATCTCTAAAACTATTGCGGATACCCAATTTTTATCAAATAACTCATTCATCTACTTTTGGGAGAACTTTCACTTGATCATGTTCCAGACCCGTAGATAATTACTCACCTACTCAAAAGGAGTAAATGTGAATTATCTCTTAATAGTATTGCAGATAGCCAATTTTTCTCAAGTAACTCATTCACCTACTTTTGGAAGAGCTTTCACACAAGAAAATGATAAATTGTGAATATCTCGGAAAAGCTATTTCTTCTCCTTTAATGCTCGGCGGGAGATACACACCGCGGCAGTGGTCTTGTCAAAAATTTTTGTCTCCCCAAAAGTGGTGGCCATTTTGAATTTTCAAAGTTTTTGCAAAACACAAAAATGCTTATATCTCGAAGACCGTACTAGATGGAGCGAACTCAACAAAATTTTGGACCTGCTGGGTATCTCTGCAGAGTAGCCATGCCAATTTTCAAAATATTTTTGTCTCGCCAAATATAGCCCACATTTTGAATTTTCGAATTTTTTGCAAAACACAAAAATGCTTATATCTTGAAAACCGTGCTAGATAGAGCAGACTGCGCTGACTTTGGTTGCCACAACAGTATAAGGCTAGAAACGAAGCATTTTCTTAATACTTTAGCACTCACCTTTATATCCTTTTCGGGACGTTTTTTTTTTGCTAGAGTGATCCTCTAGTTTTCCTTATTCTTCATACTAAATGGTTAATGATAAGAGTAAAACATCCCTCATGAGACTTATGCAAAAAAAAATCGTACTCGTTTTCTATTGTTAGGAGGTATTTATTCCAGGTGGTATTTTTCCATGCACTCTGAAGTTCATGCAGAATTAAAACCCTAAATTAATTAATATGAAAAACTTGTGAAACCAATTCAATATTGAATGCATTGTGCTGGGTATGACTGGCAAACACCCTTTTGTTGTTGGCAGACTCAACCCACATACAATGGTCAGAAAATAATGTAGTGTTAACTCTCCATTATGCAAAAATAATGGAGAGTTGACACAATAGAAGGGTCACTGGTTGGGTTTTATATATTTCCTAATTCCTATTTGAGGATTTTGTGGTTCAGATTAATTATCTTATGTGGATTTGGATCATTTGGCTATCCCAATTAATTCCTATTCATGTATTTGGTGCCTCTGTCTAATTCCAATTTAAAGATTCGGCAATTCCACTTAGTTTCTATTTGTCATTTTGGTGCTTCTGTTAAATTATTTTTGTTGTACAACAGTTTAACAAATACATACTGTATATATAAATATATTTTTATATTTTTTTTCAACAGCCATTTCGGCAGGTGACTGGTTATAGGGGGCCGCTTTTTGTGAATCCTGACTTATCCATTTATAAAGCTATTGGTTTCTTCGGAAAACACAAAAATAACAGTGAACTACCAGGCAAGCCAAGACGTAAGTGTTATAGTTTTTTTTCCTTCTCACTTAGATACCACAACACACATAGAAGTTATTACAAAAACATACAGTAATTTAATATTCAGAGGCAAATGTGTTCCTTTAGTTACAGTGTGAGGAACAATTCTTATTGCTGGTATTGCAGCAGGTATAAAATGCAATTGCAGTAATTAAATCATATTTTCTAAGATAAACCTTTTTGTTAGCCATGAACATTGGCATATTAACAAGGTAAATTCAAAGTAATTTCCAGGGTTCTAAAGGCAAATTCAAAGAAATTTGCAATGTTTCTCTTAATTGACTTGAAAGCGTGTTTAATGGTACATTCAATGGGCAAGATCTTTGTAATTTTATATTTATAACCAAATGCTTATGTCAGCCTGCTGCCTGTTTTGAAATTAGGTTCAAATATATAATGTAAGATAAAAAAAATAATACCATCCACAGGGACCGTAAATTTGATAATTATGATCCCAACTATGGTACTTTACTTATGAATATTCATGACATAGGCCTATTGTATCTCCGGACGAAAGTCGGGGATACTTAAGATTCAGTACGGTCACACCGCTGCTGCAGAGATTTCCTTTCGGACGCGATTACTTAAAAAATATTTTAGTTAGACCGTTCAAATTTGGTATGTGGGTATATATGGGCAATGCCACGAACGCTATTGTTTTGTGACCTTGACCTTCAATTTCAAGGTCACTGGTGGCCTCTTAAAGGTCAGATTTTGGCCATTTTTTCACATTTTGGCCCATTTCTCATATACAGAAAGTTATATCATCCTATGGCTGGTATATATAATACATATATATGTCCTCTGTAAGCATGCAGAAATTTGACCTTGAAGCCAAAGTACCTCACAAAAGCCATTTTTGGCCTTTTTGGAGATATTTTCACACTTAATGCTGACTATATTGCATGGAAACTATTGAAAATGGCTTTGGAGGTTGAGTACATGATGGAGTACCCACATATTTATTGGTCCTAGAGGTTTGCAATGTGAAACCAACCTATAGGAAATCATGTGCTGCAAATCTTCTGATGTGGTCAGATTTGACCTTGGACCCCTCTTTCAGGGTCAAACGAGGATATCCAAACTTAAAAGTGCTCAAACTCGCTTATTATTTTTCCTAGAGGTTTGGGATGGTAAACCAACACATTGGAAATCATGAGCTTGGAATCATCTGGTGTGGTTGGATTTGACCTTGGGCCCCTCCTCCAAGGTCAAACGAGGATAGCCAAACTTAAAAGTGCTTATAACTCATTTATTATTGGTCCTAGAGGTTTGGGATGGTAAACCAACCTATAGGAAATCATTGGCTGGGAATCTTTTGGTGTGATCGGATTTGACCTTGGGCCCCTCCTGCGAGGTCAAACGAGGATAGCCAAACTTAAAAGTGCTTATAACTCGTTTATTATTGGACTCAGGGTTCGCGAAGTACCTCTGAAAAATCGAGTCCAACGGACTACATGACCTCCTAAAAATGGAGTCCCGATCTTATTTTTCAGAGTCCAGCGTTTGCGTTAGGGTTATGAAACATAGGGTACCTTGTACCTTTGGCACATCAAAAAGGGGGTACCATGGTGTGAAAATGGGGTAGAAGTAATAATCTTCACATATTCCTCAATCAATTCTTTTATAGATAGCTCCAGTTTTTTAATTTTATTTCATAATATGCATCTATGGATATTTATTAGTTTTTAAAATATTAGAAAATCAAAAAGATGAACCCCAGTCATCAAACTTCATTTTGTTGTAATTCTGGTGAAATTTGTTTATTTATTTTTTTATTATATTATTTAAGCTACAAATATGATATTTTTACTGTTTGAAAGACGAATATTTGCAGTTTGTGTGTGACAAAAATTCATCGAGTAGTTCTAGAGGTATAGTGTTTTTCCTGGGGACTTTCCGGGGTTAAAAATATAAAGAATTTCGGAGATTTAGTATAATGCGTCTCCCCAAGAAGCACCGTTCTGGCTTGTCGTTTTGATTGTTTCCGTGCAGAGATTACGTTTTCTTCGATCAGATGTACAACGTTTCGAGTAGATTTGCTAGTGTACAATACTAGCACTCACTGCCATTTCGGAAACATCTCGCCTGGCTCTCGTCTCACATGAAATCTCGCATAACAATGATGGATGTAAACAACTCGCTTGGAAATCGCTCGAAACCATTTAATTTTAAAATATAAGGCTTATCTTTAGTGTTATATATGTATATTCTGTGCATATCCACGCTTCCTAGTTGGACAGCCAACCGAAATTTGCTTCTGAAGCAGACATAAAAATCGCGTCCTGATGGACGCACTGACAACCAAAATTCGCGTCCAAATCTGAAATACCGCGTATATAACATACTCGGACGGCGTAATCGCGAACCCTGCAGTCCTAGAGGTTTGGGATGGTAAACCAACCTATAGGAAATCATTGGCTGGGAATCTTTTGGTGTGGTCGGATTTGACCTTGGGCTCCTCCTTCGAGGTCAAACGAGGATAGCCCAACTTAAAAGTGCTTATAACTCGCTTATTTTTGGTCCTACAGGTTTATGATGGTAAACCAACCTATGGGAAATCATAGACTGGGAATCTTTGGTCGGATTGGTTGGTTGGTTGCTATGGCAACAAATTTGAAAATCTGAGGTGACCCAACTGAAAGGAGCCTATATCTCCCTTATTATTGGTTGTAGAGGTTTTGGATATAAAGACAACATATAGGAAATCATGTGCTCCGAATGTTTTGATGATGTCAGATTTGACCTTGGAGCCCTCTTTGAAGGTCGAATGTGGTCCTTGTTACCTATAATGGTGTATATTTCCCTTGTTATTGGTGGTAGAGGTTTTGGATGTGTAAACAACCTATAGGAAATCATGTGCCCTGAATGTTTTGGTGGGGTCAGATTTGACCTTGGGCCCCTCCTTCCTATAATGGCCTATATCTCCCTTACTATTACTCGTGGAGGTTTTTGGATGTGAAGACAACTTATAGGAAATCATGTGCCCCGAATCTTTCGATGATGTCAGATTTGACCTTGGAGCCCTCCTTGAAGGTCGAATGTGGTCCTTGATACCTATAATGGTGTATATCTCCCTTATTATTGGTCGTAGAGGTTTGGATGTGAAGACGACTTATGGGAAATCATGTGCCCCAAATTTTTGGTTCAGATTTGACCTACAACCCCTCCTTTAAAGTCAAATGTGGTCCTTGATACTTATAATGACCTATATCTCCCTTATTATTGGTCGCACCTTATAATTTGGCAGAGAGGTTTGGGATGTCAAGACAACTTACAGGAAATCATGTGCCCCAATTCTTGTGATGGTGTCAGATTTAAGCTTTGACCCCTCCTTGAAAGTCGCATTTAGTCCCTGATATCTATAGTGGCCTGTGTCTCACTTATAATAGGTTGTAGCTTTTTTTGGTTGTGAAGACAACTTATAGGAAATCTTGTGCTTCGAATCTTTTGGTGGGTTCATTATCATAGTAAACCCCTCATTCGAGCTTGAATGTGGTCCTTCGTACTTATAATGGCCTATGTTTCCCTTATTTGTGGTCTTAGACATTTGAGATGTGAAGACAACTAATAAGAAATTATGTGCCTCAAATCTTTCAGTGGGGTCAAATTTGCCCCTGGGGCCCTCCTTCAGGGTTGAATATAGTCTTTCACACTTACAATGGCCGGAAATACTCTGTATGTCACGCTTCAACCATGTCCCGTCTGGGGATACACTGCTTCAAGACGCAATCTGATAGACATCATGATTATGTGAGAAATCTGTCCAGACGGCCAAATTGTGGCTCCCCTCTGTATCCTGACACAAAATGTGTTTACGCATCTTGAAACTATGAAAAGTATAAAGACACATTTTGTTAGTCACAAAGAAAGGGAGTTAAGAATACTTATGTGTATAGAAATCTCTTATGCATGTGCCTTTTTCCTTCCACTTTTAGTCATCCCAAGAATAGAGGCTACAAAGGAAGTCTTTAAACATGAAATGAAATCCTCCAAAAATGGCTCTTGCTGAAACAGGATTTTTAAAGTCAATTTGATCAAGGCCCTTTAAAATAAAACCTCGATATAAAACCAAATTCCCGAACAAGTAGAAATAGATACTAGTTCTTTGGAGGGATGTCTTTAACTCTCTATTGACAGTTAATTTACCCTGTAGTGTAGAAATTTTGTTCAGATATTAGTATTTTTGGGGTCTATTAAGATTTTGCTTAATTAAATTTCATCTGTAGGTAGATTTGGTTATATCAGTTTATTACCCCACAGCCCTTAAGGGCTGTCGGGGTTTTGTTTTCACCCATGGTGTCTGGATGGGTGGGTGTTCAGGCGGTCGGCGGGAAAAAGTTTGTACGGGCTGTATTTCAGAAACTGTAAGGTATAGGAAGTTGATACTTGGTAGGGACATTGGTTAGGGGGTGTAGGTGTACAACGTCATTGTCTGACCTTGATTTGACCTTATCGCAGTGACCTTGAGTTTGAAAATCTTGTCCGGGCTATATCACGGCAACCGTAAGGTGTAGGAAGTTGATACTAGGTCGGGACATTATTTAGGGGTTCTAGGTGTGCAACGTCATAGTGTGACCTTGATTTGGCCTCTGACCTTGCTGTAGTGACCTTGACCTATAAAATCTTGTCCGGACTATATCTAAGCAACTGTAAGGTGTAGGAAATTGATACTTGGTACGGACATTGGTTGGGGGTGTAGGTGTGCAACGTCATGGTGTGACCTTGATTTGACCTTTGACCTTGCCATAGTGACTTTGACCTATAAAATCTTGTCCGGACTGTATCTCGGCAACTGTAAGGTGTAGGAAGTTGATACTTGGTATGGACACTGGTTACGGGCAGTATTGTGTGCAAGATGGTGTGACCTTGATTTGACCTTGCTGTAGTGAGCTTGACGTATAAGCTGTTGTCCAGGCTATATCTCGGAAAACATAAGGTGTAGGAAGTTGATGCTTGGTAGGGAAATTGGTTAGGGGTGCAGGTGTGCAACATTACAGTGTGACCTTGATTTGACCTTTGACCTTGCCGTAGTGACCTTGACCTATAAAATCTTGTCCGGACTGTATCTCGGCAAATGTAAGGTGTAGGAAGTTGATACTTGGTAGGGACACTGGTTACGGGCAGTAGGTGTGCAATATGGTGTGACATTGATTTGACCTTGCTGTAGTGAGCTTGACCTATAAACTGTTGTCCGGGCTATATCTCGGAAAACATAAGGTGTAGGAAGTTGATGCTTGGTAGGGAAATTGGTTAGGGGTGCAGGTGTGCAACATTACAGTGTGACCTTGATTTAACCTTTGACCTTGCCGTAGTGACCTTGACCTGTGAAATCTTGTCTGGGCTATATCTCGGAAACCGCAAGGTGTAGGAAGTTGATACTTAGTAGGGACATTGGTTAGGGGTTGTAGGTGTGCAATGTCATGGTGTGACCTTGATTTGACGTATGACCTTACCGATGTGACCTTGACCTATAAAATCTTGTCCAGGCTACATCTCGAAAACCGTAAAGTGTAGGAAGTTGTTACTTGGAAGGGACATTGGTTAAGGGGTGTAGGTGTGCAACGTCGTGGTTTGACTTTGATTTAACCTTTGACCTTGTCATAGTGAACATGAGTTTTAAAATCTTATCTGGGTTATTTTTTTTGATTCCATAAAGTGTAGGAGGTTGACACTTGGTAGGGACATTAGGGGGTGTAGGTGTGCATCATGGTGTGACCTTTTTCCTCTGCCAAAGTGTGTGCACCTACCTATTTGAGACATCTTTCTCTTATGACAAAGATATATGGATTGCTGCAACTGATTGTTATATGCACTTTTACATAATTGTGCTATTTCCATTGACAGCTATTCTCCAATTAATAAATTTTACAGCTTTGTATTTTTTAGTTTGCTAATAAATGGTGTCATCTTGCTATTGAATTGCCTTGTTTTAGTACTTTATCTTTACATACATTTTCTTTGTCTTAGATGTTATTTTCTCTACTTAAATATTATTTGGAGCTTTTTATAATTGACACTGCTCTGAAAGTATCCAGATCTTTTACTGTTTCACCACTTCTATATCTCATGGTGTTGAAAACTTTTTCCCCAGGCTGTGGGGTACGGGCATCTCTGATGCTATTTTTTAAAGGTATAACATTCTAGGCTTAATTGTATATCTGCAGAGAGTCCCCATGTGAAGTCAAACTTTTTGAGTGGTATACTGAAGGCAACATGGAGAGGCATGCAGTATCGTGACTCTCAGGGTGACATGAACCAACAGGGAGGCGTTATCATAGTGGGACCAGGTCTGTAAACTATTCAAACTACTGAACTGGGTACTCCTCAAAACTATTAAATCTCCATAAATACACTGGTGAAACGTAGTTGTTAGGCAGATTTGTTGGCCTTTTTGTCAAACAATTTTAATTATTTTCATAGACATTTTATTTTCAATACATTTGTTTACTTTAGTCACTGTGTGTGTTTTACTGGTACTTATAAGGTATTTCTTGTACTTGGTTACCACTAAAACATGGGTCCCTGGATTCGGACTGGGACCTGTCTCACCCCAATTTTAACCCCATAAACATCCTATAAATTTTAATGTACTGTATATTTTCAGTGAATATGTTACATCAGTCCCATCTCTTTGACAGTATCGGCTATGTAGATACTGTTATTATTTTATCTTTATATCTTTAGGTGACACATTACTATCACTTTGTACATTCTTCTTGTATATTTGCAGGGAATGTACTACATTTCCACCACTTTGACTGCACAGCCTATGACCATGCTCCAATTAATGATCTGTTGAGCTTCACTTCTGTACCCATGGTGAACTTCCCCAGAGACAAGCGGGTCTTGACACTATGAAAGCAAAGCAAGGGAAACATGTTCAGAACATACAACTACAATGCTATTGGACTACACCAGTTACTGAAACTGGCTTTATTGACATTGTGATAAAATGAAGGCAAGAAAATGAACACATGTTTATAACACAAGTTTTTCACCTGTTGAATATTTCAGGGATTTAGAGTGGCTAAATGCAAATTTGAATCGCAACAAAGAAATGAAATTGTTGAAGAAATATTTATGCGACAAAAGTAGGTAAATGGTCAAAAATTACCTCTCTCTTGGATTTAAGAATGGTGTCAGTTTTAATAGCAGGAATATTTAAATGGGTTAACAGATATGTCTCAAAAACTGCAAAATTTAAACTGCCAAAGCTGATCAGCGTGACTGTGATGCAAAGTGTTCTAAATGGATAGATTTTAATTTTTTTTTATAGTTATTATATATTTTATATAAACAAAAAAAAATAATAAAAAAAGAAAAAGAAATAATGCTTTGAAATTATTAAACAAACATGACATGGTCTGTTTAGGGTTTACCTAAAAACTAGTTTTGTACATTTGTTCAGAAGGTATTTCCTTTTAATTTTGTAGGAAATATTAAGCCCTTGGAATTTTATGCGATACCCCAGAGTTCATGTTTCTATGGATATGGTAGATTTTGTAGCCTTCAGTTTACTTCTTCGGTATAGCTCATCCTTTTTATGGTTTGTTAACCACTATATTGTGTGTAAGTTGGGGTTTCTCTCAAAAGCAATTCTTCAATGTGTCTCTGTGGCTTGTTATATGTTTACTTCTTGATAAGATGGTGCTGTATCCCTCCCTGATAATTCTCAGCTGTGATAGAATTATTGAGTGGACACTGAAAGTTCTTTGTAAATCTATGTAAAATGAAATTGCCATCCCTAATTAATTTTAAAAGTTTTAATGAATGTGGGAAAAAATTGCAGATGTATTTAGAGTCTGAACAACAACTTATGCCACAGAAAGGAATACATTTTAGTCAGGCTTAAATCTATAATTTTAGGTTATTTTAAAGTCATTTTTACCCCACAGCCCTTAAGGGCTGTCAGGGTATTGTTTTCACCCATGGTGTCCGGATGGGCGGGTCGGCGGTGAGAAAAAGTTTGTCCGGGCTGTATCTCAGAAACCATAAGGTGTAGGAAGTTGATACTTGGTAGGGACATTGGTTAGGGGGTGTAGGTGTGCAACATCATGGTCTGACCTTGATTTGACCTTTGACCTTGCCGCAGTGACCTTGAGTTTGAAAATCTTGTTCGGGCTATATCTCGGAAACCGTAAGGTGTAGGAAGTTGATATTTGGTAGGGACATTGGTTAGGGGGTGTAGGTGTGCAACGTCATGGTGTGACCTTGATTTGACCTTTGACCTTGCCGTAGTGACCTTGACCTATAAAATCTTGTCCGGGCTATATCTCGGAAACCGTAAGGTGTAGGAAGTTGATATTTGGTAGGGACATTGGTTAGGGGGTATAGGTGTGCTACTTCATGGTCTGACCTTGATTTGACCTTTGACCTTGACGTAGTGACCTTGACCTATAAAATCTTGTCTGGGCTATATCTCGGAAACTGTAAGGTGTAGGAAGTTGATACTTGGTAGGGAAATTGGTTAGGGGTTATAGGTGTGCATTATCATGGTGTGACCTTAATTTGACCTTTGACCTTGTCGTAGTGACCTTGACCTTTAAAATCTTTGTTGCACCTTTGGGTCTGTCTTTTGATGCAGATTAAGCACCGTTAAAGTAATATTAGAAATTATTAAGAATTTTACTTTTATAACTTCCCATTGTAAGAGATGGAATTTCATCAAGTGAACCACAGATTTTGCTCCAACACCACACATAAGCATTCATTGAATGTATTACCACTTCTGTATGCATGGTAATATTCAAAACATCTAAACCATAATTCGGCCATGCAGATGTAGATAAAGAGTGTTGTAATTTTAGTTTACTGATTAATGTTGTCATCTTGTTATTGAATTGTCTTGTTTTAATACTTCATCTTTACATGCATCATCTTTCTTTTAGACGTTATTTTCTCTATTTAAACATTGTTTGGACCTCCCTGATACAGTACTTCCATATCTCATGGTGTTCAAAATATTTCCCTAGGCTGTGGGGTACGGGCATCTCTGATGCTATTTTATATAAAATACCAGAATTTTAACGGAGGAAATTATATAAATTACTTAACTTTCTTGTTGGTATGTCCTGTGGCTACTAAACGGGATGTAAGCTCTTGCTTTGACCTTTATTGGTGTCGACTAATTTAATCTCCTACATTTAGTATTGTGTTCCTCTATTTAGTTGTGCAAATGTCTGTGATTTGTTAGTGTTAGTAATGAGTTCCTTTTATACGTGTTATCTTTACGTGTATGCTTCTATATATTATGTTTTTCTTTTCTTATGCATGTTTTTTCTAACTTATATCAAGAAAAATAAACAATTTTTCAATAGCTCTTTCCAGTTTATTAGAAGTGGAATACTAGTAATACTATACTGTTTATAAGATTCTAAATACCAAAACCCCAAAAGGTTTGTTCAGGTTCCTGCATTTAAATTATAAATTAAATTTTTATTACCTAGCAACTTACCCTACACACAATAGCTCTGATGACAGCCAGTCAGATCAAAGGCATCCCAGAATGTTATACCCAGCCAGACCAGTAGTTCCTCAATAGCTCACAAGGTGGCGAAGCGACCTTGTCTCATGACTTTATGTGGTTTGTATCCTCACCAATAAAGTTCCCAAGGAAGCTGAATTGTGTTTGAAGCTCGTGTCTGTTAGGTATGCTATTTGTGAATCAACTTCAAAAATCACATTTATGCTACAGTACCTAAGTATAAGCTTACCTAAAAGATAAAAACTAAAATAAATAGGTTGAATTTCAACACAGTGTATCCCCACGTGGCAAGGGAGGCATCCTTGATTGGTTCAAGAAGAGGCTTTGTTACCTGTACAGATGGAATGGTTGACTGGGGACATCAGTTTCTTCCAGCAACCAACATAGGTGACATTTGAGTGACCTGGGGATGGGAATCGACTTCTGCAGTGACTCTGGCACAGGCAGTAGTAATCATGGACGCTACTTACCAGTACTATACCTATACGATCAAGTTTTACTTTGTGTACCAGGCTGTGTTTTCAAATTTCAACAGGAACACTTTTCACCAAATTTTTTTTCTCTTGAATTGGACTAATCTTCGACATACCCCTTTTGACGACCTTTTCACCTTGGTAATCTAACTTCAACAGATTTACTTTTGAGGGTCTTAAAAATTTGTTATACCTAAGTGTAAATTTGGCAGTAAATCACTCGACTCTCACGTATGTGGTCTTAAGTTCAAATCCAGCACACAGCATCATATTGGATTCAGTGTGGTGTTAGCTGTTGAAAGATATAAACTTGAAAATTTTAATTACTTAAATGTAGCTTTTATAAGCTACAAGCTTACCATGTGGGACTTAATGCTGTTCTCGGGTTGCCACACCCGCGGCCAACGTCTTAGAAAAAAAAAGACAGTTCTTGTTAGCCACCGGATATGCTGGTAGTTGTCGTCACGTGATAACTTCTGACCAATCGTCCTACTTTCTCGTTGAAATTTTCTAAAACCTACCCCTCAGCTGTAAACAGCGGGGAGGCAGGGTGGGACTCTTCTAAGTCCCACATGGTAAGCTTGTAGCTTATAAAAGCTACATTTAAGTAATTAAAATTTTCAATTTTATTACGCTACAATAGCTTACCATGTGGGACTTAATGCTGAATTCAACCGCCCGGTGGCGGGATTACAGCTGAGACTGGAAGATATGTCATTTTTTTTCTAAGATTTGAATTAATATATATAGAATAATGTTAGAAATACCAGTCTGAGTCCCATTTACAGTGCCCCGATCCCGAAGACCGGGCCTGTAACGAGCCAAAAACCTAAATAAAATGAGGGACAGTGCTAAAACTGTCTAGATGTTTGATTGTAGGACTGAAGTGCAGCAGTGCTCACTTCGAGGTCTAAGGGTCCCTAAGGGACCTTCACGAGTGACTGACCAACCCAATGGTTGGCCATCCCATAAATTTTTTCCACCTGAATATGAGATTAATGACAACTTAATAAGTCCTTAATACAAATTACTTGATAACTAAAAAACAAAATGACCTTACCGTAACATCTTGAAGGTAAAGGAATACCTAGATCCTGGGAGAGACTCCTGAAGAATTGGTTGTAGCAGATGTGCCCCCCACCCCCCTTTTTTCTTTCCGAGGACAACTGGTCTGAGGGGAAAGATCTAGGACTTGTTGTGCCGCCACTACGGGTCCCAGATACATATTGTTGTCGGTGTCTGACCAAGTAAGGTCTTTTAGGTAAAGATTTGTAAATGTGTTGTGAGCTTTCCAGTGACAGGCTTGCATGATTTGGTCCACCGATACCCCACCGTAAAAGGCCTTAGAGGCCGTGAAGGCCCGGATGTCATGCGCTTTAACTTGGACCAAGTCCAAGGCTTGTTGGTCTGCTTGTTTGTAACAAAGTAGGATGGTTTGTTTCAACCAGGAAGAGAGAGTAGCGGGTCTGATGTCTGAGGTATGTCCTTTCTTGAAGGAGATGAAAAGGAGGGAACGAGACCCTCTCAGGTCTTTGGTTCGGTCCAGATAATACCTCAGGGCCCGTACCGGACACAGGGTCCTGTCTTCTTTAAATTGTCTATCTACAATGGTAGTCAAAGCAGGAATAGTCACCGGAGACACACTTTGAGAACCTTCTCTTGCTAGTTGGTTTTTGGCTATGAAATCAGAAGAAGGGAACAAGACGACCTTTTCCCATTGGGCTAGATTAGATACTTTGTTTGCAACCCAGGCATGGATTTCGCTGCGGCGTTTGCCGGAGGCCAAAGCTAGCAAGAAAGCAGTTTTGAGAGTAAGATGTTTGAGGTCTGTGTCTTTCATGGGCTCAAAGGGTGCTTTTGTGAGCTCGTTGAGGACAACAGAAAGGTTCCACTTAGGTAAATTTCTGGAACTTTTTGGACGATCCCTGTGAAACCTGGAGAGTAACCTGTGAAGGTCTGCATTATGTGCAATATGGTGGGCCGTTGGGCCCAAAGTGTCAACGATTGCTGTCCTGTAACCATCAATGGTCGAGGGGCGCCTATTTAGGTCTCGGTACAGGTACATGAAAAAATCTGAAATTTGTTTCACAGATGGAGTGGAGAAATCCACCAAATTTTCTCTGCACCATTTTTCAAATAGGGCCCACTTTGACTTGTAGATGGTCCTTGTTGATGACCGCTGAGGAGCAGCAATTCTCTCTGCCACCTCCACAGAGAAGCCTTGTTCTTGGAGTTGTCCGCTCCTAGACACCAGGCGTGGAGGTTCAGCTGTTGTGGGTTGTTGTGGAACACATACTTGTGGGACTGTTTGAGTAGGGTCGTTGACACTGGGAGTTGTAGTGGGATCTCTGTTGAGAGCTGCACTACGTCCCAAAATCAGGGCATCCCTGGTCAGCCTGGGGCTATCACGATGATCAGGCAATGACATTGCTTGATCTTTTGGATCACCTTGTGAAGGAGAGCCGTAGGAGGGTAAGCATAGGCCGTGAGGTTGGTCCAGTTTATGTTTAGCGCATCTATGTCCCAAGCCTTTGGGTCTGGGACAGGAGATACGTACAGTGGAAGTTTGTGGTTCAGGTGAGTGGCAAATAAGTCTACATGAGGTGTGAACCACTTCTGACAGATCTGTCTGAACACCTGCAGGTGCAGAGACCATTCTGTTGACTGCACTTGGTTGGACCTGGACAGTAGGTTGGCCATCACATTCAGGCACCCTGGAATGTGCCTGGCTTTCAATGTTATATGGTAGTGATGGCACCAGGTCATGATCTTCCACAGGAGAGCACACATTTCTGCTGAGTGAGTTCCTCCTTGTTTGTTGATGTAGGCTACCACTGTTGAGTTGTCCGTTGCAACTAACACTGTTTGGTTCTGGCACTGGTCCTTGAAGTCTCGAAGGGCCAGGGAGACCGCCTTCAATTCTAGGACATTTATGTGAAGTCTTTTTTCCCGATCTGACCACAGACCCTTTGTAGAATTTTGGTCTAAGTGAGCGCCCCAACCTTCGTTTGAGGCGTCGGTAAAGAGTTGGATACTGTGGTCCTTGGGATGAAGGTCTGCACCTTTCATCACGTTTGAGGGATTTTGCCACCAATCTAGGTGGACTGCAATGGCTCCTGTCCAAGGAAGGAGGTTGTCCAGCGACTGAGGATATCTCCAATGCTCCTTGAGATGAAACTAAAAGGGCCTCATGTGAAGGCGTCCCTCCGGGACCATTTTCTCCGTTGAGGCTAGCAACCCAATTAGCGACATCAAACATATTGCAGTCAAAACACGTTTTGACTTGAGGTGTAGGATCAAGTCCTGAAGTTTGAGCCATCTCTCTTGAGTGTGTTTTACAAGGGCTGAATCTAGGTGGTACTTGTAGCCCACGAACGAAAACACCCGAGTAGGTTTCAGTTCTGATTTTTTCCTGATTTATTATCCAACCCAAGGACTGGGTTAGGTCTACCACCGCCTGAGTGTTCACTTGGGCTTCCTCCTGAGACTGGGACCTGATCAGCCAGTCGTCCAGGTATTGGTGAATTCTGAGTCCTCTTTAGAGGGCCATCAGTTTCACTTCCTTTACAATCATTGTAAAGACCTGGGGGGCTGTGGCTAGTCCGAATGGGAGGGAGGTGAACTGGAACACCTAAGCCTTGTAGGAAAAACATTGGGTATTTCCTTGAGTTTGGGTGGATGGGGATGTGCAGGTAAGCGTCCGACAGATCTATCGACGATACCCACTCCCCAGGAATCAGGGAGGTCCTGATGGACTCTGGAGTTTCCATTTTGAACTTTTCTACCTGTAGAAAAGCGTTGAGCCTGCTTAGGTCTATGACTGGCCTCCACCTTTGGTGAGGCTTGGGTACTAGGAACAGGCGACTGTAAAACCCGAGAGATTTTACATTTTCCACCCTTTCGATTGCGTTCTTTGACAGGAGAGACGGGATACAAGTGGCCAAAGCTTGGTCTTTTTGCTGGGCCTTGTACTCTGACAGAATCAGAGGAAATCTGACCAAATTTGGCTTTGAAAGGCATGGCAGTACGTAGCCATTGGTGATAATGTTTAACACGTTTTGAGAACATTTGTTTGTTAGCCAGTCTCTCCTGAAAGAACGGAGGCGACCTCCTACTGGTGGACTGAGTGAGGCTTTGGAGGAGTCATTGGGAAGGGGGGTTTCCACGCCCCCTTCCACTATTGTGGGGTCGAAAACGACCCCTGGAGTCTCTGAAGTTCGGTTTTCCCCTTCCTGAGGAAAACGATTGGTTACTGCTTTGAGAGGAGTTGCCCCCATAGGGGCGTTTCCTGTAGGAGCCTCTTTTCTTGTGGGGACCACGAAAGGGCTTATTCTGGTAGGGTGCGAAACCCTGAGAGTCTTTTGAGGTGCCTTTTTTGAGAAGGAAGTCTTCACCTTCCTTCACAAGTTGAGACTCGAACAAGGATGGGTCCCAAAAGGATGAGTTCCTAAGTTCTTGACGTCTCGTTTCCCCCAACTGTGGATGTAAGAGTCATCTCGGCTTCGTGCCTAAGCAAGCTGGTATTAGCCATAGAATATAACTCCCTCTGGAGAATATGGGCTAGAGATTTGCTGAGACAGGTGAGGGCCCTGTGTTGAATAAGAACTGTCTTATTCCAGAAATCCATGTACTCAGCGACTTCCTCATGTCCGCGCTTTGCTGCTTTCTCAGGATTGGCACCTTTCTGAATCTGAGACTTGATCTTCTTGACAGTTGACTTGATGCTATGTTGACACTTCTCCAGGGAAGCATTGCAAGAAGAAGAAGTTTTAGTAAAGGCAGCGGTGAAATTGAGGGTAGAGATATTTTGTCTAGCCTGATGCTCCAGTTCCTTGAGAACTGGCAGGGGAACCTTGGCTATAGGGGCCCCAGAGGGTTTAGGAGTAAACAGATCTTGGCGAAGTTTGTATTCAACTCCTGAATTTTGTCCTGAAAACAGGGCTGTCCCACCCTGTACCACTTAGAAGTGGAAGGAGGAGGCTTGATATATTTACCTTCAGATAAACTTGCAGCCTTAAAGTCATGTTGAAATTTATCAAAGGCGTCCTTGATAACTGAGCTAAGGGGTAGAATAGAGGAAGGACCTCTAGGTCTGAGCTCTTGACGGCCTTTTTCATCATCCACACCTAACACTGCAGTTGAAGACCTAGGCATAGACTCCCTGGGATCAGGGAGTGAAAGAATACGCCTAAAAGTGTCAACTTCTTCAGCGTATTGTGAGGGCATGTCAGATAGAGCTACTTCCCTATAATAAGGGGGGTCTGGATCATGTTGTGGGACGTCTTGATCAGAAACAGCCCCTGAGGGCTGAGCCCTAGAGGGCTTAGAAGACCTGTGTCTGGCTACAGGGGACTGATCCTCCCCTGAAGAAGACGACACATATCTGGACCTTGACTTGTGTTTACTCCTATCAGAGTGCTTTTTAGGTCTGGTAGAAGGGATCCGAGGTTCATTGGATTCCTCATTTAGTAGATCCCGGATCAACTTGCTGCCTACTACGAGAGTGGCTATGCTTTTTGTGAGAGTACGAGACCTCTTTCGGTGGTAGTTCTGAAGGATCAACGTACTGGTCCGAGGTATCTGGTTCGTTAAGTACTAGACGAGGAGGGAGTGCTGGACCGTAGTCCACATCCATCGCCTCGGTATGAATATCAGTACTAGATCTCGGAGGGGGTAGGTCCAGATTTACAGCATTATGACTGGATGTACCAGGTTTGGAAGCAAGAAACGAGGTCTGATCCACCTCTGTTTGCTTTTTTTGCAGTTAACTCCTCTCGAAGCGACTGAAAAGCTTCCAACATGGATGCCTGAAAGGAACCCATTTGTTGCTGTAAAGGGATATTTAAGGAATCACCCAGGGATTTTTCAATATTTGTTTGAATTTTTTGTTGTAAAGCTGTACCTGGGGTGGGTGGGACAGACTTAGCTGGTGTTTTGAGAGATAAAGAACTGAAGGCAAGTGGCTGAGGACGGGGGGGGGGGGGGGGGGGGGGGGTGAGGTGAAAAGATTGTCAGCAGCACTCTCGAGGTCTGCATTTGAGCCAGTGAAGGAATCCCCGTCGCCTTTGCCCAAAAGATCAAGTTCATTATCTTTGCAACTAGCTTCCGCCATTTGTTTTTTAAGGTAACGTTTCCTGTTTTGAATTTTCTTAAACTGTTCATCTGTGAAAGATGTACAGACATGACAGGGAGTTTCGAAGGTGACACAGGGGTCATCACCCTTGCCAGCCTCCCTACAGGTAGGGCAATAGTTGTGTAGGTCGAAACTAAAACAAAAATGGCGGTATTTCTGAGCTCTCGGTTCGTCTTTATTCGTTTGGTGGAGAGACATTTTAAACGCAATAAAAGACGTACAATATAAATTGCCTGTACCGAGGAAAACCCAAAACACGCGAAAGGAAGAAAATACTTATCCTGTGAAAATAAGAATTTTACAGAATGATCTATGATATATAATAAAAGATATATCCAAAAAAGAACCTCTAACAATAAGTAAAGGCTGAGAAATAAACAAAAATGTCTGTATTTATACAAACTGCTACCAGTCAATCGTGGCCAACGAGAAAGTAGGACGATTGGTCAGAAGTTATCACGTGACGACAACTACCAGCATATCCGGTGGCTAACAAGAACTGTCTTTTTTACTAAAACATTGGCCGCGGGTGTGGCAACCCTATAACAGCATTAAGTCCCACATGGTAAGCTATTGTAGCGTAATAAAAGCTGATTTTGATTTAGAACATTTCTGTTTCATTTATAGCACTCTGAAATGAGCCCAGGAATAGTCCATTTTTGAAATTGTAAGAAGTAAAACAACTATAACAATTTGCATTAAAGTTTTTCTTATGTATATAATTTACAAGCACCACTACACAGTTTATACACAACGAACACAGAATAATTCAGTTAAAATCATAAATTACTGAAGAACTCTTGAGAAGATGAACAATAACAACAATGATACAGCTACTAAAGCTTAGAGAATACAATAAGAATACAATAAAAATGTAAAACAGTGTTTACATAAGTAGACAGTAAAAAATGACAACAAAACAATACATAATGCAGATGAAACGTTTGTGAAAAAAAATACTTATTGTTACTTTAACTGCTTCAATACAAGTGAAAACAACATTTAATCTGATTTCTTACAGAATCAATTACCTTGGACACACTAATTGTACTAGTTATACATTTTCATCAGCAAGAATAAAATTATACTTGCTTTTTCATCTCGTTACAACACAATGTGCTGCTGAACCTTATTTTGTTGTGAAATGAGTATTTCAGCAAAACATAGCGCACCATTTGAGATACTGTTTTGATATGAACATTCAACCAGTTGTATTGCTAAACTATCCTCTACTTTTCAACAAATGTGTATGATATCTAGCATGCGGTTGGGGGGAGTTGTCAATGTAATTAAAATAGCATCAGAGATGCCGGTACCCCACAGCCTGGGGAAATAGTTTTCAACACCATGAGATATAGTAGTAAAACAGTACACAGATTGGGATACTTTCAGAGCAGTGTCAGTGTCCAAATAATCTATAAGTAGAGAAAAGAATATCTAAGAGACAGAAACTGCATGTAAAGATTAAATATTAAAACAAGACAATTCATTAAAATAAAAATTATGAAGCTTTAAGACTTCTCCCATTTTGATTTTCATTTGTATGGTCGAATTATGGTTTGAATGTTTTGAATATTACCCATACATACAGATGTGGCAATACATGCTTTTATGTGGAATTGGGGCAAAACCTGTGGCTCAGTTGATGCAATACCATCTGTTACAATGGGAAGTTGCAAAAGTAAAACGGTTAATGAATTCTAATATGACTTTAATAGTGCTTAACCTACATCCAAAGAAACCCAAAGGTGCAACAACCAAGATTCAAGTAAAAAGATATGAGAGATATAAGAGAGATAAAATAATATCAAGATATCCCCGTAGAGAGATAAAATAGCATCAGATATGCAAGATCAAAGGTCAAATCCAGGTCACACCATGACGTTGCATATATATAACCCCCAACCAATGTCCCTACCAAATATCAACTGCCTACACCTTATGGTTTCCGAAATATAGCCCAGACAAGGCATTATAGGTCAAGGTCACTACAGCAAGGTCAAAGGTCAAATCAAGGTCACATCATGACGCTTTACATCTACACACCCTAGCCAATATCCCTACCAAGTATCAACTTCCTATACCTTATGGTTTCCAGGATATACCCTGGACAAGATTTTATAGGTCAAGGTCAATACAGCAAGGTCAAAGGTCAAATCAAGGTCACGCCATGGCGTTGCACACCTACACCGCCTAACCAATGTCCCTACCAAGTATCAACTTCCCACACCTTATGTTTGCCGAGATATAGCCCGGACAACAGTTTATAGGTCAAGGTCACTACAGCATGGCCAAAGGTCAAATCAAGGTCATATAACGACATTGCACACCTAAAACCCCTAACCAATGTCCCTACCAAGTATTAACTTCCTACACTGTATGGTTTCCAAGGTATAGCCTGGACAAGTTTTTATAGGTCAAGGTCACTACGGCAAAGTCAAAGGTCAAATGAAGGTCACACCATGACGTTGCACACCTACACCCCCTAACCAATGTCCCTACCAAGTATCAACTTCCAACACCTTACGGTTTCTGAGATATAGCCCAGACAAGATTTTATAGGTCAAGGTCACTATGGAAAGGTCAAATCAAGGTACCACCTCCCCATCCAGACACCATGGGTGAAAACAATACCCCGACAGCCCTTAAGGGCTGTGGCATAATAAACTAACACAAATTTTATGTTTTCACTGGAATTAATGCAGTAATTGAACTTGTGATAAAAAGCAATTGGGATTCATAGTTAAGGGATTAAATATATATATATATATATATTCTATACACTAGTTAATCTGTGTAGAGAGATAAAAGCTCAATCACTGACAAAATCAAAACATTCTGGAATGTCTTGAAATCTTGAAAACTGGTTTTGTGCTTTTAATTAGTAGTTTACACCCTGCAGTACATGTGTATGCATCTTTGGCTGGAAGTAAGAGTAGTGAGATTAAAATGACTAAAACTATTTCACTTATGGAGATGGTACAGGAAAGGCATAATAACTTATTGCATAAAGCATATCTGTAGGTCTAATTTTCATCCACACAAGCCCACATACACGTATATGGATGCATGATACTACAAGTGATCAGTTGAAAACAGTTTGCATAGAATCAATCACAATAAAATTATCATCAGAAAGAAACCAGGGCCGATAGTTCTTACAATAATTTAATCAGCTATTATCCTAGCGTGATACCAAATATTTTTCATTTTTTGATTCAGCTTTTTAAAGAATAAACAAAATAAAATTGTCCTTTGCCAATAGGCGACACAGGTGATGTGAACAAGAGAAAAGAATAATGCTACTCAATATTTCATAATTAGGTAACAAGTAATACATGAACATGTATATGATAAGTTAAAATGGAACAAAATCTAATATCAGACTGATAGTCGTAATACGACAGAAACAGTTCAAGAAAGCATATCACTGTGAAACTTACTAAGATCTGCAAAATTATATAATGCCTAAAACTCAAAATAAGCATTAACCCAGAATACCACAAAATGAAAAATTTGAAAGGCAATTGCCAATTTTTTTTGTATGTTATAATACCTACTCAATCCAATACTACTTTTTTATAACAATATGTTCACTGAGATTTTAAATGCACAAGAAACTAGATTGGGTCAACTCGGTGCCAACATATCCCCAGACAGGTCATCACTCACGCCACAGGTTTTGATCGGGAATTTTTTATTTAATCCATTTGTTGTTTGCCATAAATATTGGGAAAAGTTATATGAACTTCAGCACATCAATCTACTAAGTTTATATCTTCCCAAGGAAGATGGTGTATCCCCAGACGTCGAATACATAACTCAACAGATCATTTTTTCAATCTTCCTGCAATGATAACTCTGAACCTATTTTCAAAGTATTTAAATGATTGATGATTGAATGTCCATTCTAAATTAATAATCTCAAAAGAGCATATCTGTTTCTATATTTGTTGACAAATAAAATATTATTTTTAACTCAACTCATCATACTTTTCAATCTTACTGCAAAGGGTAACTCTGAACCTATTTTCAAAGTATTTAAATGATTGATGATTGAATGTCCATTCTAAACTCATAATTCCAAAAGCGTATCTCTGTTTCTATATTTGTTCACAAATAAAATATTATTTAAAAATCATATATTATTTATATTATTATTTTATTATATTATTTTTAGAATTTGGATTGTTTTTCAGTTATTCATTTCCTCAATTCCTATATATGTGGTCCATATATATGCAACCTAAATATGTGACACAATCTCAGTTCTGACTCCCTTTGTCTTAGATAATTAGATAATGAAGCAAACCCCACCTCCCACCCCCACCCCACCTCTCTCCCCTTCTCCACACCTCTCTCACTATTACAGAAGATCTGTATACCTTTGTTTATTTAGTGTCACTCAATAGCTGGAGGTCCCAGAGGTGGGTGGGGGATGGGGGGTGGGACTACATAGAGATGGAGTGCTGCAGCACAAATGGTAAACAAACACTTATAATATAAAAGGGGTAATCAAATACAAAAAGCTCAGTTAATCTTATCACTAAAATAAAATCAAATATATAAATAAGGAATGTCTATTAAAGGCCTAAATTTTGGAGTACATACAAGAAAAACATATTGATATATTCTCAGATGATATTTCACTTAGATGAGAGACATAGTTTGAAAGCTACAGTGCTTGAAGATGGCAAAAAGTCCATAAATTGGGTCTCTGTGGGCAATTTTGAGATCTTAAGTCGGCCTAACAGGTAAACCTACAGCCTTTAAATTTTTCACAGACAAGGATTACATATAAGAGTTACATCTAGTGCAGTTTGAGACTCATCAGAATTACCACTTCCAAATTATAGGGCAAAATAAGTTAAAAAAAATATAGGAAAAAAGTCCTAAGTGGGGTCTTTATGGGCCTCAAAGACAATTTTCTCTTCAACTTAAAGTCTTGATTTTCGGCACATGTACTATGATTATATTAATGTGTTCTCAGGTAAAATTTGAGGCAGATAAGCCTCATAGTTTGTGACCTAGAGGGCTCTAAGTGGCCAAAAGTGCAATTTCTGACCTTAAGGTGGCCATAAGTTCTTTATTATTGGGAGTTTAAGGTCACCTTAACATAGGGATCTTCCTTTGGGCATCCTTAACATGTGTACCAAGTTTGAAAAAAAAATATTAATCCGTTTTTGAGTTATCGCATACACAAGGAAATTTCTACGGCGGCGGCGGCACGACGGACCTGAATCCAATATATCCCTGACTTTCGTCTGGGGATATAATTAATGCACCTGCAGCCAAAGCAAAATAAACCAAAGTTGCTACAAATTTAAAGTGAAATACAAACCATTCAAGATTTGAATTTAATATTAAATAAAGCGTACATGGTCCCTTGCAACAGTTGGTGCAGCCGTGAGTAAAAGTGGATTATCAACCAATTATCACCAAGTACACCCATCTTTCAAGTAGCAGAAATGATCACAAAATTGATATTTTATAATACTTTCTATGTGTTGACAAATATAAAACCTAATCAAAATCTTGCATTTGTCCAGACAACATACTGTACATTTCTGAAACATCTCCAGGTTAAAAAATGCCAGATTTTTTAGCACTTTCTTAGAATATGCTTATTTTAAACAAGAATATTATATGGAGAATGTGTACACAGTTGAAATATATACCTGACATAAAACAGGTAGATTACATTTGTTCTAGTTCTAAATTTAAAATTAATCCCCAGCTCAAACTGACAACTAGTGATTTATACAGGATTAAAAGCCCAGACCTGTATTGGAAAAACAAGTGTAAAACTGTTGATTTGCTGGCTTACAGAAGTTAGGTTGTCTTTATAGGTTTGTTTTGATTATAACTCAAAACATACTGAACTACTTTTAACAAAACTTTCAAAGTGGACCATGATCCCAAGAGGAGCAGGATTGTGTTGATGGTGCAACAGTTGCACATTTAATTTTCCAACACTGGTCCTTTTAGATTAAATGGAAGTCTAATCTAGCTAAAAATAGTTTGATGTCCTAACATCTAAAAACAGTGTCCTTTTTCGAAGCTGGCTGAAACTGGAACCAAACCATGTGGATACTATGACAAAAATGTCTCCCAACTGTCTGTTATTCATAAGGTGAGTGGTTACATGATTAAGGAACAGAGTCAGCAACCCTTTGTTACAGGTACTGTGTTCTCAAGATATATTTATTAGTGCTTATTGTATATAATGGATATTATTACTAGTGCTTACTGTATATATGAGTTCCATGACTTTTTTTTCTCAAACAGCCATTTGCCTACCCTCAAATACGATGTAACAATGGAGATATAACTAGATGTACCATTGCATGAACCATTCGATTACCAATGTACTATACAGCTATAACAAGTATATGCTTTGGTGAGTAAAAATAAATTTTATGATATTTACATATGTACATGATCAACTTAAAAAAAAAAAGTTATCTCCTTTTGCGATGATGACAGATTTTATAAGACAGAGAGGCAGACATGTTTTACACAATGCATGTTCATCACTTACCATTTAAAAAATCGTCAATTGATCCAAATCTTTATGATCTAATCTCACTCAGTTTCATGGTATTTCTTAAAAGTCTGCCATTGCACCCATGCTAATATTATCACCCATCCCCAAAAACAGATAAAATAAAGGTTAACACTTAAATACATAAAATATATGTTTAAATTCAGGCATACTTTACTTACTTAACCTCACCTACTTTACTAAACCAAACTGTATAATTTTAGCCATATTGCAAAAACTTTAATAACCATATGATAAAAGTGGGAATTCCCCACATTTTGAGAAGTTTGAAGGCTTTTTATTATAGATGAGAATATATTTGACTGGTACAACACATATGACTGGTTGTCCATTCATGAGATCATGTATTTATTTATAACAACAAATACTTGGATTTCAAACCTGGATTGTTAAACTGAATACATTATTGTGTAATATTGTGAAGATTGTGTATGTACCTCACAGTATAACCCAGGCTCATGTTATCACCATGCTTGTGTAATTGCCTGTGCTTGCTTTATTTCTCATGCACAAGCAAACGCCCATCCCCTTAAATATATTTTTCACGACTATCACCCAGGGTGTGCTACCATGGACAATTTCCTTACTTTTACATTTTTTTTAAAATATTTACAACAAAAACTAATTCATTGACTACTATGGTCTTTAATGTGTACCGATTTACTTCAAATGTGTACTGCATTTATAAGAATGTAGTGACACATCACAAGAAAATAACTAATAAAGTAAAAATTCTCAGTTATATCACAGATTTATATATTTTACATTATACATACTAACAAATGCTACATGATATCTATATATAACAAATGAGATACTGGACAATTTTGGTACAATTTTACACAAACTTCAGCTTCATAATTTCCATGCTTTTGCTACTGGGCACTTAAAGTACAATAAAGCTTTGTACATGGAGCAAATCAGTTCTCAAGTATGACAGACCGTAAAGAACACACTAAGCTAAATTAAATCTACTAACATTTGTTACACAAATATACTCAAGTTAATCATTAAGCCAAAAATGGAGCAACTACACCTTTTAGCAAAAAAATTCCAGAAAAAATGCTCTTAAAATGCTTGATATTCCTACCCTGATTTCTGTGGCGACAATTCTATTTTGATGTTGAATATATTACAACAGTTTCACTCATTTATTTTATGTTATTTTGTGGAATACAATAAAGTAAATGTAGCTAACATAAATTTACTAATATAAATGCTGTGTGGGCTATTATAGATATATGTTTGAAGTTAATCCAATGAAAAAAACAGATGATTCTTTGTGTTGTAGCTGCCACAACAAAGCTATCAAGCAAAAAAAAAAAAAAAAAAATCTAAGAGCCATTTTTAAGGCAGTATATGTACATGGAGGAACAGAATGTTCACACTTGCCAAAAAAAAAAAGGTTTATACAATTTTAAACTTATCAGTCAAACTTACACCAACAGAAGAAATCACAGAAAAAATACACATGTCAGTGGAAGAACTTCAATTCTTCTGGCAGCCTTTGATCAAACTTTGTTTTTGTAACAAAGTAAATGTAACTACTAAATAGTATAGGTGACAAATTAACACCCAGAGAATTAAGTTCATATTTGAAAATCACACCTGGGAAAAAACAGCTAGTCTAAATATATTGAAAAATATCAAAACTTCAAAAATTTGATAGGAATGATGCAAATAAATGGCATAGTTAAAAAATGTTTTTGACAATATAATGCTGTTATTATTTTCTAATAGATTATAAAATCTTTAAAATGCTATGCTGCTCCACATGCACTTTACAGTCAATAATCACACTACATTACAAGCACCCATTCATAATTCAACACATACATTTGGAGTTTGTTTGGTTTTGGTAAGTTTTCCTGTTTAATATAATTTACAATAAAAATAGCTACTAATATTTTTACTATTGTATTTTTAATATTCCTCAGATAATGATTTAAACAAGACACATGGGTAACATTGAAAACACGAGAAACATATGGGGGTGCAGAAGTGCCTGCCATGGTCACCAATCCTCAAATGATTTCCAACCATTTAAAGAAAAATACTGCATATACAGGTATGTCAAAAGTATACTTCATGCTGATTATGATCTCATTCTCAAAAACAAGATGGCTCCTATCAACATCTAGAAAACAGTTTTCCCTCATTAAAAGACTAGACTAAGGACGCATCTGTGGCCAGATGCTGGATGTATCCACCGACAAAGGCCAACTAACATAGTTTAGAAGATAAACAGCATTTTTCGTTAATAAGCAAGCTGAAAGCACTTTTAAGTTTGGTTACCCTTATTTGACCCTGTAGCAGGGGCCCAAGGTGAAGTCTGACCTGATCAAAAGATTCGCAGCCCATGATTTCCTATAAGTCGTTTTCACATTGCAAACCTCTAGGACCAATAATAAGCAGGAGGGGCCCAAGGTCAAATCTGACCACATGAAAAGATTTGCAGCCCATGACTTCCTATAAGTTGTTTTTATATTACTGAGTTATTTGAGAAATACTGGCTATCTGCAATACTTCTAGAGATAATTCGCATTTACTCATTTTGAGTAGGTGAATAATTAGCTACGGGTCTGAAACTTCACCATGTGAAAGCTGTCCCAAAAGTAGATGAATGAGTTATTTGATAAAAATTGGATATCTGCAATACTTTTAGAGATAATTAGTATTTACTCATTTTGAGTAGGCGAATAATTAGCTACAGGTCTGAAACTTCACCAAGTGAAAGGTCTCCCAAAAGTAGGTGAAGGAGTTATTTGACAAAAATTGGCTATCTGGAATACTTTTAGAGATAATTTGCATTTACTCATTTTCAGTAGGTGAGTAATTACCTACGGGTCTGAAACTTCACCAAGTGAAAGCTCTCCCAAAAGTAGGTGAATGAGTTATTTGAGAAAAATTGGCTATCTGCAATACTTTTAGAGATAATTCGCATTTACTCATTTTGAGTAGGTGAATAATTAGCTACAGGTCTGAAACTTCACCAAGTGAAAGGTCTCCACAAAGTAGGTGAAGGAGTTATTTGACAAAAATTGGTTATCTGGAATACTTTTAGAGATAATTTGCATTTACTCATTTTCAGTAGGTGAGTAATTACCTATGGGTCTGAAACTTCACCAAGTGAAAGCTCTCCCAAAAGTAGGTGAATGAGTTATTTGAGAAAAATTGGCTATCTGCAATACTTTTAGAGATAATTCGCATTTACTCATTTTGAGTAGGTGAGTAATTACCTACAGGTCTGGAACTTCAGCATGTGAAAGCTCTCCCAAAAGTAGGTGAATGAGTTATTTAAGAAAAATTTGCTATCTGCAATACTTTTAGAGAAAATGCAGAATTACTCATTTTTAGTAGGCAAGTAATTTAGCCACAGGCCTAATTTAGACATAAACCCTACCAATAGAATACTGTGGTGAACCCTCTAATATACCTTGCAAACTTGAGAAGGCTAGCTATAATATTTTTTTCGTTAGAGCGGTAATGGTGAAATCTCTCTACACACTGCGGCTATCCAGTGGATACAATGATTTACTCAACAGTGAGAACCTGAAAGTAGATATTGCTAAGCTATGCCATGACATACAGGTCTGCAATTTCACTCTGTTATAGCTGACCAAAAATTATATGAATAACATATTTAAACAAAATACTGTAAATGTAATAGTTTTCACGTTATAACTTATTTACTCAACAGTGATAACCTCAAAGTAGTTATTACTCAGCTATGCAATGAGCTACATGTCTGAATTTTTTCTATGTTATAGCTGACCCAAAATTAGGTGAACAACATATTTAAGCAAAATACTGTAAATGCAATAATTTTCAAGTTACAACTGATTTACTCAATAGTGAGAACCTGAAAATAGCTATTGCTCAGCTATGCCATGAGCTATAAGTCTGTAATTTCACGACGTTATAGCTGACCCAAAAGTAGGTGAACAACATATTTTAACAAAATACTCCAAATGCAATATTTTTCAAGTTACAAGTCATTTACTCAACAGTCAGTACCTGAAAATAGCTATTGCTCAGTTGTGCCATGAGCTACAGGTCTGTAATTTCACTATGTTATAGCTGACCCAAAAGTAGCTGAATAACATATTTACACAAATTTCTGTAAATGCAATAGTTTTCCAATTACAACTGATTTACTCAACAGTGTGAACTTCAAAGTAGCTATTACTCAGCTATGAAATGAGCCACAGGTCTGGAACTTCACTATGTTATAGCTGACTCCGAAATAGGTGAATAACATATTGAAACAAAATACTCTAAATGTAATACTTTTGAAGTTATAAGCAATTTACTCAACAGTGATAACCTAAAAGTAGCTATTACTCAGCTATGCCATGAGCTACAGGTCTGAAATTTTACTATGTTATAGCTGACCCAAAAATAGCTGAATAACATATGAAACAAAATACTCTAAATGCAATAGTTTTCAAGTTACAAGTGATTTTACTCACAATGGAAGTTACTGAAAAGCCCAAAAGTAGCTATTACTCACTTAGCTATTGAGACAGACACCCAAGTTACTCACCATGTTGTAGCTATGAAAAAAGTATCTGAATAACATATTTTAACAAAATGCTCTAAATGCAACACTTTTCAAGTTACAAGTGATTTAGTGCATGATTTCATGAATTTTAATGCATTTTAGACATTTTTGTCTACCAGAGGCCTAATTTAGACATAAAGCCTACCAAAAAGATAGGGTGGCGAGTCCTCTAGCATACCAAGCCACCTGCCAAATATGAAAGAAATCTGGAAAGAAATGTGGACTGTAGGTCGCTAACAAGCAATATTCCACATTTTAGACATTTTTGTCTACCACAGGCCTAATTTAGACATAAAGCCTACCAAAAAGATAGGGTGGCGAGTCCTCTACCATATCAAGCCACCTGCCAAATATGAAAGAAATGCGGAAAGAAATGTGGACTGTAGGTCGCTAACAAGAAATCTCTGCGGACGCGGACGAGGGCGCGGACGACGACGATGATGAATCCATAGTATCCCCGCTTCGCGTCGGGGATACAATAATAGCATCAGAGATGCCCGTACCCCACAGCCTAGGGAAATATTTTCAACACCATGAGATATAGAAGTACTGTACCAGTACAAAGTTCAGGATACTTTCAGAGCACTGTCAGTTATATAAAGTTCCAAAAAATGTTTAAATGGAGAAAATAATGTTTAAAAAAAAGATAATGCATGTAAAGATGAAGTATTAAAACAAGATAATTCAATAACAAGATGACAGCATTAATCAGTAAACTAAAATTCAACACTCTTTATCTACATCTACATGGCCGAATTATGGTTTAGATGTTTTGAATATTACCATGCATACAGAAGTGGTAATACATTTAATGAATGCTTAGGTGCGGTGTTGGAGCAAAATCTGTGGCTCACTTGATGAAATTCTATCTCTTACAATGAGAAGTTATGAAAGTAAAATTCTTTATAAATTCTAATATGAATTAACAGTGCTTAATCTGCATCAAAAGACAGAGCCAAAGGTGCAACAAGATTTTAAAGGTCAAGGTCACTACGACAAGGTCAAAGGTCAAATTAAGGTCACACCATGAAAATACACACCTATAGCCAATAACCAATGTCCCTACGAAGTATCAACTTCCTACACCTTACGGTTTCCGAGATATAGACCAGACAAGATTTTATAGGTCAAGGTCACTATGGCAAGGTCAAATCAAGGTCAGACCATGATGCTGCACACGTACACCCCCTAACCAATGTCCCTACCAAGTATCAACTTCCTACACCTTACGGTTTCCAAGATATGGACCAGACAAGATTTTATAGGTCAAGGTCACTATGGCAAGGTCAAAGGTCAAATCAAGGTCAGACCATGATGCTGCACACCTACACCCCCTAACCAATGTCCCTACCAAGTATCAACTTCCTACACCTTACGGTTTCTGAGATATAGCCCGGACAAGATTTTATAGGTCAAGGTCACTACGGCAAGGTCAAAGGGCAAATCAAGGTCACACCATGACGTTGCACACCTACACCCCCTAACCAATATCCCTACCAAGTATCAACTTCCTACACCTTACAGTTTCCGAGATATAGCCCAGACAAGATTTTATAGGTCAAGGTCACTACGGCAAGGTCAAAGGTCAAATCAAGGTCACACCATGACGTTGCACAACTACACCCCCTAACCAATATCCCTATAAAGTATCAACTTCCTACACCTTACAGTTTCCGAGATATAGCCCGGACAAGATTTTATAGGTCAAGGTCACTATGGCAAGGTTAAAGGTCAAATCAAGGTCACACCATGACGTTGCACACCTACACCCCCTAACCAATATCCCTACCAAGTATCAACTTCCTACACCTTACAGTTTCCGAGATATAGCCCGGACAAGATTTTCAAACTCAAGGTCACTACGGCAAGGTCAAATCAAGGTCACACCATGACGTTGCACACCTACACCCCTTAACCAATGTCCCTACCAAGTATCAACTTCCTACACCTTACGGTTTCTGACATACAGCCCGGACAAACTTTTTCCCACCGGCCGCCCACCCGGCCGCCCGCCAGGACGCCTGCCCGCCCATCCGGACACCATGGGTGAAAACAATACCCCGACAACCCTTAAGGGCTGTGGGGTAAAAAACTAAACTCAGATTTAGTAAGTCCATGATATGAAAGTTAAGTATACCAAATTACAGGAAGGTATTTCAGAACTGTTTGAACAAATTGTCGCTGCTTGTTTAAGTCACCCTTTATTTCATCTGAATAGATCAAGAACTGACAAAAACAAATCTTCAAATCACATAAAGCTCCTAAGAACTCAAACACATGAATGCACTTCTATTATACAACGAGAGTTTTGAATGACGAGACAACAATTTCTTTGTGTGTGCTATTTAAGACAACATTAACACTAAATAATTGTGCTTTATGATATTTATAAATCAGACACAACACCATTTTATAGAGATCAGACTCTGGCAAGAACTATTTCAAGATCTAAATAAAACATCACACATTAAAACCACATATTTTACATATCAGCTTCAAGTTTGCTAATAAATTCACTTAAAATAAGACAACTAAAATTTGTGGTTATATACTGATGTCAACCTTTGAAACAAGTGCAATTAATGCATTGACAGGCCTATTGTGGAGGGTTTACTCAAACAACACAAGTGTTGTGTATTTTTTTTATCTAGTTCACTGGTATCCAATACATAAAAGCCATTTTCTCAGTAATAAATGTAAATTCTATCTAGTTTTAACCCAAAAATATTCCTGACTTTGATTGTATTCATTTTTTATAATTTGTAAAATTATACTAGCAGTAAATTAGTCAGTTGGCCTTGAGATTACAGATATTGAACTGGTTGTCATTATCCCAACAATGCATTAGTTTTTGTTTGTTTGATTTACAACATCTGAAATAGTAGAATTAAGTACTATTTCAAGTAAAACAAGAATACATAACTGAAACCTTTAGAGTTAATTTAACTTAAGTTTGCATATATCAATATTTTTTCTTATGATACATATGTACAATAATAACAGTGTTTCGTACCAGGCTAGAAGAGTACAATTAATGTATTTTTACTTTTCAAAAACATTGCAAAGTATATTGATCATTCTGTTTGCTTGTTTGTAAGTTTGTTTTTTACAGCAGAACTCCAAAACCTCAGCATGGATGGTTATGAAATTATTCGGGAGCATCAGAACTGTTACAATGAAGAACTGATTCAAATTTGGGCACGATCAGGTCAATATCTTTGATTCTGGAGCAATTTTTCAGTTACATTACAATAGAAATCCATGTGATCATTTATTAATGCCCTGTAAGCAGATCAGTGGTGCGCAAACAAAATGAGTAATTGTAACAAATTTTATTGTAATTTAACTTTTTACAAGTTAAATACTTACCTTATCCTCACAAGTGCTTGTTTGGTTTTGTGGAGCAAAAACGTATCGACCGACAAGAATTTTTTAAGGAATATTCTTGTCACAAGAGGTGACCCCTTTGTCTGCGCATGTCCGCGCTTGCGCAGTAGTCGTTGTCGACAGACGAATGTCGAGAGCTCTTCATTGTATTTTTGGTCCCCAGAAAACAAATTATGCGGGGAGGTAGGGTGGGTTTATCCTTGTGAGGATAAGGTAAGTATTTAACTTGTAAAAAGTTAAATTACAATAAAATTTGTTACATTTTATTGCGTAAAATAGCCTTACCTTATCCTCACAAGTGCTTGAATACAACCATAACAGGTGGAGGGTATTTGTTTTGGCCACACTGTTAGATGATTGTCAGACAAGGGGTCACCAAATAAAGCACTTGATAAGAGGATAAGATAAGCTTCCATACACCACATCTTAGGTTATATATTACTTCTTCATCACAGATAAGTAATTTGCTAACCTCAACAAGAGATCCATTATGTGATCATCATTGTTGCTGCTGTTGCTGTTGTAGACAATTTTACAACAAATCATATAGCACTATCAACCATCACCCGGTATTGGCCGGAGATGTCTGCATGTCTCCCCAAACAAGATGTCATCATCTGACAATGAGAATATCTCCAAGCAGGCAAACTGAACTGCATAAAGTGCAGACATGGGGCCATATGTAAGTCAAGAAAGACATATGTCAGTGACACAACACTTGTATAACTGGAGGGAACATAAATATGTGAGTCACATCAATAACATGTAAAAATACACAAAAATTGACTACATGCTGAGGTGAATCCACAAGGCCCAATTTGTTCATGGACTGGTCATGGGATTGCCAAGCTACTTCTTCGAGTAGAATGTAGTAAAGAATTGTGGGTCTTCCAATAACAAGAGTTCCATATCTGCTCAGGTAAGACCCCACTCTTGAAAACTAAAGAGGCAGCCATGTATCTAATATGTGCCTCAATGTATAGATTCTGAGAATCAGAATTAAGGGACTGGCAATCTAATCATGGATCCAGATTGATCCAGGAAGAGATAGCACAACTCAAGATATCTCAATCAAGCCTTCCTTAAAAGATATGAGCAAGAGATGCTTCACCTCCTTGAAGTACTTGTACTGTCTTGATAGTAACTAAGTACTGTAAGAGGGCAGAGTGTCACAACATCAGTCCAACGTCAGCTCAAGAAAGGTCTGTGAGCTGGAATGACCACTGGTTTGAGCCATCTGGGGCATCAGAAGCCAACTGATTCTTGCTAAAAGGCAGGAGAAGGAGACTTTCCCTTTTCTCCAAGCAGTAGTCCTGTCCATGAAGGATGTAAGTGCTGTAGGAGGACAACGAATCATGTGTCCAGACAATTTGAGTTCAGGAATGATTTAGAGCTGAAGTGACCACTGGAGCCAATCTAGACCAATTGAGGCTAATAGGTCCTTGCTGAAAAGGTAGGTAGGAGGGAGAAAATGTAACCTCCTTCCTATGAGGCTTGTGTCTGAAGGAGCCAAAGTCCCAGAATACACTTCCAATGCCATTGCAACAGTCTTGCAAGTCAAACTCTTTTAGACTGACCTCCTTTTAAAGGTTAACAAGAAGCCTTTTGTGAAAACCAACAGAAGCAAAGGCAAATCCCTTGATGCTACACCTGTTAGTAGTGGGCTTCTCTCTATAAACACTTGCAATAGGCCTATAAAGATCCAGGCTTTTGCTCAACTCCTGCACAAAAAATGTAAATTATCAGCTATGGCTGCTACAAAGCCAACAATAGTGACAGGTTTCAGATTTTTGCAAGTAAATGGATCAAAAAATCTGGTATATTTGAGACAGTAGGCTCTGAGATGGCCACCTTATTCTGTGGGTACCAGAGCTCAAAAAGACCCCTCATGACTCGTACATTCCAAGATGAGGGTCCTTAGGATGCCCTAAATCTCTCTACCCCTTGCTCAGAGAATGATATAAGAGATTCTGAGTGGTGTTAAGGTGCCAAGCATGAAGGTGCCAATGCAACAGATTCAGATGGAATTTCTGACTGAATGGCTGTTTCTGAGACCAATGAAGTAGCTGTAATGGAGGTTTGGTTGAATGACTCACCAGACCCCAAAGCCAATGCATCATGGGCCACCAAGGGCCACTACAATCATTTTGCACCTGGTGTTCACTTGTTCAATGACTTTTTGGAATAAGTGGTACAGGACAAAAGCCTAGCAGTCCAGACCCTCCAACAAGATGTTTAATGCATCTATGTTCAGAGCATTTGCATCTGAGACTGGCCACATAGAATGGAAGTTTGTGATTCATATTGGTTGCAAACATCTCTACCATTGGTATTTGCCAAACTATGCAAATCAAATGGAACATTTAAGATGAAGAGACCACCCTGTCTGTATTTTTTTTTTTTTTTTCTGGAGAGGCTGACTGTCATAACATTTAGACAACCCTGAATATATATGGCTCAAGGATTGCAGTAGGCCAAGATGCAGCATACCTGCATAAAACACCTATTGTTGATTTGTGCCAAACTTGCACGTTGTCTAGAACCATAAAGGGAGTAAGAACCATTCTGTACATATTACTTTTGTCACTTCTGTAGAGATCATTGAGCATGACATTTAAGTAACCCCAGAATATTTCTGTCTCTTATGAGTATATTTCAAGGATTGCAGTAGGCCAGGATGCACCAAACCTTTATCCCTTCTGGAGATGATGTTGAGTATGACCTTTAAGCAACCAAGAATATGTCTGTCTGTTATGAGTATATTTCAAGAATTGCAATAGGCCAAGCTGCGCCAAACTAGGAGGTATACGCTCCCCCCCTGTTTGTTCAGATAACCGAACACAGTGGTGTTGTCTGATGCTATCAGAATTCTTTTGTGTGGAATTTATCTTGAAGGCTTTTAAGGGCTGAACACACTGCCTTCAGCTGTATGACATTGAAATGTAATATATACATTTTTAACTGTCCAAAGCCACTAACTGTGATGCTTATAGATGGGATCATCAACCCTGGTTTAATGCATCTACGAAAATAAGGGAATTGTGCACCCGTGTATAGAAAAGGCATCCTATTTCCCATTTTTTGGCATTTTCCACCAGTGAATATGCTTTTTCAGAAGGATTTGAAACAGGAATTCTCACAACTAGTGACTGGAGATATTGCCAGTTTTTTCTAGATACCACTGAAAGGCACACATACATAACTGACCCATTGGTATAGCCTTTTCCAAAGATGCTAATATCCCTACCTGGGATATAAGCAACCTTGGGGTTGATTGTGATGAGATCGCCATGTCTTGAATAGATTCTCAGGTATTTAATTTATTCGAGGTAGAAAGAAATTTCCTGGTACCAAATGCAGTGGTAACCTAGGAAATCGATATCACGAAGCCCAGTTGATGAATAATTGGATGAGTTCTTTGGTTTGAACCCAATACTGGTGTCTTTTACGTACACTAAAGAACCAGTAGTCTAGGTATAAGGTGAAAGAAATTTCCTGGTACCAAAATGCAGTGGTAACCTAGGAAATCGATATTACGAAGCCAGTTGTTGAATAATTGGATGAGTTCTTTGATTTGAACCCAATACTGGTGTCTTCTACATACACTTAACAACCAGTGGTCCAGGTATATGGTGAACTCCTATTCCGTGAGACTGAAGAATGAGATTTGCCTCTTTATTACGCGCATGATACTGTAGAGGGGTCGCTAACCCGAATTTCATATTGCTTTAAACTGATAGGTTTGATCGTGTACATTAAACTAAAGTAGATGTTGAAAATCTTGGTGAGTCGGTACATAGAAGAACGCATCTTTTGTAACCGAATTTCTAACAATTTCTGCTGTCTCCAGCTTAAATGAAGTGACAAGCAGGTATTTATTGTTATAGTAAACGAACTTCACTCGTGGGCCGTGACCGTTGAAGACATAGCTAGATCAATTCAGGACACTGAGATGTATCAGAGGTCGTCATTAGTCGAGTTTCTATACAAGAAATAAACTGCCATAGAAACCTGGAGTTCTGCAATTGTTGAGTGGATGAATCGCTTTCTTTTGAAGCATTTAAGCAGTATATTTAGTACTGTAGCCATGTTTTCCTGTCTGACGTCATCGCTTTGCATTGTGGGTAGTACAGGCATTGGAGAATTCGATTGGAGAGAAACTCGACAATCCCAACTGAAGATTCGCACAACTCTGGGATGGCAATGAAAAAATATCCCATCACTGCCAGTAACACTGCAAGAAGAGCCTCCATGGTGACTTGCATCAATGTAGCCACGTTCTTCTGCATCCCTCTGACCTGGTAAACTAGGCAGAGTGGTACGACGATCTTTTGTGGTTAGTAGGGGAAAATTACTGGACATAGCTCCTGTCCTGAATATACTGTGCAAAATACAGTGTAAAAGTTGGAAGCAAGGACTTCAACATATAATATAACATAAAATCTCATCTAGCCAGTTTGATCTTCGTTGAGTTTGCAGAAGAATTAACTCAAAAGTCACAGTATTCTTTCCAATGGAGACATGGCCATAGGAAGGTTTTATTATCTAGTAAATAGTTATTGCAATTCTTCAACAGGGATGAACAGACAAGCAGTGCACATACTGCCCCAAATATGTCTGTTGAATCTTCATCCAAATTTACAGCAAAGGACGGTAATCTGTCTATATTTTCATGTCTGTAGTCGTTCTTTTGGAGGGAGACCTGTTACTGTACCAGAGTGGTGCTCCACCCACAGTAAAGAATCTACGACCTCCGTTGCAAAGACAACTGCATTCTTTCTTCTTTGTTTTCGAGCATACGCTAATACTCATGTCATCAATTATGGGATAATAAAGCAGTTTTCCACTGAAAACTACGGGAGGTCTTCTCTGCATACCTTTCATCGACACGAAGGTAGTTCCAGTCGAATAATGGGCGAGTACAGCCGAAGATATACACGTCTTCCACTGAAGACTTTACAGCAACATCTTCTTGCACATCTTATTCTGACCCTTTTCAGGACAAGGGAGGCAGAATTAGTGGTAGTACCAGTCGAATAATGGATAAATACAGGTAGGTGCACGCTTGCACGCTTCAAAACTTCATAGATCTTCATCTGTAAATGGACGATAATAAAAGAAAATACGTGTTGCTCCCATATCGACCAAAAATATTATGAAGAGGTCTCGACATTCGTCTGTCGACAACGACTACTGCGCAAGCGCGGACATGCGCAGACAAAGGGGTCACCTCTTGTGACAAGAATATTCCTTAAAAAATTCTTGTCGGTCGATACGTTTACCAAACAAGCACTTGTGAGGATAAGGTAAGGCTATTTTACGCAATAAAAATACTTTTACAAAACTTTACAAAAGAATGCGCTCAGCTCGACTCCACGTGCTCTTGTTGTGATAATGGTTGGTAGTAAGCAGGTCTAAATCCCAAACAGTGATATGGATCAAGTAACAGACCACTCAGTTAACTGACTATACAGTGGTTTATATATTTAGAAATATTTTTTTCCCTATGACAGTTTCAACTGAAACTGTATTTTTTGCTTGCAAAGGAGAGCCAGTTTAAGCAAGTCAGTGTATTTTTCATCATCGACAAACTATTTCTATTATCAGTCTCTGTGTCAGATCACATGAGAGTGAATTACCCCTGATAAATACCATACCATGAGTGTTTTTCAATGACAAAAAACAAGAAAAACGTGGCTCTTTCCAGTACATTCAAATTATGTTTGTCTTATTCCCATGTACAGTACAACCTTGTGTTTGCTGGATTTTCTATTTTTCTATGCTCTACGTTTTCACCATTTCATGACAGTCTTGATTTTCATTGTATAGTGCATCTGTCATTATGCAGTATGTTTTACTTCGATGTTTTAAACACAAATGCCGCAAAATGTCGATATATATTTCATTAGTTGTCTGTACAATGCCATGCATAGTGTTTTTGACTATCTTACCTTTCCACAGTGCATTCTTGTTTTTATTTCTAAAACAGGTTCAACTTTTTTTCATTCCATCCAGAATATGCAGCCATTTCTTCTAATTTTACCAAGTAGTAATATACATACTGGGTTGTATATTACTATTTTAAAACAAATTGATGATTTTGGACATTCTACACTGGTCTCCTATCCTGATAACACATATCTGTAGTTGTACCACTGTTTCTTATCTCTCCCTAAAACAGGTTTATCTTCTTGCTGATGGGCTTGCGACACATGTGGCAGATTTGTAGGGGTTTAGCGCATGTCACACATGCACTATGACCACACAGGAATGCCACGTTTTTCGGACGCTCCATACATATAGAACAGTTGACAGAATCTTCAATCTCTTGCATTTTTTTCTGTAAGTCCTCTACACTTATGGGTTCTTTACCTATGATCTTGCCATCTGAAAGTAAAGTAGTGTAGACTAGTTTATTTTGGGAATATATATTTTAAGTGATAACATCACTTGTTTTTGTTTATATTACATCTGTACAAATTGACAGGAGGAAACGGCTAACATTTAGCAATTACAACAAATTTTTTAATACCTGTTGAAGATTCTGAAATAAAAAAAAAACATGCACAGCAGCATTTTAAATATGTCATACTATTTGGATTGTGTGCAAATCTTGTGAGGTAGGGTTTAGACTTAAAATAAAACTCTCCAATCATTTCTTAAAAATGTATTTTCCAACTTCCAAAGCTTACTACAATACCATCAGTTTTTTGCAGTGTTAATAAGACAACGACACAAAGTATTCTCAGATATTTCTGAACAGCAAGTAAATTTTAAAATCCTTTATCAGTGTCATAGGTTTTTTGCTTAAATTCAAGAAAAAAAATACAAATTTTAGAGAGGTTGAGAACAATGTTTTTGAAGCCTGTACCTGTTTTCGCAATGTTACACATCAGTGATTTCTGTCTTGAACGTCATTTCACAACGTCAAAAGTACCAGCCGTTACATATTTCACGTTAAAAATGGCCTTGCCACATTGATCTCTGTCATGATCTTGTTTTAACTTACGTTGCGTTTTTGTGCTCCGTTTTCAATAAAATGTTGTTCGTAACCTCTCTATTGTGTAAATACAACAGCTGTAATTTGTGTAAATTTCTGCAAAATTGGGACTAAAGTATATGGATTCTTAATCTAACCAATAGGAATATGGTAAATTTATTGGGGATAAATCTAACTGGCTATCTAGACTCTTCACATATGGTTTCCCAATACCTTTTAACACTTTCTAAAGCTCTAAAACCAATAATAAAGGAGATACAAGGCAAAAATAGCCAGCCTCGACAGGCAAGAACCCCAGCCTGCAGGTACCGCTAAATGGCCAACAAGACTGAGTTTGGGAAAATCTTAGGAACAACTTCTGTTGTAAGAAGTATGGAGAACCCATGAGATGTTCTACAAAATATTCAGAGGCCATGATTTCTTACAAGTAGTTTTCATATTTTGAAGCAAAAGAAACAATTATAAGGGAGGTATAAGGCCTTTTTGATACGATGACCCTCCTATTTGGCATTAAAGATGTGATATGGCTGCCATTTTGTTTCCAAAACATGGACACAATTACTCTCAGGCAAGCTTTCCTATTCATTTGCATTTTGTGCAAATCTGATGAAGCTAGCTGCAATATTTTAGGTTACAGAAAACATTAAAGATTTTAGAACAAACTTTAAGACCCGAAAATTTTAAATGTGTTGCCATGGCAATAGTTGCCGCTGCATATCCCCCCCCAACCTAATCAGTTGTAGATCCTCTTGGGGTAAACATATCCTGATGCCCCTCAAAACCTAATCAGCTCTAGATCCACTTGGGGTTAACATATCCTGAAAATTTGGTGAAAATCCATGCAGGGGTTTAGGCTGTGGAACACACACAAACTTTAAGACCCGAAAATCTTCAAAGTGTTGACATGGCAACAATTGTTACCAGATACAGCACCTAAATTAGCCAATCGCAAGTGAGGATACATAAAGCATGATATGGAGTGAGGGAGACGATTGTGAAAAGCTTTTAAGTTATATTTTGGTTATATTTGTGGTGATTTATGTCCATTTACTTCCAATTCCAATTCAACTTTTATAGCGCTTAATCTCTGCCAAAGTGACAGACTCTAAGGCGCAACATCATAAGCATAGTCACAAAAAATCATTGTCCTTATCCATAGCAATGGTCGACATCACGGGGAACGCCATATGAGGTGGAAATTTACTTGTTTTATTTCATATTTGATTTTTTGTCTGGTTTGCACTTTTGATTCCATGATCGGCAATGATCAATCTTTGTTCACATTTTTCCCGATACAACATCGACAGGTAAAATAGAAGTGATCTCCCAGCACTAGTTGCAAATTACCCATTTGATTATTGTGGGGAATATTGCCTTAAAGTTAATACCCAGCTTTGTTCAAAATTAAGTAAGCACCACATTATTTAATGTGAAATTTTGTAATGACATATCAGCCCCATGGTAGGATGGACACAGGTTACATAAACTAAACTGGATTGATTTTATGCACATGTCACAGAATAAATTAATTTATTAACATCATCTATCTGACCATATCAGTGTTTCAGAAAGTGATATGTAAAACAGGTATCAAAATCAGCTTAACTGCTGCAGAAAATCAACCAGGCCCTTCTGTTGTCCAAATAAAATTCAACTCTTTCAAGGTTCAAAACAGAAACAGAATTTCTGTTGCACCAACAGTTGCTGTACTGACCTGGTCCTATCTTGGTTTTGATCTCTGTCTTACATTTTAGGCACTTCTTCATCTTAATGCAGCAGTCTGAGCAGGTGATCTGATGTCCACATGGTTCAAACTTCACAACGGCCGTCTCTTCACACACCATGCACAGCTCTCTCGTACTGGTCTGGCTATTAGTCTGTGAGGGCTGAACATAGGCTGGAGAGTGCTGGTGATGGCTGGGAGTGTGGGCTGATGAGCGACGGGACTTGGACTTTGAGGAGGAGGAGGCAGAACGAGAGGTGAGGCGTTGGGGAGGAGCAGGTGGTGGGGTGGCAAAAGAGGTGGTGTTTCTATTCGGGCCAGAACTTGCCCTAAAATAAATATCCAATGAAAAGAGTTCATTTAAGTTGTACTTGATAGGATATATATTGTGTACAGGTGACGTATTTAGTACCAGAGTACTTCTATATTAACATTCTTAGAATAATGAGTCATATTCTTAAGCCATATGTACTTCTACTTATGTCTACTTACCCCTGGTGGTGAGGTAGGATGAATCTATTGAGAACTTCCAGCACAGTCGGACTGGACACAAGTTCAAGGGCTGACTTGTTCTGCTGGTTTTTACTAGAAGGGTCAGAACCGTTATGTAGGAGGTAACAAGCCATGGCCAGCCCAGCATGGCTCTCCAGGTCTGACCCACTAAGAGTAGCCTGAATCTGTGAAAAAAAAAATGCAAACTCACAAATACTGTGGCATGTACAGGAACGTCAGAACTATATCAGCTAATTGTACTCATTTATTTGACTTTGGACCCATTTTAAATGAGTCTCACAAACAAAACACAACAATTCCAAAAAAGCATACATAGTTTCTTACAGCTTCTCCAAATTAGATTTGATTATATTAAGATACTATGAAAGTAAATTCTATACCCATATGGGAAAGAACTGTCTTCATATGTCAAAGAATACACTTCTCTTATTATTATGTTTAGTAACTGTGACAACAATGAAGCCAGCATAGCCAAACAAGCTCAAAATATAAATATCAATTCATTTTTGTGGATCTTATTTCCATGTTTTTCATAATTCTTTTATAGTTCTGTTGAATAACATACAGTGTGGCCTACTAAAATTTGAGTTACAGTGAGTTACAAAGTCTTGTTCCTGTTCACTTACCCTTCCCACCGCAGAGCTAGAGGAGGGAGGGAGAGTGGAGGTCTGTCTCATCAGTGCCAGATGCAGAGCAGAGTTGCCCTCCTCATCCACTGCCTTCACTGATGCCCCTACAACCAGAGATTTGAAAAAGTTTTGCAGATAATCAGAAAACAAGAGGAGAGTGCCCGTGAACGGGCACTGTGTCAGCTGACTGAATGTTTTTGATTTGTGATGGTGATAATGAGAGGAAAGCATAATTATCAGGGAAAGGGCTGTACAGAAATACAGTAAATGGTAACTGAACAGCATGTTCGAAAGATATTCCGAAGCTGACAGAAGAAAAGGACAAAAAAGTTGTGCCCTGCAAATGGTATTATGAAATAAAGTAACAAGGTAACTGTTTAAGTGTAAAAAGTAGGTTAAAAATATTTAAAGAAATACTATAAATGCAATATCCTCGTTCGACCATGAAGAAGGGGTCCAAAGGTCAAATCTGACCATACCAAAAGATTCCCAGCCAAAGAATTTAGGATGGTTTACCATCCCAAACCTCTCGGACCAATAATAAGTGAGTCATAGGCACTTTTTAAGTTTGGCTATCCTTGTTTGACCTTGAAGGAGGGGTCCAAGGTCAAATCCGACCACACAAAAAAATTCCCAGCCCATGATTTCCTGTAGCTTGTTTACCATCCCAAACTTGTAGGACCAATAATAAGCGAGTTCTAAGCAATTGTAAGTTTGGCTATCCTCAATGGACCTTGAAGGAGGGGTCCCAGGTCAAATCCGACCACACCAAAAGATTCCCAGCCCATGATTTTCTATACGTTGGTTTTCCATTCGAAACCTCTAGGACCAATAATAAGCGAGTTATAAGCATTTTAAGTTTGGCTATCCTCATTTGACCTTGAAGGAGGGGTCCAAGGTGAAATCCGACCACACCAAAAAATTCCCAGCTCATGATTTTCTATAGGTTGGTTTTCATTCCAACCTCTAGGACCAATAATAAGCGAGTTATAAGCACTTTTATGTTTGGCTATCCTCATTTGACCTTGAAGGAGGGTTCCAAGGTCAAACCGGACCATATTAACAGATTCCCAGCCCATGATTTCCTACAGGTTGGATACAATGATTTACTCAACAGTGAGAACCTGAAAGAAGCTATTGCTCAGCTATGCCATGACATAGAGGTCTGCAATTTCAATATGTTATAGCTGACCAAAACGTCTGTGAATAACATATTTAACAAAATACTCTAAATGTAATAGTTTTCAAGTTACAACTGATTTACTCAAGAGTGAGAACCTCAAAGTAACTATTACTCAGCTATGCAATGAGCTACATGTCTGAATTTTTGCTCTGTTATAGCTGACCTAAAAGTAGGTGAACAACATATTTAAGCAAAATACTGTAAATGCAATAGTTTTCAAGTTACAACTGATTTACTCAATAGTGAGAACCTGAAAATAGCTATTACTCCGCTATGCCATGAGCTATAGGTCTGTAATTTCACTATGTTATAGCTAACCCAAAAGTAGGTGAGCAATATATTTTAACAAAATACTCCAAATGCAATATTTTTCAAGTTATAGCTGATTTACTCAACAGTCAGTGCCTGAGAATAGCTATTGCTCAGTTGTGCCATGAGCTACAGGTCTGTAATTTCACTATGTTATAGCTGACCCAAAAGTAGCTGAATAACATATTCGCACAAATTTCTGTAAAGGCAATAATTTTCCAATTACAACTGATTTACTCAACAGTGAGAACTTCAAAGTAGCTATTACTCAGCTATGCAATGAGCCACAGGTCTGGAACTTCACTTTATTATAGCTGACCCCAAAATAGGTGAATAACATATTGCAACAAAATACTCTAAATGCAATAGTTTTCAAGTTATAAGTGATTTACTCAACAGTGATAACCTAAAAGTAGCTATTACTCAACTATGCCATGAGCTACAGGTCTGAAATTTTACTATGTTATAGCTGACCCAAAAGTAGCTGAATAACATATTTATACGAAATTCTCTAAATGCAATAGTTTTCAAATTACAAGTGATTTACTCAACATTGAGAACTTCAAAGTAGCTATTACTCAGCTATGCAATGAGTCACAGGTCTGGAACTTCACTATGTTATAGCTGACCCCAAAATAGGTGAATAACATATTGCAATAAAATACTCTAAATGCAATAATTTCCAAGTTATAAGCGATTTACTCAACAGTGATAACCTAAAAGTAGCTATTACTCCGCTATGCCATGAGCTACAGGTCTGAAATTTTACTATGTTATAGCTGACCCAAAAGTAGGTGAACAACATATTTAAGCAAAATACTGTAAATGCAATAGTTTTCAAGTTACAACTGATTTACTCAATAGTGATGACCTAAAAGTAGCTATTACTCAGCTATGCCATGAGCTACAGGTCTGAAATTTTACTATGTTATAGCTGACCCAAAAGTAGCTGAATAACATATTTATACTAAATTCTCTAAATGCAATAGTTTTGCAATTACAACTGATTTACTCAATAGTGAGAACCTCAAAGTAGTTATTACTCAGCTATGCAATGAGCTACAGGTCTGAAATTTTACTATGTTATAGCTGACCCAAAAGTAGGTGAACAACATATTATACTAAAATACTGTAAATGCAATAGTTTTCAAGTTACAACTGATTTACTCAATAGTGATGACCTAAAAGTAGCTATTACTCAGCTATGCCATGAGCTACAGGTCTGAAATTTTACTATGTTATAGCTGACCCAAAAGTAGCTGAATAACATATTTATACGAAATTCTCTAAATGCAATAGTTTTCCAATTACAACTGATTTACTCAATAGTGAGAACTTCAAAGTAGCTATTACTCAGCTATGCAATGAGCCACAGATCTGAAACTTCACTATGTTATAGCTGATCCCAAAATAGGTGAATAACATATTGAAACAAAATACTCTAAATACAATAGTTTCCAAGTTATAAGCGATTTACTCAACAGTGATAACCTAAAAGTAGCTATTACTCAGCTATGCCATGAGCTACAGGTCTAAAATTTTACTATGTTATAGCTGACCCAAAAGTAGCTGAATAACATATTTATACGAAATTCTCTAAATGCAATAGTTTTTAAGTTACAAGTGATTCTACTCATGATGGAAGTTACTGAAAAGCCCAAAAGTAGCTATTACTCACTTAGCTATTGAGACAGGCACCCAACTTACTCACCATATTGTAGCTATGAAAAAAGTAGCTGAATAACATATTTTAACAAAATGCTCTAAATGCAACACTTTTCAAGTTATAAATGATTTTATGCATGATTTCATGAATTTTAATGCATTAAAAATTATTAAAAAAATTTATTAAAAAAAAAGTAAGACAGATCCAGGTCTCATACTCACACAAGAGAATCTACCTCTGGCCTAGTACATATATGCAAGATATGAGAGAAATCCCTGCAATAGTCACTGAGAAAATTGTGATTAAGTGTTGAAATTTTTACACTTTTGGTGGGGGTACCCCCCTTATAATGTCTCTAGCAAACAGACGAACAGACAGATTTGCATGCCTTGAACAATTTTTCATCCTCGATAGATAAGGTATCTTTCAAAAAAAACAGCACGTCTCTAGGCCTTGTAGTTTTGGAGGAGAAGTTGTTCACGCGGACGCGTACGCCCACGCCGCAGAGTGACGACATAATGTCAGCTGACTGACAAGTCAGCTGACATAAAAAGAGTATGTCCCACAATAAAACAGAAAAGAGGATGTCCCAGAACAAAGCAGAAAGGAGTATGTCCCACAATAAAACAGAAGAGTATGTCCCACAATAAAGCAGAAAAGAGTATGTCCCACAATATATCTATTACCGATCTTATAGATTATAAACTGCTTATTAAACCCCATTCACACAACAGGCATTATCACCCACGGTAACCCTTGTTTGGTGAAACGTCCCTGTCCTTGGATCACCGTCTGATGTCCGTAGACGACCTTTTGAGTTAGAGGCGAACCGTCCATTACCTTGCGAGTCCTACTGAAGTTTTAAAATATTTAAAGTTTCCGCCTCTGATTTTGGCACCATGAACATGACCGGCGATTTCGCGCATGTGCACATGAATTTATCACTACGGTAACCAAAGGTCTGGTCTGCGGTGTATATAATGTTGTGATTCAGTCGTCTTTTGGTGTAATACGGCAACATAAGGTGAGTTAAGGTATTGGTCGTTTGCCACGTGTTCGTCCAAGACTATCAAAAGTGAGTTTGAGTTTAATGGAGGTTGTCTCTTGGTAACCAACATTTGTGGTACTGTCATCCAACTGTTATTGATGGTTAAAAAACTGTGTCCGATCAGTGACCATCCACTGTAGTGTAAACAACTCAGACTAAATGGGTTCGGCTGCTGTGAAAAACTTCTAACCGTGGGACATACCACCTGTAGTGTGAAAGGGGCATTAATGATTTTGTATACAAACTGCTCCAAGCCTTTGCTTTTCTTATTCCACCAAATTTCACACTTATGAAATTATTATAAATCCATGTGATGAGTGGGGACCCTACTATCTGATGAAATACAAATACTTTTGTCAGTAAAATTATGGTAAAAAAGTCGTTCTGTTCTCATATATTTATTTGGGCTTTTATGTTGCTTTCAGCACTGTACAGGTCATATCACGACGGGTAGGTGGAAGGGCAGAGAAAACCAGTACAATCAGTTTGGTTAAGGTTCTGTAAACTGCTGACCAATGGCAAGCAACTACCAGCTATCTCATTTGAGGTCAGGCCAGGATTCAAACTCTGCTCTCCGAGGTGGGAGGCGAGTGCGTTACCACTGCGCCAATGTGGCCCCTCTATACTCATATAATACCTAAGACAAAAGAATTTAAGGAAAGTCTAAGATTTGTGGGAAGCAGGCCAGTACCTTTGTTGACCAAATACTCCATGATCTTGACATGGCCCTGTGTTACAGCCAGTATTAGTGGAGTCTGCTGCCTGTTGTTTTGGATTTCCAAGTCTGCACGACCCTGAAACACCGAGTTAAAATTGTAAATAAATCTCAATTTACAATTATAGTTACAACATTCTCAGCAACTGAATATGTTTATTCAAAAATATTCTGAACTACTGGTATTAGCTGCGATATGCCATATGCAAGGTCATCTTATTTTCTCAGCAAATCATAATTTCCATACTTTTTAATTCTTCCCTCTTGGGCTACCTTCTTAAAAAGATTTTATTATGAAGCATCAGCTGTGTTCTACCATACATAGCTACTGTCAATTATTTTTTAACATAATCAAGCAATGATCATTATACTTTTAAAATTTCAGATAAACCATTATTTTGTGTTTAAAATAAAATTCCATCTATTGTTACATAATCGCAGAGCAAATTCTGGACCATGCTTACGTAATCCCAACATCATAACTTAATTTTAATCATTCCGTTCTGCGTAGTTTTGGAACAATGATTTTACTTTATGGTCCTAAGGTATAGTAACTATTAGCAACAAATGTCTGAAATATTAGATTAACCTAGATGCATGGCATTAGCAATGATATGATTATATTATGCTTATGTGGCAGCGAGTTCTGTACGTAGCCGTTTTGGGAATCAGGTGGATAATTTGTTTGTGTACTACCTTAACAGTACATGTAGCCACTTAGTGATAGGAATAGTCATAGGAATGGAATTATCCATCCGTGTTGTTTTTGTATGTCACTTTGATGTTTGTGTTGTCTTGTGATCTATGATTTATGATAGATTTGTGCAATATTCATTTTATAATATTATTGTCAGTGATTTAAAGTGACTTGGGTAATCATGAAACAATAATCTAACTGATTGGTTTGCAGTTGTTTGAGGCTGTTATAGTAATGTGTTAACTGATTTTAGTCATACTTACTTTTGTCAGTAACTTGTGTTCGGTAAGTATTTGCTCACTATTATTTTATAACAGTTGGATTAGAAATGGCTTGTTTACAAATGGTTTGTTTGGTAGCATGTAATGATTTATAATTTATTATTTTATTTAAATCTTTATTTGGACCATTTACAGGTTCATTCATTGAAGTTATTTATTTTGCCACTGAACAGCTTTACTGCATTTATTATAAAAGTATCTATGTTATTTGACAGGTGTTTTTGCCGTGATTGCAAGTGTGGATTGCTCCACCGTGTTTTTACCATTTTACTGAATTCTTGCCGTTTTCCTTCCCCGCCTTAGTCAAGCTCATCATCTTGAGTAAAGTTTGGCCATGGCGACATTTATTTTACACAAAAATTTAGTATTCCAATGATAGCATGGATTCTAAGCAACAAGTGTAACAACATGGCAATAATTCTCTGGTCAATGGACAGGAGTGAGTCTGCAACACACAGCATTCTATACTAGGGGGCAAAAAATTTATGGAGGATATGTGTCCTGAAAATGTTGTGCCTTCAATGTTTTGTAGAAGGTTGTCCAAAGTCTCGGGTCATCATTTGCAAAACAGCCATTGGACTAAACCTTGGACTCATGGACCTGGTAATTGTACAGTGGGGCCAAGGGATATCTGTTTTTGCATCAGATCTATGTGTGTTCAGGGTTGATTTCTAGCAATGCACATAATGAGGCTTAAAATATTTTAGGAGTCTTGAATCTAATACTTTATTAACAAGACCACTGCCGCGGTATGTATCTCCCGCCGAGTACCGCAGGGGAAGAAATACTACATTGAAATTTTTCCCCTTTGCATAGGACACTGTTGTACCATCCTGCAGGTCGAAAATTCGCTTGAAACCGCTCTATCTGTTATGCTTTTCGAGATATTGACACTTTTCCATTTTCAGCAAAAATCCAAGATGGCCGCCGAAAGTGGCGAAAAATGAAATTTTTCCCCTTTGGACAGGACACTCTTGTATCACCCTGCGGGTCAAAAAATCGCTCGAAATCGCTCGATCTGTTACGGTTTTCGAGATATTGACACTTTTTCATTTTCCGCAAAAATGTAAGATGGCCGCCAAAAGTGGCGAAAATTGAAATTTTCCCCCTTTGCACAGGAGACTCTTGTACCACCCTGCAGGTCAAAAATTTGCTCAAAATCGCTCTATCTCTTACGGTTTTCGAGATATTGACACTTTTCTATTTTCCGCAAAAATCCAAAAAGGCCGCCAAAAGTGGCGAAAATTGATATTTTACCCCTTTGCACAGGACATTATTGTACTACCGTGCAGGTCAAAAATTCGCTCGAAATTGCTCTATCTCTTATGGTTTTCGAGATATTCACACTTTTTCATTTTTTTCCGCTAAAATCCAAGAAGGCCGCCAAAAGTGGCGAAAATTGAAATCTTTCCCCTTTGCATAGGACACTTTTGTACTACCCTGAAGGTCTAAATGCAATAGTTTTCAAGTTACAAGTGATTTCACTCATGATGGAAGTTAGTGAAAAATCCAAAAGTAGCTATTACTCACTTATCTATTGAGACAGACACCCAAGTTACTCACCATGTTGTTGCTGTGGGAAAAAGTAGGTGAATAACATATTTTAACAAAATGCTCTAAATTGTAACAAATTTTATTGTAATTTAACTTTTTACAAGTTAAATACTTACCTTATCCTCACAAGTGCTTGTTTGGTTTTGTGGAGCAAAACGTATCGACCGACAAGAATTTTTTAAGGAATATTCTTGTCACAAGTGGTGACCCCTTTGTCTGCGCATGTCCGCGCTTGCGCAGTAGTCGTTGTCGACAGACGATTGTCGAGAGATCTTCATTGTATTTTTGGTCCCCAGCAAAACAAATTATGCGGGGAGGTAGGGTGGGTTTATCCTTGTGAGGATAAGGTAAGTATTTAACTTGTAAAAAGTTAAATTACAATAAAATTTGTTACATTTTATTGCGTAAAATAGCCTTACCTTATCCTCACAAGTGCTTGAATACAACCATAACAGGTGGAGGGTATTTGTTTTGGCCACACTGTTAGATGATTGTCAGACAAGGGGTCACCAAATAAAGCACTGATAAGAGGATAAGATAAGCTTCCATACACCACATCTTAGGTTATATATTACTTCTTCATCACAGATAAGTAATTTGCTAACCGCAACAAGAGAACCATGATGTGATCATCATTGTTGCTGCTGTTGCTGTTGTAGACAATTTTACAACAAATCATATAGCACTATCAACCATCACCCGGTATTGGCCGGAGATGTCTGCATGTCTCCCCAAACAAGATGTCATCATCTGACAATGAGAATATCTCCAAGCAGGCAAACTGAACTGCATAAACTGCAGATATGGGGCCATATGTAAGTCAAGAAAGACATATGTCAGTGACACAACACTTGTATAACTGGAGAGAACATAAATATGTGAGTCATATCAATAACATGTAAAAATACACAAAAATTGACTACATGCTGAGGTGAATCCACAAGGCCCAATTTGTTCATGGACTGGTCATGGGATTGCCAAGCTACTTCTTCGAGTAGAATGTAGTAAAGAATTGTGGGTCTTCCAATAACAAGAGTTCCATATCTGCTCAGGTAAGACCCCACTTTTGAAAACTAAAGAGGCAGCCATGTATCTAATATGTGCCTCAATGTATAGATTCTGAGAATCAGAATTAAGGGACTGGCAATCTAATCATGCATCCAGATTGATCCAGGAAGAGATAGCAGAACTCAAGATATCTCAATCAAGCCTTCCTCAAAAGATATGAGCAAGAGATGCTTCACCTCCTTGAAGTACTTGTACTGTCTTGATAGTAACTAAGTACTGTATCAGTCCAACGTCAGCTCAAGAAAGGTTTGTGAGCTGGAATGACCACTGGTTTGAGCCATCTGGGGCATCAGAAGCCAACTGATTCTTGCTAAAAGGCAGGAGAAGGAGACTTTCCCTTTTCTCCAAGCAGTAGTCCTGTCCAAGAAGGATGTAAGTGCTGTAGGAGGACAATGAATCATGTGTCCAGGCAATTTGAGTTCAGGAATGATCTAGAGCTGAAGTGACCACTGGAGCCAATCTAGACCAATTGAGGCTAATAGGTCCTTGCTGAAAAGGTAGGTAGGAGGGAGAACTGTAAACTCCTTCCTATGAGGCTTGTGTCTGAAGGAACTAAAGTCCCAAAATACACTTCCAATGCCATTGCAACAGTCTTGCAAGTCAAACTTTTTTAGACTGACCTCCTTTTAAAGGTTAACTAGATTGGGCCAACTCGGCGCCAACATATCCCCAGACAGGTCATCACTCACGCCACAGGTTTTGATCGGGAATTTTTTAAAACATAATTACCCATTATTATATGAACTTCAGCACATCAATCTACTCTGTTTATATCTTCCAAGGAAGATGGTGTATCCCCAGACGCCGAATACATAACTCAAATTATATTTTCAATCTTCCTGCAATGATAACTCTAAACCTATTTTCAAAGTATTTAAATGATTGATGATTGAATGTCCATTCTAAAATAATAATCCCAAAAGAGCATATCTGTTTCTATATTTGTTGACAAATAAAATATTATTTTTAACTCAACTCATCATACTTTTCAATCTTCCTTCAAAGTATTTAAATGATTGATGATTCAATGTCCATTCTAAAATTCATAATCCCAAAAGCGCATATCTGTTTCTATATTTGTTCACAAATAAAATATTATTTAAAAAAAAATTATTTATATTATTATTTTATTATATTATTTTTAGAATTTGCAAATTGTTTTCAGTTATTCATTTCCTCTATACCTATATATGTGGTCCATATATATGCAACCTAAATATGTGACACAATCTCAGTTCTGACTCCCCTTTGTGTTATATGTAATGAAGCCCACCACCTCCCACCCCCACCCCTCTCCCCTTCTCCACACCTCTCTCACTATTACACAAGATCTGCAACCCCATTGAGTTCTTTGTTTCTCATCTGATATCATTAAATACCTTTGTTTATTTAGTGTCACTCAATATAGCTGGAGGTCCCAGAGGTGGGTGGGGGGAATCCGGGTGGGGGATGCATAAATGGTAAACAAACAATCTATATAAAAGGGGTACTCAAATACAAAAAGAATTGAGAATTTTAAGTATGTGATTATCAACTGAAATGAGTTCATAACTGTAGGAGCTGTGTCAAAATTAACTGAGGCAAGTTGAATAAAACTGGGCTAGTTGAGGGTTAAAAATCCCCTACTTTTACTACATAAGGATATAATTTCATTAATATTGGGACTTAAAGCTCACTTAAAGTGTCCATTTTGTCTACTTGAATATGTTTAACCAGTTTCATTTTAAAAAGTTAAAAACTCAGCAAGCAGAGGTATAACACACAAAAATAAGTTCTTAAAAGACTAAGATAGCCATAACATTATTAATATTCAAAATTTAAATAGACAGGCATTTCCTTTTAAAAATTCAAAGATTTCAGCTCTATAACCCACATAGTTTGACAGTTACTGGGCTTTAAAGTGGCATAATGTCCATAAATTGGGTTTCTGTGGGCATTTTACAATTGTTAAAGAGACCTTAGCAATTAAACAACAGATCTGAAACTTTTTGGGGGACATACATAACAAACAAAAATTATATATAATACAGTTTAAGACTTGTCACACTAAGCATTTCCAAATAACAGAGCAAAATACGGAAAAAATGTCCAAAAAGGCACTTGGGCGAGTGTCTATGGCCCTCATACACAGGTTAAATGTCTACTAAAAACCTTGATTTTCGGCATATGTAAAAAGGACATAATAATGCATTCCCAGATGGGATTTCAGCTCCATCAATCACATAGTTTAACAGTCACAGGGCTTAAAGGTGGTTAAAAAGTCCAAATATTGGGTCTCTGTGGGCCTTTTAGAGATCTCGATGTGGCTTTCAAATTAAAGCTTCAGACTTAAAATTTGTTACATACTAAGATTACACATAGAATATGTATCTAATAAAGTTTGAAACTTCTCAGACTTACCATTTCCAAGTTACAGAGCAAAATATGTGAAAAATGTCTTAAAAGGGTCACTCAGGTGGGTGTTTAAGGTCCTCATACACAGGTTAAATGTCTACTTGAAGCCTTGATTTTTGGCACATGTAAAAAGAACATAATAATGTATTCCCAGATGAGATTTCAGCTCTATCAGTCACATAGTTTAACAGTCACAGGCCTTAAAATTGGCAAAAAGTCCAAATACTGGGTCTTTATGGGGCCTTCTAGAGACCTAAATGTGGCCTTCAAATTAAAGCCTCAGACTTAAAATTTGTCACATACTAAGATTACACATAGAATATGCATCTAATACAGTTTGAAACTTCTTAGACTTACCATTTCCAAGTTACAGGGCAAAATATGTGAAAAATGTCTAAAAATGGTCACTCGGGTGGGGATTTATGGTCCTCATACACAGGTTAAATGTCTTCTTAAAGCCTTAATTTTTGGCACATATATAAATAACATACTAATATCTTCCCAGATAGGATTTGAGCTCTATCAGTCACATAGTTTGACAGTCACAGGGCTTAAAAGTAGCAAAAAGTCCAAATATTGGGTCTTTGGGAGCCTTTTAGAGACCTCAATTTGACCTTCAAAATTAAAGCTTCAGACTTAAAATCTGTTACATACTAAGATTACACACAGAATATATATCTAATACAGTTTGAAACTTCTCAGACTTACCATTTCCAAGTTACAGGGAAAAAGATGTGAAAAATGTCTTATAAGGGTCACTCGGGTGGGTGTTTATGGTCCTGATACACAGGTTAACTGTCTATTAAAGGCCTAAATGTTGGGGCACATATAAGAAAACACATAGATATATTCCCAGATGATATTTAACTTAGATGAGAGACATAGTTTGAAAGCTACAGTGCTTGAAAGTGGCAAAAAGTGCATAAATTGGGTCTCTGTGGGCACTTTTGAGACCTTAAGTCGACCCCTTTGGGTAAACCTACAGCCCTAAAATTTTCTACAGACAAGGATTACATATCAAAGTTATACCTAGCGCAGTTTGAGACTCATCAGAATTACCACTTCCAAATTATAGGGCAAAATATGTGAAAAGTATAGCAAAAAATCCCCAAGTGGGGGTATTTATGGGCCTCAAACACAATTTTCTCCTCAACTTAAAGTCGTGATTTTCGGCACATGTACTAAGAACATATTAATGTGTTGTCAGGTAAAATTTCAGCCAGCTGAGCATCATAGTTTGTGACCTACAGGGCTCTAAGTGGCCAAAAGTCCAATTTCTGACCTTAAGGTGGCCATAAGTTCTTTTTTACTGGGAGTTTAAGGTCACCTTAAAATAGGGATCTTCCTTTGGGCACCCTTAACATGTGTACCAAGTTTGAAAAAAAAATATTAATTTGTTTTTGAGTTATCGCGTCCACAAGGAAATTTCTACGGCGGCGGTGGCGGCGGCGGCGGCGCGACGGACCTGAATCCAATATATCCCCGACTTTCGTCTGGGGATATAATAAGGAGCCTTTTGTGAAAACCAACAGAAGCAAAGGCAAATCCCTTGATGCTGCACCTCTGTTAGCAGTGGGCTTCTCTCTATAACACTTGCAATAGGCCTATAAAGATGCAGGCTTTGGTTCAACTCCTGCACAAAAAATGTAAATGATCAGCTATGGCTGCTGCAAAGCCAACAATAGTGACAGGTTTCAGATTTTTTGCAAGTAAATGGATCAAAAATTCTGGTATATTTGAGACCGTAGGCTCTGAGATGGCCACCTTATTCTGTGGGTACCAGAGCTCAAAATGGCCCATCATGACTCATACATTCCAAGATGAGGGTCCTTGAGATGCCCTAAATCTCTCTATCCCTAGCCCAGAGAATGATATAAGAGATTCTGAGTGGTGTTAAGGTACCAAGCATGAAGGTGCCAATGCAACAGATTCAGATGGTATTTCTGATTGAATGGCTGTTTTTGAGACCAGTGAAGTAGCTGTAATGGAGGTTTGGTTGAAAGAGTCACCAGACCCCAAAGCCAATGCATCATGGGTCACCAAGGGGCCACTACAATCATCTGCACCTGGTGTTCACTTGTTCAATGACTTTTTGGAAAAAGTGGTATAGGACAAAAGGCCTAGCAGTCCAGAACCTCCAACAAGATGTTTAATTCATCTATGTTCAGAGAATTTGCATCCGGGACTAGCAACATAGAATGGAAGTTTGTGACTCATATTGGTGGCAAACATCTCTACCATTGGTATTTGACAAACTATGTAAATCAAATAGAATATTAAAGATGAAGCCTCTCCTGTCTGTATTATTTCATTCTTTGTGGAGAGGCTGTCATGACATCTAGGCAACCCTGAATATATCTGGCTCATATGAGAATATTTCAAGGATTGCAATAGGCCAAGATGCAGCATACCTGCATAAAACACCTATTGTTGATTTGTGCCAAACTTGCACGTTGTCTAGAACCATAAAGGGAGTAAGAACCATTCTGTACATATTACTTTTGTCCCTTCTGTAGAGATCATTGAGTATGACATTTAAGTAACCCCAGAATATTTCTGTCTCTTAAGAGTATATTTCAAGGATTGTAGTAGGCCAGGATGCGCCAAACCTTTATCCCTTCTGGAGATATGTTGAGTATGACCTTTAAGCAACCAAGAATATGTCTGTTATGAGTATATTTTCAAGGATTGCAGTAGGCCAAGCTGCGCCAAACTAGGAGGTATACGCTCCCCCCCTGTTTGTTCAGATAACCGAACACAGTGGTGTTGTCTGATGCTATCAGAATTCTTTGTGTGGAATTTGTCTTGAAGGCTTTTAAGGGCTGAACACACTGCCTTCAGCTGTATGACATTGAAATGTAATATATACATTTTTAACTGTCCAAAGCCACTAACTGTGATGCTTATAGATGGGATCATCAACCCTGGTTTAATGCATCTACGAAAATAAGGGAATTGTGCACCCGTGTATAGAAAAGGCATCCTATTTCCCATTTTTTGGCAGTTTCCACCACTGAATATGCCTTTTCAGAAGGATTTGAAACAGGAATTCTCACAACTAGTGACTGGAGAAATTGCCAGTTTTTTCTAGATACCACTGAAAGGCACACATACATAACTGACCCATTGGTATAGTCTTTTCCAAAGATGCTGGTATCCCTACCTGGGATATAAGCAACCTTGGGGTTGATTGTGATGAGATCGCCATGTCTTGAATAGATTCTCAGGTATTTAATTTATTCGAGGTAGAAAGAAATTTCCTGGTACCAAAATGCAGCGGTAACCTAGGAAATCGATATCACGAAGCCCAGTTGATGAATAATTGGATGAGTTCTTTGGTTTGAACCCAATACTGGTGTCTTTCACGTACACTAAACAATCAGTAGTCTAGGTATAAGGTGAAAGAAATTTCCTGGTACCAAAATGCAGTGGTAACCTAGGAAATCGATATTACGAAGCCAGTTGTTGAATAATTGGATGAGTTCTTTGATTTGAACCCACTACTGGTGTCTTCTACATACACTTAACAACCAGTGGTCCAGGTATATGGTGAACTCCTATTCCGTGAGACTGAAGAATGAGATTTGCCTCTTTATTACGCGCATGATACTGTAGAGGGGTCGCTAACCCGAATTTCATAATGCTTTAAACTGATAGGTTTGACCGTGTACATTAAACTGAAGTAGATGTTGAGAGACCTGTGAATCGGTACATAGAAGAACGCATCTTTTGTAACCGAATTTTTAATAATTTCTGCTGTCTCCAGTTTAAATGATGCGACAAGCAGGTATTTATTGACATAGTAAACGAACTTCACTCGTGGGCAGTGACCGTTGAAGTTGTATTTAGAAATCAATTCAGGACACTGAGATCTATCAGAGGTCGTCATTAGCCGAGTTTCTATACAAGAAATAAACTGCCATAGAAACCTGGAGTTCTGCAATTCTTGAGTGGATAACTTGCAGTCTTTTGAAGCATTTCCAGCAATATTTCAGCGGTATTTACTGTAGCCATGTTTTCCTGTCTGACGTCATCGCTTTGCATTGTGGGTAGTACAGGCATTGGCGAATTCGATTGGAGAGTAACTCGACAATCCCAACTGAAGATTCGCACCACTCTGGGATGGCAATGAAAAAATATCCCATCACTGCCAGTAACACTGCAAGAAGAGCCTCCATGGTGACTTGCATTAATGTAGCCACGTTCTTCTGTATCCCTCTGACCTGGTAAACTAGGCAGAGTGGTACGACGATCTTTTGTGGTTAGTAGGGGAAATTACTGGACATAGCTCCTGTCCTGAATATACTGTGCAAAATACACTGTAAAAGTTGGAAGCAAGGACTTCAACATATAAAATAATATAACATAAAATCTCATCTAGCCAGTTTGATCTTCGTTGAGTTTGCAGAAGAATTCTTCAACAGGGCTGAACAGACAAGCAGTACACATACTGCCCGAAAGATGTCTGTTGGATCTTCATCCAAATTTACAGCAAAGGAAGGTAATCTGTCCATATTTTCATGTCTTGATAAGCAGGAAGTTCACTGTACCTGCTGGGAAACAAAATAATAACTGCAAGGATCCGTGGATACGCTTCTGTAGTCGTTCTTTTGGAGGGAGACCTGTTACTGTACCAGAGTGGCGCTCCACCCACAGTAAAGAATCTACGACCTCCGCTGCCAAGACAACTGCATTCTTTTTTCTTTTCACAAGGTAATATTCATGGTGTGCCATCAAAAGGACCATAAAGCAGTTTTCCACTGAAAACTTTACAGCAAAATCTTCTCGGCATCCCTTTCATCGACAAGGAGGTAGTTCCAGTCGAATAATGGGCGAGTACAGCTGAAGATATACACCGTCTTCCACTGAAGACTTTACAGCAACATCTTCTTGCACATCTTATTCTGACCCTTTTCAGGACAAGGGAGGCAGAATTAGTGGTAGTACCAGTCGAATAATGGACAACTACAGGTAGGTGCACGCTTGCACACTTCAAAACTTCATAGATCTTCATCCGTGAATGGACGATAATAAGGAAAAGTACGTGTTGCTCCCATCTCGACCAAAAATATAATGAAGATCTCTCGACAATCGTCTGTCGACAACGACTACTGCGCAAGCGCGGACATGCGCAGACAAAGGGGTCACCACTTGTGACAAGAATATTCCTTAAAAAATTCTTGTCGGTCGATACGTTTTGCTCCACAAAACCAAACAAGCACTTGTGAGGATAAGGTAAGGCTATTTTACGCAATAAAAACAATACTTTTCAAGTTATAATCGATTTAGTGCATGATTTCATTAATTTTAATGCATTAAAAATTATTTTAATAATTCATAAAAAAACTTTAGCATGTGAAATATCTCCAAAATGTAGGTGAATGAGTTATTTGAGAAATACTGGCTATCTGCAATACTTTTTGTGATAATAGGCAATTACTCATTTTGAGTAGGTGAGTAATTAGATATGGATCTGAAAATTCACTAATTGAAAGTTCTCCCAAAATATAGGTGAAGTGAGTTAATTGAAAAATACTGGCTATCTGCAATACTTTTAGAGATAATTCGCATTTACTCATTTTGAGTAGGTGAGTAATTACCTACAGGTTTGGAACTTCACCATGAGAAAGCTCTTCCAAAAGTAGATGAATGAGTTATTTGATAAAAATTGGGTACCCACAATACTTTTAGAGATAATTAGCATTTACTCATTTTGAGTAGGTGAGTAATTACCTACAAGTCTGAAACTTCACCATGTGAAAGCTCTTTCAAAAGTAGATGAATGAGTTATTTGAGAAAAATTGGCTATCTGCAATACTCTCATTTACTCATTTTGAGTAGGTGAGTAATTAGCTATGGGTCTGAAACTTCACGGAGTGAAAGCTCTCCCAAAAGTAGGTGAATGAGTTATTTGAGAAAAATTGGCTATCTGCAATACTTTTAGAGATAATTCGCATTTACTCATTTTGAGTAGGTGAGTAATTAGCTATGGGTCTGAAACTTCACCATGTGAAAGCTCTTCCAAAAGTAGATGAATGAGTTATTTGAGAAAAATTGGCTATCTGCAATACTTTTAGAGATAATTAGCATTTACTCATTTTGAGTAGGTGAGTAATTAGCTACGGGTCAGAAACTTCAGCAAGTGAAAGCTCTCCCAAAAGTAGGTGAATGAGTTATTTGAGAAAAATTGGCTATCTGCAATACTTTTAGAGATAATTAGCATTTACTCATTTTGAGTAGGTGAGTAATTAGCTACGGGTCTGAAACTTCACCAAGTGAAAGCTCTTCCAAAAGTAGGTGAATGAGTTATTTGAGAAAAATTGGCTATCTGCAATACTTTTAGAGAGAATTCGCATTTACTCATTTTGAGTAGGTGAGTAATTAGCTATGGGTCTGAAACTTCACCATGTGAAAGCTCTTCCAAAAGTAGATGAATGAGTTATTTGAGAAAAATTGGCTATCTGCAATACTTTTAGAGATAATTCGCATTTACTCATTTTGAGTAGGTGAGTAATTAGCTACGGGTCAGAAACTTCAGCAAGTGAAAGCTCTCCCAAAAGTAGGTGAATGAGTTATTTGAGAAAAATTGGCTATCTGCAATACTTTTAGAGAGCATTCGCATTTGCTCATTTTGAGTAGGTGAGTAATTAGCTATGGGTCTGAAACTTCACCATGTGAAAGCTCTTCCAAAAGTAGGTGAATGAGTTATTTGAGAAAAATTGGCTATCTGCAATACTTTTAGAGATAATTCGCATTTACTCCTTTTGAGTAGGCGGGTAATTAGCTATGGGTCTGAAACTTCACCATGTGAAAGCTATTCCAAAAGTAAATGAATGAGTTATTTGAGAAAAATTGGCTATCTGCAATACTTTTCGAGATATTTAGCATTTACTCATTTTGAGTAGGTGAGAAATTAGCTACAGGTCTGACACTTCACCCAGTGAAAGCTCTCGCAAAAGTAGGTGAATGAGTTATTTGAGAAAAATTGGCTATCTTCTATACTTTTAGAGATAATTCGCATTTACTCATTTTGAGTAGGTGAGAAATTAGCTAGGGGTCTGAAACTTCACTAAGTGAAAGCTCTTTCAAAAGTATATGAATGAGTTATTTGAGAAAAATTGGCTATCTGCAATACTTTTAGACATAATTAGCATTTACTCATTTTGAGTAGGCGAGTAAGTAGCTATGGGTCTGAAACTTCACAATGTGAAAGCTCTTCCAAAAGTAGGTGAATGAGTTATTTGAGAAAAATTGGCTATCTGCAATACTTTTAGAGAAAATTCGCATTTACTCATTTTGAGTAGGTGAGTAATTAGCTATGGGTCTGAAACTTCACCATGTGAAAGCTCTTCCAAAAGTAGATGAATGAGTTATTTGAGAAAAATTGGCTATCTGCAATACTTTTAGAGATAATTAGCATTTACTCATTTTGAGTAGGTGAGTAATTAGCTACGGGTCTGAAACTTCACCAAGTGAAAGCTCTCCCAAACGTAGGTGAATGAGTTATTTGAGAAAAATTGGCTATCTGCAATACTTTTGGAGAGAATTCGCATTTACTCATTTTGAGTACGTGAGTAATTAGCTATGGGTCTGAAACTTCACCATGTGAAAGCTCTTCCAAAAGTAGATGAATGAGTTATTTGAGAAAAATTGGCTATCTGCAATACTTTTAGAGATAATTCGCATTTACTCATTTTGAGTAGGCGAGTAATTAGCTATGGGTCTGAAACTTCACCACGTGAAAGCTCTTCCAAAAGTAAATGAATGAGTTATTTGAGAAAAATTGGCTATCTGCAATACTTTTCGAGATATTTAGCATTTACTCATTTTGAGTAGGTGAGAAATTAGCTACAGGTCTGACACTTCACCAAGTGAAAGCTCTCGCAAAAGTAGGTGAATGAGTTATTTGAGAAAAATTGGCTATCTTCTATACTTTTAGAGATAATTCGCATTTACTCATTTTGAGTAGGTGAGTAATTAGCTACGGGTCTGAAACTTCACCAAGTGAAAGCTCTCCCAAAAGTAGGTGAATGAGTTATTTGAGAAAAATTGGCTATCTGCAATACTTTTAGACATAATTAGCATTTACTCATTTTGAGTAGGTGAGTAACTAGCTACGCATCTGAAACTTAACCAAGTGAAAGCTCTCCCAAAAGTAGGTGAATGAGTTATTTGAGAAAAAATGGCTATCTGCAATACTTTTAGAGAGAATTCGCATTTACTCATTTTGAGTAGGTGAGTAATTAGCTATGGGTCTGAAACTTCACCATGTGAAAGCTCTTCCAAAAGTATATGAATGAGTTATTTGAGAAAAATTGGCTATCTGCAATACTTTTAGACATAATTAGCATTTACTCATTTTGAGTAGGTGAGTAACTAGCTACGCATCTGAAACTTAACCAAGTGAAAGCTCTCCCAAAAGTAGGTGAATGAGTTATTTGAGAAAAAATGGCTACCTGCAATACTTTTAGAGATAATTCGCATTTACTCATTTTGAGGAGGTGAGTAAGTAGGCCAAAGTTCACCAAACCATTTTCCCCTTAGCATAGGATACTCTAGTACTACCCTGTGGTTCAAAAATTTGCTCGAAATTTCTCTATCTCTTACAGTTTGAGAGATATTTCTGATTTTTCACATTTTCACTAAAAGTAGCAATAAAGTAGCCATTACTCACTTGTACATTGAGCAACAGTTGTGAAACTTAAATATGTTACAGTTCACAAAAAAGTACATGAACAACATATTTGAGAGAAATTGTGTAGCTGCAATACTTTTGAAGATATAAGCCATTTACTCATTATGGTTATCATTAAAAATTGAAAAAGTAGCTATTACTCACTTAGCTATGGAGATACACTTCCAAATTACTGACCATGTTGTAGCTGTGGAGAAAGTAGCTGAACATCATATTGGAACAAAATTGTGTAGCTGCAATACTTTTGAAGATATAAGCCATTTACTCATTGACAGTTAAAAGTCATATAATTATATTAGGTAAAAGCGCTATTACTCACTCAAAAGTAGGCCAAAGTTCACCAAACCTTTCCCCCCTTAGCAATAGGATACTCTAGTACTACCCTGTGGGTCAAAAATTTGCTCGAAATTGCTCTATATCTTACGGTTTGAGAGATATTTCTGATTTTTCACATTTTCACTAAAAGTAGCAATAAAGTAGCCATTACTCACTTGTACATCGAGCAACAGTTGTGAAACTTAAATATGTTACAGTTCACAAAAAAGTACATGAACAACATATTTGAGAGAAATTGTGTAGCTGTAATACTTTTGAAGATATAAGCCATTTACTCATTATGGTTATCATTAAAAATTGAAAAAGTAGCTATTACTCACTTAGCTATGGAGATACACTTCCAAATTACTGACCATGTTGTAGCTGTTGAGAAAGTAGCTGAACATCATATTGGAACAAAATTGTGTAGCTGCAATACTTATGAAGATATAAGCCATTTACTCATTGACAGTTATAAGTCATATAATTATATTAGGTAAAAGCGCTATTACTCACTCAAAAGTAGGCCAAAGTTCACCAAACTTTTTCCCCCTTAGCAATAGGATACTCTAGTACTACCCTGTGGGTCAAAAATTTGCTCGAAATTGCTCTATATCTTACAGTTTGAGAGATATTTCTGATTTTTCACATTTTCACTAAAAGTAGCAATAAAGTAGCCATTACTCACTTGTACATTGAGCAACAGATGTGAAACTTAAATATATTACAGTTCACAAAAAAGTACATGAACAACATATTTGAGAGAAATTGTGTAGCTGCAATACTTTTGAAGATATAAGCAATTTACTCGTTATGGTTATCATTAAAAATTGAAAAAGTAGCTATTACTCACTTAGCTATAGAGATACACTTCCAAACTACTGGCCATGTTGTAGCAGTGGAGAAAGTAGCTGAACAACATATTGGAACAAAATTGTGTAGCTGCAATACTTTTGAAGATATAAGCCATTTACTCATTATGGTTATCATTAAAAACTGAAAAAGTAGCTATTACTCACTTAGCTATGGAGATACACTTCCAAACTACTGACCATGTTGTAGCAGAGGAGAAAGTAGCCGAACAACATATTGGAACAAAATTGTGTAGCTGCAATACTTTTGAAGATATAAGCCATTTACTCATTATGGTTATCATTAAAAATTGAAAAAGTAGCTATAACTCACTTAGCTATGGAGATACACTTGCAAACTACTGACCATGTTGTAGCTGTTGAGAAAGTAGCTGAACAACATATTGGAACAAAATTGTGTAGCTGCAATACTTACGAAGATATAAGCCATTTACTCATTATGGTTATCATTAAAAATTGAAAAAGTAGCTATTACTCACTTAGCTATGGAGATACACTTCCAAACTACTGACCATGTTGTAGCTGTGGAGAAAGTAGCTGAACAACATATTAGAACAAAATACTGTAAATGCAATAGTTTCAGAGTTATAAGCCATATAATTATATTAGCTAAAATAGCTATTACTCACTCAAAAGTGGGCCAAAGTTCACCAAACCCCAAAAATATTGAAGAGCAAAAAAATTCATTAGGACTTGTGATTTACCAAAAATGTGTAACTGTAGTAGTTTCAGAGAAAACTGCGTGACACACGCACGCACGTACACACGCACATGGTGCAAATTATGATCTCCCTCCGGCGAGCCGGGCGGGAGATAATTATATGTAAACGATACAAAAGTCATCTGTGACAGCCTCAAGTTCGCATTATTGCCTTGCTAGGATTTCCCACATGAATTGTTACAGTGAATACATTAGTGTGTAATATTGTGAGGTATATTGTTCAATGTTTTATATGTGTCTCATCTTATTGCCCATGCCAACACAAATGCCCACCCCCTACTTTAGATTTTTCAGACACTGCCCAAGAAAAATGCTGTGTATTCTTAATCATCTCTTTATGGGCAGTTGATCCAGAGTTGATACAGGACCAGGCTTATTATTTCCAGAGCCATATATTTGCACCTACCACTGATATGAGTGTTGCAACCACATCTTTGTGTCCATTGAGTGCTGCTAAGTGTAAGGAAGAGAAACCATCTTCTTTACGACTGTTCACAACTTGTCGTGCTTTTTGCAATATATGTTCCGTCGCACTGAAAAAAATAACCATTACACTATTAAAGAAGAACTGGATATCAAATACTGGAACTTCACACTTTCTTATAAACAACTGTACTCTTCTTTTTGGGATTGCCAAAAATTACACACTATAGTATATACACCAATGTTCTAAAAGACATTTCTTGTCACACTAATGAAAAAAAATAAAGATGTTTTGTCTTTTATCATCACATTTATCAGGACTAAAAATTTCTACATTTCTCATCAAGATTTTCAGTTCTGTCACAATAACTTATCATGAATAATTGTGTTAAGCAAAAACATGACGATACACAAGGAACTTTTTGAATACTTACAAAACATAGTAAAAGTAGAAATAGCAACATCTTTTGAACTGTTTAAAGACAAATGGTAACATCTGTCACTAGTGTTAAATCTTTCTGGTCCATTGTTTTCATAATTTTTTAATCAACTGACAAGTAACGTGAGAAAAAAAATTTCTGCACAAAACTGTTTAATAAAATACACTCTGTGTAACTAGAGCCTTTAATATCCATAGAATATGATCTCAATTGTGATTATCTTTGAATGATACTGACAAAGATCTTTTTCCTTCTGATTCTGGGATTAAAAGCTGGTTCATTTGTGCAAAAATTCAACTTATACTGGTTCTCTTTACACTGTATTTACTGTACCACCCTAGTTAAGATTGAAACCAGCCTCCAGTCACTCACTAGTTATTGCCTTTGAGAGCAGCATGGTGTAGTGGGTTGAAGCCTCTCTTGTTTCTTAAAGTGAAGTCAGTACGCGGGTAATTGATCAACTGATCTATGATGTCATGGTTGTTCTTACCAATGGCGTCATGAAGTGCAGTATCCCCATATGAATCCTACAGAAAATACAAATCCACAGTGAGAACATATACTGTCACCTTTTACTGTCTAATGAGTTCCTTCTTGATATCTGTAGTGCTATAACATCTCTTGACTTGTCTTGAAAAGATGCTGAAACACTCAATCAACACAACAACCCATAGTTATTAAGGGCTTCCACAAGTATGGTTGGGGTAATGTTAATTTAAATGTACTTAAGTACAAGTACTTTGTTAATATTAAAATAGAAGTACTTTAACCACCCAAGTATATGTCACTGAGTACAAGTACTTCTCAAAATACAAAAGCACAATGACAAGTACTTTTAATCAGAGAACCATAACATACAAAAAGTTTATTTGTACATTAAATCCAGAATTAAATTTATCTGCACATAGCTATCTACAATGTTACATTGTTTTTATAAACTGTTACATCTGGCATTACACAGATATTTCTCTGTCATCACAGCAAGGCATAGCATCTTTTAATGTGACTTCCAGAAATCCAAAGGGTCAAAGACTGAGAAACATAAATTTCTGCCTCTTCAGTGGTAGCAGAGCTTCTGGTATTAATTGCTGTTGTGTCACTGTCTATAAATCTATCTTCTACTCTGATTTAGAGAAGTCAATTCTACAGAAGAAATCATCTGATCCAGATGCTTGGTTGCATCTAGTAAGACATCCTTCAATTCTGTCACTTCTGCAGCATCATTGCTCCATCTTATTTCAAAGCAAGGGTCAAGGACTGTGGCCAGAATGAAGGACTTGTCATCTTCAAAACTAACAGCCGCTTCTTAACAGGCTCTTATAATTGCACCTACATGACAAGCCCACAAGCCTCAGCCATAGCTGATGAATACAGGGAAAGTTGGATTAAGCTGGATGATGTGCAAGGTTCCAAAATTTCACACACCTCACTGTTAAGCAGTTGCATTCATTTCCAGTCAATAGTAATTTGTGTACTCTCTCACCATTGCTCTACTCTTTGAGGACTCTTTTTAAATTTAACTTTTAACTTAAGTAGGATTTACACTTTAGCATGATTTTTCTGTTTTCACAAATAATTATATACAATTTACAAAGTTTCACATAGTAAATGTTTGAAATATTTTGTAAATATATGATTTTTGCATTTCTGTTCTAATGTTTCGCAGTTTCTTTTCCCTTTGGTGGAGGCTGGTATTTCACTCCAGACTACTATTTTAAGCAATATAACAACATGTGCAATTCTTTGATGAAAATTAATAGAAATTGGCCCAATTTATGTCATTATTTATGTGAACATTTTGAAAATTTTCACTCTTCATGGGGAAAAAAGTCCTCTTTACTGAATTTTGTACTCCAAACAGTCCACTTCTCTACATTTTAACAAGCTCTCTAGTACGCTTCACAGCTCTAAGTTGTTTAATTGCTGTATATTTCTCTCCCAGAAAAATATTTTCTTCTCGTTCCCCTATAATCTGCTGGTAAAAATTAATTACTCTGAAAAACCTTCTTACATCAGATTGGGTGTGGCCTCTCTTATTAATACACTATCACATAAATCATGAAAAGGAGTGGTTCAATTTAATGGACTTGGCAATTACAGAAACCTTTATGTCAGAGACACATTCTTCATCTTGACAGGAATTTTAACCAATTTTGTGTTATGGTAACAAATATGCCTGAGTAACAATTGACTATGTTGAACTAGATATATCCAAGATATCTCCAGATGGACCATCTCTCAGGCATTGGGTATTTTCTGTACATCTCAATTGTTCTCAAACATTTTACAATATGTAATCTTCTATCATCCTGCAAAGATAAGTGTAAACTATTTTGTCAAAGTATTTACTTGGTTGATTATAATAATACATGTGACTTGTACCTAGTTTACACTATTCCATGCTGGCGTCCAGAGCTATATGTGAGTGCAAAATATTTATCTCACCGGGGCTCATTTCTGGCTCAATCTGTTTGGGTAGGACGTGTTTGACACAACATAGGACAGTATTTTCAGGACATGAGGGTTTTTTTCAAAACATCTGGAAAACCTGTATCCCTGAAAAAATGTCTCCCAAGAAATAAAAGCAAGCAATTTCACTAGAGTATTGCTTTGCAATTGAAAAAGAAGTTGTTTTTGTACAGCAAACATAGTGTACAAATGAGCATTAATGATTTTGTTAAAATAACTACCGGTATCTTTCTCTGTTTAATATGTTTTTTTTTCCATTTATGTAAAAAATCAACCTACCTGCAAAAATGGCCACCAGAAATGGCGACAAAAAGATTTTTGGCAAAATTGCCAGCTGACACTATGGATACCTCTGGAAGTCAAAATTTTCACTGAAATCACTCTATTTCACACCGTTTCCAAGATAAATGCGTTTTAGCATTTTATGCAGAATTTCAAGATGGCCGGGGAAAACAATTTTTGGAAAGAAATACCTGATGACTTTGCAGATAACCTGGGGTAAAAAAATTTAGCTAAAATCACTCTATCTTGCACCATTTCCCAGATAAATGCATTTTTACATTTTCTACAGAATTTCAAGATGTCTGACAAATATGGCGGAAATACGTTTTTGGCAAAAACTGGCAGATGACTATGCAGACACCCTGGGGGGTCAACAATTTGGTTGAAATCACTATCTCACACCGTGTCTGAGATAAATGCGCTAAATGCATAATTTCAAGATGGCTGCCAAAAATGATGTGGAAACGATTTTTGGAAAAAAAAAATGCCAAATGACTGCAATACCCTGGGCATCAAAAATTTTGTCAAAATCACTATCTTGCACTGTTTCCAAGATAAACGTCCTTTTGTGTTTCACGCAGAAATTCAAGATGGCTGCCAAAAATTGCAGGAAAACATTTTTAGCAAAAGTTGGCTGATGAATCTGTGTATACCCTGGTGGTCATCGAAATCACTCTATCTGGCTGTGTTTCCGAGATAAATGCATTTTTGTGTTTTACACAAAAATTCAAAATAGCTGCCAAAATGGCGGGGAAAACAATTTTTGGACATAACTGCCAGATGACTCTGGATATCCAGGGGTTAAAAAATTTTGTCGAAATCGCTCTATATCGCATCGTTTATGAGATATTAAAGATTTTTTTATTGTCAAAAAAAGTTGTGGCATTTAATTAATCATTAATAAGTCGGGCATTTTGTATCCACTTCCAAAAATTAATGATTTAATGGTGTTTCAATTACAAAGATGGGTTTTTATTTGCCTTATCGAACTGTGATATGCCTGGAAAAAAATAAATTTGGTTTTTAAATATTGCTGCTTTATTATTTCTTAGGCAGCACTTTTTCCCAGAATACAAAATCTACAGAATACGTAGGAGGTATTTTTTGCAGGAGGTATTGTACTTCTTTTTGGGGGCCAAGTACACCCACATGCCAAATATAAATAAAATTCACCTTGTAGTTTTGGAGTATTTGTGCAAATAAAAACGTGACAAATACATGCACTCACTCATGCACACACAGCATTTTATAATCTCCAGCCTGGGTCAAGAATTTCAGAAAGAAAAGAGGTCAAATTACTGTCATGCTGAATAAAATTTCCATTTATAAAAGAAGATATATGGCAAAGATAATTTCTGATAAATGAGATTTCAAAGGAAGACGAAACAGCAAAAGAGGTGCAGAAAAAAATCAAACCCACAACCAACAGGACGCTTATTTATTAACTTAATTATACTTATGAAAATTTAACTTTTTGCTCTGTGAACAAGCAAATCAATGCACAAATAACTTCCTAGTTACTAAATCTCTCTTGTTAAAGTTATCTTAAGTTTTCATATGGAAGTATGTTTTTCAAAAAACATGTCCACTGTTTCAATTTTACATTTAACTATTTCTTTCAATGTTTGTCAAATTTTCTCCAGAAAGGAGAGAGGAACATTAATACAACAAAACTCAAATAATATATTTACATGACTTACGAAACAAACTTTTTTTACTTAAATCAGTATTGTCTTTAGAGAGGTAATCTTGAAGTTGCTTTAATAGTTATCTTTGTGACTTTAAGGTTACCCTAAATAAGAAATTTCCTGGGACTAACCCCTAAATACACCCATTTAACATTACATTCATGTGCAAATTGCTTTACTTTATAGGGAAACACTTTTCCACACACTTATCTATTTATAGTAACCTGGTAAAACCTATATAAATATGCACCTCTCAGTGATTATTGCATTAGACAGAAACTAGACACAGGACAAATCCAGTGACTGAATTCTTCTGAACTTCAAGTTGAATACTGATCTAAATGTTTTCATGAAGCTCTACACTGATCATACTTATTGATAAATTAATAAAGATATTTCCTTGTAAAAACAATAGTTATCTGTATGCATGGGACAAAAGTCTCCACTTTCACCTTTTGTCATTTGTAATATTTATAAGTGACTCATTTACCAATTGTTCTCACTGGATTAGACTACACAACCTCACAAGGAATAACTTATATACTTACAAGTATATTATATGTGCGAGAAAACTGCAATATTTACTGAGAAGTTTTAAGTGACTACAAAGACCACAGAATGCAAGCAATCAAGTGTGTAGTTGTAGGGGATGGGGCAGTTGGTAAGACCTGCCTTCTCATCAGTTATACAACCAATGCCTTCCCAGGAGAGTATATCCCTACTGTGTTTGACAATTACTGTGCCAATGTGATGGTGGACAATAAAGCCATTAGTTTAGCCCTTTGGGATACTGCTGGTCAAGAGGATTATGATCGTCTTCGACCTCTTTCTTACCCTCAAACTGATGTTTTTCTAGTCTGTTTCTCAGTCATCAGTCCAGCATCTTACGAAAACATTCGCGCAAAATGGATACCAGAACTACAACACCACTGTCCCGATGCCCCAGTGATTTTAGTAGGGACCAAAATGGATCTGAGAAATGATAAGCAGGCCCTCGCAACTCTCCGTGACAAGAAGCTACAGCCTCTGACCACACAGCAAGGGATACAGTTAGCCAAGGAGATCAAGGCAGTGAAGTACCAGGAGTGCTCGGCACTCACACAGGAAGGACTCAAGAAAGTGTTCGATGAGGCCATCAAAGCTGTTCTACAACCACCACCAACAAAGAGGAAGGCCAGGAGGAAATGTGTTATAGTATAAAGGGAGACACAGGGTGGTTAATCAGTAATAGAACATGTTCTGTTGTGTGCCACGTACTGTATACTAACAGATGCATTGTTAATGTGAAGGAGAACAACAGTACAATATTGATGACCAGTTATTTAAAGGAATTTTACAGTAGTTGTAAAAACAACATACACATTGGAAAGAGTTTGTTTATAAATGATTTGTATACCAGATATAACATCTAAAAAATATTTTTAAAAAATGCTTATGATCTTTGTTTTCTTATTTATATCCTGGAACATGACAGAAGTTGAAACTTTAAATGGAGTTTATTTTATTTTACCATTGTACGGGTCAATTGTATGTTTATTAATATTCAAGAACTATTACTGACAAATATTTGTATACATGTATACTGTTTTACACTTTCGCATAAATCTGCTTTCAGTTTGTGTAATTATTATATTTAAAAGGTAAGCTGAAAATTTTTCTGTCACTAAACCATGCTCAAGTCAAATAAAGAAGTCATACTGACCCAGAAATTAAATTGCTGGAAACATTACTTTTCTTTAAGAGAGTGAATAACAAGCATACGTTGGGACCTTAACTTACTTCTGAAGAACCCATGTTACAAATGAAAATGTTTAGCCCTTCATTTTGCTTCACCCTGAGACTGTTCTATGCTGTTTTACTATACAGGGAAGTTACATTGATATTTTATAGACTGCTGTTAATCAAAATGACATGGAATACTATGATGGTGCAATTTTTTCAATGCCATACAAGAATATGATGTAATACTGCCAAGTAATACTAATTGTTGTAAGGTATACATCTTCTTTGCCAAAATATAAGCAATTGTTCCATACAAATTTGAAAATAGTTTTTTTTCTTGTCTCAGCTATACAATATACAAACAAATAATCATTCTGTACATTATATGAACAAATAATCAACCTTATAAACTGGTTTGGGATTTCATAAAATACTGATAGGCCAAAAATTATACATTTAACCTGGAGAAGACTGGGCATAAAATCTGAACTGGTGAATATTTTTAAATCCTACCATAACTAATAAACTACTACTATTGCTTTGTTTATCATATTCATTTGAGTTACATATTTCGAATCCAACTATCTAATCTATATTTGTAAACGGTTTAGGTATACTGTGTTGAAACGGCAATATCACACAGGAGTACACTTAAAGCCCAAAATCGAGGGGTCAAAGAGCATTTAAGAACCTTCATTCCTCTGTCAATTGTGATGCTAAAATAAACAAACTAATGTTGCATCGCAAGTGTATTGTAATATACACCTATCTCAGATAATTAACAACTGCGGTGTACAGAAGGACTTATGTGGGAATCTACTGTTGAAAATTTAAATAAAGTTTGTGTACTTTAAAACAGTAAAAAAAATAGCATCAGAGATGCCCGTACCCCACAGCCTGGGGAAATATTTTTCAACACCATGAGATATAGAAGTAGTGTAACAGTACAAAGTTCAAGATACTTTCAGAGCAGTGTAAGTTATATTAAGGTCCAAATAATGCTTAAGTAGAGAAAATAATATTTAAGGAAAAGAAATGTATATAAAGATGAAGTATTAAAACAAGACAATTCAATAATAAAATGACAGCATTTATCAGTAAACCAAAAATGGCCGAATTATGGTTTGGATGTTTTGAATATTACCCATGCATACAGAAGTGGCAATACATTCAATGAATGCTTATGTGTGGTGTTGGAGAAAAGCCTGTGGCTCACTTGATGAAATTCTATCTGTTACAATGGGAACTTGCAAAAGGAAATTCTTAATGAATTCTAATACGACTTTAACAGTGCTTAATCTGCATCAACAGACAGACCCAAAGGTGCAACAAGATTTTAAAGGTCAATACAGTAAGGTCAAAGGTCAATCAGTGTTACACCATGACGTGGCACACCTAAAACCCTCAACCAATGTCCCAACCAAGTATAAACTTCCTACACCTTACAGTCTCTGAGATATAACCTGGACAAGATTTTATAGGTCAAGGTCACTACAGCAAGGTCAAAGGTCAAATCAAGGTCACATGACGTAGCACACCTACACCCCCTAACCAATGTCCCTAACAAGTATCAACTTCCTACACCTCTTACAGTTTCCAAGATATAGCCCAGACCAGGTATTATAGGTCAAGTTCACTACGGCAAGTACAAAGGTCAAATCAAGGTCACACCATGATGTTGCACACCTACTACTCCCAATCAATGTCCTAACTAAGTATCAGCTTCCTACACCTTACATTTTCCAAAATATAGCCAGGACAAGATTTTATAGGTCAAGGTCACTATGGCAAGGGTCAAAGGTCAAATCAAGGTCAGACCATGACGTTACACACCTACACCCCCTCACCAATGTTCCTACCAAGTATCAACTTTCTACACCTTATGGTTTCCAAAATATAGCCCGGATAAGATTTTAAAGGTCAAGGTCACTACGGCAAGGTCAAAGGTCAAATCAAGGTCAGACCATGACGTTGTACACCTACACCCCCTAACCAATGTCCCTACCAAGTATCAACTTCCTACACCTTACGGTTTCCGAGATATAGCCCGGACAAGATTTTAAAGGTCAAGGTCACTGACCAATGAAACAGGGCAGCAGCACACAAAGTAAATGTTTTAGCTATTCATGCCATAACCAAGTTTTATTAGAACATCAAAGAAAATCCCAAGCAAAATCTGGCTGGCAAATTTCCTACATTGTAAGAATATGGTCAGAGATTGACCAATGAAACAAGGCATTGACACACAGAGGCAATGCACTCATTGCCCTGACTACATATTGTCTATGCAAAATATTTCAGGGGTTGATAACTGTATAATTGGAAGTAATATATGACACATCTTGAAAATGTAAATACTAATAAAGTACTTATACAACAACCTAATAGCGAAATCCTCTCATAAATTATTGCAGATCAACACAAAACCATTGTTTTTTTTGTGCATTTCTAAACAAACACTGGAGTACAGTAACACTTCAACTATCTCAAACTTACTGTAATGCTTAATAATGTTATAAAATGAAAAATAACAAGTGAAAAACAATACACAGCCTTGAAAGAAGTGAAGTTCAGAAGATGTTCTACAGAATATTCAGTATATGTGAGTCAATCCTGAGCTGAAAATAGGTACCAAACCTATTTCAAATTTTATTTAAAACATTTTCCTACCAACCAGGATCTATCAATATAAAGGCACAGGATTAGTAAATTCTCTTACTGTTTTTATTAGATTAGTTGAATGATATATTTATAGTAACAGGCATAAAATTTCCCTGAAAATTCAATAAGTACATGTCAGGAAAGCAAATTTTGATGGGCTTTGTGTCCAATCCAAGGTCTTGGTTTCCTATTTCCTCTAAATATGTTCCAAACCTTTTATTGTTATAATAAAACACACAATAAACAACAAGTGAAAATCTGGTTCATTTTTTTGAAAGGGAAGTAGGTGCCAAAAGCCGTATCACTAGGTCTGAGGAATCTTGAAAAACAATTCAATAGAGTTTTACAGGATTTCAGGCAATAGATTTTGGATATATAAACCGGTAAATGTAGCCTTATGACCCTAGTTTAACCTTAAAGGGGGGATCGCTGAAAGAGGGCTGGAGGTAGGACAAATCAATTTAGAACCCCAGTGTATGCTTTCCTACAACCTCCCAATACATTCCAATGCTCTGAATCTAAAAATAAAGAAATACTAACATTTTACAAATCTTTGCCTGTATAAGGCATACCAAAGAGACATGTTTTGAATAATTTTAAGGTAACCTTGAGGATGTGACTTCTGAAGCTATAAATCCAATTTTCAAGCTTCACTTGTGTTAGGTCATTGATGCTAGTGGACAATTTGTGCCCAGAAGGGTCAATTTCAGCATGTTTTTATAATGAAAAATAATCAGCACATTTGTTTTAATAAAAATAATCAATCAGACCTCAATTAGTCATTTACAGCCAAACTGAAATTCAATCTCACATCTAGATTTTAATGCAAGGGAAGTGCGTGCAAAATTAATCTATATGATTGTGAATGTATATGTTGTACTTTCTGGTGAAAACCTGGTGAAAAGGAAGTACAAGGAAAATCCAGAAAAAGCGTTTTATGGACAAAAATAAAGTGTCCCATTAAATTTAAAAATAGGAAGTGTTAAATTTTAAGGAATGGGAAAAAGGAAAGTATGCTGTTGAATATTTTCCTCATACAGATATGACCATTACAGAGACATATTTGTAAAGTTATTGTTAAATACTACACTGGAAAAGATATTGCAAAATGATGTGATTTTTGTGAGTTATTTATTATGAGGGGGACAAACATCATATCTATTTGTATCACAAACATACGACAATGCACAGTGTGTACAGAAAGACACAAAGCAAATCTTTCAGTGATAAAATTTGTGTAACTGTATAACAGAGCTCTCTTTGTGTGTGTAGACAATGGAAAAAGAAGGAAGGGAAGTTTTTTATGGATTACACTATTATAAACTAGGATAACTGAAATACTCCACTATCACTTAGGTATGGTTCCACTGACCTAAATGGACTGCGCATACATTTTAATAATGTTTTAAACATGTGAAATTGGGTAGAAATATTTCAACAAGAAAGTGGGGTCATAGACCCCAACAGGTGGCTTGTGCGATTGGTATTAGGAATAGGCTGCCAGATGTATGCAACATGATAGCTGTGCTGGAAATTTCAAAATAATGCTGTGTGCTGTACTTCAACTCTGTCAAGTTTGAAATCTATTAGTGAAAGCGTCTTTGAGTTAGAGGCTGGAAACAAAAATGTTGACAGACACGCACATGACCAGACAGATGGACATGCGTACAGCCAGATGGACAGAGGGACAGCAATGTCGATAAAAACCTAGCCAAGGTGGTGTCCTACAACATTGATTTCAAATCGACCAGTAGAAGTGTCTTCAAGTTAGAGACTGGAAACAGAATTTCAAGATGGCAGCCATCTTGTTTTTCCAAATGGCACCATTTTCGAAAACAACCTAGCCTAGGTTATGCCCTACCATTCTGTTAAGTTTTAAATCAATTGGCGAGAAGTGTGTTCGAGTAAGAGTCCGGAATTCAAAAGGTTGATGGACAGACAGATGGACAGAACAAAAACATCACTCTAATAGGCTGGTTTGTTATATGCAACCCACCCAAAAATTACCAAATTTAGGTGGCCAGGACACAGTTAATGTAATACCTAGGGCTCTGAAACTCTGAAGGCATACAGAACACAAAAATAGAGATGAACAATACACATGTCCATTTAAGTCGAGTTACAAATATATTTACATGGGGGTTAGGGAAAATTTTTACCGAATGCGAAAATGGGCGAACATCTTACAAAAAGTGCCATACTCACTAGTAATGCAGACAGAGGTCTGGAATTTACCCTCCCAAAAATTTATTTTTAATCATGTTGCCTTGAGGTCACATATAAGCCTGTTTTCATGCCTAAAGTATTTAAGTGCACAAAATGCTTAGAAAGTAACCACTAATAGGGAAGATATTCAAGGTAAACCATAATCCACTGGCATCAAAGAAACTCCAGGAAAAAAACAAACGAGCATCTGGTTCAGGAGACAATTAAAATTGTTTTTGATCATGTGACCTTGACAAAGCTCAAAGTTCAAATTCATACCCATCAAAACATCTTGTTAAGCCTATAGATGACAGCTACCAAAAATACTTTTGATAGGCCTTAAATTAAGGGAGATATTCAAGTTAGAAAACACTGTGGCAGCATAAGGGGGACGTCTAATTATGACAGTTATATTTTGCTTGAAAGATTTGATTACTTGTTTCTGAAAAATATATTGTGGTTTTAAATATTTTCCACCACAATCAAACAAAACCTAGGATGCCAGTTTACTGTTAACTATAGTACTGTCTGTAATTGTCTGTATACTTATGTTACAGTAGTAGTTTTCTCTTTAAAAGTCCCTGTTAACTACAAGTTGCTTTAGTCTGACACCAGTTACCTGTATATTGACATCACAGTTGTGTCTGAGGAGTATGGCTGTACAGCGGACATGCTGCTTATTCACTGCCACATGAAGTGCTGTACAACCCGCACTGTTCACCTTGTTAATACTGGCCTCATGCTCAAGTAACAGCTCAGTCACCTCGGGCTTGTTACTGAAATCACAAACACAGGCCACTAGTAGATCACGCTTGGCAACCGAAGACATAGGAAGTTCAATGTCACAGTCAGGAAAACCACAAATGTGTAAAAGTTGTCCTTCCAAAGAAATAAGAGGTTTCCATACTTTTGAATTTAATAAACTGTGGCGATTTTCACATTTCTTTATCCATGGGGATTTCAAACAGCTCTGCCCAAAACAGATGTTTGCAGTATGGAATGGAAATGGATTAGGAAGGTAATTGAAAGTGCCTGTATTTCACCTCTACCAAGGGGGTGTTGTTTTGATGACTGTCTGTTAATTAGCAGGTTAACACAAATACTACTGGTTGGATTTTCCTAAAAACAGTATGGGTCTTGGTCCACTTTAGATCCCATTAAATTTTGAAAGTCATCTAGATCACCATCTGGGAACAAACAAATTAATTCAGATTTTCCCATTCATGTACCATTACATGCCTTGGCAAAGGTAAGCATTCTCCAAGTGCTCTTGTTTTCAAATTTCAGGCTGTATGATTTTACAATCAAAGTATAACTAGAGGATCGCTCGCAAAAAAAAAAGATAATGTTTTTGCATAGCAAAAACAAAGCGTCCCGAAAAGGATATAAAGGTGAGTGCTAAAGTATTAAGAAAATGCTTCGTTTCTAGCCTTATACTGTTGTGGCAACCAAAGTCAGCGCAGTCTGCTCTATGTAGCACGGTTTTCAAGATATAAGCATTTTTGTGTTTTGCAAAAAATAAAAAAATTAAAAATGTCCGCTATATTTGGCGAGACAAAAATATTTTGAAAATTGGCATGGCTACTCTGCAGAGATACCCAGCAGGTCCAAAATTTTGTTGAGTTCACTCCATATAGCACGGTTTTCGAGATATAGGCATTTTTGTGTTTTGCAAAAACTTTGAAAATTCAAAATGGCCACCTTTTTTGGGGAGACAAAAATTTTTGTCAAGACCACTGCCGTGGTGTGTATCTCCCGCCGAGCATTAAAGCAGAAGAAATAGCTTTTCCGAGATATTCACAATTTTTCATTTTCGTGTGTGAAAGGTCTTCCAAAAGTAGGTGAATGAGTTATTTGAGAAAAATTGGCTATCTGCAATACTATTAAGAGATAATTCACATTAACTCATTTTGAGTAGGTGAGTAATTAGCTATGGGTCTGAAACTTCACCATGTGAAAGCTCTCCCACAAGTAGATGAATGAGTTATTTGAGAAAAATTGGCTATCTGCAATACTTTTAGAGATAATTCGCATTTACTCATTTTGAGTAGGTGAGTAATTAGCTATGGGTCTGAAACTTCACCAAGTGAAAGCCCTCCCAAAAGTAGGTGAATGACTAATTTGACAAAAATTGGCTATCTGCAATACTTTTAGAGATAATTTGCATTTACTCATTTTGAGTAGGTGAGTAATTAGCTATGGGGCTGAAACTTCACCAAGTGAAAGCTCTCCCAAAAGTAGGTGAATGAGTTATTTGAGAAAAATTGGCTATCTGCAATACTTTTAGAGATAATTCGCATTTACTCATTTTGAGTAGGTGAGTAATTAGCTATGGGTCTGAAACTTCACCAAGTGAAAGCTCTCCCAAAAGTAGGTGAATGAGTTATTTGAGAAAAATTGGCTATCTGCAATACTTTTAGAGATAATTCGCATTTACTCATTATGAGTAGGTGAGTAATTAGCTATGGGTCTGAAACTTCACCATGTGAAAGCTCTCCCACAAGTAGATGAAGGAGTTATTTGATAAAAATTGGGTATCCGCAATACTTTTACAGATAATTAGCATTTACTCATTTTGAGTAGGTAAATAATTAGCTATGGGTCTGAAACTTCACCATGTGAAAGCTCTCCCAAAAGTAGGTGAAGGAGTTATTTGAGAAAAATTGGCTATCTGCAATACTTTTAGAGATAATTCGCATTTACTCATTTTGAGTAGGTGAGTAATTGGCTATGGGTCTGAAACTTCACCATGTGAAAGCTCTTCCAAAAGTAGGTGAATGAGTTATTTGAGAAAAATTGGCCATCTGCAATACTTTTAAGAGGTAATTCGCATTTACTCTTTTTGAGTAGGTGAGCAATTAGGTATGGGTCTGAAACTTCACCAAGTGAAAGCTCTTTGGGATAGCTGCTCTGCAGAGATACCCTGAAGATAAAAAATTTCGTCGAAATCGCTCTATGTAGCACGGTTTTCAAAATATTAGCATTTTTGTGTTTTGCAATTTTTGCGCAAAAATTCGAAAATTCAAAATGGCCGCCATTTTTGGCAAGAAAATTTTTTTTGAAAATTGGCATGGCTACTCTGCAGAGATACCCAGTGGGTCAAAAATTTCGTCGAAATCGCTCTATCTAGCACGGTTTTCGAGATATAAGCATTTTTGTGTTTTGCAATTTTGCGAAAAATTCGAAAATTCAAAATGGCCGCCATTTTTGGCGAGACAAAAATTTTTTCAAAATTGGGATAACTACTCTGCAGAGATACCCTGCGGGTCAAAAATTTCGTCGAAATCGCTCTACCTAGCATGGTTTTTGAGATATAAGCATTTTTGTGTTTTGCAATTTTTGCGAAAATTTCGAAAATTCAAAATGGCCGCCATTTTTGGCGAGACAAAATTTTTTTGAAAATTGGGAAAAGTACTCCGCAGAGATATCCTGCGGCTCAAAAATTTTGTCGAAATTGCTCTACCTAGCATGGTTTTTGAGATATAAGCATTTTTGTGTTTTGCAATTTTTGCGAAAATTTCGAAAATTCAAAATGGCCGCCATTTTGGGCGAGACAAAAATTTTTTGAAAATTGGGAAAACTACTCCGCAGAGATACCCTGCGAGTCAAAAATGTCGTCGAAATCGCTCTATCTAGCACGGTTTTCGAGATATAAGCATTTTTGTGTTTTCCTTATTTGGAAAATTCGTAATGATTAATTAATCATTAATTACTCGGCCATTTCTTGACCAATCAATGCCAAAATCTAATGATTTCCAGATTTTAATAGAATGAATGTATTTGCCAAGTTTCAGGTGAATTGATAACATTCCTTTCAAGTTATCATCTGGACAAGCTTCCCCATCGAAAGAAAGACATTTTTGGTCATGTGACCTCTCTGATTGGTTGAAATGTCACTGCAGCATATTCAAAAAAATTCCCCAAGGCTACTGCCTAAACCTGCCAAATTTGAAAAGAATCCGCCTAACGGTTACAGAGTTATAAGGAAAACAAAATGCGGAGCCGGCGGAGCCGGAAGCTCTCCCATACACAAACAAGCGTCCCTTGCGGGACGCTTAATTCAGTGTGGTTGTAATGTTACTAAATGTAGCCATGCAGCTAAAACATGGATATGCCAGAAATTATTGATCATTTTGGGGGAAGTCATAATCATAATTGCCACTTTGTCATGCACACACCAATTTTAAGCATCATGATATGTAACTCACAGAAAAGGTAACTTAGGAAAGAGTAATTTCTGTTGAAAACTAAAGAAAACAATCTTGTTTATTGAGGCTGCAGTAGGGCAACCATTTGCCTGAAGACGAACTGACTTAATTGAGAAACTGGATATTTCAACAAGCAATCAGTGCCCGTAAAGGGGCTCTGTGTAAGCTGACTTTGTATTTTAAGCTTAAGAGTGCAAATGAAAGTAGAAAAGGACATACCTCAAATTGGTATTATTCAGCTATGCAATGAAATGCTGATCTACAATTTACTATGTTATAGCTGACCCAAAAGTAGATAAATAACATATTTAAACTAGATACTGTAAACAAAAGTTTTCATGTTACAAGTGATTTATTCAACAGTGAGAACTTCAAAGAAGCAATTGCTCAGCTATGCAATGAGCTACAGATCTGCAATTTTACTATGTTATAGCTGATCCAAAAGTAGGTGAATAACATATTTCAACAAAATATTCTAAATGCAATATTTTTCAAGTTACAAGTGGTTTTACTCGATAGACACCCAAGTTACTCACCGCACTGTAGCTATGGAAAAAGTAGCTGAATTATATATTTTAACAAAATGCTCTAAATGCAAAACTTTTCAAGTTATACGTGATTTAGTGCATGGTTTCATGAATTTTAATGCATTAAAAATTAGTTTAAAAATTCATAAAAAGGTAATTAGGTAAGATCCAGGCCTGATGCTCACACAAAGGAATCTACTTGTACGTATATGCAAGATAAAAGAGAAATCCTAGAAGTCAATGTGAAAACTGTGATCAAGTGTTGAAATTTCCACACTTTGGGTGCGGGTATCTCGCTTCTCATGGCTCTGGAGAAGAGACGACCAGACAAATCTGCATGCCTTGAACAATTTTTATTCTCAATAGATAAGGTTTTTTTTAAAAGTAGCAAAATGTCTCTTCGCCATGTACTTTTGGAGAAGTAGTTCTTTAGACTCATATGTGGACACCGCAGAGTGATGCCATAATGTCAGCTGGCTAACAAGTTAGCTGACATAAAAATAGCATTAGAGATGTCCGTACCCCACAGCCTGGGGAAATAGTTTTCAACACCATGACATACAAAAGTAGTGAAACAGTACAAAGACCAGAATACTTTCAGAGCAGTGTCACTTATATAAAGGTCCAAATAATGTTTAAGTAGAGAAAATAACATCTAAGAGAAAGCAAATGTATGTAAAGATAAAGTACTAAAACAAGACAATTCAATAGCAAGATTACAGCATTAATCAGTAAACTAAAAAATATGAAGCTGTAAAATTTGTTAATTGGAGAATAGCTGTCAATCAGTTGCAGCAATCCATATATCCTTGTCATAAGAGAAAGATGTCTCAGATATGGCACCTGAACACACTTTGGCAGAGCAAAAAGGTCACACCATGATGCACACATACATTTACTTACACCCCCTAACCAATTACCAAGTGTCAACCTTCTACACGCTGTGGAATCCTAGAAATAGCCCGGACAAGATTTTATAGGTCAAGGTCACTACGGCAAGGTCAAAGGTCAAATCAAGGTCACACCATGATGTTGCACACCTACAATCCTCCACCAAAGTCCTGTCAAGTATCAACTTTCTGCACCTTACAGTTTCTGAGATATCACCAGGACAAGATTTGATAGGTCAAGGTCACTACGGAAAGGTCAAAGGTCAAATCAAGGTCACACTATGATGTTGCATGCCTACACCCCCTAACCAATGTTCCTACAGAAGTATCAACTTCCTACACCTTATGGTTTCCGAGATACAGCCCGGATAGGATAGGTCAAAGGTCACTATGGCAAGGTTAAAGGTCAAATCAAGGTCAGACCATGACGGTGCACACCTACACCCCCTAACCAATGTCCCTACCAAGTATCAACTTCCTACACCTTACGGTTTCCGAGATATAGCCCGAAAAAGATTTTATAGGTCAAGGTTACTATGGCAAGGTCAAAGGTCAAAACAAGGTCAGACCACGATGGTGCACAGCTACACCCTCTAACCAATGTCCCCATTTTCGAGCTATACCCCGGAAAACATTTTATAGGTCAAGGTTACTATGGCAAGGTCATGGCATATCCCTACCAAGTATCAACTTCCCACACCTTACGGTTTCCGAGATATAGCCCGGACAAAACTTTATAGGTCAAGGTCACTATGGCAAGGTCATAGGTCAAATCAAGGTCACACCATGATGCTGCACACCTACACCTTCTAACCAATGTCCCAACCAAGTATCAACTTACTACACCTTACAGTTTCCGAGATATAGCCCGGACAAGATTTTACAGTTCAAGGTCACTACAGCAAGGTCAAATCAAGGTCACACTATGACTTTGCACACCTACACCCCCTAACCAATGTCCATACCAAGTAACAACTTCCTACACCTAACGGTTTCCGAGCTATAGCCCAGACACAATTTTCAAACTCAAGGTCACTACGGCAAGGTCAAAGGTCAAATCAAGGTCAGACCATGATGTTGCACACCTACACCTTCTAACCAATGTCCCTACCAAGTATCAACTTCCTACACCTTACGGTTTCTGAGATACAGCCTGGACAAGCGTCCACCCATCCGGACACCATGGGTGAAAACAATACCCCGACAGTCCTTAAGGGCTGTGGGGTAAAAACTGTTGAAATATTGTTTACATCCATAAGTAACAGTCATTCAGTCATATTTGTCAACATAATCTTAGCTTTCAAGTTTTTGCTTATTTCAAAAGATATTTCAATTAACGTTTAGTCACATTGTTTACACCAACCACTACATTTGCATTACTGGTACTTACTATTGGTAAATCATAAATATAGTTGACTGGATGTGTGATAGTCAATGCAAAATGAGTACCTGGGTTCCTTTTTTAAGCCACAGTCAGAAGCCTACATATAGTTATATGATGTACCCCACATATAGTTATATGATGTTAGGTTTATCGTTTCCCTTAATACTGGACCTTTTTTCTTTAAATAAGTACTCAAGCTGTTGCATATTCATCAATTGTGCAATCGTGTGTTGCAAAACTATCACATCCCTCCATGTATAGCAGCCGTCTCCAACCGAATACCCTGTGGCTATCCATCCAACTCCATATACACTAGAGTACTGGTCTAAATGGTTTCTCTTTGACATGCAATGATACATCTCCACTAAATATTTATGGGGGAAAATATTCTACTTTAGATTTATAATTGGTTTATCCTATTCATGATAAGAAAAGTACTTTGGTTATTTAAAATATTGTTTGCCCATTAAGCTGAAACATGTAGGAGTGTCTCACTCACCCAAATGCTGAATAATGTAATGCAGTATCTCCGTCATCATCCTGAATCTCAATGTTAGCTTTTGCAGCAAGAAGCACCCGCACTATGTCAATATGACCCTGATGGCTGGCCACATGCATAGCAGTCTTGCCGGAACTCTTTTGATCAACCTACAGAGAACAATTTTCTTAGCATTTGTATATTTTAAGGTACTCAGTAGAGCAGTTTATACCTCATTGAATTTTAGATATGGAAATCACTATCCAGGTCCACTAGTTTACTGATATAGCTCAAATCATAGCTCAGTGTAAATCTGCATTTATACAGTGATTAGAGTGAGAATGTACATCATATCCTGCACAATTTACTTGAGTGATTTTTGGCTTTGAGACAATCTTTTGAAATTTGAAAGTACAATTACCTGATTAAAAGTATTATTACGGTTTGACGGCCACAATTGCGCTGTGTTCCATGATGCACTTAACTGCTAATTTTGACCAATCAAAAGAAATGGAAAGTCAAAGTTTTCTCAAATACTTTCATTGGCTAAGGTTATAGGTTTACCAAGTACCTCATGCCAAAGACGAAATAAATTGTTCTGGATTAAATGTTGCTTTTAATACTGGTTAGCAATTCTCAGTGTAAAGAATCCTGAAGGATATTTTGAGAACCCACCTTATCGGGGTACTTGGTGAGTATTGCTGACACCACATCCAGGTGTCCTTGTGCCGCCTCCTTCACTAACTGTTTCTCTGGGTCCACAGCACCAGTGGTGCCAGATCCTGAACTGCTGGATGTGGCATCCACCAGTAACTCTGAATGAAAAACATTACACAACAGATGAAATCTTAGAACAACAGGCCTGAAACAATAGCATCATTAACGAGTAAGTATTTGACACATTATATTTGATTGAATCATATTCACCAGTTGATTCTCTGACACCAGGAGCACCAACCCTAATCTGTTTGGAGTGGTATCAACAAATAGCTCTGAAACAAACATATAATACATGCCATTATTGTTTCAATCACCTGTTTCTCTTTCATCAGTAGTACCAGACCCTGATCTGGCTGTGTTGGCATCAACAAGTAACTCTGAAACAAACATATGACACTTGGCATAAATATATTCACCATCTGTTTCTCTGGCACCAGTAGCACCAGACCCTGATGTGGCTGTAGTGGCAGCAACGGGTAACTTTGTAAAGATCACATTATATCTGTGATCTACCAGTAAATCTAAAAGAGATATTAATAACAATATAATATCATGAAACAGTAGTTCTAAAGTATTATAAACATCATGAAATTACACAGAACATAGTGAGATTCACCAAGTAATTTCTATAGTGCAGGTGGGATCAGAGCACCAGGCCCTGGGCACCCTAAAGTGGCATAAACCAGCTGCCCTGAAACAAAGACATTACACAGAACATAATGGCAGAAACCATGACTAGGACTTTTAAAGATCACAATGATAGTCATGATGAAACACACTAGTTGTTGATCTAGGGTCTCCTGAAATGGAATTTACCACCTACTCTAAAACAATGATATGATATAGAACACAAACTGAGCCAGTAGCTCTGCAAGAATGATGACTTAAGATTTAACAATGGCTCTGAAAGGAACAGTAACAAGCATATAACATAGAAAATCCCAAGAAACAGAGACATTTAACTGCAGGTCTGAAAATAATAATTGCCAATCTAATCATAACATCATGTTGTCATTGCTCATTGCCTCACACGTGGGGAAATAAGTATCAAATAACTAGAAAACAATTAACCAAAGCTTCATATGGGCAGATCTATTTTCTTGAAAATAACTCTCAAATATTTAACTCATTTCTGAAAGCTTAAAGTAATCCAAAAAATATGAAATATTACGATATGTTTTTATCGTTTTTTTTAATATTTACATACCCAGCTGAATGGGAAATCGGTTCAAAAATTCTTATCCTTTACAAAGGATCTCTTTCAAATGTTTAAAATCCATGTGGCCTTGAATACTTTTAAGAACTGATAAACTCAAAAATTCTCCGGAACTTGTGTACAAAATTGCAATAACCTATACAGGTTAGATACAATGACAAGAGAAGGGATTGTAAATTTTTCAATATTAATCAATATGGCTTTTCAGGTCTCTCTCAACATAAATACTGAAAGTTCCAATTTCAATATCATGTCCACTAACTTATAAAGACATGTATTAAGGTCATAATTTGTGACTACTTTCCACATAAATACATACTTGTGCGATCTTGCCGCTCATCTTGAGTGCTGGCCATTGTGTTGTTTGTGTCCTGTAATTGTTGACCATATGAGATTGGAATACAACAGAGCGGGTTAAAAGTCCATGTGTTTCCTCCGACTTGGATGCGCAAGTCACCGTCTGCATAAACCTTCAGTACACGCCCAGTCTTACCCAATGCCTACAACAGAAACAACATGCTCATGCACTATGTAGATTATTCATTAGAAGTTTATATAACTTGTAACTTGCACTTCAACATCTCATTTTTCGCAAAAGATACATATCTCTTGAAACATTAGGTATGGTCAGTATGAAGTGCTACCCATGTTCATACCAAAAACCCAAGGCATACAATTTTCATATGTTTATAATAGTGAACCCAGTGCAAACATTATTTATGTATACATATGATTCAGTTAACAATTACAACTTTTTGTGTTCATATTATTTAGAACTAATGATGTAACATTGTTAATGTGTTCACATTATTAAATCCATTGATAACATTTTACATGAGACTTACATTTTTCATGTTGTCAGTCCACTCCCCATGCCCTCTCTGTGCATCTTTGACTCTCTGGATGTCACTAGAGACCTTGACATAATCTCCAACTGCATATTGCTGGATCTGAAAAGTCCACAAACGAAGTGACACATATGGAGAAAAAACATGTTACATGCAATGCACTTGTAGGTTAATCCTATTTTACCTTTTTGGGGGTTCAGTATAAGTTTTGGCAGTACAACAGCTGAAAGTATGGTGAGTAAGCAAAAGTTAATCGAGCCGTTTGCCTCAGATATCATACCATCAATTTTTACATGATCCTTTCAACATAAATCACAGAAAAGACATTGTAATAATGTGTTCCTACTTTCCCTTAAGAGCAAAAATATGAGAAAATAGCTAACATCTCAAAAATTTATAACTGACAATACATTAACATACTACACCCAATTCAAACAGTATTTAATTCATTTACTATCATCCTTTTACTAGGGGCTTAACTGACGAAACAGTGTCACCTTACAATACTTAGAAGTAAAGATACATGTGTAAAACCCACGAGCTGAGACATAAATTCTCTGTTTCTTCCATCAGGTTAAAGTACTGTTTAATCTTGTTAGCTCACATTACTTACCTTGGTCAAGGCTCCAGCATGAAAAGTCCACCTGTTGGAACAACCTTCAAATTGAACACGGACGTCTCCTTTGTCTGTAATTCTGTGTACACTGCCCACTTTGCCTATGTACTGCAAAAATATTATGTATCCATAAAATGTCTAACTACTTTTCCAATAAATAAAATAAATGAACCCAAACAAAGCCAACTTTTAAATTTTCATAGCTACAAATGTCCCAAATAGTTCAAAGTGATATTGTTACAAATATATCTGTACTGAGAAAGTCAATGTTCATGTTTCCAGACAAAAAAAAACTAAGACATACAGAACATCAATATAAAGAGTTAAAGGTGACATGGGGCAGATTTAGTAGGTAGTTTTCAAGGTACGTTCACAGATACTACAAATTTTCAACATATACATCTGGATTTAAATGAATGCTGGTCAATAATGGTCAATGCCTGAAATGAAAAGCCTGTTTTGTTAACATTTCCAACAGATTCAAACATCCAATATCCACAGGACTCGAGCGCTATTTTCCGGTAACTTCCACAGATACCTAAGAATTATAGTATTTTCAAAGTTGGGAAAAAGTCTATTCAAGTTACACCAAAATTTGAAATAGTTTTCCTCATACTTGGTATGCTGTAAACACTTAGTTCAAATTCACACCTGATCTTCTGATCATAATTATCCATCAGGCCATACACAAGAAAAATATGTGACAACAGAAACATTGTAAGGCCCTTACCTCAGCCATCCTTGGATTCCAGCCTCCATGTCCATCCTGCATATCTTTCAGAACATCCACATCCAGGCCAACTCGTACTTTGTCTCCCACCTTGAATAAGGAGTGGGTTACTGCAGCCTGGGAGGTCTCCACATTGCGACCTGTTGAATCACAAATAAAGGGTGAATTGTAATATCAGTTTTTCCATTGGCAGTGTCATAAATGCTATAGGTCCTTTTCAACTGGTAATCACCTTAATCTTGAAATAAGTCAAAATACTGAAGTTCATGTCCAAAAGGCTTATTTAAATATTTTTCAATAATGAGATTAAATCTACATATATGGACTTCATTAAATTTATTTGCATAAATCTCATGATCTTGCAAATACTACTACTAAGAAGCACTGACAACAGAATGAATGACATAAAAGTGATAAGAACTATCGATTTGAAAATAACTCAGTATTTTGTCTTTTTCATCTCTATCTGTAGTACATCAGTTTTATTAACAGTACCCTTTACAAAATTAAACTAAAAACAAAATTCTGAAATAGTTTTATTAAATTTTATTTTGTCTGGCAATCAATTGTGAAAAAAACATGTTGAAAAAAACTTGCAGTAAAGCCACCAAAACCCCCCAAATCGTTTAAACTCTGACTTCCGTGGGATACAGTTACCCATATTATGAGCTTTGAATTTCACCTGACCCTTCTGTTATTGTATTATGTTATATCTATGTTATGGGGTGCACATTACTTGTGTATTTTAAAACAAGTGGTTCTTAGTTGTTTGATTATTATGTATCTTTCACTTTGGGTTTTTTATAGAGGTCTTTTCTACTAGGGACTTTTTCCATTTAATTGGCACGAAATTGCTCGTTACGAATTATCTGCGTACAAAATATGGATGCCCAGGACAAGCCACACCCCCACACAACCCCCCCTTTTCTGAAAACCCTGCCTCTGCTGTACTCTATCTACTTTGAATAAGAAACCTTTGTTTACTCTCACTCAGCAACAATAGTTGTCACTTGGTTGTGACACTCAACCAGAAAATGTAGTTTATGTTACACCTATCTAGTATGGGTAGTTGACACTTTTTGTTATATTCAACCAGAATATGTAGATGACACTCAGTGCACTCACCTAGTATGGAAATGTAACACTAATTTTACTCAAGCAGTACAGATAGTTCACATTTTTTTACTCTATAGGTAGTTGACACATGTTTCGCTCTAAGTATGGATAGTTAACACTTATTGCACTCATCAAGTATGGGTAGTCAATACTTGTTACACTCACCAGGTATGGTCAGTGAACATTTGTTATACTCACCAAATATGGGTAATTAACAGTTGTTTCACTTACCAAGTACAGGTAGTTAATACTTCTTACACTCACCAGATACAGATAGTTGAGACTTGTAACACTCCGTCAGTATAGTTAGTTGGCCCTTATTACATTCACCCTGTATGTATTATCAAGCCTTGTAAGACTTACCAAGAACTGGCAGGTGGTCTCTGTAGTAGTAGGGTCCCTCTGCTGACTCTATGTATTTAAGGTCAGCCTTTCCTTTGTGTCCAAGCCTGTATACGTTAGTCATGCCTGATGCCCATGTGATATTAGCTACGCTTCTCCCCGACTCATTGTCCCATCCACGGATGTCTTCTACTGTCCCAATCATTCCATCACCTCCTGATAAATAGAAACATATGCAATTCATACATAAAAGGAGCTTTCGCTAAAGAGCAAAAACCTTAAAAAAAGGGTATTCCTTTTAAGGATCAAGAAAATAAGATATGAGAATTCCATGAAGAACATTTATACTTTCAGCATCTCATAAAATACATATATCCAATTATATTTATCAGTCTACCTTTAATGGGTTCAAGTATACAGACAGTACTCGAATTACGCTGTTATAAATTTTAAAAGATTCGTAAAATTTATCTTTTTAGATGCCTTTATAACGGCTTACAGGTAATGATTTGATTCCAAATGTGTTTCAGATATGATATGTTTTAAATTTTTCTAAATCTTATTGAACAATTTTTTTTTCCAAAATCTGTGAAAAGGATGATTTGTTACCTTTAAACAAGAAGTTATATTAAGTTACAGACAGAATACCTTGCAACATAGTTTCTACATGACAAAGTAGTATTTTTTCCACATACATAAATGTCTCAAAGTCATAATATTATAGATTTTTGAAAGATCAGTTCTCAAAGCAAACAATCACTACAATATTACATAACCACACAACTGTTCACAGATTATGATGCTGGGTTATACAAAGTTTTTAAAATAAGTTGCCAATAAAATTGGACTGTTTGTAAAAAAATTCTTCAAAGTTTGAGTTTCTTTTCACCTTAAGCTTTGCATTTTTCTGGTTCAAGTTTAAAATAACTATGCAAGGCTTTTTAAAGCCTTGTTGCACTTTTTCTTACACCAAACTTTTTCGTGCAACACTAAAATCTTCCATTCGAATGCAACTCTACGCAAGTCTATAGAGGGCATTTTTGCCAGTTAGCTCAGTAACATGCAAGTCAAAGCCTTGTAAAAATGGAAAGAGCTGCAGATTTTTACAATTTATAACATCTGCTCACCATCCTGATTTCCCCAGTCCCAATCTGGTCCTCTCACCACTTTGGCTCCACCAAATATACCTTTTGCATGAAACTTGGATGAGGTGGCTCTTTTATCTACCTTTGCACTGAAACATGGAAAAACCAGCCAATCAGGGAAACAATAGATGAAATCTAAAATGTTTCTCTGTGATAGCAACTACAAGTTTCTTAAACTCTACAAATCAGGAATTTTCATAAAATGCTGGGTGGGCTAAACATAATTTGAAACATCGATAAGACATTTTGCTGAATTTTAAAAAGTTTTGTTACTTGATTTAGTTACATTGGTACACCACATTTTATGATGGAGGAAACATATGCTGAAAACTTATAAACCAACAGACAACAGCAATTTGAGTATTGAAACCACAGACCCTCAACATTTGTATACTCCAATTAAAATTTTAAATAACTCATAAAAGGGGATAATCATTACTTACCCAGCAGAATTTGCATTGTCAAATCTGATAAATGGGTGGGTGAGGTCATGTTTATCTGACATATAACACAGGTGACAGAGATCAAAGTCAAAACACTTGGAACACTTCCATCTTATGCCCATCACCCCCTGCTGTTTACAATAGTCACACACAATGTTGGGATGACGGACTCCTGCATAAAATAATGTCAAAGGTACAAATGCCAAGGTTGTGTTAATTACAAGTTAAAACAGTGTCAGAAAGCCTAAAAAATATCTATTACAGGTGTTAATATAGGGTTGATAAATTCTTAAACAGTAGCACAACTTTTTTGTCAGGGCTTAAATTAGAGTTTACTTGTAATGCCAATACACCCTACGGATTTGTATTGTTTTAACCTTTTTATGTGGATAAATCTTTGACAAAATATCACATCCTCAGCAAGTACGGATGGAGTTCTGCTGAAACAAATAAAAAAAACATCAATCAAACCTGTGGGTGCAATGTCATAGGCTCTGAGATTTTTAGCAACCTGGTAATCTATTCTGGATCTGGTTCTGTTGTAAAACTGAACAGAAGCCTTCCAGAGGGATGCACTGGCATAGACTTTGATATCATTACCACCCAAGTAACCTATTCTGGTATTGCTTATGTTGTGAAAACTGAATAATAATCTTACCTGTGGGTGCGTTGTCATAGACTCTCAGATCATAAGCGCCCTGGTAACCTATTCTGTAGTTGGTTCTGAAACCCGAGTCCCACTGAACAACAACAGTCATATCTGGGGTATTATTGTTACCAGGTTTACCAATCTCCACCACTGTCCCCAGGTGACCTTCACCTACACACACAAAAACATCCAAGGTAAACCACCAATATATTTGGTTTTTGCACAATTTCTGCTACCTGAGAAAACAAAGTTATTAAGTTTAAAAAACACATTGCAAAAGAATACAATAATTTCCTTTGTTCATCATTTTCTCAAAAGCAGGCAACAGATCAGGATTCATAAAGTTTAACTGTTAATAACAGCACCACTCGTCATTTAGGATTATTTCCATTAAATATTTTATCAAATTTCTTGATTTACGGCATTAACTCAAAAACAGTATATTCTACTTAAAGTGCAAGCATTAAAACAGTACATCCTGATAATAATTTCCTCTCACAGTGACATATTGTTATGGTCTCTCTTTCATTAAGTATGTCCTCTGAATCATTATCTATTTATGACTTTCAATTGACACTGAAATGTTTTTATATGTCAGGTGTCTTGTTTAATGTCAAGATTTACCCTCATCTTGATTCTGCCACTTCCAGTCTGGTCCTCGTAGTACTCGACAGCCAACTTCCATCATTAGTTTGGTGTTGGTTCTTCTCCAAATGTGTCCACCTATGTTCAGCTTTAAATCATCATTTCCACCTCTTACAATTTCTACAAAAGAAAATGCCAATGTTGGAGCTGTTAAAGAGAATTAGAGCACTTATTAAAAGAGTAAAGTAATGGGTTATCTGGGGTTCGGGATGAAGCAAGGAGTGCTTCTTTGTGCTTGAACCCTGCTAGTTTTCAAAATACTTGCATACAAATTGACATAAAATAGGCCAATTTCTGTTACTTTTATATAAAATGTGGTAGAGATCCACTCAAATATATAACTACCCGGTGTAGCACCAGATAATGTATCCCCCACAAAGTGTGTGGGGATACAAAATATGGCAAGGGGAGCTGCCACAAAGTGTATGGGGATACAAAATATGGCAAGGGGGCTGCCACATTTTGTATCCCCTGCCATATTCTGTATCCTCTTTGCCATATTTTGTACCCCCTAGTTATATACGAGTTAATCATTAAAATTTCCCTCTGTGATTTATGGTTAAGCATTTGCTAAGCCTAATGCTTGTAATATAAATACATTTTTAGTTTTCAAAACCCTTTACAGAACAAAAGTTGTGAAAGAATAATTAAAATTTTCTACCTATTGAAAACAGATATGTATATGTTTCCAATTTGTCTCTTACTGTTTTAGAAATATATACGATTCAATTAATTTGCATGTTTTTGTAATTTTTCTTTTACTTTCAGTGTCACTTTGTTTGAAATAGTGTATGACAAAATTGTCTTACAAGCCCAAATCAGGCTGCGTTTGTTTTTAAAAAGTGTGAAATTTACTGTTATTGTTAATTACAAACAGGACATTAAAATAAACCACATTGATTTCTATTCTATTTACCCCCTGTCTTTTAATCAACAACATTGAAATGTGCATTAAGAGATTGATTGATGTCTTTTAGGATGATTTTTTTCACTATCTTTTTATGTAACCTTTACTGGTAGTAGCAAATCAACATGAAAAGAATGGATTCCTATTACTATGACCTGTGATTCTTTGGTTAGTGATTCCTATAAACATGGCCTGCTATGATTAGTTAGTGATGAGTCAATTGGATTTACTCAGGTCTAATGTTGCTTGGGCCCTCTAGTCTCTATAGGAATCCATGTCTTTAATGTTGATTTGTTCACTGTCTTTACATGTAAGCTTTACTAGTAGTAGCAATCAACATGAAAAGAATGGCTTCCTATAAACATGGCCTGATATGATTAGTTAGTGATAAGTCAATTGGATTTACTCAGGTCTAATGTTGCGTGGGCCCTCTAGTCTCTATAGGAATCCATGTCATTTATGTTGATTCCTTAAACTGTCTTTATATTTAAGGTTTATTGGCCTCAGGTCAGCATATGGCAGAACCATCGCACAGAAACCATCACAACAAGAGACTTCATATCGATACAGATAACAGACCCGCCAGTAGACGGAAAACACTACCACTCTCCACTTATCACAAACCTGAAAACCAGCATCAACGACCACCCAATCACCAGCCAGAAAGTACTTGCAAAATGCAAATGGGAGAAGTTCCGAGAGGAAATGAGACAAACCTGCCAGAAACTAGGACAACTACAGACATCAGCACCAGAACACGAAATAGACACCTACATAGCAAAGTTCACCAGGGCCACAGCCAAACACCTTTGGGATAACTGCCCAACTAAAACACACCACCAAGGACTACACCGCGTATCAGCAGAACTACTCCAAAAAATCAAGCTCAAACACAGACTACAGCGCCAAGCCAGAGACCATCCCAACATCCCCCAACTGAGAACACAGCTAAATGCCATCAGAAAAGATATAACACTGAAACTCACACAGGAAAAAGACAACAGAGTACAGAGGGACATAGCTGGAATGGATCCAAAAAACAGCAAAAACTTCTGGCGAACCTTCCACAACACACTGAACAAAAACACCAAAACCAAAAACCACACTACATTAGAAGACCCCACCTCAGGAAAAAAGACCACCAACAACAAAGAAAGTGCTACCCTCTTCGCCAACCATCTACAGACAGTCCACCAAACCCACAAAGACAACTTCATGGATGACCAGCACAAACAACAAATAGACCACTGGACCCAACAACAAGCCCACCTTTTCAACCCAACAACCACGCCACAGAACCTCAACGAAGCATATTGCAATCCCTTCACTCCAGCTGACCTAGAGAAAGCACTAAAAAATATGAACTACAAATCCACTCCTGGGGAGGACACCATCCCGTACAGAGCGATCAGGGAATTTCCAGAGGAAGCCAGCAAACTACTATTGCACATATACAACATCTGCTTGGCCAGAGGATACTTCCCCAGGGACTGGAAAATCGCCACAGGAAAAATGATCAAGAAACCAAATAAACCAAAAGGAAACCCAACGAGCTACAGACCGATAAGCCTCCTCAACTGCCTGGGCAAAACACTGGAAAAACTTATCGCATCAAGAATTCACACCTTCCTAGATGACAACCAACTGATGAACACATGGCAACGAGCCTACCTACCAGGAAAAGAAGCCAACGAACACATACACACCCTAGGAAACTACCTCAGAGCAGCAAAAAACAAAAATAGGTTAGCAGCCCTACTACTGATCGACGTCGAGAAGGCGTTTGACGCGGTATGGCACAATGGCCTGAGGAAAAAGTTACACAGCATGAAACTACCTCCAATACTCCTCCGCATCATATCATCATTCCTGCAAAACAGAAAGATACAAGTCAAGGAAGGAAATGACATCTCACACCAAGTTCCACTAGAGGCGGGCACCCCACAAGGCAGCATACTAAGCCCACTCCTATTCCTCCTGTATGTCAACGACGTACCCATCGCAGAACCAACAAAATGTACACAATATGCAGATGACATCGGGATATACACCAGCCACAAAAACAAAAATTATCTACAAAGAAGCCTGCAGAGACAGATAGACACATTAGAAGCCTGGTGCAGCAAATGGTTCATCAAATTAAACAGCAAGAAAACACAACTAATCCTGTTCAAGCCACAAATCAAACAAAAACCAGTGATAACAATGGGCGGAATCCAGATCGTACCCACAGACAAAGCCACGCTACTAGGAACCACTCTCGACCCACGACTGAACATGATGGAAAACCTAGCAACAATTAAACAGAAAATAGCACCAAGGATCACAAAGCTCATAGAACTAAGAAACTGGGGAGCAACCAAACAGTCCCTCAGACTCATCTACCTCACCCTCATCAGACCAATCATGGAAACCGGATACCATCTAGGAATACATGTGCCAAAATACATGAAGAAACTCCAGATCATCCAAAACAAGTGCCTTAGAACCATAATCTGGGCCCCATACAGAGAACCAAGTGAACCACTACACCACCTACTAAGAGTACCCCCCATCGAAGAATACCTGGCAAATCGACATAAGAAAGCACTGCAGAGATACCAAGGATCCAGACTCCAGGAATCCATCAACACGGCCATCGCACTGATGTAACCACCCCAGCCAAGGGACCCCCAATACCCCCCCCCCCCATGTAACCAATACTAATCACTTTTTCTTTCTTTTCAGGCACAGGAAGAAACCCTAACTATATACACATTTCTTTTCTTTTCAGGTCCCCCCCCCCCCCGTATTAACTCATATTTTTCTGTTTCTTCATTTCAGACCACAGATGGAAAGCCACCCCAGTCTACAACCACACCACTCTCCTGGCAATGGTCGACCATCAGAATCATCAGAACCACCAAAACCAGCCAACTGCCGAACCTGCCCCCCCACCCTGACACAGCTCAGACATAAAGTCAACCCATTGAGGAAACAAGCCTGGCAAAAGAGGAAACTACCCCTCCTCAGGCCAACTTTAAACTGCTCCAGCGGAGCAGTTTAGTATTCATAGTACGTGCTGGTCAGCATATGGCAGAACCATCGCAACAAGAACTACCTCAGGGCGGATCTGCAAAGGCAGATCGACAGCCTTGAGGACTGGTGTGCTACCTGGTTCATTAAACTGAACCCCAAGAAAACCCAGCTGGTACAGGTCAACAACAAACGTACAATTGTCGATCTACCAGTGATCGGCGGGTTAAAGCACTCATTATCGTAAGTCAGCATATGGCAGAACAATACAGGGGGTAAATGTGATCAAGTAATGAAGGGAGGCAGTAGTCATATTAAATCATAACCTGCTATTATGCATTTACTTAGTTTGATATTATTCTTGTACACAGGAATAGCTTTTGAAATAATATTTCTAAAATAACATACACAGGTTTCATAGAACTAATGCATTTTATAAAATTTGCAAAAGTAATGAGAGGGCAATATATTAAAATACATTCTGTGTTAAGTGTCTAATCTAATTCCACACATATCCTGCTCTGTATATCTCTCTATATGGATCCAATACGGCTTGAGGTGGATAATAAAATATTTTATTCACACTGTTTTGAACTAACTCATGTGTTGTACATTCATATAGATATCTCTTTGCAAAGAAGTAAATACTGTAAAATTTAGTTAAAAGTTACTGGTATCAGTCCCATCTTAAGATGGGCTAACTAATGCTAAGTCTTAAGACTGGCCAGTTACAAACACCTATATTGTAATGAGTTATATATATATATATATATTGTTATTTTCTTTTTTCTATGTCGTCTAAATCAGTGTCACTTATCTACACCTTTTACCAGTAAACTTGTGCTGCAATCTGTATATTGTAATGAGTTATGTAGCAGTACTTTCAATTAAAAATCAGATTTTTTCATAATAGTTATCCAAAGTATGACTTGGTACCTGTATGTATTAGCCCACAGGTTACTATAGACTAATAAGTATGAAATTTGCTTTTGGTGTTGCACCATACAGGGCCTATACCAACAAAGTTGGGTGCTATAAAAGTTAGAGAATTGAATACTTCTGCACTTGATTTATTTTTGCCTTTAATTTTTAAAGGGCATTCTCAAACTTATTATTGTAATACAATTTGGTGGTGTTGTGTTTCACATTACCTTTTCATCTCTACATATGCACCAAAGATTTATAATGTGCTTTTTGTTCAATACTGCACAGATTTGAAAAAGTACTTTTGTTTCAGATGACTATTTTCATCTAAATATTATGATTAAAGTTCATGATGTGTTTTTCTTTTTATATTTGCACTGATTTAAAGATATATAACTTTGCTTTAGTTAAAACTGATAGACTCAGATTTAAAATTCATAACAGTATTTGGTTATGCTTTTGTTTCAAATTTAACGGACCTTTTCTTGCAAAAATTAGTGATGAAAAACCAAATTGTGTCTTGCTCCACTTGCAGAGAACTATAAGTTACAGAGTGTCTATTTTACAATTTTTTTTTCATAGCAACAACCCCAGGGTAAAATTTACTTTAAAAAATTTTTTTTGTCTATATGGCAGGTTTAAATAATGATAAAGTTCCTTTAGAGCTTGTGACACCACCTTTCAATTGCGCCAAGGAAAACCCTTTTGTTTTAAAATACATAAAAACAGACTTCACAGTTTCTAGCTAGTGTTTTTTTTTCTCAACTGACTTTTTAAATGTTTGTATATAGTTTGTTGTTTTGTTTCTTCAACCTTAAAACCACTTACATTGTATTTCGAGAATCGCTGTCCATTATGTACTGCTGTCCATTATGTACTGATCAACCTAGAGGTATTCTGAAGTATGTTGTTTTAATACGGAGCACTTCTGAAAAAATTCAGTGTGGCTGTCTTTGGGAACTCAAACCAAAATATAATGTCCAATTTAGTGTCTAGCATTAAAGTGTTGTCTGCGAACTGTCAAGGTTTACGTAATCAAGAAAAAAGAACTGATGTTCTTTCATATTTCAAAGAATCTGGTGCTTCCATAGTCTGCCTTCAGGACACTCACTTGACTCAAAATGACACTGCTTCTGTACGACAGATTTGGCCTGATTGTTATGTACATGGTACCACTTCTAATTCACGTGGTGTAGCCATTCTCCTAAATGATAATTTTGAATACAAAGTACTTTGCTGCAAATCTGATAACATTGGAAACTACCTCCAACTAATTATTATGGTTAACTCATTAAAGATAAATCTTATTACTCTATATGCACCCAATCAAGATGATCAAAACTTTTTTAATGAAATTGATAAATTAGTAAATGAAGAGGAATCAGACTATGTAATTTTGTGTGGAGACTTTAATTTGGTTTTAGACTCTGGAAAGGATTGTCGCAACTATGTAAATATAAACAATTCAAAAGCCAGAGACAGGGTATCTCAACTAATTAACGATCTAGAACTTGCTGATATATTTCGTGTAACTTTTCCTAATTCTAGATGCTATACCTAGAGACGAAAAAACCCGTTGAAACAGGCAAGATTAGACTATTTTTTAATTTCAAATTCAATGAGAGATATTATAACGAAATGTTCAATTAATCCTAGCTATAGATCAGACCACTCGATTATAGAAATCCAATTTGCATTTAACAATTTCCAGAAGGGAAGAGGCATTTGGAAATTTCACAATAGTCTTTTAAAACAAAATGATTATCTAAAATTGATAAATAGAATTATTAATGAAGAAAAAGTTAAATATAGCATTCCTGTCTATGACATGAAATACTTAGAGAGTAATGATGAAGATATACAATTTGTGATCAGCCCAGATTTATTTTTTGAAACCTTATTAATGAGAATAAGAGGAGAAACAATTAAATATGCATCTGTTTTGAAAAAGTCAAATAACAAAAAAGAAATTTCTTTGATAAAAGATATTGAGAATTTGGAATCAATGGAAGAAAGTGGTCGGAACAATACAAATCTGCTAGAGTCAAAGAAACAAGAGCTTCAAGATCTGCGCAAAAATAAAATAAGTGGACAAGCCCTTAGGGCAAAGGCACAATGGTTAAACAATGGCGAAAAACCATCTAAATTCTTTTGCATGTTAGAAAATAAAAACTTTGTAGATAAAACAATAAGGAAATTAAAATTGGATGATGGTTCTGAAATAACAGAACAAAGTAAAATTTTGACTGTGGTAAAAGATTTTTACCACACTTTATTTGAGAATAAGAATCAATATTTTGAAGCGCAAAAATTTGAAAAATTACTGAACCTAGAGAATATTAGAAAGATTTCAGTATCAGACTTAGGTAAGAAAATTACAGCTACTGAGTTAGGAAATAGCTTAAATAAAATGAAAAATGACAAATCACCAGGGATAGATGGTTTTACAGCAGAATTTTTCAAAGTCTTTTGGAAAAAATTAAAGTTTTTTGTAATGAACGCTATTAATTTTTGTTATGCAAAAGGTCAAATGCCCCTTTCCTGGCGACAAAGTATTATAACTTGTTTACCAAACGGGACAAAAGATAGGACTTTTTTGAAAAACTGAAGGCCTATTTCGCTTCTTTGTGTTCCATATAAAATTATTTCTGGTGTTATAGCAGAAAGAATTAAACCCTATCTTGACCAAATTATTTCACAGAGTCAAAGTGGATATATAAAAGGCCGAAATATGGCAGAAAATACTCGTTTGATTTATGACTTGATGTATTATACAGAAAAATAAAAAATTCCAGGCCTTATAATGCTCATTGATTTTGAGAAAGCCTTTGATTCAGTTTCGTGGAAATTTCTATATTTTTGCTTAGAATCATTTGGCTTTGATCAAAATTTTATTAACTGGATTAAACTATTTAATAGTGATATAAGTTCTTACATTCTACAGTGTGGTGTCCTTTCAAGTCAGATACATATAAAAAGAGGATGCAGGCAAGGCGATCCATTATCACCATACCTGTTCTTATTGGTTGTAGAAATTGTTAGCTTGATTATTGAAAAAGATACTAGCATTAAAGGAATTACTATTGGATCTCATACTTATAAACTAACACAATTCGCAGATGACACTACAATTTTGCTTGATGGAAATACCAGTTCCCTAAAGGCAGCTCTGAATATTTTAGAAGTATTTGGTTCATTATCAGGATTGATAGTGAATGCAGAAAAAACAAAAATGGTTTGGATTGGGAGTAAAAGATTCAGTAAAGACCAACTAAATGTTTCAGCTAAACTAAAATGGGGTAACTCAAACTTCACCTTGCTTGGCATTGAATTTTCTACAAATATGCAAGATATCCCAAATATAAATTACAGTAAAGCAATGACTAGTGCAAATCAAGTTTTAAGTTCTTGGAAATACAGAAGTTTAACTCCTTTTGGCAAAATAACCGTTCTCAAAACACTTGTATTATCAAAATTTAATCACCTTTTTGCCTCCATAATAAGTCCTCAAAATTTTTTGAATGAATTAAATAAAATGGTTTTCAGATACTTGTGGGATGGAAAGCCTGAAAAAATTAATCGGAAAAGGGTCTGTCAAGACTACCTACACGGTGGTATGAGAATGGTTGATATATTTAATTTTGAGAAATCACTGAAACTAAGCTGGCTTAAGCAATTAAATATTGACAACAAAAAACCTTGGCTTCTGCTCCTTCAAGAATCAATAAACTCATTTCAAAAATTATATACTTTGGGCCCAGAATGTAGTTTAAACCTCATTCCGAATTTAAATCCTTTCTGGCAAACAATATTCAAATACTGGGTGGAATTTTGCAGAAACAATCATGCATACTCATTCGAAGATATTCTTCAGAGTAGCATTTGGTATAATAAAGAGATGGCAACAGAAAACCTATTTTATCCAACTTGGTATAAAAGAGGAATCCATATTGTAGGTGATTTGGTAGATGAAAATTACAAAATTTTAAGCTTTGAAAATATAAAAGTTAAATACAATCTGAATGCAAATATTCTGAATTATTATACTATCATGAGGTTACTGACAAAATTCATACCTAAGGCAAACCAACCTGTATATTCAACAGTAAAAAGGCCCCACATACCCTTTCACATAAGTCCTTTGATTAATGCTGAAAGAGGCAACAAAGCTTTCTACAATATCTTGACAAGCCCTAGTCTTGACCAAATGAAGGACAAACATGAAGTCAAATGGTCTTTTGTTTTCAAAAATAGATTGAGTGAGAACATTTGGAGAAACATATATAAATCCTGTTTTAAAGCAATTAGTGATAACTTTTTTACTTGGTTCCAATATCGAACCATTTACAGAATTCTTGGAAAAAATGGCTATTTAAAACAAGAGGAGAGTGCCCGTGAACGGGCACTGTGTCAGCTGACTGAGTGTTTTTGATTTGTGAAGGTGATTAGAGGACAGAATAATTATCAGGAAAAGGGCTGTACAGAAATACAGTAAATGGTAACTGAACAGCAAGTTCGAAAGAAATTCCGAAGCTGACAGAAGAAAAGGATAAAAAAGTTGTGCCCTGTAAATGGTATTATGAAGGAAAATAACAAGGTAATTGTTTAAGTGTAAAAAATAGGTTAAAACATATTTAAAGAAATACTACAAATGCAATATCCTCGTTCGACCTTGAAGAAGGGGTCCAAGGTCAAATCTAACCACACAAATACATTCCCAGCCCATGATTTCCTATGGTTTACCATTCCAAACCTCTAGGACCAATTATAAATGAGTTATAAGCACTTTTAAGCTTGGCTGTCCTCATTTGACCTTGAAGGAGGGGTCCAAAGGTCAAATCTGACCATACCAAAAGATTCCGAGCCAATGATTTCCTATGGGATGGTTTACCATCCCAAATCTCTGTCACCAATAATAAGCGAGTTGTAGGCACTTTCAATTTTCGCTATCCTCATTTGACCTTGAAGGAGGGTTCCAAGGTCAAATCGGACAATATCAACAGATTCACAGCCCATGATTTCCTGTCTGTTTACCATCCCAAACCTCTGGGACCAATAATAAGCGAGTTATAAGCACTTTTAAGTTTGGCTATCCTTGTTTGACCTTGAAGGAGGGGTCATTGAAGGTCAAATCTGACCACACCAAAAGATTCCCACCCCATGATTTCCTACAGGTTGGTTTATCATCCCAAACCTCTAGGATCAATAATAAGGGAGATATAAGCACTTTTCATGACTGACAAAAAACACCTGTGGCGGCCATCTTGTTTCTCAAAATGAGGCCAAAAATATTCCCAGACAACATTTTATGGTTATTAATATATACTGCAAACTTAAGAAAGCTAGCTATAATATTTTTTTTCATCAGAGCAGTAATGGTGAAATCTCTCTCTACACACTGCGGCTATCCAGTGGATACAATGATTTACTCAACAGTGAGAACCTGAAAGTAGCTATTGCTCAGCTATGCCATGACATAGAGGTCTGCAATTTCACTATGTTATAGCTGACCAAAAATTCTGTGAATAACATATTTAACAAATTACTCTAAATGTAATAGTTTTCAAGTTACAACTGATTTACTCAACAGTGAGAACCTCAAAGGAACTATTACTCAGCTATGCAATGAGCTACATGTCTGAAATTTTACTATGTTATAGCTAACCCAAAAGTAGCTGAACAACATATTTAAGCAAACTACTGTAAATGCAATAGTTTTCAAGCTACAACTGATTTACTCAATAGTGAGAACCTGAAAATAGCTATTGCTCCGCTATGCCATGAGCTATAGGTCTGTAATTTCACTATGTTATAGCTGACCCAAAAGTAGGTGAACAATATATTTTAACAAAATACTCCAAATGCAATATTTTTCAAGTTATAGCTGATTTACTCAACAGTCAGTACCTGAGAATAGCTATTGCTCGGTTGTGCCATGAGCTATAGGTCTATAATTTCACTATGTTATAGCTGACCCAAAAGTAGCTGAATAACATATTTGCACAAATTTCTGTAAATGCAATAGTTTTCCAATTATAACTGATTTACTCAACAGTGAGAACTTCAAAGTAGCTATTACTCAGCTATGAAATGAGCCACAGGTCTGAAACTTCACTATGTTATAGCTGACCCCAAAATAGGTGAATAACATATGAAACAAAATACTCTAAATGCAATAGTTTTCAAGTTATAAGTGATTTACTCAACAGTGATAACCTAAAAGTAGCTATTACTCAGCTATGCCATGAGCTACAGGTCTGAAATTTTACTATGTTATAGCTGACCCAAAAGTAGCTGAATAACATATTTATACGAAATTCTCTAAATGCAATAGTTTTTAAGTTACAAGTGATTTTACTCATGATGGAAGTTACTGAAAAGCCCAAAAGTAGCTATTACTCACTTAGCTATTGAGACAGACACCCAACTTACTCACCATATTGTAGCTATGAAAAAAGTAGCTGAATAACATATTTTAACAAAATGCTCTAAATGCAACACTTTTCAAGTTATAAGTGATTTACTCAACAGTGATAACCTAAAAGTAGCTATTACTCAGCTATGCCATGAGCTACAGGTCTGAAATTTTACTATGTTATAGCTGACCCAAAAGTAGCTGAATAACATATTTATACGAAATTCTCTAAATGCAATAGTTTTCAAGTTATAAGCGATTTACTCAACAGTGATAACATAAAAGTAGCTATTACTCAGCTATGCCATGAGCTACAGGTCTGAAATTTCACTATGTTATAGCTGGCCCAAAAGTAGCTGAATAACATATTTATACGAATTTCTCTAAATGCAATAGTTTTTAAGTTACAAGTGATTTTACTCATAATGGAAGTTACTGAAAAGCCCAAAAGTAGCTATTACTCACTTAGCTATTGAGACAGACACCCAACTTACTCACCATATTGTAGCTATGAAAAAAGTAGCTGAACAACATATTTTCACAAAATGCTGTAAATGCAACACTTTTGAAGTTATAAGTGATTTAGTGCATGATTTCATGAATTTTAATGCATTAAAAATTATTAAAAAAATTTATTAAAAAAAAAGTAAGACAGATCCAGGTCTCATACTCACACAAGAGAATCTACCTCTGGCCTAGTACATATATGCAAGATATGAGAGAAATCCCTGCAATAGTCACTGAGAAAATTGTGATAAAAAGTTGAAATTTTCACACCTTTGGTGGGGGTACCCCCCTTGTAATGTCTCTAGCAAACAGACAGATTTGCATGCCTTGAACAATTTTTCATCCTCGATAGATAAGGTATCTTTAAAAAAAAACAGCATGTCTCTAGGCCTTGTAGTTTTGGAGAAGAAGTTGTTCACGCGGACGCGGACGCCCACGCCGCAGAGTGATGACATAATGTCAGCTGACTGACAAGTCAGCTGACATAAAAACTAAATATTAAAAAATCATCTGTTTGTGGGATATGTACTGAGGAAACTGAAACTATTACTCATTTGTTTGTAACATGTGGACAAGTTGATGAGCTATGGCAAAACATAATCACATGGATTGAGCAAAAGCTGAAGCTAAAAGTGAATCTCAATGACGAATCAAAGGTTCTGGGGTATTATGTAAAAGATCAGTTTTGGTGGCCAATAAACTTGATATTAACTGTTACAAGAGAATATATTTTTCGATGTTCAAAAAATAATCAAAAGCTTAACATATACTATCTTCAAACCAGAATAAAAGAAATATTCCTCGAACAGCAAAATCTATTTAGAGTGAGATCTTCTGAAAATGTTTCCCATAAAAGATGGTGTGGATGGGAACAGCAATTTTCTGAAATATAATGAACCTGTAAAACTGTAATGTGAAACTTGTTACTCTGAACTGTAGTTTCGTGTTCTTTGTTTATCTCTTTATGTATATATGTTATCAAAAAATGCAAGACATTAAAAGTATTGTTATTTTTCTTTCCTGTATACTACCTTGTTTTTTGTGTTTGTATGTTGTGCAAATTAATGTAAGTGGAAAAATAAAAACTAGATTGGGCCAACTCGGCGCCAACATATCCCCAGACAGGTCATCACTCACGCCACAGGTTTTGATCGGGAATTTTTTAAAACATAATTACCCATTATTATATGAACTTCAGCACATCAATCTACTCTGTTTATATCTTCCCAAGGAAGATGGTGTATCCCCAGACGCCGAATACATAACTCAAATTATATTTTCAATCTTCCTGCAATGATAACTCTAAACCTATTTTCAAAGTATTTAAATGATTGATGATTGAATGTCCATTCTAAAATAACTAGAAAAAGGACGCATCTGTGGCCAGATGCTGGATGTATCCACCGACAAAGGCCAACTAACATAGTTTAGAAGATAAAAAGCATTTTTCGTTAATAAGCAAGCTGAAAGCACTTTTAAGTTTGGCTACCCTTATTTGACCCTGTACCAGGGACCCAAGGTGAAGTCTGACCACATCAAAAGATTCGCAGCCCATGATTTCCTATAAGTCGTTTTCACATTGCAAACCTCTAGGACCAATAATAAGCAGGAGGGGCCCAAGGTGAAATCTGACCACATGAAAAGATTTGCAGCCCATGACTTCCTATAAGTTGTATTCACATTAATGAGTTATTTGAGAAATACTGGCTATCTGCAATACTTGTAGAGATAATTCGCATTTACTCATTTTGAGTAGGTGAATAATTAGCTACGGGTCTGAAACTTCACCAAGTGAAAGCTCTCTCCAAAGTAGGCGAATGAGTTATTTGAGAAAAATTGGCTACCTACAATACTTTTAGAGATAATTCGAATTTACTCATTTTCAGTAGGTGAGTAATTACCTACGGGTGTGGAACTTCACCATGTGAAAGCTGTCCCAAAAGTAGATGAATGAGTTATTTGATAAAAATTGGATATCTGCAATACTTTTAGAGATAATTAGTATTTACTCATTTTGAGTAGGTGAATAATTAGCTACTGGTCTGAAACTTCACCAAGTGAAAGGTCTCCCAAAAGTAGGTGAAGGAGTTATTTGACAAAAATTGGCTATTTGGAATACTTTTAGAGATAATTTGCATTTACTCATTTTCAGTAGGTGAGTAATTACCTACGGGTCTGAAACTTCAAGTGAAAGCTCTCCCAAAAGTAGGTGAATGAGTTATTTGAGAAAAATTGGCTATCTGCAATACTTTTAGAGATAATTCGCATTTACTCATTTTGAGTAGGTGAATAATTAGCTACAGGTCTGAAACTTCACCAAGTGAAAGGTCTCCCCAAAGTAGGTGAAGGAGTTATTTGACAAAAATTGGCTATCTGGAATACTTTTAGAGATAATTTGCATTTACTCATTTTGAGTAGGTGAATAATTAGCTATGGGTCTGAAACTTCACCATGTGAAAGCTCTCCCAAAAGTAGATGAATGAGTTATTTGATAAAAATTGGATATCTGCAATACTTTTATAGATAATTAGCATTTACTCATTTTGAGTAGGTGAACTAGATTGGGCCAACTCGGCGCCAACATATCCCCAGACAGGTCATCACTCAAGCCACAGGTTTTGATCGGGAATTTTTTATTTAATCCATTTGTTGTATGCCATAAATATTGGGAAAAGTTATATGAACTTCAGCACATCAATCTACTAAGTTTATATCTTCCCAAGGAAGATGGTGTATCCCCAGACGTCGAATACATAACTCAACAGATCATATTTTCAATCTTCCTGCAATGATAACTCTGAACCTATTTTCAAAGTATTTAAATGATGGATGATTGAATGTCCATTCTAAATTAATAATCTCAAAAGAGCATATCTGTTTCTATATTTGTTGACAAATAAAATATTATTTTTAACTCAACTCATCATACTTTTCAATCTTCCTGCAAAAGGTAACTCTGAACCTATTTTCAAAGTATTTAAATGATTGATGATTGAATGTCCATTCTAAATTCATAATTACAAAAGCGTATCTCTGTTTCTATATTTGTTCACAAATAAAATATTATTTAAAAATCATATATTATTTATATTATTATTTTATTATATTATTTTTAGAATTTGCATTGTTTTTCAGTTATTCATTTCCTCAATTCCTATATATGTGGTCCATATATATGCAACCTAAATATGTGACACAATCTCAGTTCTGACTCCCTTTGTCTTAGATAATTAGATAATGAAGCAAACACCACCTCCCACCCCCACCCCACCTCTCTCCCCTTCTCCACACCTCTCTCACTATTACAGAAGATCTGTATACCTTTGTTTATTTAGTGTCACTCAATAGCTGGAGGTCCCAGAGGTGGGTGGGGGATGGGGGGTGGGACTACAAAGAGATGGAGTGCTGCAGCACAAATGGTAAACAAACACTTATAATATAAAAGGGGTAATCAAATACAAAAAGCTCAGTTAATCTTATCACTAAAATAAAATCAAATATATAAATAAGGAATGTCCAACAGGAAGATTATATACCTCCAGAATTAAATATAAATTATCAAATGACAAGAACAGATTAAAAATAATAATTCAGAATTGAGAATTTTAAGTATGTGATTATCAATTGAAATGAGTTCGTAACTGTAGGAGCTGTGTCAAAATTAAGGCAAGTTGAATAAAACTGGGCTAGTTGAGGGTTAAAAATCCCCTATTTTTACTACATAAGGCTATAATTTCATTAATATTTGGGACTTAAAGCTCACCAGAAAATAAGGGAGACGGAAAAAATCCCTCACAAAATGAGCTCTCAGGAGAAAACCCCTCAGGAGAAAACCCCTCAAAAGTCTCCTGTGGAGAAAACCCCTCACCCTATTTTGGGGCTTGTGGAGAAAACCCCTATATTAACCCTATATTTTTATTTAACTTGTACTCAAGCACCCCACCCTATATTCTATTTTCAGGCATGTGGATTGGAACTTTGACATTTTAAATTGAATTCAAATTTGATTCTAATTAAAAAAAACTGTTGTCCTTTGTTGTAAAATCTGAAAATATATACAAAGAATGCTTTTCTTTGAAATGTGCTCAGGATTGCACTACTCGGGTGATTGATCACTTTGAATTGAAGATGAATATTATGTTTTGGTCTTAATCAGTGGACAGAATTAAAACTGTATACATTAGCATATATAAACAATCAAACATGTCTCCTATTGTGTCACTTTCAAGTATAATATAAAAAAGAGGGGTTTATATGTGTCCCTTTCATAATTGCAATTAAACTACAGTAGAACCTCACTTATCCGAACCCCATGGGAGACATACAATCCGGCCGGATAATCGAGGGGTTCGGATAGATGAAGGAAACCGGAATTCACGGTCTATGGGTTACCGAGTGGGCGATAATTGAAGAATTGTCATTTTTATGCAATACACATAGACGTTGGTGGTCCTTTATAAAATAATTTAATATTTTTGTGTCATATAATATAAGTGACCCTTCAGTTGTCGTTTATTTGCTCCATATCCACGGATATTATTATTATTTTTATTTAAAATATTACGCGGACTTGAGCTGGTTGTGTTCGGTTGGTACTTGCATTGTTAGCATTTTAATTTTAGATTAACATCGTCCCGCATTTTACCAACTGAAAAACTCCGGGAGATTATTTATTGTAAAACCCCAAGCGAACACGCCTTCAGTGATACGCGTTTGATTGGTAATGCATTGTTGATGTCTTTTCTTTTCTACACGTTGTCACTCTGTGGACCTACTCCGGGAGATTGTAAATTGCGAAACCCAATCAAACACACTTTCGTTGATTGGCGCATTATCAAAGAAGTTGTGTAGCGGGTTTGTGTAATTGAATTAATCCCTCCCCTATTGTAACAATGGTGATAAAGATGAAAGAAGTTAGGCGTCTCTGTGAATGGTACGTTTTATAAAGCACTGGAATTCATCGTTTCCGAGACTGTGAAAAATCTTGTATTATCGCTCATGCTTGACCGTGTTTTATATGTAGGGAGACATGATTTCGGTTTGGTTAATCTGGAGATTCGGATAATAGAAGGCCGGATAACCGAGGTTCTACTGTATATTTCATTCCATTTAAATATTATATTCATGTACTGTCATTTATATGCTATATACTTATAATAAAACCTTGCACATATTTAGCTGAATAAAGAGTTTTATGAAGCTTAAATAAAGTGCATCATTGGTTTTTCCCCAGATTTGGGTTAAAAAATAATATTGCCCAGTATTGCCCACTTTTCAAAGTGCTATGTGATATTAATGTGATTTTAAAGGTGTGTATAACTTAATAAAATTCTTCTGTGTTATACATGATTTTCTATGTGTAAATGAATGAATATTCCAAATTTCCAAAATGAGGGCTTTTTATAAAGTTGAGGGGTTTTCTCCACAAGCCTGAAAATAACCCGAGGGGTTTTCTCCACAAGCCCCAAAATAGGGTGAGGGGTTTTCTCCACAGGAGACTTTTGAGGGGTCTTCTCCTGAGGGGTTTTCTCCTGAGAGCTCATTTTGTGAGGGTTTTTTTCCTGGATTCGAAAATAACAGTGTCCATTTTGCCTACTTGAATATGTTTAACCAGTTTCATATTAAAAAGTTAAAAACTCAGCAAGCAGAGAGATAACACACAAAAATAAGTTCTTAAAAGCCTAAGATAGCCATAACATTATTAATTCAAAATTTAAATAGACAGGCACTTCCTTTGAAAAATTCAAAGATTTCAGCTCTATGAGCCACATAGTTTGACAGTTACAGGGCTTTAAAGTGGTATAATATCCATAAATTGGGTCTCAGTGGGCATTTTACAATTGTTAAAAGAGACCTTAGCAATTAAACTACAGAACTGAAACTTTTTGGGGGACATACACAACAAACAAAAATTTTATATAATACAGTTTAAGACTTGTCACACTAAGCATTTCCAAATAACAGGGCAAAATACAGAAAAAAATGTCAAAAAAGGTCACTTGGGCAAGTGTCTATGGCCCTCATACACAGGTTAAATGTCTACTAAAATCCTTGATTTTCGGCACATGTGAAAAGGACATAATAATGCATTTTCCATAGTTTAACAGTCACAGGGCTTAAAGGTGGCAAAAAGTCCAAATATTGGGTCTCTGTGGGCCTTTTAGAGATCTCGATGTGGTTTTCAAATTAAAGCATCAGACTTAAAATCTGCTACATACTAAGACTACACATAGAATATGTATCTAATAATAAAGTTTGAAACTTCTCAGACTCACCATTTCCAAGTTACAGAGCAAAATATGTGAAAAATGTCTTAAAGCGGTCACTCGGGTGGGTGTTAATGGTCCTCATACACAGTTTAAATGTCTACTTAAAGCCTTGATTTTTGGCACATGTAAAAAGAACATAATAATGTATTCACAGATGAGATTTCAGCTCTATCAGTCACATAGTTTAACAGTCATGGGCCTTAAAACTGGCAAAAGCTCCAAATAGTGGGTCTCTATGGGGCCTTTTAGAGACCTCAATGTGGCCTTCAAATTAAAGCTTCAGACTTAAAATTTGTCACATACTAAGATTACACATAGAATATGTATCTAATACAGTTTGAAACTTCTCAGACTTACCATTTCCAAGTTACAGGGCAAAATATGTGAAAAATGTCTAAAAAGGGTCACTCGGGTGGGGATTTATGGTCCTCAAACACAGGTTAAATGTCTACTTAAAGCCTTGATTATCGGCACATGTAAAAAGGACATAATAATGCATTCCCAGATGGGATTTCAGCTCCATCAATAACATAGTTTAACAGTCACAGGGCTTAAAGGTGGCAAAAAGTCCATATATTGGGTCTTTGGGAGCCCGTCAGAGACCTCAATTTGAACTTCAAATTAAAGCTTCAGACTTAAAATCTGTTACATACTAACATTACACATAGAATATATATCTAATACAGTTTGAAACTTCTCAGACTTACCATTTCCAAGTTACAGAGCAAAATATGTGAAAAATGTCTTAAAAGGGTCACTCGGGTGGGTGTTTATGGTCCTCATACATGGGTTAAATGTCTATTAAAGGCCTAAATTTTGGAGTACATACAAGAAAAACATATTGATATATTCTCAGATGATATTTCACTTAGATGAGAGACATAGTTTGAAAGCTACAGTGCTTGAAGATGACAAAAAGTCCATAAATTGGGTCTCTGTGGGCAATTTTGAGATCTTAAGTCGGCCTAACAGGTAAACCTACAGCCTTTAAATTTTTCACAGACAAGGATTACATATAAGAGTTACATCTAGTGCAGTTTGAGACTCATCAGAATTACCACTTCCAAATTATAGGGCAACATAAGTTAAAAATATAGGGAAAAAGTCCTAAGTGGGGTCTTTATGGGCCTCAAAGACAATTTTCTCCTCAACTTAAAGTCTTGATTTTCAGCACATGTACTAAGAATATATTAATGTGTTCTCAGTTAAAATTTGAGGCACATAAGCCTCATAGTTTGTGACCTAGAGGGCTCTAAGTGGCCAAAAGTGCAATTTCTGAAATTAAGGTGGCCATAAGTTCTTTATTATTGGGAGTTTAAGGTCACCTTAAAATAGGGATCTTCCTTTGGGCATCCTTAACATGTGCACCAAGTTTGAAAAAAAAATATTAATCCGTTTTTGAGTTATCGCGTCCACAAGGAAATTTCTACGGCGGCGGCGGCGCGACGGACCTGAATCCAATATATCCCCGACTTTCGTCTGGGGATATAATAATTAGCTAGAGGTCTGAAACTTCAGCAAGTGAAAGCTCTCCCAAAGTAGGTGAAGGAGTTATTTGAGAAAAATTGGCTATCTGGAATACTTTTAGAGATAATTTGCATTTACTCATTTTCAGTAGGTGAGTAATTACCTACGGGTCTGAAACTTCACCAAGTGAAAGCTCTCCCAAAAGTAGGTGAATGAGTTATTTGAGAAAAATTGGCTATCTGCAATACTTTTAGAGATAATTCGCATTTACTCATTTTGAGTAGGTGAGTAATTAGCTACAGGTCTGGAACTTCAGCATGTGAAAGCTCTCCCAAAAGTAGGTGAATGAGTTATTTAAGAAAAATTTGCTATCTGCAATACTTTTAGAGAAAATGCAAAATTACTCATTTTTAGTAGGCAAGTAATTTTGCCACAGGCCTAATTTAGACATAAAGCCTACCAATAGAATACTGTGGTGCACCCTCTAATATACCTTGCAAACTTGAGAAGGGTAGCTATAATATTTTTTTCGTTAGAGCGGTAATGGTGAAATTTCTCTACACACTGCGGCTATCCAGTGGATACAATGATTTACTCAACAGTGAGAACCTGAAAGTAGATATTGGTAAGCTATGCCATGACATAGAGGTCTGCAATTTCACTCTGTTATAGCTGACCAAAAATTATGTGAATAACATATTTAAACAAAATACTGTAAATGTAATAGTTTTCACGTTATAACTGATTTACTCAACAGTGATAACCTCAAAGTAGCTATTACTCAGCTATGCAATGAGCTACATGTCTGAATTTTTTCTATGTTATAGCTGACCCAAAATTAGGTGAACAACATATTTAAGCAAAATACTGTAAATGCAATAGTTTTCAAGTTACAACTGATTTACTCAATAGTGAGAACCTGAAAATAGCTATTGCTCAGCTATGCCATGAGCTATAAGTCTGTAATTTCACGACGTTATAGCTGACCCAAAAGTAGGTGAACAACATATTTTAACAAAATACTCCAAATGCAATATTTTTCAAGTTACAAGTTATTTACTCAACAGTCAGTACCTGAAAATAGCTATTGCTCAGTTGTGCCATGAGCTACAGGTCTGTAATTTCACTATGTTATAGCTGACCCAAAAGTAGCTGAATAACATATTTACACAAATTTCTGTAAATGCAATAGTTTTCCAATTACAACTGATTTACTCAACAGTGTGAACTTCAAAGTAGCTATTACTCAGCTATGCAATGAGCCACAGGTCTGGAACTTCACTATGTTATAGCTGACTCCGAAATAGGTGAATAACATATTGAAACAAAATACTGTAAATGTAATACTTTTGAAGTTATAAGCAATTTACTCAACAGTGATAACTTAAAAGTAGCTATTACTCAGCTATGCCATGAGCTACAGGTCTGAAATTTTACTATGTTATAGCTGACCCAAAAATAGCTGAATAACATATTGAAACAAAATACTCTAAATGCAATAGTTTTCAAGTTACAAGTGATTTTACTCACGATGGAAGTTACTGAAAAGCCCAAAAGTAGCTATTACTCACTTAGCTATTGAGACAGACACCCAAGTTACTCACCATGTTGTAGCTATGAAAAAAGTATCTGAATAACATATTTTAACAAAATGCTCTAAATGCAACACTTTTCAAGTTACAAGCGATTTAGTGCATGATTTCATGAATTTTAATGCATTTTAGACATTTTTATCTACCAGAGGCCTAATTTAGACATAAAGCCTACCAAAAAGATAGGGTGGCGAGTCCTCTAGCATACCAAGCCACCTGCCAAATATGAAAGAAATCCGGAAAGAAATGTGGACTGTAGGTCGCTAACAAGAAATCTCTGCGGACGCGGACGAGGGCGAGAATTTGCAAATTGTTTTCAGTTATTCATTTCCTCTATACCTATATATGTGGTCCATATATATGCAACCTAAATATGTGACACAATCTCAGTTCTGACTCCCCTTTGTGTTTTTTGTAATGAAGCCCACCACCTCCCACCCCCACCCCTCTCCCCTTCTCCACACCTCTCTCACTATTACACAAGATCTGCAACCCCATTGAGTTCTTTGTTTCTCATCTGATATCATTAAATACCTTTGTTTATTTAGTGTCACTCAATATAGCTGGAGGTCCCAGAGGTGGGTGGGGGGAATCCGGGTGGGGGATGTGGGTTGGGACTACAAAGAGATGTTATGCTACAGCATAAATGGTAAACAATCTATATAAAAGGGGTACTCAAATACAAAAAGAATTGAGAATTTTAAGTATGTGATTATCAACTGAAATGAGTTCATAACTGTAGGAGCTGTGCCAAAATTAACTGAGGCGAGTTGAATAAAACTGGTTAAAACTGCTAGTTGAGGGTTAAAAATCCCCTAGTTTTACTACATAAGGATATAATTTCATTAATATTGGGACTTAAAGCTCACTTAAAGTGTCCATTTTGTCTACTTGAATATGTTTAACCAGTTTCATTTTAAAAAGTTAAAAACTCAGCAAGCAGAGGTATAACACACAAAAATAAGTTCTTAAAAGACTAAGATAGCCATAACATTATTAATATTCAAAATTTAAATAGACAGGCATTTCCTTTTAAAAATTCAAAGATTTCAGCTCTATAACCCACAGTTTGACAGTTACTGGGCTTTAAAGTGGCATAATGTCCATAAATTGGGTTTCTGTGGGCATTTTGCAATTGTTAAAGAGACCTTAGCAATTAAACTACAGATCTGAATCTTTTTGGGGGACATACATAACAAACAAAAATTATATATAATACAGTTTAAGACTTGTCACACTAAGCATTTCCAAATAACAGGGCAAAATACGGAAAAAATGTCAAAAAAGGCACTTGGGCGAGTGTCTATGGCCCTCATACACAGGTTAAATGTCTACTAAAAACCTTGATTTTCGGCATATGTAAAAAGGACATAATAATGCATTCCCAGATGGGATTTCAGCTCCATCAATCACATAGTTTAACAGTCACAGGGCTTAAAGGTGGTAAAAAGTCCAAATATTGGGTCTCTGTGGGCCTTTTAGAGATCTTGATGTGGCTTTCAAATTAAAGCTTCAGACTTAAAATTTGTTACATACTAAGATTACATATACAATATGTATCCAATAAAGTTTGAAACTTCTCAGACTTACCATTTCCAAGTTACAGAGCAAAATATGTGAAAAATGTCTTAAAAGGGTCACTCAGGTGGGTGTTTAAGGTCCTCATACACAGGTTAAATGTCTACTTGAAGCCTTGATTTTTGGCACATGTAAAAAGAACATAATAATGTATTCCCAGATGAGATTTCAGCTCTATCAGTCACATAGTTTAACAGTCACAGGCCTTAAAATTGGCAAAAAGTCCAAATACTGGGTCTTTATGGGGCCTTCTAGAGACCTAAATGTGGCCTTCAAATTAAAGCTTCAGACTTAAAATTTGTCACATACTAAGATTACACATAGAATATGCATCTAATACAGTTTGGAACTTCTTAGACTTACCATTTCCAAGTTACAGGGAAAAATATGTGAAAAATGTCTAAAAATGGTCACTCGGGTGGGGATTTATGGTCCTCATACACAGGTTAAATGTCTTCTTAAAGCCTTAATTTTTGGCACATATAAAAATAACATACTAATATCTTCTCAGATAGGATTTGAGCTCTATCAGTCACATAGTTTGACAGTCACAGGGCTTAAAAGTAGCAAAAAGTCCAAATATTGGGTCTTTGGGAGCCTTTTAGAGACCTCAATTTGACCTTCAAAATTAAAGCTTCAGACTTAAAATCTGTTACATACTAAGATTACACACAGAATATATATCTAATACAGTTTGAAACTTCTCAGACTTACCATTTCCAAGTTACAGGGAAAAGGATGTGAAAAATGTCTTATAAGGGTCACTCGGGTGGGTGTTTATGGTCCTGATACACAGGTTAACTGTCTATTAAAGGCCTAAATGTCGGGGCACATATAAGAAAACACATAGATATACTAGTATTCCCAGATGATATTTAACTTAGATGAGAGACATAGTTTGAAAGCTACAGTGCTTGAAAGTGGCAAAAAGTGCATAAATTGGGTCTCTGTGGGCACTTTTGAGACCTTAAGTCGACCCCTTTGGGTAAACCTACAGCCCTAAAATTTTCTACAGACAAGGATTACATATCAAAGTTATACCTGGCGCAGTTTGAGACTCATCAGAGTTATGACTTCCAAATTATAGGGCAAAATATGTGAAAAGTATAGCAAAAAATCCCTAAGTCGGGGTATTTATGGGCCTCAAACACAATTTTCTCCCCAACTTAAAGTCATGATTTTCGGCACATGTACTAAGAACATATTAATGTGTTGTCAGGTAAAATTTCAGCCAGCTGAGCATCATAGTTTGTGACCTACAGGGCTCTAAGTGGCCAAAAGTCCAATTTCTGACCTTAAGGTGGCCATAAGTTCTTTTTTACTGGGAGTTTAAGGTCACCTTAAAATAGGGATCTTCCGTTGGGCACCCTTAACATGTGTACCAAGTTTGAAAAAAAAATATTAATTTGTTTTTGAGTTATCGCGTCCACAAGGAAATTTCTACGGCGGCGGCGGCGCGACGGACCTGGGGATATAATTAATAAAAAAAAAATTTAAAAAAAGACTGGCCAGTCAAAACTTAGGATCCTAAGTTGGGCTGGCGATAATCTTTAGATTGGCAAGATCTCAAGTTTGGCTCCAACAACTATATATCTTCATGACTTTGCCTTACTTCCAACCGGGAGACGGAAAAAACCCCTCACAAAATGAGCTCTCAGGAGAAAACCCCTCAGGAGAAAACCCCTCAAAAGTCTCCTGTGGAGAAAACCCCTCACCCTATTTTGGGGCTTGTGGAGAAAACCCCTCGTTATTTTCAGGCTTGTGGAGAAAACCCCTCAACTTAAAAAGCCCTCATTTTTTATTTAACCCTATATTTTTATTTAACTTGTACTCAAGCACCCCACTCTATATTCTATTTTCAGGCCTGTGGATTGGAACTTTGACATTTTAAATTGAATTCAAATTTGATTCTAGGGCTGCAAGCGAGCCCGAAAATGCGCCTCGATTCCTCGTTTTAGAAGAATCGATTCGGACTCGGTTAATCGCTTGATTATCGCCCATGAAATAAACTGCTTCATATTTTGACATATCACGCCTTATAAAATGGTTACAAACCACACAACAGGAAGGAATTTTGATAATTTATTGAATTTGGGGGAAAAGACGCATTTATATTGCAAAATATAAGAAACTTTAACCATCTTTATATTGCGAGATTTGAGGCGTCTTCGAAATACGTTATAATAAAATGCCATCTTATAAAACGTTGTTACACAAAGAATTAAAGCTTGCAAATACTTAAAATATATAAATATTGAAATGGAAATGCCTTATATTAGTAAAATATATAAACATATTCATATATTTGAAGAAAAAATAGAATTTTGTGGTAGATTTTACATCTATGTTTAGTTGTTTTCGAAGATCCGGTTCACTTTTCTTGCCTCGAGTATTTAACTGAATCGTTTCGCTTCCGAGTAACCGAAGAATCGTTGCAGCCTTATTTGATTCTAATTAAAACAAGAGGGGAGTGCCCGTGAACGGGCACTGTGTCAGCTGACTGAGTGTTTTTGATTTGTGAAGGTGATTAGAGGACAGAATAATTATCAGGAAAAGGGCTGTACAGAAATACAGTAAATGGTAACTGAACAGCAAGTTCGAAAGAAATTCCGAAGCTGACAGAAGAAAAGGATAAAAAAGTTGTGCCCTGTAAATGGTATTATGAAGGAAAATAACAAGGTAATTGTTTAAGTGTAAAAAATAGGTTAAAACATATTTAAAGAAATACTACAAATGCAATATCCTCGTTCGACCTTGAAGAAGGGGTCCAAGGTCAATCTAACCACACAAATACATTCCCAGCCCATGATTTCCTATGGTTTACTATTCCAAACCTCTAGGACCAACTATAAATGAGTTATAAGCACTTTTAAGCTTGGCTGTCCTCATTTGACCTTGAAGGAGGGGTCCAAAGGTCAAATCTGACCATACCAAAAGATTCCGAGCCAATGATTTCCTATGGGATTGTTTATCGTCCCAAATCTCTGTCACCAATAATAAGCGAGTTGTAGGCACTTTCAATTTTCGCTATCCTCATTTGACCTTGAAGGAGGGTTCCAAGGTCAAATCGGACAATATCAACAGATTCACAGCCCATGATTTCCTGTCTGTTTACCATCCCAAACCTCTGGGACCAATAATAAGCGAGTTATAAGCACTTTTAAGTTTGGCTATCCTTGTTTGACCTTGAAGGAGGGGTCATTGAAGGTCAAATCTGACCACACCAAAAGATTCCCACCCCATGATTTCCTACAGGTTGGTTTATCATCCCAAACCTCTAGGATCAATAATAAGGGAGATATAAGCACTTTTCATGACTGACAAAAAACACCTGTGGCGGCCATCTTGTTTCTCAAAATGAGGCCAAAAATATTCCCAGACAACATTTTATGGTTATTAATATATACTGCAAACTTAAGAAAGCTAGCTATAATATTTTTTTTCATCAGAGCAGTAATGGTGAAATCTCTCTCTACACACTGCGGCTATCCAGTGGATACAATGATTTACTCAACAGTGAGAACCTGAAAGTAGCTATTGCTCAGCTATGCCATGACATAGAGGTCTGCAATTTCACTATGTTATAGCTGACCAAAAATTCTGTGAATAACATATTTAACCAATTACTCTAAATGTAATAGTTTTCAAGTTACAACTGATTTACTCAACAGTGAGAACCTCAAAGGAACTATTACTCAGCTATGCAATGAGCTACATGTCTGAAATTTTACTATGTTATAGCTAACCCAAAAGTAGGTGAACAACATATTTAAGCAAACTACTGTAAATGCAATAGTTTTCAAGCTACAACTGATTTACTCAATAGTGAGAACCTGAAAATAGCTATTGCTCCGCTATACCATGAGCTATAGGTCTGTAATTTCACTATGTTATAGCTGACCCAAAAGTAGGTGAACAATATATTTTAACAAAATACTCCAAATGCAATATTTTTCAAGTTATAGCTGATTTACTCAACAGTCAGTACCTGAGAATAGCTATTGCTCAGTTGTGCCATGAGCTATAGGTCTATAATTTCACTATGTTATAGCTGACCCAAAAGTAGCTGAATAACATATTTGCACAAATTTCTGTAAATGCAATAGTTTTCCAATTATAACTGATTTACTCAACAGTGAGAACTTCAAAGTAGCTATTACTCAGCTATGAAATGAGCCACAGGTCTGAAACTTCACTATGTTATAGCTGACCCCAAAATAGGTGAAAAACATATTGAAACAAAATACTCTAAATGCAATAGTTTTCAAGTTATAAGTGATTTACTCAACAGTGATAACCTAAAAGTAGCTATTACTCAGCTATGCCATGAGCTACAGGTCTGAAATTTTACTATGTTATAGAAATTTTACTATGTTATAGCTGGCCCAAAAGTAGCTGAATAACATATTTATACGAAATTCTCTAAATGCAATAGTTTTTAAGTTACAAGTGATTTTACTCATGATGGAAGTTACTGAAAAGCCCAAAAGTAGCTATTACTCACTTAGCTATTGAGACAGACACCCAACTTACTCACCATATTGTAGCTATGAAAAAAGTAGCTGAATAACATATTTTCACAAAATGCTCTAAATGCAACACTTTTCAAGTTATAAAGTGATTTACTCAACAGTGATAACCTAAAAGTAGCTATTACTCAGCTATGCCATGAGCTACAGGTCTGAAATTTTACTATGTTATAGCTGACCCAAAATGAGCTGAATAACATATTTATACGAAATTCTCTAAATGCAATAGTTTTCAAGTTATAAGCGATTTACTCAACAGTGATAACCTAAAAGTAGCTATTACTCAGCTATGCCACGAGCTATAGGTCTGAAATTTTACTATGTTATAGCTGACCCAAAAGTAGCTGAATAACATATTTATACGAAATTCTCTAAATGCAATAGTTTTCAAGTTACAACTGATTTACTCAACAGTCAGTACCTAAAAATAGCTATTGCTCAGTTGTGCCATGAGCTACAGGTCTGTAATTTCACTATGTTATAACTGACCCAAAAGTAGCTGAATAACGTATTTACACAAATTTCTGTAAATGCAATAGTTTTCAAGTTATAAGTGATTTACTCAACACACTCCTACACACAAGTACCAGTTTTATTACCCTGGGATCAGATAAAGAGATCTGGATTTTCCTCAGATTTGAGCTGATCTGGGAACTTGTGTGTAGGAGTGAACAGTGATAACCTCAAAGTAGCTATTACTCAGCTATGCCACGAGCTACAGATCTGAAATTTTACTATGTTATAGCTGACCCAAAATAGGTGAATAACATATTGAAACAAAATACTCTAAATGCAATAGTTTTCAAGTTATAAGTGATTTACTCAACAGTGATAACCTAAAAGTAGCTATTACTCAGCTATGCCACGAGCTACAGGTCTGAAATTTTACTATGTTATAGCTGACCCAAAAGTAGCTGAATAACATATTTATACGAAATTCTCTAAATGCAATAGTTTTCAAGTTACAAGTGATTTACTCAAGATGGTAGTTACTGAAAAGCTCAAAAGTAGGTATTACTCACTTAGCTATTGAGACAGACACCCAACTTACTCACCATATTGTAGCTATGAAAAAAGTAGCTGAATAACATATTTTAACAAAATGCTCTAAATGCAACACTTTTCAAGTTATAAAGTGATTTACTCAACAGTGATAACCTAAAAGTAGCTATTACTCAGCTATGTCATGAGCTACAGGTCTGAAATTTTACTATGTTATAGCTGACCCAAAAGTAGCTGAATAACATATTTATACGAAATTCTCTAAATGCAATAGTTTTCAAGTTATAAGCGATTTACTCAACAGTGATAACCTAAAAGTAGCTATTACTCAGCTATGCCATGAGCTACAGGTCTGAAATTTCACTATGTTATAGCTGGCCCAAAAGTAGCTGAATAACATATTTATACGAAATTCTCTAAATGCAATAGTTTTTAAGTTACAAGTGATTTTACTCATAATGGAAGTTACTGAAAAGCCCAAAAGTAGCTATTACTCACTTAGCTATTGAGACAGACACCCAACTTACTCACCATATTGTAGCTATGAAAAAAGTAGCTGAACAACATATTTTCACAAAATGCTGTAAATGCAACACTTTTGAAGTTATAAGTGATTTAGTGCATGATTTCATGAATTTTAATGCATTAAAAATTATTAAAAAAATTTATTAAAAAAAAAGTAAGACAGATCCAGGTCTCATACTCACACAAGAGAATCTACCTCTGGCCTAGTACATATATGCAAGATATGAGAGAAATCCCTGCAATAGTCACTGAGAAAATTGTGATAAAAAGTTGAAATTTTCACACTTTTGGTGGGGGTACCCCCCTTGTAATGTCTCTAGCAAACAGACGACCAGACAGATTTGCATGCCTTGAACAATTTTTCATCCTCGATAGATAAGGTATCTTTTAAAAAAAGCAGCATGTCTCTAGGTCTTGTAGTTTTGGAGAAGAAGTTGTTCACGCGGACGCGGACGCCCACGCCGCAGAGTGATGACATAAAAACTGTTGTCCTTTGTTGTAAAATCTGAAAATATATACAAAGAATGCTTTTCTTTGAAATGTGCTCAGGATTGCACTACTCAGGTGATTGATCACTTTGAATTGAAGATAAATATTATGTTTTGGTCTATTGTTTCAAAACTTAAATCAGTGGACAGAATTAAAACTGTATACATTAGCATATATAAACAATCAAACATGTCTCCTATTGTGTCACTTTCAAGTATAATATAAAAAAGAGGGGTTTATATGTGTCCCTTTCATAATTGCAATTAAACTATTTAGCCCACTATTCTAGGGCTATCATCAGGCAGTATAAACTCTGGCATGTCAGCTTAACTCTAGCTTGTCAGTAATAAGGTTTGAGACACTGCATAAACAGTAGGGTTTCACTGGCAGTGAGTGGATAGAAATAAGTAAAAGCTATTCTAATCCTCAAATTACCCCAATGCCTAAGTTGTTATGTACAATTGTATTTATGTGCTTATTCAGTGCTGATATATTTCATTCCATTTAAATATTATATTCATGTACTGTCATTTATATGCTATATACTTATAATAAAACCTTGCACATATTTAGCTGAATAAAGAGTTTTATGAAGCTTAAATAAAGTGCATCATTGGGTTTCCCCAGATTTGGGTTAAAAAATAATATTGCCCAGTATTGCCCACTTTTCAAAGTGCTATGTGATTTTAATGTGATTTTAAAGGTGTGTATGACTTAATAAAATTCTTCTGTGTTATACATGATTTTCTATGTGTAAATGAATGAATATTCCAAATTTCCAAAGTGAGGGCTTTTTATAAAGTTGAGGGGTTTTCTCCACAAGCCTGAAAATAACACGAGGGGTTTTCTCCACAAGCCCCAAAATAGGGTGAGGGGTTTTCTCCACAGGAGACTTTTTTCCACAGGGGTCTTCTCCTGAGGGGTTTTCTCCTGAGAGCTCATTTTGTGAGGGTTTTTTTCCTGGATTCTTCCAACCCTATTCACTCTTGAGTGAATCAAATCAAAAGTTGTTCAGAAAGGGACAACTGACTTGCTTGACTGAGACCAATCATCCCAAACAATGGCAACTTAATCCTCTCCAGCTGTGTTTGGTATTAATAACCCCCCATCTATTACACCTCCTACTGAGGGGATACAGAATATGATGGGGATACAAAATGTGGCTGCCATATTTTGTGTCCCCTTAATCCCCTATTGTTGGGATACAAAATATGGCAACCACATTCTGTATCCCCTAAAAGATCAAAGGGGGGATACAGAATATGGCAGGCATACAGAATATGGCTTTACACCGGTATATCAGACCTCTACCACATCTCTACCACACCTCTGCCATGTCCCACCAATATAAATTACTGTGATAGAACTCTACCTCTACCACCCCCCCTAAAATGTGTTAGAGTCCACTCAAATATATAACTGTAAGAACTCTACCACATCTCTACCACACCTCTATCACAGTTTGTTATAACTGCCAAAATGGTTAGAATCTGCCCACTAATAAGTGAGATATTCAAGAGATGGAAACAAATGTGCACCCTTTTCAAAGACCCCTAATAAATATATAGGAACAGTGATGACCAACATTGCAAAGTCAATGTTTTACATTCCATTCCACAGCCAGGGACTAATTAACCCACAAATGTCAAAGTTAGGGTTTCAAGTCCCATACTGCAGCTCGGGTTGTACTGGGACTCCCTCAGCATTGCAACTTGTGGGAATTGAAGTCAAAGGTTAAAAGCCTGATTGGATACCAAAGTTGCTACTGGCATTTTACTGGTGGACATCTGCCTACCAGTAAACACCCACCTTAATTATATGTCTATGTGAAAGGTCAAGGACAAATGCTTCCATAATCTAAATGCAAGATAGGTATTCATTAGTATTTCCATTTTGCAGTGAATATGGCAAAATGTTATTTGGTAGTATGGTTTAATTAAAATATAACCCAAGCCTGATGATATGATTACACTTTTGAAATAAATGACTGTGTTGGTCAGTCTGTTGTGGGCTGCCATTTCAAACTGGTGCACTTGACTGGTGCTTCATTTTAGCACTAGCCTCTGTTGTTGAGATGGTGTGGCTGTTTCAACACTTACATATGTTACATGTATATAAATAATTGATTAAATTTGCTCCTTAATGTCAGCTGCAACTGAACAAGTACTTAAACAATCATGAACTGTCTCTTTCATTTACATTAGAAAATGCTTCTCCGAATTTTATATTATTTCAGAAAACAATCTTTTTTTGTTTTACTTATTATATATGACTGAATTTATGTCACTACATATCAGGGCATTTTTATGCATTATTTTTATTGTGACAACCAGTTGATTATGAAAATTAATAAAAATAATGTTTTATGATCACTTATTCAAGTATACACAGAATAAATATGTTCAAACCCCTTTAGCCCAAGACAAATATTCATCATTTGATTCAATAATTGGGTGTTGAAACAGCCCATAGTGCCATTTCAACTCGGTGTCAATTTCACCTAAATGGCCCAGAACACAGTACATACTGCTTGGCACCATATTATGACCCAAACCTCAACACCGCACAAACTGGAAGATAAAATATGGCATAACATTTGATAGTCATCTGTAAAACTGGTGTACTTTTGCATACCAAATAAGAAAGTAGAAGTGACAAAGCAATTAATTAAATACATATGGTACTTTCACTGTGCAAATTGTATAAAGTTGGGGTGCTGATTTCCAGTAAAAACTAGATTGGGCCAACTCGGCGCCAACATATCCCCAGACAGGTCATCACTCACGCCACAGGTTTTGATCGGGAATTTTTTAAAACATAATTACCCATTATTATATGAACTTCAGCACATCAATCTACTCTGTTTATATCTTCCAAGGAAGATGGTGTATCCCCAGACGCCGAATACATAACTCAAATTATATTTTCAATCTTCCTGCAATGATAACTCTAAACCTATTTTCAAAGTATTTAAATGATTGATGATTGAATGTCCATTCTAAAATAATAATCCCAAAAGAGCATATCTGTTTCTATATTTGTTGACAAATAAAATATTATTTTTAACTCAACTCATCATACTTTTCAATCTTCCTTCAAAGTATTTAAATGATTGATGATTCAATGTCCATTCTAAAATTCATAATCCCAAAAGCGCATATCTGTTTCTATATTTGTTCACAAATAAAATATTATTTAAAAAAAAATTATTTATATTATTATTTTATTATATTATTTTTAGAATTTGCAAATTGTTTTCAGTTATTCATTTCCTCTATACCTATATATGTGGTCCATATATATGCAACCTAAATATGTGACACAATCTCAGTTCTGACTCCCCTTTGTGTTATATGTAATGAAGCCCACCACCTCCCACCCCCACCCCTCTCCCCTTCTCCACACCTCTCTCACTATTACACAAGATCTGCAACCCCATTGAGTTCTTTGTTTCTCATCTGATATCATTAAATACCTTTGTTTATTTAGTGTCACTCAATATAGCTGGAGGTCCCAGAGGTGGGTGGGGGGAATCCGGGTGGGGGATGCATAAATGGTAAACAAACAATCTATATAAAAGGGGTACTCAAATACAAAAAGAATTGAGAATTTTAAGTATGTGATTATCAACTGAAATGAGTTCATAACTGTAGGAGCTGTGTCAAAATTAACTGAGGCAAGTTGAATAAAACTGGGCTAGTTGAGGGTTAAAAATCCCCTACTTTTACTACATAAGGATATAATTTCATTAATATTGGGACTTAAAGCTCACTTAAAGTGTCCATTTTGTCTACTTGAATATGTTTAACCAGTTTCATTTTAAAAAGTTAAAAACTCAGCAAGCAGAGGTATAACACACAAAAATAAGTTCTTAAAAGACTAAGATAGCCATAACATTATTAATATTCAAAATTTAAATAGACAGGCATTTCCTTTTAAAAATTCAAAGATTTCAGCTCTATAACCCACATAGTTTGACAGTTACTGGGCTTTAAAGTGGCATAATGTCCATAAATTGGGTTTCTGTGGGCATTTTACAATTGTTAAAGAGACCTTAGCAATTAAACAACAGATCTGAAACTTTTTGGGGGACATACATAACAAACAAAAATTATATATAATACAGTTTAAGACTTGTCACACTAAGCATTTCCAAATAACAGGGCAAAATACGGAAAAAATGTCCAAAAAGGCACTTGGGCGAGTGTCTATGGCCCTCATACACAGGTTAAATGTCTACTAAAAACCTTGATTTTCGGCATATGTAAAAAGGACATAGTGCATTCCCAGATGGGATTTCAGCTCCATCAATCACATAGTTTAACAGTCACAGGGCTTAAAGGTGGTTAAAAAGTCCAAATATTGGGTCTCTGTGGGCCTTTTAGAGATCTCGATGTGGCTTTCAAATTAAAGCTTCAGACTTAAAATTTGTTACATACTAAGATTACACATAGAATATGTATCTAATAAAGTCTGAAACTTCTCAGACTTACCATTTCCAAGTTACAGAGCAAAATATGTGAAAAATGTCTTAAAAGGGTCACTCAGGTGGGTGTTTAAGGTCCTCATACACAGGTTAAATGTCTACTTGAAGCCTTGATTTTTGGCACATGTAAAAAGAACATAATAATGTATTCCCAGATGAGATTTCAGCTCTATCAGTCACATAGTTTAACAGTCACAGGCCTTAAAATTGGCAAAAAGTCCAAATACTGGGTCTTTATGGGGCCTTCTAGAGACCTAAATGTGGCCTTCAAATTAAAGCCTCAGACTTAAAATTTGTCACATACTAAGATTACACATAGAATATGCATCTAATACAGTTTGAAACTTCTTAGACTTACCATTTCCAAGTTACAGGGAAAAATATGTGAAAAATGTCTAAAAATGGTCACTCGGGTGGGGATTTATGGTCCTCATACACAGGTTAAATGTCTTCTTAAAGCCTTAATTTTTGGCACATATATAAATAACATACTAATATCTTACCAGATAGGATTTGAGCTCTATCAGTCACATAGTTTGACAGTCACAGGGCTTAAAAGTAGCAAAAAGTCCAAATATTGGGTCTTTGGGAGCCTTTTAGAGACCTCAATTTGACCTTCAAAATTAAAGCTTCAGACTTAAAATCTGTTACATACTAAGATTACACACAGAATATATATCTAATACAGTTTGAAACTTCTCAGACTTACCATTTCCAAGTTACAGGGAAAAAGATGTGAAAAATGTCTTATAAGGGTCACTCGGGTGGGTGTTTATGGTCCTGATACACAGGTTAACTGTCTATTAAAGGCCTAAATGTTGGGGCACATATAAGAAAACACATAGATATATTCCCAGATGATATTTAACTTAGATGAGAGACATAGTTTGAAAGCTACAGTGCTTGAAAGTGGCAAAAAGTGCATAAATTGGGTCTCTGTGGGCACTTTTGAGACCTTAAGTCGACCCCTTTGGGTAAACCTACAGCCCTAAAATTTTCTACAGACAAGGATTACATATCAAAGTTATACCTAGCGCAGTTTGAGACTCATCAGAATTACCACTTCCAAATTATAGGGCAAAATATGTGAAAAGTATAGCAAAAAATCCCCAAGTGGGGGTATTTATGGGCCTCAAACACAATTTTCTCCTCAACTTAAAGTCGTGATTTTCGGCACATGTACTAAGAACATATTAATGTGTTGTCAGGTAAAATTTCAGCCAGCTGAGCATCATAGTTTGTGACCTACAGGGCTCTAAGTGGCCAAAAGTCCAATTTCTGACCTTAAGGTGGCCATAAGTTCTTTTTTACTGGGAGTTTAAGGTCACCTTAAAATAGGGATCTTCCTTTGGGCACCCTTAACATGTGTACCAAGTTTGAAAAAAAAATATTAATTTGTTTTTGAGTTATCGCGTCCACAAGGAAATTTCTACGGCGGCGGCGGCGGCGGCGGCGGCGGCGCGACGGACCTGAATCCAATATATCCCCGACTTTCGTCTGGGGATATAATTATACTATAGTCCATTAAAAGGAGTGGACTAAACACCGCAAGGAAACAAACCCCACGACACCACAAGGATTCTTTTGATATCGCTAGGAGGCTGTATACCTATGTTATCAAAGGAAAACTATGTTAGCTGGCAGTTTTATGTGATTATAATTTATCAGTGAGTAGGGTTTAAGGTTTATTTTACATGGTAGCAGATTTCATAATTTGTTTGTTGCTGTCTCTCGGAGCTGTGTTTAGTCTGGTGTCCAAAAAATAAAGATATACTGACAATAATATTTTGTTAATATTTATTCAATATCAACGAATAACAGCATAAAAAGTTGACATAACATTAATATATGGTTTAATACTCGGTTGGTTCTGGTGTGAATCACACCATGTGATATATCTAAAAATAGTGACTTAGTGACATTTAGGTACTGATTACACAAATTCATTGTAACATTTGGGTATATTTGTGTTGAGTGGGCTATGTTATGTAAGTACATCTGCTAGAGTTTGAATTTATAGTGAATTGATAATCTTTTGAATTTCCATGGGAAATTAAAACAGGATACACCTACATATTCTACAAAACAGATTAGGATGAAAACGTGTTCAACTAGGCAAGGACAATCATAACATATCAGCAAAAACAAGGAAAAAATTTAATCATAGTAACGTAAAACATATTCTGTAACATGGTAGTGGCCTTGCCATGTAAAATGGGGCCTTGCGGTGTCCTTGCAGTGTTTGGGTCCTTCCGGTGTGAAGGCTGGCCTGCATTAAAAGCCTTCTAAAATGTTTAGTGGTATTCTACCAGTGAACACAAGCCTACCAGTGAACTCCCACCTTATATATCTTTATTTGAGGTCAAGAACAAATGCCTCTTTTTTCAAACAAAATGGGCATTCACTGGTATATCCAGTTTATGGCAGAATGGCTGATAAAATAACAGAGTGTCTTTAGAACCGGCAAGGACGGGTCATACTTCTCTTGGTTTCAGAGCCGTCACATACACATTATAAAATATTTTAAGACTTTACTTATATTGGCTGTTGCTGTCCGTGAAAATAGATTAAAACAAAGATCAATAATTAAAATATATGGTATTTTATTTTTTAAAATAACTATGTCACAAATCTTTCTGTCTTTTGCAAAATACTTTAGGTGATAAAATAAAATTTTCATATTTTACGGAAATTCAGCAGCGTTGCCAATGACAACCAAATTTTAGTTTTCTTTCAAAATTCATGCACTATTTCACACAACAAAATTTTAGTGAACCTTACATTAAAAACTTTATTTTATCAAATGTATATATTTTTTGTGAAAGCAGGTCTTAAAGCAAATGATTTGTAAACCGTTTGTGATTGTTTTCTGATCCGTCAGTGACTGTTCTGAAGTCACACCATAAAAATAATACTAATTTCAATTCTGTATAGATAGGGCTGGGACGGGTGCTGAAAAACGGCATCGAGTACTCGCCCTCTCACAACCGGCCTGAATTTGAGTAACCACGAGATTTAGTATCTACCATTAGAAGTCTTCTGTAAACAAATAGTCGGTTCCGGAAACGAAACTTTTAAAGAAAAAAGCCTTCTATTTGACCAGATATTATAGAATATGGAGTAAATTGTACGTTTTCAAGTGAAAATAAAAACGTTAATTGATATTATGCTACAGAAATGCTGAAATGTGGCATATTTTACACAAGCGTTTCATTACGTGGGTGATAATAAAATACCTCACGAGTAACCGAGGATTTAAAATGGACTTGAGTACTAGCAAAGATAGACTCGTCTATCGAGGCTCGAGTACTCGTTCACAGCCCTAGTATAGACATATTTTTCAAAATATAACACTTTTAAAGAAATGTTGAATGACATAATCTAAGCATTCATTAATTGTAGTGTAGGTCATTTGATAATTTCACAAAAGTAGAATACTGTATATAAGCTAATCCTGCACACTGGTGGAAAGCCATTTTTTTACTTTACTGCCTTGCTACCAATTATCGCCGGGTACCAATTATCGCCAGACAGAATTTAAATGGATATAACTTCACCAAAGTAGCATCCCAAGTCTAGCAAATAAGGTAAAACTATTTCCAAAGTGAATGGAACAAACACACAACAAAAAGCTTTCAAAATATATAACCATAACTGAAATATGAACGTTATATTTTCTGGTGGCGATAATTGGTAGCTGGCGATAATTGGTAGCAAGGCAGTAACTTTTTGTTGTCCATTTATAGCTTGTATCAATGCAGATTTAATCGACAAAAATCCAAGCTATTACACACAAAATAACCAGCTCTATCAAGGTTCCGTCAAGTTAGGATGGAGCAGTACACCACCACTACTCAGTACGTACTAAACTGTACTGCAGTATATGTTGAGAGGTATGTGCACTACATACAACACGTAGTAACGTAGTATGGGTAGTGCACTACACTGTACTGTACTGCAGCCGAACACAACATACTTACATTGATATTTATATTTTTACGATTCTTTAAATGTTGTTTTAACAATATATCCACCATATGTGATGAAAAATAAAAGGTATCTGACACAACTCATCCACAACACATTTATTGAGCTCCATTTATTTCACTTTTTTTTCGAAGAAATGTTTTTAGAAAATCCATTAATAAAACCTGGACCCTCTACAAACGGGATCATTTGTCCGGGTACGTATGTGGCTACTCTTGTTCACAGGTGATTTGCCAGAAAAAGTGTAACTGACACTTGTGATATTGGGGTAAATTTTTTGACTATACTTGTTTGTATCATATGAAATGTTTACATTTTTAACTTTCTGGACCTATGTGATATAATGTGTTGTGTATTTCATCCAAATTGTGTGTATAAAGTCTAATAATAACATACCAAAAAAAATCCTCCTTATTTTGGCTATGAATAAGTAAGTTCAAAAGGGTATCAACACTTTTGTGTCATACTGCACCAGATAAAAAACAATAAAAACATTAACTCGAAAAATATTCATAAGCAACACCTCTGTAATAATTGAAAAAAAAAAAAAAACAACAAAAAAAAACACACACAGTTGTGTTTTAAAAAAAACGGGAATGTAAAATAGTTATTCCCCTGTTTTACATTCACGATTTATAGCATGAACTACAGTAGATTTAAACCTGTTGTCCATTTTAGAAATCCTACAAAAAAAAATAGTGGGAAAATATGACATCCAATTGAACAGATTACCTTCTTAACAAAAAAAATTGAGTTAACCCTAAAAGGAAAAGTTTTATGACCAAGAAGATAAGTTTTACCTTTTGCCTCCACCCCTCATGAGTAACAAGAAGTTGTCACGAGTTATCGTCTACTGACAAAATTGCCTGTCTCCGTTTTGGAAGCAATATAATTGTGGCATTAAAAAAAGTTGAAAAAAATATGTGCAGGACAGAAAAATTCACATGTAGGGCTGGCACAAATGTTTGAAACCAAAGCAACAAATACCTTAAATATTATTATTTTTCTGGTCTAGAAAAAAAAAACAGTATAATAATTGATAGGAATGTTGGAAGTGAGTCACTCGCATGACTAAAAGTGATGGACTGATGCAAGCAACAGCTAATACAAGTAACAATATGACAATATACAAATGCGAGATCAAATATCCTTTGCAAGATAGAATTATATGAGATATAAATGATGCATGGTGTAGAAAGTAAATAGTTCCATGTTAAATATATACAACATATATTTCTTGGACAGGAATTAATCTAAACATACTAAAAATGTTATTTTGACAGTTTGTATTTTCACTGTTTTGTTATATGTACCAATTTTATTCTTAAACATACCAAACATGTACAAAACAAAATACTATGTATGTAAAGGGAAGCCTTAACACAATACAAAACACCTTCATTAGTCTGGAATTTTGAAATGTGAGGCTTTTTTAAAATGACAAACAGTGACAATAGAGAGTGTATACAGTATCATAGTTCAATGGAAACACAATATGTGCACCCCTGTTGCGAACTTGGGACACTTTTTGAACAAATAGTGCAAATACACAACCAAGAATAATAGAAAATCTGATTATCCTTATCATATGAGATGAGTAATGGCAGTCTAGCAGACATTGAACATTATACTGTATAAAATGCCTCCTTGTCAACTAAACAACAACAAATTGGTATTCCTGGGATTTCCATTCTATTTTTAACTATAAGGACACTTTTAAAAGATATGCTATTTCCTTAAATCAAAGGTAAAAGTTATTTTTATTATATCCTGTATTTATTAATGTTTTGTAACATATACTATGTTATATAAAACCAAACATGACACAAAATAATAAGGCTACAAATTGTACACAAGGTGCATTGATTTCAGCAATGTCATTGTATATCTGTACTGGCTGACATCTTAAAAGTGTCACTCTATCATCTCAGCAATAATATGGTAAAAATTAATCAAAAATATGTTATTTTGGCAGGTTTATAACAAATACACTCGTATGTTATTGATATATGTGTTGTGCAATTATTTATATGAAGTATTTATCACTTTTGTGTATGGGTATCCTGAGTTAAAACCGTCCTGAGTTTGTAACACGGGTGTGGGAGTTGTATGCATAGATGTTATTAAACCATACAATAACATCATTCTGGTTGGCATATAGTGTTTGATTAAATTGATTCTGTCAGTTTAAACGTTTAGCCCAAATACAGTAATTAATTGCTGTTAATTAATTGTCACCAAATAAACCATTATGGTGAAAGATGTCAATGTGAGTTTCAAATTTTGTCTCTACATCACAATAAAAGAATTTTTGTCTGGAATTATACATACATTTCTCATATTATTAATAATCCTTTAAATCTACTTGCTTTATTAAATAAGCGTGCAACTGATGCTCTGGAGCATTATTTCAGGATAAAAGGGCACCAATCTTTTCTTCTTCTGTTGGAATAACCTAAAACCATGCCCCAAAATACGAATTTTGTTTTCGGGAGAAATGATTTACCGAAATGCCATTGGGTGTAAGTAGCTTAAATGGAACAGCTACAATGACTTCCTAGATGGAATGTAGTTTTAAGAAAGATCCATTTCCGAAAGAATACTCACACATTTTATACAATTACAACAAACAGAAAAAATATGAATTCTATGACTCGTATCAATGCTGTAGAATATTGTTTACAATATTTATGCATGTTGTATGCATTGCTCTTAAAAAAATGTTTGCATAAATTACGAAGTTGCATTCGATTCAATTAAGTGTATCAAAATATAGACCGCCATATTGATGTTTTGATAGAACACTGCCCAGAAGATTTATTTTACTCTTTAATGTCCTCCCAGAATGGAGGAAACCAAAATAATATATCACATAGATGACGAAGATACGCCGTATTTAATAAAGCTCCCGATCGCCTCTGATCGAGTTACATTAGGGGATTTTAAAAATGCCCTAAATAGACCAAATTACAAGTTCTTTTTTAAATCAATGGATGATGATTTCGGGTAAGTTGTTGTACAGCTTTTTCTCAGTGATTAAAAATGGCTATAAATTTTAAAGACTCGGCGTCAACGTTGTTATCTTTTGTGTGTGTTCCATATATACAATTTGATTAACTGCTCAACATGGCGATGATTTTTTTCTGTTTGCTTCTTGATTAGCTGCCTGGTTTTCAGTACAGCATTCGTGTGTCTAATGTAGGGATTTCATGACAACATTTTGCGGGACAAGTGAAGATAGAGGCGCCGCTCGGCAAACCGACGGAAGATCTCCCCCCTCGACCCATGTTTTAGTGGCGTTTCGACTGAATGCGCCTCTTTCTTCACTTGATCCCATTTTGCCTCCATACTGTCTCCCCACCTTTCTTTGCCAGATACAAGATAACAAGTAGTATACGAATTGACATATAGGGTTACCTCAACATACTGTTGACTTGTAAATAGAGCCACAGTGTATGACCCCACACTGCACTGGAAATTTGCCTGAAAACAACTACATACCCAACAAATTGTAGATCAAGAAAAGAGAGAGACACATTCAGTTGAAACACAGTTGAAACTTGGGTTGAGGGGGGAGATCTTCCGTCAGTTTTCCGAGCGGCGCTTCAATCTTCCCTTCCCCTAAATGGTGACACCAAAGAATTTCTGCATATATATTTTGTTGTATTCCTGCAGAAATTCAAATGAGATTGAGTGAAAATTAACGTTGTTCCTGATTGTGAAAATTTGTAAATCAGGAACTGAATCTTATACATCTTAGAGCCATCGTAAACCTATCGTGTATAGAAAATATGGTAGTTCCTGATGGGTGTGTAATTACACTACTTGGGAGTCCATTGGAACTATCAGTACAACAATTTCAAACTATTTGAAATGATTGCAAACCTGTCCCAATCCTTATCAGATTTATAAGATCGCTGACTAATCATAAAGTCGTCTTTTTAATCTTAAGCGATCTTAAACCTATCTTACAGTCATACAGTAATCGTTTCCAACTGATAGAGACCGCAAACCTATCTGTTTCATCTTACGACACTCATAAACCTATCGGATGGATCAGGAAACTGTCATAAACTTAAAATTTGTGAGGCAGTGGCAACATGAATCGGAAAGCTATTGGGAAGGCATCTTAAACCAATCGTAAACCCTGGATTGTATGTCAAATGGTAAATCTATTTTAAACCACACTCACAGAAATAGAACAGGCCTATTCAGTTTTCTTAAAACTGGAATAGAAAAATGATGGCATTATAATAAACAATGGATAACATGAATTAATTGTATCCCGGACGAAAGTCGGGGATACTTAGGATTCAGTACGGTCACGCTGCTGCCGCCGCAGAGATTTCCTTTCAGACGCGATAACTTAAAAAAATATTTTACAGCTTTCAAATTTGGTATGTGGGTATATATGGGCAATGCCACAAATGTAATTGTTTTGTGACCTTGACCTTCAATTTCAAGGTCACTGGTGGCCTCTTAAAGGTCAGATTTTGGCCATTTTTCACATTTTAGCCCAGTTCTCATATACAGAAAGTTAGATCATCCTATTGGTGGTATATATAATACATATATACATATCCTCTGTAAGCATGTAGAAATTTGACCTTAAAACTCTTCATTGAGTGTCATCCGAAGACAGCCAGAGTACCTCATTGAGACCATTTTTGGAGATATTTTTACACTTAATGAAAAAAAATATTATAGCTACCCTACTCAAATTTACAGGATATATTCATAACCATAAAATCTTGCCTGGGAATATTTTTAGCCTCATTTTGAAAAACAAGATGGCTGCCACGGGCGTTTATTCGACTTTAAGCAAGGACTTTTGTTGCCCTCTAGAGCAAAGGGTATTATAGGTAGAGATCTCAAATTCACAGGATATGTTCCCCATTACAAAATCCTGACTGGCAATATTTTTGGCCTCATTTTGAAAAACAAGATGGCCACCACAGGTGTTTCTTTGTCAGTCATGAAAAATGCTTATATCTCCCTTATTATTGGTCCTAGAGGCTTGGTATGTCAAGCCAACATATAGGAAATCATGGGCTGGGAATCTTTTGGTATGGTCAGATTTGACCTTGGACCCCTCCTTCAAGGTCAAACCAGGAGAACCAAACTTAAAAGTGCTTGTAACTAGCTTATTATTGATCCTAGTGGTATGGGATGGTAAACCAACCTACAGGAGATCATGGGCTGGGAATCTTTTAGTGTGGTCAGATTTGACCTTGGACCCTCCTTCAAGGTCAAACGAGGATAGCCAAACCTAAAAGTGCTTATAACTCACTTATTATTGGTCCGAGGTTTGGCATGGTAAACCAAGGTATAGGAAATTATGGGCTGGGAATCTTTTGGTGTGGTCAGATTTGACCTTGGACCCCTCCTTCAAGGTCAAACAAGGATAGTCAAACCTAAAAGTGCTTATAACTCACTTATTATTGGTTGTAGAGGTTTGGGATGGTAAACCAACCTATAGGAAATCATGGGCTGAGAATCTTTTGGTGTGGTCAGATTTGACCTTGGACCCGTCCTTCAAGGTCAAACGAGGATAGCCAAACTTAAAAGTGTTTATAACTCGCTTATTATTGGTCCTAGAGGTTTGGGATGGTAAGAGATTGTCGATGTGAAGACAACTTATAGGAAATCATGTGCCCCGAATCTTTTGTTGGGGTCTGATTTGATAAAGTACAATGTACAATGTACTCTGTATGTACTCTGTATGTCATGCTTCAACCATGTCCTGTCCGGGGATACACTGCGTCGAGATGCAATCTCTAGTTATCAGGCGATATATATATATCTATATATATACCAGATTGTTGTTGGTTTTGGTTGTCTTACCATGTCCTTTTGATAAATAAAAAGATGGAATGTGTATTTTTCTAGGGTTGTAAAAGAAGAAATCATCGATGAAAGTGCTCACTTGCCAGTTTTCAATGGTAGAGTTGTATCATGGGTGAGTTTGGAGAGAATATATTTTGTATTAAAGAACATGAAGGCACATTGTCACCTTATGAATAATAAGACAGTTTGTATCAGATCATCTTTGTTCTGTTTGTTCTAATATAACAAGATGAATTCTGTGGTGCATGTTAGTGCTGTGACAATCTTTGAAGAAGTTTGATCATTTGCTCTATAACTATCCAGAAAACAAAGTTTGATTCAAATGTCTTAACTTCAGACCCCGCAAAATATTGAGAAATCATCAACATGGCACAAAAGATTATATTGTCATCAAACTGTAAAATAGATGTTTCATTAAGAATATGGTAAAAATTATCAAAAATATCTACGAATAATGTCTTTACATCATGTTCTTAAGATAGTACAAGATTTTAAGGTAGGTTTTACCCAACGGGGTATTGTTTTCACCTGTGGTGTCCGGCTGGGCTGCAGGAAAATGTTTGTCCAGGCTGTATCTCAGAAACCGTAAGGTGAAGAAAGTTGATACTCTGTAGGGACATTGGTTAGGAGGTGTAGGTGTGTAACATATTGGTCTGACCTTGATTTGACCTTGACGTAGTGACCTTGACTTTGAAAATCTTGCCCGGCTATATCTCGGAAACCGTAAGGTGTAGGAAGTTGATACTTGGTAGGGAAATTGGTTAGGGGGTGTAGGTGTGCAACACCATTGTCTGACCTTGATTTGACCATTAACCGTGCTGTAGTGACCTTGACTTTGAAAATCTTGTCCGGGCTATATCTCAGAAACCGTAAGGTGTAGGAAGTTGATACTTGGTAGGGAAATTGGATAGGGGGTGTAGGTGTGCAACAGCATTGTCTGACCTTGATTTGACCTTTAACCGTGCTGTAGTGACCTTGACTTTGAAAATCTTGTCCGGGCTATATCTCGGAAACCGTAAGGTGTAGGAAGTTGATACTTGGTAGCGACATTGGTTTGGGGGTGTAGGTGTGCATTGGCATGGTGTGACCTTGGATTTGACCTTGCCATAGTGACCTTGACCTATAAAATCTTGTCCAGGCTATATCTCGGTATCAGTAAGGTGTAGGAAGTTGATTCTTGGTAGGGACATTTGTTAAAGGGATGTAGGTTTGCAATGTCATGGTGTGACCTTGATATGACCTTTGAACTTGCTGTAGTGACCCTCACCTTTAAAATCTTGTCCCGGCTATATCTCTGACATTGTAAGGTATAGGAAGTTGATACTTGGTAGGGACATTGGATAGGTGTTGTAGGTGTGCAACGTCATGGTGTGGCCTTGATTTTGATCTTTGAACTTGCCATAGTGACCTTGACTTGTAAAATCCTGTCTGGGCTATATCTCGGAAACTGTAAGGTGTAGGAAGTTTACGCTTGGTAGTGACATTGGTTAGGGGGTGTAGGTGTGTAACGTCACGTTGTGACCTTGATTTGACCTTTGACCTTGCCATAGTGACCTTAACCTATAAAATCTTGTCTGGGCTATATCTTGAAAACCATAAGGTGTAGGAAGTTGTTACTTGGTGGGGACATTGGTTAGGGGGTGTAGGTGTGCAACATCATGGTGTAACCTTGATTTGACCTTTGACCTTGCCGTAGTAACCTTGACCTATAAAATCTTGTCCGGACTATATCTTGGAAACTGTAAGGTGTAAGAAGTTGATACTTGGTAGGGATATTGGTTAGGGGTTTTAGGTGTGCAACATCATGGTGTGACCTTGATTTGACCGTATAGTGACCATGAGTTTTAAAATCTTGTCTGGGGTTTCTCGGAAACCGTAAGGTGTAGGAAGTTGATACCTGGTAGGGACATTGGTTGGGGGATGTGGGTGTGCAAAGTCATGGTGTGACTTGACCTTTGACCTTGTCATAGTGACCATGATTTTGAAAATCTTGTCTGGGCTATTTCTTGGATTCCATAAGGTGTAGAAGGTTGAAGTAGAAGGTGTACATCATGGTGTGACCTTTAACTTTAGGCTTTAGCTCTTCCAAAGTGTGTTCACCTGTAAGATTTGAGACATGTTTCTCTTATGACAATGATACTTGGATTGCTGCAACTGATTTTTATATGCCCTTTTACATAATTGTGCTTTTTCCATTGACAGCTATTCTCCAATTAATAAATTTCTCAGCTTCATCATTTTTACCCCACAGCCCTTAAGGGCTGTCGGGGTATTGTTTTCACCCATGGTGTCCGGATGGGCGGGTGGGCGGCGGGAAATAGTTTGTCCGGGCTGTATCTCAGAAACCGTAAGGTGTAGGAAGTTGATACTTGGTAGGGACATTGGTTAGGGGGTGTAGGTGTGCAACGTCATGGTCTGACCTTGATTTGACCTTTGACCTTGCCGTAGTGACCTTGAGTTTGAAAATCTTGTCCGGGCTATATCTCGGAAACTGTAAGGTGTGGGAAGTTGATATTGGGTAGGGACATTGGTTAGGGGGTGTAGTTGTGCAATGTCATGATCTGACCTTGATTTGACCTTTGACCTTGCTGTAGTGACCTTGACCTATAAAATATTGTCCGGGCTATATCTCGGAAACTGTAAGGTGTAGGAAGTTGATATTTGGTAGAGACATTGGTTAAGGGGTGTAGGTGTGCAGCATCATGGTGTGACCTTGATTTGACCTTTGACCTTGCCATAGTGACCTTGACCTATAAAATCTTGTCAGGGCTATATCTCGGAAACCGTAAGGTGTAGGAAGTTGATACTTGGTAGGGACATTGGTTAGAGGCTATAGGTGTGTATTATCATGGTGTGACCTTAATTTGACCTTTTACCTTGTCGTAGTGACCTTGACCTTTAAAATCTTCATGGACCTTTGGGTCTGTCTTTTGATGCAGATTAAGCAAAAGTCATATTAGAATTTATTAAGAATTTTACTTTCATAACTTCGAATTGTAAGAGATAGAATTTCATCAAGTGAGCCACAGATTTTGCTCCAACACCACAATAAGCATTCATTAAATGTATTACCACTTCTGTATGCATGGTAATATTCAAACCATCTAAACCATAATTCGGCCATGCAGATGTAGATAAAGAGTGTTGAATTTTAGTTTACTGATTAATGCTGTCATCTTGTTATTGAATTATCTTGTTTTAATACTTCATCTTTATACGCATTATCTTTCTTTTAAACATTATTTCTCCATTTAAACATTGTTTGGACCTTTATATAACTGACCGTGCTCTGAAAGTATCCTGAAGTTTGTACTGGTACAGTACTTCTATATCTCATGGTGTTGAAAATATTTCCCTAGGCTGTGGGGTACGGGCATCTCTGATGCTATTTTTAGTTTACTGATTAATGCTGTCATCTTGCTATTGAATTGTCTTGTTTTAATACTTTATACATTTTGTTTCTCTTAGATGTTATTTTCTCTACTTAAACATTATTTGGAGCTTCATATAACTGACACTGCTCTGCAAGTATTGAGATCTTTGTACTGTTTCACTACTTCTATATCTCATGGTGTTGAAAACTATTTCCCTAGGCTGTGGGGTACAGGCATCTCTGATGCTATATTTAAGCATCCCACGAGGGACGCTTGTTTGTATATGGGAGAAGCGTCTGCCGGATTCACCGGATCCACATTTTTTTTGCAATAGCTTTGCAGCCATAAGGCGTATTCTTTTCATATTTGGCAGGTGTATGCAGTAGCCCTGGGAAATTTTTCAGAATATGCTGTGATGACATTTTCACCGATCAGAGAGGTCACATGACCAAAAATGCGTTTTTTTGGAAGGGCGTCCTTGTCTGGATGATAACTTATGAAGCATTTTATCTAGCCACCTGAAATTTAGCAAATACCTTCCTCATATAAAGATCGGGGCGACATTAAATTTTGGCAGGGATAGGTTAAGAAATGACTGGAGTTATTAATGATTGATTAAGCATTAACAATTTTCCGTTACGAGTAAAACACAAAACTGCTTGTATCTCCTTAACCGTGTGAGATAGAGAGATTTTGTCGAAATGTTCGACCTACAGGGTATCCAGAGATGTTGCCAGACTGTGCGATTGTGAGAATCTCGCAATTTTTTTAAAATCTCGCGCGATCTCGAAACTACGGCGCTGTATATTAGAGGTTTACTACACGCAAATGCAGGGACCCAATGCGTGAAGAGAATAGCTTTAAGCTTACACTACCTTAACATACACTTGCTGTATTATCGCTCGATGACACGAAGAGTTGTCAGTGTGCATGCGTGAACTCAACTGTAAGGAATTTTTCTATTGGTAGAGACGTGACCCCTGTGTTTTCTAATTGTCGTCCAATCAGAATTGAGGACACAGACGTCTTCGGTAGCAGACAAAAATATTGTGGTTATATGGTAGGCGTTGAAAAGATAAATATGGATGCAAATGAAATTAAAATAAATTGGAAGAGACGTTTAGGTAATACATCCATTAGTGATTTCTTCAAACCCAAGGTGTGCAACACAGATGGAAACAATAATGCTAGCAGTTCAGTAATCAGTAAGGGCTCTGAACAGGGTAAAGGCAATGACAGTAACCAATGCACTCTGCCTCCTGTTGTCACATCTCCAGATATCCAAACTTCTGCATCTGTTTCCACAACTCCAGTTATCCAAACTTTTACATCTGTTTCCACAACTCAAGTTATCCAAACTTCTGCATCTGTTTCCACAACTCCAGATATCCAATATGCATTACATTATATTATATGAGTTTCAGTTTCTGTCAAATAACAATGTACGACATGGTTAGGTCATAATATGTACTAAAGTTTGATAATCTTTGGAAATATTTCCATCGAGGATCGGATCCCCCTTTTTATTTTTGAAATCCCCCCCTTTTTTTAGACCAAGGGGGGAATTCCCCCCCCTTTCATCAAAAGCTGGCAACATCTCTGCGGTACACACTACTCTCTCCAATTTTCAAAAAAATTTTCTCATCAAATTTTCAAATTTTTGACAAAAAATCTTCAAAACACAAAATTGAAAATATAGGCTCATAAGGTACACATATAGAACAATACTAAGTGATATACGAGTACTTTTTGAAACCATTTTCTTCATAAAATAAAAATTTAATGTGTGATTTTGGCAAAATTATTGACCCACAGGGTATCTGTGAAGACTAGCCTTTCCAAGTTTCAACAAATATTTCACTCACCAAAAATGGCAGCCATTTGAATTTTCGAATTTTTTCAAAAATGCAAAACAGAAAAATGCTTGTATCTCAAAAACTGTGCTAGAAAGAGCGATTTTGACTAAATGTTTGACCCACAGGATACCTCTGCTGAGTAGCTGACCCAGTTTTCAAAAAAAAATTGTCCCGTCTAAAGTTGCAGCCATTTTGAATTTTCGAATTTTTCGCAAAAAAAATGCTTGTATCTTGAAAATCGTGCAAGATAGAGCAATTTCGTCAAAATTTTTGATCCACAGAGGGTCTATGAAGACTAGCCTTTCCAAGTTTTAAAGAATTTTTCACTCTCTTAAAAAAGGCGGCCATTTGGAATTTTCATTTTTTTTTTCAAAACTGCAAAACACAAAAATGCTTGTATCTTGAAAACCATACTAGAGCAATTTCGACAAAATTTTTGATCCATAGGATAAGTTGGGTCAAAAAAAAAAAATTTTGTCCCACCAAAAACGGCGGCCATTTAGAATTTTCAATTTTTTTTTCACAAATGCAGAACACAAAAATGTTTGTATCTCGAAAACCATGCTAGATAGAGTGATTTCGATGAAATTTTTGACCCACAGGGTAAATTTGCTGAGTAACTGATAGAGCAATTTCATCAACTTTTGAAACACACTGTATCCAAAATAACTACCCTGCCCAAGAAACACTTTTCCTATATTCTGCCTAGAAGCTATAAGCAGAACTTTCTTGCATGATTAAGCTGCCATTATTTCTCTTTTTCGGGACCCTTTGTTTTTGCCATTCAAAAGCAATTGCTTTGTTTTGTAAGCGATCCTCTAGTTATTGTTGAAACAAAGTCGCTTGAAAAGGACAGTATACATCCAGTTTGAAAATTTAGAAATCAGAAAAGTGGAATAAAGCATGAAATTTTCTCAAATAGGGGGATCATGTAAGTGTAATATCTGGTTACTCATTAAGTGGATGTAGCAAACGGAATGTAAAATGGTATTGTTAAAAGCAAAAGTTTGGGTAAAAGACTTAAAACTTTCACTAATTGGAAGTGAAATTACCAACCAAAAAAGCAAGATAATTTATTTTGCTGTAAACACATTATTCTTCATTTAATTAATCGGAAGATATCTCCGCCTATTTTTCTAAGAAGTTGGCAGCTATGTGTAATGATAAAAATGAGACGAGGAGAAGATAGAGGTTTGGGAATGTTTTTATAGAGGATGGTGTTGATTTATTCACTTGCTTCTTTTCACATACCTTCTGCCAGTTGTGCAAGGTGCATTGAGGCAAGAATTACTCACTGATGTATTCCCCTGGTGTTTTGTTATTTAGTCTTTGTCTTGATGGATCAATTTGCCCAGGAGAAAAGCAGAAACAGTTGTTTTCCATACAAATGGTAGCTCATTGTGGATTTTTCTGTTTGGAAATTTTTGCTTCCTCCCTGCACTTTGGCATCAAAAATGTACAAATGTCTGTAATGCTGATTTCCTCTCTCACTGCTTTCAGTTGTAAGAAGTCATGAAGTGCACACACTAAGTTCTACAGAAAATAACTTGTAAAATATCAATTTTTACAGTTAAGGTTAGCTTAACATGGCCAGAGCATAAGGATATTAATGCTTCATAAGTTTTCTACAACCATCACTGAAGATACAGAGTAATTTTCATGGCTTTGGTCGAATTTTGTCCTATGTTTCTGCTATCAGGGCAAAGTCATATAGCGTACTTTTTAAGGTTGTTGAAGAGTACCAAAGTAGCTGTTAAGACTACAGTATTATAATTCAGCAAAATTATTATTTGTTAATGTTGCAAGTTTTATTAACAATATTATATTCATAATAGTTTATTTTGCATAAAATGATAAAGTTCTACTACATTTCAAGGTAAAATGGCCCCTTGTGTTAATCATTAACACTACAAATAAAAATGGTACAAAAAAGAGGCAAGACAGTACTCCTAAAAAAGAATGGTAAAATAAGAGTTAAGGGTACTCAAGTACAGAAAATACTTGTGGCAGCTTAATACTTTTCCATGGGTTGAGAAGTTGAGGTGTTGGACAAGTTGCAAATTCTTCAGGAATTTTGTCCAAGATACGATTTACAGAAAAATTTTACCTTTATTTGCCGTATATACCAGACTTACCAGTACTTAATTTCATGAATATGTTATTTGTAAAGGTGGTCTTGTAAGTTGTAACTAATGTTTTAGTTAGTGACTGTCAGGAGCAGTGACACAGGTTGTAATTGGGCAGGGTTGTTACATATCCTGGCAAATGCATTTTTTCCTAGGACAATGGAAAATACTGGAAAATATTGAATCCCTCCAGGTTTATGTATGGCATTTATTTCCATCTTAACTCCAAAAGACAAGATATTAGCTTATTTTAAGTCATTAGTAAAACCATTAAGCAAATTATTGAAATAAAAATTAAAAGAATATGAAAATGTTAAGCATATTTGCAGTGACTGATCTGCCACTGTGGCCTAACACACTTACCCAGGAGCACACAGGACCTTGTAGACAGATACATTGTGGTTCAGATGACCATTTAAAATGGTGGTCCTCTGTTATTGAGTCATATCCCCAGAGTATTTTGCTAAAATGCGTTGCTCAGCTACTTTCTCCTACCTTCGGAGCTCTATTGCACTATAAAATGAGTAAGAGCTATTTTCTTATTTTTAGCTAAATTATTGAAAGAGTAAATGTCTAATAGCTTCGAAAAAGTGCTAACCTATTCCTTTTCCAATATGTTGTTCACCTAGTTTTGAGTCAGTTATAATATAGTAAAATTGTAGACCTGCAGCTCATTCCACAGTGAGCAATAACTACTTTCAGGTTCTCACTTTTTAGTAAATCACTTGTGACTTGAAAACTATTGCATTTGGAACATTTTCTTGAAATATGTTATATGGTCACCTACTTTGGGTCAGCTATAGCATAGTAAAATTGCAGACCTGCAGCTCATTGCATAGCTGAGCAATAGCTATTTTGAGATTCTAAATTTTGAGTAAATCAGTTGTAACTTGAAAATTATTGCATCTAGAGTATTTTGTTGAAATATTTTATTCACCTACTTTTGGGTCAGTTATACCATAATAAAATTTCAGACCTGTAGCTCATTACATAGCTGAGCAAAAAGTACTTTGAGATTCTCACTGTTGAGTAAGTCAGTTTTAACTCCAACAGTATTTTAAATTCTGGAATACGGTATATTCTTTAGTTGTGGTAAAAATAACGAAATCTGCAAAGAATATTTGGGAACTGGTTTTTGAAAATGTTATTATTTTAAGGTTTCTAATATCTGATGATAAATGTACATATTTGGTGAAACATTCTTTCTTTACATGAGGTAAATATAAAGTTTATTCACTTAATAATATATTATGAAAGCTTATTTCCAGTTGTAAATTAAGTTTTTTGTGTGATTCACCTTACCAAGTACCTATTTTACCTATATTCAGTTGTCTATTTTAGTTGGTGGCTGCAGAGAGAAGGGACATTAGTTCCCAGTGTGGTTCATCAATGTACTTACCTGTCAAATCTTAGTGAAAATGGTTCTGAGTCTGGTTTACCTTTGTACTTATTTGTTTACATGTATTTCAGTTGGTGGCTGCAGAAAGCAGTGAAACTGGCTCTCAGTGTGGTTCACAGACAGGGGGAGATGCTCCACCCACAGAACGTGTGGGCGGGATAGGAGACAGTCGACCTCCTTCCTTTCAGTAAGCTGCTTGTGTATTTGTGTTATCATTATAGAAAATAAAAACGGTTTGCTTTTCACTAGTCTCGCAGTACATGCAAGAGCCAGGAGATTTGAAATTTAAAATGAACCTGCGACATATTTTAAAGTTGATAAAACCTGTTTTATTTTAAATAAACTCCCCATATATTTCACCAAATTTAACTGTTTTCCACCATATTAAGGGGTAAAATATTTCAGCACATGGCTCCTCAGAGTCTCTTGCAGCTTTTGTATTTTGATTTATTGATAGTATTGTTGGTTCATTAAGTGTCCATATCCATGTGTGCACATGCGGCTTTTCAGTGCAGTTTGCTGTGGCTGGGACATTAAAATTTTCCTTTTGTGTGTGTATATCCGTTCATTATATTTTTACATAAACCTTTAATTCTTGATCATTTATGAAGATATATCCTCATGACATTTGCAGGGAGTGTTTATTGCTATGAAAATATATTTGTAAACCGTTTTGACCTTATTTTGAGAAAAAAAAATGGCTGTCATAACCAACTTTGAAAATCATTAACATGTTCCAAAAGTTTAAACATTAAAGCTAGCTTTATCAAATATGGAGAAAATGTTTATGACTAGAAAAGTTTCCATCAGAGTAATTTTGACCTAATTTTGAAAAAAAATGGCTGCCATATCATATTTTTAAGGTTCATATGGGGCTCATCATATTAAAAAGGCCTTATATCTCACTTATTATTGGTCCTATTGGACAGTTTTTGGGTATTATGTCCTGTAAATCTTTTGCAATTATTGGATTTGACTTTTGACTCCTGCTTCAAGGTCAAGTTGGGTTATCACACTAAAAAAAAACATATCTCTCTTATTATTGGTTCTAGACCTTTGAGATGTGAAAACAACCTATAGGAAATCATGGCCTTTATATCTTGCAAGTGTTGAATTTGACCTTTATCCCCTGCATCAAGGTCAAGTGAAGGTGAAATACTGAAAAGGCCTTTTATCTCATTTATTATTGGTTCTAGAGCTCAAAATGTGAAAACAAGCTATAGGAAATCATGTTATGTTAATCTTTTTCAAGTGTGAATTAAATCTTTGACCCCCAGCTTCAAGGTTTAGTTGATTCATGAAAAAGCGTTTTGATATTCCTTGTTGCTGCTTCGGCTTTGAACCCTGTTTCATGGTCATACATTTTAGATCAGTACCAGGCAGGAGATAAACACTGTGGCAGTGGTCTTGTGTATTGTATTTCCATGGTAGCGAAATTAAAGTTAGATTTTACAATATCTTAATGACCTTTACAATATCTTAATGACTTTATTGGGCAGGTTGCATGTAGCCAACCCGCCTATTAGATTGAAGTGTCCATCCGTCTGTCTGTTAACATTTTGGTTTCTGGAATTTGGACTCACACATGCTTCTGCTGATCAATTTGAAACTTAACAGGGTGGTAGGGCACCACCTAGGCTAGGTTGCTTTAAAAATTGGTGCCATTTGGTAAAACATGATGTCCGCCATCTTGAAATTCTGTTTCCGGTCTCTAACTCGAAGCTGCTTCTGTCTATCAATTTGAAACTTCACATTTCAGTATTCCATCTACACCACAGGGCCACAGGATACAGTTCATTTTTGTCAGCAAATAATCAACTTTAAATTTGCTGCTGGACCCCATCCCTGATACTTATTGTGCAACCTGCCTTTTGGGGGTCTACAACCCCAGTTTTCTTGTTTGATTTTTGATCATTCTTGAACCATTATTTTAGTTTAATGACACGAAAATTTAAATATGTACACTTAATGAACTCAAAATACTATCAATAAATCATCGACAGTCTTTATGACTCCAGAAGTGATAGTTTTGTTAACACTGGTATTGGTATAAACACTTAGGGACAAGGGATGATGGGACCAAGTTCATTGTGCCAGATAATTGAATGAAAGACTAATATTGCCTATAAATCTAATATCTAATTTTGACCGGGGTTGGCAGTTTTTTGATGGACTTCGTGAAAACTCATTGTTTCAACCTGTTAAGACTGTCATGTCAAAATTCTGCTATCGATGCTAAATTAACAAAAAGATTAAAAAAACCCCCAAAAACTCCCCAAGGAATAGCTTAATTGTATCCACTGGAGGTGGTTTAGCATTTGCTACGCTGCTGCCCCCCTGCGTAGTGAGATTTTTGACATTAACGCTCTCAGAGGAAAACTACACCACCTAGGTTCACCAAATTTGCAGGATATCTTCATTGGTAGGTAAGCTTCTCTGGGACTGAAATTAGCCTCATTCTGAAAAACAAGATGGTCGCCGCGGGCATTTCTTTGAAAAGTATCTACCTTTTTCTACTGGCTGGTTCTCATAGGAAGAAAGTTGAATCTCTTCATAGGTGATATGTATAACACATATACATGTCCTCTACAGCCTTGCAGACATTTGACCTTGAAGCTCTTAATTCAAGGTCATCCACGAAGTGCCAAAGTACCCCACATAGCGGACTTTAAAGGTGCCTATATCTGCCTTATTATTGGTTCTAGAGGTTTGCAATGTGAAACCAACCTACAGGAAATCATGGGCAGGGAATCTTCTAATGTGCTCAGATTTGACCTTGGACCCCTCTCCTTCAAGGTCAAATGAGGATATCCAAACTTAAAAGTGCTTATAGCTCGCTTATTATTTGTCATAGAGGTTTGAATTGTAAAACCAACTAAAAGGAAATCGTGTGCTGGGAATCTTTTGATGTGGTCAGGTTCGACCTTGGACCCCTCCTTCAAGGTCAAATGAGGATAGCCAAATGTAAAAGTGCTTATAACTTGCTTATTATTGGTCCTAGAGGTTTGCAATGTGAAACTAACTTATGGGCAATCATAGGGTGAGAATCTTTTGATGTGGTCAGATTTGACCTCGGACCCCTCCTTCAAGGTCAAATGAGGATAGCCAAATGTAAAAGTGCTTATAACTCGCTTATTATTGGTCCTGGAGGTTTGCAATGTGAAACCAACTTACAGGAAATCATGGGCTGGGAATCTTTTGATGTCATCAGATTTGACCTTGGACCCCTCCTTCAAGGTCAAACAAGGATAGCCAAATGTAAAAGCCCTTATAGCTCGCTTATTATTGGTCCTAGAAGTTTGCAATGTAAAACTAACTTATGTGAAATCATGGGCTGGGAATCTTCTGATGTTGTCAGATTTGTTCTTGGACCCCTCCTACCAGGTCAAACAAGGATAACTATACTTAAAAGCCCTTATAACTCACTTATTATTGGTCTTAGAAGTTTGCAATGTGAAACCAACCTATAGGATATCATGGGCTGGGAATCTTCTGATGTTGTCAGATTTGACCTTGGGCCAAATAATGGTTCACTGGATTTGGTGAGTTGTCTTTCCGGTGGATACAAATTTGCATCGGTTCTCCAATGTGTAGGTCTAGTTTATAATACTTTTAAAAGCCATATATAAATATACAAAATAACGTGATAGGGTGAAAATTTAAATTTTAATTCTTTCCTAGGAGATAGATTTCTGCATGAAATATTGGCATTTTAAAAGCAAATATGGAGTAATTTTCATCTTTTATTTCAGTGCAAATGCCTCAACAAGAGGAGACAATGAATGTGATACTTGTACAGAAACAGAGTCAATTGCCAGCAACAGACGAGGTAGGTACCCAAAAAATGCAAACACGTCTGTAAAGCTAGAGATTTTTGTCACTCGAGTTTAGGATGGAAAATGTCTATAACAATCAGTCAGTCTTGGGATGGAAGAAACTGTGTACAAACCGAACACATGTAAAAGTTCATGTAATGCTGTTTGGGGGAGAACACTAAAATTTAAGATCACAATTGTTTGGGATTACCTTTCTTTGTTATGGGAAGAGGAATGACAAATTTTACCAAAGAACAGTAAGTGACAGGTATAATGTATCATTTTACAGTCAAAAGGTTTGACTAGAGGGGATTTATGTCTTATTAAGGTGAGGATTCAAATAGTTGTTTGGTGGTTGACTAGTGGTTCCCGTGTTTCTTCTATATGATCAGGTAAATTTGGCTTGATTGGTGAACCGGCCCTGATTTTAACTGTAAAGGTAAGTTCAATGAACATTTTGATTAAAAGTGCTTTATGAGTAGCATAAGATAAAACTTAGGACACTGTGTACTCGATATAAAGTCACATAAAAGTATTTTTAAGGTCCCAAATTCACAACTTGCCTTATTTTTTAGGTGTAAGTAAAAGCTAGCTATAGCTTTAAAAATCTGTTGATATTGGTGGTTCTACTTGAACCAAATTTATGTCTATGAAAAATGTCTTTAAGTACAAACCCCTGTTAGGACATTTGTGATTTTTATTTATCGTATATTAAATCGTTACCATGAGAACATCTTGTGTATACAACAATTGTGTGGTGATCACTAGAAGATCTGACTAACATGACTTATTACGTGGTGATCACCGGAAGATCTCATTAGCACAAGATCTCTTGATCAGAACTTAAGTAGTGATCACCAGATCACGTGATGATCACCACTTATTTCTTTTGATCACCAGATGACGTTGTACTCATGATTTCTTTAGTTGTGATCACCAGACGACCTGGTGATCATCACACTTTCTGGTAGTGGTCGGACCGGTTGTGAAAATAAAAACCGGTTTTCGGGGCTTTGAAACCGAACAAAATCCGGGATTTCGAAAGTGTACAGATCTATGACAAAAAGTTTTATGCGAGCGTACATGAACTATATTCTCAATAGGAAATATGGATTCGCGAGATATTTTGAAGTTTGTAAAATTCATTTACCATGAATATAAAGCAAAAATGTAAGTTTTTCCTCAAATGTATATGCTCTTTATTGTTTTGACAAAATATTAACCAGTAGAAAGCCTAATATGATAACGTTTTCAATTACCGGTGTAAAAGGAAATCCTCCCCCCCCCCCCCCCGAAAATCCCCCCCCGGGGGGGAGAATTTCCTAGGAAATCATCCCCCCCACCAGGAAATCCTGTTACATAACTGTTACATTTTGATCAATTCATAGGAGAATGTAAAGCATACAACAATAAACAAGGAGGGGCAAGAGGGGGCTTCAATTTTAAAAAAATATATCATCAGAGGCTTAGGTTACATGAATCTAACTTAGCCATAAAAAGGTAACTGAAAATTAAGACATATAATCATATTAATATTCTAATTTGTTCAGTTTATATCCCTTATGAATACTATTTGGGCTGTCCCTTATATAAATGTATTCAAATTGATTTGATTATTTCCAATCCATTTAACTGCTCATTATTAAAATTATACTCAATGATATATATGCAAAATATACATTTCAGGGTTCTTTGGGAGTTACCAACAACAGTAAAAATCACTAATGATTTCTTCAGAAAATAATACAGAAAGTATGCCAGTGACAAAAGTATGCATTTAAAGGGGGGGTTCCATAATATTTTTCATTTTGTTAATATATAGATAGATAGATAAATTTTTTATTACACTGACAGTGTGTTTTTATTTTTTGCCAAAATTCCCTGGGATTTGAAGAACTTACAGTTTCTATATTTGCAATAATATTTTTGTTATATTGCCTCTCATAATATCAGAGTCTTTTGTCAAATGTTTTTCTTGCAGTTGAAAATTTCATTCTTAATGATTTTTTATGTTGTAAATTACTTGTTAAACATCGAGCTGACCTTTCCTTATGACACATATCTTTCCATAAGCTAGTTAATTCACTATTCCAAAATGGTTTATAACTTTTAAATTTTTTACGTAACATCTTTCCTTGAGATTTGTAATTTATATATTTATCCACTTCTGCAATAGTACATTGACAAAATTCAGAATACACAAGATCTAGCTGACACTGTTGATTTTCAGTTTTTTAATACAAAATTTGTGTAGTTACAGTATGGTGGGGGGAGGATTTCCTAGAAGATCTGTTACGAAATCCTCCCCCCCCCCCGGGGTGGGTTATTTCCTGGTGGGGGGGTCATATTCCTAGGAGTTCCTCCCCCCCCCCCCCCCCCCCCCCCCCCCCGGGGTGGAGGATTTCCTAGGAAATTTACCCCCCGAGGGAGGATATCCTCGGACATCCTCCCCCCAGGGGGGAGGATTTCCGGGGGGGGGGGGAGGATTTTGTGGTACACCGGTACTTAAATATTCTTTGCGGATTTTGTCATTTCTACCTAAACGAAACGAAATGCGGCATACCGGTTTACCGTTCACACCACTACTTTCTGGTGCTCTAGATGATGTGGTGATCACCAGATCTCATCACCACATGATCTGATGCTCACCACATCATCTGGGTAAACACAAGATCATCTTACGATCACCACATAATTTGGATATCACAAGCTATGCGCCCATCACATCATCTGGTGATCACCAATTATTATGTTGTGATCACCAAGTGATCTTGTGCTCACCAGAAGTTGTGGTTGAGCACAAGATAAAGTAGTGATCGCCTGTATTTGTGTTATGGTTATGAAATGTGGGATACCTTGTACTCAATGTGTATAAAAAAATGGGGTACCACTGTGTGAAAATGGGGTACAAGTAGTAATCGGCCACATATTCCTCAATAAATAGTGTTTGGATACCCCAGGTACTAAAAAGTGATAAAACTGATTTATATATCACTTTGAAAGCATATAACAAGATATCTGAAGAAGCGCTGTGTCCATCAGTGCAAGAAAATAATCAAAAAGTAACTTTGCAAACTTTTTTTCTCCCTATTTTTGGATTAAATTTAAGTTGTGATCTCAGGAGGTATCCGAATATCTGGGTCCCCAATTGTCATCTCTAGAAAACAAGATCATCTAGTGATCACTACTTCTCGGGATCATAAGAAGTCATGTCATACTTAAATATGTATCATAATGTCCTATCACAGGTTCTGTACTTAACAGTACTTGCACGAAATCAGTAGAGCTAAACATGAAGTTGCAGATATTTACTCAAAATAGTTTGTTAAAGTTCACATTTCAACATATATAAGTCTTGGATTTCTGGGAATGTGATTGAACAATACTTTAGGAAAATAAAATAGAATAGTACATTTCTGAAATATCAAACCAAGTAGTAATATTCATGACCAAGCTTACCTGCCCCAACAGGTCAGACAGCAAGGTAGTGAAAGAGTGCTCTGTAATTTAAGGGGTTTCTTCCAAAATGGATTCATTCAGGATACTTAAACCAGTTTTATTTGCTGGAAATGTACAGACAGAAACCAGCAGGGGATTGCGATGTTAGTATTTGATTTAAACATATTTAATTAGCATTTAGGTAACAATTGTAAATACAATTATATTAAGCCCTGTTGCAGGGTGAAGTATTTACAGATGAAGTAAAGATGACATAGCATTTGGATGTTCGGTTCCATTTAAGAGGATTCAACTGAATATAATACTGAAAATCTCATGAAAATAAATATTTTAACGCATTTAAAAAAATTTATTACTGTACATATGCATGTGTAAAATTAGTTAATGGAGTTGGATGGAACTTGAATACTGAATTTTTAATCTATTTAAAAGAATGTATTGTGGGTTCAGAATGGGTCAGTGATACTCAGTGCTGCAAGATAAGCCATTTGAAAATGTTGCAGAACATATGCATACTATCAGTTGGAAGTGAGATGATTTGTTTGAACAGTAATATTTGTTGTTGGTTGAAGGGCTAATTGTTGTTGATTATTTCATTGTTGAAAGATGGAGGGATTTCCGTGAGTGCATATAAGTGATTTGAACTGGTGTGGGCTTTTTAGCATATCATTGTTCATGTTTAAATATTTAGATAACAAGCTTTTATCCATGTAAAATTCTTAACATATATAAATCTATTTAACAGAATTGTTTCAACAAGGAAGCAGCAAAGTTAGAAAGTAAAACTATACAGTGGATAAATTGTGGAAACCTAGAGAAGTTAGTTGTATTAAAATCAGGTTACTGGGTTCATGGGATCAGTTGTGGCATAAAGAATTTTAAAATCTTAAAAGGAAAAGAAGAAGCTCTTATGAATGGTATCAGAAAACCAAAGATTATCATTTTGTAAAATCATAAAAATATGAGAGGCAAACAAAATCTAAAATGTGACATAGTATGAATATGTAGGATCATAAGGTATGGTATAAATGATTTTCATTTTTAAAGGAATAAAATTTCAGTTGTACAACAGTGACATTCATGGTGTAATATTTGTACTTAAAAGCGAAATATGTCCTGCTAGTGGTGTCATCACCAGTGGCAAATATCATAGTTTCACTAGTGATGGATATATGGATGATAATCAAGGATTAATGATCATCCTCGATACATCTTACAAATATTATTTAACCATTAAGTTTAGTTTATTTTCGAAGGAATTTAATAAAAATATGGTGAAATATTCATATAATTTTTACTTTTATGTGGTTTTATTTCGATTTGTGACATAACTATGGTGCTGAATACTTCCAATTCCTACAGGAAGTAAAAACATGCAAGTATTGTTTACTTTTTATTAGGGCTGGGACAGGTGCTGAAAAACGGCATCGAGTACCCGCCCTCTCACAACCGGCCCGAATTTGAGTAACTGCGAGATTTAGTATCTACCATTAGAAGTCTTCTGTAAACAGATAGTCGGTTCCTGAAATGAAAGTTTTGAAGAAAAACGTCTTCTATTTGACCATATATTATAGAATATGGAGTAAATTCTACGTTTTCAAGCGAAAATAACAACTTTGATATTATGTGACGGAAATGCTGAAATGTGGCATATTTTACACAAGCGTTTCATTGTGTGGGCGATAATACAATACCTCGCGAGTAACCGAGGATTTAAAATGGACTTGAGTACTAGCAAAGATCAACTCTTCTATTGAGGCTTGAGTACTCATTCACAGCCCTACTTTTTATTGTCATTTTAACAACTGTCAGCACAAAAGAAACATAGAATTTAATTTATTTCAGTAAGGTTATCTTTTTCAGGAGCATTAATGTAGGTTTAATTTGTAATACAATGGCACCGTGATATCGCTCACGATTTTGTTCACAGTATCGAGACCTCACATACCCTGACTATGACACCACTGTGCAGCTGATTTTTAACTTTTTGTCGTTTTTCTGTAAACCCAATAGTGAAATAATTTCTAATTATGTAACAATGTACATTGAAGGAAGTTAAATTTGGTGAAGTATAATAGTTTTTGAAGCATTTTGTCATATGTTCTTGACATTGGAAGTATTTGGTACTTTCCTCTGAAGTAAAAATCCAATATAAAGAGAAACAAAAATAAGCATTAAAGCAAAGAGCTAGCAATACAGATTAATTAACTTCAAATTTGATGAATATATAAATACCCATATGCACATGGAAAGACTTTGATGCATAATACGGTAGTTGTTTTTCACATAGACCTATGAGATGTACAGTGCACTCTGTGACTGGGTGTACAGTTTGTTGGTGGTTAAATGTGGATTTATGACCATCTCTGATTGGTATTCTGGTGCCACATGTGAAGTAAGGATTTCATTTAGCTTATTGTATAGGCTTTGTTGTTAAATAACAACAACCAGAGTATCATTGCCATTAAGCCTGGGCTCTTCATTCATTTATCTGACCAGATATAATGATGAATTATTTGCCACAGTTCTTTCATTATGCATAGAACTTGGAAACATAAACTGACCCATAAATAACAATGTTTCATAAACTAATCCTGCATGGATAATGTAAATGTACATTAATATGTGCATTTTGCTCAGTGTGTTTGTAAAGGAGTATTGCCTCGGGGGAATATTTAAGTTGTAACATACTACAAATTCTGGCTTAATGGAAGTTGTATTGTTGCGAGTTATCAGTGCTGGTAATTTTTTTCAGTGGGTATTACAAATTGTCACATGAATGGATATCTTTATTAGACATTAACTTTTATAATATAGTAAGGACAGAGAAGTAATTAAGGAAAAATAGTATTTTGTGCTGGTCATTCACTTGTTTAGAAATTGGAATTCTTTGGAACATAAAATTGGAAATGTTTTCAGTTAAAAATAGAGAGAAAAATTCTACTTATATTTAATCATTTAGAGATTAATTTGGAAGGTAGAAAATATATAAAAAATATAAAAGGCTATCAAGTTGATTATCACACCTTAGTGAAGTTTTTATGACACGGATTGTTTTGCATGATACTATACCCTTGGTTTATGCATTGTCATGTATTGCTACTTCAGACAGATATTAAGTATTTTCATTATTCCTTGACTAGTTTATGGCATAAATGGGGCAAGCATGCATTTATTGGGGTGTCATGTTTATCTGAGGAAAAAATGCAACTGCTTGATTCTCCTTAAATTCCTGTAGAATGAGGTTTACAATATCCTGGGGAAAATACATGATATAATGAGACTTTTTGGTTTAAATATGCTGTTATATCATTGATAAATGGGTTAAACTAGCCAATCTGACATATGTTTTGCTGTAAACTGATACATGTGACCCCTTTCAGAGAATAAGACAAATGTAATGTGTATCAGAATGTATTTGAGTTGAAATATCCTCTCTATGGTTCCAAATCTTTGTGGGGTTCTGTGTGCAATAAAAGGTTTAAATCTATATCAATAAAAAAGCATTTCTATACACTTTCAGCAATATTTTATATGAAATATATCTGATCTTTAAAATTTTACAAACTATTTATTGTTTTGATGTAAAATTTTATCTTATTTCAAAATATTAATGGAATTGAAATCACCAGCTATCATTATTTCATGATTGAGGGTAATAAAAGTGACATACAAAGAAAACAGACAAGGGAAATCTCATTTAATTTGATGAAAATTGTGCACTTATAGCTCCAATTAAATATGTTCAACAATCCTACAGTGTTTAGTAGAGTTATGTCTTTTAAATCTGTAAAGAAAGAAAGATCAAGTCATCAAGACCTTTGCTCCCTCTTTATGTGGATGCATAACTGTTTCTGCCTGGCTATATAGTTGGTCACTTATTCTCCCACAGGGGATAAGCTTTGTGCCTCATCTGTGAGTTTTAAAAGGATTCCTTTCATATCTCTATAAATACCCACTGTAATGGGAAAATAACATCTGACATTGACTTGGACCTTTTGAGAAAATGATATTTTAGTAAAGTGTCTTTTGGTTGGAAACATGACCTGTATAAAATATGCACTGGTTCATTATTTAAAAGTGATAGGACATGTTGAGGAAAGGTCTGATTGGTTCTTCAGAACTTAAATTTCTTTTAAATCTATGTGATTAAGAGACAAGTGTCTTTTAATAGCTTGTGAAAAGTAGTTGTGAGACAGTATACCTCGTAGAATTTGTATTTTTATATAAATTAAATAAAATATATAGATACATTAAAGAAATAGCTAACTGTTAGATTATGATATGTTTGGCAGTTCAAACATTTTAAATTGAAAATAAAGTTTTTCATTGAGGATTTAGACTTTATATAAAAGTAGCATGTAAGTATAAATATCTTTCTGATCTCAAGCTCTTTAGTGGTACTTGAAACCAAAATAGGATAATTATATGCATTCAGGATAGTTGGTCTCTAGAAAAACAGAAGAATTGCTACCAATTACATTGAGTTGTGAAGTAGTTGCGAGCCAACGGATTAGATAGCCTCTGGTCAGGTTAGGTAATGGTTTATGTGCCAGCCAAAAGCAGGAAACTGGTCATGTAGACACTTGTAAGCTCAATGTCAACCTTAGAACTAATATAGAAACATGGGCATTTGTGACAATAGACCTGAAAGATGACCTGCTATAACTGGAAAAACTTATGATTTGACATTGATTTATGTATTGATGGTATCATTAGTTTTGCCTTTTTTTAGAATATTTGGAGTTATGTAAATAAAAGTTGGCATTTTGGTGCAGGTTTTTAAATTTCTGGATGAAAATTAGAGTTGTAAAATGAAAATGTCTTTATAATGAAGATTGTAAATATCGTAACTAGGAGATAAATGTAGAGGATCTAGATTTACAGTGGGCTGTTTTAAATCAATAAGATTCCACGGTGATTTATTGGAGTTTTCAAGCTGGTTTTTTTTTCACACAGGATAAAGGAAGTAACAGGTTGCGCTTCTATTCAGACAGGGTGCAAGTCAACAGATGTGGACTATATAATTTGAGATCATATTTTATTATTTTGAGACACAGTACTTACCAGTAGTAGACAGAAAGCATGAATTTTAATCATTACATATGAAGAGGGGGAAAAATATATTTTTATTCTATCACAAATTTTGAGCAAAATTGTTTGTCTTTATATGTATACTGAAGATCAAATATTAGGCTCTAGGAACTTGTTCATTCAGTATTTAACAGAGAAAACTGTGAACTTTCAATTGTCTTTGCATAAAAGGTAAATTGTTTTGTTGTGATAACACTGAATACAAACATTAGCTGAAAACATAGAGTGAAGATGCTCCAGTCCTATCCTAATTAGTATAATTACACCATGTCACTAGGTGCTAGTTGTGCTGATTATTAATGATGATAGTGTCACCACCTGAGTAGAAGTTTTATCTGAAAAAGAAACACCATTGGACTTTAATTATACCTTACAGATGCCTCACACTAAATACAGCTAGATGAGCTGCAGATATGAGCGTGAATGAAAAAGTGCGAGTTTTATATGGATACAAAACTAGTTCTTGAAAGCTTGGTTGATTGGAATCATTGACGTTAAAATGGAATTTAGCATGATGTTATAAGTGAATTTATACCTGGAAAGCAGGACAATCAACATGGTTAAACTACAAGTTGTGTATCGTAAAGTGGAAGACAGAAGTGATTCTTATGGGGTGGCATTGTGTTTGGTGAGAGATGTGAAAAGGATTGTTCCAAGTCATTCTGATTCAACCAGAGACTGTACTCACCAAGATGTATCCAGAGATATGAGTTACCATGGCACCTACAGTGACTTTCAGAGAGTACACTTGGATACTTCAGTGGCAGACAAGTGTCGTGAAAAACCGTCAACTGAAAAACCGGAGAAAGGTGTCTTGAAAAGTCATGTCATAACTTCCACTACTTTGCATATTCAAAGGCGAGCACAAATGGATAGTGAGCTATCGTCAACAACAAAAGGAACTAGGGCGTGTTGTTCAATGGGAAGTTTATCTAGTCAGTTATCACTGCTTTGTGGATGCAGTAATAATAGTTCTAAAAATGTAACACAAGGAATTCCAAATAGACCAGATTTTTCAAGTTCTCATACCCATTTACAGGGTCAGATTACAGGTAGATCTTGCAGTAAAACAAAGACCAGTCTAATGTCTACTGAGGAAAGAGGCAGCAGTGTGCAGGAAAAGTGCATTAAGTGCAAGTCTCCCAGCGATTGCTCAGATGACAGTGCTATATGTTTACAAGGTGGGTCAAATAGACTCAAATGAGTGATAAAGTGGAACTTATATCGTTGAAAGTTCTATTTTTTTCTGTAGTGTAACAGTGTTTGTAGTTTGTTTATAAGAATAAAGGTAACTATCAACATTTATAAAAATTTCGGTATTGGACTATTGGTTCACAAAAATGGGGTAAATTTGCGTGTACTGTGTGAAAATTTTAATCGTAAACTCTTTAAGTGGATATTTTTAGTTTTGGAACATGCGTAGCCCTTAAAGGTGAGTATCTTAATATGTTTTCATTCATTTTTGGCTACGTATGGGTTAACCCAAACACTCTTATTAACTCATTTACTAACTTAAGTTATTACTCAGCCTATTATGCTGTGTAGAATGTATAGTCTTTGTCTCCAAGGCTGTTCCACTGATTTAAATGTTTAAAACTGTCATGCTGGTTGGATTGGTTTGAGGTAAGTTAGTTTTGTTTTTAAAAAAGCAAGTGTAGTACTATTGAATTGATTAGAGGTAAGTTATGTGCATAAATATTAACCTGCACAAAGTCATTGTGAAAGCATGTCACTGAAATAGTAAGGTCTCATAGTAATACAACACGGTTGCATCAGAATATTTAAGCGGCCCGTCACGGACGCTTATTTGTTTTCACCGAAGTTCGACTGATCACCGCCGCCGCCGCTGCCGCAGGATTATGGTCTCCCTTGAATAATTTCTTAGCTTTTCATATTTTTCTTTCCTTGTTACCTTTCTTTAAAACTATAGGGGCAGGAAAAATTTTGGGGATACTTTGCGCAGACCTTAAGCTTTACTTAAGGTAACCTTAAGCATAACTCCAAAACACCCCGTCATCGCGTTTCAGAAAAAAGCACACACACCTGTGCTATAAAATTTATCACATACATTCTAGTTTTTTTTATTATCAGTGATGTTTGTGATCGACCCATAAAATAGTGTAGGGATTGTTGCTCGATCTTTCAATGTCAATCAATCATCCCACGGAACTGCTGATATCGACACCAACTACCAGCATTTCAATTTCGAAATCATGCATAAGAAACAGACAAAAATAAAGTAAACAGAGTAATTTTACTGCTTATTTTTTGTATTGCAGAAATGTATTTTTGGTGCATAAATAGTAAGTTTTGATAATTTCGTGAATTAATATGTGCAAGTTTTCAAATAACCTCTATTATGGCCTATGGCTTACACTAACTGTCCCTATATTAAAATATCGATCCTCCACCCAAAATTTTTATTCGATATCGATCCTCAACATGGCGCTCAATCCGTACATCACTATAAAACTAGCATACATATTAGAGGTTTAAGACATGTTTAAAGCAAATGATTGAGTTTATCAAAATATTTTGTTATTCTAACCCCAATTGAAAGAGGTTCACATGCTTGTGACTTCACAGTTTATCTGAATGGATGAGAGACATCTGTGTTAGGACTTGAATCATCTTTTTGTTGACAGTTTTTGATCTCTTTATGTGTATTCTTGCCCCATGTACACAGTAGCTGTAGCATGTGTGTGAATGCTAGTGTATCTTTATGTTGTCAGTGTTTTGCGTGTATTTGTGAACTACATTTAGATAAATGTCAAACTGTTACCTAAGTGTTAGTTAGACAGAGGGAGACTAGTTGTTGCTTCAGTCATTGCGATCATTTTTTTACAATATTTTGTTCAGTTTCAATTCCTTGTCCTGAATCTCTATTCCAAAAACATCAAATATGAAAGTTTAAGTATTACAGTATTGAATACATTAACTTCAAACATAATTCTGAAATTGAGTTAGAAAAACTTGAAATTAAAGTCCACTTTCAAATTTTAACAGTTTTAATTGTCCATCTCAGGTAATTTGACAATATTAATTATTTTTTAGGATGTTAATTAAATGTGATGAATATACCAGCATGCTCCACCAATGCAGAAGGGGGCCACGGTGGCAGAGTGGTAACACTCGCCTCCCACCTCTGAGGCCGGGGTTCGGTTCCCGGCACGGCCTCAAGTGGGAAAGCTGGTAGGTGCTTGCCATTGGTCGGCAGTTTACAGTACAGAATCTTGACCAACTGTGTGTACTGGTTTCCTCTGCCCTTCCAACTACCCGTTGTGATATGACCTGTACAGTATTGAAAGCATTGTAAAACCCCAAATAAATAAATAAACCACCAATGCAGAAAATAGTGCTTCAGAAACCTATAGAATTTTGGGTTCAGTGTCTAATATCTTTACAAGCTAACAAAGTTTGATCTAGTTCTATCATTGAATCAATGCTTAATGTCTGTGAATAATTTAAAAATTGCCTTAATTTCAGAGCCATCTTGAAAAAGTGTAATTTATCTTAGAACCCATGTTACTTGTCCTTTTCCGGTGGATACATTGTACATCTGGCCACGGATGCATCCTTGGTCTAGTTTAAGAAGCTGGGATCCGGAATGATATTGACATAAAATAAAATAAAAAATAAATTGCTGGAGTCACAATATGGATCGACTTCATTTTTGAGTTTGAGGGAGTCAGAGCCAGGGGTAAACCCCACCTTGTGTGAAAATATGACCTAATCCAGTGTATACCTTTTTATGAGTTGTGTGCACGGACAGACAGACAGAGGGAATTACGAAAAAATAGATTATACTTCTTCAAGCTCTATTTTTGACAAAAGTTAACCGTATCTAATGACAATATTGTAGTAATATAACACTAAGATGTTGCAATATCTGTCTTGTGTGTTTAGTTGTGTTTAGATGGAGGCTATTCTGTTACACATCAGAAAAATTTTTTAAAAGCAAACATTATCTATGGTCTTTGAGAATGCTTTACAAGATTGATTGCAGTCGTATCAAGGTCAACGATCCTAAAATTATATGCTGGAATCTACACAATATATGGAAGTGTACTCTTGTATTTATTTAGAATGCATAAATACATGTGTACTTTATTAACATATGCCTTTTACACAGAATTATAACAGTAGCGAATCTTAAAAGTAGGTTCAAAGGAAAGGGTTTAATAGAATTAGTTTGGTCTGTAAAATCTTTTAATTCTGAAAAAAATTTGGGAAATAAATTATAAAGTTTTATTTGAATGGAAATAACTTTCAGTGGTTAAGTGTAATTTAGCTTATGTTTAATAATTGACTAACTGCATGAGTTTAACTTTTGGTCTAATATTGTTTACCCCTTTTGGCTAAAGCACTGATATTTTTGAGTTATTTTGGTAGTCTTTGCTTGTACTGATTATAATTTAATGGGTATAGAATTGTTTGTATATCATTACAAATGGTTCAGTGTTTATGCATGGCTGAATATAAATTTTGCTGAAGCATTCTCACTCAAATGTGGAAAAATTTAAAACAAAGTTTTTTGAAGTACATTTGAAACCTCCATTACAGCCTCAGTTTATATTTCTTAAAAAATTAATATATTTGGAAAGGTTTTTTTTTTTTTTTGCATCTCTCTGTGTCAATATTTCCACATTTTACCAGTATTTGCCACATACAGGCACATAAATTTCAGAATAAAAATATGAAAAATAAATATTGACTTTATGCTTGCAATATCACAAAGGTTTTCACTCACATTGGATGGGGGTTTTATACAATCTTACTTTGCTTTAATGCTGCAGTGTGTAATCCATGTGTTTTACATTTTTTTGGCGTTGTGCCTCTGTGTGTACATGTTGCCACTCTGTGTGTGTGTAGACCACAGGCCCAGTGCTCACAGACCCTCACACCCTCAGCACCACCACCACCAACAACCACCACACCACCACAGTCACCACCCCAGGGACTCCAGACACCACACAGGTAATGTGCTGCCTGCATGGCTTCTTGTAGAGCTTGTCCATTCTACATTAACATCATTATCTTTGTGGGTTTTTCTGTGGACAGTCTTTGTCAGACTGACAGATTTAGAATTGTTTTGGGAATTTATATATTTCATATACTACTACTGAGGCATAATGAGGGCTTTTATCCTCAGGGTCCAAAACAGGGTCATTTCTTTCCTCCGACGATTACAAAACTGGCTAAGGGGTTTTGTCCACAGGATAAATTTGGGGGATTTTCCCCTGAGGGATTTCCAAGTGAGGGCTTTCCTCGCCTTTTTTACAACACAGCCCTTATGGGCTGTTGGGGTATTGTTTTCACCCATGGTGTCTGGATGACTTTACTGTAGTGACCCTGGTAGTTGATAGTTGGTAGGGACATTGGTTGGGGCTGTATGTGTGCAGCATCATGGTGTGACCTTGATTTCACATTTGCCCTTGCCGTAGTGACCTTGACGTATAAAATCTTGTCCGGGCTGTATATCAGAATCCTTAAGGTGTAGGAAGTTGATACTTGGTAGGGACATTGATTGGGTGTTGTATCTGTGCAACGTTATGATGTGACCTTGATTTGAGCTTTGACCCATAATATCCGGTTCGGGCTGTATCTCAGCAACCGTAAGGGGTAGGAAGTTGATACTAGGTAGGGACATTTGTTGGGCATTGTAGATGTGCAACATTATGGAGTGACTGATTTGAACTTTGATCTTGCTGTAGTGACCTTGACATTTAACATTATATCAATATCTCTGAAACCGTAAAGTGTAGGAAGTTGATACTTGGTAGGGACATTGGTTCGGGGTTGTAGGTGTGCGGCGTCATGGTGTGATCTTGATTTGACCTTGTCATAGTGACCATGAGTTTTAAAATCTTGTTCGGGCTATTTCTTGGATTCCGTAAGGTGTAGAAGGTTGACACTTAGAAGGGACATTGGTTAGGGGGTGTAGGTGTGCATTATGGTGTGACCCTTAATTTTTGCTCTGCCAAAGTGTGTTTGGCTGCCATATTTGAGACATGTTCTCTTATAGTTATATGGTTTACTGCAACTGATTATTGTCCGGTGGATACTATGGATTACGCATGAGTACACCGCTGCTGCCGCCACAGTGTGTAGAGATTTTCTTGTTACCCCTCTAGAGGCCAGGGTATTATAGATAGACTTCTTAAATTTTCAGGATATATTCATAACTATAAAATTTTGCCTGGGAATATTTTTGGCCACATTTTGAAAAACAAGATGGCCGCCACGGGCATTTTTTGAGTGTCAGCAAGGAGTTTTGTTGGCCCTCTAGAAAGGGTATTATAGGTAGAGATCTCAAATTCACAGGATATGTTCATCATTACAAAATCTTGAGTGAAATTATTATTGGCCTCATTTTGAAAAACAAGATAGCCGCCACAGGCGTTTCTTTGCAGTCATGAAAAGTGCTTATATCTCCCTTATTACTGGTCCTAGAGGTTTGGAATGTTGAAACCAACCTATAGGAAATCATGGGCTGCAAATCTTCTGATGTAGTCAGATTTGACCTTGGGTCCCTCCTTCAAGGTCAACCGAGCATAACCAAACCTAAAAGTGCTTATAACTCGCTTATTATTGGTCCTAGAGGTTTGCAATGTGAAACCAACCAATAGAAAATCATGGGCTGGGAATCTTCTGAATGGTCAGATTTGACCTTGGGCCCCTCCTTCAAGGTCAAATGAGGGTAGCCAAACTTAAAAGTGCTTTCAGCTTGCTTATTATTGAAAAATGCTTTTTATCTTCAAAACTATGTTGGTTGGCCTTTTCCGGTGGATACATCTTGCATCTAGCCACAGATGCGTCCTTGGTCTAGTTAAGCGTCCCTTGCGGGACGCTTGTTTGTGTATGGGAGACCTTCAGGCTCCGGCGGCTCCGGCGGCTCCGCATTTTGTTTTCCTTATAACTCTGTAACCGTTAGGCGGATTCTTTTCAAATTTGGCAGGTTTAGGCAATAGCCTTGGGGATTTTTTTTGAATATGCTGCAGTGACATTTCAACCAATCAGAGAGGTCACATGACCAAAAATGTCTTTTTTCGATGGGGAAGCTTGTCCGGATGATAACTTGAAAGGAATTTTATCAATTCACCTGAAACTTGGCAAATACATTCATTCTATTAAAATCTGGAAATCATTAGATTTTGGCATTGATTGGTTAAGAAATGGCCGAGTAATTAATGATTATCATTACGAATTTTCCAAATAAGGAAAACACAAAAATGCTTATATCTCGAAAACCGTGCTAGATAGAGCGATTTCGACGAAATTTTTGACTCACAGGGTATCTGTGCGGAGTAGTTTTCCCAATTTTCAAAAAAATTTTGTCTCGCCAAAAATGGCGGCCATTTTGAATTTTCGAATTTTTCGCAAAAATTGTAAAACACAAAAATGCTTATATCTCGAAAACCGTGCTAGATAGAGCGATTTCGACGAAATTTTTGACCTGAAGAGTAATGCTGTGGAGTATTTATCCCAATTTTGAAAAAAATTTTGTCTCGCCAAAAATGGCGGCCATTTTGAATTTTCAAATTTTTCGCAAAAATTGCAAAACATAAAAATGCTTATATCTCGAAAACCGTACTAGATAGAGCGATTTTGACGAAATTTTTGACCTGAAGGGTATCTCTGTGGAGTAGTTATCCCAATTTTGAAAAATTTTTGTCTTGCCAAAAATGGCAGCCATTTGAATTTTCGAATTTTTCGCAAAAATTGCAAAACATAAAAATGCTTATATCTCGAAAACCGTACTAGATAGAGCGATTTCGACGAAATTTTTGACCTGCAGAGTAGCCATGCCTATTTTCAAAAAAATTTTGTCTCACCAAAAATGGCGACCATTTTGAATTTTCGAATTTTTCACAAAAATTGCAAAACATAAAAATACTTATATCTCGAAAATCCTGGTAGATAGAGCGATTTCGACGAAATTTTTGACCCACAGAGTATCTCTGCAGAGTAGCCATGCCAATTTTCAAAAACATTTTGTCTCGCCAAAAATGGCGGCCATTTTCAATTTTCGAATTTTTCGCAAAAATTGCAAAACATATAAATGCTTATATCTTGAAAACCCTGCTAGATAGAGCGATTTCGACGAAATTTTTGACCCACAGAGTATCTCTGCAGAGTAGCCATGCCAATTTTCAAAAACATTTTGTCTCGCCAAAAATGGCGGCCATTTTCAATTTTCGAATTTTTCGCAAAAATTGCAAAACATATAAATGCTTATATCTCGAAAACCCTGCTAGATAGAGCGATTTCGACGAAATTTTTGACCCGCAGCGTATCTCTGCAGAGTAGCCATGCCAATTTTCAAAAAAAAAAATTTTCGCAAAAAATGGCGGCCATTTTGAATTTTCAAATTTTTCGCAAAATTGCAAAACATAAAAATGCTTATATCTCGAAAACCGTGCTAGATAGAGCAATTTCGACGAAATTTTTGACCCTAAGGGTATCTCTGCAGAGTAGCCATGCCAATTTTCAAAAAAAATTTGTCTTGCCCAAAATGCCGGCCATTTTGAATTTTCGAATTTTTGCGCAAAAATTGCAAAACACAAAAATGCTAATATTTCGAAAACCGTGCTACATAGAGAGATTTCGACGAAATTTTTGATCTTCAGGGTATCTCTGCAGAGCAGCTATCCCAAAGAGCTTTCACTTGGTGAAGTTTCAGACCCATAGCTAATTGCTCACCTACTCAAAATGAGTAAATGCGAATTACCTCTAAAAGTATTACAGATAGCCAATTTTTCTCAAATAACTCATTCACCTACTTTTGGAAGAGCTTTCACTTGGTGAAGTTACAGACCCGTAGCTAATTACTCACCTACTCAAAATGAGTAAATGCTAATTATCTCAAAAACTATTGCGGATACCCAATTTTTATCAAATAACTCATTCATGTACTTTTGGGACGGCTTTCACATGGTGAAGTTTCAGACCCATAGCTAATTACTCACCTACTCAAAATGAGTAAATGCGAATTATCTCTAAAAGTATTGCAGATAGCCAATTTTTCTCAAACAACTCATTCGCCTACTTTTGGAAGAGCTTTCACATGGTGAAGTTTCAGACCCATAGCTAATTACTCGCCTACTCAAAATGAGTAAATGCGAATTATCTCTAAAAGTATTGCAGATAGCCAATTTTTCTCAAATAAATCATTCACCTACTTTTGGGGAGAGCTTTCACTCTGTGAAGTTTCACACCCATAGCTAATTATTCACCTACTCAAAATGAGTAAATGTGAATTACATGTATCTCTAAAAGTATTGCAGATAGCCAATTTTTCTCAAATAACTCATTCACCTACTTTTGGGAGAGCTTTCACTCTGTGAAGTTTCAGACCCATAGCTATTTATTCACCTACTCAAAATGAGTAAATGCGAATTATCTCTAAAAGTATTGCAGATAGCCAATTTTTCTCAAATAACTCATTCACCTACTTTTGGGAGAGCTTTCACTCTGTGAAGTTTCAGACCCATAGCTTTTTATTCACCTACTCAAAATGAGTAAATGCGAATTATCTGTAAAAGTATTGCGGATACCCAATTTTTATCAAATACTCATTCATCTACTTGTGGGAGAGCTTTCACATGGTGAAGTTTCAGACCCATAGCTAATTACTCACCTACTCAAAATGAGTAAATGCGAATTATCTCTAAAAGTATTGCAGATAGCCAATTTTTCTCAAATAACTCATTCACCTACTTTTGGGAGAGCTTTCACTCTGTGAAGTTTCAGACCCATAGCTTTTTATTCACCTACTCAAAATGAGTAAATGCGAATTATCTGTAAAAGTATTGCGGATACCCAATTTTTATCAAATACTCATTCATCTACTTGTGGGAGAGCTTTCACATGGTGAAGTTTCAGACCCATAGCTAATTACTCACCTACTCAAAATGAGTAAATGCGAATTATCTCTAAAAGTATTGCAGATAGCCAATTTTTCTCAAATAACTCATTCACCTACTTTTGGGAGAGCTTTCACTTGGTGAAGTTTCAGACTCATAGCTAATTATTCACCTACTCAAAATGAGTAAATGCGAATTATCTCTTAATAGTATTGCAGATAGCCAATTTTTCTCAAATAACTCATTCACCTACTTTTGGAAGAGCTTTCACACACGAAAACGAAAAATTGTGAATATCTCAGAAAAGCTATTTCTTCTCCTTTAATGCTCGGCGGGAGATACACACCGCCGCAGTGGTCTTGAGAAAAATTTTTGTCTCCCCAAAAATGGTGGCCATTTTGAATTTTCAAAGTTTTTGCAAAACACAAAAATGCTTATATCTCGAAAACCGTGCTATATGGAGCGAACTCAACAAAATTTTTGACCTGCTGGGTATCTCTGCAGAGTAGCCATGCCAATTTTCAAAATATTTTTGTCTCGCCAAATATAGTGGACATTTTTTATTTTTTAATTTTTTGCAAAACACAAAAATGCTTATATCTTGAAAACCGTGCTAGATAGAGCAGACTGCGCTGACTTTGGTTGCCACAACAGTATAAGGCTAGAAACGAAGCGTTTTCTTAATACTTTAGCACTCACCTTTATATCCTTTTCGGGACGCTTTGTGTTTGCTATGCAAAAACATTATCTTTTTTTTTTTGCGAGCGATCCTCTAGTTATATGTACTTCTTACATAATTGTGCTATTTCCATTGACAGCTATTCTCCAATTAATGCTGTCATCTTACTATTGTCTTGTTTAACTACTTTATCTTTGCATAACATTTGTCTCCTTGGTTGCATTTTGGAGAATGGCCGTTTTGAACATTATCAGCCTTTGTTCATCACCTTGGTGCATCCATAGAATTACCTCCTATATTTATACTCCAGGGAAAATCTATTAAAATTTGATTTATTTCTATTTCAAAGGGGGTGGTATTTTGATTAAATATGAAGTGACAGAATATGCTACAATCTTGTGGTATGTGACAGGTTCAACAATGGCCAAAAATTATTAGACTATAATGCACAGTGTTTGAAACTCGTGTAAAAACGTTAATGGCTGTCGGGCTTGTAACCTTGGAAAGTTGGAAGCCCTGGACAAAAGTTGCAAGTTTTATTAGAACTGGATATTTTCTAAGACAGGAAAAAAGTAAAAAAAAAGTCACAAGTTGTATTGATTTGTTTTGATTATTGGTTAAAGTTAAAATGTACATCATTTCAACAGCCAGGGTCATAATAACTGAGACAAGCTCACAGCATTGCCACTTGTGGGATTGGAACTAAGGCTGTGACTTCGCTAGGAAAACGACATCGGGTATTCGCCTCGAAAGAATCGATCCGAATTTGGGTAACCGTGTTTTAGTTGTCACCCAGTGGAAGTAGCAGAGAGGCAAACATGGCTGATAATGTCAACAAACCGTTCAAAAAATAAAGTTAAATATCGGTGTAAATAAGAAATATTATGTGAAAAACTAATGTCAGTTAAAGAAGTCTGACAGAATACTAAGGTTTGTCCAAGTATTTTGTTGATTTACGCTATATTTAATATTTTTTCAGTTGCCCGTTTCGGCAGTTTGTACTCGGTTTCTTAAAGAATTCGGACCTTTTCAGGTAACCTATCACAGCCTTAATTGGAACCCACATAGAGGTAACAGCCAGTGGTAAATTAGAGGCCACGCTTTTTAACCACTAGGTAAAAAAACATAACTCTTGGTTAATTCATTCATTGTCAAAAGTGACTTTATACATTCTGATTTAACATTTTGATGTCAAAATTTTTAAGTCAAATTTTTCCACATGGATTCAAACCCAGGAGTGTAGTTCTGGAAAGCAATTAAAAGATAAACACCACCTTCCCATCCCAAACCAGGCCCCAAGATTTGTCTCAGTATGTGGAAATCAACTGGTAGGGAAACCCTCTTCCCCTTTCCTTGACTTGGTTCAAATACTGTTATTTTTGTGACCACATAAGGCCCTCTGATCTTCCACAGTGAAAATTTTCGAAAATTTTGAAGATTTTTTCTTCCTTTTAAAGTCACCCTTAATAGTTGGAACAAAAAAATGTGAGGCTTGGGGACTCGGGGCGGTATTCATTTTGATGGATTAAGATCAGATCAAGATCAGATCAGATTTGAGAAAAAAGTTTAAAGTGAGCCAGGGGATCAAATAGCTATTCACAAAGCAAGGATCACTTAATTTGAAAAGATCAAATAGAGCAGATTCATTTTGTGTGAAAAACCCCAACAAATGCACTCGTTTAAATATATCAAAGTAGCTTAACAATTCGACGCACATGTGTTATACTTGTGTAAAATAATAGTTTTTAACATCACCGCTAGGTGACATTTCTGCTTCACAAATTTTCGTCCAATCAGATTGCTCAACACAAAAGCAATATAGCTACCACCAAAAAGACAATGTAAACAAGAAAAATCGTGTAAATTTCCTCTATTAACCCTTATTTTATAAAAAAAAATCACTTCAGATATGTTACAAGCATGCAGGCTTGCATCGATGAAAATATAAGAGCCCGTCCTACTTAACAGCAAATTGCTTGCGGGCAGGCGGCAGTTTTGAATGCTGATAATACAGTATGGTAGGCTATACTACAGTATGCTTCATATTGGGATTTTAAAGCTGTCGCAATAACAGTTTAAACCCATGTCTTTTGGATCTCATTGCCCAAGAAATTAACCATATTTCTTTTGAACAATGCGTTTGGCAATTGTTTAACAGGTTAAGCTATATGTTATGTATATCTTATGAATCAGGTATATTTTTGGTTGTTCAGTTATATATCAACATTAACATAACTTTGATGGAGCCCGCTAACTTGTGTTGTCATTGTCTCATGAACATTCATACCAACACTTGTCTTGACCATAACTCAGTGGACAGGTCAGGCCCCCTGTCTCTCACTGACCACCAGCTGTGTGAGTTTTATGGGGATGTCATGGCACACATTAAGATCCAGTGACCATTACACACACAGAAACATCTTGGTCTGGGCCCAGTCTTGTTGTTCCTGTTGTTTTGGCCAGTTGATTGAAAAGGCTCTCCATGGGTAATGTGTTTATTTTATGAGCAGTCAGAAACTGACTTATTTTGTTGATATGTCATTGACAGACTAAGGGTGTGCTTTAGTGCAAATCTTTGCAACAATTGAAACTTTATTGGATAATAAAACTATAAACTGGTTAAAAGCTTGGTATCTGTCAAGTGTGTTTTTTTTTTGTGGAAGAAGATAATTAAAATAATTTTATCAAATGCTTATCCTTGATATTAGGATATGTTATTCAAGGGGTCCAGATAAAGATATGGAGAGAGATTAGCTTGAAAAGAGACAGAGCCAAAAGATCAGAGTAACAATATTGTAATATTTTTGATTGATTACCTTTCTGGTATATCATAAAATTGCATTCATTTCTTTCCTTTTATGTAAGCTTGAATACAGCGTATTTCCGTGACCCCTTTGTCTCTTTTATTATGTTTTAAAGCATTATATGGTTTTACTCTGTATCAATGATATCAGGAAGCCATTGATGAAAGCTGATTTAGATAAACTTCTTTCAGAATTTTAGTTATATCCAGTTATTTTCCTCTGAACAATTTTACCACAAGTTATGTTTTAAGTTATGTTTTCAATCTGTATACACTTGCTGTACTAATAGAATTTAATAGGAGCAGCCTCAAATTTGGTGTTTCTCAACTTTACACAATATATGTGCTCGAGGCACTGTATTTGGAATTGAAATGGGCTTTAAAACATGGTTTGAGAATTTCAAGTGTTGGATAGCGTGCATTTTGGGAGGAAATGTGCACATCGTAGGATATGGGAGTGTGGACACACTGGTTTTATATTTTGACAGTGGTAACATAGATTTTGGTCCATATTAATGAAAAAATATACAATTATAAATTTCAGTGTTAAGAAAAAGCACAAAACTATCTCTTTTGTCAGTCAAAAAGTTATGCACAGATGTAAATTTTATATATTTACACAGAGTCAAAAAGTAATTATTAATGCATAAGAAAAATATAACAAATGGGCAGGTTAAATTTTCCTCAATACACAGGCTTTGTAGTAGCTGTTACATGTTAGCTTTCAATAACATTTGTTGCATGTGGTAAATTTATAATTAAATGGGTAATGATAAATGACGTTTATTTTCAAATTTTTTTTTCATTTTTATTAATGTTTATGTTCTGCATTTGATGTTAGAAAAAATCCAAGCATAGCTAGCCATTGTTGTTTTTATGAATTGTCTCTTAGCTGTAAATTAGTTTAGTTCAATTGGACATGAAACCTTCTCTTTCAGTTTTTATATCCTTCTGTTTTGAGTGGGTTTATTTGGTGTGCTTTTTTGACTGTTATTTAACTTGAACACAGGATTTCCAGCTTGGATGCACAGTTAATCCACAGGTAGTGTCACTATATTGGATGTTTACATAAGTCACTTTTGGTTAGTTTAGACTAAAAAAAAAACTTGTTGTAGTCAAAATTGGGCATATTACATTGAGAGTTGCAGGACTATTTATGGTTTTCTTTTGTATTTAAAGATTTAGTGATTGTGTATGGCTTTGAAATATCACAGCCAATATACTGGAACTTCCAGGATTTGAGTCATGCAGTCATTCCCAGTACTGTCTTCTCGGTACACATAAAGTGAATTCTTTATACTTTTTCATAGGGATGGGATGGTTTGCATATTTCCTTTTTGCTATACAGAAAAACACTGCATTTTAGTGTTGTTCTAACCTAATCAGCCTGTCACAGGAAGTGAATCTAATGAAAATATCCTTATCAAAAATCAAAATAATCTTAAAATGTGCAAAAAAATATTGGTAAAAGGTTACAAATTCTTGAGGTTTATTGTATGTTTATGTTATTTGATGTTTTCCAACCACTTTATTTGCTGACAATCAAGATGCCAGTCATAATATTTTTGTTTTAGTATTTCAATAAAATGGTCTCGATTTCACGACACCGATAATACCACCTCATCCCTGCTTCACCAGTATGTCCAGATAGTGAGACAAGTTTCAGTGCATAACATATTAGTCTTTTCATTCTTGAAAGGAGAATTCTTTCAATAGGGTTTTACCCTGATTGTTGTCCGCAGTAATTGTGTAAGTTTAAACCTTCTATTATCTTTTAGTAGGACCCCGAGTCAACGGTCATGGCAAGCCTCGAGGTCGTGGCTTCGACAACACTTCCTCTGTGATGAGTAGTGACCTAGATACAACCAGCTTCTTCGATAGTGACGAAGACTCCAGGTAATATAACAAAAAATAAGTATATATTTTAGCTCAGAAATTTTGTTGTGAGTGATACATTGTTTTACAGTAGTTATATGGGGTTTTTGTGTAAATTATACAGGAAAGATAGTAAATTTCATATTATATACCACAAACCTATTTGACTGGATATGAAGGATAAAAGACGTATTGTTATGTGTTTCTCAGAAGTGAATACTAATATAGTGATACAAATCTTTGTTAAATCATTAGTTGTAAAGACTTTAAGTACCTCAAGCCTAAGTTGAAACTTGATCTATTGTAATACCAATAAGTATAAAATTATTGACAAAAATTTAAAAACTATATATAGCAGCCCATTCTTTATGAATATGTAATGTGGACTTTAAAATTTAAAAAATCATTGGGAAAATTTGGGAAACCTACACCATGTTATAAAAAAAGACCAAAATTTTATTTGAACTTTTGTTGTCTAATGTGTTGAAAAGTTACTTAAGGCCCACTACTCAAATCGAATTTTATGTGTGGTACTACAATAAGTCTGTAAATATGTTTTGTTTCTAAGTCAGTATGGTATGGTTGGGAGACTGCTGACACAAGCTAAGCCATCTCCTCGAGAGTAAGCAACCCTTACATAGATTCTCACACTTAGCATTTCATATAGTAATTTGTCAAAAAAAACCATTGTCATCAAACTCTTTCACTCATTTTCATCGAATTTCTTCTGCACTGTAAGCACAAAAAAATAAAACTTTTAATTAAAATTATAAAAATAATCCCAACATTTCTTTACCTAACATCATTATGCTGATACAACTGTTAGCATCTAATCAATAAGTAGTACTTGAAGTTTACTAGATTGTGCAATAACTCCCCTGGAAATATAGTTCAGACATTTCAATTTCGGACTCAAAAAAACACTTATAAATCACCACAAAAGATTACTATTTAAATCCAACTATAAAACATAAAGTCTATTGAGAATATGGTGAAATTTAAATATCTATGGATAATATGTTTTAACATGTTTTAACCATATTTCTTACATGGATACAATGGTAGGTTTTTGTAATTTTACTAGTGTTGAAGCCATTAGTCATCTGATCAAATTAAATTGAAGTTTGGTAGCCTATAGAGATACCAAATATCAAACCCAATGTCTAACCAATTTCAAAGCACTGGTTCACACAGTCTATTCACCTCACTTGCAAAACCTCTAATATTTCTGGGCGTCTAGAGACTTTACCATTTAACAAGTGCGTGCATTGACTCACTAGCACTGTGCTTAGAAAGATCACCTTGTTGATAGATTTTGTGCCTGCAATAACTTGGAAAGTTTAGTTAGTGGATTTTTTCAGGGTTAGTTAACAGGCAAAAGTTTTGTTTTTGTAATATTAAAAAAAAGTAAGTTTCAGTTGTCTGAAATAAAATATAATTCAAAAGTTTGGCAGTCTGAATGTAGAGTTCTTAATGATACACAGAAATATATAATCTCAACATGATACATGGTGTTCTTGCTCTAAATTATTTGATTGACAAGGTCAACCGTGTTCTTGAGAAAGCTGAAAGTTAGCAGTTGCTTGCCAGTACCGAGTGGATTGCATTTTTGTACTCTGACTAATAGATCCTCTTTTTCTGTGTCATCTCAACTAGCTGTAAATATATGGCCTTTTCACTGAGTTGATAGTGACATTGAAAAAACAAAGTAAATTCAAAAGAGATGTTTCATTTATTGTTAGATTTTCCACTGCCACAGAGACCACAGCGAGGTCCTCCAAATATGGTCGTCATCGGCGGAGAAGACGAAGGCACAGGATGCCACCAATTAGCAGAGTAAGTAGTGATTAAGAACATCAGAATTATATAGTTGACAATGGGGTTTTGACTTAGATACTATACTACCGATTGGTAGAGCAACGGCAAAATTTAAAGTAGACATCTAAAGCATCAGAAGTAGATGATTCAATTAAAAGTAAGTTAAATTTTCTCTTTTTCTTTTTACAACTAAATGTTGATTGCACCATGGGTATGAACTGAGCCACAACCACTAGAGATCTTAAATGTCAGAAATAATGTCTTTAGGTTAGGTGTTTTTCCTGTTAGAAATCACAACAATTAGCAAAGAAAGAAGTTTTCTTAGGGTTGTCACCCATAGCCTCAGAAATTTACTCCACAGGAAGTCAAGATAGCTCTCAAGACATCAAAATGTTGCTATAGAGGGCATGTGACATGATAACATAGATATTTATCTGTACTGTACCTGTATGAAAGATGGGATGTAACAATAGTAAAACAAGTGCAGACTTTGCAATTTTTTGTACAATAAATTACTCATTCTGTCTGAAGGGCATTAAATAAATGATCTCAGTGATTTCAGTGGCAAAGTAGTTAAATTTGCTCCAAAATCAAGGATATTGACCTGACCCTGCCTAAATTTGAATCAGTTCTTCCTCATAACAGTTCTGATGCTCTCTAAGAAATTTTATTGCCATCTGTGCAGTACTTTTGGAGTTATCCTATAAACAAGCAGATATACTAACAAGCAAACGGAATGACTAATATACTTTGCAGAAATTTTGCAAAGTAGTAACAATGAAGGATTTTGCATTATTTTAATCTGGATGTTTATTTGTATTTTAGGCTTCTTCATTTAGTAGTATTACAGACTCTACCATGTCCCTTAATATAATCACAGTCACATTAAACTTAGGTAAGTGTAACCTGGAGGATAAACACTATGTAGCATATTGATAGGTTTATCCATGTTTTAAATGGAAAATATAAATGCACATTATTGTTATTATTTATTTTTTCATGAACAAAATTTTGATTTTCTGATGGAAGGATATTTTTGTGCCTTTTAACATAGCTTGTAGTTATTATGTCCACCCCCCTGGGGGGTGGATATATTATTTTTGCTTTTTTCGCCGTCCGATGTCCGTTGTCCGATGTCCGATGTCCGGCGTCCGATGTCCGGCGTCACGCATGGTTTCCGCTCATTTAAAGGAAAAGTATTAGAGCTATTGTCACCAAATTTGGTATGCAGGCTTATTGGGTCAGTAGCTTGCTTGGGATTGCTTTTGGCTGTTGTACCTCTTTTGCTTACTGAGTAATACTTAAGTACAGCTATTTTCAGTACCCATTGGTTTCCGTGCATTTAAGCCAAAATAATTAAAGATATTTTACTACAATTTTGAATACAAGATTGTTATGTCCATAGCTCGCTTGGTATTGCATTTGGGACTGATAGCTTTGTCAGTACATGAGTAATAGCCATTTAGGTACTTCATTGTGTATTTTCAGTACTACTTTTGAGTAATTTGCTTCTATCTCCTTAACCGTGCGAGATAGAGCGATTTCGGCAAAATTTTCGACCCGCAGGGTATCTGAGGAGTGTACTCTTTGCAATTTTCAAAAAATTTTCCCCTCCCCAAAAATGGTGGCCATTTTGAATTTTCGAATTTTTGCCAAAAATGGCAAAACACTAATTTGCTTCTATCTCCTTAACCGTGCGAGATAGAGCGATTTCGGCAAAATTTTCGAAGCACAGGGTATCTGAGGAGTGTACTCTTTGCAATTTTCAAACAATTTTCCCCTCCCCAAAAATGGCGGCCATTTTGAATTTTCGAATTTTTGCCAAAAATGGCAAAACACAAATTTCCTTCTATCTCCTTAACCGTGGGAGATAGAGCGATTTCGTCGAAATTTTCAACCCACAGGGTATCTAAGGAGTGTACTCTTTGCAATTTTCAAAAAATTTTCCCCTCCCCAAAAATGGCGGCCATTTTGAATTTTCGAATTTTTGCCAAAAATGGCAAAACACAAATTTACTTCTATCTCCTTAACCGTGCGAGATAGAGTGATTTCGTCGAAATTTTCGACCCACAGGGTATGTAAGGAATGTAATATTTGCAATTTTCAAAAAATTTTCCCCTCCCCCAAAATGGCGGCCATTTTAAATTTTCGAATTTTTGCCAAAAATGGCAAAACACAAATTTGCTTCTATCTCCTTAACCGTGCGAGATAGTGCGATTTCGTCAAAATTTTCGACCCACAGGGTATCTGAGAAGTGTACTCTCTGCAATTTTCAAAAAATTTTCCCCTCCCCAAAAATGGCGGCCATTTTGAATTTTCGAATTTTTGCCAAAAATGGCAAAACACAAATTTGCTTCTATCTCCTTAACCGTGCGAGATAGAGCGATTTCGTCGAAATTTTCAACCCACAGGGTATCTAAGGAGTGTACTCTTTGCAATTTTCCCAAAATTTTGCCCTCCCCCAAAAATGGCGGCCATTTAGAATTTTCGAATTTTTGCCAAAAATGGCAAAACACAAATTTGCTTCTATCTCCTTAACCGTGCGAGATAGAGCGATTTCGTCGAAATTTTCGACCCACAGGGTATCTAAGGAATGTAATATTTGCAATTTTCAAAAAATTTTCCCCTCCCCAAAATTGGCGGCCATTTTGAATTTTCGAATTTTTGCCAAAAATGGCAAAACACAAATTTGCTTCTATCTCCTTAACCGTGCCAGATAGAGCGATTTCGTCAAAATTTTCGACCCACAGGGTATCTGAGCATTGTACTCTTGGTAATTTTTAAAAAATTTTCCCCTCCCCAAAAATGGCGGCCATTTTGAATTTTCGAATTTTTGCCAAAAATGGCAAAACACAAATTTCCTTCTATCTCCTTAACCGTGCGAGATAGAGCGATTTCGTCAAAATTTTCGACCCACAGGGTATCTAAGGAATGCAATCTATGCAATTTTCCCAAAATTTTCCCCTCCCCCAAAAATGGCGGCCATTTTGAATTTTCGAATTTTTGCCAAAAATGGCAAAACACAAATTTCCTTCTATCTCCTTAACCGTGCGAGATAGAGCGATTTCGTCAAAATTTTCGACCCACAGGGTATCTGAGCATTGTACTCTTGGTAATTTAAAAAAAAATTTCCCCTCCCCAAAAATGGCGGCCATTTTGAATTTTCGAATTTTTGCCAAAAATGGCAAAACACTAATTTGCTTCTATCTCCTTAACCGTGCGAGATAGAGCGATTTCGTCAAAATTTTCGACCCACAGGTATTTGAGCATTGTATTCTTGGCAATTTAAAAAAAAATTTCCCCTCCCCTAAAATGGCGGCCATTTTGAATTTTCAAATTTTTGCCAAAAATGGCAAAACACAAATTTGCTTCTATCTCCTTAACCATGCGAGATAGAGCGATTTCGTCGAAATTTTTCAACCCACAGGGTATCTAAGGAATGTAATCTTTGCAATTTTCAAAAAATTTTCCCCTCCCCAAAAATGGCAGCCTTTTCGAATTTTTGCCCAAAATGGAAAAACACAAACTGGCCTTAACCGTGCAAAATAGAGTTATTTTGTTGAAATTTTCGACCCATAGGGTATCTAAGAAATGTACTCTTGACAATTTTCAAAAAAATTTCCTTTTTCCAAAAATGGCGGCCATTTTGAATTTTCAAATTTTTGCCAAAAATAGAAAAACAGGAATTTGCTTCTATCTTCTTAACCGTGCAAGATAGAGTGATTTCGTCAAAATTTTCAACCCAACCAATGCAAAAAGGCATGAAGCTGAAATAATTTACATCTACACTAACAAATATTTAAGCATCATTGATATATTTTACAAATGAAACAGGGTCTTGTAAGACTACTGTACAATTTGGGCAAAAGGTTCATGGGTGGACATTACACATGATAATGTGTGTTCTTCTATGCTATCCTGTTTCTATTCGCATCTACTATCAACAGGGCGGCCTATTTCTAGTTTTATGTATTACTACTAACAATTTCATTCATGTGTTTTACAAACTTTTATCTTTATCATTCTTTTTAACCATTATACACTATATTTGCTTTGAGACGCTTTGTTTATTGCATTAGCAAAAATATTTTTTCTAGTTTATTACATGTATTTTGAATAAAAGACAAGTAACTCAGTCGGAAGTAAATGTGTGGATAAAGTAGCCAGACTACTGAAGTAAAAGCATTGTTAAAAGTATCACAATTACAAATTATGTTGACTTGTTCTGACAAATGTATTTTGTGATGATTTCTTCATTGAGGTCCTTTGTGTTTCAGATACAGTCAATTTCTTAGGTATTAGCATCGTAGGTCAAAGTAATAAGGGAGGAGATGGTGGTATATATGTTGGCTCCATCATGAAAGGGTAAGAAAATTACATTTTTATGTCAGCTGACTTGTCAGTCAGCTGACATTATGTCGTCACTCTGCGGCGTGGGCGTACGCATACGCGTCCGCGTGAACAACTTCTCCTCCAAAACTACAAGGCCTAGAGACGTGCTGTTTTTTTTAAAAGATACCATATCTATCGAGGATGAAAAATTGTTCAAGGCATGCAAATCTGTCTGTTCGTCTGTTTGCTAGAGACATTACAAGGGAGGTACCCCCACCAAAAGTGTGAAAATTTCAACACTTAATCACAATTTTCTCAGTGACTATTGCAGGGATTTCTCTCATATCTTGCATATATGTACTAGGCCACAGGTAGATTCTCTTGTGTGAGTATGAGACCTGGATCTGTCTTACTTTTTTTTTAATAAATTTTTTTAATAATTTTTAATGCATTAAAATTCATGAAATCATGCACTAAATCATTTATAACTTGAAAAGTGTTGCGTTTAGAGCATTTTGTTAAAATATGTTATTCAGCTACTTTTTTCATAGCTACAATATGGTGAGTAAGTTGGGTGCCTGTCTCAATAGCTAAGTGAGTAATAGCTACTTTTGGGCTTTTCAGTAACTTCCATCATGAGTAAAATCACTTGTAACTTAAAAACTATTGCATTTAGAGAATTTCGTATAAATATGTTATTCAGCTACTTTTGGGTCAGCTATAACATAGTCAAATTTCAGACCTGTAGCTCATGGCATAGCTGAGTAATAGCTACTTTTAGGTTATCACTGTTGAGTAAATCGCTTATAACTTGAAAACTATTGCATTTAGAGAATTTCGTATAAATATGTTATTCAGCTACTTTTGGGTCAGCTATAACATAGTTAAATTTCAGACCTGTAGCTCATGGCATAGCTGAGTAATAGCTACTTTTAGGTTATCACTGTTGAGTAAATCGCTTATAACTTGGAAACTATTGCATTTACAGTATTTTGTTTCAATATGTTATTCACCTATTTTGGGATCAGCTATAACATAGTGAAGCTTCAGATCTGTGGCTCATTGCATAGCTGAGTAATAGCTACTTTGAAGTTCTCACTATTGAGTAAATCACTTGTAACTTAAAACCTATTGCATTTAGAGAATTTTGTATAAATATGTTATTCAGATACTTTTGGGCCAGCTATAACATAGTGAAATTTCAGATCTGTAGGTCATGGCATAGCTGAGTAATAGCTACTTTAAAGTTCTCACTATTGAGTAAATCAGTTGTAATTGGAAAACTATTGCATTTAGAGAATTTAGTATAAATATGTTATTCAGCTACTTTTGGGTCAGCTATAACATAGTAAAATTTCAGACCTGTAGCTCATGGCATAGCTGAGTAATAGCTACTTTTAGGTCATCACTATTGAGTAAATCAGTTGTAACTTCAAAATTATTGCATTTACAGTATTTTGCTTAAATATGTTGTTCACCTACTTTTGGGTCAGCTATAACATAGTGAAATTTCAGACCTGTAGCTCATTGCATAGCTGAGTAATAACTACTTTGAGGTTCTCACTATTGAGTAAATCAGTTGTAATTGCAAAACTATTGCATTTAGAGAATTTAGTATAAATATGTTATTCAGCTACTTTTGGGTCAGCTATAACATAGTAAAATTTCAGACCTGTATCTCATGGCATAGCTGAGTAATAGCTACTTTTAGGTCATCACTATTGAGTAAATCAGTTGTAACTTGAAAACTATTGCATGTACAGTATTTTGCTTAAATATGTTGTTCACCTACTTTTGGGTCAGCTATAACATAGTAAAATTTCAGACCTGTAGCTCATTGCATAGCTGAGTAATAGCTACTTTGAGGTTATCACTGTTGAGTAAATCGCTTATAACTTGGAAACTATTGCATTTAGAGTATTTTGTTTCAATATGTTATTCACCTATTTTGGGGTCAGCTATAACATAGTGAAGTTCCAGACCTGTGACTCATTGCATAGCTGAGTAATAGCTACTTTGAAGTTCTCAATGTTGAGTAAATCACTTATAATTCGAAAACTATTGCATTTAGAGAATTTAGTATAAATATGTTATTCAGCTACTTTTGGGTCAGCTATAACATAGTAAAATTTCAGACCTGTAGCTCATGGCATAGCTGAGTAATAGCTACTTTTAGGTTATCACTGTTGAGTAAATCACTTATAACTTGGAAACTATTGCATTTAGGGTATTTTGTTGCAATATGTTATTCACCTATTTTGGGGTCAGCTATAACATAGTGAAGTTCCAGACCTGTGGCTCATTGCATAGCTGAGTAATAGCTACTTTGAAGTTCTCACTGTTGAGTAAATCAGTTGTAATTGGAAAACTATTGCCTTTACAGAAATTTGTGCAAATATGTTATTCAGCTACTTTTGGGTCAGCTATAACATAGTGAAATTACAGACCTGTAGCTCATGGCACAACTGAGCAATAGCTATTCTCAGGCACTGACTGTTGAGTAAATCGGCTATAACTTGAAAAATATTGCATTTGGAGTATTTTGTTAAAATATATTGTTCACCTACTTTTGGGTTAGCTATAACATAGTGAAATTACAGACCTATAGCTCATGGCATAGCAGAGCAATAGCTATTTTCAGGTTCTCACTATTGAGTAAATCAGTTGTAACTTGAAAACTATTGCATTTACAGTATTTTGCTTAAATATGTTGTTCACCTACTTTTAGGTCAGCTATAACACAGCAAAAATTCAGACATGTAGCTCATTGCATAGCTGAGTAATAGTTACTTTGAGGTTCTCACTCTTGAGTAAATCAGTTGTAACTTGAAAACTATTACATTTAGAGTATTTTGTTAAATATGTTATTCACAGACGTTTTGGTCAGCTATAACATAGTGAAATTGCAGACCTCTATGTCATGGCATAGCTGAGCAATAGCTTCTTTCAGGTTCTCACTGTTGAGTAAATCATTGTATCCAACCTGTAGGAAATCATGGGCTGGGAATCTGTTAATATGGTCCGATTTGACCTTGGAACCCTCCTTCAAGGTCAAATGAGGATAGCCAAACTTAAAAGTGCTTATAACTCGCTTATTATTGGTCCTAGAGGTTTGGAATGGAAAACCAACCTATAGAAAATCATGGGCTGGGAATCTTTTGGTGTGGTCGGATTTCACCTTAGACCCCTCCTTCCAGGTCAAACGAAGATAGCCAAACTTAAAGTGCTTATAACTCGCGTATTATTGGTCTTGGAGGTTTGGGATGGTAAACCAACATATAGGAATTCATGGGCTGGGATTCTTTTGGTGTGGTCAGATTTGACCTGGGACCCCTCCTTCAAGGTCAATTGAGGATAGCCAAACTTACAATTGCTTATAACTCGCTTATTATTGGTCCTACAGGTTTGGGATGGTAAACAAGCTACAGGAAATCATGGGCTGGGAATTTTTTTGTGTGGTCGGATTTGACCTTAGACCCCTCCGTCAAGGTCAAACAAGGATAGCCAAACTTAAAAAGTGCCTATGACTCACTTATTATTGGTCCGAGAGGTTTGGGATGGTAAACCATCCTAAATTCTTTGGCTGGGAATCTTTTGGTATGGTCAGATTTGACCTTTGGATCCCTTCTTCATGGTCGAACGAGGATATTGCATTTATAGTATTTCTTTAAATATTTTTAACCTACTTTTTACACTTAAACAATTACCTTGTTACTTTATTTCATAATACCATTTGCAGGGCACAACTTTTTTGTCCTTTTCTTCTGTCAGCTTCGGAATATCTTTCGAACATGCTGTTCAGTTACCATTTACTGTATTTCTGTACAGCCCTTTCCCTGATAATTATGCTTTCCTCTCATTATCGCCATCACAAATCAAAAACATTCAGTCAGCTGACACAGTGCCCGTTCACGGGCACTCTCCTCTTGTTATTATTGTTTTGTGCAAACACATTGTACCTCATAAATATAATTATATAAATTGATCTCCTTGATTATGTTTTGTTTTAGAAATGTTTAAATATGTATTAATTGCCTTGTGGTGCTATTTTGAAAGCTGTCTAATCCTTTGAAATGTCTTTTATCTGATCTAGTTCTACAGTCCATATTTTTCACACATGTAAGGTTGCAATGGGATTCATGTAAAAAGCAAGCTTCTTGTTATGTGACCTACACAGTGTGTTGAAAATGGAGCCACCTAGAGCGTGTATTGGAAATTGTGTATAACATTAGTTTATATGTGTGAACTAGTATATATGTCGTATAGTCTTGCATATTTTTCACGTCTATAGGGGTGCAGTGGCACAGGATGGGAGAATAGAACCAGGAGACATGATCCTGGAGGTAAATGGGATCTCTTTTGAAAACATGAGTAACGATGATGCAGTGCGGGCACTGAGAGAAGCGGTACAGAAACCTGGGTAGGTTGCTTTTAAGTCTAGTCCCACTATTATGGCTATTTTGAGGAAGTTTATAAATGATAACTGAGAAACATTAAAGGTAGTGGATAAATAGTCCCCAAGATAAGAACACAGACAGTATAATTATCAAAATGTACATCAACATTACTAGAGGGCATGTTAGCTTTCTTGCTGTATGTTGTACTACAGACCAGTCACTCTTGTGAGTTGTTCTGTATATATGTTCTTAACACGGTCTAATCACCCTTGTTGTATAAAGCTATTTGTATATTGTTATTTTCACCACAGTCCAATCACCCTGGTGGTGGCCAAGTGCTGGGACCCTAACCCCAAAGGTTACTTCACCATCCCACGCCAGGAGCCAGTACGCCCCATAGACCCGTCAGCCTGGGTGGCTCACACTGAAGCTGTGAGGCAGGGTAACAGCTACATGCCCGGCCCAGGAGTAGGACCAGGAATACGGCCCCCAATGCCAGTGGGAACAGGGTCTGTCAGCACAATGTCCTCAACTAGTTCATCCATAACCAGCTCCATGCCCGATACTGAAAGTGAGTTCAAGGGTGTGTTACAGTTACAGGGTTCCCACATACTTGAAAATCCTTGAAAAAAATTGCTTTATTTTCAAGGCCTTGAAAGTCCTTGAATTTGGCCAAAATTGAATAAAATCCTTGAAAAGTCCTTGAATTTGTTATTGCCCAACTTCTGCATCTGCATTATCTAGTTTTTTCTACGGCTAAGGTCAAACTCAGCCAAGCAAGTATGTTCTAAGAGAAAATTAAAATGATTATCCTTGAATTACATATGGCTTTTTCTATAATCTCTGACAAATAGCATTCTAACTATTGTTAAAATAGTAACGAGTTAATAAAATGTTAAAATCATGTGATAATGAAGAATTTTGTGGGAGGAACGGATGGCTAGAAGGGGAGGTAAAGGAGGCCGTGCCTTAAAATATATCCTTGTTGTTGTTGACCTTGAAAATCCTTGAAAAGACCTTGAATCCAGTTACCAAATATCTGTGGGAACCCTTAGTTAGTACTATTTTACTGTTCATTGATGATTACTGACAATGTAGATAAGTTTACTAGGCATAAATTGTAGCTTTTTTAGCTAATGAGATGTGATAAATAGGATTAATTCCAATGAAAATTAAATATGCATCAATCTATTTAACAAGAAATGATCAGGAATTAAAGTTAATTTTAGCAGATTTGAATAAACTAGTGAAGTTGTCACTGTGTACAGTATGTTGATATACTTCAGTGCTTGGGATTCATCACACCAGAAAAAAATGTTTTTCCAACAAGGTACATTTGTTCACTTATTACATGTTTGCTAAGAAATAATATTGAGCTTTGAATAATTTCCTTAGTTACACTATAATATTGAAATTCAAATAAATTTTCAGTATAGTAAGTTGAAAGTGACACAAAAATTTTACTTCACACCCATTCTCCCACCCATGTTGTAGGTTTTAAGTGTCACATAAGATTGTGTATGTGAAATTTTGTGGTTTAAACTACACTTTTACTAAAGTACATTTATTCATGTCTCCAAAAAATAGTGTGACATTTGGACTCCAAATGTGTCAATTGTTATCTACTTCACTGATACTTCTGTAGCTTACCCACTGAATTTATCTGTCAACACGGAGCTACCCACAGTAGTCCGAGCCATGCTCCATCCGGACTCAGGGCTGGAAATCCGGGATAGACAGTGGCTTAAAATCACTATACCCAATGCATTTATAGGTAGGTATCAGTAAGCCAGAGGGAGATGGTTCACAGCCTGTGGACTGTGAAGAACAGACTGTCCAACAATCCTATTATAAATAACTGTGCCGAGCCTTTGTTTAATATCTTCCAGCTTCTCTCTTTTTTACACACTGATTTACTTCTTCCAGTGACTTTGCAGCTGTTACATAGGTCATATTCATTAGAATTGCACAATAATTTTTCTGCAAGCTCTTTGGCATGATGGATTGAAAGCAATGAGTGTCATTTTGTGTAAGAAGAAACTATGAACTTTTCAAACATCTGGAAATTGTTTATTTCTAGTGCAGTCGAACCCATTTGAGTCAGATTTCAAAGACATCAAAAATATAATTTTTCTAATGCTGAAGTTTCAGAATAGTGGGAAATGTCTGGGGAAAAACCTGGGTACATATTTACTAACATTCCTGTTTTTGAATTATTCTTACTCCTGAAAGTTTCGAAGAGAATAGCAATTTTCTAAGAATATTCTTGGAATAAAATGATTTCTAAGTATAAACGTGTTTAAATTCATGAAAATTTTCAGAATTCTTTAACACTGACAGATAACAATAGCTGTACAGAAGACATGTCACATTTACCTTTAAGTTGTCAACATAAAGGTATCAATTTAAAGAAAAAAGTGTATTGCAAATACAGTTTTATGGAAATTTAGAAAAAAAAAATATTATTCCTAGAAATTTTTCTCATTCTGAGAAATTTTTTCTCCGAAATTGTGTCTATTCTAAAAAAATAAATTGTTATTTCAAGAAAAAAGAACGTCTGGAATATAAGCCCTGGTATTTATTTTGACTTCTGCTTATCAGAATTCACACTTCAAGTGGTTTGACTCTATATTGGAATTTTAGAAGCCTTGGCAGTCTTGCAGGATTGTTTTGTGCCTTTTCTGGAGAATGCTGATTCTCCTGAAAGACATTGAATATGATCTTTGTTGTGATTTATGTGTTTGTGGGTAGAATTGTGTCTGTATCAGCTTAGTACAATGATTATTCTCCGACAATCTTCAAAGACTGAAAATAAGCTTATAGTTTGAAACAAGTATATATCGGTAGGAGATATTTGGAAAACAGTATTATTAGTACATTTTGAAATTATTATCATTCACATAGGATTGGCACCTATTTCATTTAACCACTCGGGGAAATTCTCAGAAAATATAAATAAAAGACAGTTACTAGAAGGGTCAACAAAAGAAAAATTCACCCAAGAACTATATTCTTTGAAGATAGGATAATCCCTGTATACCTAAATTGATATGACCCAGCTCCTTTATTTTCAGCTGCATGTTTTTACCATTTCTTAGTTGAACTTAAAGATCTTGTTTGTTTGTTTTCAGTATAATTTGAAGTGTTTTATGACTTTTGTGTACATAGGTATGAGTGTGTATTAGTGTGTATTGATTTTTATTATCCACCGTGTGACGTATTTGACCCGTATAGAGGGATATAAGGAGCGGGATATTTTTTATTTGTATACAACGGCGCCTCTGTACATTGGATAACTAGTGTCAATAACTGGTTTTTCACAAATATCTTGGAAATGATGTTACCTACAAATATATATATATCATTAGAAAGGTTGTTTATAGTGTTTCTGCTCATGTGCATAAAAATCCATGCAGAAATAAAGGAGCTATTGCACATTAAAGATTGCAGTTTTTATATTCACTGTTGCCTGTGCCTTTTGACAGCCTTTTTACATTCGCTCATTAAATATCCATGTTATTTAATCCATAAATCGTACAGAATGGTGGATAATAACAGTAAAACATCCCTCATTGGACATATACAGAAAAATATATCTCTCATGAAGATTAACAATGTAATACTAGTGCTATGCACTCGTATAATATTGTTCTCTTCATTGGTGATACAGTTTTTCTGTTTGTGTCATTCGGGAAGTTTTCCTATTGTATTGACATATTTAATAAGCAGTTGAGTTCGTCTCACACTGACTCTTATTGGAGTTCATTCATTTTTATTTCCTATGCCTTGGTGTTCAGACTTTGGTATTTTCATCCTTGCTACAGAAAATGGAATTCTTTTTATTTCCTTGGTACATGTTGTTTATCGTGAAAGGTTGTGAAAAAAATCTTGTCTCTGAAATTGTGTTTGAAGATCAAAATGTCAATAAAATTTTTCATTTTGAAATCCTGCTTCCTGGTGTATCAAAAGTTTGAAAAAAAAATTTTCTAATGCGAAAAATATATGTTCTGTTATAAACCAGTATATCTGTCAAATGACGAAATTGAAAATTATGCCGAATATATAAAGCCCTGAGACTAAGCGTTTACAGTGGAACCCCAGCAGTAATTATTGAGGTGAAAGTTTTATTTAAAGTCCATGGAATTTCATCATATACAGGTTATGTATATGAAGGTCATGAAAAAGGCTTCATTTACCAAGTGATCAGAAAAGAGGTTTGGCACTTTATTACCCAGCTGTCATTTCCATAGTGTTGGATTAAAGCTAATCTCGTGACAACATTTGAGACCCACTGGGTGCCTGTCCGGGTATGACCTTTGCTGTTTACGGTCAAAAATTAGGGTCTGGAAAAATTATGGCGTTTGTCTCGGTGCTTCATTTATGCTTTGATGAAACATGCTTCCACTGACAAAGCCTAACACTGTGTAATTAATTCTGTGAGATATGTACAAATTGATACAGAAGATGCAATTTTACCCATTTTTTCTGTTTTTTCATGCTTTAGGTATTGTCTGTGTGACCTGCAAACCATGTATTTTTGTGCAAATTGTGTGGAGTGAGGAATCTCCTCAATATGCCTATCTGAAATTTGTTGTGTAAACAGAGAATCATAGCAAAATATAAATCAGTACGAGATTAAAATTCAAATTGGTGTCAAGGTAAATAAACAGGTATTTAAAATTAGAAAAATCAGATATTAGTAGAGTATACTATTGTGTTACCTCTAGTATCCACAGGATTTATTATAATTATTGTAAACTTCCCTTCCAAGCTACAAAAGTACAGTAGCACACAAAAGTGGTTTGACATGTACATAGGATTGAACTACTCTTCTTTTGCTTAAAAGGAGAGTACAGTAGAAGAGAATTGTCAAAATTCAAAATAAATTTCAGATCCATGGCATTTGAGTCAGGTTAATCACTCCATTGTGTTCGAACACACTCTTTATAGTGTACTGTGTAACACCAATATAATCTTTGGGGTGTTTCTTTTTGTACTTTTTCATTTGTATTTTCTTTTTCTATCTTGCCCCGTTGTTTTGTGATAAAAACACACAAATGCACAGGTCGGTTTGAGGATCTGAACCTTACAATAAACACCGATATGAAGGGGGTTGTGAAAGCAATGGCTCAACCAGACTCGGGGCTCGAAATACGGGACAGAAACTGGTTGAAAATTACCATCCCAAACGCATTTATAGGTGAGAATGAGTGATCACTAGGACAAGACTTGTGTTATTGTTCAGGATTTACACTGACTCGTTGAAAATTGTTTACTTTTGAGAGGTGAACATTAAATGCCTGCAAGAATTGGTATACTAATTGCTCCTCTTTCACGTTTAATTCAGTATATGCTCCGTCAGTGGAGTAGTGTTCATATTAGACTTTAAGAATGAAAATGCTGTGGTATAATCTTTACAGTAGCAATTTCTTACTTAAATTTCGCATTTGTTTTTACTGTGAATAGTATGTCTTTTTAAAGTACTAACCTTCCTGCTTTCTATTTTTCATTTAAAATTAAATAAAAGCTTTAGATGGGCTTAATCTTAACTGATACCTGTTAAAATGATATGTGTCTACTTGTTTAATTTTTGGCTATTCAGCTATATTTTTCATTTCACCTTTTAGCAAAAAGTTTTAATTGTTCTGCGTATATTTGAAATTAATTGAGTAAAAAATTAATAGTTGAGTATTTCGAGAGAAAAAATCCACTGGGATTCTATTTGATAAATACAAGTTTTGAGGCATTTGTAAAAGTTACTGATGTAAATTTCAGCTACACTTCGGTATGGCTTTTGTGATAGCTACAGTTAGAATAGGTTATGTTGGACTGGCTCCAAACTGTTGAATATTTCTGCACATATTGTAGAATGCTTGGTGTTTAAAGCTCTTTTTAAGGCAATAAACAGTATGTAAAGTTTTAAAGCCTCCTATAATTTGTTAATTAAATCTTTATTAAATGTTTGATAAAAAAGAATGGAAAAGTCATGTTTTACAAAGGTCAAATTGAAGATACATAAATTTTGAACATTGAAAATTAAAAAAAGAAGAAAGCTGTCATTAGAGTAAGAAATATGAATGATACTACCCAGAAAATTTATTTATTTTCACTTTAAATTATGGGACAATCTTTTTATGATTTCCGTGACAGTTTTGGGTCAATTTATAAATCTTTTGCTGAAGTTTAGTCGGTTGTAAGTGTTACTTAAAGGATGGATTCTTGTGGGGAATTTCAACTTTCATTCTGAATTTATTTAATCTGTTGGACTTTGTGACTATTTTGTTGTACAGGTTCAGATTTGGTGGACTGGCTTCACACCCATGTCGAGGGCTTTGCAGACAGACGCGATGCGAGGAAGTATGCTACTAACTTGCTGAAAGCAGGCTATATCCGGCATACTGTGAACAAACTCACCTTCTCTGAACAGTGCTATTATGTATTTGGTGATGTGTGTGGAGGTATGTCTGATATGAATAATTATGGAGGAAATATGTTGAATTGATTGATTTCCCCCCTTTGTGTGGGTACCTGGTTTTGTTAAAGGGGAAAGACAAGGTTATTAAATCTCATACCAGGAAAGAAACCACAATGTTTTGTGAATTTGCTGCTTTAACACCTGTTTAAATACCTCAGCTTGAAGCTTTTCTTTCATTTTCAATGTTTTCTAAAAAAAACTCTTGTATGTTTAACCTTATGTATGATTCAAATTGAGCTGCTTGAGTTTTAATTTCTGCTGAAAGCATTTTGTTGTTTTGTACAGTGCATTACACCTAGTCTCTTAACACATTTATCTTCTATACATTGCTAAATGTCATATACTAAATTATTTGTTTGTATTGATTGATCATGGGTACAAAAACTAGATAGTAAGTATTGAATTAAAAGAGAAGCCCTATGTTTGACAAACAGTTTTTATACAGGATGGCAGGTTGAGTGAATAAATGGCTGTGTTTAAGTGATACATAAAAGGACAGTGGTAAACGAAAAAAAAATTTTTTTGTTCAATTCCATATTAATGGGACCATAATTTGTTTTGACTGTTTTGGTAAATTAAACCTTCTCCAGTATTTTGATTTGAAACAAGCTTTAGAATAACATCAATATCTGATGAGTTAAATACTGAATACTATTTTTGGCATTGAGTCGAGGTCAAAGTCTCTACAATTTGACACTTGATATTGCAGTGATGTTTCTAAAAGGGTGACTTAAAAATTATCTCATACTACTGGTTTGCTTTTGGATACGTAACCCTCATTGCCCATATCTGTTGAATTAGCTGTTTAATTTGCTGTTTTATCGCCAAACATTGTTATGAATGATGTCATTATGGAGACACAAACATTCACAGATCTAGTTTTTCAAATGACTACAGTCAGTTTCATTGTAGTCGGACTTTTTAATCATCACTGTGATTATGAAGACACGTATAACAGGAGAACTTACTTCAGGTTTTTCTGTATCACTGTTACTGCCTGTTTTTGGCACAAAATGCCACCTTAATATGAGAAGTTAAACATGGTGTTTGATAAGTGTTAGGATGCTTTAACATGTTCCTATGACATTTCACCATGTTGCGTTATCTGCCTGCTTTGTTTGCTAAGATTAGTGGCTTTTTGGTTGCATCATACTATGTATATTCGTCTTTGGTGTATTTATTATCAGGGATGAGACAAAAGTTTAAAAAGAAAAAAATTGAAAAAAATTAAAATTGGGGAAAAAAATATATCTAATTAATAATAATATTTTAAATATTATAAGTCTCTTTTAAAATGCTTGGTATTTAGATTGCTACACTAGTTGTATACTTGCAATGGTATATCTAGAATATCCCAGAAAATGATCAATACAGAAGAAAAACCCTGTGTCACCATGTTAATTTTGGTATTTTAACTAATAATAACAAAATTACTATTAATTATAACAGTAATTGTTGTTTCTTTATTGTCTCATCCTCAATTTTAATTAATACGTGAATTGCGACTTACATGTTTAAACTTTCTGAATGTTAAAAATTCACACTAAATTCAGTTCCTTTCTGTCTATTGTTATTTTCAAATATCTCCATAGTAACTCCGAAGCCTTGTTTATAAATGAAACTGTGTGCATTATACTGTGTTGTTTTCCTGAGCTTACAGCACTGTGTATGTTTGGTTTTTCTCTGTGTGTATTTTGCAGCTCCTCCACTAGACTACAATTCAGACATGCTTAGCAGTGCTTCCAACCTTATTCCCAACCTGGGCAACAGTCAGTATTCCCCAATGTTTGTTTCTTTCTTTCTGTGTAATAGCAACTGACCGTTTCCACTATGTTTTTTCGAAAGGCAAGGTACTAAAGCCTCCAAATTTGGTCAATGCTACAGGTCATTTTAAGAGGTACATACAACTTACTTCATCTTGGTAGTTTAAGCTTGATTATAATGAACATATGTGACTTGTAACTTTGAAAATAAAATTAAAAAAAAAAAATTTTTGCATGAACTGTAAAACAACTGTTTTCCAATTGAAGAAATACATGTATTGCTTTGCTCTATTTTAGAAAAAAAACCATCTGTGTAATGTTAATTTTTTGGTGTGAAATTCACGTTATAAAACTATCTGTAATTGCGTGTGTTCAAAAGTGTTGATTTGTTTTCAAAGCATGAGAGGGGATAGCTGTTACTTTGATGGCAAAGCAGATGATAATATTGTGTTAGTCCAAACAGCCAATTAAAAAACATATTTCCCTGTTACTACAATAGGTATATTTTCGTATTGTACGCGTATGTCATGACAGTTGGTCCAACAGTGAGCCAGTCACTTAAAAAAAGAAAGTTTCCCAATGCTCCATATATTATAAACTTTATTTGCACACAATGGCGACACTTGTACATCATGCAAATCCCACGGTTCCAACAGCACTGAAAGAATTAAGGATGCAATTTTACTTTTGGAGTAGTTTGGTGCATTGCTTTTGTATATAATTTTGTTGGTGAAGGCAAGCATGAGTCTGTATAAGATGCTTTCTGTAAATACTATTCAGCACTGTGTAAAATCTTCATTTCCCAGTCATACCACAGCAAAAAAAAGGTGTATGTCAAGGGCATGTTACTAAAGTACATGCGTAGATAATCGCCATTGTATTAGAGTAAAAAATCTAAAATTCGCCACACACCTGAAATTCGCCACATGTGGAAATGCTTATAAAAATAATGAACTGAGGTGAGATTTGTTGAATGTATAGTAAATCAAGGCTTTTTGACCTGAAATATACCAAGTTTAAGACAAAGCATCATTTTCAGCATAGAATTAACTAAGGTTTTAGAGGTGGCGAATTTTAGATTTCTTACTCTATATTTATATATTTATAAATCCATGTTGGAAGAAGAGGACAGTATTTGTCAGATTAAGCCATTTGTTGGAATAGTGTTTTCAACCTTTGAAACCCGCCCTAGTGTTTAATAATGTCAGTTCTTGTAGCATCAACATTGCTTGACAAAACATGAAATGGTAGGTAGGTGTGTCCATGTTCAACTTTTGTCATGCATTGTTCATTGATGTAGTTCACTTTGATTTCATAATGTAACTTCAGTGAAAAATTTAATTGTTTCTCTGTATTGTCATGAATTTCAAATGGCAATTTACAAAATTGTTGGGTCGAATATATAAATAAACTTTGTGCACACTCTCGTATGATTGCAATGAATCCCATACTTTTAAAGTTTAAACATTAGTAATGGGGAGATCATTATGCAAATGTTTTCAGCACATGAGTGGGTGGGGATGAAAGGGTCTGCAGTTGGCCCTCATGTTTGGGAAATGATCACTTAGATGTCATTTCTGTGATTGTGTGTTTGATTCCGGCTTAGAAAAACATATTGGAAATACTGGTGGCTCCTTCTAATATGAACAAACATTTTATGCCAATACATGAGATTCCAAATATGAAACCCATAATGGATGTCTGGCTATGTATTTCAGCCTAGTTACAAGAAGAGTAATATTATCCGTCAAATAGACCGAATCCCAGATACCGAAAATGTTTTTGCCCTGGCATATCCCCAACTGCTAACAGGAAGTGAAATTTACCAAACCAAAACGTAGCAGTTTTCATCAAAAATGTAATGAAAACTACAAAAACATTAGATAAAAGTGTACAATTTCTTCAGATTTTGGCTTTATTTTCAGTGTTTGCAGTGAAATTTTACAGTTTTACTTCAAATGGCGATATTGATATATGTCTTTCCACACCGATATCGGCAATATTGTCCCAAAACAATAAATGTCACCAGTATTAATAAACAATGTACCCACTACCTTACAGTTATAAAAAAGTCGAACGAGTAATTACTTATTCCACACATTGTGCCTGTATGTCTGGCTCATGCTAAATGCCAGATATGACCTTGAAAAGTCCATGACCAGAGTGTGCCGTTATATTTGCAGATATGTCATCGCTCACACTAGAAGACATAGACTCAGTGTCAGAAGCTGGAGCCAACCCATTAGCTATTGGTGGTGGAGGGGGTGGTGTGATGCCCCATCATGAAAAAGACACTGTAGGGCCTTTGCCCAGGCCTGTCTGGCCCAATACGTTCAGTTCAAATCCATATGGTCCGAGTTATATGCCCCCGCCTCCCCTGCCCCCACAGAATTATGCACCTACTGCGCCCTACCTGAACGACAATGGCAGCTACATCAGCGTGCCAGGGAATGGGGCCGAGAGTGTACACAGTGGTTCTGGTGAGTAGCCAGGTGTAGAAATTTATTTTTAGGGGTATGAGGAGATATATCTGTGGTTCATGCCTCCGTAGAGAGTATAAAGGCTAAGTGAAGCAGGTCAAGTATGCTTCTGGAGTGACTGGTTCTGAACAAAAAAAACTTTGGAAGTAGATTGACCCAAGTAAAATTTTGACATACATGTATATTTGAAAGTTATGGTAACTGTTGTTTGCATAAATATTTTCCTTTCATTGTAAGAGGGATGGGGGTGAGGGGCTTCTAAGGTGTAGAGATGTCTTTCTTGTCATCTGTCTGTAAATCTGGGTTTCATCATTATCAGGAATGTGTAGAAACAAAAGTGCATAGTGTGGCAACAAATGGCTTGTGGTTTACAATAGTGCTGGGACGAGTTGACGGTAACTTGAGTCGTAACTCGGTGGGCGATATTTGGGGATGACATCGAGTTACGCAATATAGACTTGAGTTTTCACAAAATAAATAATGACATACTTACCTTGTCTCAAAGGGAGATTTTGGAACTGATCAAACCATCAAAACTTAAAACTCAATAAATAATGGCCGTTTTAATATTAACCTAGCTGCGTGGCTGTTCCATGACGTGCACATACATACCTGTACACTTTAAATGGCAAAAAAATATTTTTTCTTGCAATAAAAAGGTACTTAACACAACTGGTAATAATATTTGGATTTTTATTATTTTATTTTTATTTTTGTGTATTTACTTGAGTTCAACTCGTTTGTAACAAATGATCCTCAATCTGCAAAAATCGCCGACGATCCCAGCACTAGTTTACAAATTACAATGTCAAAATTTGACCAGCTTGTACTTGTGAACAAAGTCCCTCGCACATTATCGCCTCAAAAAATCAAAACCCCTATATAAGCCTGTAAAGAAAGTTGGTACTTTGATGACCTATCTTGTGTTTTTATTAATATTGTGGTGTGTGTAAAGGTTGTCAGGGATTCCGCAGAACCTTTTAGCAAAGAGGTCAAGTTTTAAGACTTTTTCTGATTACATAAACTGAAAGACCTAGGTTTAAACATTTAAATGAAAATTTGACAAGAAATTATGGATATTGATGTCTTTAGTATCAAAAGTTGATATTATTATTCAAACAAAAGTTGTATGAAGGGGACACTTGATAAGTTTTACTGTGCATGCTAAGTGTATTGTGTTTTTCATTGTCAGAAGTTTATATCATTTAGTTTCAAGTTCTGTGGACATATTTTCCATGTAGCTAGATAAATTATATGCCATTATACTACTAGTAATTACCTGAACAGTATATTCACGTTTTAGTATTTTCCTGTCATGATGCACAAGCTTTTGCCTTTGTAGTTGCAGACGTGTCTCTCTGTACATTTTGTTCTATGCTAACCACAACTCCTGCCTGCCCTGCATGTTTTGCACTATCTGATTGTATCAATTTTGTGTATCATTCCAAAATATCCTCCATATCTTGTAAAAATATTCTGCAAAGTAGTTGCTACCTCTTCCATCGTTCAGCCTTTTTTGCTTTGCTTTCTGTTTATATTTCTCTATCCTTCAAGCTTATGTATTTATAAGTGAAATACTTTCATTCTAGCTAATAATTCTGAATTTTTAATAAAAGGGAATGTGTCCACAGCATTTGATAATTGAAAACCTATTTCAAATAATGTATTTTGCGTTATCAAAACCTCTTATCATTGATTTAAAGCCGAGATATTATCCTGAAATTTTGGTTACAGACCCTTTTAAGTGTTTTTACGAATGACAATTCAGCAGACTGCATGAAGTGACAAATTTTCAAAATTGCTAAAAAACATTTTGAGAAACGTTTTATTATTTCAAATAGCTTATACCTGATGATGAGTGTGTTATTGATCATACAAGTTCTCATTCAACATTCGAGTTGATATGAGGAGCCCTCAATAGCCTAGTTGTTATCAGGTTTGGCTATTTATTCCGTCTTTGCTGGTTCGATCACCATAAGTGTAGTGCTGAGGGCCTGTCCTGATATGACCCTGGATATTTAATGGGATGTAAAGTCACAGCTTTGACACTGACAATCAAGTGGGATTCAGTTGCCTCAGGATAATTAAAAGAACAAAGTGTCAGGCAATATAACATTTTTAAAATCATGTACCAGTAATGATAATTGAGAGTTAGGTTTTAAACAGTGCCAAAAAAGATATTTGAGATATTTGATCTGAAAGAGCAGAAAGCTCTCTCTATTTTAGTAAAATCTTCTTTTTAAAAATGATTCTTTGGCTTTAATCTTTTCTAGAGTTTGAATGATCCCTTTGAATGACACAAAATAAATCTTCAGTTTATGTACAAAATGTTATATAAAGAAGGTTATTTTTATAATATATTTATATTTGGTTGACCAGTAAAAAAATTAGTATTTGGTAATGTTGAGCTCCAGTATTTTCATAATTATATACAAATAAGTCCTTATTCATCATGTGGAAATTTATTCAGTAAGTTTTCAATAAAAACCAAACAAAAAAAACCCCCAGAAAATATGCAAAGAGTATCCCGAAATTCAGTCCAATGTAAAGTCACTGTGTGTTAACATATATGTTTGTGTTTTTTTTTTGTTTGTCTCCCCAACTCTATCTCACCTCAAACCCCTACATCAACTCTGCACTCAAACACTGTCTTCCACTCCTGCCAACAACCGTCTGGGTGTTTGGGCTTGTGCATACCATGCATACACAGGAAAGAGAGACCAAACCTGTGCCTGTATTGTGGGGCATCTAAACAAACAGATACGCAAGTTGTGGGAAAATCCCGATAAACAGAATCATCTACAAAATGGCTTAAAGCAGAACAAGTTTGACGCTGATATGGACAGAAGCACGAGTAGTGAATCTGGTTGGTAACCTAGACTCTTTCTGTATTTTTTTCACCTCTGCCAAAAAGCCTGTAAAACACATTAACCCACAGTATTCTTGGTTAACCTGACTAACCTGTATGCAGTATGTGTGTTTTGTACGTTCTGTAGTGCTTAGTTTTTTTGATATGTTTTTCTTGTCATTAATAGATTTTGCATGTTCTTTGTGACAGTGGTGTTAAATTGCATTAGTCGTATGTGAAATTTTGTTTTTGAAAGCTATTTATATAGTCTCACAATGTGTGAAATCCTTAATTTAACTGAAGGCATTCGTCGAAGTCCAATTAAGGTACCAATCTTTATTTTGTCATGTAGAAAATGTTGGCTATCTAAACTGGAAATTGTTTTTTGTTGAAGTTAGGTCTTCCATACAGTAAACTCATTGAAAAAGACACCAAAATGTTGATAATTTCGATATCAAAAAAAAAAAAGAAATCTTTACATATTGAAAGATATTGATATTGTCTAACACTATGGAGCACCTCATTTTCCCCCCAAGACTATTTTGATAATACCAACTAGAGTTTCGGGAAATGATTTTAAATTTGTTTCAGCATGGATATTAAAATTGTTGATTCTAAATTGGTCAGTGCAACATACGATCCTTAATGTCATTGAAGTCACAAGAAATAGGAGAATGTAACTGCATAGCATGTACATGATTGTTGAATGTACTGGTGTTTTGTGGTAAATATGTATATTCTGGAACTAACGCAGGCTAAGCAGTTAATGTAGTCTTGGTTTCTCTGAATTGTGATACCCACACACTAGTGGGTACATCATATATCAAAATTTATTGCTCTGGGACATGGTTGCCAATATCGATGTGCAAATATATACATCAGTATCATCATTTTGTGTATAACTATAAACTTATACTGCCAATATTTGAAGTGAACCCTAAATCTGGAGAAATTAGAGACTTTTATCTGATAATTTCGTGGATTTTAATGCGTTTTTAGTTAGAACAGCCATGTTTTGTTTTGATAAACTTCGCTTCCTTTTACCGTTGGGGATAGAGCAAACGATCAAAATCTTCAGTAGACAATATTACCTTATAAATATCAAACAATATAAAATGTTTCAACTTAAACTGTATGATATGTCCTGACACATAGCAAACATAATTTAATGTCTTAACATAAAATCTTGTTGCTACCCTCTGTTTGGAATTCTCTTAAACCCAGCAAAGCATTAACATCTAGATCAAATGTATACCTGAATGGTATATGCATTGGACATCATCAATGGGCAATAGGTCATGTTTCCAACATGATGACACTGATTCATCTACACAGGAACTCGTAGAGGTAGAACCCTGTAGAAATCCCCTTTTCAGTGAAAATATGTATTGTCTTTTTTTCCATTGAATGTTCCCCTGTCATCTGGAATTCCTTGTAAACTGCATACATTAAGGGCAAGTGTAGCATTATTCAATGCATATTAGGGTTGTGTTCATATTATCCCCCTCTTCGCATGTCTCCGATCCTGTGTGTATCTTGCTGTACCAGTGGATATGGATTTGTCAATATTTTCTACCCAATGTTACCCTTCTGACAACATAACTCTATTCAATCTAAGACACACTAAAATTCTATTCTTTGTCTGTTTCATCGTAGTTTTGAGACAGTAAAATATTCCATGTTACAGAGAGTCTTGTTTGTTTTGTGTACTACTATTTGTAGCCATTTATAACACATAAATCTATAACTTGGTCATGTGTCAACCTCTCCATGTCTGTGTGGGATAGTTTCATTACCCAATATGGGCCCTTACTTCCAACATCCCTAAATATCTCTGTGTATCGGACATCAACTTCTGAATTTTATTTCTGTGTTCATTGGTACAGACTACTTCAAGTGTAAGTCTTCCCTAAGCCTGGGACGTGTAACTCTCAATAGGTATGCCCAACTTTGTTTATCCAGTCAGTTAACCTCTCATACTCGTAACTATTAAACTATATTATGCACACATATATTTGGATTGGTCTGGTATACTCCTACTATATCCTTTAATTTATCCCCAACAACTTGAACTCTGAAGCAACTCTTAGTCTGAGTGTGGTTGTCTTGATGGGTTTGTGTGTTTTAGCCTTCACTATCAGTCTTGTCTCATCTCTTGACACCTCAAAGATCTAGTTTTCACCTCTTCTCTGTTCCCATAACACCCAAAGGAGTTTTCCTGTAAATTTAAATACAAATATGCAAGAATTAGACCTTTTCATGGATGTTCTTTGTAGTGAGTGACTTTTTGACATTTACATTTATAGTGACTGAATTTTCAAAATGGGTTATGGCTTTCCTATAAGCATGGGCTGTTTAGGGATGCATTTAGGATCCTCCCCTTTCTGCTCCTCAGTGAGTCAGCACCATCATCAGTTTGCGATGAGGCGTGATGTGTGCTTAGACATCTGCCTTCCCTTTTGGAAAGGCTGCAACCCAGTGACTTCCACGAAGGCCCACAAGTCCTTGGCTTCTCTGTCCTCTGTGCCTCCGTCAGAGCTCCCATTGAGTGGCCCCTCCACCTTACTGCTCGGCAAGTACAAGGTCACCGATCCCCAGCACTGTTACTTCAATTACCTGGCTGAGCAAAGGCCTCTAGGTACAATTAGCCAGCACAGTGTCCAGTCCAGCTCAGGTATGTGTGAGCAGGGGCCTTAGTATTTGTACTTGCACAGAGTGATATCACAGTAAACCATAAACATATTTGCAAAAAAAATTCTAATTCTACATGTAAAAAGACCATATATCAACTCTGTATAAAACCATCATGAACTTTTATCTGAAAGTCCAGTATTAACTAGGCCTAAGCCATCTTGGAATTTCTGCCTGTAGAATTTCAAACAGAAAAACTAATGAAACTAGTCAAACATTGATGACATATTTACATTGATGACAGTTTAGTGACATTGCTGAAGATCACACACATAATGGTATAAGGTTGGTTAAATATCTCTGTCATAGTTGTGTCTGTTGCCATATTCTTTTATCAAAGTTAAAAGGACATATAGGGATATTGTATAGTTATCTAAAATTGTGTGCCTTGCATTTGCTGTGCATCTTGTGTCAAATTTTATGTAATTTTAGTAATATATTCTAACAATTACTAACTCAGCTTCATATTTTAATAAGCAGTCCCTGCCTCAAATGCTTTACACAACTAACCATATGTGTCCATTAATAAGCCTTAGGCCCTTATACCCCTTTCACACTACAGGCAGTATTACCCACAGTTATAGGCATTGGACGAAACGCTTCTGTCCTTCAACTGTCGTCTGCGCCCGTATGCGAACTTGTGACTCAGTGGCGAAACATCCAATTCCTTGCACATGCCGAATTTTGAACCATAAGCATGTGCAGTTGAAGTTTTCCTACAGTAACTGAAAGTGGGGTCCACAATTTATATAAGGTTGTGACTCCATCATGTTTCGGTATCACGTTTGTCTGACTGCTACCAGAGGTGAGTTGAGGTTAATGAAGGTTGCCTCTCGTTACCAATTGTTTGTACTATTGTCATCGTACTGTTATTTACAGTTACAAATCATGTCCAATCAGTGGCCATGCGCATTATCTTTTCCATAACCAAACCTTGGAAGATATCCTGGGAGGTGATTTCACTGCCAGGTAAAACTTCTAACCACAGGGTATACTGTCTGTCGTGTGAATGGGGCACAAGTTCTAACCTTGCCTGAGAGTCATGTTTGATAATAGCGTGGCTTGTGTTGTTTTCGCATTCTGACTAGTATAATTGAAATGAATTCAAATAATTGTTAGAAAACTATTGTGTGTCAGAGTAACCATTTCTACAGTTATTGTGTCCCGAAAATTTCTTGGGTTGCCCAATGAGTATGAAGTATTTAAGGATAAAACTTGTCATATTTGGTCATAAATATTCTCATGGTTGTTTGCAGACTATCTAGTGCTGGATGTAGAAAGGTCTATTTAATTAACTATTCCAATATACATTAAAAATTTTTAGTCTTCTCTACATTGTTAATATCTGTAAAATACACAAATATTCCATCAACATTGTTTATTTCAGTACAATTGCAATTAAGTTATTTCTCATGTTGTGCCATTTTGTATAGTTTGTAAACCTATTTCGGCAGGTTGCATGTAACCAACCCGCCTATTAGATTGATGTGTCTGACATCCGTCTGTCCGTCAACATTTTCATTTCTGGACACTAAATCAAAAACGCTTTGTCCAATCAAATTCACCATCATAGCTAGGTTCCTTTCAAAATTGGTGTAATGCCATCTGTTCATTTGTCCGTTTTTTATGTCAGCTGACTTGTCAGTCAGCTGACATTATGTCATCACTCTGCGGCATGGGCGTACGCGTCCGCGTGAACAACTTCTTCTCCAAAACTACAAGGCCTAGAGACATGCCGTTTTTTTTAAAAGATACCTTATCTATCGAGGATGAAAAATTGTTCAAGGCATGCAAATCTGTCTGTTCGTCTGTTTGCTAGAGACATTACAAGGGGGGGTACCCCCACCAAAAGTGTGAAAATTTCAACTTTTTATCACAATTTTCTCAGTGACTATTGCAGGGATTTCTCTCATATCTTGCATATATGTACTAGGCCAGACGTAGATTCTCTTGTGTGAGTATGAGACCTGGATCTGTCTTACTTTTTTTAAAATAAATTTTTTTAATAATTTTTAATGCATTAAAATTCATGAAATCATGCACTAAATCACTTATAACTTCAAAAGTGTTGCATTTACAGCATTTTGTGAAAATATGTTGTTCAGCTACTTTTTTCATAGCTACAATATGGTGAGTAAGTTGGGTGTCTGTCTCAATAGCTAAGTGAGTAATAGCTACTTTTGGGCTTTTCAGTAACTTCCATTATGAGTAAAATCACTTGTAACTTAAAAAACTATTGCATTTAGAGAATTTCGTATAAATATGTTATTCAGCTACTTTTGGGCCAGCTATAACATAGTGAAATGTCAGACCTGTAGCTCATGGCATAGCTGAGTAATAGCTACTTTTAGGTTATCACTGTTGAGTAAATCGCTTATAACTTGAAAACTATTGCATTTAGAGAATTTCGTATAAATATGTTATTCAGCTACTTTTGGGTCAGCTATAACATAGTAAAATTTCAGACCTGTAGCTCATGGCATAGCTGAGTAATAGCTACTTTTAGGTTATCACTGTTGAGTAAATCACTTATAACTTGAAAAGTGTTGCATTTAGAGCATTTTGTTAAAATATGTTATTCAGCTACTTTTTTCATAGCTACAATATGGTGAGTAAGTTGGGTGTCTGTCTCAATAGCTAAGTGAGTAATAGCTACTTTTGGGCTTTTCAGTAACTTCCATCATGAGTAAAATCACTTGTAACTTAAAAACTATTGCATTTAGAGAATTTCGTATAAATATGTTATTCAGCTACTTTTGGGCCAGCTATAACATAGTGAAATTTCAGAGCTGTAGCTCATGGCATAGCTGAGTAATAGCTACTTTTAGGTTATCACTGTTGAGTAAATCGCTTATAACTTGAAAACTATTGCATTTAGAGAATTTCGTATAAATATGTTATTCAGCTACATTTGGGTCAGCTATAACATAGTAAAATTTCAGACCTGTAGCTCATGGCATAGCTGAGTAATAACTACTTTTAGGTTATCACTGTTGAGTAAATCACTTATAACTTGAAAAGTGTTGCATTTAGAGCATTTTGTTAAAATATGTTATTCAGCTACTTTTTTCATAGCTACAATATGGCGAGTAGGTTGGGTGTCTGTCTCAATAGCTAAGTGAGTAATAGCTACTTTTGGGCTTTTCAGTAACTTCCATCATGAGTAAAATCACTTGTAACTTAAAAACTATTGCATTTAAAGAATTTCGTATAAATATGTTATTCAGCTACTTTTGGGCCAGCTATAACATAGTAAAATTTCAGACCTGTAGCTCATGGCATAGCTGAGTAATAGCTACTTTTAGGTTATCACTGTTGAGTAAATCACTTATAACTTGAAAACTATTGCAATTAGAGTATTTTGTTTCAATATGTTATTCACCTATTTTGGGGTCAGCTATAACATAGTGAAGTTTCAGACCTGTGGCTCATTTCATAGCTGAGTAATAGCTACTTTGAAGTTCTCACTGTTGAGTAAATCAGTTATAATTGGAAAACTATTGCATTTACAGAAATTTGTGCAAATATGTTATTCAGCAACTTTTGGGTCAGCTATAACATAGTGAAATTATAGACCTATAGCTCATGGCACAACTGAGCAATAGCTATTCTCAGGTACTGACTGTTGAGTAAATCAGCTATAACTTGAAAAATATTGCATTTGGAGTATTTTGTTAAAATATATTGTTCACCTACTTTTGGGTCAGCTATAACATAGTGAAATTACAGACCTATAGCTCATGGCATAGCGGAGCAATAGCTATTTTCAGGTTCTCACTATTGAGTAAATCAGTTGTAGCTTGAAAACTATTGCATTTACAATAGTTTGCTTAAATATGTTGTTCACCTACTTTTGGGTTAGCTATAACATAGTAAAATTTCAGACATGTAGCTCATTGCATAGCTGAGTAATAGTTCCTTTGAGGTTCTCACTGTTGAGTAAATCAGTTGTAACTTGAAAACTATTACATTTAGAGTAATTTGTTAAATATGTTATTCACAGAATTTTTGGTCAGCTATAACATAGTGAAAATGTAGACCTCTATGTCATGGCATAGCTGAGCAATAGCTACTTTCAGGTTCTCACTGTTGAGTAAATCATTGTATCCACTGGATAGCCGCAGTGTGTAGAGAGAGATTTCACCATTACTGCTCTGATGAAAAAAAATATTATAGCTAGCTTTCTTAAGTTTGCAGTATATATTAATAACCATAAAATGTTGTCTGGGAATATTTTTGGCCTCATTTTGAGAAACAAGATGGCCGCCACAGGTGTTTTTTGTCAGTCATGAAAAGTGCTTATATCTCCCTTATTATTGATCCTAGAGGTTTGGGATGATAAACCAACCTGTAGGAAATCATGGGGTGGGAATCTTTTGGTGTGGTCAGATTTGACCTTCAATGACCCCTCCTTCAAGGTCAAACAAGGATAGCCAAACTTAAAAGTGCTTATAACTCGCTTATTATTGGTCCCAGAGGTTTGGGATGGTAAACAGACAGGAAATCATGGGCTGTGAATCTGTTGATATGGTCCGATTTGACCTTGGAACCCTCCTTCAAGGTCAAATGAGGATAGCGAAAATTGAAAGTGCCTACAACTCGCTTATTATTGGTGACAGAGATTTGGGATGGTAAACCATCCCATAGGAAATCATTGGCTCGGAATCTTTTGGTATGGTCAGATTTGAGCTTTGGACCCCTCCTTCAAGGTCAAATGAGGACAGCCAAGCTTAAAAGTGCTTATAACTCATTTATAATTGGTCCTAGAGGTTTGGAATGGTAAACCATAGGAAATCATGGGCTGGGAATGTATTTGTGTGGTTAGATTTCACCTTGGACCCCTTCTTCAAGGTCGAACGAGGATATTGCATTTGTAGTATTTCTTTAAATATGTTTTAACCTATTTTTTACACTTAAACAATTACCTTGTTATTTTCCTTCATAATACCATTTACAGGGCACAACTTTTTTATCCTTTTCTTCTGTCAGCTTCGGAATTTCTTTCGAACTTGATGTTCAGTTACCATTTACTGTATTTCTGTACAGCGCTTTTCCTGATAATTATTCTGTCCTCTAATCACCTTCACAAATCAAAAACCACTCAGTCAGCTGACACAGTGCCCGTTCACGGGCACTCTCCTCTTGTTGTCCGTTTTTCTGTCCGTCAACATTTCTGTTTCCGGACTCTAACTCGAAAAAGCTTTGTCCAATCGAATTCAAACATGACAGGGAGATAGATCACCATTATAGCTAAGTTGCCTTTGAAATTGGTGTAATTCCGTCCATTCATGTGTCAGTTTTTTGTCCGTTTGTCTGTCTGTCAACATTTCTGTTTCCGGACTCTAACTCGAAAACGTTTTGTCCAGTACGAATTCAGACTTGACCGTGGAGATAGATCACCATCATAGCTAAGTTGCTTTCGAAATTGATGTAATTCCATCCATTCATTTGTCTGTTTATAGCATAGATACAATTATGTAACCTAGATTACAAGTTTTAAATTTCTTAGGACGCCCAACACATTTACCTTAACTGGTTGACCTAACATTTCTTTCCTTGTTTCTAAATTTAATTACAGCAGTGACTAACCTTATTGCTGCCTGCGCAACCCGCCTTTTGGGACATCTGTGACCCTCTTGTTTTTATATTTACAATACTGTAAAACTTTAAAACATAAATTCTGCATAAGATTGGATGTGATATCAGAATACAGTGTTACAGAATAAGTTTATACAGGGGTGCCTCTGTGTCTTTTTTCCTGTCTGTCATTTAAATCCTTGTATACTTCTTCCAGGAAGCAGTGCCTCCAACAGCAGCCAAAGAAATAACAGGAAGGGCAGTGGCGGTCTGAGTGGCAGTGATACAGAGACGGGGAGTTTGATGAACATACGTAACCCTCAGCAAGGTGTGGATCTCCCACCTCCACCTTATCTACCCCCTCTCCCTCGCGAACTCACCTCCGCTAACCCTGAACTTAACTCCAGTAGGCAGTCTTTCAAGATGGCCATGGACAATCCTTGTTAGTATATTATCTCACAAAAAGACTGCTTGGCATAGACGATTCCTCTTGCAGTTAGCTGCTGTTATTTTCATGTTGGGGGTGTTTGTTTCTTGTCTGTTGGCGTGTGTTGTTTTTCATTCCTTCACTGTCTTGTACGGGTTTTTGGGGGATTTTTTTGTCACTTCTGTGTGTATGTGGGTTGGCACACGCATTAGTTTAATGTCAAAGCCTTTGGACTTAAAAATTTTGTATTTGTTTTGAGAAAGTTTACGGCATAGTAAATTCTAAAATAGATGTAGGGTCTGTGATTCATAAACTTTTTCTGAATATTTGATAAAATTTTATCAATTTTAAGAGCTCGCTGTGGTTTTCTATTAAATAATCAAAATATATTTCTACAAAACTTATATAAATATAAGCTTTTTTTTTCTTTTTCTTTTTTTTGAGGTGGGGGGCATCATACGAGTTAATGAGTATTGTCTAGTCATATAACTGTTTTTAAAGGAGTCACTATAATTTGTCAACTTTGTCGTAAGCTTACTGTTCACATGAAAGTTTTGATAAACTGATACTTGCTGCCAAGGGAACTTAGAGGATTTAACTTGATGTTTATTTAAAAAAAATTGTCTCACAGAAGAAATTTCTAATGTATATCACAGTAAAATGTCCTAACATTGAATAGCTTAGAAACTAACAGTATTTGTTTGATGTTCTCTGTACAAACCCATGAAACAGAATACTGTTGCCTTTTAACACTTTTTGGTTGTTGAATATGACGTACCACCCCGAACTTTGGCTCTAACACTTTATATTTTTCAACATGTATTTGATGTTGTGAGTAGTAACTTCTGAAAATTATTTGCACAAAGTAGAAGAGCGTTGTGACCCTAGAACCAGGTTAGTTGTTTGCAAGAATATAACATAGTTTAAATCTAGTTCATTAGATAAGACAGGCCACTTTGTTGGACATATTTCACTTCTTTTTGGAATTTTAAAAAATTGCCAGTTCTGACTTGTAATTACTTTTAAAAATACAAAGACAAATAAACATCAAATATCAGATGATTTTTTTCAGTGGGTTAGGCACTTAGTTCTGTTGTAACAGTTTGTATTTAGTCCTTGTGTTGCAGAGTCTGTCTTGTTTTGTGATTAAATGCTAGTGTTTCTGCTTTGCAGTATTTATGTCCACCCCCCTGGGGGGTGGATATATTATTTTTGCTTTTTTCGCCGTCCGATGTCCGGCGTCCGGCGTCCGATGTCCGGCGTCACGCATGGTTTCCGCTCATTTAAAGGAAAAGTATTAGAGCTATTGTCACCAAATTTGGTATGCAGGCTTATTGGGTCAGTAGCTTGCTTGGGATTGCTTTTGGCTGTTGTACCTCTTTTGCTTACTGAGTAATACTTAAGTACAGCTATTTTCAGTACCCATTGGTTTCCGTGCATTTAAGCCAAAATAATTAAAGATATTTTACTACAATTTTGAATACAAGATTGTTATGTCCATAGCTCGCTTGGTATTGCATTTGGGACTGATAGCTTTGTCAGTACATGAGTAATAGCCATTTAGGTACTTCATTGTGTATTTTCAGTACTACTTTTGAGTAATTTGCTAATATCTCAGAAACCGTAAGAGATAGAGCGATTTCGTCGAAATTTTCGACCCACAGGGTATCTAAGGAATGTAATATTTGCAATTTTCAAAAAATTTTCCCCTCCCCAAAAATGGCGGCCATTTTGAATTTTCGAATTTTTGCCAAAAATGGCAAAACACAAATTTGCTTCTATCTCCTTAACCGTGTGAGATAGAGCGATTTCGTCGAAATTTTCGACCCACAGGGTATTTAAGGAATGCAATCTACAATTTTCCAAAAATTTTCCCCTCCCCAAAAATGGCGGCCATTTTGAATTTTCGAATTTTTGCCAAAAATGGCAAAACACTAATTTGCTTCTATCTCCTTAACCGTGCGAGATAGAGTGATTTCGTCGAAATTTTCGACCCACAGGGTATCTAAGGAATGCAATCTTTGCAATTTTCCAAAAATTTTCCCCTCCCCAAAAATGGCGGCCATTTTGAATTTTCGCCAAAAATGGCAAAACACAAATTTGCTTCTATCTCCTTAACCGTGCCAGATAGAGCGATTTCGTCAAAATTTTCGACCCACTGGGTATCTGAGCATTGTACTCTTGGTAATTTTTAAAAAATTTTCCCCTCCCCAAAAATGGCGGCCATTTTGAATTTTCGAATTTTTGCCAAAAATGGCAAAACACTAATTTGCTTCTATCTCCTTAACCGTGCGAGATAGAGCGATTTCGTCGAAATTTTCGACCCACAGGGTATCTAAGGAATGTAATATTTGCAATTTTCAAAAAATTTTCCCCTCCCCAAAAATGGCGGCCATTTTGAATTTTCGAATTTTTGCCAAAAATGGCAAAACACAAATTTGCTTCTATCTCCTTAACCGTGCGAGATAGAGCGATTTCGTCGAAATTTTCGACCCACAGGGTATCTAAGGAATGCAATCTTTGCAATTTTCAAAAAATTTTCCCCTCCCCAAAAATGGCGGCCATTTTGAATTTTCGAATTTTTGCCAAAAATGGCAAAACACCAATTTGCTTCTATCTCCTTAACCGTGCCAGATAGAGCGATTTCGTCAAAATTTTCGACCCACAGGGTATCTGAGCATTGTGCTCTTGGTAATTTTTCCAAAAATTTTCCCCTCCCCAAAAATGGCGGCCATTTTGAATTTTCGAATTTTTGCCAAAAATGGCAAAACACTAATTTGCTTCTATCTCCTTAACCGTGCGAGATAGAGCGATTTCGTCGAAATTTTCGACCCACAGGGTATCTAAGGAATGTAATCTTTGCAATTTTCCAAAAATTTTCCCCTCCCCAAAAATGGCGGCCATTTTGAATTTTCGAATTTTTGCCAAAAATGGCAAAACACAAATTTCCTTCTATCTCCTTAACCGTGCGAGATAGAGCGATTTCGTCGAAATTTTCGACCCACAGGGTATCTAAGGAATGCAATCTTTGCAATTTTCCAAAAATTTTCCCCTCCCCCAAAATGGCGGCCATTTTGAATTTTCGAATTTTTGCCAAAAATGGCAAAACACAAATTTCCTTCTATCTCCTTAACCGTGCCAGATAGAGTGATTTCGTCAAAATTTTCGACCCACAGGGTATCTGAGCATTGTACTCTTGGTAATTTTTAAAAAATTTTCCCCTCCCCAAAAATGGCGGCCATTTTGAATTTTCGAATTTTTGCCAAAAATGGCAAAACACTAATTTGCATCTATCTCCTTAACCGTGCGAGATAGAGTGATTTCGTCGAAATTTTCGACCCACAGGGTATCTAAGGAATGCAATCTTTGCAATTTTCAAAAAATTTTCCCCTCCCCAAAAATGGCGGCCATTTTGAATTTTCGAATTTTTCCCAAAAATGGCAAAACACAAATTTGCTTCTATCTCCTTAACCGTGCCAGATAGAGCGATTTCGTCAAAATTTTCGACCCACAGGGTATCTGAGCATTGTGCTCTTGGTAATTTTAACAAAATTTTCCCCTCCCCAAAAATGGCGGCCATTTTGAATTTTCGAATTTTTGCCAAAAATGGCAAAACACAAATTTGCTTCTATCTCCATAACCGTGCCAGATAGAGCGATTTCGTCAAAATTTTCGACCCACAGGGTATCTGAGCATTGTGCTCTTGGTAATTTTAACAAAATTTTCCCCTCCCCAAAAATGGCGGCCATTTTGAATTTTCGAATTTTTGCCAAAAATGGCAAAACACTAATTTGCTTCTATCTCCTTAACCGTGCGAGATAGAGCGATTTCGTCGAAATTTTCGACCCACAGGGTATCTAAGGAATGTAATATTTGCAATTTTCAAAAAATTTTCCCCTCCCCAAAAATGGCGGCCATTTTGAATTTTCGAATTTTTGCCAAAAATGGCAAAACACAAATTTGCTTCTATCTCCTTAACCGTGCGAGATAGAGCGATTTCGTCGAAATTTTCGACCCACAGGGTATCTAAGGAATGCAATCTTTGCAATTTTCAAAAAATTTTCCCCTCCCCAAAAATGGCGGCCATTTTGAATTTTCGAATTTTTGCCAAAAATGGCAAAACACCAATTTGCTTCTATCTCCTTAACCGTGCCAGATAGAGCGATTTCGTCAAAATTTTCGACCCACTGGGTATCTGAGCATTGTACTCTTGGTAATTTTTAAAAAATTTTCCCCTCCCCAAAAATGGCGGCCATTTTGAATTTTCGAATTTTTGCCAAAAATGGCAAAACACTAATTTGCTTCTATCTCCTTAACCGTGCGAGATAGAGCGATTTCGTCGAAATTTTCGACCCACAGGATATCTAAGGAATGCAATCTTTGCAATTTTCAAAAAATTTTCCCCTCCCCAAAAATGGCGGCCATTTTGAATTTTCGAATTTTTGCCAAAAATGGCAAAACACCAATTTGCTTCTATCTCCTTAACCGTGCGAGATAGAGCGATTTCGTCGAAATTTTCGACCCACAGGGTATCTAAGGAATGTAATCTTGGCAATTTTCCAAAAATTTTCCCCTCCCCAAAAATGGCGGCCATTTTGAATTTTCGAATTTTTGCCAAAAATGGCAAAACACAAATTTCCTTCTATCTCCTTAACCGTGCGAGATAGAGCGATTTCGTCGAAATTTTCGACCCACAGGGTATCTAAGGAATGCAATCTTTGCAATTTTCCAAAAATTTTCCCCTCCCCCAAAATGGCGGCCATTTTGAATTTTCGAATTTTTGCCAAAAATGGCAAAACACAAATTTCCTTCTATCTCCTTAACCGTGCCAGATAGAGTGATTTCGTCAAAATTTTCGACCCACAGGGTATCTGAGCATTGTACTCTTGGTAATTTTTAAAAAATTTTCCCCTCCCCAAAAATGGCGGCCATTTTGAATTTTCGAATTTTTGCCAAAAATGGCAAAACACTAATTTGCTTCTATCTCCTTAACCGTGCGAGATAGAGTGATTTCGTCGAAATTTTCGACCCACAGGGTATCTAAGGAATGCAATCTTTGCAATTTTCCAAAAATTTTCCCCTCCCCAAAAATGGCGGCCATTTTGAATTTTCGAATTTTTCCCAAAAATGGCAAAACACAAATTTGCTTCTATCTCCTTAACCGTGCGAGATAGAGCGATTTCGTCGAAATTTTCGACCCACAGGGTATCTAAGGAATGCAATCTTTGCAATTTTCCAAAAAATTTTCCCCTCCCCAAAAATGGCGTCCATTTTGAATTTTCGAATTTTTGCCAAAAATGGCAAAACACAAATTTGCTTCTATCTCCTTAACCGTGCGAGATAGAGCGATTTCGTCAAAATTTTCGACCCACAGGTATTTCAGCATTGTATTCTTGGCAATTTAAAAAAAAATTTCCCGTCCCCTAAAATGGCGGCCATTTTGAATTTTCAAATTTTTGTCAAAAATGGCAAAACACAAATTTGCTTCTATCTCCTTAACCATGCGAGATAGAGCGATTTCGTCGAAATTTTCAACCCACGGGGTATCTAAGGAATGTAATCTTTGCAATTTTCAAAAAATTTTCCCCTCCCCAAAAATGGCAGCCATTTTGAATTTTCGAATTTTTGCCCAAAATGGAAAAACACAAACTGGCCTTAACCGTGCCAAATAGAGTTATTTCGTTGAAATTTTCGACCCATAGGGTATCTAGAAAATGTACTCTTGGCAATTTTCAAAAAAATTTCCTTTTCCCAAAAATGGCGGCCATTTTGAATTTTCAAATTTTTGCCAAAAATAGAAAAACAGGAATTTGCTTCTATCTTCTTAACCATGCCAGATAGAGTGATTTCGTCAAAATTTTCAACCCAACCAATGCAAAAAGGCATGAAGCTGAAATAATTTACATCTACACTAACAAATATTTAAGCATCATTGATATATTTTACAAATGAAACAGGGTCTTGTAAGACTACTGTACAATTTGGGCAAAAGGTTCATGGGTGGACATTACACATGATAATGTGTGTTCTTCTATGCTATCCTGTTTCTATTCGCATCTACTATCAACAGGGCGGCCGATTTCTAGTTTAATATTGGTGTAGCCATTGTTGCTGTTTGGTAACTTTTGCTTAAACATTTTACCAACAGTCAGATATATTTACCAGCTGTACTTGTCACTTCATCTGTTCCACATCATGTAATCTTGTATCTCAGCAGAAGTATATCCATGATAGTACATCTCCAAATTTCCATTCTAGTTGTTATAAGAAGGTTTTGTACTTGATATTAATTGTTAGACGGTAAAATCTCCATTTGACATTGTAATGCTCACAAGGTTTTTGACATTTGATCCATTATACTGGTCATGAAAGGGTCAATATCTTGATGTTTACGAAGTTTAAGGCCTCCATATTTTCATAATGGTCATTTAAATCTTTTAACCTTGTAATTAGTGGTCAGGTTAGTTGGATTTAAAATCTTGTCCTTGCAATCCTATTTGTCTAGTAGACATCAAATTTTCAACATTTAAATCAGTCTTACATTTACTTCTGTGCTTTGAAGGTGGCCTTTGTTTTCTCTCAGTTTTAGTTGCCAGTATCAAGTTGTGATTCAATGAAATGGTCCATCCAATGTTCAATGTTAATAGGAGTTTCCGCTGTGCTGAGATTGAAAACTAATATGGTTGATATGCAGTGGTTGATATACAGTGACTATACATTGGTATATGGTCAGGTCGTTGCCATAGCCAACTGTTCACCAACTAACTCCTTCATCCTTAGCACAGTAGCAGCAATGTAGCAGCACAAACTTATCACCTGTACTTTCACCTCAGTACCACCAAGGTCTCGTGTCAAAATGTTTTATTTCTATATTTCATGACAAACTTTTAATTTTGAAGACCTCAGATATAGTTGAATGATACATTTCTGCATATCTCAAGTCAGTACTCCACATATATACTTCGTCCAATAAAAACTATTACAAACTGCACTATGTGGTTTATCTTCAACATGATATTCATATGACATTTGTACCTAAAGTAGGTGCTTGGATTTAAATTTTTAATCAATAAAATTTTATTCAAAAACAGATTCACAACACCTCATCTTTGATGTACATAAGATTATATTTATTATCTTGTCCAATACCCAACCAAACTTAATAAGTAGAATTAAGATGTATATTTATTGTGAAGCTGGGTTGGTTACAGTGGTGACTTGTTGGTGATTCTGTGTTGCTAGGTGTCATGACGAGTTGGTGACAACTTTTCTTCTCACAAGTTGACCTGTGTTTTCCATTAATGATGCAGTAATTTGCATCCTGTGAACAGGATTCCTTTGTAATACAATAATGTGCCTTTGAAATTGCTGAGCACCTATAATGGCAATTCTCTCTTTTTCCCATGATTCCCTGGATTCCTCCTTGGATAAGGCATGTAAGCAGGGTAAAGTACAGTAGGTAACTGTAATTAAGAAGTCCTAACCAAATTAATGTTGTGTGTTATTGAGATTTTATTTTCCATCTCATACTACTAAATTAATGTTAATGATAAAATATATTTATACTTGAACTCACAGTTTTGTTAATCTTTATTATTAGTTTTTTTTCACATGTTCTGCATAAAATCTGTTCTGTATATTTAGTTTGACATGATGCATAATTATTTTAACTGTTAATGTTTTAAAACATATTTTCTGGTAACATATATACATTTACTCATTTCTTTCTGTGATTTCATGATCAGATTTATTTAAGTTTGTGTTTCTATATTAAAACTTTTCTTGATATTAATAAGTAATATTGTGGTAGTATCTGGCGTAATCCTGTGTCATCCTTGTGTGATATGCAATGAGATTCTCAAAACATCACCTGTCCTACCTTTTGTTGTAACCTGGTCAACTCAGACTGTAAGTCACAGTACATGGTAGATGTCATGAGTTATTCGATGCAATACATACAAATATTTGTTATTTATTAAAACATTGCCTGCTTCACACTTGCTCAAGTAATTCTTTTTTCCATAAAATTTATCATCAGTCACATAAATTTGGTTTGTTACAAATGATATTTTGGCACAAGAATGAATGAAACTGCAATGTTGTATCAAATGCTTAAAATGCTGAAAATTTGGAGAATTTTAAACTTTCAGAACATTGGAACAGTCGTCATTATTGCGAGTATGTGTTTAATATATATAAAACCAGCAGCTTCTACACTTTGTCATATTTTGCCATTACCTCTGTACATCTGATGGTCAGTCTGGGTTGAGCACACAGTTGCCTTGCCACATAAGTAGCCCGGTGTCTGTCACTTTCTGTTGTATTTTTTGTATCATTTTCCCTGTCTTTTGTTTGCAGATGGGGAGGAGACGATCACAATGATGGGAGATATTTAACACTCAGCTCAAGCCTTGTTCACTTCCTTCATCCCTGGCCTCTATTGTGTTAATATTACTACCAGTATTCCTGCTCTCTCACACATCTTCTACGCTTTCACGCCATTGTATAAGTATTTATCAAATTGACAGAGAAAATGCCAAAATTTGAAGCATAGTCCTGTGAGCTGTAATAATTCTGGGAAAGATATACAAGTTTAAATGTACATGTGTTGACCAGAGACTTTATCCAGTGACATTCTTATTCTTAGAATACTTTCTAAGAATTTTCTTAGAATATTAAAATTTTCAAAGAAAAAAAAAGACCTTTCTATGAATAAAAGTTCATAAACACTTTTTAATACTGTTTGCCCACAAATAGTATGTTAATGCTATCAACAAAAAGGCTGTATCATGTGTCCCTTGAAACGGAACGCTTTTTGGTTTTGCTGTTTTCAGACGGCCTACACCACCACAGTATTTCTTAAGTTGAATATCTCTCTTTATATAAGGCCTATCAAGTTGATTTTTGGCAGTTATAATCAACGTGGGAAAATTTTCCGACGGGTACAAATTTTACCATTATGAAGGTCACATGATCAAAACATTTTTACCTCAGCCTTTAAAGGCTGTATGGGTATTGTTTTCACCCATGGCATCTGGTTGGACGGGTGACTAGCAGGAAAAATCTTTTCAGACACCCCAAACTGTAGGAAGATTATACTTGGTTGGGACATTTGTGGAGGTGTAAGTATGCAATATCATGGTTAGACTGGATTTAACTTTGCCGGAGTGACCTTGACATAAGGCGTACAAAGTTGGTATTTGGCAGGGATATTCTTTTTGGGGGTGGGAGATGGGTGTTGGTATATGCAGTGTTGCTTCTCGGATGCATTTTACACGGGATCGTGCATTAATTCATCTACAAACGCAGATTTTCTTGGAGTCTACGGCTACAAAATTTTACGAGAATGTGTAGTTCACAAGGCAATGGGGGAAATATATAAAGCGAAAAGATGAAAGATCTAGAAAATCCAAACTTTGTAAGGATCGAGGGTTTGATTTCTTACGTCCAAATGGGTTTCAGATAATGCTTTTTGACAGTGTGGTTTTGTGATCATTTATGTAGTTGTGACAGAACTCAAAAATCATGTGTACTACCGATCCTATTTATGTATATTGCACCCAAAAATATAAAATAAAGCATAATTGGATGGTTACTTCAAAAATGGAGGCAAGAAAAAAGATATTGACAATTAGGATTGTAAGAATTTGCCAGCTTGACCCTACTGACAGTCATACCAGTAAATACCCATTATAAAGACCGGAAGTGCGCATAGTTTTGCGTACATTTATCTGAGGCAATAAATGGATGATCGCCGATAATAGAGAAACAAATGATACAGACAAAATATAGTGCGACTAGTAGGTGTGTATAGAAACATATTTACAATAATATTTATGGATTAATAAATGAAACCGGTCTTTATAATTGAAATAAAGTCCTCCGCGCTCGTCCATTATCCGCCGGAAGTACCGTCCTTTTATACAGGTCATAAAGTACGAACTTGAGGACTTTATTTCTACAGTATCGATATTTTCATTTTAAATTCTGTAGTAGAAAGTTCATTTGCCTTTTCATCGGTACCCATGGGGTGGTGGTGGCGGTGGCCGTGAAAATAAAACTGATCAAAGTACCACAGCTAGCTACACCTATTCAGTAAACTTCAACATTGCTTTAGGATTACATCAAAATTAATCTCCCCCCCCCCCCCCCCCCTCCCCTCCCCCCCCCCCATCTGTCCTTATCAGAACAATCCAAATTAACAATGACACAAAAAATTGGTACAAATAAGGATAGGTGTTGTCACTAGTCATTGACAGGGATACTGACTGATGTCGTGGACAAGGACAGGGCAAGTTCTTACTTATTACATGTACTAGGCTTGGATTTTATTGTTATTGCACCAGACTATCAACTGATATTTATACTTTTGTACATAGCTGTTCATAGCTAGCCAAGTGGGCTTGATCAGTAACAGACATCCACTGTTAAAATGACTAAATAAATAGAAAAATTATTTTACATTAGTTTAAACTTATCATGAAATCGTCCCCCAGATTTGTTACCCCACCCCCAATTTGTGCGGTGGTGGGGGATCGCCCCCACTTTTAGAAATTCCAAGAATCAACACTGTATATGTCTGTATGGCCTTGATATGACCCTTAACCTTTAAAATATTGTCTTCACTACATATCTGGGGAACCATGAGGGTGCAGGAAACTGTAACTTGATTTGGTCCTAGGTTGTAGCTCATGAGAATTTCTCCTATCACAAACATATATGGATTGCCACAATGGTGTCTTTGAAATGCTGTACACAGGCAGATTTGTAAAATGTCAAATATTGCTCTTATTTTTGGGTTTAGAATGTAGTGGCTTTGGAATGTAGTAGCAGGTAATGGGAAAGTATGGCCTGAAATTCCAAAAAGCCCATCAAATTTTCCATTAAAAAATTCAAACATTTGATACCATTCCCTGGTAAGAATAATAGGTGATAGTTAACAATGTCCATGTATTTTACTGTCCTTATCTTTACGGTTTCTGTTTTATCATTATACACTTTATTTGCTGTAGGACGCTTCATTTTTTCATCAGCACAAACCCTTTTCTGTTCTGTTTTCTACACAGCTATTGTACCAAGTTTGTCGAAATTATTTTTAGGATTTTTTCTCTAGCATTTGTAAAAATTCTAAATCTTTGTAGAATTTTTCTTAGAAGATGGATGTTTTTATAGAAAATTCTTAGAATAATTCCAAGAACAAGAATGTTTTTGAATGCGAGACACCCTTTTCTGTAAAAAGGACAAAATTATGCTAACTAAACACTGAAGGGGTAAACTTAAGTTTTTTACAAAAACGAACTACTTGATTTTCTGTGTGAGAATATTCCCACACCTCGTGTAATATTCTTGAATTTACTACAATTCTGACAACAGTTTAACTTTACATGTCCTACTAATGTTGTTCACAGCACACGTGTCACTCATTTCGGATAGAGTATAAATAAAAGAAAAAGATAAAAAATAGGATTAACAAGAAAACCGGTTACTTGTTTTATTGAGTTCACTCTGTCTTCATCGTGTATCCAGCTGTTTGTCTAGTGGCTTCTTGGATCAGGAGTATCTCTCCACTTTTTCTTTTAACATTTTTCACCCATTTGTGTTTCATCAATAAATATTGTTTGATGTGGGACATTTGTTTGAATGAAAATGTAAATTATAAATCAACACCTTTTGAGTTATCCTTGTTTATTTGAAACTGTTTGTGTAGACATATGTTTTTGTGTAAGTTATTGTACATTTGTAAGTAAAAGATATTTTCCTGTCTCATCTGTGATGTAAATTGGTCAGTATGTTGTATGTAACATAAACATTTCTTTCACAACTAAAACTTTGTTATTGAAGTGTTAAATTTTCCATTCTAAACTTTACTGTCATTGACACAATGCTAAAACAAAATAACTTATTTTTACTAAACATAGCAGTGTCTTTTTAATGTATCCTTTTTGACAAAGGTCCTTCATGTTGTGTTTTTGTTTCTTGTGACATTTAAGCAAATTGCATTTTACATTATGTCTTTAGTATAAACTCAAAGATTACCCAGTCCATAATAAAGAATGTGAAATCCGTCAATTCCAGAAAAAGGTAGTAGTGTCAGTCTGCGAGTAATTGTTTCACCAAATTGATGTGCATTCTCTTTCATGAAAATTGCATCTAATTTATGAAGAATTGATTTGAAATCATCACCAGTGTATATGATATATAGAACCAAGTTCAGGCATGTCTGACAGAATCAGCAAAATACTTCTGCTTAACCCTGGAGCTCTAATAATGGATGCATCGCGTCATCCAAGGACATGACACGTATACTTGCACTAAAATATAGTCCTGCTGAAACTGGTTCATCTAGGCATGACAATTGAGAACCAAGTCTGAAGTGTCATAAAATGGAAGCCTCTCTGAATTTTAATTTTGTGGCTTTCACTTTACTGTGTGACAGTTTATGGCAAGACCTTATTCTGTGACTTTGACTCCCAATATTTTAAATATCAAGAGAAGGGGCTAGAGGCCTTTTTTGTTTCATTGAATACTGCATATAAATCCCATGTTCATGTGATATCCTGACATTTTGTGATTGTGCAAAAGGAAACAAATTAAATTTGGTTAATGTCCCTTACCTTAAGGTACATTAACAGTGCATAAAATAGCTTTGTGAAATAATATTGAAGAATATATTTTCATTAATTCCAGTGTCTAAATTGCAAATTTTCAGATTGTTAAATGGAAAAAATCTATATTTATTGAATGACAGTCTCATTCCACATGGAATATTTTAGGATAGAATGTATAAACAAGCATTATCATAACAACTATAGAAGTCCGACTTTCAAATTGTACTGATGGGAGCATGATCTTAATATTGCTTGATTTGACTTTTCTGTTGGCAGTGTAAATTTGTATTGATGTACACATTTTGTGTCATATGGAGTCTAGAGTCTTTGCAACTATTTCATCAAGTGGTCCGTTAAAATAATATTTAAAATAGATTCCCTACATGCAAGGCCCTTCTGGGTGAACATATGCTTTCACAATGGAAGTCATTGTCTTTGTTAAAATGTTGCTGTTCCACATATATTGCTTTTAAAACTGAACAAGAGTCACAGTTTATGTGTAGTGTGATCAAGGTCCTTTTGAGAAAAATCCAATGAACATGAGCAATTAAAACCATATTTGAGTCCTGTATTAACAAACAGCAGGTGTAAGTACACAGAAATATCACAGGAAATGGATTAAAAGCAAGCGATATTAAGGTCATCTATCAATACTGTGTTATTTCAATTAATAGTTCTTGACAAACAAGAAGGCCCGTTATCACATTTCATTGTCAGAATCAAAATAACCGTCATTACTGGAATATATAGGGACACCAGTACTTGTTGGGTTTCATGTTTTGCTGACATTATTGTAGATTACTAAGTGTATGGATGCATAATATCTCTATAAAAAAACCAGTACATATGAAAGAGAACAGTGTAATGCAAAACAGGGATTGATGGTCTTACTGTAGTAATTTTAAAACTTTATTATTTCCCCATCGTTTGTTGACAGCTGGTTCTAACACCTTTACTGTATATGTATGTGCAATAGTTTGTACAAAGAAATTGATGAATTCATTACTTTTTGTATTTTAATTTTGTTTTTAACCATCAAATTACTGAGTTACACATAAAACTACAAACACTGAAAACTGCCTGCCAGAGTGGGAAGTTATGCTTAAAAGCTTAGCGTCAAGTTTGAAATATTCTGTGGTTATTTATGCGTTGTTTCATATTGAAATAGAATTGCCCAAGTGTTGGTACAATGCTCATTGTGTCATGTGGACAGATTCTCTCATGCCCAAATATAAGAAATATATTGAGTGACTGTATGTAAAGCAACCTACGGTAAATGGATAAAGTTAGAAAAACTGAAACGTGTTTATAACGTGGGATGTTTGGGCAGCTCATTGTTGCCTAGTATTCATGAAACTCAGAGATGATTTCAGACTAAGAGAATCCATAACTATTGCTTATTCATGTTAGGTTAATCGTGAAAACAGTAACCACATGCTGTTAGCTGCTATTTGTATATTTATCCTTTTATTCTGTACATACAAGCAATCACTGTTGTATCACTGATGCTAAATGTGTAATTCAAAGTTACTTTAGCGATAAGTCTATTGTCTTAGAGTGAAATATAGTCTTGTTTTTAATATAATTGCTTACAGTCAATCAACTGGAGCACAAAAGTAGGGTTTGTATATAAAACATAATTGAGGTAATCGAGTATATAAGAATTTCCTTGTAAATATGTACGCTCCGGGAGATGTCATACTGTGAAGTAGTGACCCCTACCTGTGTCTATAAATACAAATCCGCCTGTGAATATGTATAATTAATATGCACTATCTATAAAGGTATAAACCAAAAGATTAAAAATTTTATAAAACCATGTTTAGTTTCTTTTAGTTCTCAAACTATTTGGTACTTTTTGGTCAGGTGATCGCTCTTCTTTTGTTGTGGGTTTGAATCTGTGTTTACAGTAGCAAGTGGATAATCACAACACCTTCCCAATTTTAAGTCAAATTTCTGACCTTTGACATAGTTGGAAATAACACATTAAAATGAGAAACACAGCACTATTCCAGGTGCTAATTCTACTGAAATTGTTTAATCTTCAGTGAAAAACAACTCATCTTAAATAGGAACAAAGAACATCTGTACATATGTTTGACATTGTTAAACCTAAAAGGACTTTTAGAATGCTTTTCAACAGAGATTAAGTGCTACACAAGTTTGTTAAATTAATTTTAAACATGACATTTAATAGGAATGAGGGATTAAAGTAATCCTTTACAAGTAAAATCTAAATAAATCCCATTACCCACATGTTGCACCTGTATTAAAAATTTACTAACTGGTTTTCTGAATTCTTTACACAATCTGAATTCTGTTTCATACTTCTCAAACTGACACATTGACAAAAAGTCACTACAAAATTCTGTGAATATTTTCCAAACATGCCAGAACCCTGCAGTCAGTAGTTGACATTTTCAGCCTGAAGGAACTTCCTGCTATGCATAATGATATTGCACAGTTTTAGTACATTTAACAGTGGCAACGTTTTGTTAATCATGGTAAACAAGGCCAAAAGTCTTATAACAGCAAGTCTTAACCCAATGCCACTCCACTTAATAATTTTAACCTTATACATCCCGTATTGTGTGTCTTTCAATTTAATGCACATAGAACAAGTGAATTTTTTAGCAAAGCAGCAGAATTTCCCCAAGTTTCCTGTAGTTTCAAAGTAGTTTGTGATGAGACACAGGTTAATCATTGGTAGTAGAATGTATAACAGGTCTCTGAGGCCCAATGTGTGTCCTTAAAGGTTTCATGTCATTAATCACAGACTTTCCACATGCTGGGCAACAAAAACCTGAATCTGCCTTGAGATTCGCCTGAAATTTGCAAATATCGCTGATTATTTAAAGTATTAAAATTAACTCAATAGAAGGACTTTACAAAAAACATGTTTGTTACTGGCATTGTGGAATACATTATGACTCATTATTACTCTGTAAAATTTACAAGTTTAAAGTCTATTTAAAAAGGATGAGTTCCCAAGATCTTTTATTCTTCAAACAATTTAGACATTTTATTATTTTATTTTTTTATTTTTAATCATAAGCTTTTCAGGATGATATGAAAAGAACTCTGCTAGTCTAATTATGAGGTTTACAGTGGCTATTTCTAAATACCTTGAGAAAACAAATAGATTTTACCTGAACACAGTAAAAGCAGAAGACATGCTTACATCCTACTTCGTGTGGGTTAAAGGGCCATTCTCCACAAACTACACATTCCTTCATATCAGCAGGCACCCTGAAAAAGTAATGATTCACCATTAAACTCAACTACAGAGTTCTGCCATACATGCAATTCAAAAACTATGCAGATTTAGGTTGGTCTACAACACAGCATATTTTAAAAGGAGCATTTCAAGAAATAAGGCAAGCTTAGGTATATCCACCACACAACACTTTGAAAGTATCATTTTATTGCGTTAATACATCCTATCCAATGGACAATTGCTTTACCGGTCGACGCGACCGGTCCCACCAAACGTCAGAAAAAGACGTCCTGTATAGAATACCGGCAGGACCGGCCAGGAGAGTGCATTCGCCAGGTGGCGCATCGTACTTCCTCTTCCTGTCTAGACATCGTGACGTCATAGCATCTTTTTCGTTTGGCGCGTGGAGAGTGAAGACGTGTTTTCAACGACAAGGAATTTTTGGTTTTATACCGAACGCAACTGCTTTATTTCATCTTTGAAGTAAATTAGAATTATTACCTACAACTGTCATCTCCTGGACAAAGACGAGGTTCATGCGGACACGCTATGGCTGGGTTCGACTCCCACTCCAAGTGTGCACGTTGTAGGGACAAAGGGCTAGGCGACGACCCCTGCGTCCTGAAGAAGGAATGCCTTATCTGTAAAGGGTTTACCCCTGAGCAGGTCCTGCAGTTGGCTACACCTACCTACAAAGACAGGAAAGAGAAGAAGACTACCTCATCCACTCCCACTCTCGTGGACCCAGCACACGTTAGCGTACTGGGTAAAGTGGAGAAGGTGAAGGCTGTGCAGTCGACCCCTACCAAGAAGACGAAACGTAGTGAGTCTCCCAAGCCGTCTCCCAGCAAGAAGAGATCTTCAAGTAGTAAACCATCATCTGAAGATCTTAAACAGCTTGATGACAAGTGGGCAGAAAGATTTTCCAGACTTGAGGCGATGCTACTGGCCAAGACCTTCACAGTGCTGGTTGAACCGGTTGTGAAGCCAGCTTCAGATGTGACTCCCACTCAGAAGCCCTTTTTTGACCCTGGTGCCTTCACCAGCAGTCTACCTGTGGAGAACAGTCTTCCAGTTGAGAAATCCGGTCCCTGCCTTGACCAGGCTACCGGTATTGCTGTAGAGGAGATGCAGACTGCCACCCAGCCCCTTGGGGCTCCCGGTGCAGGGATAGCAACCCAGCCTGTTCAGGCCCCCGGTTCATTCCCAGAGGTTCAGCCCACCAGTGATGTAGATCTGAGTGCAGCCTCTGACAGTGAAGCTGACCAGTGCAGCGAAACCGGTTCCCTGGATGGTGACATCCACCGGGACCGGTCAGCAGACAAGGATGCCTCCAGAGATGATCCTGAGACTGAACCCACTGAGGAGGCTAACTACAGGGAAACAATGAGGGGTGTGAGGAGTTTCATGAACTGGCACAGGGTTCCTGAGTTTGAAACTGTGTCCTCTACTGCAGATGACAACCCCTTTGCCGGTACCCGTGTCCAGCCAACCGGTAAAGTCAGTGTGAAACTTCCTGTGGACGACTGGTTGTGCAGGAAGATGTCCAGTCTTAACCTCACAATCAAGGAAGGCTACCCAACCAGAAACACTGACAACACTGGCCTCCTCAGGGATCAGTTCATCAAAACCCCTAGACCATCTAGATGGTATGGGATGCATGCTGAGAAAGACAGTGACAGTTCTGCAGTTCGTACCTGGTCACTGGATCCGGCCAAACTCAACCACTCTTTCAGCAGGGTTGCCAGAAGAAACTTGCCTTCTGCTCCACCCTCCCGGGCCTTCAGTCAGGATCTCCTCAGACCCTGGGAGAGGGCAGCTCGTGAACAGACAATAATGTTCAACCAGGCTGCTGGCTTGTCAAGGTGTTTGACCAGGGTTCAAGACTCTATGAACTCTCAGTTAAAAACCCTGCGTCTGGACAGTAAGGGGAAGTCATCTGAGAAGGCGAAACAAGCTGTTAGTGAGTTGGAGTATTTGACCACTTTCAACCGGTCAGTATCTCAAACAATGGCCAGGACTATGCAAGATCTTTCAGAAGCAGTTTTTATCAACATGGCCAACTTCACCCTTGCTCGCAGGGATAGTTACCTGGACTATTTACATGCTGGGGTGAAACAAGATACTGTGCACGCCTTGAGAACGTCTCCGGTTCATCTGAATGCTTTATTCCCGGACCAGCTTATAGCAAAAGCTGAAGAAGAAGTCGGTAAGAGTGAGGAGAGGCGTTCTTCCGGTACTTTACACCGACAACAAGGTCGTTTTCACCCATATGCAAGTGACAAGTCGACTAGCCATCACACCGACAAGAAGAACATCCCTGCTTGGAAACAAATCAAGGACAAGCAGCAGGCGAGGAGAGGTCGTGGCAAAGCCTCCACATTCTCCCAGAAGCCGGCTAAGGGGTCCAAGTCTCATAAATGACAATTACTGTGTAAATTCTGTGACCAGTCAGTTGAAATCTGTATGTGTTACCGGTCAGGGAGACTTGGACTCAGTACCTGTGGCAGCAAAGAACAGCAAAGTGACTTTAAATGTAGACTCTCATGTTGCAAATGCTCATATTGTCACCGGGTTGCCACAAAGGAAAGGCGTAAATCCCACCTTTTGTCAAATGTACACAGAAATAAAATATGTGAAAAACGTTTCTTGTGTGGGTCACTTGTGTTCTGTAAATCTTGTCATCAATGCCCAACATGCTGTTATAGATCCTCCTGTAGGGGCGAGGTTAAACCAGTGTTGGGAGAAATGGGAAGCCTTGGGTTCGAGTCCAAAGGTAGTCACCACACTGAGGGAAGGTTATACTCTTCCGTTCTGGTTCAGACCCCACTTGACAAGGTCACCGACTGTAATAAGCAACTATCACAATCCCACCAAGCAGTCCTTCCTTGTGGAGGCACTGTATCAGCTGATAAACAAAAATGCAGTCGAACCGGTACAAAATCAGAATTCACTAGGTTTTCACAACCGGCTATTTTTGGTACCCAAACCCAACAACCGGCATCCTGGATCTGAGCACCTTGAACACCTTTTTAAACACAGAGTCGTTCAAGATGGAGACCCCAGAGACAATAAGAACCTCCCTACAGGCAGGGGAGTGGGTCACATCCATAGACTTCAAAGACGCATACTTCCACATACCAATTCACAGTCAGTCCAGGAAGTACATGCGTTTTCATCTCCAGGGTCGGTCTTACAGTTCAAAGCCCTACCCTTTGGTCTATCCACAGCCCCCATGGAGTTCACAATGGTGGCCAAAGAGGTCAAACTTATGGCACTTCAGAAGGGTATAAGGACCCACCAGTACCTAGACGACTGGCTGGTGAGAGCCTCTTCCCACGACACTTGTCTCCAGCATACTCAAACCCTGGTCACACTTTGTCAGGAACTAGGGTGGCTGGTGAACAAGGAAAAATCAGAACTGGTCCCCAAACAGGTCTTCAACTTCGTAGGTTACCAGTTCGACCTGAAAGAGGGCAAGGTCAGACCAACAGGAGAACGTTGGCAGTCCCTGACAGACAAGATCAGATCAATACTGTCGGATCCGGTTTGCCCGGTCCGACAATTCATGTCCCTCATAGGTCTACTCACAGCAACAGAAAAGCAAGTCCACTTAGGGCGACTACACATGAGACCCATACAGTGGCACTTGCAAAACAACTGGAGGGTCCCAGACTCACTGGAAAAGGTGATCCCGGTCCCCAAGTCCCTCCACCCCCATCTAAGGTGGTGGCTGGAGGAAAGCAATGTGCTACTAGGTCAACCATTACACCCTCTAAAACATGCTCTGCAAATATTTACAGACGCATCACAAGAAGGGTGGGGCGCTCACTTAGACGAACACACTGCAAGGGGAATTTGGTCCCTTCCAGAGAGCAAGCTTCACATAAACCACTTAGAGCTAAAAGCAGTTTTTCTAGCTCTAAAAGAGTTTCAAACCCTCTGTTACAACAAGACAGTACTGATAGCTACAGACAACACAACAGTGGTTGCCTATATCAACAAAGAGGGGGGGATGAAGTCGGGGTCACTGTGTGCCCTACTGTGGCAAATCCTGTCCTGGTGTACCAGACAGCAGATAACCCTCAGGGCACGTCACATCCCCGGCCGGCTGAACGTGATAGCAGACAAGCTATCCAGACTTGGCCAGACCATTCAAACAGAGTGGTCACTTCAGCCAGAAGTGTTCCAAGCTGTATGCTCAAAGTGGCACCAGCCACAAGTGGACCTGTTTGCCACCAGGTTCAACAACAAACTGCCACAGTTTGTATCACCGGTGCCAGACCCCCAGGCTTGGGCAGTGGATGCACTCAGCCTCTCCTGGGAGGACCTGGACCCATATGCCTTTCCACCAGCGGCCATCTTGGGCAAAGTGGTGGAGAAGTTACAGGACTACCCTTGCAACAGAATAATTCTGATTGCCCCAGGGTGGCCCAACATGCCCTGGTTCTGGGATCTAGTGGCAATGTCCAGTCAAATCCCACTGTGCCTGCCCAACATACCAAACCTGGTATCTCAGCCATTCAACCAGGTTCTTCACAGGAACCTGTCAAATCTGAACTTACATGCCTGGCTCCTAGAGCCTCAGCAATCAAGGAGCAGGGCTTCTCTGAGGCAGTGGCAGCACGAATTGAGGCTCCTCAAAGAGGATCAACCAGATCTGTCTATGAGGCAAAGTGGACCATTTTTACAAAGTGGTGCCTCAGTAATCAGGTGGACTTCAGGGCACCACCTTTGAAAGCCATTGCTGACTTCCTCCTGCACTTGTTTCAGGACAAGAAGTTGCAACCAGGCACTATTGATGGCTACAGATCAGCCATTGCTGACAAACTGGGCAATTCCACCATTAATGTCAGCAAGGATGAAAATCTCACTTGTCTCCTGGATAGTTTCCATAGAGACAAACCCAAGGGCAGGAGGGGCATACCCTCCTGGAACCTTTCTCTGGTGCTTCACCAGCTGACAAAGGCTCCCTTTGAACCCCTAAAAGAGGCCTCCTTGAAACATCTGACCTTCAAGACTGTTTTCTTGTTGGCCTTAGGTTCTGGTAAACGCAGGAGTGAGATCCATGCTTGGTTACATAAGAACATCAGACACCAGTCAGGCTGGTCTAAGGTGTCTTTGTACCCCTCACCCCGCTTCCTATCCAAGAACCAGCTGGCTAAGGAAGGTCCAGATAGTGTGGCTCCAGTGGTCATTCCAGCCCTGGCACCATCTCTGGATAGGTCACTCAAGGGTGACAGGTCCCTATGTCCAGTTAGAGCCCTGCGCTACTACTTGGACAGGACTGCAGATCTCAGGCAGAATAAAGAGTTAGTCTTTGTCTTCTTCAAGAAGGGCTTTGACAAAGACATCTCACCTGCCACCATCTCATCATGGATTAAACAGACTGTGATTCTGTGCTATGAGCTCTCTGACCAGGAGGCCCTCACCTTACATCAGGTTAAAGCCCATGATGTTAGGGCCTTTGCTGCCTCTAAGGCTTTCCAATCAGGGATCTCCTTAGATCAGATCTTGTCAGCCTGTCACTGGAAGTCTCACAACACCTTCACCCAATTTTATTTGAAGGATGTTGCCTGGGCTGATTCAGAGCTTTTCCACCTGGGACCTGTAGTGGCTGCCCAACAGGTGCACCACCAGGCTCAGAAGTGAGGGGATATTGTATATATGTAAATATGTACATATTGTAAATATGCCAGATATGTACATAGTGTAAATAGTTTCAATGTACATAAGTTTAAAAAAAAAACAAAAAAAAAACTGTGACTTGCTTCCTTTGGGAAGTTTATTTCTTCTGAGACTGAACTCAGCCCCTCTCTCTATCTTCCCCTACTCAGGTCATCTCTGGGAGGGAAAGAAAAGGGGGGGGGGCAATGACGGTAGACTCCTAGTTAACCGGTGAGTTGATAGCCGACCTTGACCTCTCAGGGTTCTCTGACCCTAGGTCAAATGGGCTTGCATAATTTGTTTTGTTATGAGTTCACTTAAGTCCCTAGCTGCTTACCCGCCTACCAAGCGGTAGTTATTCAGCAATTGTCCATTGGATAGGATGTATTAACGCAATAAAATTGCAAATTTAATAAGTAAATTAAATTTTTATAAGTCAATACCCTATCCAATGGACAGGCAAGGCCCACCCAACCGGCCCCGCTATCAGCTTACTAGGGGTCTTACTAGGACTAGACACGAAAAAGATACTATGACGTCACAATGTCTAGTTGTCTAGTTGTACAAAGACAAAATCAATTTACTCATTTTGCTCATTGTTAATAACAGAAAATAGCTATTACTCACTTAGCTATGAAGATAGAACCCTAAAAATGGTACCATCTTGTAGGCATGGAAAAAGTAGCTGAACAACGTATTTTACAGAAACACTCTAAATGCAGTCGTTTTGGAGTTATGAGCACTTTACTCAAAGTAGCCACCATTGCTATTACTCACTTAGCTATGGTCCTAGGTGTGAAATAACAGCATCAAATGAAAGGACATAAGCAATAAGGTCATCAAAAACATTGAAAAGGCCAAGGAGAAACAACCAGTGTGATGTACAGCCCTTTATAAAAGCGTGACACACACTCAACATACGAACACACGCACGGAATGCGTTTTATAATCTCCCGCCCGGCCGGCGGGAGATAAAAAAAAAAAAAGTAGTGACTACCAGGTCTTCCCGAGGTGTTTTTTTTAATTTAAAACTAATCTTACTCTTTTATCTGGAAATCCTGGTTATGCAAATATTTTTGTGGTCCCTTGTGTTCATCTGTGTATTCAGCTTATTCTTTTTGGTATAACTTGAAATAAATCATTATTTGTACTGTAGTTATATATGGGGTATAGGGTGTGCTGTGCTGCAATGGAGACCAACCTAAGTACGCCTTTCTTCTTGGATGCTGCTTTTAAAAGTGTTCTGTGTAGGAGAAATCACGAGAAAGTGTGGATTCGTGAATCAGAAAATACGAGGCCGAAGGCCGAGTAATTTTCTGATTCACGAATTCACACTTTCGAGTGGTTTCTCTGGCTTAAACCACAAAAAGGGGCCATGTAAAAACCAACAGACAACTACTCAAAAAAGTAGATGAACGAGTAATTTGATAAAAATTGGATACCCGCAATACTTTTAGAGATAATTAGCATTTACTCATTTTGAGGAGGTGAATAATTAGCTACGGCTCTGAAAATTCACCAAGTGAAAGCTCTCCCAAAAATAGATGAACGAGTAATTTGATAAAAATTGGATACCCGCAATACTTTTACAGATAATTAGCATTTACTCATTTTGAGGAGGTGAATAATTAGCTACGGCTCTGAAAATTCACCAAGTGAAAGCTCTCCCAGAAGTAGGTGAATGAGTTATTTGATAAAAATTGGCTATCTGCAATACTTTTAGAGATAATTCACATTTACTCATTTTCAGTAGGTGAGTAATTAGCTACAGGTCTGGAACTTCACCAAGTGGGAAATACCGGGAAATACTGGGAAATACTCATTTTAGACTTCAATATATGTATAAAATGACGGGAAAAATACCAAAACATACATCTGAAACATCTATTTATTTAGATTAACACATTCTATATAGTACATAATTGCAGAATTTCAATTTAATTGAATTTACAGACACTTTTATAAGTAACAACTAAATCATACAACCCCCAAATAAGATCTTTGGGCTTCATGTTGAATGTTTGACAGATTGGCAAATATATAATATATAAATTTAGTTCTATGCAGTTTCAGAGTTTCAATAAAAATATAATCATAACTATTTTTGATAATGTTTTATCCTTGTAATAAATTCACAACTTATTCTACTATCACACTTGAATATTATGTATACTGATTAACACTTATGGTATTAAGCCTGTGTCACTGACACTGCTCCCATTTTTGTGTCACCAGCATTTATGCTGCGTGGCATATAGGGATCGCTTTGTCATCCAAATTTGTGGCGGCGGCGTCTGTCGGCGGCGGCGTCTGTCGTCGTCACACTTTGTATTCCGGACAGTATCTCAAAAATGGCTTGTCAGATTTAATTCAAATTTGGCATATCGATGTAACTGGTCCTGGGGGTGTGCTGTATAGTTTTGTGACCTTAAACTCCCACTAGAAAAATACTTAAACTCAATTTAAGTTTTTTCGTTTCCGGCCAATATCTCAAAAATGACTTGATGGATTCAGTTCAAATTTGGCATGTGGTTGTAACTAGTTTTGAAGGTGTGCCCTATCTTAAGGTGACCTTAAACTCCCACGTATAAAAAACTTATGGCCAGTTTACGTTTTTTCTTTCTCCATGGAGTATACTGAAAGTAACTTAAGAAATTTCATTCAACTTTTGCAGTTATATGTAACTGGACATAGGTAAGTGCCACACATTAAGGTAACCTTAAACTCCCATTAATAACAGAATTATATTCACTTTAAGTTTGGTAATTTTTGAATAGTAAGTCAAATATTGTGCAATTCTAGGTGTTTCAGTTGTGGATGTAACAAACCTTGAACAAAACTTTCAGGAAAAGATTACCTTAAACTCGCTACAATATACAACAGTGCAAACAAACTTTGAGTTTAAGGTTGGGTCAATTTTTTCGGTGTTTGGAAGATATTTTATATGCAAATTAGGACTTTTTACATTGATATTCATCATGTACATATATCTCCACAAGAAGAAAATGGTCTCTTTTGTAAGGTTATAGTAAATTGCTGATATTTTATAAATTAATGAGTTTAAGGTTGCATTGGTTTGTGTCACTAGCAGCTTTGATGGAAGACATACATGGTCATTGTCGTCTTTACACTTACTTTGCAAAGAGTATCTCAAAAATGGCTTGATGAATTAAATTCCAATTTGGCATGTTGATGTAACTTTTCCTCAAGGTGTGCCCTATTTAAGATGACCTTAAACTCACAGTTGTAAGATGCTTATATTGATTTGAATGTTTTTTTGTTTCTGGACAGTGTCTCAAAAAATTGTAGACAGATTTGATTCAAATTTGGCATGTGGTTGTAACTGGTTTTCAAGGTGTGCCCTAGTTTAAGGTGACCTTAAACTCTCATGTATTAAAAAGTTATATTGAGTTTACATTATTTTTCCATAGAGTATACTGGAAATAACTTGGGAATTTCATTCAAGTTTTGGATGTATATGTAACTGGCCCCAGGTAAGTGCGTTACAATAAGGTGACCTTAAACTCCTAGTAATAACAAAATTATATTTACTTTAAGTTTGGCAATTTTTCAACAGTATTTCAAACACTGTGCAATTCTAAGCATTTTTCAAGTTGTGGATGTAACAAACCGTGAACAAAACCTACAGGAAAAGATTCCCTTAAACTTTGTTACAGCAGCAAACTAACTTTGAGTTTAAGGTTGGGACAATTTTTGGTGTTTGAAAGATATTTGATGTGCTAATTAAGACTTCAAGCTTTTGATATCCATCATGTACATCTGTCTACACAAAAAAAATCTCTTTTGTAAGGTAAATTCCTGATATTTGATAATCTTATGAGTTTAAGGTTGCATTACTTTTGTGTCACTAGCAGCTATGTTGTAGGACAAATATGATCAGTGTCGTTGTCACACATCCTACACTACAGAGTATCTCAAAAATAGCATCATGGATTAAATTCAAATTTGGCATGTGCATTTAATTGGTCCTCAAGGTGTTCCCTATTTTAAGGTGACCTTAAACTCCCACTAGTAACGTATTTATATTGATTTTAAATTTTTCCGTTTCGAGACAGTATCTCAACAAGAGGAGAGTGCCCGTGAACGGGCACTGTGTCAGCTGACTGAATGTTTTTGACTTGTGATGGTGATAATGAGAGGAAAGCATAATTATCAGGGAAAGGGCTGTACAGAAATACAGTAAATGGTAACTGAACAGCATGTTCGAAAGATATTCCGAAGCTGACAGAAGAAAAGGAAAAAAAAGTTGTGCCCTGCAAATGGTATTATGAAATAAAGTAACAAGGTAATTGTTTAAGTGTAAAAAGTAGGTTAAAAATATTTAAAGAAATACTATAAATGCAATATCCTCGTTCGACCATGAAGAAGGGGTCCAAAGGTCAAATCTGACCATACCAAAAGATTCCCAGCCAAAGAATTTAGGATGGTTTACCATCCCAAACCTCTCGGACCAATAATAAGTGAGTCATAGGCACTTTTGAAGTTTGGCTATCCTTGTTTGACCTTGAAGGAGGGGGTCCAAGGTCAAATCCGACCACACAAAAAAATTCCCAGCCCATGATTTCCTGTAGCTTGTTTACCATCCCAAACTTGTAGGACCAATAATAAGCGACTTCTAAGCAATTGTAAGTTTGGCTATCCTCAATTGACCTTGAAGGAGGGGTCCCAGGTCAAATCTGACCACACCAAAAGAATCCCAGCCCATGATTTCCTATATGTTGGTTTACCATCCCAAACCTCCAAGACCAATAATACGCGAGTTATAAGCACTTTAAGTTTGGCTATCTTCGTTTGACCTGGAAGGAGGGGTCTAAGGTCAAATCCGACCACACCAAAAGATTCCCAGCCCATGATTTTCTATAGGTTGGTTTTCCATTCGAAACCTCTAGGACCAATAATAAGTGAGTTATAAGCACTTTTAAGTTTGGATATCCTCATTTGACCTTGAAGGAGGGGTCCAAGGTGAAATCCGACCACACCAAAAAATTCCCAGCTCATGATTTTCTATAGGTTGGTTTTCATTCCAACCTCTAGGACCAATAATAAGCGAGTTATAAGCACTTTTATGTTTGGCTATCCTCATTTGACCTTGAAGGAGGGTTCCAAGGTCAAATCGGACCATATTAATAGATTCCCAGCCCATGATTTCCTACAGGTTGGATACAATGATTTACTCAACAGTGAGAACCTGAAGGAAGCTATTGCTCAGCTATGCCATGACATAGAGGTCTGCAATTTCACTATGTTATAGCTGACCAAAAATTATGTGAATAACATATTTAAACAAAATACTCTAAATGTAATAATTTTCAAGTTACAACTGATTTACTCAAGAGTGAGAACCTCAAAGTAACTATTACTCAGCTATGCAATGAGCTACATGTCTGAATTTTTGCACTGTTATAGCTGACCTAAAAGTAGGTGAACAACATATTTAAGCAAAATACTGTAAATGCAATAGTTTTCAAGTTACAACTGATTTACTCAATAGTGAGAACCTGAAAATAGCTATTGCTCCACTATGCCATGAGCCATAGGTCTGTAATTTCACTATGTTATAGCTAACCCCAAAGTAGGTGAACAATGTATTTTAACAAAATACTCCAAATGCAATATTTTTCAAGTTATAGCTGATTTACTCAACAGTCAGTGCCTGAGAATAGCTATTGCTCAGTTGTGCCATGAGCTACAGGTCTGTAATTTCACTATGTATGTTATAGCTGACCCAAAAGTAGCTGAATAACATATTTGCACAAATTTCTGTAAAGGCAATAGTTTTCCAATTACAACTGATTTACTCAACAGTGAGAACTTCAAAGTAGCTATTACTCAGCTATGCAATGAGCCACAGGTCTGGAACTTCACTATGTTATAGCTGACCCCAAAATAGGTGAATAACATATTGCAACAAAATACTCTAAATGCAATAGTTTTCAAGTTATAAGTGATTTACTCAACAGTGATAACCTAAAAGTAGCTATTACTCAGCTATGCCATGAGCTACAGGTCTGAAATTTTACTATGTTATAGCTGACCCAAAAGTAGCTGAATAACATATTTATACTAAATTCTCTAAATGCAATAGTTTTCAAATTACAAGCGATTTACTCAACATTGAGAACTTCAAAGTAGCTATTACTCAGCTATGCAATGAGTCACAGGTCTGGAACTTCACTATGTTATAGCTGACCCCAAAATAGGTGAATAACATATTGCAACAAAATACTCTAAATGCAATAATTTCCAAGTTATAAGTGATTTACTCAACAGTGATAACCTAAAAGTAGCTATTACTCAGCTATGCCATGAGCTACAGGTCTGAAATTTTACTATGTTATAGCTGACCCAAAAGTAGGTGAACAACATATTTAAGCAAAATACTGTAAATGCAATAGTTTTCAAGTTACAACTGATTTACTCAATAGTGATGACCTAAAAGTAGCTATTACTCAGCTATGCCATGAGCTACAGGTCTGAAATTTTACTATGTTATAGCTGACCCAAAAGTAGCTGAATAACATATTTATAGTAAATTCTCTAAATGCAATAGTTTTGCAATTACAACTGATTTACTCAATAGTGAGAACCTCAAAGTAGTTATTACTCAGCTATGCAATGAGCTACAGGTCTGAAATTTTACTATGTTATAGCTGACCCAAAAGTAGGTGAACAACATATTTAAGCAAAATACTGTAAATGCAATAGTTTTCAAGTTACAACTGATTTACTCAATAGTGATGACCTAAAAGTAGCTATTACTCAGCTATGCCATGAGCTACAGGTCTAAAATTTTACTATGTTATAGCTGACCCAAAAGTAGCTGAATAACATATTTATACGAAATTCTCTAAATGCAATAGTTTTCCAATTACAACCGATTTACTCAATAGTGAGAACTTCAAAGTAGCTATTACTCAGTTATGCAATGAGCCACAGATCTGAAACTTCACTATGTTATAGCTGATCCCAAAATAGGTGAATAATATATTGCAACAAAATACTGTAAATGCAATAGTTTCCAAGTTATAAGCGATTTACTCAACAGTGATAACCTAAAAGTAGCTATTACTCAGCTATGCCATGAGCTACAGGTCTGAAATTTTACTATGTTATAGCTGACCCAAAAGTAGCTGAATAACATATTTATAGGAAATTCTCTAAATGCAATATTTTTGAAGTTATAAGCGATTTACTCAACAGTGATAACCTAAAAGTAGCTATTACTCAGCTATGCCATGAGCTACAGGTCTAAAATTTTACTATGTTATAGCTGACCCAAAAGTAGCTGAATAACATATTTAAACGAAATTCTCTAAATGCAATAGTTTTTAAGTTACAAGTGATTTTACTCATGATGGAAGTTACTGAAAAGCCCAAAAGTAGCTATTACTCACTTAGCTATTGAGACAGGCACCCAACTTACTCACCATATTGTAGCTATGAAAAAAGTAGTTGAATAACATATTTTAACAAAATACTCTAAATGCAACACTTTTCAAGTTATAAATGATTTTGTGCATGATTTCATGAATTTTAATGCATTAAAAATTATTAAAAAAATTTATTTAAAAAAAAGTAAGACAGATCCAGGTCTCATACTCACACAAGAGAATCTACCTGTGGCCTAGTACATATATGCAAGATATGAGAGAAATCCCTGCAATAGTCACTGAGAAAATTGTGATTAAGTGTTGAAATTTTCACACTTTTGGTGGGGGTACCCCCCTTGTAATGTCTCTAGCAAACAGACGAACAGACAGATTTGCATGCCTTGAACACTTTTTCATCCTCGATAGATAAGGTATCTTTAAAAAAAAACAGCACGTCTCTAGGCCTTGTAGTTTTGGAGAAGTTGTTCACGCGGACGCGTATGCGTACGCCCACGCCGCAGAGTGACGACATAATGTCAGCTGACTGACAAGTCAGCTGACATAAAAATTTGTTGATGGATTCAATTCAAATTTAGCATGTGGTTGTAACTGGTATTCAAGGTGTGTCCTATATTAAGGTGGCCTTAAACTCCTCTGTCTGAAAGAATTATGTTCAGTTTAAGCTTTTAACTTTTCCATAGAGTATACTGAAGGATTTTAAGTTTTTCCGTTTCCAGATAGTATGTTGAAAATGGGTTGATGGATTCTATTCAAATTTGGCTTGTGGTTGCAACTGGTATTCAAGGTGTGTCATATTTTAAGGTGACCTTAAACTCCCATGTATAAAGGAAGTATGTTGAGTTTAAGTTTTTACTTTTCCATAGAGTATACTGAAGGTAACTTAAAAAATTCCATTCAAATTTTTGCATATATCTGTAACTTGCCATAGATAAGTACCACATATTAAGGTGACCTTAAACTCCCAGGACTAACACATTGAGAGTGTCATTGTCACACTTCCTTTCCAGACAGTATCCCAAAAATGGCATGATGGATTAAATTCATATTTGGCATGTGGATGTAACTCGTACTCAAGGTGTGCCCTGTTTTAAGGTGATCTTAAACTCCCACTTATAACACACTTATATAGATTTTAAGTTTTTCCGTTTCCAGACAGTATCTCAAAAGTAGGTTGATGGATTCTATTCAAATTTGGCATGTGGTTGTAACTGGTATTCAAGGTGTGTCCTATTTTAAGGTGACCTTAAACTCCCATGTATAAAAGAATTAGGTTGAGTTTAAGCTTTTAACTTTTCCATAGAGTATACTCAAGGTAAGTTAAGAAATTTCATTCAAGTTTTGCATGTGTATGTAACTGGCTATAGATAAGTGCCTACATTAAGGTGACCTTAAACTCCCAGTAATAACACATTTTTAGTGTCGTCATCACACTTCCTTTCCAGACAGTATCTCAAAAATGGCATGATGGATTAAATTCCAATTTGGCATGTGGATGTAACTGGTGATCAAGGTGTGCCCTGTTTTAAGGTGACCTTAAACTCCCACTAGTAAAGTACTTATATTGATTTTAAGTTTTTTCGTTTCTTAGATAGTATGTTGAAAATGGTTTGATGGATTCTATTCAAATTTGACATGTGGTTGAAACTGGTATTCAAGGTGTGTTCTATTTTAAGGTGACCTTAAACTCCATGTATAAAAGAATTATGTTGAGTTTAAGCATTTTCTTTTCCAGAGGTTGCTGAAGATAACTTAAGAAATTTCATTCAAATATTTGCATGTATATGTAACTGGCCATAGATAAGTGCATACATTAAGGTGACCTTAAACTCCCAGTAATAACACATTGTCAGTGTCGTCGTCACATTTCTTTCCTGACAGTATCTCAAAAATAGCATGATGGATTAAATTCAAATTTGCAATGTGGATGTAACTGGTGATCAAGGTGTGCCCTGTTTTAAGGTGACCTTAAACTCCCACTAGTAACGTACTTATATTGATTTTAAGTTTTTCCATTTCGAAAATAGTATGTTGAAACTTGGTTGATGGATTCTATTCAAATTTGGCATGTGGTTGTAACTGGTGTTCAAGGTGTGTCCTATTTTAAGGTGACCTTAAACTCCCACTAGTAACATACCTATATTAATTTTAAGGTTTTCCGTTTCCAGACAGTATCTTAAAAGAGGTTGATGGATTCAATTCCAATTTGGTATGTGATTGTAACTGGTATTCAAGGTGTGTCCTATTTTAAGGTGACCTTAAACTCCTATGTATAAAAGTATTATGCTGAGTTTAAGCTTTTTATTTCTCCATAGAGTATACTGAAGATAACTTAAGAAATTTCATTCAAGTTTTGCATGTGTATGTAACTGGCCATAGATAAGTGCCTACATTAAGGTGACCTTAAACTCCCACTAATAACACATTTTGAGTGTCATCATCACACTTCCTTTCCAGACAGTATCTCAAAAATGGCATGATGGATTAAATTCCAATTTGGCATGTGGAAGTAACTGGTGATCAAGGTGTGCCCTATTTTAAGGTGACCTTAAACTCCCACTAGTAAAGCACTTCTATTGATTTTAAGTTTTTCTGTTTCGGAGATAGTATGTTGAAAATGGTTGGATGGATTCTATTTAAATTTGGCATTTGCTTATAACTGGTATTCAAATTGTGTTCTATTTTAAGGTGACCTTAAACTCCCATGTATAAAAGAATTATGTTGAGTTAAAGCTTTTTATTTTTCCAGAGGTTGCTGAAGATAACTTAAGAAATTTCATTCAAATATTTGCATGTATATGTAACTGGCCATAGATAAGTGCATACATTAAGGTGACCTTAAACTCCCAGTAATAACACATTGTCAGTGTTGTCATCACACTTCCTTTCCAGACAGTATCTCAAAAATGGCACAATGGATTAAATTCATATTTGGCATATGGATGTAACTCGTACTCAAGGTGTGCCCTGTTTTAAGGTGACCCTAAACTCCCACTAGTAACATACTTATATTGATTTTAAGTTTATCCATTTCCAGACAGTATCTCAAAAGTAGGTTGATGGATTCAATTCAAATTTGGCATGTGGTTGTAACTGGTATTCAAGGCGTGTTCTATTTTAAGGTGACCTTAAACTCCCATGTATAAAAGAATAATGTTGAGTTAAAGCTTTTTATTTTTCCAGAGGTTGCTGAAGATAACTTAAGAAATTTCATTCCAATTTTTACATGTATCTGTAACTCGCCATAGATAAGTGCCACATATTAAGGTGACCTTAAACTCCCAGTAATAACACATTGTCAGTGTCGTCGTCACACCTCCTTTCCAGACAGTATTGCAAAAATGGCATGATGGATTAAATTCATATTTGGCATATGGATGTAACTCGTAATCAAGGTGTGCCCTGTTTTAAGGTGACCTTAAACTCCCACTAGTAACATACTTATATTGATTTTAAGTTTTTCCATTTCTAGACAGTATCTCAAAAGTAGGTTGATGGATTCAATTCAAATTTGGCATGTGGTTGTAACTGGTATTCAAGGTGTGTTCTATTTTAAGGTGACCTTAAACTCCCATGTATAAAAGAATTATGTTGAGTTAAAGCTTTTTATTTTTCCAGAGGTTGCTGAAGATAAGAAATTTCATTCCAATTTTTACATGTATCTGTAACTCGCCATAGATAAGTGCCACATATTAAGGTGACCTTAAACTCCCAGTAATAACACATTGTCAGTGTCGTCGTCACACTTCCTTTCCAGACAGTATTGCAAAAATGGCATGATGGATTAAATTCATATTTGGCATATGGATGTAACTGGTAATCAAGGTGTGCCCTGTTTTAAGGTGACCTTAAACTCCCACTAGTAACATACTTATATTGATTTTAAGTTTTCCATTTCCAGACAGTATCTCAAAAGTAGGTTGATGGATTCAATTCAAATTTGGCATGTGGTTGTAACTGGTATTCAAGGTGTGTCCTATGTTAAGGTGACCATAAACTTCCATGAATAAAAGAATTATGTTGAGTTTTAAGTTGTTGTTTTTTTTACATAGAGTATACTGAAGATAATTTGAGAAATTTCATTCAAGTTTTGCATGTATATGTAACTGGCCATAGGTAAGTGGCATACATTAAGGTGACCTTAAGCTCCCAGTAATAACACATTTTGACTGTCACACTTTCCACACATTATCTCAAAAATGGCATGATGGATTAAATTCAAATTTGGCATGTGGTTGTAACTGGTATTCAAGGTGTGTCGTAACTTAAACTCCTATGCATAAAAGAATTATGCTTTTAAGCTTTTTATTTTTCCATTTTTGACTAAATTCAAATTTGGCATGTGGATGTAACTGATCCTCAAGATATGTCTTATTTTAAGGTGACCTTAAACTCCCACTAGTAACATGCTTATATTGATTTTAAGTTTTTCCGTTTCCAGACAGTATCTTGGACATTGGACAGACATTGACCTGTACATTGAATCAAGGCTATATTTTTCAACAAGGTACTTCTTAAAGATGGTCTGGATATGCAAAAATACTGCCAGTCAGCCAACTAATTTATGTTCAGCATAATTTTTGTCCCTTTGAATTTCATCCACTTCAGTCTTTAAACCAAAGCTGGTGACACAGTACAATTCTTCTGAATTCTTGTTTAGTAATGTAGAAGTAGAAAAGGGATTATACTGGCAGCTTTGCCAAAGAGACAACAATGACCAGAGTAAAGGACAATTGACCATCACTTTTCAGACAGCTCAATTGGATTTCAAGAGTGTACCCATTTCCAGTGTAGGAGGGGATTATAGTTAAAACATTTGTCATCAAAACCTCATCCTCCTTGAAAGAGATTAACAATTGACCATCACTTTTCAGAGGAGCTCAATTGGATTTCCAGAGTGTACCCATTTAAAAGAGGGAATTATAGTTAAAACATTTCTCATCATCACCTCAATCTATTACATACTTGCAAATTGTTTCTTCCTTGAAATTTTTAACACCAACCATGGTGCTGACTTTCAAAACCTTAATAGTTTGATATTCTAGCCATTTATTTTCATTAAGTCACTCAATCTTTTTATTTATAAATAGTCCGTATCTTCCATTGTTGGGTTAAAAAGGAAGTATATTTATAAAAACTGCAGAATTCATATTTCCCGGTATTTCTCGGTAATTCCCGGTATTTCCCACTGTCCTGGGAAATACAGTATTTCCCGGGAAATATAACAACCCTGTGTGAAAGCCCTCCAAGTAGATGAATGAGTTATATGATAAAAATTGGATATCCGCAATACTTTTAGAGATAATTCACATTTACTCATTTTGAGTAGGTGAATAATTAGCTACGGGTCTGAAACCTCACCAAGAAAAAGCTCTCCCAAAAGTAGGTGAATGAGTTACTTGAGAAAAATTGGATATCTGCAATACTTTTACAGATAATTCACATTTACTCATTTTGAGTACGTGAGTAATTAGCTATGGGTCCGGAACTTCACCATGTGAAAGCTCTCCCAAAAGTAGATGAACGAGTAATTTGATAAAAATTGGATATCCACAATACTTTTAGAGATAATTAGCATTTACTCATTTTGAGTAGGTGAATAATTAGCTACAGGTCTGAAACTTCACCAAGTGAAAGCTCTTCCAAAAGTAGGTGAATGAGTTATTTAAGAAAAATTGGATATCCCCAATACTTTTAGGGATAATTCACATTTACTCATTTTGAGTAGGTGAGTAATTAGCTACGGGTCTGGAACTTCACCATGTGAAAGCTCTCCCAAAAGTAGATCAATGAGTTATTTGATAAAAATTGGATATCCGCAATACTTTTAGAGATAATTATCATTTACTCATTTTGAGTAGGCGAATAATTAGCTACGGGTCTGAAACTTCACCAGGTGAAAGCTCTCCCAAAAGTAGATGAAGCAGTTACTTGAGAAAAATTATGTCATTATTTTGCCACAAATAAGAAAATAGCTATTACTCACTTATGGCATGCAACAGAACCCCAAACTATATGCATTTACCCTGCAGTCACAATTTCAAAGTAGGTATTACTCGGCTATCCAATGTGCAACAGGTCTGAAACTTTACTATGTGATAGGTTATCAAAAACTAGATGAATAACATATTTGAAAATATTTCCCTAACTTTAATACTTTTGAAGATATTTGACATTTACTTATGTTGTTATTTTGCTACAAATAAGAAAATAGCTATTACTCACTTATGGCATGCAATACAACCCCAAAATATATACCATCTTATAGTTACGGACAAAGTAGCTGAACAACATATTTGAAGAAAAAGCTATAACTGCAATAGTTTTTGAGTTACAATGGATTTACTCAAGTCATAATTTCAAAGTAGCTATTACTTAGCTATGCAATGTGCAACAGGTCTGAAACTTTACTATGTGATAGCTTACAAAAAAGTAGATGAATGACATATTTGAAAAGAATTCCGTAACTTTATTACTTCTGAAGATATTTGACATTTACTTATGTCATTATTTTGCTACTAATAAGAAAAAAGCTATTACTCACTTATGGCATGCAATAGAACCCCAAACTACATGCCAGCTTATAGCTAAGGACAAAGTAGCCGAACAACATATTTGAAGAAAAAGCTGTAACTGCAATAGTTTTGGAGTTAAAATGGATTTACTCAAGTCATAATTTCAAAGTAGCTATTACTTAGCTATGCAATGTGCAACAGGTCTGAAACTTTACTATGTGATAGCTTACAAAAAAGTAGATGAATGACATATTTGAAAAGAATTCCATAACTTTAATACTTCTGAAGATATTTGACATTTACTTATGTCATTATTTTGCTACTAATAAGAAAATAGCTATTACTCACTTATGGCATGCAACAGAACCCCAAACTACATGCCAGCTTATAGCTAAGGACAAAGTAGGTGAACAACATATTTTACGAAAATATTGTAACTGCAATAGTTTTGGAGTTACAATGGATTTACTCAACTGTAGAATTTCAAAGTAGCTATTACTCAGCTATCCAATGTGCAACAGATCCGAAACTTTACTATGTGATAGCTTATGAAAAAGTAGATGGATAACATATTGAAAAGAATTCCCTAACTTTAATACTTTTGAAGATATTTGACATCTACTTATGTCATGATTTTGCTACAAATAACAAAATAGCTATTACTCACTTATGGCATGCAATAGAACCCCAAACTATGTACCATCTTTAAGCTAAGGACAAAGTAGCTGAACAACATATTTTAGGAAAATACTCTAACTGCAATAGTTTTGGAGTTACAACGACTTTACTCAACAGTCAGAATTTCAAAGTAGCTATATTATAATAACTCAGCTATCCAAGGTGCAACAGGTATGAAACTTTACTATGTTATAGCTTACCAAAAAGTAGATGGGCAACATATTTGAAAAGATTTCCCTAACTTTAATACTTTTGAAGATATTTGACATTTACTTCTTCTGTTATTTAGCTACAAATGAGGAAATAGCTATTACTCACTTATGGCAAGCAATAGAACCCCAAACTATGTACCATCTTATAGGTAAGAACAAAGTAGCTGAACAACATATTTTAGGAAAACACTCTAACTGCAATACTTTTTTAGTTACAATAGCTTTACTCAACAGTCAGAATTTCAAAGTAGCTATTACTCAGCTATCCAAGGTGCAACAGGTATGAAACTTTACTATGTCATAGCTTACCAAAAAGTAGATGGACAACATATTTGAAAAGATTTCCCTAACTTTAATACTTTTGAAGATATTTGACATTTACTTCTTCTGTTATTTAGCTAAAACTGAGAAAATAGCTATTACTCACTTATGGCATGCAATAGAACCCCAAACTATGTACCATCTTATAGCTAAGGACAAAGTAGCTGAACAACATATTTTAGGAAAATACTCTAACTGCAATAGTTTTGGAGTTACAATAGCTTTACTCAACAGTCAGAATTTCAAAGTAGCTATTACTCAGCTATCCAAGGTGCAACAGGTCTGAAATTTACTATGTCATAGCTTACCAAAAAGTAGATGGACAACATATTTGAAAAGATTTCCCTAACTTTAATACTTTTGAAGATATTTGACATTTACTTCTTCTGTTATTTAGCTAAAACTGAGAAAATAGCTATTACTCACTTATGGCATGCAATAGAACCCCAAACTATGTACCATCTTATAGCTAAGGACAAAGTAGCTGAACAACATATTTTAGGAAAATACTCTAACTGCAATAGTTTTTGAGTTATGAGCCCTTTACTCAAAGTAGCTAAGATTGCTATTACTCACTTATCTTTAGGCCTAAGTCAATAAAACCAAAAAAATTTTCAAGGGCATGAAAATTCATTGGGACAATTAATTTACAAAAAATCTGTAGCTGTAGCAGTTTTGGAGAAATCTGCGTGACTAACTAAAACACGCACGCACACACAGACATCATTTCATAATCTCCCTCCCGGGCTAAAGCCCGGCGGGAGATAATTACTCACCTACTGAAAATGAGTAAATGCGAATTATCGCTAAAAGTATTGCAGATAGCCAATTTTTCTCAAATAACTCGTTCACCTACTTTTGGAAGAGCTTTCACATGGTGAAGTTTCAGACCCATAGCTAATTACTCAGCTACTGAAAATGAGGTGAATGCGAATTATCTCTAAAAGTATTGCAGATGGCCAATTTTTCTCAAATAACTCATTCACCTACTTTTGGGAGAACTTTCACTTGGTGAAGTTTCACACCCATAGCTAATTACTCACCTACTCAAAATGAGTAAATGCGAATTATCGCTAAAAGTATTGCAGATAGCCAATTTTTCTCAAATAACTTATTCACCTACTTTTGGGAGAACTTTCACTTGGTGAAGTTTCACACCCATAGCTAATTACTCACCTACTCAAAATGAGTAAATGCGAATTATCGCTAAAAGTATTGCAGATAGCCAATTTTTCTAAAATGACTCATTCACCTACTTTTGGGAGAGCTTTCACTTGGTGAAGTTTCAGACCCATAGCTAATTACTCACCTACTCAAAATGAGTAAATGCGAATTATCTCTAAAAGTATTGCAGATAGCCAATTTTTTCTCAAATAACTCATTCATCTACTTTTGGGAGAGCTTTCACATGGTGAAGTTTCAGACCTGTAGATAATTACTCAACTACTGAAAATGAGTAAATGCGAATTATCTCTTAAAAGTATTGTACTTAGCCAATTTTTCTCAAATAACTCATTCACCTACTTTTGGGAGAGCTTTCACATGGTGAAGTTTCAGACCCCATAGCTAATTACTCACCTACTGAAAATGAGTAAATGCGAATTATCGCTAAAAGTATTGCAGATAGCCAATTTTTCTCAAATAACTCATTCACCTACTTTTGGAAGAGCTTTCACATGGTGAAGTTTCACACCCATAGCTAATTACTCACCTACTCAAAATGAGTAAATGCGAATTATCTCTAAAAGTATTGCAGATAGCCAATTTTTCTCAAATAACTCATTCACCTACTTTTGGGAGACCTTTCACTTGGTGAAGTTTCACACTCATAGCTAATTACTCACCTACTCAAAATGAGTAAATGCGAATTATCGCTAAAAGTATTGCAGATAGCCAATTTTTCTCAAATAACTCATTCACCTACTTTTGGGAGAGCTTTCACTTGGTGAAGTTTCACACCCATAGCTAATTACTCACCTACTCAAAATGAGTAAATGCGAATTATCTCTGAAAAGTATTGCAGATAGCCAATTTTTTCTCAAATAACTCATTCACCTACTTTTGCAAGGGCCTTCACATAGTGAAGTTTCAGACCCATAGCTAATTACTCGCCTACTGAAAATGAGTATATGCGAATTATCTCTAGAAGTATTGCAGATGGCCAATTTTTCTCAAATAACTCATTCACCTACTTTTGGGAGAGCTTCAAACCAACCTGTGGAAAAGCACAGGGTAAGGGTAAGACCTTGGGCCCCTTCTTTGAGGTGGAATGAAGATATACAAACCTTTTTAGTGCATATCTTACATGTACATAACTGAGGAATATGTACATTCAGTGGCTCTAACTCTGGAATGTGGCCATTCGATGGCCAAACTCAGTAATAGCTACTTTGACTTTTTTGATTTAAATAATTTATAACAGCAAAACTATTCAATTTAAAGGAGTTTTGTCAAATATGTTGTTCACCTACTTTTTGATGTAGTGCGGCGGGAGATCATACCACGGCAGTGGTCTTGTTCTAATACGTTTTCCCTATTTTGGAGAAAGTGTGAAGCATCAAGTGCTTTACAGTGCTACAAGTCATACAAGGTATGATTAACTGTATTGTACTGATTGTACTGTAACTGTACTGATTGCTTCTGACCTTCTACAGAGTATGATTATTTCTAGCTTCATCATTAATTTAGAGTAAACCTTTTTAAACTTTTCACATTTGTACCTATTGCAACCTATTTTGGAAACCATTATTACCTCCATCAACACAGACATACAACAACACCGCACTTTGGCTAAGAATTTTTTTGTACTTATTACAGATGGATAAAGTCTTTAAATTGCATACATTACAACATTTGTTCAATTTATACATGTATATTTAAATAACATAACAGACCTGGTATTCACTTCATAAAGGAAAACTGACTCTGTTTTACTAGAAGGGGTCAAATTATATATCCATGTATTTTTTTTTCAAAAGGGAGGGGGTGGTGGGTGGTGATGTTTGTCACTTGTGCCTCATCATCTTCCTTGGCAAAAACTGCCAACTTTGCATTTTTGTCCTGGTCTTCCAATTCATCTTGACACTTTTACCCAATGCCTTCATTAACATTGCTTGAAAGTGCTCAAACTGCCAGACAGTTAACCACTGTAACTTGCTACTTGCCAAAGTGAAGCACCAATTTTATAACCGGTTGATGTACCAAAACAAGAATGGTCTCAAGACTAGTGTTCGGTACAAAATTAGCAAAAAAAATCTTCAGTGGTCCTTCATTTACCCTATTGGACTTTGTGAACACCTTTATGAACTTCTCTGAGAAGATTGTTTAGATCAGGTTAAAATATCCAAGCACATGAACATGCTTATTACCCCAACCCAGTATTTTACAAAAGCATTTTTTCTCTGTAATATATGTGAAAATCATACAAATAACTTAGCACTGTATTTTACTAATAAAATTGGGGCCTCGGTGGTGTAGCGGTTAGAGATCTTGCCTCCAACCTCAGGCCGCCGGTTCGAATCTCGGGCCGGGTGCTTCATATTGGAAAGTTAGTAGTTACTTGCCGATGCCCGGTGGTTTCAGTGCAATATGCACTGGTTTCCTCCACCTGTAAACTACCTGTCGCAATATGACCCTGGCTATTGAAAAAACAACAAATAAAATAAATTTACTGATAAAATAGTGCATTGATATTTAACTCCTATTACAAGTGTTCAAAAAGTCCATTGATATCTACACCTGTTGTGAATATTACAAATCTTTTGTTAAATAGGCTCTTTCACAACATGTTTTAAAACTGCTCACATCAATCCACTTAAAAAGCAGAACTGGACCAAAATACTCTTTAAGCATTTCTGTCTAGTTGCCAACCTTCATTTCCAAACCAGTAAATTTATTGGAAAGCAAGTAAATATATTCTGAGCATCTGTTAAATATTCGCCAGTAAGCAAATAGGCGTTTTTTACTCCAATGAAATTGAAAATTTTAATTACTTAAATGTAGCTTTTATAAGCTACAAGCTTACCATGTGGGACTGAATGCTTTACTGGTTGCCGCGAGGCACAGACGACCAACGCTCGAGAAAAACAAGCATGCAGTTGGTTCGGCCTCATAGGTTGTCGTGACGTCATCACTTCCTGTGTATCAGCCTCCTTTTCGTTGAGATTAAACCCATGTCCCCTCAGCTGTAATACAGCGGGGAGGTAGGGTGGGACTCTTCTCAGTCCCACATGGTAAGCTTGTAGCTTATAAAAGCTACATTTAAGTAATTAAAATTTTCAATTTTATTGCGCTACAATAGCTTACCATGTGGGACTGAATGCTGAATTCAACCGCCCGGTGGCGGGATTACAGCTGAGACTGGAAGATATGTAATTTTTTCTAAGAATGTTGTTTTTCTCGAATTGAGAGTAATAAAAAATAGTTCCCAAAAAATTTCCAGTCTGAGTCCCATTTACAGAGTCCCAATCCTGAAGGTCGGACTTGTAAAGAGCCAAAAACCTGATGAGAATATACAGTGTTGTACACTGTAGGGTGTTTGGAAGGAGGATTGTGTACCCGGAGTACACAGATAGGAAGAACCCCTAAGGGCTATGACGTCAGAAATGAGGTCAAGGTTCGAGAATTGCTATTGCAACCTTATTTATAAGACAACCTTATGGTCCCAAGAATTTAAAGTTAATGTAAATTTAATATGAGAGACCTTACCTGTAACACCCTGATGAGGTAGCTTATACCTAGACCTGGGGAGACTCCTGAAGGCTTAGCTGTAGCGGACGTGCCCCCCCCCCCTTTTCTTCCCGAAGGAGACATCACTGAGGAGAAGGGTCTAGGACCTGTTGAGCCGCTACTACTGGTCCCAGATACATGTTGTTGTCGTTGTCCGACCAAGTAAGGTCTTTTAGATAAAAATTGGTAAACATGTTGTGAGCTTTCCAGTGACACGCTTGCATGATCTGGTCCACCGATACCCCACCGTAAAAAGCCTTAGAGGCTGCGAAGGCCCTAATGTCATGCGCTTTAACTTGGACTAAGTCCAAGGCTTGCTGGTCTGCTTGCTTATAACAAAGTAGAATGGTTTGTTTCAACCATGAAGAGAGAGTAGCGGGTCTGATATATGAGGTATGTCCTTTCTTGAAGGAGATGAAAAGAAGAGACCGGGACCCTCTCAGGTCCTTGGTTCGGTCCAGATAGTACCTCAAAGCCCGTACAGGACACAAGGTCCTGTCTTCTTTGAATTGTCTATCTACAATGGTAGTCAAGGCAGGAATAGTCACCGGAGACACACTTTGAGAACCTTCTCTTGCTAGCTGGTTTTTGGCTATAAAATCTGATGAAGGGAACAAGGCTACCTTTTCCCATTGGCCTAGATTAGATACTTTGTTTGCGACCCAGGCGTGGATTTCACTGCGGCGCTTGCCGGAGGCCAGAGCTAGCAAGAAAGCAGTCTTGAGAGTGAGATGTTTGAGGTCTGTGTCTTTCATAGGCTCAAAGGGCGCTTTTGTGAGCTCATTGAGGACAACAGATAGGTTCCACTGAGGAAGGTTTCTGGAACTCTTGGGGCGATCCCTGTGAAAACTGGAGAGCAACCTGTGAAGGTCCTCATTATGGGCAATATGCTGGGCCGTAGGGCCCAGAGTGTCAACAATAGCTGTCCTGTAACCATCAATGGTAGAGGGGCGCCTGTTTAGGTCTTGGTACAGATACATAAAGAAATCTGAGATTTGCTTCACAGATGGTGAGGAGAAATCCACCGAATTATCTCTGCACCATTTTTCAAATAGGGCCCACTTTGATTTGTAGATGTTCCTTGTTGAAGACCGCTGAGGTGCAGCAATTCTCTCTGCCACTTCCACAGAGAAGCCTTGTTCTTGGAGTTGTCCACTCCTAGAGACCAGGCGTGGAGGTTGAGGTGCTGCGGGGAGCTGTGGAACACGAAGTTGTGGGACTGCTTGAGGAGTGTTGTCGACACCGGGAGTTGCAGAGGGATCTCTGTTGAGAGCTGCACTAGGTCCCAAAACCAGGGCATCCCTGGCCAGCCTGGGGCTATTAGAATGATCAGGCAGGTGCACTGCCTGATTTTTTGGATCACCCTGTGAAGGAGAGCCGTTGGAGGGTAAGCATAAGCAGTGAGACCCGTCCAGTCTATGTTTAGAGCATCTATGTCCCAGGCCTGGGGGTCTGGGATAGGAGACACGTACAGAGGGAGCTTGTGGTTCAGATGAGTGGCAAAAAGGTCCACGTGGGGAGTGAACCACTTTAGGCAGATCTGTTTGAACACCTGTGGATGAAGTGACCATTCGGTCGACTGGACCTGGTTCGACCTGGAAAGTAGGTCGGCCATCACATTCAGGCAACCTGGAATGTGCCTGGCTTTCAAGGTTGTGATAGTGGTGGCACCAGGTCATGAGTTTCCACAGGAGTGCGCACATCTCCGCCGAGTGTGTTCCCCCTTGTTTGTTTATGTAAGCTACCACAGTTGAGTTGTCCGTGGCAACTAGCACTGTTTGGTCCTGACACTGGTCTTTGAAGTGTCTGAGAGCCAGAGAGACAGCTTTTAATTCTAGGACGTTTATGTGAAGTCCTTTTTCCTGGGGAGACCACAGACCCTTGGTGGAACTTTGATCTAAGTGAGCGCCCCAACCTACGTTTGAGGCGTCGGTAAAGAGTTGGATACTGTGGTCTTTGGGATGAAGGTCTGCGCCTCTCATCACATTTGTAGGATTCTGCCACCAGTCCAGATGAACAGAAATGACTTCTGTCCAGGGAAGGAGGCTGTCCAGCGACTGAGGAAATTTCCAGTGCTCTTTCAGGTGAAACTGAAACGGTCTCATGTGAAGGCGTCCCTCCGGGACCATCTTCTCCGTTGAGGCTAGCAACCCAATTAGAGACATCAAACATCTTGTAGTCAAAACATGTTTCGACTTGAGTCGTAGGATCAAATCCTGAAGTTTGAGCCATCTCTCTTGAGTGGGTTTTACAAGGGCTGAATCTAGGTGGTATTCGTAGCCCACGAACGAGAACACCTGAGTTGGTTTCAGTTCTGATTTCTCTTGGTTTATGATCCATCCCAAGGACTGGGTGAGATCTACCACTGCCCGAGTGTTCACTAATGCTTCCTCCTGGGACTGAGACCTGATCAGCCAGTCGTCCAGGTATTGGTGAAGTCTGAGTCCTCTGCTGAGGGCCATGAGTTTCACTTCTTTTACGACCATGGTGAATACCTGGGGGGCTGTGGCTAGTCCGAATGGGAGCGAGGTGAACTGGAACACCTGTGACCTGTGGCAAAATCTTAGGAACTTCCTTGAGTTTGGATGGATGGGGATGTGGAGGTAAGCGTCCGACAGATCTATTGACGCTACCCATCCCCCTGGAATCAGAGAAGTCCTGATGGACTCTGGCGTTTCCATTTTGAACTTTTCTACGTGTAGAAAAGTGTTGAGCCTGCTTAGGTCTATTACTGGCCTCCACCTTTGGTGAGGCTTGGGTACAAGAAACAGGCGACTGTAAAACCCGAGAGATTTTACATTTTCCACCCTTTCGATAGCGTTCTTTAACAGGAGAGACTGGATGCAATCGGCCAAGGCTTGGTCTTTTTGAGGGGCCTTGTACTCTGACACAATCAGAGGAAATCTTATCAAGTTTGGCCTTGAGAGGAATGGCAGAACGTAGCCATTGGTGATGATATTTAACACGTTGGCTGAGCAATTGTTTGCGTGCCAGTCTCTCCTGAAAGAACGGAGGCGACCTCCTACTGGTGGATTGATTGAGGCTTGATAGGAGTCATTGGGAAGAGGGGTTTCCACGCCCTTTTCCTTTGTTGTGGGGTCGAAAACGACCCCTAGAGCCTCTGAAGTTTGGTTTTCCTCTTGAAGAGGGAAACGAATAGTTGCTGCTTTGGGAGGAATTGCCCCCATAGGGGCGTTTCCTGTAGGAGCCTCTTCTCTTATTGTGGTGGGAACCACGAAAGGGCTTATTTTGGAAGGGTCCGAAACCCTGAGCATCTTTTGAGGTGCCTTTTTTGAGAAGGAAGTCCTCGCCTTCCTTCACTGACTGGGAGTTGAACAGGGAACGAGTCCAGAGCGAGGAATTCCTGAGCTCTTGACGCCTGGTTTCCCCTAATTGTGGCTGCAGATGAGACATTTCGGCTTCGCGCCTAAGCAAGACGGAAGTTGCCACTGTGTAAAGTTCCCGTTGTAAAATATGGGCAAGGGATTTGCTCAGGCAGGTTATGGCCTTATGTTGAATAGTGAGGGTCTTCTCCCAGAGATCAAAGTAGTCATAGGCCTCATCATAACCACGTTTTACTGCTTTTTCAGGGTCGGCACCTTTCCTGACCTGGGACTTGACCTTCTTGAAGGTCTCTTTCAGTCCATAACGACACCTCCTCATGGTGGAGTTGCAGGAGGAGGATGTCTTGGCAAAAGTGGTCGTGAAATTCAACGTGGTTAAATTGTACCTTGCCTGTTGTTCTAAGTCCTTGAGGACAGAGAGTGGGACCTTGCCTAAAGGGGCCCCCGAAGGTTTAGGAGATATACAGATCTTGGCAAAGTCTGCATTTAATTCTTGGAGTTTCTCCGAAAAACAAGGTTGTCCAACCTTGTACCACTTAGAAGTGGAAGGGGGGGGCTTTGGGTATTTGCCCTCTGCCAGGTTTGCAGCCATAAGGTCATTGTTGAATTTGTCAAAGGCATCTCTTATACCAGAGTTGAGGGGCAACATAGCTGATGGACCCGTAGGTCTCAGCTCTTGGACGGCCACCTCGTCATCGATACCTATGATAGCAGTAGCAGGTCTGGGGACTGAGTCCCTCGGATCAGGTAATTTTAGGATACGTCGAAAAGTATCTACCTCCTCCGCATATTGATTTGGGATGTCAGCCAAAGCCACATCCCTATAGTAGGGCGGATCAAGGTCAATTTGAGGATGTTCCTGATCATCAGAGGCCATTCTCTGGGGCTTGGGAGACCTGTGTCTACGTCTAGGGGACTGATCCTCCCCTGACGATGAGGGCAAATATGTGGACCTTGACTTATGTTTAGACTTGTCAGAGTGCTTTTTAGGTCTAGAATATGAAGGGCGATCATGATCGGAATCAGATCCCGAACCTGAGATTGGAGCATGGCTAACCTTGTGAGAGGACGTCTTGGGACGAACAGACTGTGTATGTTCGGAAGAGCTAGGACGAACGTCCGAACCTTGCTCGGCCTGAAGGCGAGGAGCAAGAGAAGGGCCATATTCAATATCCATGGGTTCTGAAGCACTGACAGAGGTCTGAGGTTCGGTGCGAACAGCCGAAGAGGCGATCTTATCAGCCAGCCCTTGTTGAGATTTTAGGAAATCTTCACGCATAGATTTAAGGGCATCATAGATGTTGGCTTGAAAAACACCCAATTTCTGATCAAATTTGTGGTCCAAAGACTTCTCTACAGAAGAATGGACTTTATGATGTAAGGCTGTACTGGGCGTGGGAGGAACAGTACGCCCTGGTGTAGTAAGAGGCAAAGGATCGAAAGATAAGGGTCTGGGACGTGGAGGTGAAGTAAACAAATGATCGGCCGCAGCCTCAAGCTCGGCTTGCGATCCAGAAAACGATTCAAAAGAATCGCCAAGAACCTCGTCCCGATCTTTGTCCGAAGCCTGTGAAGTGGGATGTTTTTTCTTGTATCGTCTTCTATTAGCAATTTTAGTGGACTGTTCGTCTGTGAAAGACGCACAGATTTGACAAGTACCAGCTTTTGTAACACACAGATCATCGCCCTTCCCTGCATCTCTGCAGGAGGGGCAATAGCCATGACTGTCGAACGGCTGACAGAAATGATTGCATTTGCTGGATCTGGGTTTATCTTTAGAAGACTGGTGGGCGGTGGCCATGTTTTAATGCAATAAAATATGAAATACTCCGAACCGTAGATTCGAGCAGTACTAGTGTAGTGGCGAGCACACAACACGTGAATTAAGAAGACGTTAAAAAACTGACAAAATACAGCACCGGAAGTGCTGAAAATTGGGTATAAGATTCTATACTGCTAAATAAGGGAAAAGCCGAATTATGGACGAATGACAAACAATATATCCAGAGATATAATAGAAAACAGCTTTGAAAACTTAGCAGAGCATCCAATATGGCGGCGACCAACGAAAAGGAGGCTGATACACAGGAAGTGATGACGTCACGACAACCTATGAGGCCGAACCAACTGCATGCTTGTTTTTCTCGAGCGTTGGTCGTCTGTGCCTCGCGGCAACCAGTAAAGCATTCAGTCCCACATGGTAAGCTATTGTAGCGCAATAAAACAGCACCGTTCAAGATCAATAACATCTATCTTGCACTTGGTAGTAAAGTTACTAATCTCACTTCAAGATTTGACGACTGGCTTTCAATACACTGCCATGTCATGTCAGATGACTGTCTGAGATATTTGAAATTGTCAACAAAGGCTCTAAGTGGACTACATGATACTTGTCAATTAAGAAACAGAGAGTAAAAATCTTTGATGGTTTATCAGTCATCCCTCTTACTATTTCAGAGTTTCAGGTCATCCATCATCTCTATCCAAATGACACACAATCTATATTGAAATACACACTACTATTATTGAGGCTTCATGTAGTCCAGGGCCGGGATTCACAAAAGGTCTTAAGCAAAAAATTGTCATAACTTTAAGAGAAAACTCTTAACTGTGCAAGATTTTGTCATAAAGTTAAGACTTTTTTTTGCTTAGACAAAATGGGATTCACAAAAGGTCTTAGACAAAAATTTGTCTTAGATTTTGTCATAACTTTAAGACCACTGCATGGCAGACTTAAGTCATTTTTAAAATATTACATTGCATGTATTTACATTTTACCCTTTGTTATGAAAACAACATATATACTATGGCGATCTATAGTTCCTGTAGAAGTAATTTCTGTGGATTGTAATAGAAATTTACATCAGTTAATTACCTATAAATTTCCACATTTTACCTTCTTGTGGTAAAAATATTGTCATAAAAATGGCTGACTCACAATAAAACACAAATATTACTATTTTTACATAATTTTACAAAAAAGAAGTAACAAATCTGTTTTATAATTTTAAAGAGCATGTTTGGTGTATTTATTGATGAAAAATGTTTAGGTTTTACTAAAATTTGTTAGTTTGAATTCAAAGTAGTTAAGACTTTTTGCACAAATTTTGTCTCAGCTAAGATTTTGCTAAGCACTTTTTGTGAATCCCAATTCAAGAGAAATCTTAGCTAAGACAAAAGTCATAACTTTAAGATTTGTCTTAGCAAAAAAATTGTCTAAACTTAAGACCTTTTGTGAATCCCGGCCCAGATCTGGATGTCTACTATACCACCAAGGGTTAAGTTAGATATCCAAAAAGTGAGACAATCCTGACTGGAATGACAAAGCCATCTGATGCATACAGTAGTGCATTATAAAGCTGAAGATATGACCTCGCTCCTTTTCAAAAACAAATCCACTGGCTGTACATCCTTTTGAAGTACACTTTGTTGGTATTTAAAGATCTAGATTTCAGTCAACCTCCTAGTCTTGTTGCAACGCTAAATTCAAGCAAACCTAATCATGGCAATAGATGGACACTTTCCAGGGTCTATAACCATAAAAATGTGGCCGAGTTTCCAACTGGAATGGATAATCACCTGCAGTCCGTTAACAAACCATGACTTTTTCAGAAACAAACTACAGTCATCTTTCAGACACGACTTCCGAGCACCTGGTGGATGTCGTTTATGACCTTGCTATTGGAAGATCCCTTTTCAAACAATTAGCACTTTAGAGGAACTTACATCAACTTGGTGCTATTTTAATTAAATCAAACCCATGGGTAATAGAGATAAAATTCTTAGAAAAGTTTTAACATATGGCATTAAAATGCGGTTTTAACAAAAAAAATCCTTTAGTACTTACAGGTATATATGTCGTGTACAAGTTGGGATTTTGTACAAGTTATAACTTGTACAAAATCCTGTACAAGTTATAACTTGTACGGCTGAGTTGTACAAGTTATAACTTGTACAAAATTTGAAAAAGATTTTGTACAAGTTATAACTTGTACAGATTTTGTGCTTCTAAAAAGCTCAACTTGTACAACTGAGTTGTACAAGTTAGGCCAATACACTTTATAGAGAGAGAGAGAGATTTTTTATTAAAGTGCCACCTGCAGTAGCATGAAATGGTATTTTGAACAAACAGCAAAATCACAAAACAGCCAGCCCTTATTACTAGGGCTTATGAGGCACTGTAAACAAAAAGAGAATTATATTTAAATGTCACACATTAGATCAAAATGTTAAGAACAAAAAAAAAAAACAAAAAAAAAAAAAAACAAACAAACAAACCAGAATTACATTGTACAATAAGATTAAACTTAACATCACATCATATTTAAGATAAAGACACTAGTAATAGAACATACATTATATTATACTTGAACAAAATAAAATTACAAGGTAGTTTACTTAGATTCAAAGAAGATTTTTCTTTTTTGATAAATTTTATATAGATGTTTTACAAAAAGGACCACATTTTCACATTTCATTAGTATTTTGAGTTTGTCCTGTGCATTAAGGTTATACCAATTGTTGTAATTTGAAGCTAGATGTCTATTGAAAAGTCCTCTTTCTTCAGAATATAATGAGCAGAAAAAGACAAAGTGGTTTTCAGATTCAACGCCCTGATCACATATTTTACAAATTCTATCTTCATATTTGATATTTTTCCAGCGTCCCATTTCTATTTGTAGTGGGAGAATACCAAATCGAAATTTAGCAAGTAGTGATCTTTCCTGCCTGTTTTGTATTTTATAAATGTAGGGTTCCAATTGATATGTATCTTTAAATGTACAATATGTTCTGAGTTTAGGGCTATTTTGAACATTTAATTTCCAGTTATCTATTTCTTTTTGAAATATGTATGTTTCATATTGTTTTAGGTCGACGGAAGTTCGGTTTATAATAGTTTTGGGGCTGTACAAGTAAGTTTTTGAGCTTCTAAAAAGCTTAACTTGAACAACTTAGTTGTGCAAGTTAGACCAATACACTTTTTAGTAGTTTTTGAGCTGTACAACTGAGTTGTAACAGTGAAATCTTTTAGATGCACAAAAACTGAGTTGTTCAAGTTAGGCCAATACACAATGTTTTGTTAATTTAAATATATTTTAGGTCATCTAATATCTTCTGTTATAATGTCATTTATGTATCATAAGCCCTGATGTTTAGGGCTGGCTGCTGTATGTTAACTTGTTACTGTATATTTTTGTTAATTGTGTGCAGGTGGCACTAAAATAAATTAAATTCTCTCTCTCTACACTTTTTTAGTAGTTTTAGAGTTGTACAAGTAAGTTTTTTGATAGTTTTGGACTCCTATTAAGGCCGGCTTAATTGACAGATTGCAGTTAATGGTATAATTTAAGTGTACCAGGTGTCAATATATTTTAAACAGTGGGGATTAATACAGGTTTAAAAGACTAAAGAAACCCTCTTGTGACTAACATATACTAAACAGTGGGGTTTTACACAGGTTGCACCTTGAGAAACCCTTTGCTGGTTAAGATAGGTTAAATAGTGAGGGTTACTTTTAAACATGATTGTAATTGACTGACAATAGGGACTTCTAGAGGTTGCCATACTTTTTATCAATCACTATCAATCAAAGCAATAAAGGCAGTAAGAGTTAATACAATTGCCTTACAATAGGGGCTTTTTGAGCCTGCCAGACTTTTTATAATCAGTATCAATCAAAGCTATAAGAAGACTTAAGCAGTAATTCAAATGTGGCTTGCTTTGGCTTGGGTCCAATCTATTCATCCTTACATGACATTTAACCTTTTTTTCTCAGATCAAAGAAATCAGAATTGAAAGGTTTACCCTTTCATGTTAAGATTCTGCTTATGATACACTGTGTGGTAAACAAGTGAAATACAATAGGAAAACGTCCCGAATGACATATACAGAAAAAATATATCACGAATGAAGATAACAATATTATACGAGTGCGTAGCACGAGTATTATATTGTTAATCTTCATGAGTGATATATTTTTTTTCTGTATATGTCTGATGAGGGATGTTTTACTTTTATTATCCACCATTTTGTGCGATTTATGGGTCAAATAATATGAATATTTAATGAGAAAACGTGAAACAGACTGTCAAAAAGGATGAGCAACACTGAATATAAAACTTCAATCTTTACCTTGCAATATCTCAGTCATTTCTGCATGGATATTTATGCAACATACATGAGCAGAAGCGCTAGAATAACACCTTTGTAATGATATATTATACATATTTTTAAGTTACATACTTTCCGAGATATTGTTGAAAAACCGGAAGTTAATCACACTCAATATCCATAGTACCGAGGCGCCGGTGTATACAAAAAAATACATCCCGGTCTGTATTTCCCCGTATTTAGGGCAAATACGTCGTGTGGTGGATAATAAATAATCAGACTAAGCAGTTAAACTTAATATTTGAAAAGTTTATTCAATTGATGGCTTTGGAAAATTCTTACTTAAAAAGTTTTGTTAAGTTTTGTTCGGTTAAACGGAATACCCATATTAAAGCCTACTGTAATTTGAAAAGGTCAAAGCAAAAGTATATTAAAAAACATATAGTCAGTACAAAAGAAGATTTATCTATCTATTTGAATCTTTCTGCATAATCTGATATAGAATTTGTCACATTACTACAATATCCACAAAAAGCCATCTCCTTAAATGGAATACCTAAATTAAAGCCTACTGTAATTTCAAAAGTTTAAAGCAAAAATACACTACCAAACATCAATGAAGAATAGTGCTCTACAAGCATAATTTTTGTACAAGTTATAACTGGTACAAAATTTGAAAAAGATTTTGTACAAGTTATAACTTGTACAATTCAGCCGTACAAGTTATAACTTGTACAAAATCCCAACTTGTACACAACATATATACAGTATAAAAATGTAAGTTCAATCTGGATGAGGTTTTGTTTAAGCAATTTACAGATCCAAGACATGTTGTAATATACGACCATATTTCCTAAAATATTCACAAGTCAGAACCTCTCATTAACTGGAGTATGAGAAATTAACACATAGGTCACATTAACACATAGGTCACAACTTTCCATGCTGGAGTCACAAGCTATAACCAAATGGGCTTGTGTACTTTCACTTGTGTTAGGTTATGGTATGGTCAGAAAGCAATTTGCATTCATGACCACTATTTTAAATGTTTGAATTAGCCAGTATCACCTCCCACAGGCTGTATGAAAACTAAATTGCAGCAACATATTGCCAGTATTCCCAGACAGGTCAACTTTCGTGCCACAGGCTTTCCTTGGGTACGTTTTGTAGCACCCATTCTGTGTGATTCACAGTAATTACAAATCGCTTGATTTTTTGGTCAGCTGACATTATGGCATCAATCTACGGCATCTGTGTACACGTATGCATGAACAACTTCATCTCCAAAAGTACAAGACCTAGAGACGCACTGTTTTTTTTTTAAACAAGCAATCAGTGCCCGTGAATGGGCTCTGTGTCAGGTGACTGCGTGTTTTGAGTTTCAGATTAGAAGTGAAAGAAGGAAAAGACACAAAAGTTGTGCTCTGCAGATGGTACGCAGAAGTAAAGTACCAAGTTAACCATTAAGGAGTAAAAAGTAGGTAGAAAACATATTCAAACAAAATACTGTAAATGCAATAGTTTTCAAGTTACAACTGATTTGCTCAGCAGAGAGAACCTGAAAGTAGCTATTGCTCAGCTATGCCATGAGCTACAGGTCTGCAATTTTACTACGTTATAGTTAACCCAAAAGTAGATGAATAACATATTTAAACAAAATACTCTTAAAAAATGCATTAGTTTTCAAGTTATTACTGATTTACTCAGTGATAACCTCAAATAAGCTATTACTCTGCTATGCAATTACCTACAGGCCTGCAATTTTACTACTATGTTATAGCTGACCCAAAAGTAGCTGAATAACATATTTAAACAAAATACTCTAAATGCAATAGTTTTTACTTTACATCTGATTTACTCACTAGTGATAATCTCAAAGTAGCTATTGCTCAACTATGCAATAATGTTAAAGGTCTGCAATTTCACTATGTTAAAGAGGACTGAAAAGTAGTTGAATACCATATTTAAAGGAAATACTGTAAATGCAATAGTTTTCAAGTTATAAGCAATTTACTTAACAGTGAGAAGCTCAAAATAGCTTTTTATTGCATAAAATACCATTACCTTATCCTCACTATTACTATGTGTTGACGAGAGCAAACATCCATGACCAACTCGAATATTTTTAAAATAAATATTCTTGTTAGTGTACTGTGTATATGTGAACTGCGCATGTGCAGCATCCCTAGTTCCCCTTATAGTTCATATTTTATTTGGTCGTCGGAGAGTAAACATCGTCTAGAAACCATTTGCTGTTTTGTTTATTTCAAAATGGCGTATGTATTATATGACGGAATATCACTTACATTAGATGGATTCATCTGAAGAATTGCTTTAATTCCTTCTTTTCTTCATCTTTTCCCGGCATTTTATTTTAACAACAGTTGGAATATATGCATTGTTTTCCAGACATTCAAGTAACAGGTCTACTTTCTCTTCTGAGGTAAATATAGTAGATTCTGTGCTTGAGATGACGAGGAATGACCCTTTCCATGTTGATGGTACAGTAGATTCACGTCTTTGATAAGTGCTGGGAGATTTCTTCATTTTCAGATCTCTGCATTTTATTACATCCAGGTTTAGAATATATGCGGAGAGAGTGCTTCAAAAACTACTTTTGGTTAGGTTCTGCTACCTCACTGAGGCAAGTACAGCAGAAACATCCATTAACAATGACCAGGAGGTTGAAAAGAAGTACCCCAGAAGGGCTGAGGCAGTTACAGAAGGAATGGATTTCATCAGTGACCAGCAGGGTTCCGTAACCGTGGATGGCTACGGGAACGGCAGTGCATCCACCACAGGGGAACATGTCCATCACTTGGAGTTGAGCTCTGTCCAGGAACGGCAGTACATAAAAGTTTTCATGGTTAATTCTGCTACCTCAATGAGGAAATGCAGCAGAAATGACCACTAACAGGGACCAGCAGCTTGTCTGTCACCATGTCTTCCGGTTGCCGTACATGGTAGTACACAGAACAGCTTGCATAGAGATGTCCATTCATCTATCTTCAGATAGCTGTGCATTGTTGGAGATCCATCACTGTCCACGGTGATAGGAATTCTTTGTAAGAATTTACTATCACTTGCTACCTCTTGGGGTTACAGTATTTTCACAGAGATGGCTATTCACAAATCTTCACATAGCTGTGCAATTTGTTGAGCATCCATATCTACAAAAGAATGCAGCAAGTAACCTTTTGACACAGTCTTGTTGTGTTAGGTTGTTTTTGGAATGATCAAAGCTTATAGGGACACAGTAGCGTGCCAGTGTCGTGTCATTTCACAGTGGTGCAGAAGGTGAAATGGTATTTCTGGTGAACACCCAATCAAATAAGGACAGGAAGTCCTTCTGTTCACATTACAGGCATTACCCTAGACTAGACAATTATCACATGTTGATTAGAACTGTTTGTCCCAACACATACAAACAGCAGCTAAATCAACTGTTGTGTATATATTACATTATTATATATAACATGCCCTGATATCGCACTAATTGTCAGGCTGGGAACTCATAAATTCAAATTAATAATGCATTTATGTGAATATGCACCTATGATACTATACCAATTATTCAGACTATTATAACCATAATTGGTTATTTTTTCGTCCATTATAACGAGAATGAGCCTCATTTTAAACTAATCCCTCTGAGCCTCCAATTAGAGGCTCAATCCGGTGGCTGAGAGCCATAAAATGGCGGCTCTGGGCGGATAGCATTTTTGTACCTCAGGACAAAAGGGGATTTGTTTCTCAGCCTCTGATGAGAAAAGTAATTGAACTTTTCGAAATATTGACACACACTGCTGTTAATATAAGGCAGTTTTGACAATGGTGTGGTGTATATTGTCTAGTTTAATTGCATTTTAATTCTGTTCACATTACAGGCATTACCCTAGACCAGACAATTATCTCCTTACACTGCCAAGTTACAGCTGGTACATCACTGGCTTTGTTCCAAAACTCTGCACTGTGGTGGGCACAATCGCCTTTTAATTGCAAGTAACTTGACTGATGAAATGTTCATTACTGGAGTCATGGGCTGAGTTAACTACATATAAGTTAACTTTAAATATTCCATGACAAACAAAATTACTGTTTTATGAACTCATACACTAACAATCAGCCTTCAGATAAAATATCACAAGCCAAAATTCCTGAAAATTATCGGAATTTTATTATAAAACAAGTTAATTTGTTCATTTATCTGAATTACTTCATTATAGAAACATAATGATATGGGTGTAGAACTACATGTTTTACAGTGTGTTAGAAAGGAAGTCTTCCTTAGATACGCCATATGTGTATTTTATATATATCCTAGACTTCCCAACACAACTGTTTGGCAGTCAACAAAATATGTGATAGATATGACTCTCTTACTGCACTTGTGATGCCTGTGGTGCCCTTCCTTTTCCCAAGGACAGGAAGTGGTTCAGACAGGAAGTTACAAATTATTATGGCGGATTGTGTGTTAAACTAAATAAATCACGAATTCTCCAGTAAAAGGCTGCATAGTTCCTGGATATACCGGTACAACAGCTTATGTGACAATTTTGGTGGAATAGATGGAAATATTTGCCTCCTTTCAGTTAAACGGATGCGTTTCTTCTGTCTTCATGTGTTCCTACTGCAGCATTGCAGTCAACAGTTCACAATGTACAAAAACGACCTCAACTCTAGCCAGATTGTGAGAAAATGGCCAGTAATAGATGAAATATTTGTTTCTTCTCAGTTTATTGCAGTTGACATATCTGTAGTCGAGTCGCTTTTCTTCTGCAATAAATGAAGTACACGATCTCAGCTCTCACCAACACATCCTGAATGGTAGTTTTGCAGTGCATTGTCACACCACTGGCCACGGTACTTGGATATGCCCGGTTCATTCCTTCCAGTCTTCATAGCAGCTTTTTTGCTTTGGTGGTAGTACAGCTTTATGTGCAGGTTTCATCACAGAAGTTAAGCAGCATTGACCATGGTTAGTGTGTGGATGGGTGAATTTCCTCATTAACAGATTGAATAGGTGTAGCCTCCATGTCTTCAAATCTGTTTTTAAAGGAAAAAGAAGATGGATATTATACTTTATCAGGATCACAGGGGAGGACCTTTAAAGTTACAGCTCCTGGATACAGCTTTCTGCCATTTTTAAGGTATGGTTACAGAAGGTTGTCAGCCTAGAGTTGAACACATTCAGCAATGGCGTTAACAGACAGTTCTGTGATAATCAAATTGTCAAGTACACCCACATGTTGACGTAAATCCTGAATAAGGAAAACATAGTGATTGTAGGGGTTTGTTTTCCTTGAATGCTACCTAAAGGGCTATAACCCCAGTAAGAATGTGTATAAGCCTGGGATTTTCAACAGAATGTGTCTTGTTACAAAACCAGGGTAATGCGTGCTGGTTAAAGTTTTGAGTATATTTTACTAGCTTATCACCATGCTCTTTCAGAGTGGTAGAAGTGTGCAGTAATACCATTTGTGAAGGGGACTGGTAGTTGTGATAGACTTATCAGATAGCCACTTACATATCCTACTAACAAGATATAAAAAATCTTCTGTGGCAGGCCATATCGGGGCAGGGCCCTTCCCTTCAGTTTGCTACAACTCTTCACTTTCATCAAGTATATGGAGCTTCTGGTTATTCCAAGTCCATCACAGTAGATTATCTGGGTGTACCGGGAATAGGTGTTTTAACTTTCAAAATAATTACCTCAACACAGCAGTTCGTCTTGCTGCTTTACAGGTTCAATATACACAGGGGTGTTGTGTCCTTAATGTAAAGAAGGGGGTACCCTATTAAGAAACTGAGAATCTACGAACATGTTGCTAGTTATTCTCATGAGCCTATTCTGTAATCCTGGAATAATCATAATGGGCAGTTTACACACGATAGCACCCATTGGAAGTATATTTAATCTCTATATAGAGATTTTGAAAAGGCATTTAACTTGGTGGACTGTCCAAAAGAATGTCTTTTTATTGTCTCCCTTGCATACACAAGAATGCAATTTCAAATGTTTTCTTTCATTCAGGGAAGGTTAGCATTCAATTCCAGGATTCTCATGATTTGCATAGGGATCCATGTATTGCTAGTATTATTCAGTTCTATGGACGATTGAATATGCTTCTTTTAAAGGTATTTGGAACACATTGGAAGTATCCAAATCTTTAGTCCTACAAATTCTTTGTTAGGAGACCATGAAAAGGCTTTTGACTTGGATAAATGTGTTAGTATTTGTTATGCCGGTGTATCCATAAGACTACCTAATGTTTTCGCAGGTATCCTAGTACGGTGTTTGGACAGCTACATAATTACACTCTATATATGTTATGCAATGGAGTCTGTTTTCAAATGTAGTAAAAGCAACAGAGTGGCTGGTTTCAGATAAGTATCTTGTATATGTTCTCATTGGTGTGGAGGTTTATGTCCTGGGGCAATCCCATACCAATTTTGCTGAGATATTGCCAACATAAGGCTGTTTATCCATCATGACATTACTCAAGCACCAAATAGTGTGTTCACAATGGTCCAAATCATAGGATTTTATGATGGAACTTACGTTTATGTCATGGTAAACAGCAAGTTACCTCTGTATGTCCCATCTCAATGCATATTTCCTGGGGAATATTGACATTTATGATTGCTTTTTAGCTATCATCCTCAAGTTGCTTTACTGAAAGACTTTATCGAATGATAGTGATGGCAGGAATGAATGGCTGGGAATGGTTAGTGTTGGGTTGTGTTACAGTCGTTCCACAAAACCTTCTCTGCTCCTTACTCCTTGGAAAATCTCATCAAGCAAGCTTACAGTCTGAGAGTTTTCACCAGATCCATTAATTGCTTATTCTTTATGTCCGGTAGCTGGCCATATTTCAGACTTAGCTTTGGAACTCTCATTTTTAATGGCAGACAGAGTTCTAGCATATTTGTGAAGATAAGTCTTATCTATTACTTTAGGGAGACTTATTGAATTGGGTTTTGGTGCCCATGGGTTGTCTGCTCCTTATACCTTGGAAAATTTCCTCGAAATTCCATTCAGTCAGATTTTTCCATCAGATTCCATATAATTCTAAGCCTATTATGTGTAATCTGGCCAAGAGGTTTCCATGGTTTTACTTGTTTCTCATGTAATTCAGTATTTTGACATTCTGAAATACATTTTCTTTTGTATGTTTCAATGATTTTGGAATTGAATTCTGGTGTTGAGCTTTAGACTCTGCCTAGCAAAGATTAAGCTGTATAAAGTACAGATTCTGATTGTGGAATCATAAGCTTCAGACTGGGATATGTCTTGTTTTTGCTGTTGAAAATAGATTATTTCTCAGTTTTTTACTTCTCTGCCTTTTTTGTGGTGAAGGAGAAGTTAAGTAGAAGTTAAGTATTTATGTACAGAAGTTAAGAAATTGGAATCTATTTAAACTTTCTTAACTTGGATGATTACAGATAAACCATCTCATGGATCATGTTATAAGTTTAAGAATTATTAGAATATCTTCTTTGATTCTTCTTATTGTATTACATACATTTTCTAGAAACTAGTGCTTGGTTTCTGTCTTTGAAATTTTAAACTTTGTCTAAGGCCCTTTGCCAAGTATGTATACTTTTATTGTGAGAGATTGGGAGTATACATTCACAAAGGGACTACTTTTGTTGGGTTGTGATTTCAGCCCAGCATGTTGTGTAATTGTAAAGTCATAATGGCTACTTTATTTCCTACTACACCGTACTTCATTCTAGCCCACAACTCATCAGAAGGATTGGAACGTAGTTTCTGGCAAGTCATAACTTAGTTACTTTTGTCTAGTTAACTAAGATGTTTGAGTCACTTAGTCTAGCCCTTTTCCTCACAAGAATGTTTGGTATTAGTACTTGGGCTTTGGATTTAAGATGAGTTTCTAACAAATAATAACTTAGATAGATTATCTTTTGTTTAGTTAACAAAGATGAATTTGTTGTCACTTAGTCTAGTACTTTTCTCACAAGTAGATTTTGTATTAGTACTGTAGTATATAGGTTATACTTTGTTTAGTTAACTAAGATGATGTATGTATCTTTTAGTCTAGTACTTTATCCTCTAAAATTATCCCGGATATTGATACTTTGGCTTATTGGTTTCTACCTACTCTTGGTGTGTCAAAAATTTAAACCCACCACCTGTATGGTTGAAATCAAGCAATAGTGAGGATAAGGTAATGGTATTTTACGCAATAATTTGTAAAACATTTATTGTAATTTAACTTTTTGTAAGTTAAATACTTACCTTATCCTCACTATATTCAGATTCCCGCCCATCCATCCCCACATATAAATTTTTGATTTGGTATTCCCAAATTAAATATGAACTATAAGGGGAACTAGGGACGCGGCGCATGTGCAGTTCACATATACACAGTGCAATAACAAGAATATTTATTTTTAAAATATTCGAGTTGGTCGTGGATGTTTGCTCTTGCCAACACATAGCAATAGTGAGGATAAGGTAAGTATTTAACTTACAAAAAGTTAAATTGCAATAAAATTTTTACAACTGCTCAGCCATGTATTGAAGTACAAGTCTGCAATTTTACTATCTTATAGCTTACCCAAAAGTACCTAAATAACATATCTAAACAAAATACTCTAAATGTAATAGATTTCAAGTTACAATTGATTTACTCAACAGTGACAACCTGAAAGTAGCTATTGCTCAGCTATGCAATGATGTTACAGGTCTGCAATTTCACTATGTTATAGCTGACCCAAAAGTAGCTGAATAACATATTAATACTAAATTCTCTATAATTTTCAAGTTACAACTGATTTACTCAACAGTGAGAACCTCAAAGTAGCTGTTGCTCAGCTATGCTAGGAGCCTAATGCAATTTTACTATGTTATACCTAACCAAAAAGTAGATAAATAACATATTCAAACAAAATTCTCTGAATGCAATAGTTTTCAAGTTATAAGCAATTTACTCAACGGTGAGAACCTCAAAGTAGCTACAACTCAGCTATGTAATGAGCTACAAGTCTGGAATTTCACTATGTTATAGCTACTGCTTCTAGGCAAAAGTTGGCCGTGGTCATAAGTTGGCCGCCACTAATTTAATTGGGCCAAACAGACAAATAAGTCTTTATACAGTGTTTAAAATGAATAAAAAGCATAAATGTAATAATAATGGACCATTTACGATTGCAATCAGCTTTTAAATTTGTAGCAATTTCAAGATTTGGTGATGGCGGCCAACTTATGACCACGGCCAACTTATGCCTAGAAGCAACTTATAGCTGACCCCAAAATAGATGAATAACATATTGAAACAAAATCCTCTAAATCCAATAGTTTCAAGTAATAAGTCATTTACTCAACAGTGATAACCTAAAAGTAGCTATTACTCAGCTATGCCATGAGCAATAGGTCTGCAACTTTACTATGTTATAGCTGATCCAAAAGTAGCTGAATAACATATTTATACAAAATTCTGTATATGAAATAGTTTTCAAGTTATAAGTGATTTTACTCCTTATGAAAGTTACTGGAAAGTCACAAAGTAGCTATTACTCATTTAACTATGGGGATAGATACCCAAATTACTCACCATTTTATAGCTATGAAAAAAGTAGCTGAATAACATATTTTAGCAAAATGCCCTAAATGCAATACTTTTCAAGTTATAAGTGACTTAATAATTTTTAATCCATTAAGATTCATGAAATCATGCAGTAAATCACTTATAACTTGTAAAGTGTTGCAAATAGCATCTTAATATCTTTTCAGGTAAAAAAAAATGTATACAACTGATTCTTGTGAACATTCTTTTGCACCTAAAGGTGACCTTAAAATATCAACTACAGAGCTAAAATTTTCCACAGGCAAAGATCACATACACAAGCTATATTTAGTACAGTGTGAGGCTGTTCCGACTTTCCATTTCCATGCTGCAAAGCAAAATTTGTGACAAAAGCAGAAAATAGCATCAGAGATGCCCGTACCCCACAGCCTGGGAAATAGTTTTCAACACCATGAGATATAGAAGTAGTGAAACAGTACACAGATTGGGATACTTTCAGAGCAGTGTCCAAATAATGTTTAAGTAGAGAAAATAACATCTAGGAGAAAGAAATTGCATGTAAAAAATAAGTATTAAAACAAGACAATTCAGTAAACTAAAAATTATAAAGCTTTAAGTCTTCTCCCATTTTGATTTTCATTTGTATGATCGAATTATGGTTTGGATGTTTTGAATGCTACCCATACATACAGATGTAGCAATACATGCTTTTATGTGGAATTGGGACAAAACCTGAGGCTCACTTGATGCAATACCATCTGTTACAATGGGAAGTTGCAAAAGTAAAACAGTTAATGACTTCTAATATGACTTTAACAGTGCTTAATCTATACCAAAAGACACCCAAAGGTGCAACAACCAAGATTCAAGTAAAAGGATATAAGAGAGATAAATAGTATCAGATATCCTCGTAGAGACATAAAATAGCATCAGATATGCAAGATCAAAGGTCAAATCCAGGTCACACCATGATGTTGCACACATATAACCCTTGACCAATGTCCCTACCAAATATCAACTTCCTACACCTTATGGTTTCCAAAATATAGCCCAGACAAGGCATTATAGGTCAAGGTCACTGCGGCAAGGTCAAAGGTCAAATCAAGGTCACACCATGACGTTTTACATCTACACACCCTAGCCAATGTCCCTACTCAGTATCCATTTCCTACACCTTACGGTTTCCGAGATATACCCCGGACAAGATTTTATAGGTCAAGGTCACTATGACAAGGTCAAATCAAGGTCACACCATGACATTGCACACCTACACCCCCTAACTAATATCCCTACCAAGCATCAACTTCCTACACCTTACAGTTTCCGAGATATAGCCCGGACAAGAGTTTAGAGGTCAAGGTCACTACGGCAAGGTAAAAGGTCAAATCAAGGTCACACCATGACGTTGCACACCTACACCTCCTAACCAATGTCCCTACCAAGTGTCAACTTCCTACACCTTATGGTTTCTGAGATACAGCCCGGACAAACTTTTTCCTGACGCCCGCCCACCCACTCATCCGGACACCATGGGTGAAAACAATACCCTGACAGCCCTTAAGGGCTGTGGGGTAAAAAAGCGGTGAGGTGTTTATGAGCATCATACGGAAGTTAAATGTATACTTAAAGCATTGTTTTTAGCATATACAAGAACATATTAATATGTTATCAGATATTAGTTGCATGAGGGACATAGTATTCGGACCTTAAGGTGACCTTAAATTAAAACTACAGACCTCAATTTTTTTACAAAGATCACATATAGAAGTTATATCTACTACAGTTTGAGTCTTGTCAGACTTGCCATTCTTAAGTTACAAGACAACATATATGAAAAATGTAGAAAAACTGTCACTCCGGTGGGTGTTTATGCTCTTCATACAGATTAAGTGTCAAGTTAAAGCCCTGATTTTTGGGACATGAAAAAAGAACACATTAAATTACTCAGATGAAATCTATGTGAATGTATCACATCGTTTGTTTAGCAATTTGGCTGAAAAGTGACAAAAGTCCATAAATTGGGTCTCTGTGGACATTTTAGAGACCTTAAGGTGACCTTAAAATTAAAGCCACAGACTTCAAAATTTTTACAAAAATTACATAGAAGAGTTATATTAGTACAGTTTGAGACTCATCAGAATTACAATTTCCAAGCTACAGGGTAAAATATGTGAAAAAATGTGAAAAAAAATCCCTAAAGTGTGTCTTTATGGTTTTCAAACACTATTATTTTATACTAAACATAACGTCTTGATTTTTGGCCTATGTAAGAATAAATATCCCCAGGTAAAATTTAAGCCAGATGGGCCACATAGTTTTTGGCCAAAACTTCTTTCACATTATTATGGGGAGTTTAAGGTCACATTAAAATAGGGTTCCTTACCTAATCCAAATACTTGAGTGTGCCACGTTTGAATGAAAGCCATGAAAGTGTTTTTAAGTAATCATGAAAGTGTTTTTAAGTAATCATACACACAAGTCAAACTGTACAGCAGTAGCAGCACAACATACGTGGGGGGGTTATGGGGGTAGGTGTGATGGATATAAGGGAAAAGCAAATACATACAGAAATCACCATTAGGAAACCTAGCCATAAATAAAAAACTCGTCTCATTCTTTATTGGTAATTTCTTATTCAAGATTAAATTACACAGGTCTCCAGATTTATGAATGCATTTTTTAAGAATACAAAAATTAGTTCACAAAACATGATGTTTTTGCAAGACTTCAATCATAAAACTTCTACACAAAAACCAACACCCATTGACATCAAATGTGGATTGTCATGAAGAGTTGATTGAAAACAATGAAGTGTTTTTTTTCTCAAAGATTTGGAAAAAAAGAAAATGACTTTAATGTGAGGTTTATTGATCTTTGATTCTGAAAAGCCACCTAAACCTTCAACTCAATTTAACGCTGAAAGAATTTCTTTCAGTAACCACGTAACAATATAAAAATGCGCTTGGAAGAATCTATAAGTATTATTTTACTCTGTTAACCCCATCTGCAGATTACAAGCCTCAATAAGTTTGTTTTTCTTAATAGTTTGTCAAACGTGACTTTTGAAATGGTTGAGAAATACAATATTTACCATATGACTAATGATGAGATATTTTTACATGATCTACACAAAACAATTTTTAAAAAAGTCTATATTTTTTATCTCAAGTATTCTAAAATCTATTTTTTTATCTGGCTGGTCAAAAATAACTTTCAAACTTTGCATGTACATTGTATTTAGAACAAAATAGTGCTTGGGTTCTGTGAACCCAAAGGCACTCTTCAAAAGAGCACCAGAAATTTCAATACTCATACTCTTCAATCTGCTATGTACATTCCAACTGCTATAATTCCGTTACTTAGTTCATGAAATGGTTTTTAAGTGCGAGCTCTGGCGAGGCTCGCACTTCTAGAGATGACTTTTTTTCATCTCTGGACTTTCATGAATTGTGGTACAGTGTGATGACTATCTGTCTCTTTACTGAAGCTATGCAGCAATGGGCTACATTAGTACTGGGATGGGTAACAGTCCGAGTTCTACACCTGCTTTGGGATGTGTCTGAGTTGGAATTTCATTTTGTTGCCAGACATTCATAGATTTTAGTGCACTACTCGTGTCTATGATGGCTGTGCAGCTCGGGCATGTAGACCAAAAGACTCTTCTGCCTTGTTTATTCTACATTTAAAATTACATATGTTTGATATTCCTAATAAATACAAGCAATCAGTACCTGTGAACGGGCTCTATGTCAGCTGACTTTGTTTGGAGCTTCAGGTTACAAGTGAAAGTAGAAAATGACACAAAAGCTACAAGTGGAATTCAGAAGTACAAAGTAAACTGTAAGGTGCTTCCTAAGGAGCAACTGAGGATCTGGTTCTTACACAAAGGTAGACAGTTCAAAAAGTTGGTGCATAGTGACTTCAGAATAAGCTGATACCTTCACAAAGTAAACTACCTCTGGCCAAGTACATATTGGTAAAATAACAGACAAATCCCTCCAATATTCACAGAATAAAATAATGAAAGGGTGTTAAAATTTTAACACTAGATAGGGGATCTCACTTTTAACAGCTAGTCTTCACACACAAAATTTCTACCACCAATAACAAAGGAAAGGGATAAAAAGTAGCAAGGACTAATTTGACCTTGAATGGTGTGTTAAAGATCAAATCTGAACCCACAAAAAAGGAAGTTGTCTTCACATGCCAACCTCTAAGACCAATAATAAGGCAGAAGGCCAAATCCAATCCCACCTAAATATGCAAGCCACATGATTTCCCATAAATGGTCTTCAAATCCCAAACCTCATGGATCAATATTAAAAGAGATAAAAGATATTTTTTTTATTATTAAAACTGCTAAAAAGTGAGTAAGTACTTGCTGCTCATTTATGCATTAAACAACCAGTCTGAAACTTCACTATGTCCAGTTCACAAAAAAGTAAGCAACCAACATCTTTCAGAGAAATTGTGTACCTGCAACACTTTTGAAGACAGAAGCCATTTTTAAGTGAGACAATAGCTATTGCCCACTCATACCATTGAGCAACAACTTTGAAACTAAACTATTTATTGTTCACAAAAATAGTATGAGAGATGCCTGTACCCCACAGCCTGGGGAAATAATTCTCAACACCATGAGATATAGGAATAGTGAAAGAGTACAAAGAGCCAGATACTCTCAGAGCAGTGTCAGTTATATAAAGGTCCAAATAATGTTTAAGTTAAAGTAGAGAAAATGTATGTAACGATAAAGTATTAAAACACAACAATTAAATAGCAAGATGACAGCATTAATGAGTAAACTAAAAATTATGAAACTGTAAAATTTATTAACTGGAGAATAGTTGTTACGGGAAATTGCACAATTATGCAGTGGTAGATCTAGGGGATCCAGGAGAAAAGCCCTAATCAGAATTGCTCTGTGGAGAAAAGCCCTCATGAGAAAAACCCTCAAATTTCTCCTGTGGAGAAAACCCCTCAGCCAGTTTTGCAGCCTGTGGAGAAAAGCCCTCATCCTTTTGCCACAACAGTATGTAAGATATATAAATGTATTCAATTATATTGAATGTATTAGTGTAAATGTATTAGATTATTTGGTTATAAATATATTGAAGCATGTAATACAGTAATATGCTTAATCAATCAATTTATAAAATGTATTAAATTTTGTTTTGAGTTATTGTTATAAACTTCAAAGGAAGCACTGCCCAGGGTAATGATCAGATGCATTAGGGTAAGTTACTGAAACACTTTACATGTATGTCCAGAAATCCTTAATTGCAATAGATGAGCACCACATCATTATATATGTTACAGTAAATATGCGAAATCAGTAAATACGCGTATTTACTGAAATTTTCATGAACATTTTATATCTTAAAAAGTTGGGTGTTATCTGCTATGTCTTCATATTAACAGTTATTTCAAACTTTATATGGCTTTGTCATAGTCAAAGTTTGATACTTGTTTACAATCCAGCACTGAGATAACACATTTAACATCACTTTATAATTTCAAAAGCAGTTGCATGTGATATATGATAAAAACTTGTAATATATTTTCTTTTTCATTTAAAAAAAATTGTAATGTAAAGAGACAAGTTTATAAATTTAAAGATCCAAATATTATCGAATTATGATGCTTTATATATAAGTAGCAACAAGCAAGGTAATAAGGTTAAGATATATTTCTTGTTCAAGAACTGAATTTCACTGTACTTTTAACAATATATTTTAACACTGTTTTTCTTTTCCAAAAGTCACAATAAAATTTAGATCTATAATTAGGGTTGTATATAACTTCCCTTTGATGTTGTTCCTTCAATAGAGGAAGCTACACCATAAGCATAGATGCCTTAAAAGAGATTAAGTCCCTCTGAAAGACTATGATGAAATCCAATTATTTGGCAAAAATTCAAAAATTCAAAATGGCCGCCATTTTTGGGGAGGGGAAAATTTTTTGAAAATTGCAAAGATTACATTCCTTAGATACCCTGTGGGTCGAAAATTTCGACGAAATCGCTCTATCTCGCACGGTTAAGGAGATAGAAGCAAATTTGTGTTTTGCCATTTTTGGCAAAAATTCGCAAATTCAAAATGGCCGCCATTTTTGGGGAGGGGAAATTTTTTTGAAAATTGCAAAGAGTACATTCCTTAGATACCCTGTGGGTCGAAAATTTCGACGAAATCGCTCTATCTCGCACGGTTAAGGAGATAGAAGCAAATTTGCCTTTTTCAGTATTCAAAATAGCTAATTACTCATTTATTTAATTAATTACTCACTCATCTATGAAACAATTCCCCCCAAAAGCAATCCCATACAAGCTATTAATCCAATGAACCTCCATACCAAATTTCAGAAAGCTAGGCTTAATAGCATTCCTTAAAATGTCTGGAAACCAAAGAGCTACTCAAAAGTAGCAAAGTAGCTATTACTCAGTTAGCTATAGAGCTATCATCGCCAAAAGCAATCCCATACAAGCTATTAACCCAATAAACCTGCATGCCAAATTTGGTAAAGATAGGATAAGAACTGTTGCCTAAAATGTCTGGAAACCAAGTGGGACGCCGGACGGTGGACGGCGGAAAAAGCAAAAATAATATGTCCACCCCCAGTGGGGTGGACATAATAAAATAAAGAAACCATTTACTAATAACCTCTTTGAGTATACATGCAAATTTGTTTGGGTGTAAATCATGTTGTCTTAAATGATAAGTAAATTTCTGCTAAATGAAAGTACAGTCAAAATATGTTAAAATTTAGAAATTAAAATTAATTTCTTAAATGTTTATTTATTTTCAATAAAAACACTTTTTATGTATCAGTCACATAAAAATAGTGAAAAGTTCAATGATCTTTAATCATTTGTAGGGATGACATAGGTCCTTAGTAGCTGTGGGATTGAAAATAATATAAGCTTACATGAAATATCTACAGAAAGCACATATATCAAGTTTTTAAAAATAAATATTTAAAAGCCTAGTGCTATTTTTTACCATATTTGCATGTAATGTACTGTAAAATGAAGCATGCTTTGTATGTTTTAATAGTCGTCATAAAAGAGTAAAATGTTCCAATATAATTCAGAGTTTGGTTGACCATTTAATATTATACAGAGTAAAACGTTCCAATATAATGTAGTTTGGTTTACCATTTAATATTATATAGGTACAACTAGTAAACATCAAAGTTTCATTTCACATATTTACTGAAAGTCAAGCCAGTAAGCTTGTGAAATAACACAGGTCATAATTCAGTAAATATGCGTATTTACTGAAAATTTTAGGGAATACGCGTATTTACTGACCAAATCAGTAAATACGTGTATTTACTGAAATTTTCAGTAAATACGCGTATTTACTGATTTCACATATTTACTGTAACATATATATAGGACAATTCATTCTGTCAGTCATTATACAAAAATGAAAATTATAAAGAATAATAAAGGAGGGGTTAAGATTTGTCATTTGGGATACATGTACACTAAGAAAGCTAGTAAAATTCAGTGAGAGTGCTCTCAAAGAAAATCTCAGAGCTGCCCATTATATACTACATTAGGTGTAAGTGTTTAATAAAGAATAAAGGCTTAATCCTGTTATAGTATAATATGAAAGGGAATTGTGACATGGCTTCCTAAAGGCAAATATTACAAAAAGTGAATTAGTTCATAGAGAAAAAAAATATAAATGTAATGTTACAAGTGTTAGAATTATTGATGTGAACTACATAAAAACTGAATGTGTAACATATAGATGGAATAAGTGCTATAATGAGTGTATAAATAAAAATAATGTTATAAGTGTTAGAGGTGCTACAAATTATGTAATATGTAAATATAATGTCACCATTGTTAGAATCATTGATATGAATTAAATAAGAAACTGAATGTTAATCTCAACTTATTTGAGGGCTTTTATAAAAATAAGGGCTTTTCTCCACATGCCCCCAAAAAGGATGAGGACTTTTCTCTACAGGCTGCAAAACTGGCTGAGGGGTTTTCCTCATAGGAGAAATTTGAGGGCTTTTCTCCTGAGGGCTTATCTCCACAGAGCGCTTCTGGTGAGGGCCTTTCTCCATCTCCCGATCTAGGGGGAGGGGGGGCGTGGAGGGTACACGCCCCCCCCTTTCAGAGTTTGAAACTTTTATCATGGGGCTTTTTATCCCTGTCCACTGGCCGGCATTTTGTCAGCCTATTCAAACTTTAATCATGGGGCTTTTTATCCCTGTCCACCAGAGGGCATTTTGTCAGCCTATTCAAATTTAACCGGCAATTTGTCCACCGGCATTTTGTCCGCGCACCATCCATGCCCCCCTCCAAACTCCAACCCCAAGATCTGTCTCTACTAGGGTAATATACCTGTTTAAAGTGACATTTATTATACCTGTATCACTGTCCAATATCAAAGGGGATTAGGCTCTTTTGTGTGTGTACTAAGTTGGGTCCCATCCTCAAACAAACTGAGGATTACATCTTTTGTGGATAATTTTGTTTATAAACCTTTTTTGTTTACCAGTATATGTTTAAACATGAGGTATACAATTTACAAAACTGGAATCACTCACCCCAATTAATAATTTATTACAGCACCTCTATGTTTCAGTAAGAATTTGCTACAGTAGCTATGATAAGATTAAATTGCAAAAAAAGTTAAATTCTGAAAATGTTTCAGTTGGGTCCCATCCTCAAACAAACTGAGGATTACATCTTTTGTGGATAATTTTGTTTTTAAACCTTTTTTGTTTACCAGTATATGTTTAAACATGAGGTATACAATTTACAAAACTGGAATCACTCACCCCAATTAATAATTTATTACAGCACCTCTATGTTTCAGTAAGAATTTGCTACAGTAGCTATGATAAGATTAAATTGCAAAAAAAGTTAAGTTCTGAAAATGTTTCAGTTGGGTCCCATCCTCAAACAAACTGAGGATTACATCTTTTGTGGATAATTTTGTTTTTAAACCTTTTTCGTTTACCAGTATATGTTTAAACATGAGGTATACAATTTACAAAACTGGAATCACTCACCCCAATTAATAATTTATTACAGCACCTCTATGTTTCAGTAAGAATTTGCTACAGTAGCTATGATAAGATTAAATTGCAAAAAAAGTTAAATTCTGAAAATGTTTCAGCAAATTTAATCAATTATTTTATGTATATAAAAAAACTATGAAAGAATCAGTTATTTTAAAATGAAAAAGTTGAAGAAACATTGTGGCATACAAATTTAGATTCAAGTATGTTTCCCTTCCCTATGGGAAGCCCTGTTGAAGTTTATTTTAGGTTTTGTGTGATTTTTTTCCCAGTAGGAGAAAATAGCCAGCCTCGACAGGCAAGAACCCCAGCCCGCAGGTACAGCTAAATGGCAAACAACATTGAGATTTGGGAAAATCCTAGGAACAACCTCTGTTGTAAGAAGTACAGAGAAACCACGAGATGTACAAAAGATTCACAGGCCATGATTTCTTACATGTAGTTTTCATATTTTGTAGCCCTAGAAGCAATTATAAGGGAGATATATGGTTTTTTTGATATGATGACCCTCCTATTTGGTATTAAAGATGTGATATGACGGTCATTTTGTTTCCAAAACAGGGACACAATTACTCTCAGGCAAGCTTTCATATCCATTTACATTTTGTGCAAATATGATGAAGCTAGCTTCAATATTTTAGTTACAGAAAATATCAAAGATTTTAGAAGAAACTTTAAGACCCCGAAATTTAAAAGTGTTGCCATGGCAACAGTCGCCACCGGATACCCCCAAAACATAGTCAGCTCTAGATCCTCTTGGGACAAACATATCCTGAAAATTTGGTGAAAATATGTGCAGGGGTTTAGGCTGTGGAGCACCCACAAACATTAAGACCCGAAAATCTTAAAAGTGTTGCCATGGCAACAGTTGTTACCAGATACCCCCCAAAACCTAATCAGCTCTAGATCCTCTTGGGGTAAACATTCCCTGAAAATTTGGTGAAAATCCGTGCAGGGGTTTAGGCTGTGGAACACCCCCAAGCTTTATGCCTGCCACCGCCACCGCCGCCCGGACGGCACAGGGGATGACTATAACCCCAGCCTTTAGGGGCTGGGGTTAAAAAACTGCAGAAAAAGTCACAGTAGAAAACTAGTGTATGAACAAATAATCCTAGTAAAAATACCCAAACCTATATTATATGGTGCACACTACTTGGCAGTGCTTGTGTAAATGTGTTATGTACCATTTAGTTAGAGGGCTTTTATACTGAGGTTTTTTCTACTACAGGTGTTTACAGAGGCTTTCTTCTGCTAGAGGCTTTTTCAGTTTACTTGACCATCAGTATGATATATAAAGTATTTTGATAAGATCAGCATTTTGCCCTCCCTGTCCTATAAAAGTTGGCAACATTTTGTCCTCCTTTACAATTTTGACTAGGGTTTTGTCCCCAAGTATTTTGTCCACCGACATTTTGTCTGTGCACTGCGTGATATGTCCCGTTACAAAATGTCCAAGTATGAAATATCCATACCCATGACAACCCATGCCCCCCCCCTTTCGGAAAATCCTGTATCTGCCTCTGTTATGTAAAAGTACATATAATAACCAGTTGCAGCAATCCATATATCTTTGTCACATGTCTCAAATAAGGCACGCTAACACACTTTAGTGGAGCCAAAGTTAAAGGTCATACCATGATGAACCCCTACACCTTCTAACCAATTTCCCTGCCAAGTGTCAACCTTTTACACCTTACGGAATCCCAGAATTAGCCCGGAGAAGGGTTTCAAACACATGGTCACTACACCAAGATCAAATCAAGATCTTATCATGATGCTGCATACTTAGAAACCTCAATGATGACATTGCACACCTACAACCCCCAACCAAAGTCCCTTCCAAGTATCAACTTTTTTTCCTTACGGTTTCCGAGATATAGCTCCGACAAGATTTTATAGGTTAAGGTCATTACGGCAAGGTCAAAGGTCAAGTCAAGGTCACACTATGACATCGCACACCTACACTCCCTAACCAATGTCCCTATCAAGTATCAAATTCTTAAACCTCATGGTTTCCGAGATATAGCTCGGGCAAGATTTTATAGGTCAAGGTCACTACTGGAATGTCAAAGGTCAAATCAAGGTCACATGATGTTGCATACCTACACCCCCTAACCAATGTCCCTACAAAGTATCAACTTCCTACACCTTTCAGTTTCAGAGATACAGCCCAAACTTTATCCTGCCGCCTGCCCACCTACCCATCTGGACACCATGTGTAAAAGCAATACCCCGACAGCCCTTAAACACCAAGTTTGAAACTCTAATATGTTATAGTTCATCAAAAAGTAGATGACAAAACTTTCAAAACAAATTGCATAGCTGCCATACTTTTGAAGATACAGGCCATTTACTCATTTGGTAATTGCTGAAAAGTCTGAAAGTAGATATTACTTATCTATGGGGAGACAGACTTCCACACTTCAGACTCGCTGCAGCTGTGGAAAAAGTAGCTGAACAACATATTTCAACAAAATGCTCCATATGGAACAGTTTTCAAGTTATAAGTGATTTTAGTCATTCTGGTTGGTACTGAAAAGTCACGAAATAGCTATTACTCACTTAGTTATTGGGATAGACTCCCAAGTTACTCATCATACTGTACCTATGGAAAAAGTAGCTGAACAACATATTTTAACAAAAATGCCCTAAATGTTCAAGTTATAAGTGATTTAGTGCATGAGTTCATTAATTTTAATGCATTAAAATTATTTTGAAAATTCAGTAATAAATAATCAAGAAAAATCCAGGCCTGATGCTCACACAAGGGAATGTGCTTGGGATCTAGTACATATACGCAAGATAAGAGACAAATCCCTTTAATAGTCAATAAGAAAATTGTGATAAAGGGTTGAAATTTTCACACTTGGCGGTACCTCGGTTCTAACAGCTCTGGGGAACAGATGAACATACAGCGTGTCTCTGGGCCTTGTACTTTTGGAGAAGTTGTTCACACAGATGCAGACACATACGCGGACACCACAAAGTTATGCCATAATGTCAGCTGACTGACAAAAAGACTTGGGTCATTAAACTTTTCAAAAGCACATCTGTTTTCAGCATTAACCATGTCATATATCTCTGATTTAGTGCTAAGTCAAACTAGTTCTAATGTGTTGAATATTCTGGGCACAATAAAAACTGTGAAAAGAACTACATTCAACTTCATGTGAAGAAATAATTGACACTTAAAAAAAATTGTTCTAAGGAATCTGGAGGAAAACAACCTTTGTTCATAAAGTTCAATAAACAACCTACACATGTGCAGAAGTAATACAAGATTAGACTTCATGACATGAGAACAAAGAGAATGATCTGCTTACATCTAGGTCATATTTATGTGTCCCACAATTGACGATAATTAACTTGAATCAATCATAAAAACAGAAAAATTTGCATTTTAATTTTTGCAATAACACTTGTGATTCCAGCAGTTAATTGAACAAAAAAATCTATCAATCTATAAATTATCTATAAATTCACAACTGAACCCTGTCAAGTTGAAAAAATAACAGAAATAATTCCACTTAGCCCGGAATATTAGAGAATAGTACATTTCAATAACAAAGTCTTTGTTTTTGTTATCAGCTGAGAGACTTAAGCTCACTCATCTTACTGTTTATTCTCAGGATATAAATCATCATTGAATATTTTTGCACAACAAACAAGCATAAATCTGACACTTAAACCAATAAGACAAAAATTTTGAATGGACCAGTTTGGTACATAAATCTTACCTCTACTACAGCACATTCTACATATCAAAGTTTAGTCAAAGATGTTAATAATTTTTCAATCTCCTTTAGCATTTATGAGAAAAATATCTGGTGTTGCATTCACCAAAGATCTTAGCCAAGTCAAAGTCTTAACTGTTAAAGACAAATATAGCTTACGTACACCAAATATATGGCTAAAACCTTTTATGAATACTGTCCCTGGAGTTTTAATTTACAAGTTTCTAAATAAAAGACTAAAAGTGCTCACACACTGTGTTAGCAAGATTTTTAAGGTTAAATATAGCAAGATTTTTTAGGTTAAATATAGCTTTTATAAGCCTCAAATTTCTGGTTTGTTTCCAATATTTTAACTTTTCCTTCCATTATATATGCTGACAAGTGAGAATACGGTTATAAAGTGTCGTAACCAAAACATGGCATTTTTGCTTAACGTACTTGCTATAATCTGTAAATGCAGGAAAATATGGGACAAAAGCTTATAATTTCTTCAGATTTGGGGTATGTTTCTAATATTTTAACTTGTCCTTGCATTATATGTGTTGATAAGTGAAGTGGCGGTTGTAAAATCTCATCACGGTATTTCAGTAAAATAGCATCAGAGATGCCCGCACCCCACAGCCTAGGGAAATATTTTTAATACCATGAGATATAGAAGTACTGTATAAGTACAAAGTTCAGGATACTTTCGGAGCACTGTCAGTTATATAAAGGTCCAAACAATGTTTAAATAGAGAAAATAATGTCTAAGAGAAAGATAATGCATGTAAAGATGAAGTATTAAAACAAGACAATTCAATAAAAAGATGACAGCATTAATCAGTAAACTAAACATTACGGCACTCTATATCTACATTTGTCATGGCTGAATTATGATTTGGATGTTTTGAATATTACCATGCATACAGAAGTGGTAATACATTCAATGACTGCTTATGTGTGGTGTTGGAGCAAAATCTGTGGCTCACTTGATGAAATTCCACCTGCTACAATGGGAAGTTGTAAAAGTAAAATTCTTAATGAATTCTAATATTGACTTTAACAGTGCTTAATTTGCATCAAAAGATAGACCCAAAGGTGCAACAAGATTTTAAAGGTCAAGGTCACTACGACAAGGTCAAAGGTCAAATCAAGGTCACACCATGATGTTGTACACCTACAACCCCTAACCAATGTCCCTACCAAGCATTAACTTCCTACACCTTACGGTTTCCGAGATATAGCCCGGACAAGATTTTATAGGTCAAGGTCACTACGGCAAGGTCAAAGGTCAAATCAAGGTCACACCATGACATTGCACACCTACACCCCCTAACCAAAGTCCCTACCAAGTGTCTACTTCTTACACCTTACGGTTTCCAAGATATAGCCCAGACAAGATTTTTCAAACTCAAGGTCACTACAGCAAGGTCAAATGAAGGTCAGACCATGACGTTGCACACCTACACATCCTAACCAATGTCCCTACCAAGTATCAACTTCATAGCGGTTTCTGTGATACAGCTTGGACAAACTTTTTCCCATCGCCCGCCCACCCATCCGGACACCAGGGGTGAAAACAATACCCCAACAGCCCTTAAGGGCTGTGGGGTAACAATGCTCTTGATATGGAGAAACTGGGCCTACTGACCCATCCCTACTAAAACTCAACTGAAACACAACTATGTTAAGTCTGACATCATGTTTGTTTACTTTGTCAGTGACCTAATTCCTGTTTCATAAAAATAGCATCAGAGATGCCCGTACCCCCCAGTCGGGGAAATAGTTTTCAACACCATGACATACAGAAGTAGTGAAACAGCGCACAAAGACCACGATACTTTCAGCACAGTGTCACTTATATAAAGGTCCAAATAATGTTTAAGTAGAGAAAACAACATCTAAGAGAAAGAAAATGTATGTAATGATAAAGTACTAAAACAAGACAATTCAATAGCAAGATGACAGTATTAATCAGTAAACTAAAAATATGAAGCTGTAAAAATTATTAAGTTGGAGAATAGCTAAATAACAAATTTTGGCCACTCAATATCATATTGACTATGACAAGACAATACATATATAAATGTTCCAAAAAGGGTCATATTTTAAACTTCTATGAACTTCAAAAACATATCATGCATAAATACAAAGAACAGAAATCACTTTTCGCTCTTGGTTTGCGTGAGGAAAGATTTAACAGAAACTGGTCCTTCTGGAGTAACTTGTTCCACGGAATAGATGATTGGATGTTATGATCACCAGATTTTAAAATTTACCACAGCTAGCAGACTTCTAATCCTGGGCTCCCAATACACAAAGCAATTCTATTAATAGTAAATATTTGATCAAGAAATATACTTGTAATCTTTTTGATCTTGGACAAATATGCGAGTATACCAGGGGTACTATGCCACTTTTTGTCTGTAGTTTCATATATCAGTTTAATTCACATAGTTGTATTAATTTCAGCAGCATCTAAAATGTACTAATAACATGTATGAAAATGTAGTCAAAAGTTCCTTCTGCACCTTTACAAGTTTATTTTTCTATCTTTGTACATATATAAATATATCAAAAAGAAAATAAAAATATAAAAAAAAAAGTTGGAGAATAGCTGTCATTGGAAATAGCATAATTATGTAAAAGTGCATACAATAATCAGTTGCAGCGATCCATGTATCTTTGTCATAAAAGAAAGATGTCTCAAATATGGCAGATGAACACAATTTGGCAGAGAAAAAAGGTCACATCATGATGCACACACACATTTACATACACCCCATAACCAATGTCCCAATCAAGTGTCAACTTTCTACACTTTATGGAATCCAAGAAATAGCCCAAACAAAATTTTAAAACTCATGGTCACTATGACAAAGTCAAAGGTCAAATCAAGGTCACACCATGACGTTGCACACCTACACCCCTAACCAATATCCCTACCACGTATCAACTTTCTACACCTTACAATTTCCAAGATACAGCTTGGACAGGATTTTATAGATCAAGGTCACTACAGCAAGGTCAAAGGTCAAATCAAGGTCACACCATGATGTTGCATACCTACACCCCCTAACCAATGTCCCTACCAAGTATCAACTTCCTACACATTACTGTTTCCAAGATATACCCGAACAAGATTTTATACGTCAAGGTCACTATGGCAAGGTCAAAGGTCAAAGCAAGGTCACACCATGACATTGCACACCTACACCCCTAACCAATGTCCCTACTGAATATCAACTTCCTACACCTTATGGTTTCCGAGATATAACCCGGACAATATTTTATAGGTCAAGGTCACTACAGCAAGGTCAAAGGTAAAATCAAGGTCACACCATGACGTTGTACACCTACACCCCCTAACCGATGTCCCTACCAAGTATCAACTTCCTACACCTTACAGTTTCCGAGATATAGCCCGGACAAGATTTTCAAACTCAAGGTCACTACGGCAAGGTCAAAGGTCAAATCAAGGTCAGACCATGACGTTGCACACCTACACCCCCTTACCAAGTATCAACTTCCTACACCTGACAGTTTCTGAGATACAGCCTGGACAAACTTTTTCCCGCTGCCCGCCCATCCGGACACCATGGGTGAAAACAATACCCCAACAGCCCTTAAGGCTGTGGGTAAACAAGATGCAAACCTGAGGTTTTCATTCACTACATTTTCATATTCAACTGCAGAAATGTATTTTTGGTGCCTAAATAGTAAATTTTGATGATTCTATAAATTTCTATAATCAAATTTTAGAACAACCTCTGTTGACACCCATGGCTAACTTTAATGGTTCGGATATTGAAATATCCATTGATACAGCACCCTTAATGCTCATTTGTTATTGATTCTTTACATAATTACATGACAGTTGAGGCTGCACTAGTTGTCAACATAAAATAGGATTTCTCACCAAGTCTGTGTACATCAACACAGCATATATAAACAAAATACATTCATCAATTTTTGAGTAACTTTCCAAAACTGGTAAATTAAAGGTGATGTGGTGCAGTGCTTATATAGCAATTTGGTTTTGTAAATAGATAAATATTACAATTACAGAATAAAACATTTCATTCTGGGCAATATTGTGATTTATGAAGCCCAAGGACAAGTGATATTGGCCAGGAGCCAAAATTGATAGTATTTCTTTTTATCTCTCCTTCTTTGCAGTAAGTGTGTATAAATATTCTAGAGTCTGCCTTGCCAGAGATTAATTGCTATAAAAGTATAAAACAGAATAGAGTAGAATACAGTATTACTTGTGAAAACCCCCTCTAAATACATAAAATGTGACATCACAAATTCCTTTGATGTAACTCACCACCTGGTACTACGTACAAGACAAACTGAAGAAAATCAATATCCACTGCTTGACATTTGGTTGTTCATACAATCGTCTGAGTTCTCAATATCAAAAGTACCTAGTTAAAGCATTTTATACTGACATTATTTTAAAAATATATAATAAAACTTGTATATCTTAACTGGAAATAGGACGCCCTATTAAGAGTAGCTGCAACATATGAAAAGAAACAGGATAGCATAGAAGAACACACATTACCATGTGTAATGTCCATCCTATGAATGTTTTGCAACAATTGTACAGTAGTCTTACAGGGCCCTGTTTCGTTTCTAAAATGTATCAATGATGCTTAAATATTTATTAGTATACATGTAAATTATTTCAGCTTCATGCCTTTTTTCAATTGGTTCAAAATTTGCTCAAAATCACTGTGTCTCTGAAGGTTTTTTAGATAACCAACATTTTCGATTTCCAACAAAATTGAAGATGGTGGGCGAAATTTGAGAAATTTGACATTTTTCAGAGGCAATATACCAAAGATCTCTAATATCCAAATGGTCAAAAGTTAGCTAGAAATTGCTCTATCCGTTACGGTTTTCGAGATAAATGACATTTTAAATTTCCGCCAAAAATCAAGATGGCGGACAAAATTCTGGAAATTCAACCTTTTTCACAGGCACTATATCTAAGGTCTCTAGTACCCAAAGGGTGGAAACATTGCTCGAAATCACTCGATCTCTAAGGGTTTTTGAGATAAATGACATTTTCAATTTCTGCCAAAATTCAAGATGGTGGCCAAAATTCGGGAAATTCAACATTTTTCAGAGGCACTACATGCAACTTCTCTAGTACCCACAGGGTTCAAAATTTGCTCGTGGCAGGAAACGATTTTTTGGAAAAGTCGCCAGTAAATGAATATGTATTTTTTTTTCATTTTTACACAGAAATTCAAAATCTCGCACTGTTCCCGAGATAAATGTGTTTTTGCATTATACACAGAAATTCAAGATGGCCGCCAAAATGTCGGAAAAGTGATTTTTGTGAAATGTCGCCAGTAGACTCTGCAGATACCCTGTGGGCTAAAAATTTCATCAAAATCACTCTACCTCACACCGTTTCCAAGATATATGCGTTTTTGTATTCTACGCTGAAATTCAAGATGGCCGCAAAAAATAGCGGGAACGTGATTTTGGGGAAAAGTTACCAGTAGACTCTGCATATATGCTGCGGTTCAAAAATTTCGTAAAAATCACTCTATCTCGCACCGTTTCCAAGATAAAATGCGCTTTTGCAGTTTATGCAAAAATTCAAGATGGCCGCCAAAAATGGCGGGAAAGTTATTTTGTGAAATGTTGCCAGTACACTCTGCAGATGCCCTGTGGGTTAAAACTTTCATCGAAATTGTTCTATCTCACTCTGTTTTCAAGATAAATGCACTTTTGTGTTTTACGCAGAAGTTCGAGATGGCGGCCAAAAATGGCGGGAAAGTAATTTTTGTGAAAAGTCGCCAGTAGACTCTGCAGATAACCTGCAGGTCAGAAATTTCATCGAAATCACTCCATCTCGCACCGTTTCCGAGATAAATGTGCTTTTGCGTTTTACACAGAAATACAAGATGGCCACCAAAAATGGCAGGAAAGCAATTTTTGCGAAAAATCGCCAGTACGCTCTGCAGATACCCTGTGAGTCAAAAATTTCGTCGAAATCGCTCTATCTCGAACGGTTTCCCAAATAATGCATTTTGGCATTTTACGCAGAAATTCAAGATGGCCACCAATAATGGCGTGAAAGTGATTTTTGTGAAATGTCGCCAGTACACTCTGCAGATATCCTGTGGGTCCAAAATATCGTAGAAAGGGTCTATCTCACACAGTTTCCGAGATAAATGCATTTTTGCGCTTTACGCTGAAATTCAAGAAGGCCACCAAAAGTGGCGGGAAAGCAATTTTTGCGAAAAGTCGCAAATAGACTCTCTAGATACCCTTTGGGTCCAAAATTTCGTCAAAATCGCTCTAAATCGCACTGTTTCCAAGATAAATGCGCTTTTGCATTTACGCAGAAATTCAAGATGGCCGCCAAAAGTGGCGGGAAAGCAATTTTTGAGAAAAGCCCCCAGTAGACTAGGTCAAAAATTTAGTCGAAATCACTCTATCTCACACCGTTTCCGAGATAAGTGTTTTTGCGTTTTACGCAGAAATAAAAAAAATGGCCGCCAAAAGTGGCGGGAAAGTGATTTTGTGAAAAGTTGCCAGTAAACTCTGCAGATATCCTGCACCTCAAAAATGTTGCCCAATCTCACACGGTTAAGGAGATAAAAGCAAATTTCTGTTTTTGCATTTTCGGCAAAAATTCAATGTGGCCACCATTTTTGGGGAGATGAATATTATTTTATTTTTTTTTGAAAATTGGCAAGAATATATTTTTAAGACACCCTGTGGGTCGAAAATTTCAGCGAAATCGCTCTATCTCGCACAGTTAAGGAGATAGAAGCAAATTAGTGTTTTTGCATTTTTCACAACAATTAAAAAAATTCAAAATGGCCGCCATTTTTGGGGAGAGGAAAATTTTTTGATAATTGCCAGGAGTACATTGCTTAAATACCCTGTGGGTTGAAAATTTCGACAAAATCGCTCTATCTCACACGGTTTAGGAGATAGACATATTTATGTTTTTTCCTATGTAGCTATTACTCAGGAGGTTAAAGCTATTACCATCAACAAAAATACCAAGCAAGCAATTGACCCTATAAACTTTCACACCAAATTTTACAAAGATGACTTAAATATATTTCCTTTAAAAGAGTGAAAACAGAAATGTAACTAGAAATAGGACGCCTGTTGACAGTAGCTGCGACATATGAATAGAAACAGGATAGCATAGAAGAACACACATTATCATGTGTAATGTCCACCCCATGAACCTTTTGCCAAAATTGTACAGTAGTCTTACAAGACCCTGTTTCATTTGTGAAATATATCAATGATGGTTAAATATTTATTAGTGTATATGTAAATTATTTCAGCTTCATGCCTTTTTGCATTGGTTGGGTCGAAAATTTTGATGAAATCACTCTATCTTGCACGGTTAAGAAGATAGAAGCAAATTTCTGTTTTTCTATTTTTGGCAAAAATTTGAAAATTCAAAATGGCCGCCATTTTTGGGAAGAGGAAAATTTTTTGAAAATTGCGAAGAGTACATTTCTTAGATACCCTATGGGTCGAAAATTTCACCGAAACAACTCTATTTTGCACGGTTAAAGCAAATTTGTATTTTTCCATTTGGGCAAAAATTCGAAAATTCTAAACGGCTGCCTATATGGGGATGGCAAATTTTTTGAAAATTGCCAAGACTACATTTCTTAGAAACCCCATGGGTCGAAAATTTTGACGAAATTGCTCTATCTCGCACGGTTAAGGAGATAGAAGCAATTTTGTGTTTTGCCATTTTGGCCAAAAATTCGAAAATTCAAAATGGCCGCCATATGTGGGAAGAGGAAATTTTTTGAAAATTGCCAAGAGTACATTGCTCAGATACCCTGTGGGTCGAAAATTTTGACGAAATCCCTCTATCTCACACGGTTAAGGATATAGAAGCAATTTTTTGTTTTGCCATTTTTGGGAAAAATTCGAAAATTCAAAAAGGCCGCCATTTTTGGGGAGGGGAAAATTTTTTGAAATTGCCAAGAGTACATTGGTCAGATACCCTGTTGCTTGATAATTTCGACAAAATCGCTCTATCTCGCACGGTTAAGGAGATAGCAGCAAATTCGTGTTTTACCATTTTGGGGAAAAATTCGAAAATTCAAAATGGCCGCCATTTTTGGGGAGGGGGAAATTTTTTGAAATTGCCAAGAGTACATTGCTCGTATACCCTGTGGGTCGAAAATTTCGATGAAATCGCTCTGTGTCACACGGTTAAGGAGATAGAAGAAAATTCGTGTTTTGCCATTTTGGGCAAAAATTCGAAAATTCAAAATGGCCGGCATTTTTGGGGAGGGGAAAATTTTTTGAAAATTGCCAAGAGTACATTTCTCAGATACCCTGTGGGTTGAAAATTTCGACGAAATCGCTCTATCTCACACGGTTAAGGTGATAGAAGCAAACTTGTGTTTTGCCATTTTTGGCAAAAATTCGAAAATTCAAAATGGCCGCCATTTTTGGGGAGGGGAAAATTTTTTGAAATTGCCAAGAGTACATTGCTCGGATACCCTGTGGGTCGAAAATTTCGACGAAATCGCTCTGTGTCACACGGTTAAGGAGATAGAAGCAAATTCGTGTTTTGCCATTTTTGGCAAAAATTCGAAAATTCAAAATGGCCGGCATTTTTGGGGAGGGGAAAATTTTTTGAAAATTGCCAAGAGTACAATGTTCAGATACCCTGTAGGTTGAAAATTTTGACGAAATCGCTCTATCTCACACGGTTAAGGAGATAGAATCAAACTTGTGTTTTGCCATTTTTGGCAAAAATTCGAAAATTCAAAATGGCGGCCATTTTTGGGGAGGGGAAAATATTTTGAAAATTGCAAAGAGTCCATTCTTTAGGTACCCTGTGGGTCGAAAATTTCGACGAAATCGCTCTATCTCGCACGGTTAAGGAGATAGAAGCAAATTTGTGTTTTCCATTTTTGGCAAATATTCGAAAATTCAAAATGGCCGCCATTTTTGGGGAGGGGAAAATTTTTTGAAAACTGCAAAGATTACATTCCTTAGATACGCTGTGTGTCAAAAATTTCGACGAAATCGCTCTATCTCGCACGGTTAAGGAGATAGAAGCAAATTTGTGTTTTGTCATTTTTGGCAAAGTAGCTAAGTAGCTATTACTCAGTCAGTTATATAGCTATTATCACTAAAAGCAATCCCAAGCAAGCTATCGGCCTAACTATTGCTCATACCAAATTTGGTAAAGATATGTCAAATGTTTTTCCTTAAAATGCCCGGAAACCAAGCGTGACGCCGGATGGCAAAAGAAGTACACAAAAGTAGCTAAGTAGCTATTACTCAGTTAGCTATTGAGCTATCTTCATCAAAAGCAATCCCATGCAAGCTATTAACCCAATAAACACTCATCCCAAATTTGGTAAAGATAGGATAAATACTTTTCCTTGAAATGACCAGAAACCAAGCGTGACGCCGGATGGCAGACTCCGGAAAAAGCAAAAATAATATGTCCACCCCACTGGACACAACAACAATTTGATTGAATTTCTACTTTTATGGAACTTCAAAATTTTGATCTACATATTCAAAAATGATTCTTTGCAGACTCCGGAAAAAGCAAAAATAATATGTCCACCCCACTGGACACAACAACAATTTGATTGAATTTCTACTTTTATGGAACTTCAAAATTTTGATCTACATATTCAAAAATGATTCTTTGCAGTGTTTACATTCACAGCACATCTACATTGAGGATTTTGAGACAAAAAGGCATTGGAGTTATATTTTTGATCCAAAACAGGCAATATCACAGCATATCGCCTGCAAATATTGCAATCTGATTGGCTGAAACTCACTTCAGGTATAGTAATATTCTAAATAACACTGTGTATAACTAACAATTCTTTCCTCTGAGAGACGATGACAATGTATGGGGATTATGAACAAAGCTTACCACTCTGGAAACAGGGGACATAACAAGTAGTTCTGGTCACCTATTTGGTTCATCTAACTGGGCATGTAAAGGGTAAATGAGTGACCATTAAAGAGTGGAGTAATGAATTGTTGAGTATGATATTAGTCATTTTTTGTAAATATTTGTACAAATACTGATGTTTTTACCCCTAGGATAGTTATTTGATTTGAATTTAACTTGGACTTTTATTGCACTTAATTTCCCCATTATTAGGTGGATTCCAAGTGCAACAGCACAAAAACATCCACTCAAACTCAGTATCCAGGGGTAGAAAAAGGGTTAAGCACCACAGAGGATGCCAGGTAAATATAGAGAGACTAAGGTGGATATGCCTAGATGTAGCGGTAGGATATAAGCTTCTTTCTAAAAAAGGCAATAGAGGGATGTACAAATCTCAAGAAGAAGAGCATCCCAAACAGTGGGAACACCAAAAGCTAAGCCCTAACCAAACTGTATGACAGACTTTTGAGAAGATGGATGAAACTGTTACGGAGCAAAAAATACTTGGGGTGGGGTGGGCAGGGGGGGTGTGTGTGTGTGTGTGTGTGTGTGTGTGAAGAAACTTGTTAATGAGTAGATTAGTGGCAAGAAAGAAATTGAGTACAGTAACAACAAGTTTTTTGTGTACAACTTCAAGTCACTGTTGTCAAGCTTCCTTTTCTTCCTGCAAAGCTTGATAAAATTGATTTTCAAATTCACTGTCTGCAATTCACATTAAATACTGAAGTATCTCAGTAAGGCAGTTATACAAGCCATTCAGAAAACATCTGACAAGATGTCACACCATATGACTGAAATTGTCACTTTGAATGCGATAATACAACAGTTTTTAAAGGTAAAAGAGTGTGGAACACATATTTTTTGCCTTCAAGTGCAGGGCTCACATGAAATTTGGACTTTCACAATACCCTCACAGATATCATAAAAGTTTACAATGTTCATGTCATTTTACATAACAGTATTGCAGAGTAATGTAATTTTTACTAGTCGAATTTTTTATTCGAGTTATGTACTGGGATTTGGCCGTGATTTTAAATCATCCGTTTAAGCCCTTAGGTATCAAAATTCTGCATAATATTTGTACACATATCTGTACATTAAGGTCTGTAGTATACACTCTGCCGGCATGCCATTTTGAAAATTTTTAATGTTTTTATTACGCCATATTTATATCCCCAGACGAAAGTCGGGGATATATTGGATTCAGGTCCGTCGCGCCGCCGCCGCCGTAGTAATTTCCTTGTGGACGCGATAACTCAAAAACAAATTAATATTTTTTTTTCAAACTTGGTACACATGTTAAGGGTGCCCAAAGGAAGATCCCTATTTTAAGGTGATCTTAAACTCCCAGTAAAAAAGAACTTATGGCCACCTTAAGGTCAGAAATTGGACTTTTGGCCACTTAGAGCCCTGTAGGTCACAAACTATGATGCTCAGCTGGCTGAAATTTTACCTGACAACACATTAATATGTTCTTAGTACATGTGCCGAAAATCACGACTTTAAGTTGAGGAGAAAATTGTGTTTGAGGCCCATAAATACCCCCACTTAGGGATTTTTTGCTATACTTTTCACATATTTTGCCCTATAATTTGGAAGTGGTAATTCTGATGAGTCTCAAACTGCGCTAGGTATAACTTTGATATGTAATCCTTGTCTGTAGAAAATTTTAGGGCTGTAGGTTTACCCAAAGGGGTCGACTTAAGGTCTCAAAAGTGCCCACAGAGACCCAATTTATGCACTTTTTGCCACTTTCAAGCACTGTAGCTTTCAAACTATGTCTCTCATCTAAGTTAAATATCATCTGGGAATATATCTATGTGTTTTCTTATATGTGCCCCAACATTTAGGCCTTTAATAGACAGTTAACCTGTGTATCAGGACCATAAACACCCACCCGAGTGACCCTTATAAGACATTTTTCACATCTTTTCCCCTGTAACTTGGAAATGGTAAGTCTGAGAAGTTTCAAACTGTATTAGATATATATTCTGTGTGTAATCTTAGTATGTAACAGATTTTAAGTCTGAAGCTTTAATTTTGAAGGTCAAATTGAGGTCTCTAAAAGGCTCCCAAAGACCCAATATTTGGACTTTTTGCTACTTTTAAGTCCTGTGACTGTCAAACTATGTGACTGATAGAGCTCAAATCCTATCTGGGAAGATATTAGTATGTTATTTATATATGTGCCAAAAATTAAGGCTTTAAGAAGACATTTAACCTGTGTATGAGGACCATAAATCCCCACCCGAGTGACCATTTTTAGACATTTTTCACATATTTTGCCCTGTAACTTGGAAATGGTAAGTCTAAGAAGTTTCAAACTGTATTAGATGCATATTCTATGTGTAATCTTAGTATGTGACAAATTTTAAGTCTGAAGCTTTAATTTGAAGGCCACATTTAGGTCTCTAGAAGGCCCCATAAAGACCCAGTATTTGGACTTTTTGCCAATTTTAAGGCCTGTGACTGTTAAACTATGTGACTGATAGAGCTGAAATCTCATCTGGGAATACATTATTATGTTCTTTTTACATGTGCCAAAAATCAAGGCTTCAAGTAGACATTTAACCTGTGTACGAGGACCTTAAACACCCACCTGAGTGACCCTTTTAAGACATTTTTCACATATTTTGCTCTGTAACTTGGAAATGGTAAGTCTGAGAAGTTTCAAACTTTATTAGATACATATTCTATGTGTAATCTTAGTATGTAACAAATTTTAAGTCTGAAGTTTTAATTTGAAAGCCACATCGAGATCTCTAAAAGGCCCACAGAGACCCAATATTTGGACTTTTTGCCACCTTTACGCCCTGTGACTGTTAAACTATGTGATTGATGGAGCTGAAATCCCATCTGGGAATGCATTATTATGTCCTTCTTACATATGCCGAAAATCAAGGTTTTTAGTAGACATTTAACCTGTGTATGAGGGCCATAGACACTCGCCCAAGTGCCTTTTTGGACATTTTTTCCGTATTTTGCCCTGTTATTTGGAAATGCTTAGTGTGACAAGTCTTAAACTGTATTATATATAATTTTTGTTTGTTATGTATGTCCCCCAAAAAGTTTCAGATCTGTAGTTTAATTGCTAAGGTCTCTTTAACAATTGTAAAATGCCCACAGAAACCCAATTTATGGACATTATGCCACTTTAAAGCCCAGTAACTGTCAAACTATATGGGTTATAGAGCTGAAATCTTTGAATTTTTAAAAGGAAATGCCTGTCTATTTAAATTTTGAATATTAATAATGTTATGGCTATCTTAGTCTTTTAAGAACTTATTTTTGTGTGTTATACCTCTGGTTGCTGAGTTTTTAACTTTTTAAAATGAAACTGGTTAAACGCCGGTTAAACATATTCAAGTAGACAAAATGGACACTTTAAGTGAGCTTTAAGTCCCAATATTAATGAAATTATATCCATATGTAGTAAAACTAGGGGATTTTTAACCCTCAACTAGCCCAGTTTTATTCAACTTGCCTCAGTTAATTTTGACACAGCTCCTACAGTTATGAACTCATTTCAGTTGATAATCACATACTTAAAATTCTCAATTCTTTTTGTATTTGAGTACCCCTTTTATATAGATTGTTTGTTTACCATTTATGCTGTAGCACTCCATCTCTTTGAGAGAACATGTAAACTGTGTAAAAAAGATGTAGAAGATGAGATACATTTTGTTTGTGTTTGTCCAGCTTTAGAGCTGATTCGTATGAAATATTTCAAAATTTTAAATATAGATAAATCTGAATTATTAATAGATCAATTATCAAGGGTATTAACTCATACGAATGTCAATATGGTTATTAATTTTATTTTTGATTTGTGGCAAGAAAGAAAAAGTAAATTATATTGTTAATTTTTATGTATTGAATTGCTGTCTTTATTTACTGTATCTTACCTCAAAATATGTTTGCTCTGTTTGTTATTAACTCTCTATTTAAAGTGACTTATAAGCCCATATAGGGCTGGGTATTACTTCAATAGTTTTTGTATAATCCTTGTCAACATAATACATGTCACTATAATAAACTAATAAACTAAACTAAGTCCCAACCCACATCCCCCACCCAGATTCCCCCCACCCACCTCTGGGACCTCCAGCTATATTGAGTGACACTAAATAAACAAAGGTATTTAATGATATCAGATGAGAAACAAAGAACTCAATGGGGTTGCAGATCTTGTGTAATAGTGAGAGAGGTGTGGAGAAGGGGAGAGGGGTGGGGGGTGGGAGGTGGTGGGCTTCATTACATATAACACAAAGGGGAGTCAGAACTGAGATTGCGTCACATACAGTAGAACCTCGATTATCCGAACCCCATGGGAGACATACAATCCGGCCGGATAATCGAGGGGTTCGGATAGATGAAGGAAACCGAAATTCACCGTCTATGGGTTACCGAGTGGGCGATAATTGAAGAAATGTCGTTTTTATGCAATAAACATAGACGTTGGTGGTCGTTAATAAAATACTTTAATATATTTGTGACATATAATATAAGTGACCCTTTAATTGTCGTTTCTTTGCTCCATATCCATGAATGTTGTTATTTTTATTTAAAATATTCCTCGGACGTGAGCTGGATGTGTTCGGTTGGTACTTGCATTGTTTACGCTTTAATTTTAGATTACATCGTCCCGCATTTTGTCAAATGAAAAACTCCGGGAGATTATTTATTGTAAAATCCAAAGCGAACACGCCTTCAATGATACGTGTGTTTGATTGGTAATGCATTGTTGACGTCTTTTCTTTTCTACACGTTGTCAGACTGTGAACCTACTCCGGGAGATTATAAATTGCAAAACCCAATCGAACACACTTTCATTGATTGGCGCATGATCAAAGAAGTTGTGTAGCGGGGTAGTGTAATTGAATTAATCCCTCCCCTATTGTAACAATGGTGATAAAGATCAAAGAAGTTAGGTGTCTCTGTGAATGGTACGTTTTATAAAGCACTGGAATTCAGCGTTTCCGAGACTGTGTAAAATCTTGCATTATCGCTCACGCTTGACCGGTTTTAAATGTAGGGAGACATGATTTTGGTTCGGTTAATCCGGAGATCCGGATAATAGAAGGCCGGATAATCGAGGTTCTACTGTAATTAGGTTGCATATATATGGCCCACATATATAGGTATAGAGGAAATGAATAACTGAAAACAATTTGCAATTTCTAAAAATAATATAATAAAATAATAATATAAATAATTTTTTTTTAAATAATATTTTATTTGTGAACAAATATAGAAACAGATATGCGCTTTTGGGATTATGAATTTTAGAATGGACATTGAATCATCAATCATTTAAATACTTTGAAGGAAGATTGAAAAGTATGATGAGTTGAGTTAAAAATAATATTTTATTTGTCAACAAATATAGAAACAGATATGCTCTTTTGGGATTATTATTTTAGAATGGACATTCAATCATCAATCATTTAAATACTTTGAAAATAGGTTTAGAGTTATCATTGCAGGAAGATTGAAAATATAATTTGAGTTATGTATTCGGCGTCTGGGGATACACCATCTTCCTTGGGAAGATATAAACAGAGTAGATTGATGTGCTGAAGTTCATATAATAATGGGCAATTATGTTTTTAAAAATTCCCGATCAAAACCTGTGGCGTGAGTGATGACCTGTCTGGGGATATGTTGGCGCCGAGTTGGCCCAATCTAGTTTATAAAGTAAAAAGCTTGTCTACCACTACGTCTGGCTTTCTGTAAGCTCCCGTATGTCCTAGAAACTATTGTGTTTCCTATTGTCTTCTCATACTCAAGTGAGTAATTTTTAATGGTTTCGTCTGCTGGTATCTAGACATGAAAGTGTAATGCACAATTTAAATGTAAACTAGTCATCTGTGCATCCCAATTAAAGCTTCTAATATAACCCTCAAGTGTTGTGCAGTCACTGTTAGTATAAAATTTGTTGTATGCGCATCCCCCCCCCCCCCCCCCCCCATATTTTTATTGGCCAATGCTCGTACTACCGTGCCGTCACTTCATTCATTAATTTCTTTGCGGTTTATTGGTTTGACAAATGAGTAAGGCTGCGACTTCCTATTTTAAACACAAATATCTGTTAATCTATGTGATTGGTTCATAACAAATATTTTGTAAATTAATTATCACGCTTCGATGAGTGAATGAAAGATGGATGGACAGACAACAATTTTACATTCAGTGACTGCGTGATAAACCAGCAGATGAATATGTACATTTACGAAAATGAAATTTGTGAGCTAAATTGAGTTCTACATGTTTATCGTTATTTATTTTCATTTCTCACAAAGATTATCTTAATAATTGCAAATATCTTCGGTGTACAATGCCCCTCCAATTTCAGAACCTATTAGTTGTAAATTCTTCTAATAATGGCCACCAAAATGGATAGACAGAAAAATAGCATCAGAGATGCCCGTACCCCACAGCCTAGGGAAATATTTTTAACATCATGAGATATAGAAGTACTGTATCAGTACAAAGTTCACGATACTTTCAGAGCACTGTCAGTTATATAAAGGTCCAAACAATGTTTAAATGGAGAACATAATGTCTAAAAGAAAGATAATGCATGTAAAGATGAAGTATTAAAACAATATAATTCAATTACAAGATGACAGCATTAATCAGTAAACTAAAATTACAACACTGTGTATCTACATCTGCATGGCCGAATTATGGTTTAGATGTTTTGAATATTACCATGCATACAGCAGTGGTAATACATTCAATGAATGCTTATGTGTGGTGTTGGAGCAAAATCTGTGGCTCACTTGATGAAATTCCATCTCTTACAATGGGAAGTTATAAAAGTAAAATTCTTAATAAATTCTAATATGACTTTAACAGTGCTTAATCTGCATCAAAAGACAGACCCAAAGGTGCAACAAGATTTTAAAGGTCAAGGTCACTAAGACAAGGTCAAAGGTCCAATTAAGGTCACACCATGATAATGCACACCTATAACCCCTAACCAATGTCCCTACCAAGGATCAACTTCTACACCTTACAGTTTCCAAGATATAGCCCACAAAAGATTTTATAGGTCAAGGTCACTATTGCAAGGTCAAACATCAAATCAAGGTCACACCATGACGTTGCACACCTACACTCCCTAACCAATGTCTCTACCTAGTATCAACTTCCTACACCTTTACGGTTTCCGAGATATAGCCTAGACAAGATTTTAGAGGTCAAGGTCATTACTAGTGCTGCGCCGATTAGTGGTCCATTCGATGCATTGATCGATGACGGCATCACTTTCAGTGCATCAATCAAAAAAGCCGAATTCGGGATGCCGAAAAAGGGTTGTTTCCAGTCAAATCAAACAAAAGAGGAAGTGATTTTCCGTAAAATAAACATGGAGCAGTTTTTGTCCCAAAGAAATCGCCTTAGAATTGTTGAAATGTACAAAAATATTACATAAAAGTTTGGATTAGTTATTTACTCTGTAAATTTTGTATGATTTTAATGTCTGCCGATGCAACGAATGATGCATCGATCACATGTGGGCGATAATCGAGTGGTTTCTGCGGACCGAGTCGCAGCACTAGTCATTACAGTAAGATCAAAGGTCAAATCAAGGTCAGACCATGACGTTGCACACCTACACCCCCTAACCAATGTCCCTACCACATATCAACTTCTCATACCTTACAGTTTCCGAGATATAGCCCCGACAAAAATTTATAGGTCAAAGCCACTACAGCAAGGTCAAATCAAGGTCACACCATGACATTGCACACCTACAATGTTACAGCGTGTCAACCACATATCAACTTCTCATACCTTACAGTTTCCGAGAGATATAGCCCGGACAAGATTTTATAGGTCAAGGTCACTACGGCAAGGACGTTGCACAACTACACCCCCTAACCGATGTCCCTACCAAATGGGTAGGGATCCCCAGACAACCATTTTACACTAACAGTGACTGCGTGACACTTGAGGATTACATCAGAAGATTTTACAACAATGAAATTTGTGAGTTAATTTACTGGCATTCATTATCGCAAATGCTTCAAATATATAACTCTTTAAGTGTCGTGCAATATATTTTCTTATTTTAAATATTTTCTTATTTTGAATATTTATAAAAATACTTGTAGTTTGCTTGTGTAAAATATCCATATAACACTAAAGTTTATGTCTTCCAAATTGTTATTATAGTAAATACAAAATAAACCAGTTCGTTAATCTTATTTTATGTGTACGCTTCAAACATAAAATACGTCTTTTCCCTTCAAAATCAATCTATTTATAAACATTTCCTGTCATGTTTCTGGTCGCAAGAAATACGCAACCCATCTAGCAACACAGATCTGTAAATGTCTTTACAAGCAGTTTGCAAATACGGGCGATAATAGAATGATTACAGATTTCAACAGACATTGCTGTCCTAAGATTCGACTCTGTGGTTGGTAGAAAGCCACCCACTGTACCCTTGTTTTGAAAAATGTTTATAGTTTTACCTTTCAACTGCACCATCACTAACACTCTTGGGTAACAAATGCTTCATCATAAAATTCTTGATTCTTCTTATATTTATAAGGGGAAGCGCAAAGAATAAAAACTCCTATAAAATGGTAAAAACAAAATAATCATTGCACTGAAGGTATTGTATGATTCGAGGAAGTATCAAATATACAAAACAATAGTAACTTTTCATTGTAAGAAATATTTTAACTTCAGATCATTGATTACTGTTTACTATTTTTTTGTTATAATATTCCAATTCATATTTGAATAAAGGGCGATAAAGACTTGGATCTGATTGGTTGATTTCAAATCTTTTTATGGAGTGAATCACTTCTTTAACCTCCACCCAAATCTCTTCAGTAAGAGTTACTACTGACACACTTTTTGACATAAAAATATAGATATTTTAGTCAATACATTTCCACGTACCAATAGCCAAAACTTATGCCTGGGTGAAAAACGGAGATGATGAAAACAGAGGAACTTTCAATGGCGGATATGTGTATGTAAACAAACAGAAATAACAAACATGAAGACCTAAAAGTACTCACAATATTTCGCTATCCGCCATGTATAATATATATATATATCTTTTGTTATACGCTTTTTGAGGTTATTTACAAAATCGAGAGTATTAAAACACTTTACTTGGCATGTTTTCATTATGAAAGCAACATGTCTTCTGCATCTTTGCTGTCATTAGAGGATGGAGGTCACAAATTGGAAAGTTTCCAGAAGTACTCTACTCACAATTGGTAAATATGTAAACATGAGCTTGTGTTTACAACCCATGAATTTCATCCAGAATGCAACATATCTTGTCATTACATACATACTTTAGCAACTATTGAAAATGTTTGACCTCTGGACATTTCACATTCAATGGTAATGGACTCTCAGATTACTAAGTGTGTGGCATATTTCAAATCACTCCCACACAGCCACCTAAACAGTAAATATGTCAATTTTATGGCCTGTGAGATAAAGTTTTCACTTTCTCGATCAAGTTTTACAGGTTCCCTAACATATGGGTGGTGTAACATTCACTGGTGGTACAAACTATCTGCTAATCATCAATCTACTTCATTAAAGCGAGAACTTACAGCGAATCCATGCCATAACAGCTCTCTGTCCATATACTCAAAGCCAACCTGTACAAATCAAAGTTAATATAGAGGTGCGTTAACTCTATTTACCTATATCTCCTGTAATGCACAAGATGTAAATAATGATTACAAACTTAAACAACTTGTGAAATGAGAAAAAAAAGCCATTTGACATGATACTTAATTCATAAAAATTCTTATTATTAAGTTGGATAACAAGAATGCAGCAAAATAACTTATTTAACATTTTTCCTCAACAAAGTCTGTGATATTCTGTATTGTTCTGAAATTGCCTTTTTAGTGACATTAGAGTCCCATATTATAACTGACAAAATTGCAAACAAGTTAGAAGAACCAATCTGATGATTAAGCCAATTAAGGATATATTATTTCTGGATATTTACAGAGGGTATGAAAAATATATTTACTCCAGCAAGTATTCTCATGTTTCAATCTTCTAAAATCTTCATTTTTGAAAAAAAAAATGTTCAAGTAACTAACACTCAATGGAAACCTATATATTACAAACAATGTAAAATAGAAGACGTTATTCAGTGTCCTTGGCTTACCTGTCGCATACCATGAGGTCTGGGAAATACACTCCTGATTCCCAAAACACGCTCAATAATAAATTGATATCTCCCTTTGACCAAGAAAACTAGGAAATTTACCAAAGCTGCAATGTCCCACACAATTTCCAAGGTTCCAAAGAGCTTCCAAAACTGAAAATAAACAAAGCTTTGTAAAGAGAAATATGCTGAATGTGTAAACAGTTAAAAATTAAAATAAAAAGACAAACAAGAAGCTCCATGCACGCTTTTTGTTTAGTGTTGTGTGTCAATTTATAACCTTCTAAAATTATGCAATTCATACATTTACAGACTTTAGTACAATTCACCAATGCATGAAAGTTTAGCCAGCACACAAACAGAAAAAAGTAAGTGTAGATGTATAGATAATACAAAATTCAGTTCACACAGTAAACTACAACTTAAGCATAATTTTCATGAAGCTACATCTGAAATGCACCTGGTTAGAATATTTCACCGACTGTGACAAGCATCTGAATGTCTCTGTACGTTGTGCAAGCCAAGGAGCAATAATAAATAACACTCCATACAGAAGCTTTTGTTTCTTGCTCATCCACTGATTTAATACATTCTGACCACCTGAATTTGTATCTTTATATTTCAGGTCAAGAAGTCGTTGTCCTATAGTCTGACTATTGGTGTTGATGGTGTACTGAAAGTGGAAATACCTTCATTGTAAGGTAACAGAGTAAAATAGCCACAATAAGTTACAAACTTAAAAAGAACATAAAAAAATCTATGAACAAACGAAATATTAACAGTTTATTTAGCTTCCAGATGGATGAGACAATGCCAGGAGAAATATCACCCTTTATTTGGTATATTTATTTAGCACTGTGTTTTATATTTTAAATATAGTTATTCAGTAAACAATTACTGTAAATAATTAAAATCCTTTAAAACATTTCTTTTTCTTCACATAGCACAAATTCAAATATAAACAAGAAATAGGACACAATTGTAACAGTAGCTTGAAAAAAATGAAAAAGTAACAGGAGGGCATATTACAAGCATTTTTGTGTGTAATATTCTCAATGCCACAATGTTTAAAAGATAACACAATTTAACATTTTTTGGTGAAAATCCAAAATTCAATTGAAATCTATCTCGTACCATTTACAAGATAAAAGCAATTTATATTTTTCACAAAAATCCAAGATGGATGTGAAAAAATATGACTTTTTAATCTTTCCATACACTTAAATGTTAACACCCTATTGGTAAAAAAAATCAATATTCATAAAACATTTTTACAAAAACTCACAATAGCCATCAAATCTTGGAAAATTTGAATAATGAAAGTTTTTCTGTTATATAAAAGTTCCATTCTATGGGCACACTATTTACTAGATAAAAACAATTTACCATTTTTGGTGAAAATCAAAGATGACCCTCAAACTTAATAGAAGTGAATTTTCAATTATTCAATTGACAGAAATAGTAATATCCATTGGATCCAAAATTCACTTGAAATCGCTTTATCTCAAATATTTATGAGAAAAATGTAAGTTTACAATTCCCAAAAAGAGACTGCCAAAACTTGAGAAAATTGTAAATTTTAATTACTTAAATGCTACAAGCTTACCATGTGGGACTTAATGCTGTTCTCGGGTTGCCACACCCGGGGCCAACGTCTTAGAAAAAAAGATCATTCTTGTTAGCCACCGGATATACTGGTAGTTGTCGTCACGTGATAACTTCTGACCAATCGCCCTACTTTCTCGTTGAAATTTTATTAAACCTACCCCTCAGCTGTAAACAGCGGGGAGGCAGGGTGGGACTCTTCTAAGTCCCACATGGTAAGCTTGTAGCTTATAAAAGCTACATTTAAGTAATTAAAATTTTCAATTTTATTACGCTACAATAGCTTACCATGTGGGACTTAATGCTGAATTCAACCGCCCGGTGGCGGGATTACAGCTGAGACTGGAAGGTATGTAATTTTTTTCTAAGATTTGAATTAATATATACAGAATAGTGCCAGAAATGCCAGTGTGAGTCCCTTTTACAGAGCCCCGATCCCGAAGATCGGGCCTGTAACGAGCCAAAAACCTGAGTAAAAAGGGACAGTGCTAAAACTGTCCAGATGTTTGGTAGTAGGACGGAAGTGCAGCAGTGCTCACTTCGAGGTCTAAGGGTCCCTATTAGACCTTCACGTGTGACTGACCAACCCCGTGGTCGGGCATCTCATGAAAATTTTAACCTGAAATATGAGATTAACGACAACTGACTAAGTCCTTAATAGAAATTACCTGATAATTGAAAAAATAAAATGACCTTACCCGTAACATCTTGAAGGTAAAGGAATACCTAGATCCTGGGAGAGACTCCTGAAGACTTGGTTGTAGCGGATGTGCCCCCCCCCCCTTTTTTCTTTCCGAGGACAACTGGTCTGAGGGGAAGGATCTAGGACTTGTTGTGCCACCACTACGGGTCCCAGATACATATTGTTGTCGGTGTCCGACCAAGTAAGGTCTTTTAGGTAAAAATTTGTGAATGTGTTGTGAGCTTTCCAGTGACAGGCTTGCATGATTTGGTCCACCGATACGCCACCGTAAAAGGCCTTAGAGGCCGCGAAGGCCCGGATGTCATGCGCTTTGACTTGGACCAAGTCCAAGGCTTGTTGATCTGCTTGTTTATAACAAAGTAGAATGGTTTGTTTCAACCATGAGGAGAGTGTAGCGGGTCTGATGTCTGAGGTATGTCCTTTCTTAAAGGAGATGAAAAGGAGAGAACGAGACCCTCTCAGGTCTTTAGTTCGGTCCAAATAGAACCTCAGGGCCCGCACGGGACACAGGGTCCTGTCTTCCTTAAACTGTCTATCTACAATGGTAGTCAAAGCAGGAATAGTCACTGGTGACACACTTTGAGAACCTTCTCTTGCTAGTTGGTTTTTGGCTATGAAATCAGAAGAAGGGAACAAGGCTACCTTTTCCCATTGGCCTAAATTAGCTACTTTGTTAGCGACCCAGGCATGGATTTCGCTGCGGCGCTTGCCGGAGGCCAAGGCTAGCAAGAAAGCAGTTTTGAGAGTAAGATGTTTGAGGTCTGAGTCTTTCATGGGCTCAAATGGTGCTTTGGTGAGTTCGTTAAGGACAACAGAAAGGTTCCACTTGGGTAAATTTCTGGAACTTTTAGGACGATCCCTGTGAAAACTGGAGAGTAACCTATGAAGGTCTGCATTGTGCGCAATGTGTTGGGCCGTTGGGCCCAAAGTGTCAACGATAGCAGTCCTGTAACCATCAATGGTCGAGGGGCGCCTGTTTAGGTCTTGGTACAGGTACATGAAAAAATCTGAGATTTGTTTCACAGATGGAGTGGAGAAATCCACCGAATTTTCTCTGCACCATTTTTCAAATAGGGCCCACTTTGACCGGTAGATGGTCCTTGTTGATGACCGCTGAGGGGCAGCAATTCTCTCTGCCACCTCCACAGAGAAGCCTTGTTCTTGGAGTTGTCCGCTCCTAGACATCAGGCGTGGAGGTTCAGCTGTTGTGGATTGTTGTGGAACACATAGTTGTGGGACTGTTTGAGTAGGGTCGTTGACACTGGGAGTTGTAGTGGGATCTCTGTTGAGAGCTGCACTAGGTCCCAAAACCAGGGCATCCCTGGCCAGCCTGGGGCTATCATGATGATCAGACAATGGCATTGCTTGATCTTTTGGATCACCTTGTGAAGGAGAGCTGTAGGAGGGTAGGCGTAAGCCGTGAGGTTGGTCCAGTTTATGTTCAGAGCATCTATGTTCCAGGCCCTTGGGTCTGGGATAGGAGACACATATAGAGGGAGTTTGTGATTCAGGTGAGTAGCGAATAAGTCTACATGAGGAGTGAACCACTTTCGGCAGATTTGCTTGAAGACCTGAGGGTGCAGGGACCATTCTGTTGACTGCACTTGGTTGGACCTGGATAGGAGGTCGGCCATCACATTCAGACACCCTGGAATGTGCCTGGCTTTCAATGTTATATGGTAGTGATGGCACCAGGTCATGATTTTCCACAGAAGAGCGCACATCTCTGCTGAGTGAGTTCCCCCTTGCTTGTTGATGTAGGCTACCACTGTTGAGTTGTCCGTCGCAACTAACACTGTTTGATTCTGGCACTGGTCCTTGAAGTCTCGAAGGGCCAGGGAGACCGCCTTCAATTCCAGGACATTTATGTGTAGCCTTTTTTCCCGCTCTGACCACAGCCCTTTTGTAGAATTTTGATCTAAGTGAGCGCTCCAACCTTCGTTTGAGGCGACGGTAAAGAGTTGGATACTGTGGTCCTTGGGATGAAGGTCTGCGCCTTTCATCACATTTGAGGGATTTTGCCACCAATCTAGGTGGGCTACAATGGCTTCTGTCCAAGGAAGGAGGTTGTCCAGCGACTGAGGATATCTCCAGTGCTCCTTGAGATGAAACTGAAAGGGCCTCATGTGAAGGCGTCCCTCCGGGACCATTTTCTCCGTTGAGGCTAGCAACCCAATTAGAGACATCAAACATCTTGCAGTCAAAACACGTTTTGACTTGAGTCGTAGGATCAAATCCTGAAGTTTGAGCCATCTCTCGTGAGTGGGTCTTACAAGGGCTGAATCTAGGTGGTATTCGTAGCCCACGAACGAAAACACCTGAGTAGGTTTCAGTTCTGATTTTTCCTGGTTGATTATCCAACCCAAGGATTGGGTTAGGTCTACCACTGCCTGTGTGTCCCTTTGAGATTCCTCCTGGGACTGGGACCTGATCAGCCAGTCGTCCAGGTATTGGTGAATTCTGAGTCCTCTTGAGAGGGCCATTAGTTTCACTTCCTTTACGATCATCGTAAAGACCTGGGGGGCTGTGGCCAGTCCAAAAGGTAGGGAGGTGAACTGGAACACCTGGGCCTTGTAGCAAAACCTTAGGTACTTCCTTGAGTTTGGATGGATGGGGATGTGAAGGTATGCGTCCGACAGGTCTATCTACGATACCCACTCCCCTGGGACCAGGGAAGTCCGCATGGACTCCGGGGTTTCCATTTTGAACTTTTCTACATGGAGAAAAGTGTTGAGCCTGCTTAGGTCTATGACTGGCCTCCACCTTTAGTGAGGCTTGGGTACTAGGAACAGGCGACTGTAAAACCCGAGAGATTTTACGTTTTCCACCCTTTCGATGGCGTTCTTTGACAAGAGAGACTGGATACAAGCGGCCAAGGCTTGGTCTTTTTGTTGGGCCTTGTACTCTGATAGAATCAGAGGGAATCTGATCAAGTTTGGCTTTGAACGGAATGGCAGAACGTAGCCATTGGTGATAATGTTTAACACGTTTTGAGAACATTTGTTTGTTTGCCAGTCTCTCTTGAAAGAACGGAGGCGACTTCCTACTGGTGGACTGAATGAGGCTTTGGAGGAGTCATTGCGAAGGGGGGTTTCCACGTCCCCTTCCTCTATTGTGGGGTCGAAAACGACCCCTGGAGCCTCTGAAGTTGGATTTTCCTCTTCCCGAGGGAAAGGATTGGTTACTGCTTTGAGAGGTATTGCCCCCATAGGGGCGTTTCCTGTAGGAGCCTCTTTTCTTGTGGGGGCCACGAAAGGGCTTATTCCGGTAGGGTGCAAAACCCTGAGAATCTTTTGAGGTGCCTTTTTTGAGAAGGAAGTCCTCACCTTCCTTTACAAGTTGAGACTCGAACAAGGAGGAGTCCCAGAAGGACGAGTTCCTAAGTTCTTGGCGTCTCGTTTCCCCTAGCTGAGGATGCAATAGAGTCATTTCGGCTTCGCGCCTAAGCAAGCCGGTATTAGCCATGGAATATAATTCCCTCTGGAGAATATGGGCTAGCGATTTGCTGAGACAGGTAAGAGCTCTATGTTGAACAAGAACCGTCTTGTTCCAAAAATCCAAGTACTCAGCAACTTCCTCATATCCGCGCTTTGCTGCTTTCTCAGGATTGGCACCTTTCTGGATCTGAGACTTAATCTTCTTGACAGTTGACTTGATGCTATGTTGACACTTCTCCAAGGAAGCATTGCAAGAAGAAGAGGTTTTGGCAAAGGCAGCGGTGAAATTGAGGGTTGAGATATTTTGTCTAGCCTGATGTTCCAGCTCCTTAAGGACTGGCATAGGGACTTTGGCTACTGGTGCCCCAGGAGGTCTAGGAATAATACAGATCTTGGCAAAGTACGTATTCAACTCCTGGATTTTGTCTTGAAAAGTGGGCTGTCCAACCTTGTACCACTTAGAAGTGGAAGGAGGAGGCTTGACATATTTTCCCTCAGATAAATTGGCAGCTTTGAAATCATGTTGAAATTTATCAAAGGCGTCCTTGATAACTGAGCTAAGTGGTAGGATAGAGGAAGGACCTCTAGGTCTGAGCTCTTGACGGCCTTTTTCGTCATCCAGACCCAACACTGAAGTTGAGGACCTAGGCATAGAGTCCCTGGGGTCAGGGAGAGAAAGAATGCGCCTGAAGGTGTCTACCTCTTCAGAGTATTGGGAGGGAATGTCAGACAGGGCTACTTCCCTATAATAAGGGGGGTCTGGATCATGTTGTGGGAGGTCTTGATCAGAAGCTGCGCCTGAGGGCTGAGCCCTAGAGGGCTTAGAAGACCTGTGTCTAGCCACAGGGGAGTGATCTTCCTCTGAAGATGACACATATCTGGACCTAGATTTATGCTTGCTCTTGTCAGAGTGTTTCTTAGGTCTAGGATGGATCCGAGATTCGTCGGAATCCTCATCCAGATGATCCGAGGCAGAGCTCGGTGTTACTGTTTGCCTGTGGCTTTGTTTTTTATGTGAGTATGAGGAATCCTTCGGTATTGCTTCAGAAGGGGCGACGTACTGATCCGAGGAAGTTTGATTTAGTACTAGTCGAGGAGGGAGTGCTGGACCAACGTCCACATCCATTGCCTCGGACTGTGCATTAGTACTTGACCTCGGAGGGGGGTGGTCCAGATGAGCAGCAGAAGTGCTGGATGGACCAGCTTTTGAAGCATGAGGCGAGGGATCAACCTCGGCAGACTTTTTAACTGCCAACTCCTCTCGGAGTGATTGAAACGCTTCTAACATGGATGCCTGGAAGGAACCCATTTGCTGCTGGATATGTATATTTAAGGAATCACCCAGGGATTTCTCTAGATTTCTTTGAATTTTGTTTTGTAAAACAGTACCTGGGGTGGGAGGAACAGCCTTGGCTGGGGTCTTTAGTGATAAAGAACTGAAGGCGAGAGGTTGAGGACGGGGGGGTGAGGTAAAGAGGTTATCGGCAGCACTCTCAAGGTCTGCATTAGAACCATTAAAAGAGTCCCCATCGCCTTCACCCAAGAGATCTAGTTCATCTTTGGAACTAGTTTCCGCTTTTTGCTTTTTTAAGTACCACTTCCTGTTTTGAATTTTTTGTACATGCAAATATGGCAGGGTGCTTCAAAAGTGACACAGGGGTCATCTCCCTTGCCAGCCTCCCTACAGGTAGGGCAGTAATTATGAGTATCAAAACTGAAGCAAAAATGGCGGCATTTCTGAGCTCTCGGTTTGTCTTTGTTTGCTTGATGAAGGGACATTTTAACGCAATAAAAAGACGTACAATTGAAATTGCCTGAACCGAGAAAACTCAAAACACGCGGATTGTAAGGAAACTACTTAAGTTGTGAAATTAAAAATTTTACAGGATAATCTATGACATATATTTAAAGAAATATCCAAATATTAGCCTCCAACAATACGTGAATACTGAGAAATAAATGAAAATGTCTGTATATTTACAAACTGCTACCAGTCATCGTGGCCAACGAGAAAGTAGGGCGATTGGTCAGAAGTTATCACGTGACGACAACTATCAGTATATCCGGTGGCTAACAAGAACGATCTTTTTTTCTAAGACGTTGGCCCCGGGTGTGGCAACCCGAGAACAGCATTAAGTCCCACATGGTAAGCTATTGTAGCGTAATAAAATGGAAATTTTGAACAGGTAGAAATTCAACCAAAATCGCTCCTGCTCTCACTGTTTCTCAGATACTTGCCAATTACTCATACTAATAGCTTATTAAACTAAAAAATAGCTACTCTTCACCTAGCTACAGTGATAAATTTCTGCAACAGTGACCCAACTGTAGCTAGCGAGAAAGTGAGCCTGTGACCATGAGCTTGCAACAGCTTGGATCATTTAAAAGTGATAAGATATTCACTAAAAATAGCAAATTAGCTATGAATAATAGTACCACCCATAAGCAATACCAAGCAAGCTTATAATCCCCCATCCCAATATTGTTGAGATATCTCCTGTACTTTTTCCTTTAAGTAAGGGGAAAAGTATTTGATACTCAAAATAGGTCATTAAGTTGTTAACTGGCTAATACTCACTTAGCCTTGCAATGGCTCCAAAAGCAAATACAGAGCAAGCTGTTAATCTAATAATATTTAATACCAAATTTAATTTTATTATATTAAATCCTTTAAATGAACGGAAACCAAATTCCTGCACAAAACAACTAATTTGACATTATCTGGATAACTATATAGCCATAATACCCAAACGCAACACCAAGCAAGCTATGGACCCTCTTATCCCGAATGTCAAATTTGGTAGAGATAGCTAAAATAATTTCCCATAAAATGAGAGAAAATTAATTGTGACTGTGGATTCTAGAAAGCCCCCAAAAATGCTAAAATTATATGTCCACTCCCAGTGGAATGGACAAATTTTTTAAAAAGCCAGCTTTGGCAGGCAAGAACCCCATGCTGCAGGTACAACTCCATGGACAACATTGGGGAAATATATGGAACAACTTAAATTGTAAGAAGTGGAGAACCCATGAGATGCTGTCTGATGTAAGAATTTTCATGAAGTTGAATAAGGCGGGAAACTTATATGCTTTATTCTTTCATGTAAGTATTTCTTTTAATGAAAGGCAGACATATGTCAAGTTATATGGAAGCCTATTATGAAGCAACAGTTACTCTAGCATAGATACAGATATACAAATGCAAATGTAGCAAAAATGAGTTTAATAGTGCCCCCGTTTTAATAAAGATGTTTAAGACTATAAAGTATTTAAAGCATTACCATGGCAACAGTTGCTGTCAGATACCCTCCAAAACCTAATCAGATCTAGATCCTCTTGGGAAAACATATCGTGAAAATTTGGTGAAAGCCATGCATGGGTTTAGCCTGTGGAACACCCACAGTTTATGCCCTAGAAATCTTAAAAGTGATACCATGGCATTAGCTGTTGTCAAATACCCCCCCCCCCACCCCCACCCCCCACCCCCCCACCCCCCCACCCCCCCCCCCCCCCACCGCCAAAGAAACAAAAGAAAAATACAAATATTTAATAAAAATCAGCTCTGGATATTCTTTGGGTAAATATATCCTGAAAATTTGGTGAAATCTATATGTGGGTTCAGATTGTGAAACACCCACAAAGTTAAAGACAAAAAAATATATTAAAACCATTGCCATGGCAACACCCCCAAAAACACCTCTAGATCTTATTGGGGTAAACATATCTTGAAAAGTAGGTTAAAATCCAAGCATGGATTTAGTCTGTGGAACACCCACAAAGTTTAATACTCCAAAACCTTTAAAAAGTGTTGCCATGGAAACAGTTGTTGCCAGATAATCTCAAATACTTATCAGCTATATATCCTCTTTGGGAAAAATATCCTGAAAATTTGGCAAAAATCCATACATTGGTTTAGGCTGTGAAACACCCTCAAGGTTTAAAACCCAAAAATCATAAAAGCATTGCCATCGCAAGTTAGCAACAACTGTTGCCAAATACCCCACAAAACCCTAGATACCTTTTGGGGTAACATATCCTGAAAATCTGGTGTAAATCCATGCTGAGATTAGGCTGTGGAAAATCCACAAAGATTAAAACCCAAAAATAGCAAAAGCATTGCCATGGCAACAATGCTTCCCTGATACCCCTCAAAACCTAATCAGCTCTTGATCCTCTTGGGGTAAACATATCTTGAATATTTGGTGAAAATCCATGTATTGGTTCAGGCTGTGGAACACCCACAAACTTTAACACCCCAAAATTCTTTAAATGTTGCCAAATGATACCCCCAAAACCTAATCAGCTCTAGATCCCCTAGGGGTTAACATATCCTGGAAATTTGAAAATCCATGCATTGATTTTGGTTGTGAAACACTGACAAGCTTTATACCTGCTTCCACTACCTGGACAATGCAGGGGGACTACTATAACCCCGTACTTGGTGGGCTGGGGTTAAAAATGACCTACAATAATACAAATTTGAATACAAGTGTGGATATAGGGTCATGTCTTAAACTTAATCAACTCTTTATGAAGCCTTGTCAACTCTATATCAAAGTCCCAATGACCTACATATTCAAACAAAAATGGTTGTCATGGAAATAGTTCATACTGGATCAACTCAGAAACTAAAAAAAAAAAGGCATATATCTGTTTTGGGTCCCACATTTTCACCAAATATGGTGAAAATCTGCCAAAGGGTCAATCTGTGGCAACAAAGTCCTAAAACCTGAATTTTCAAACATAAATGATTGACAATAGTTTTTAATGGATCATGCCCAAAACTTACAGATGCATTAATTTTTTAAACATATACATCTTCATTGAATTTGGTGAAAATCTAGAAAACAGTTTAATCTGCACTCTGCAGTGAGAAATCCCCAACCAGAAAATATCAATAAAAATGTCTCCATGATACTAGTTTTCATTATAACATGCACAAATTGTAATCAACTATAGATTTTGGACCTCTCATTCAAGGTTGAATGTCAAAGCTTATGGATCTTCACAGAACAATTTGCTATAACATAGTACATGAAGAAGTTGGCAAACAACACAGAATATTTCATATTCTCATCTGACTGGCCAGCAGGTGATAATTAATTTTGGACTGTGAAAAACATGAAAATTATTGACCCACCTTATACAACAACAAATTGAAAATTTTAATTACTTAAATGTAGCTTTTATAAGCTACAAGCTTACCATGTGGGACTTAATGCTGTTCTCGGGTTGCCACACCCAGGGCCAACGTCTTAGAAAAAAAGATCGTTCTTGTTAGCCACCGGATATACTGGTAGTTGTCGTCACGTGATAACTTCTGACCAATCGCCCTACTTTCTCGTTGAAATTTTTTATTAAACCTACCCCTCAGCTGTAAACAGCGGGGAGGCAGGGTGGGACTCTCCTAAGTCCCACATGGTAAGCTTGTAGCTTATAAAAGCTACATTTAAGTAATTAAAATTTTCAATTTTATTACGCTACAATAGCTTACCATGTGGGACTTAATGCTGAATTCAACCACCCGGTGGCGGGATTACAGCTGAGACTGGAAGATATGTAATTTTTTTCTAAGATTTGAATTAATATATACAGAATAGTGCCAGAAATGCCAGTCTGAGTCCCTTTTACAGAGCCCCGATCCCAAAGATCGGGCCTGTAACCAGCCAAAAACCTAAGTAAAAAGGGACAGTGCTAAAACTGTCCAGATGTTTGGTAGTAGGACGGAAGTGCAGCGGTGCTCACTTCGAGGTCTAAGGGTCCCTATTAGACCTTCACGTGTGACTGACCAACCCAGTGGTTGGGCATCTCATGAAATTTTTAACCTGAAATATGAGATTAACGACAACTGACTAAGTCCTTAATAGAAATTACCTGATAATTAAAAAATAAAATGACCTTACCCGTAACATCTTGAAGGTAAAGGAATACCTAGATCCTGGGAGAGACTCCTGAAGACTTGGTTGTAGCGGATGTGCCCCCCCCCCCTTTTTTCTTTCCGAGGACAACTGGTCTGAGGGGAAGGATCTAGGACTTGTTGTGCCGCCACTACGGGTCCCAGATACATATTGTTGTCGGTGTCCGACCAAGTAAGGTCTTTGAGGTAAAACTTTGTGAATGTGTTGTGAGCTTTCCAGTGACAGGCTTGCATGATTTGGTCCACCGATACTCCACCGTAAAAGGCCTTAGAGGCCGCGAAGGCCCGGATGTCATGCGCTTTGACTTGGACCAAGTCCAAGGCTTGTTGATCTGCTTGTTTGTAACAAAGTAGAATGGTTTGTTTTAACCATGAGGAGAGTGTAGCGGGTCTGATGTCTGAGGTATGTCCTTTCTTAAAGGAGATGAAAAGGAGAGAACGAGACCCTCTCAGGTCTTTAGTTCGGTCCAAATAGAACCTCAGGGCCCGCACGGGACACAGGGTCCTGTCTTCCTTAAACTGTCTATCTACAATGGTAGTCAAAGCAGGGATAGTCACTGGTGACACACTTTGAGAACCTTCTCTTGCTAGTTGGTTTTTGGCTATGAAATCAGAAGAAGGGAACAAGGCTACCTTTTCCCATTGGCCTAAATTAGCTACTTTGTTAGCGACCCAGGCATGGATTTCGCTGCGGCGCTTGCCGGAGGCCAAGGCTAGCAAGAAAGCAGTTTTGAGAGTAAGATGTTTGAGGTCTGAGTCTTTCATGGGCTCAAATGGTGCTTTGGTGAGCTCGTTAAGGACAACAGAAAGGTTCCACTTGGGTAAATTTCTGGAACTTTTAGGACGATCCCTGTGAAAACTGGAGAGTAACCTATGAAGGTCTGCATTGTGCGCAATGTGTTGGGCCGTTGGGCCCAAAGTGTCAACGATAGCAGTCCTGTAACCATCAATGGTCGAGGGGCGCCTGTTTAAGTCTTGGTACAGGTACATGAAAAAATCTGAGATTTGTTTCACAGATGGAGTGGAGAAATCCACCGAATTTTCTCTGCACCATTTTTCAAATAGGGGCCACTTTGACCTGTAGATGGTCCTTGTTGATGACCGCTGAGGGGCAGCAATTCTCTCTGCCACCTCCACAGAGAAGCCTTGTTCTTGGAGTTGTCCGCTCCTAGACACCAGGCGTGGAGGTTCAGCTGTTGTGGATTGTTGTGGAACACATAGTTGTGGGACTGTTTGAGTAGGGTCGTTGACACTGGGAGTTGTAGTGGGATCTCTGTTGAGAGCTGCACTAGGTCCCAAAACCAGGGCATCCCTGGCCAGCCTGGGGCTATCACGATGATCAGGCAATGGCATTGCTTGATCTTTTGGATCACCTTGTGAAGGAGAGCCGTAGGAGGGTAGGCGTAGGCCGTGAGGTTGGTCCAGTTTATGTTCAGAGCATCTATGTTCCAGGCCCTTGGGTCTGGGATAGGAGACACATATAGAGGGAGTTTGTGATTCAGGTGAGTGGCGAATAAGTCTACATGAGGGGTGAACCACTTTCGGCAGATTTGCTTGAAGACCTGAGGGTGCAGAGACCATTCTGTTGACTGCACTTGGTTGGACCTGGACAGTAGGTTGGCCATCACATTCAGACACCCTGGAATGTGCCTGGCTTTCAATGTTATATGGTAGTGATGGCACCAGGTCATGATTTTCCACAGGAGAGCGCACATCTCTGCTGAGTGAGTTCCCCCTTGCTTGTTGATGTAGGCTACCACTGTTGAGTTGTCCGTCGCAACTAACACTGTTTGATTCTGGCACTGGTCCTTGAAGTCTCGAAGGGCCAGGGAGACCACCTTCAATTCCAGGACATTTATGTGTAGCCTTTTTTCCCGCTCTGACCACAGCCCTTTTGTAGAATTTTGATCTAAGTGAGCACCCCAACCTTCGTTTGAGGCGTCGGTAAAGAGTTGGATACTGTGGTCCTTGGGATGAAGGTCTGCGCCTTTCATCACATTTGAGGGGTTTTGCCACCAATCTAGGTGGGCTACAATGGCTTCTGTCCAAGGAAGGAGGTTGTCCAGCGACTGAGGATATCTCCAGTGCTCCTTGAGATGAAACTGAAAGGGCCTCATGTGAAGGCGTCCCTCCGGGACCATTTTCTCCGTTGAGGCTAGCAACCCAATTAGAGACATCAAACATCTTGCAGTCAAAACACGTTTTGACTTGAGTCGTAGGATCAAATCCTGAAGTTTGAGCCATCTCTCGTGAGTGGGTCTTACAAGGGCTGAATCTAGGTGGTATTCGTAGCCCACGAACGAAAACACCTGAGTAGGTTTCAGTTCTGATTTTTCCTGGTTGATTATCCAACCCAAGGATTGGGTTAGGTCTACCACTGCCTGTGTGTCCCTTTGAGATTCCTCCTGGGACTGGGACCTGATCAGCCAGTCGTCCAGGTATTGGTGAATTCTGAGTCCTCTTGAGAGGGCCATTAGTTTCACTTCCTTTACGATCATCGTAAAGACCTGGGGGGCTGTGGCCAGTCCGAAAGGTAGGGAGGTGAACTGGAACACCTGGGCCTTGTAGCAAAACCTTAGGTACTTCCTTGAGTTTGGATGGATGTGAAGGTATGCGTCAGACAGGTCTATCGACGATACCCACTCCCCTGGGACCAGGAAAGTCCGGATGGACTCCGGGGTTTCCATTTTGAACTTTTCTACATGTAGAAAAGTGTTGAGCCTGCTTAAGTCTATGACTGGCCTCCACCTTTGGTGAGGCTTGGGTACTAGGAACAGGCGACTGTAAAACCCAAGAGATTTTACGTTTTCCACCCTTTCGATGGCGTTCTTTGACAAGAGAGACTGGATACAAGTGGCCAAGGCTTGGTCTTTTTGTTGGGCCTTGTACTCTGATAGAATCAGAGGAAATCTGATCAAGTTTGGCTTTGAACGGAATGGCAGAACGTAGCCATTGGTGATAATGTTTAACACGTTTTGAGAACATTTGTTTGTTAGCCAGTCTCTCTTGAAAGAATGGAGGCGACTTCCTACTGGTGGACTGAGCGAGGCTTTGGAGGAGTCATTGAGAAGGGGGGTTTCCACGTCCCCTTCCCCTATTGTGGGGTCGAAAACGACCCCTGGAGCCTCTGAAGTTGGATTTTCCTCTTCCCGAGGGAAAGGATTGGTTACTGCTTTGAGAGGTATTGCCCCCATAGGGGCGTTTCCTGTAGGAGCCTCTTTTCTTGTGGGGGCCACGAAAGGGCTTATTCTGGTAGGGTGCAAAACCCTGAGAATCTTTTGAGGTGCCTTTTTTGAGAAGGAAGTCCTCACCTTCCTTTACAAGTTGAGACTCGAACAAGGAGGAGTCCCAGAAGGACGAGTTCCTAAGTTCTTGGCGTCTCGTTTCCCCTAGCTGGGGATGTAATAGAGTCATTTCGGCTTCGCGCCTGAGCAAGCCGGTATTAGCCATGGTATATAATTCCCTCTGGAGAATATGGGCTAGCGATTTGCTGAGACAGGTAAGAGCTCTATGTTGAACAAGAACCGTCTTGTTCCAAAAATCCAAGTACTCAGCAACTTCCTCATATCCGCGCTTTGCTGCTTTCTCAGGATTGGCACCTTTCTGGATCTGAGACTTTATCTTCTTGACAGTCGACTTGATCCTATGTTGACACTTCTCCAAGGAAGCATTGCAAGAAGAAGAGGTTTTGGCAAAGGCAGCGGTGAAATTGAGGGTTGAAATATTTTGTCTAGCCTGATGTTCCAGCTCCTTAAGGACTGGCAGAGGGACTTTGGCTACTGGTGCCCCAGGAGGTCTAGGAGTAATACAGATCTTGGCAAAGTCCGTATTCAACTCCTGGATTTTGTCTTGAAAAGTGGGCTGTCCAACCTTATACCACTTAGAAGTGGATGGAGGAGGCTTGACATATTTTCCCTCAGATAAATTGGCAGCTTTGAAATCATGTTGAAATTTATCAAAGGCGTCCTTGATAACTGAGCTAAGTGGTAGGATAGAGGAAGGACCTCTAGGTCTGAGCTCTTGACGGCCTTTTTCGTCATCCAGACCCAACACTGAAGTTGAGGACCTAGGCATAGAGTCCCTGGGGTCAGGGAGAGAAAGAATGCGCCTGAAGGTGTCTACCTCTTCAGAGTATTGGGAGGGAATGTCAGACAGTGCTACTTCCCTATAATAAGGGGGGTCTGGATCATGTTGTGGGAGGTCTTGATCAGAAGCTGCGCCTGAGGGCTGAACCCTAGAGGGCTTAGAAGACCTGTGTCTGGCCACAGGGGAGTGATCTTCCTCTGAAGATGACACATATCTGGACCTAGATTTATGCTTGCTCTTGTCAGAGTGTTTCTTAGGTCTAGGATGGATCCGAGGTTCTTCGGAATCCTCATCCAGTTGATCCGAGGCAGAGCTCAGTGCTACTGTTTGCCTGTGGCTTTGTTTTTTGTGTGAGTACGAGGAATCCTTCGGTATAGCTTCAGAAGGGGCAACGTACTGATCCGAGGAAGTTTGGTTAAGTACTAGTCGAGGAGGGAGTGCTGGACCAACGTCCACATCCATTGCCTCGGACTGTGCATTAGTACTTGACCTCGGAGGGGGTAGGTCCAGATGAGCAGCAGAGTTGCTGGATGGACCAGCTTTTGAAGCATGAGGCGAGGGATCAACCTCGGCAGACTTTTTAACTGCCAACTCCTCTCGGAGTGATTGAAATGCTTCTAACATGGATGCCTGGAAGGAACCCATTTGCTGCTGGATATGTATATTTAAGGAATCACCCAGGGATTTCTCTAGATTTCTTTGAATTTTGTTTTGTAAAACAGTACCTGGGGTGGGTGAAACAGCTTTGGCTGGGGTCTTTAGTGATAAAGAACTGAAGGCGAGAGGTTGAGGACGGGGGGGGTGAGGTAAAGAGGTTATCGGCAGCACTCTCAAGGTCTGCATTAGAACCAGTAAAAGAGTCCCCATCGCCTTCACCCAAGAGATCTAGTTCATCTTTGGAACTAGTTTCCGCTTTTTGCTTTTTTAAGTACCGCTTCCTGTTTTGAATTTTTTGCAATTGTTCATCAGTGAGAGATGTGCAAATATGGCAGGGTGCTTCAAAAGTGACACAGGGGTCATCTCCCTTGCCAGCCTCCCTACAGGTAGGGCAGTAATTATGATTATCAAAACTGAAGCAAAAATGGCGGCATTTCTGAGCTCTCGGTTTGTCTTTGTTTGCTTGATGGAGAGACATTTTAACGCAATAAAAAGACGTACAATTGAAATTGCCTGAACCGAGAAAACTCAAAACACGCGGATTGTAAGGAAAATACTTAAGTTGTGAAATTAAAAATTTTACAGTATAATCTATGAAATATATTTAAAGAAATATCCAAATATTAGCCTCCAACAATACGTGAATACTGAGAAATAAATGAAAATGTCTGTATATTTACAAACTGCTACCAGTCATCGTGGCCAACGAGAAAGTAGGGCGATTGGTCAGAAGTTATCACGTGACGACAACTACCAGTATATCCGGTGGCTAACAAGAACGATCTTTTTTTCTAAGACGTTGGCCCCGGGTGTGGCAACCCGAGAACAGCATTAAGTCCCACATGGTAAGCTATTGTAGCGTAATAAAATAAAGTAAATTCTTAATTGGAATGACTAAAATCCAGCCATCACACACTTCAGAAATCTTTATCTCATCTGTAACAATTAACCTAACAAATCTTCTAAATTAGAAAATTGAAAAATAATACCATTACCTTCCAAAGTACAAATTTTAAAGTTGCACTTAACTCTGGATCATATTGCGTCAACCAACTGGCCTGAAAATATATTTTTTATGAAGAAGATAAAAAAATATTGCATACAAGTACAGCTACTATCAAAGTACAGAAATTTGTATTATTTTGTATAAAAAAAATTCAATCTTCTTACTAGAGTACATCCAATAGTATCTAACCATGCTGGGAGAGAATGAACAATTTCATAAAGTGTGTAAAATAGAAAAGGTTTTGTATAAAACAAGAGAGAAGTACATATTTGAGACAACAGAAATAAATTCATAAAATAGAATCAGAGATGCCCGTACCCCACAGCCTAGGAAAATATTGTGAACACCATGAGATATAGAAGTACTGTATCAGTACAAAGTTCAGGATACTTTCAGAGCACTGTCAGTTATATAAAGGTCCAAGCAATGTTTAAATGGAGAAAATAATGTCTAAAAGAAAGATAATGCATGTAAAGACGAAGTATTAAAACAAGACAATTCAATAACAAGATGACAGCATTAATCAGTAAACTAAAATTACAACATTCTTTATCTACATCTGCATGGCCGAATTATGGTTTAGATGTTTTGAATATTACCATGCATACAGAAGTGGTAATACATTCAATGAATGCTTATGTGTGGTGTTGGAGCAAAATCTGTGGTTCACTTGATGAAATTCCATCTCTTACAATGGGAAGTTGTAAAAGTAAAATTCTTCTTTTTTTTATTATTATTATTTTGTCTGTAAACAATACATTTATTAATAACGATTCAGCAATACTTTCAGATAACAATTAGTAACTATACAACAAACACAAAGAAGTGATATAGAACTATTGTAAAAGAAACATTAGATTCACAAGGGACCTTGCATGTAGTCAATCACTCTAGAACCAATTTCCAATTTTTCCATTTTAAGTCAAAAAAGTCCTCTTTGTCTTTTAGTTTTGCCAAGAGCTTTTCTTCTGCATATATGCGCTTAAACTTGTGCATTAGTCTGTCTAAGCACATAACGGTATTATTTTTAAGAGTCAAAAATATATTCTTTTGTTAGGATCAGCAAAATATTTATAGGGGTTCTATTCTGGTCTGACAGTAAATATCCCAGCATAATATCCATATTAGTTAATTGTAAGTGATAGTTAATTTTTTTCTCTGACATACTTTTTGATGTTGTCCCATAAAGTTACAGTGACAGGGCATTCGATAAAAATATGCATTAATGTTTCAGGAGCATTGTCACATTTTCGACAAAGCGAAGGTGATGAAGCTCCTATTTTGTTTAAATAATGGTTTGTTCCTAATATTCTGTAGATTACCCTCAACTGGAACCACACTAGGCTATTATCACTTGTTGTATTGAAACATACTTTAAATATATCACTCCAAGTTGATTCATCTATATTGAGGTATAAGTCTACATTCCATTTTGACTTCATTGAATGATTATTTTTTTGTGTTTATTAACATACTTATAAAAATCTCTAGCTCCCTTATCAGATCTTTCTTAATAAATTCTAATATTACTTTAACAGTGCTTAATCTGCATCAAAAGACACACCCAAAGGTGCAACAAGAGTTTAAAGGTCAAGGTCACTACGACAAGGCCAAAGGTCAAATTAAGGTCACACCATGATACTGCACACCTATAACCCCCTAACCAATGTCCCTACCAAATATCAACTTCCTACACCTTACGGTTTCCGAGATATAGCCCAGACAAGATTTTATAGGTCAAGGTCACTACGGCAAGGTCAAAGGTCAAATCAAGGTCAGACCATGACGTTGCACACCTACACCCCCTAACCAATGTTCCTAGTAAGTATCAACTTCCTACACCTTACAGTTTCCAAGATACAGCCCGGACAAGATTTTATAGGTCAAGGTCACTATGGCAAGGTCAAAGGTCAAATCAAGGTCACACCATGACATTGCACACCTACACCCCCTAACCAATGTCCCTACCAAGTATCAACTTCCTACACCTTACGGTTTCCGAGATATAGCCTGGACAAGATTTTATAAGTCAAGGTCACTACAGCAAGGTCAAAGGTCAAATCAAGGTCAGACCATGACGTTGAACACCTACACCCCCTAACCAATGTCCCTACGAAGTATCAACTTCCTACACTTTACGGTTTCCGAGATATAGCCCCGACAAGATTTTATAGGTCAAGGTCACTACAGCAAGGTCAAAGGTCAAATCAAGGTTAGACTATGACATTGCACACCTACAACCCCTAACCAATGTCCCTACCAAGTATCAACTTCCTACACCTTACGGTTTCCGAGATGTAGCCCGGACAAGATATTATAGGTCAAGGTCACTACAGCAAGGTCAAAGGTCAAATCAAGGTCAGACCATGACGTTGCACACCTACACCCCCTAACCAATGTCCCTACCACGTATCAACTTCCTACACCTTACGGTTTCTGAGATACAGCCCGGACAAACTTTTTCCCGCCACCCGCCTGCCCATCCGGACACTATGGGTGAAAACAATACCCCGACAGCCCTTAAGGACTGTGGGGTAAAAACTGAATGTTCTGATGACAGAAGATCTAATGACAGAGGTTCTACTGTATGAATTCAAAAACCCATGGGTTAATGATGAACAAATTTAATCTATTCATAAAGGAACCTTCTACTTCATGGTATATGGTGCACCAATACTTTATACAGAACTCTAAAAAATAAAATTGAACCCAAAAACTGAATCAATTTTAAATATATTAATTTAAAAATCTGAAATTACAATTGAATCTTACAGTGCAAAACATATATCATCAAAATTTGTGCATTATTTTTACTATTGCACAGGTCTCCAAAACTTTACTTAATCAATATTGAAATTTTGTTACTTACCCTTAAGTACTGAAATATGTTTCTAAACTGATTCTTCAGTATTGTGAATAATTCAGTGTCCAGTTCAGCAGCATCAAGCTATTTGAAACACAGCACTGTTTAGTTGACAAAACTACTGAAATGTGTCTTAAAAATTCATGCATCAAAAATTGATTTAACTTTTAATCAAGAGATCAAAGTATTTATTTTTACTTCCAAACCTAACAAACTGCTATCTGAATGGATAAATTAACATCAATTGTCTGAATAGATAAATTAACTTTGATTAATATAATTTACTCTGGAGTCATTTAAAGTACATATAATTATGTATGCAGACTGTGAAAGTGTCATCAAAGTTTATTTGATCAGTAAAGATGGGTTATTATCCATATAAAAGGCAACATCTTGCAATACAATATTTTCTATTTTTGCAGAAATCCAACAATTAAGACAATTAACATATAATTGCAAACCCCAAACTGTCAGATTTTCTGACTTTGCGCAAATGAACTGCTCAAAACAAAAGTGCAGCCAACATAACCACATAAACTGCAGCATGCTCCTATCTGCTTTTAGCAAATCATTTAGTGTTATGATCCATGTAGCAAGCACGGTAGCAATTACCGGTTGCTTTCAAGTTGCAACAGGAAAAGACAAGTTTTACTTAACAAATTTATTTAACAACTAGAAATAGGCCGCCCTGTTGATAGTAGATGCGAATAGAAACAGGATAGCATAGAAGAACACACATTATCATGTGTAATGTCCACCCATGAACCTTTTGCCCAAATTGTACAGTAGTCTTACAAGACCCTGTTTCATTTGTAAAATATATCAATGATGCTTAAATATTTGATAGTGTAGATGTAATTTATTTCAGCTTCATGCCTTTTTGCATTGGTTGGGTTGAAAATTTTGACGAAATCACTCTATCTTGCACGGTTAAGAAGATAGAAGCCAATTCCTGTTTTTCTATTTTTGGCAAAAATTTGAAAATTCAAAATGGCCGCCATTATTGGGAAAAGGAAATTTTTTTGAAAATTGCCAAGAGTACATTTCTTAGATACCCTATGGGTCGAAAATTTCAACAAAATAACTCTATTTTGCACGGTTAAGGCCAGTTTGTGTTTTTCCATTTTGGGCAAAAATTCGAAAATTCAAAATGGCTGCCATTTTTGGGGAGGGGAAAATTTTTTGAAAATTGCAAAGATTACATTCCTTAGATACCCTGTGGGTTGAAAATTTCGACGAAATCGCTCTATCTCGCATGGTTAAGGAGATAGAAGCAAATTTGTGTTTTGCCATTTTTGGCAAAAATTTGAAAATTCAAAATGGCCGCCATTTTAGGGGAGGGGAAAATTTTTTAGAAATTACCAAGAGTACAATGCTCAGATACCCTGTGGGTCGAAAATTTTGACGAAATCACTCTATCTGGCACGGTTAAGGAGATAGAAGCAAATTTGTGTTTTGCCATTTTTGGCAAAAATTCGAAAATTCAAAATGGCCGCCATTTTTGGGGAGGGGAAAATTTTTGGAAAATTGCAAAGATTGCATTCCTTAGATACCCTGTGGGTCGAAAATTTCGACGAAATCGCTCTATCTCGCACGGTTAAGGAGATAGAAGCAAATTTGTGTTTTGCCATTTTTGGCAAAAATTCGAAAATTCAAAATGGCCGCCATTTTTGGGGAGGGGAAAATTTTTTGAAAATTGCAAATATTACATTCCTTAGATACCCTGTGGGTCGAAAATTTCGATGAAATCGCTCTATCTCGCACGGTTAAGGAGATAGAAGCAAATTTGTGTTTTGCCATTTTTGGCAAAAATTCGAAAATTCAAAATGGCCGCCATTTTTGGGGAGGGGAAAATTTTTGGAAAATTGCAAAGATTGCATTCCTTAGATACCCTGTGGGTCGAAAATTTCGACGAAATCGCTCTATCTCGCACGGTTAAGGAGATACAAGCAAATTTGTGTTTTGCAATTTTTGGCAAAAATTCGAAAATTCAAAATGGCCGCCATTTTTTGGGGAGGGGAAAATTTTTTGAAAATTGCAAAGATTACATTCCTTAGATACCCTGTGGGTCGAAAATTTCGACGAAATCGCTCTATCTCGCACGGTTAAGGAGACAGAAGCAAATTTGTGTTTTGCCATTTTTGGCAAAAATTCGAAAATTCAAAATGGCCGCCATTTTTGGGGAGGGGAAAATATTTTGAAAATTGCAAAGATTGCATTGCTTAGATACCCTGTGCGTCGAAAATTTTGCCGAAATCGCTCTATCTCGCACGGTTAAGGAGATAGAAGCAAATTAGTGTTTTGCCATTTTTGGCAAAAATTCGAAAATTCAAAATGGCCGCCATTTTTGGGGAGGGGAAAATTTTTGGAAAATTGCAAAGATTGCATTCCTTAGATCCCCTGTGGATCGAAAATTTTGCCGAAATCGCTCTATCTCGCACGGTTAAGGAGATAGAAGCAAATTTGTGTTTTGCCATTTTTGGCAAAAATTCGAAAATTCAAAATGGCCGCCATTTTTGGGGAGGGGAAATTTTTTTGAAAATTGCAAATATTACATTCCTTAGATACCCTGTGGGTCGAAAATTTCGACGAAATCGCTCTATCTCGCACGGTTAAGGAGATAGAAGCAAATTTGTGTTTTGCCATTTTTGGCAAAAATTCGAAAATTCAAAATGGCCGCCATTTTTGGGGAGGGGAAAATTTTTGGAAAATTGCAAAGATTGCATTCCTTAGATACCCTGTGGGTCGAAAATTTCGACGAAATCGCTCTATCTCGCACGGTTAAGGAGATAGAAGCAAATTTGTGTTTTGCCATTTTTGGCAAAAATTCGAAAATTCAAAATGGCCGCCATTTTTGGGGAGGGGAAAATTTTTGGAAAATTGCAAAGATTGCATTCCTTAGATACCCTGTGGGTCGAAAATTTCGACGAAATCGCTCTATCTCGCACGGTTAAGGAGATAGAAGCAAATTTGTGTTTTGCCATTTTTGGCAAAAATTCGAAAATTCAAAATGGCCGCCATTTTTGGGGAGGGGAAAATTTTTTGAAAATTGCAAATATTACATTCCTTAGATACCCTGTGGGTCGAAAATTTCGATGAAATCGCTCTATCTCGCACGGTTAAGGAGATAGAAGCAAATTTGTGTTTTGCCATTTTTGGCAAAAATTCGAAAATTCAAAATGGCCGCCATTTTTGGGGAGGGGAAAATTTTTGGAAAATTGCAAAGATTGCATTCCTTAGATACCCTGTGGGTCGAAAATTTCGACGAAATCGCTCTATCTCGCACGGTTAAGGAGATAGAAGCAAATTTGTGTTTTGCAATTTTTGGCAAAAATTCGAAAATTCAAAATGGCCGCCATTTTTTGGGGAGGGGAAAATTTTTTGAAAATTGCAAAGATTACATTCCTTAGATACCCTGTGGGTCGAAAATTTCGACGAAATCGCTCTATCTCGCACGGTTAAGGAGACAGAAGCAAATTTGTGTTTTGCCATTTTTGGCAAAAATTCGAAAATTCAAAATGGCCGCCATTTTTGGGGAGGGGAAAATATTTTGAAAATTGCAAAGATTGCATTGCTTAGATACCCTGTGCGTCGAAAATTTTGCCGAAATCGCTCTATCTCGCACGGTTAAGGAGATAGAAGCAAATTAGTGTTTTGCCATTTTTGGCAAAAATTCGAAAATTCAAAATGGCCGCCATTTTTGGGGAGGGGAAAATTTTTGGAAAATTGCAAAGATTGCATTCCTTAGATCCCCTGTGGGTCGAAAATTTTGCCGAAATCGCTCTATCTCGCACGGTTAAGGAGATAGAAGCAAATTTGTGTTTTGCCATTTTTGGCAAAAATTCAAAAATTCAAAATGGCCGCCATTTTTGGGGAGGGGAAAATTTTTGGAAAATTGCAAAGATTGCATTCGTTAGATACCCTGTGGGTCGAAAATTTCGACGAAATCGCTCTATCTCGCACGGTTAAGGAGATAGAAGCAAATTTGTGTTTTGCCATTTTTGGCAAAAATTCGAAAATTCAAAATGGCCGCCATTTTTGGGGAGGGGAAAATTTTTTGAAAATTGCAAATATTACATTCCTTAGATACCCTGTGGGTCGAAAATTTCGATGAAATCGCTCTATCTCGCACGGTTAAGGAGATAGAAGCAAATTTGTGTTTTGCCATTTTTGGCAAAAATTCGAAAATTCAAAATGGCCGCCATTTTTGGGGAGGGGAAAATTTTTGGAAAATTGCAAAGATTGCATTCCTTAGATACCCTGTGGGTCGAAAATTTCGACGAAATCGCTCTATCTCGCACGGTTAAGGAGATAGAAGCAAATTTGTGTTTTGCAATTTTTGGCAAAAATTCGAAAATTCAAAATGGCCGCCATTTTTTGGGGAGGGGAAAATTTTTTGAAAATTGCAAAGATTACATTCCTTAGATACCCTGTGGGTCGAAAATTTCGACGAAATCGCTCTATCTCGCACGGTTAAGGAGACAGAAGCAAATTTGTGTTTTGCCATTTTTGGCAAAAATTCGAAAATTCAAAATGGCCGCCATTTTTGGGGAGGGGAAAATATTTTGAAAATTGCAAAGATTGCATTGCTTAGATACCCTGTGCGTCGAAAATTTTGCCGAAATCGCTCTATCTCGCACGGTTAAGGAGATAGAAGCAAATTAGTGTTTTGCCATTTTTGGCAAAAATTCGAAAATTCAAAATGGCCGCCATTTTTGGGGAGGGGAAAATTTTTGGAAAATTGCAAAGATTGCATTCCTTAGATCCCCTGTGGGTCGAAAATTTTGCCGAAATCGCTCTATCTCGCACGGTTAAGGAGATAGAAGCAAATTTGTGTTTTGCCATTTTTGGCAAAAATTCGAAAATTCAAAATGGCCGCCATTTTTGGGGAGGGGAAATTTTTTTGAAAATTGCAAATATTACATTCCTTAGATACCCTGTGGGTCGAAAATTTCGACGAAATCGCTCTATCTCGCACGGTTAAGGAGATAGAAGCAAATTTGTGTTTTGCCATTTTTGGCAAAAATTCGAAAATTCAAAATGGCCGCCATTTTTGGGGAGGGGAAAATTTTTGGAAAATTGCAAAGATTGCATTCCTTAGATACCCTGTGGGTCGAAAATTTCGACGAAATCGCTCTATCTCGCACGGTTAAGGAGATAGAAGCAAATTTGTGTTTTGCCAATTTTGGCAAAAATTCGAAAATTCAAAATGGCCGCCATTTTTGGGGAGGGGAAAATTTTTTGAAAATTGCAAATATTACATTCCTTAGATACCCTGTGGGTCGAAAATTTCGACGAAATCGCTCTATCTCGCACGGTTAAGGAGATAGAAGCAAATTTGTGTTTTGCCATTTTTGGCAAAAATTCAAAATGGCCGCCATTTTTGGGGAGGGGAAAATATTTTGAAAATTGCAAAGATTGCATTGGTTAGATACCCTGTGTGTCGAAAATTTTGCCGAAATCGCTCTATCTCGCACGGTTAAGGAGATAGAAGCAAATTTGTGTTTTGCCATTTTTGGCAAAAATTCGAAAATTCAAAATGGCCGCCATTTTTGGGGAGGGGAAATTTTTTTGAAAATTGCAAATATTACATTCCTTAGATACCCTGTGGGTCGAAAATTTCGATGAAATCGCTCTATCTCGCACGGTTAAGGAGATAGAAGCAAATTTGTGTTTTGCCATTTTTGGCAAAAATTCGAAAATTCAAAATGGCCGCCATTTTTGGGGAGGGGAAAATTTTTGGAAAATTGCAAAGATTGCATTCCTTAGATACCCTGTGGGTCGAAAATTTCGACGAAATCGCTCTATCTCGCACGGTTAAGGAGATAGAAGCAAATTTGTGTTTTCCCATTTTTGGCAAAAATTCGAAAATTCAAAATGGCCGCCATTTTTGGGGAGGGGAAAATTTTTTGAAAATTGCAAAGATTGCATTCCTTAGATACCCTGTGGGTCGAAAATTTCGACGAAATCGCTCTATCTCGCACGGTTAAGGAGATAGAAGCAAATTTGTGTTTTGCCATTTTTGGCAAAAATTCGAAAATTCAAAATGGCCGCCATTTTTGGGGAGGGGAAAATATTTTGAAAATTGCAAAGATTGCATTGCTTAGATACCCTGTGCGTCTAAAATTTTGCCGAAATCGCTCTATCTCGCACGGTTAAGGAGATAGAAGCAAATTAGTGTTTTGCCATTTTTGGCAAAAATTCGAAAATTCAAAATGGCCGCCATTTTTGGGGAGGGGAAAATTTTTGGAAAATTGCAAAGATTGCATTCCTTAGATCCCCTGTGGGTCGAAAATTTTGCCGAAATCGCTCTATCTCGCACGGTTAAGGAGATAGAAGCAAATTTGTGTTTTGCCATTTTTGGCAAAAATTCGAAAATTCAAAATGGCCGCCATTTTTGGGGAGGGGAAAATTTTTTGAAAATTGCAAATATTACATTCCTTAGATACCCTGTGGGTCGAAAATTTCGACGAAATCGCTCTATCTCGCACGGTTAAGGAGATAGAAGCAAATTTGTGTTTTGCCATTTTTGGCAAAAATTCGAAAATTCAAAATGGCCGCCATTTTTGGGGAGGGGAAAATTTTTGGAAAATTGCAAAGATTGCATTCCTTAGATACCCTGTGGGTCGAAAATTTCGACGAAATCGCTCTATCTCGCACGGTTAAGGAGATAGAAGCAAATTTGTGTTTTGCCATTTTTGGCAAAAATTCGAAAATTCAAAATGGCCGCCATTTTTGGGGAGGGGAAAATTTTTTGAAAATTGCAAATATTACATTCCTTAGATACCCTGTGGGTCGAAAATTTCGACGAAATCGCTCTATCTCGCACGGTTAAGGAGATAGAAGCAAATTTGTGTTTTCCCATTTTTGGCAAAAATTCAAAATGGCCGCCATTTTTGGGGAGGGGAAAATATTTTGAAAATTGCAAAGATTGCATTGCTTAGATACCCTGTGTGTCGAAAATTTTGCCGAAATCGCTCTATCTCACACGGTTAAGGAGATAGAAGCAAATTAGTGTTTTGCCATTTTTGGCAAAAATTCGAAAATTCAAAATGGCCGCCATTTTTGGGGAGGGGAAAATTTTTGGAAAATTGCAAAGATTGCATTCCTTAGATCCCCTGTGGGTCGAAAATTTTGCCGAAATCGCTCTATCTCGCACGGTTAAGGAGATAGAAGCAAATTTGTGTTTTGCCATTTTTGGCAAAAATTCGAAAATTCAAAATGGCCGCCATTTTTGGGGAGGGGAAATTTTTTTGAAAATTGCAAATATTACATTCCTTAGATACCCTGTGGGTCGAAAATTTCGACGAAATCGCTCTATCTCGCACGGTTAAGGAGATAGAAGCAAATTTGTGTTTTGCCATTTTTGGCAAAAATTCGAAAATTCAAAATGGCCGCCATTTTTGGGGAGGGGAAAATTTTTGGAAAATTGCAAATATTACATTCCTTAGATACCCTGTGGGTCGAAAATTTCGACGAAATCGCTCTATCTCGCACGGTTAAGGAGATAGAAGCAAATTTGTGTTTTGCCATTTTTGGCAAAAATTCGAAAATTCAAAATGGCCGCCATTTTTGGGGAGGGGAAAATTTTTTGAAAATTGCAAAGAGTACACTCCTCAGATACCCTGCGGGTCGAAAATTTTGCCGAAATCGCTCTATCTCGCACGGTTAAGGAGATAGAAGCAAATTACTCAAAAGTAGTACTGAAAATACACAATGAAGTACCTAAATGGCTATTACTCATGTACTGACAAAGCTATCAGTCCCAAATGCAATACCAAGCGAGCTATGGACATAACAATCTTGTATTCAAAATTGTAGTAAAATATCTTTAATTATTTTGGCTTAAATGCACGGAAACCAATGGGTACTGAAAATAGCTGTACTTAAGTATTACTCAGTAAGCAAAAGAGGTACAACAGCCAAAAGCAATCCCAAGCAAGCTACTGACCCAATAAGCCTGCATACCAAATTTGGTGACAATAGCTCTAATACTTTTCCTTTAAATGAGCGGAAACCATGCGTGACGCCGGACATCGGACGCCGGACGCCGGACATCGGACATCGGACATCGGACATCGGACAACGGACATCGGACATCGGACATCGGACGGCGAAAAAAGCAAAAATAATATATCCACCCCCCAGGGGGGTGGACATAATTAAAATAATAATTACAATAATAAAACTAATCTGACCTGACCACAGTTCTATCTATATAATTACCAGTTAAGTTTGTCCACTGTATCCATCAATCTATCCTTTGATCTGTTTGAATCCATTCACACAAAATGTCTATATCCTATAATCCATTCAGCGTCCACTAACATGAAGTGTCTGTATTCTGGACAGTTTGTGGAGCAATCTTGCCAATTCATTTGTTAAATGTTATGGTAATACTGCTAGTGTCCTCTATAAGCAATATACATGGGACCTAAATGATTTGCTTGATAAACACACTCCTAAGGTGTCACACACTTTTAACAAAGGCCCTGCTAAATGGCTCTCAGAGGTCATATCTGTTGGCAAAGGCTGTCAAGTGTCAGCGGGAACACACATGGTGGAAGGATAAATCACCACAAATTTGAGCTAGAATGTGCAAGCAGATTGCCTGTTGTAATTCATTAGTAAACAAGGATAAATCCAACTATTACAGAAATCTTGTCAGTGAAGATGCTTAGGATTCAAAGAAACTGTGGCAGGTCTTACACTCTGCATTGCATTCTGGGGCCGGTTTCACGAAGCCTCCTTAAGATAAAGGTTACCTTAAATTCTAGGATTTCCTTGATTTTCTCCCTCCTTTAAAAAATCTCAGTTTTACAAAGCCTCCTTCCTTAAAGGAGACCTTGAAAACTCCCTTGAATTTCAAGGAAGCTAAGGATCTACCTTAGATTTAAGGAAGTGTCCTTCAAGGAATGTTTATTAACTTTAATGAACATTTTAAGGTGAATCCACCTAAATATATAGAACTTGAAACATTATTGTCAAACCTACATCCACAAACAACGTTTTGCTGTTTATTTCATACAATTTGGTTGTTTAATTCTTGAAAAATTGATGTTCAAACTTTTGAAGTGAGAAACATATTCATGGAGTTTCCTTGGACATAAAGGGCCCCTCCCTTACTTTGGATAAAAATTGTCATGTGACCTGTATTAATTTATAATACAACCAATCTGCATTTTACAAAATTTATTAAAATATAGGAAAAAATAGATTTACTGGGGCCGGATTCACGAAAGGTCTCAAGTCACAAATCTGAGGTTTTGGTCTCAAATCTAAGATTTTTCTTAGATTTTTCTCAGATTTGAGACCTTTTGCTCAGGTGGGATTCACAAAAGATCTCAGGCTAAGATTTTTCTTAGATTTGGTCTCAAATCTAAGACTGCCTAGGGGGTGACTTAAGTTTTTATAAAATAGATTATATGTAATAAAAAGTCACAAAACAAAATGAAAATAGTGAAGTATGACATATTACTTAACTTGTAACACAAAATATGAATATATATTAAGAGTTTGTACAAAAACAACAGTAAACATTTACATTACAAATTTACATGAGTGGCTTGTTTTTCCGTTATGAATGTTCTTTTGAATGTCTACGAATTATAGTAAAAAGACAACGTTTTGCTAGATTGAAAATATTCGAAAATGTGAGTTTATATGGTAGAGTGGTAAAATATAAATATATATACTTTCCACTAATCTCTACAAAATGTTACACGAGTTTTGATTGGTCCAGATTCAAAACCTGGCTGAGATTTTGGTCTCAGCTGAGATTCCTTTCGTGAATCTCAACTTAAGCAGAATCTCAGCTGAGACAAAAATCTCAGATTTGAGCAAAATCTCAGCTGAGATTTGGCTAAGACTTGAGACCTTTTGTGAATCCGGCCCCAGACTTTACTGATCTTTAACAGTGTTACAATAAGGACATTGCCTCTATAAGGTAATTTAAGTACAAAATAAGTGCACAAGTACACATGTACTTACAGTGAAAGAAAAACATTGGTGTGGTTATAGGTTTTGGAAACAACTCCCAAAAGAAATAAAAATGTAAATAATGTATCTGAAAAGTAAAATGTACCTAATGTACCATGATCAAAATAGTTAAAATGCTAAAATGCAATTTACTCTCTTAATATTTAAGATAAACTAGAAAAATGTTTTTGCTAACAAAAACTAAGCGTCCCAAAAAGGTTCACTGCAATATAATATACAGTAGAAAAAGGTTTTTGAAAATAAAAACATGCAGTGCTGAGAGAAGAAGTGAAAGTTAAGCAGACAGTGTGGAAGTTCATGCATTAACATGAAAGAAAAATTTAAGCTTTATTTTGTTTTCTATGGTCATAAATTGCGAAAAGTTAATTGAATAAATGCTCTGGCTAAGAATGCTTAAAGCATCAATACTTATAATAGGTCGAAAGTTACACCATAAAACTACTTAATTAAAGAGTAACAGTGCTTTATAAATGCCAATATCTATTTACATTTTAGAAAAAGGCATAGTAAAATGTGAGCCTTTAGAAAGGCAAGAAGTTTATGACACAATGCTTTGAACACATCTATCTGGTAAATCTGACCAGCTATCTAGACTCTTCACATAAGGTCAGTGTTCGAACTCAACGCCGTCCCGCGAGTCCGCGACCGCCAATATTGCTGCAGGACCGCCGAGTTTTAGTACTTACAGGTCCGTCGGACTGTCGAGAATCCTCGATTATCGCCCATTGAAAAACGTTCTGCAAACGAACTGTAAGGGTGAGATGGATGACAAATACTTTAAAATTAAATATATTTTACTTGCTATTGCTGTACACAAGACGTTTTTCGCCTTAAAATAAGATTTTATTGTTGGTTGTTTGTGTCGCGATAGGAAATCTCGCGGAAATCTCGCGGACCTCGAGATTTAAAGATGAAGTCTCGTTGCTTCATAGCTTCCGGTATTGCTTTTGGCGCATTTTATTTCATCAAAATTCTACTAAATCACCTGATACAGACTTGTGCAATTGACATGGACAAATACCTAACAAACCTAGATCTAGGCTCCAATCCCAAAAAGCCCAAAATTTCAGAGACAGACCGGCTTCAAAAGCAAAGGGAGTATGAAAAAAATATCAGAAAAAGGGAATTTCAGGCTTCCTGGGTGAAGTCATACCCCTGGATTTTGTATGACCAAGGCAATAATTCAATGTTTTGTACCACTTGTAGAGCCATTTTTGGCCATTTGAGCCAGTCAAAAGTTAAACAGTCAATTGTGGTACCAGATAAATTTTCAAAGTATATTGGTGGCCCTTTTGTTACTGGTGGCTGCAAAAATTTTAAATTGAGTGTGGTGAAAGTCCATCATGAAAGTGAAGGCCATCAAACTGCCAAATTTGAACTTGAAAAAAAAAGACAACCCCCAGGCAGCTCCAAAGCTGAGCAATGCATTCAAATGTTGAATAAGTCCTCGTTTGACAAATTGGAAAATTTATTTCGCACTGCACATGGAATTGCTAAAAACTGCAGGCCATACACGGATTTCCAATGGATTTGTGAGGTCGATGAAAAGAAAGGCGTTGTCATTGGCAACACCTATCGCAGTGATAAATCTTGCCGAGAATTTATCAGAGCGATTGCCGCCACAGAAAGAAAGAAAATTGAAGGTTTATTTGAAAAAGCCAAATTTGTGACATTGTTGTCCGATGGGAGCACAGACATATCTGTTAAAGAAAATGAAATAATTTTTGCACGTTTCGCTATAGAGGGGACCATACATGTATTTTTTTTGGCAATTGTTGCAGTAGAAAGGGCAAATGCTGATCATATATACCAAGCTTTGCGCAAAGGCATTTCAATTGCATTTCCCGACTTCAATTTGCAAAATAGCTTGAGTAAAGTTGTTGGATTTGGAGCGGATGGAGCCTCAGTTAATACAGGTGAAAAAGGTGGCGTTATTGCCATAATGAGGAAAAATTTGAACTCTGACATTGTCATGGTAAGATGCTTAGTTCATCGCCTTGAACTGGCCTACAAGGCAGCTATGAAGAAGTCAAAATTGTACAGTCGCATCATGTCTTTGCTGTCAGGCCTTTATGGCTTTTATCACACAAGTGCCTTACAACGACAGAACTTAAAGCAAGCTGCCGAGGCAACCAAGAGTCCCTTTGCTGTTCCACTAAGAGTTGGTGGGACTCGTTGGGTGTCCCATACACTTTTGGCATTGAATCAACTTTGGAAGGCTTATCCTGCTCTGGAAATGCACCTGAGTCAGGTATTGTAAAGTCTTTAACCCTTTGATGAACTGGTATATTAAGAAATTATGTTTACTCTTGTAAACCTATCCTTTTGAAAAAGCATACCCACATTAATTTTCATTTTTTTTCCTTGTTTTCTCTGGGGCATTGACCCCTGCAATGTCTCTGGCTTACAAATATTGAATTCTGTTTTTGTTGTGTTGTGCCCTAGATTCTGTCTTTTGATGGAGGTTAAGTGCCATAAAAGTACTGTTAGAAATAAACTTATTGACAGTAATTGTTCTAACAATAAAACATACAATAAACACCACACAGTATTTTGATAGGGGCCCTGGTGTGATTGATATGATCAATTAGTATCTGTGATAGTATAGTTGATCTGTACATCCCACTTTTCATCCCATCTCACGGTACTCACCGTTGTGATGTGCAAGTTGTCAATGCTAATTTTTTAACTGATGTTTTAGGTTGCTATTGGCAATGGGCCCGGCAATCTACAATCAAAGGCAAAGAATTTTCACAAGGCCTTGGTTGCAAAAGATGTGATTGTCTTCGGTCATCTTCTCCATGACATACTTTCTACACTATCTAAGGTGTCACTGACATGGCAACGTCAAGATGCCAGCATTCATGAATGCTTTGATTCTCTGCAAGGGGCATTGCTATTGATCCGCAAATTCTTGACAACCCCTGGATTTTTTCTGAGCAAAGTTCAGGATGACGATTGTTCCGTGGTCACTGACGCCAAATACTGTGGGGTGGATCTAAAAGGCAACTTAGATCAATACAACAAAGAACACACTGAAGTAGTTACTGCTGTCATTATGTGTCTTGAGCAAAGATTTAGTGACATCAGTGATGGCTTACTTGCCAGTACCAAGATAGCTAATTTGAAAACCTGGCCCTCTGATTTCCACGAAGATTTTGGCGATGAAAACATCAAAATCCTCTGCAAGCATTTTGGTGAGCGACTTGATAGTGTGCAGCCTGCCTGATATTCAGCCTGAGTGGACATTACTTCAAAAAAGTCTGTATGAAAACCACAAAAATGAAATCCACTCAGATTCAACTCCACTTACCTGGGAAAAAATCAACAAAATGTACAAAGAGTCATTTCCCAACTGCCTGCAGCTCTTTGACTTGCTTCTTTCCCTACCTGCAAGCTCTGCTGTGTGTGAGCGTGGATTCAGCCAAATGAAGATTATCAAGAACGAGTACCGTAACAGAATGGGTAACTCATCCCTGTGTGACTTGATACTAATAAAGCTACACTCACCTGAAGTTGCTGATTTTGACCCTTGTCAGGCCATTCATTATTGGAATTCGTCTTCTAGCAGAGCCAGGCGCACAGACAGAAACAGCACATTGGCAGAACAAGAGGCAGATGGTGCTGCTGCGGCTGCTGCTGCCCATAGTGTCAACCCAGAGACTGATAAGTCGGATATGGGTAAGTGCTTAAAATCTATAATGTTTTGCATAATTTTACTCAAAATAGCAAATATTTTACCTACCTTAGATTTAATGTGAATGTCAAATATTTTACCTACCTTAGATTTAAAGCCTGCTTGCAGTAATTTGCAATTAGTATTGACTGGAGTAAAATTTTATTATATTCAGTGTAAATGTGTAATTTTATTAACAAAAAGGTCCACAATAAGAGAGGTTTAATGTTGGCCACCATTGACAAAGGTCCAGAGTAAGAGAGGCCTAATGTTGGCCACAACTACCCAGGGTCCAGAGTAACGAAAGGTTGGCTACCAATATCCATGTGATTAAGGTCACATACTTCTGATAATTTTCAATATTATCACTTCTGATATTTCTGACGAACTTTGTTTTTCAGATGCTGAACCTGAAGACTTCATAGATTCTGATATTTCACAGTGTTCTGACCTGGACAGCGACTTTAATGACTTTGCCGAAAGTGAAAATGAGTGAATGAACTGCGTATTGTTTTATTTTAATTTGTGAAATATTATTCTAAGCAATAGACATACAAACTCACTTAAACAGTGTTGTTAATAGACATTAAGTTGACAAGATGTGAAAAAAAAATTAAGTACCATTTTTTACTTTACAATTTGTAAGTGTATTTTTACATATAGTAATTTTGTGGAACTTCTATAACAAATTATTTGCTATATCATGTATTAGGCCTAACTGGACCCAGATTTACTGTAGTTTTTCAAGTAGGTGTACAGTACTCAGGTGTATGCAATTAACTATATGTCGATTTGGTAAATAAACTTCGGACTTGTTATTTTTGGCTCGGACCTTTTCATTTTCAGAGTTGAAGGTCCTTCGGACCACCTCCATATTTTTCTTAAGCGTGAACACTGCATAAGGTTTCCCAATACCTCTGAATACATTGTAAATTTCTAAAAGCAAGAATAAAATAGATATAAGGCAAAAACACAAAATCGGCTATTTGATGAATCCAGTTTGATCCATAAAAGGGGGGGGGGGGGGGGACAGGGGGTAAATCTGACCAGCTATCTAGACTCTTCACATAAGGTTTCCCAATACCTCTCAATACATTCTAAAACTCTAAAAGAATAAAAGAGAAAAAAGGCAAAAACACAAAATCGGCTATTTTATGACCCCAGTTTGACCCATAAGGGGGGATCCGGGGGTAAATCTGACCAGCTATCTAGACTCTTCACATAAGGTTTCCCAATACCTCTTAATACATTCTAAAACTGTAAAAGCAAGAATAAAGGAGATATAAGGCAAAAACACAAAATCAGCTATTTTATGACCCCCAGTTTGACCCATAAGGGAGGGTCTGGGGGTAAATATGACCGGCTATCTAGACTCTTCACATATGGTTTCCCAATACCTCTTAATACATTCTCAAGCTCTAGAAGCAAGAATAAAGGAGATATAAGGGGAAAAGATGAAATTGGCTATTTTATGACCCCAGTTTGACCTCTACAGGGGGGTCGGGGGGAAAATTTGACTTGCTTTCTAGACTCTCCACATATGGTTTCCTACTACCTCCCAATACATTTTATGGCTCTAAATGCAATACTTAAGAAGATTATAGGGGGGGTTCACATGAATTTTAAGCTTTCTGATTGAGAAAATCACTCATAAATCGGTCAATTTTCATCGGATTGCTCCCAAAATCTAATTAGCTCACGTTTTTGATAGTATAAACATGTGTATGAAGTTACAAGCCTCTGCGGTCAGTAGATTTTCCTGAACTGCGATGACGGGCGGGTGTACCCGAAAAAACTATTTTTTGATCATGTGACCTTGATAAAGATCAAAGGTCAAATTTAAGCATGTGGAAAAATTTTCCCACACCTAAGGTATATAACTGCCAAATATGGTTAAAAAGCAAAGAGGTGAAACCAAATAAGCGCCCTTTTAGGGACGCTTAATTATGTGAAGGTTATACAACCAATAGAGGGGAAATTCCAAGCAGTGTGGTTATACAGGGAATCGCCCCTCCTTTGTTTTAAGGAAAATCTTTGGTAAGGTGGAATAAAGGAGGCTTTGAAACAGGATTTAAGGGAAGCCTTGCCAAAGGTTAGAAATCCCCCTCCCTTTACTTTAAGGAAGGAAAAAACAAAGGAGGCTTCGTGAAACCGGCCCCAGATCCCAAAAGTGTACTCCCTTCTCATGAGTCTCAGGAATGTCTTGCTAACCCCTTTGTGACTTTTACTCAGACAAAATCATCAAGATTAGGGACTCATTTTCTAGCACTGACTCTTTCACACTACCTGCTCCTTCAGACCTACCTAAATTTGACTTCTCTAAAACAGTTTCTGATGGAGAAATTCACAAGTCAATTATGAAATTACCAACAAAATCTTGTTTGTTGGATCTGTGGCCTACTCTTTTGGAAAAGGGTTATTTAGACATTCATCTGCTCTCAATCATAAAACTTGTTAATTGTTCCCTGTCTGAAAGTGTTGTTCCCACTGGTTTCAAAAAAGCTGTTGTCACTCCACTGCTCATGGTACCCTCCTTGATTTGCAGTGTGTTAAGATTGGCTCTATTCTACCTGATGCTAAAAAGCTTTTGTTTGGCATGCCTCAGGGCTCTGTCCTTGGTCCAATACTCTTTTCCAAAAATACTACTCCCCTTAGCAAATTCATTCAAAATTATCCCGGCATAGGTTTCCACTTCTATGCAGATGATACACAGTTATACGTTCATCTTACACACAAGAATGTGACCCACGCCTTTGACAGGTTTGAAAACATGCTTGGATGATGACAAGAAAGACTGAATTCATCATTTTTGGTTCAAAGATGCAACATGAAAAACTCAACAAATCTTTCCCAGTTAATATTCTTGGTAATTTCTTCTCTCCTGCTGAGGTGGTCAGGAACCTTGGTGTATGGTTTGATACTAATTTTTCCTTTTTTAGGCATGTCCAGAACATCGGTAAGTCTTGCTTTGCTCAAATCTGGGAGCTTAAGTTTCTCAGAGGCTATCTCACAAGTCATGCTGCTCTCATGGTTATGAATGCTTCAGTTAGTAGTCGACTTGACTACTTTAATTTCTTGTTTAGGAGTGTCTCTGCTCTTTGTCTTCGTAAGTTGCAATGTGTTCAAAACAGTCTTGCTAGAATCATTACCAACACCACTAAGTACTCACACATGACTCCTGTTAGACACCCCATTGGTTGCCTATTGGACATCATTCTATAGTTAAGATCCCCTTACTGGTGTACAAGGTACTGCAAAGTGGCTATCCAAAATATTTTTTACCTTTCCTTAAACCTAGATATATTGTTTATAATACACATAATGGCCAAGCTGATAGTGTGTTGCTTGAGGGCCCACACTTTGCCACTTCAGTATATAAGTCTAACAGACAATATAACAAACAATTTGCAGGCACCTGACACACAAATAAATCACTCCACAGTATTGCAGTTTCATATAGCAGGCATATAGCACACTCACTCTAAACTGAACTGACTGTGGGATCAGGTCTTCTCCACTTAGTGGGTTCTGATTATCACCACCAATAAATAAAACGTTCATGTTTCAGTAATGGTCAGATAGTTTGAAAGTTGCCTGTTCTGTATTTACTATAATCACTTTGGAAACAGTTTTACATTATTTGCTAGACTGGGGATATTACTTTTGGTCAAGTTATGTCTATTTGAATTCTGCCTGGCAATATAAGTACGGTAATTTGTAGCATGACAGTAAGACTTTCTAAGAATATTACACAGTATATTCCAATTATTATTTCTAGTGCATGTCATTTGACAATTTTGTCGCAGAATAATATAATATAAACTAGAGGATCGCTCGCAAAAAAAAAAGATAATGTTTTTGCTATGCAAAAACAAAGCGTCCCGAAAAGGATATAAAGGTGAGTGCTAAAGTATTAAGAAAATGCTTCGTTTCTAGCCTTATACTGTTGTGGCAACCAAAGTCAGCACAGTCTGCTCTATCTAGCATGGTTTTCAAGATATAAACATTTTTGTGTTTTGCAAAAAATTCGAAAATTCAAAATGTCCGCTATATTTGGCGAGACAAAAATATTTTGAAAATTGGCATGGCTACTCTGCAGAGATACCCAGCAGGTCAAAAATTTTGTTGAGTTCGCTCCATATAGCACGGTTTTCGAGATATAAGCATTTTTGTGTTTTGCAAAAACTTTAAAAATTCAAAATGGCCACCACTTTTGGGGAGACAAAAATTTTTGACAAGACCACTGCCGCGGTGTGTATCTCCCGCTGAGCATTAAAGGAGAAGAAATAGCTTTTCCGAGATATTCACAATTTTTCATTTTCGTGTGTGAAAGCTCTTCCAAAAGTAGGTGAATGAGTTATTTGAGAAAAATTGGCTATCTGCAATACTTTTAGAGATAATTCGCATTTACTCATTTTCAGTAGGTGAGTAATTAGCTATGGGTCTGAAACTTCACCAAGTGAAAGCTCTCCCAAAAGTAGGTGAATGAGTTATTTGAGAAAAATTGGCTATCTGCAATGCTTTTAGAGATAATTCGCATTTACTCATTTTGAGTAGGTGAGTAATTAGCTACGGGTCTGAAACTTCACCATGTGAAAGCTCTCCCACAAGTAGATGAATGAGTATTTGATAAAAATTGGGTATCCGCAATACTTTTACAGATAATTAGCATTTACTCATTTTGAGTAGGTGAATAATTAGTTACGGGTCTGAAACTTCACCAAGTGAAAGCTCTCCCAAAAGTAGGTGAATGAGTTATTTGAGAAAAATTGGCTATCTGCAATACTTTTAGAGATAATTCGCATTTACTCATTTTGAGTAGGTGAGTAATTAGCTATGGGTCTGAAACTTCACCAAGTGAAAGCTCTCCCAAAAGTAGGTGAATGATTTAATTGAGAAAAATTGGCTATCCGCAATACTTTTAGAGATAATTCGCATTTACTCATTTTGAGTAGGTGAGTAATTAGCTATGGGTCTGAAACTTCACCATGTGAAAGCTGTCCCACAAGTAGATGAATGAGTTATTTGATAAAAATTGGTTGTCCGCAATACTTTTAGAGATAATTTGCATTTACTCATTTTGAGTAGGTGAATAATTAGTTATGGGTCTGAAACTTCACGGAGTGAAAGCTCTCCCAAAAGTAGGTGAATGAGTTATTTGAGGAAAATTGGCTATCTGCAATACTTTTAGAGATAATTCGCATTTACTCATTTTGAGTAGGTGAGTAATTAGCTATGGGTCTGAAACTTCACCATGTGAAAGCTCTTCCAAAAGTACATGAATGAGTTATTTGATAAAAATTGGGTATCCGCAATAGTTTTTGAGATAATTAGCATTTACTCATTTTGAGTAGGTGAGTAATTAGCTATGGGTCTGAAACTTCACCAAGTGAAAGCTCTCCCAAAAGTAGGTGAATGAGTTATTAGAGAAAAATTGGCTATCTGCAATACTTTTAGAGATAATTCGCATTTACTTATTTTGTCGAAATCGCTCTATCTAGCACGGTTTTCGAGATATAAGCATTTTTGTGTTTTCTTTATTTGGAAAATTTGTAATGATTAATTAATCATTAATTACTCGGCCATTTCTTAACCAATCAATGCCAAAATCTAATGATTTCCAGATTTTAATAGAATGAATGTATTTGCCTAGTCTTAGGTGAATTGATAAAATTCCTTTCAAGTTATCATCCGGACAAGCTTCCCCATCGAAAAAAGACATTTTTGGTCATGTGACCTCTCTGATTGGTTGAAATGTCACTGCAGCATATTCAAAAAAAATCCCCAGGGCTACTCCCTAAACCTGCCAAATTTGAAAAGAATCCGCTTAACGGTTAGAGAGTTATAAGGAAAACAAAATGCAGAGCCACCGGAGCCACCGGAGCCGGCGGAGCCTGAAGGTCTCCCATACACAAACAAGCGTCCCTTGCGGGACACTTAATAATAAAGCTATTAATATAATTTAAATTGAATCATGGACAGCTCGGACCCATTTTGATGCAAACTCGGTCTCTTCTAAAACTCATCCCCACCAAGTTGACCTTTTTTCATATCTATTACTTATGTATGCAATCATATTAATAATGCATTATGTGTTTTAAGCGAAAAGTTTGCATGGAAATGGTTGTTAGAAGGTAGTGTTTTACAAATGATGGCTACATTATTATCTCCCGCCGGCCGATTGGCCCGGTACGGGAGATTATAAAATGCCCTCCGTGAAGTTTGGCTACTCACAGATCTGTCAGATTTTCACCCTCTGTCATGTCAACAGTAATAATCCTTTTTAAATTCAACATATCACACAACAAATCCACAAAAACTTGAAAAAGAAAGATTATACTATCCACTGACAGTATTTATTGTGCAGCTGTTACAATGTACGCTACAAACACAGACACTTTTAATACCATTTCCTTGTTTAAAAGTACATTTTTCTAGTATCTGAATTTGTGGAGGATCATGTAACATTACTCCAGCATAGAAATCACCTGATCTGTCAGAATAAATCTCCAAGAACTTTTAATACCATAATGCATAAAACACAAATACCATAAAAATTATACACACAACTGTTCCCACAATTATTTTGTCACATTAACCTTAACTGTCAGCCAACATGCAAACATATTTGACAAAAAAATAAATTACATTTCCTCATTTTCAATACTTTTTGATAAATTGAATATTGATAAATTCAGAAGTGACCTCCTGACTATTCCGTTTGTTAGCTCACCATCTGATGACATAGATTTATTGCATGAACAGTACATGTCTGGTTTGTCTGGCCTTCTAGATATTCATGCACCAGTGAAGACTAAACAGCTCATCAAACCAGCCCCAAGCTGGATAAACGATGAGTATAGAACTGCCAAGTGCATGAGAAGGCAGTATGAACACGCCTGGAGAAGAGACAAATCCTCTGAAAATCGTTCCCGTCTTCAACGGCAGATAAACAGATGTAACCACATTCTAAATAGAAACAATGGGTGTTTCTACCGTGATCTAGTTAGTGAAAATTGCGGTGATAGTAAGAGGTTATGGCATGCACTAAATAGAACATTGAGTCGGTCAAATTCTACTGTCCTCCCATCCTTTGATGATGAAAAATCTTTAGCAAACAGATTTGGTTCGTTTTTCATTGATAAAATTAAAAAGATTCGAGACACCTTTAAATACACCAGATCTCAGGTTCTTCACCCAGACAAGGAGCCGCAGACTTTCAGTTCCTTTCAAGTTGTCACTGATCCTGAAGTCCTTAAGTTTATCAAGGAATCCCCTTCAAAAACTTGCTCCCTTGATCCATGCTCCACTCACATTGTGAAACAATGTATTGAGTATTAACATTCTTCTCCCTTCATTGACTAAACTGGTTAACTTGTCCCTCAAAAATGGCATTTTCCCTAACCCTTTCAAATTGTGGCTGCCCAAATTAGATCTCACATGGATTCTCATGATCTTGGTAACACTTTCCAGTCAGCCTGTAAGTTGGGGCACTCAACAGAAACTGCCTTGTTGTGCATCAAAAATGAGATTCACTTATCTCTGTCCAAGGGCATACCTACAGCACTAGTGCCACTCGACCTGTCCGCGGCTTTTGACACTATCGATCATGACACACTCCTATCCTGTTTGTCGTCTAGATTTGGTTTTGCTGGATCGGCACTAAAATGGTTTAGATCCTACCTCCAGGATTGTTTTCAGTCAGTCAAGATTGGTTCCAGTCTTTTCAATCTGTTCAAATTGAAGTTTGGACTCCCCCAAGGTTCTGTCTTAGGTCCCCTTCTGTTTTTACCTCTACACAACACCTCTTGGTCAAGTCATCAGAAAATATACCGGAGTCCGTTACCACTTCTATGCGGACGACACTCAGCTGTTCATTCACTTATCCCCTGATGATAGTCTCAAGTCTTTTGACTGTCTTAAATCGTGTTTGAATGATATTCAGGTCTGGATGTCTGAAAACAAACTCAAGCTAAATCCTGATAAAACAGAATTCATAGTCTTCGGTGCCAAAGACAGACACAAATGGCTCAGTGACTCATTTCCTGTCAATATCCTGGGTAATTACCTCTCTCCCGCAGATGTTGTACGCAATCTGGGCGTTCTGTTTGATGCAAAGTTTTGTTTCACCAATCACGTAAATTCTGTTATCAAATCCTGTTTTATTAGCCTCAGGGACCTTCATCGCATCAGGAGGTTTCTTTCTGTGGATACATCAGTGGTGATTGCACTGAAAATCGTTCCCGTCTTCGACGACAGATAAATAGATGTAACCACATCCTAAATAGAAACAAGGGGTGTTTCTATCGTGATCTAGTCAGTGAAAATTGCGGCGATAGCAAGAGGTTATGGCATGCACTAAACAGAACATTGAGTCGGTCAAATTCTACTCTCCTCCCATCCTTTGATGATGAAAAGTCTTTAGCAAACAGATTTGGTTCGTTTTTCATTGATAAAATTAAAAAGATACGAGACACCTTTAAATACACCCGATCTCAGGTTCTTCATCCAGACAAGGAGCCGCCGACTTTCTGTTCCTTTCAAGCTGTCACTGAGACTGAAGTCCTTAAGTTTATCAAGGAATCCCCTTCTAAAACTTGCTCCCTTGATCCATGCCCCACTCACATTGTGAAACAATGTATTGACATTCTTCTCCCTTCATTGACTAAACTAGTTAACTTGTCCCTCAAAAACGGCATTTTCCCTAATCCTTTCAAACAGGCTATTGTCACTCCCCTCCTCAAAAAGTCCACCCTTTCAAAAGAGGATTTGAAGAGCTACCGACCAGTGTCCGGTCTTAGCTTCTTGTCAAAATTGGTCAAGCGAATTGTGGCTGCCCAAATTAGATCTCACATGGATTCTCATGATCTTGGTAATACTTTCCAGTCAGCCTACAAGGTAGGGCACTCGACAGAAACTGCCTTGTTGTGCATCAAAAATGAGATTCACTTATCTCTGTCCAAGGGCATGCCTACAGCACTAGTGCTACTCGACCTGTCTGCGGCATTTGATACTATCGATCATGACACACTCCTATCCTGTCTGTCGTCTAGATTTGGTTTTGCTGGATCGGCATTAAAATGGTTTAGATCCTATCTCCAGGATCGTTTTCAGTCAGTCAAGATTGGTTCTAGTCTTTCGAATTTGTTCAAATTGAAGTTTGGAGTCCCCCAAGGTTCTGTCTTAGGTCCCCTTCTGTTTTCCCTCTACACAACACCTCTGAGTCAAGTCATCAGAAAATATACCGGAGTCCGTTACCACTTCTATGCGGACGACACTCAGTTGTTCATTCACTTATCCCCTGATGATAGTCTCAAGTCTTTTGACCGTCTTAAATCATGTTTGAATGATATTCAGGTCTGGATGTCTGAAAACAAACTCAAGCTAAATCCTGATAAAACAGAATTCATAGTCTTCGGTGCCAAAGACAGACACAAATGGCTCAGTGACTCACTACCTGTCAATATCCTGGGTAATTGTCTCTCTCCCGCAGATGTTGTACGCAATCTGGGCGTTCTGTTTGATGCAAAGTTTTGTTTCACCAATCACGTAAATTCTGTTATCAAATCCTGCTTTATCAGCCTCAGGGACCTTCATCGTATCAGGAGGTTTCTTTCTGTGGATACATCAGTGGTGATTGCAAATGCTCTGGTCAGTAGTCATTTGGATTATTGCAACTCTCTTTTTCGCAGTTTGTCATCCCGAAATGCTACAAGGCTCCAATATGTTCAAAATGCGCTTGCACGGTTTGTCACTGGTGCTTCAAAGTACACTCACATTACATCCACCCTTAGGACACTCCATTGGCTACCCGTTAGACAACGTATTATCTTCAAAACCCTAGTTTTGGTCTATAAGTACCTCACCACTGGCCAGCCTAAGTATTTTGCACCATATCTCCCCTTGTACAAATGTGCCGTGAATACAAGACGTTCCAATCCCAAAAATTTGTTCCTTCTGGTTCCCTCTTACTGTCCTTCCATCCATAAATCAAAGGTCCATTTTAACAATAGTTTCTCATATGATGCCCCTAAGTTATGGAATGATCTTCCATATGATATACGCAGTGCTCCAAATCTCTCCAGTTTCAAAAGTCGACTCAGAACCTACCTATTTCAGAAATCATTCCCACCATAGCTTCCTACTACCGAACACCGGACTGCCTCCTTGGCAACGACTCGGAACATGTCTAATGTCTCATGATTTATGCCTTACGGATTGGATGGTGTGCATTAGAATCCGTTGATACGGAGATTAAGCACCTGGACAACTGATTGATTGATTGATTGCAAATGCTTTGGTCAGTAGTCGTTTGGATTATTGCAATTCCCTTTTTCGCAGTTTGTCATCCCGAAATGCTACAAGGCTCCAATATGTTCAAAATGCCCTTGCACAGTTTGTCACTGGTGCTTCAAAGTACACTCACATTACATCCACCCTTAGGACACTTCATTGGCTACCCATTAGACAACGTATTATATTCAAAACCCTAGTTTTGGTTTATAAGTACCTCACCACTGGCCAGCCTAAGTATTTTGCACCATATCTCCCCTTGTACAAATCTGCCATGAATACAAGACGTTCCAATCCCAAAAATTTGTTCCTTCAGGTTCCCTCTTACTGTGCTTCCATCCATAAATCAAAGGTCCATTTTAACAATAATTTCTCATATGATGCCCCTAAGTTATGGAATGATCTTCCATATGATATACGCAGTGCTCCAAATCTCTCCAGTTTCAAAAGTCGACTCAAACCTACCTATTTCAGAAATCATTCCCACCATAACTTCTTACTACCGGACCACTTCTCTGGGAACGACTCGGAACATGTCTAATGTCTTATGACTTATGCCTCATGAATTGGATGGTGTGCCTTAGAATCCGTTGCTACGGAGATTAAGCACGTGGACAACTGATTGATTTTGGACCATTTCTCCAAAAATTTGAAAATGCTCTTTTGTTATAAAAGTTGTATAAAATGTCATATAGTGGTGGTGGACCAGTTCACGCCCGGGTACCAATTCACGACCACCCCTAAATTTATCCAAAACAATCACAGTTAAACAATAAGTTACAAATGTATATGATCAATTTGATGATTAACTATAATGTGGTAAACATCTTCTCTATGAAAAATCATAAATCTTCAAGAAAATTGAGGGTGGGCGTGAATTGGTACCCGGGCGTGAACTGGTCCACCACCACTATATCATACACATATTGTATTTGTTGCGTCCTTGGCTTAATATGAACTGCTTTTAAATATATCAAACCACTTTGAGTCATTTTATCAAGTTTTATTCAACAGAAAATGATTTTATGCAAATCTCTAGTTTTATGTGGGGTAGTGCCACGGCTCTACACACAAGTAAAGTAGAGCCGAGGTAACCACGTCTAAGTAATAACAAATTATAGGCTCTTGTGAAAGGATATTACAGTACCAACTGATGACAGAAATATAAGAAACGGAAACAAATGAGGACTATATTTATGAAAGTTATTCCACAATTACTACGTACTGGTAAGTTAAAATATTAACATAAGGAAAAAAATCATAAAAAATGGATGGTGAGATAATGGGCGATAATGGAAGAACATACGTTATTTAAAACTAATATTTGATGACAACAGTCAACACTAATGCTTATGTAATCGAGGGATGATCTAATGTTATTTGCATACTCCACTTTTAAGCAATAGAGTTCATTTAGTAAAATAATTGATATAACCTGACTTATTCTCAACGCTTCCTGACTGGCCGTCATGCTATGTCCGGTAAATCACATACGGGAACTTCGTAAGTGAAAACAAAGTACGTCTGTGGCAGATGAACCAGGAAGTAGCGAAAATTAATTTACATGAGTACACTATATTAACACATATATTTTGAAAGTAATATTACTGGAAATAGAGGAATAAATTATGTACATTAGTTTTGTTTAGGGTTTGAAATTTATCTAATTCATTTGCAGCAGTTTTAACAAAATATCTCCTATTTTCGCCCACTGTCCTTTTGTCTAATTAACACCATAAACAAGTTCTGTTTTTTTCTTTAATATTTCTAAAATTATTTACCCTAAATATAAGTTACTTATATCATTAGAAAGGTAATTTAAAGAGAAAGAGCTTCCTGCTCGTGTTTTTTGCATTAAAATCCATTATGAAAATAGCTGGTGGCTAGCCATTCTCCTGACCACCTGGTAGACAGTGGTCCACCATTGGCAGCCGAAAATAAGGTTTACTGGTGGTCCATCGGTGGCCCACTATCAGCAGCCATTGATAAGCTTTTCTATTGGGCCACCAGTGGACCACGTTCAGTAGCCAAGAACAAGGTTGACTGATGGGCCACCAGTGGTCCACTGATGGGAGCCATCAAGTTTTTATGGTGGTTCTCTGGTGGCGTGACAATAGTCGTGGTTGCTTATGAAGTTGTGTATAATGCTTTAAAAATTTTGAAAAAAATGCAATCAGTGGTCAAGCAGTAGCCCAGTGGTGGCCCACTAGTTATATTTTGCCACCCATAGCCAACAGTACCCCCCTAGGGTCTTGTGCTCCTGGTCAAAAGATGACAGATACATTAACTGAATGGACTTTAGCTGCTGTGCTGTGTCTAGCCATTCAGAGGCCAATTATGACTGGGGACTATCCACCCCCAACACTTTTCCAACCATTTTTGAGTTTTAATTTATTTTTTATTTATTTATTTGTTGCTTTACGTCGCATTCAGCAGCCAGGGTCATATTGTGACGGGTAGTTTTACAGGTGGAGGAAACCAGTGCATACTGCACTGTAAACCACCGGGCATCGGCAAGTAACTACCAACTTTCCAACATGAAGCGCCCGGCCCGAGATTCGAACCGGCGGCCTCAGAGGTTGGAGGCGAGAACTCTAACCGCTACATCACCGAGCCCCCCTTTTTGAGTTTTAAAGTGATCACTGAAATAAAATAGCCTTTTAAGAAGGTGTGGGGGAGGATAGCCCCCAGTAAAAACAGTAACCATGTATGCGTTGGGTGTTTGTAAATAGACGTCACAATGCCATATTAGCTCACTAAATGGATGGATATATTTTTTTGTTAGTCCATAGAAAAAGGTATATAATTTTCAAAGAAATTCCAGGAATTTCTGTCTGTAAATTAATGGGCAAGGATATATATTTCTTGGATTTAAAATTACACTTTGCAACAGTAAGTCATAGAGTAGCATATTCTGACATATTGGGAGACCTGGGTTTGATTCCCAGTGATGTTTCTAACAAAAACATTGTAGCTTAGTGATAAAGCACTCAGTTTGTTGGTTATGTTACTCTTTTATTATTCTTTCAAAAGAAATAATTCATGGATTATAGGCACTAAATATGAACAGAAGCACTGTAGAAATACCTTACAAGTGATATATAGAACATACCTATAATTTACTGGGATCATTTTTGTAGAGCCCTAAAATCTAATTTGGTTACTGACTATGTTTCCCACATAAATCGAGGCAAAGAACAAGTTTTCTTTCAAAAATTTGGTGCCCTTTTTGAAAATTTAAGGGCATTATGATTTGTGATCTACAATGATAATCATTGGGAGATTTTGTATCAGTATGCATAATCAGATAATTAATATGCAGATTGTTTTTTCAGTTTTTGTCTGTAAACTTTTTTTTTACTCTATTAATTAGTATATCTATATTACTCTTTTCCTGTATATTTGCTTCAAGTAACACCTTGACTTGTTGTTTTGTAAAAAAAAAAAATGAATAAAAAATTTTAAAAAAACATACCTATAGGTTCCATAGTGTGTAAGATCATGTGACCTTTGACCTTACTGTAGTGACCTTGAACTTTAGAACTATTCATTCTTTGAACTAGCACAGTTTTTCTGGGCCTCCAGGAGTTGTTTCTGTAACTGTCAAAGTATTCCCATCACTTTATTCACTGCATCTTATTCTTCATCTTAGGCCTCATATGATTTACCTGGACTTCAGTACCAGAATTCAGGTAAACATAGTATTGCATGCTTTTTAGTTTATTATTTGTTAAGTGGTTGTTCCAATTCTAGATTTAACTAATATTTAATTTGCTTGCAATTATTGCAAACACCCAGACTGAGTGCTCTATCACTGAGCTATGATGCCTTGATTTACACATCACTGGGAATCAAACCCAGGCCTCTCAGTCTGAGGTTACACTTAACAGGAAAGCAGATAATAGCTGACCCAAAAATGTCCCGCTTTTTTGTGGATTTTTGTCAACTCCCCCCCCCCCCCCCCCCTGACTTTTTCAGCCGACCTTAAAATAATACAGAGTCATAGGGTCGGCCTCCAGTGGAACACCTGCATAAAGTAGGGTGCCTTATAAAACTCGGAGCTCAGGAGGTGCGGTTGGAGGGGTGCGGTAAAAATATTTGCAGAAGTACCAGCATTTTATATTTTATTTGTTTTAAATATTGCGAGATGGCAGTATTAGGTGCGGTGACACTAGAGTCTTGTTGGATTATATGTTTGTAAAATACGTTAGAAACCCCATCGTAGCCTCACGTTTTCAGCACTCTATGGGTATACAAGTCATCCAATCAAATGGGTGCGGATGCGGTAAAAAGGTGTGGCTCCAAGTAAAGCTCCAACTCCAGCTCCGAGTTTTATAACGAGCCATAAAGTAGAGATTAACTACCACAAAAAGCCCTTGATTAAATCTGGAAATCTGTCCTGTTTGGCATAGTTTGATGAGTACCCATCTCATAACTGAAGTTAAGCAGCACTGGGCTTGGTTAGTACTTGGATGGGTGACCGTCTGAGTTCTAATCCAGGTATTAATGAATATATAAACTTAATTTTTAAACTGCAATTTCTCATCCATTTCTTTTGATTTTGATGCAGCAAAAACGAGCAGAAGCTCTGCAAAAATACCTCTCTATTGATGTATGTAATACAGTTGTAGGTTTCAGAAATATCCAAGAAATATTGGCTCTTGTTAGTAGTACTAATTTGACAGATGGCACTGGGCGAAAATAGGAGATATTGTATTAAAACTGCTGCATATAATTTTCATAAATTCTATGGAGTATACAGAACGTATTTACATAATTTATTCCTCCATTTTCAGTAATAATTTTAATAATATAAATGTGTTAAAGTACAGTATCCACTAAAATTGATTTTCGCTACTTCCTGGTTCTTCTGTCACAGACGGTTGGCGATAATCAAGGAATCATCAAAAATCTAATTTACAAATGTACATTAACGTAGGTAATCATATAGAAAACGACCAATATATTGTACCTCTTTAATTAATAATATTTATAACATTAAATAATACATGGTTTGCTTTAACTTTGCAATTTTATAGGATTTCCCTTTGTTTTCACTTACCGATTTGACCTACTTCATAATTAGGTCACCTATGACGCGTTACCGGACAGAAGAACAAGAAAATATCTGGTGCTTCCTAAAAGTCGGACAAAAGCGGCGATTCCGTCGCCGCTTGGACTAATATCGGCGATGTTAATTTTAATTGAGAAGAAGTGAGGAGGGGTAGATGGCCAGCGGCGATAGTCCAAGTAAAGTAGCGACAGCGGCGATGGGGAGGGGGAGTATTTGGTGCGGCGATAGTAAAATATTGCTGGATTATATATTTGTAAAATATTGTTAGAAACCCCATTGTAGCCTCACGTTTTCAGCACTCTGTGTGTGTACAACTACCAGCATTTCATATTTTATTTGTTTTAAATATTTCATGAGGCAGCATTAGGTGCGGTGACAGTAAAATATTGCTGGATTATATATTTGTAAAATATTGTTAGAAACACCATTGTAGCCTCACGTTTTCAGCACTCTGTGTGTGTACAAGTACCAGCATTTTATATTTTATTTGTTTTAAATATTTCGTGAAGGCAGTATTGCAGGGGACAGTATACATAAGTGAGAGCCACAAGCGGCGATTTATTTCTGTCCAACTTGGAAATGGGGAGGGGGTGTGTGGTGGCGATGGGGTTTCTAACAATATTTTACAAATATATATAATCCAGCAATACTTTACTGTCGCCGCACCTAATACTCCCCCTCCCCCTCCCCATCGCCGCTGTCGCTACTTTACTTGGACTTTTCTGCCCAACTTGGATATTTCAACAGAAAACACCTATATAACCCCTTATGCATTTGATTGGCTGGATTAATGCATAACACAGCCCCTCCCCCACCCCCCAATCCCATCGCCGCTGCCCCCCCCCCTCCATCCCATCGCCGCTATCGCCGCTTAGTCCAAGTAGAATTCCAAGTTGGACAAAAGTCCGAGTTTTAGAATGTACCAAAATATCTGCTAAATACTTATACCGTGATTGCCTCTTTATACCAACTACCCGATTTAATGTTTACTTCGTAAGTTAATGCCCTCTAAATTGAACTAGTCAGTTATGTTGCAGTTCAAAACAAATATTTCTAATTGAATTTTCTCCAGAAAGAAATGTACATTATTTAGTTGTTTTGAAACAATGTAAAGGGTAGAATAAACAGGATTACCAAACTTAGGGAATTAAAACAAATATAAATACTGATATATGCTTGTGTACCTAAGCAAGATATTAACAACTTGAAGTTTCATCAGTGGCACTACACTGGAAGTTAATGTTTATAACACAAGAATGAAACACAGCCTCAGAGTTTTACCTCTGTCAATGCATTAAGTGATCATTGGATTCTGTGGCTTTGCTTGTAATTTAGCAAGATTACAAAAATACCACGGCACATATTTACATCAAATTTTCACTGTAGAGGAATCTTGGTCAAACAAAAAGCCAGAGAACTGATTTAATTGTGTGAATGATCCATAACAAATTTTGATTCTAGGATTTCTACACAACTTTTTATCATTGCACTCATAAGTAATAATAGAGATGTTGGGAATTGGTGAATGTACATGCTCTTTGAGTGCATTTGTCAGAAAAAAGTACACCTTCTCATGTTTTAGTTAGTCTTTACACATGTAGCGCACTATATATGACACATATTACACTTCTAATCCTTGGAGATCAAATAATTGAAATATGTTGCAGAAGACTGCATTGTAACGTGTGACTATATATTTGCACACACCAAATATTAGAGTTGCTTTACAGCTATTGTAGCCAAAGACTTTATACTCTAAAGGAAATTCGAATTAATGTATCAGACAGCACATATATATACTTGCAATCACCACAAAGAGAATCAAATCTAATAAGCAAGCAGTTTACTCAGTACCTATGATAGGAGCAGTAAAAAGCCAGGTACAAGGAAATTTTATCTTAACATGGTGGACTACGGTCAAATCTAACAACATCAAAAGAATGGCAGTACATGATTTCCTATAGGTTGGTTTCACATCCAAAACTTGTAGGAGTCATAATAAATGAGTTATAAACACCTTTATGTCGGGTTACCTTCAATTGACTTTAAGGGGGTCCAATGACAAATGTAAGTACTTCAAAAGATCTAACCCCATGATTGTCTATATGTTGGTTTTACATCCCAAACCTGTAGCACTAATAATAAGCAAGTTATATGTCCTTTTCAGTTTGATTACCTTTGCTTTACCTTGAAGGAGGGATCCAAGGTCAAATCTGACCACATCAATATATTCAGAGGCCATGGTTTCCTGTATGTTGGTTTCACATCCTAAACCTTTAGGACTACTAGCAAACAATTTATAAAGTCTTTTAAGCTTTACTATCCTCTTTGACCATGAAGGAGCTATAGGGTGTCATCTCATTAAAAGATTCCAGGTCTTTGGGGTTGGAGTTTTCACACTCCTTTTAATCATTACATTGCTGAAGGCCATCAGTATGACTCACATGTTGTCATGGATTTGATTGGAACCCGCTATCAGAGGAACAAGAGAAATGTGATAATGTGATAACATTATATATAATACCAAGGCCCAAGATCCAATTGTTGAAGTTGTTTAGGGTCATAATTATAAGAAGCTAGATTTTCAAAATACAGGTTGCATTTAATGTTGCCCATGTTTTGTTTTACTTTAAATATCTTATACATCTAACATGAAGGGCCAACATGAAAATTTTTTTTTATCTCTTTTTATCGACTTTGTATCTTGCAACTTGATTTATCAACTAAGAAACTCGATGAATCGACTAAACTATCTCAGTTTTAAGTGGACGTTGTACCTTGAATGTTGTCACTCAAAGTTATAACATATTATCTAATAAAACCTTTAGAGCAGTGAGTAAACAGCATGCAGAAGATGAAAGGTATTGAACACAGCATCCAAATATCTTTGATATATGTGAACTGCACTTTGCCAAATATCGCTAAAGAAGTAAACTAACATAAACAAGTGTCCTAAAGACATGCTAAAGGACTTGACTAAAGTGTCTAAATTGTTTCACATGTGTTAATCACACTTTGTTGATTGTTGGCTTTGTAGAACAATAACATAATCATAGGAGTCATCCCCCATTATTTGCCAAAGATAGGAACAAGGTTAAAAGTAATTTTATTTAAAGCTGGATCCACCCTGTTTCATTTGGTCAAAATAACAAATACTTTAAAAACTACTAGATAGAATCAATTCATAATTCGTAGATGAATATCTGAGGGCTTTAGAGGAGCATTTGTTTTATGGTGGCCTTAAACTCCGAACCAGAACTCATATACAGAGTTTAAGGTTACCATTAAAGAATCAAAAAATAAAAACCTTACTTGGTGAATTTCTGCTAGAAACTGGCAAATAGGTGTCAGTGGACCCTAGGAAGCTACATACTATAATGTGGTCTTAAACTCTGAACAATTATGAATACTTTAAGGGTACTCATGTGTGAGTCAATCAAGTGGAAGTGACTTAACATATTCATTTCCTGCTACGTTTATTATAATGATTTAAAGGTAAATAAACACTAGCTACTTCAACTATTCTTCTGCATATGAATAAAAATTGTGAATAATGTTGTGTACACCCCCCCCCCCCCCCCCCCCCCCCCTTGGGTCAGCTAAATACAACTGAGGAGCATATATTTTATTTTAAATACAATCACTAATTATATCTAAATTATTTTATATGTACAGTCCAACTATTGCATATACTGACAATGACTAATCACATGTAAATATCTTGTGTACATATATAAATGTTAACTTTAATTGAGTATACAAAAATAAGTAAATGTAGTTAGGGTAGTTAAAGTATTACTATTCATACAAATGATTCACTTTAAGATGAACATAAATTCAGAAACGAGAAATCTCCCATGTGCTTTGCATTCTGTAAGACTTTAACACTTGTCCTAGTAAGTCCTTGTGTGAGACAGGAGGAAACAAAGGGTGGAGGAACCCAATGTTAAACTATACCCAGTAAACATTAGAAACGTTTTAAAATGGTTTAAATGTTTACAAAACATTTTTAAAACCTATTTAAACCCTATCTTAAGGTTTTCTAAATGTTTCCAATCTGACGTTTACACTGTAATGTTTAAAAAACATGTTAATAACATTTTTACTGAAAATGTTTATTAAACATTTATGAAATAACTCAAGAAGCTAGGTTTGACTGGAAACATTTTTTAAACATTTGTAAAATTGCTAAAGAAGTGAAGGTTATGCTAGAGATTTTTTTCAAACATTCATCATGAATAGTTTTATAAACAGTACACATAAAATGTTCAAAAAACATTGTTGATCAAATATTTTAAACACATTCTATCAAAAACGTTTTTTAAACCCATATTTTTCAGAATGCTTATAAAACCTTCACCTTCAAACATGTCCACAACAAAGATGGCGGCGAGCAATAATACGGGATTTTAGAGGACTTGGTCAAAAAGTGGGCTACAACTTTAAACTACTATCTAACAATTTTAGACATAAAAATAATATTTTCATTAGTGAGCAACCTTAACAAGATATTGAATTTTACTTCTGGCCCCATTATTATTCAGACATTAATATATTCATTTATAATGTTTTTCTAATATTTATCATTAAACATTAAATAAACAGTATACATAAAATGTTTTAAAAACATTCTATTATAAATGGTTTTCATACCCATCATTTTTTAACCTTTGCCAAACGTTTCCTATCAAGCGTTTGCAAAATCCAAAAATGTTTAGTTAACCGAGGCTAGGAATATACAATAGAATAATCCTCCCAATGAATAATACTAATAAAAACCATAAAATATGGAGATAACTAAAAACTGTTATAACTAAAAACTGAGTGGGTGGGTAGCCGTGCTTTCTAAATTTAATCTGTAAGACCCACTCTCACACAGGCCTGTTGAGCTGTGACCCTGCCAGTGGAAAACAAGTAAACAACCATTGCCATGTCGTCAAAATGTCAAAACTACATGTAAACATATGTGATGTCTGATTGAGGTACCTCTCTAACTGCCCCAGGGCAAGGGACTGACAGCCTATGATACCTTGACACCACTATTGAGAAGTGACGCATCCTTAACTTTACCATCTATAACCTGTGCAAGATTTAGAAAATTCAACTGCCAGGGTCATATTGGAACAAATTCTAAATATTAACACTTGTGAGTCGTGACACTGCTCCACCCTTATCGGGTTGTCAGTACGGCTTATTGTGATTACCTATGACTTGTCTGTTTTGCCTCCATGGTTTGTCCTTAGACTTTCATGTTCGATCATACAGGAAAGAGACCTAGTAGAAAACACACACACATGCCCATGCGCGCACACACACAAAAAACAAAAAAAATAGGCAAATAGGCAAGCAATTAGCACACAAAAACATAAACTGATGGTGGAGGTAAAAATATTGCTTAAAGGTCACTTCTTGGTGAAAATCACACATGGTAATTTTTTTTTGATGTATTATCAAGGAATTGAAAGGAAACATAAACAGAAATAATAGTTAAATAATTTCAAATGTCAATTTCAAGACATAAAATGAGAAGAAATATTTTTAGTTAAAGACAGCAGGTATCACAAGCTAGGTTTGTGACCTCACAATGACAATTGCATTGTGACATCACTGAGTAATGGCATCATCAGAAAGCAAAATATTGATTGTTAACGCTCGACGATAGGAGAGGGTTATTGTGATCAGTTTGTTTCTGTCTGTCTGTCTGTCAGTCTGTCTGTGCACCGTTTCACCCTTATAACTCAAAAACTATAACACCAATTAAGCTCAAATTTGGTGGGCAGGTATTTCATGGGGTACAGATGGATTCTTCCAAATTTGGTGTAATTTGTTTGAAAATTAAAGCAAGGAGAGAGTTTTTCTTATTTTTAATTGGGATTTTACAGTGAAATCTGCTTCTCTAATCAATCAATAATTCATACACAATCAGCTTTGCTTCCCCCAATGCTTTTTTAATGTGTGTATGTGTGTGTTGTTATGCTTGGTCACACATGTGAAAAATCAATATCATGACATCATGACAGGATTTCTTCCTCATGAATTTTTGTGCAAAAAGAATTCCTCTGTGGCTATATAGAGTGTAAAGTGAAGAACTTGTAATCCCATGTTTGGGGTTCAATACCACTCACTATTTTTTTAATAGCTTTTCTTTTTTAAGTATTTTTTTAGGCTTTTTAAAGAATCTCTTAAAGGTTTTGCTAGAAAGAAATAGAAAATTAAAACACAACATTTAAATTTTTGCTGTCCAAAAAAAAACTTAACCAAGATGAGATGTCTACTCTTCATCACATACGTAAAAAACAATATTTTGTTTCTGATGATGTCATTACTTAATGATGTCACGATGCAATTGTCATTGTGAGGTCACAAACCCTAGCTTGTGATACTTGCTGTCTTTAAGTAATAATATTTCTTCTCATTAAATTTATGTCTTGAAATTGACATAAAGAAAATTAAGAGGGAGGTGGTGTATTCATCATGTTTATTTATTTCTGGTTTTTTTTGCTTCAATTTCTTGACAGTCCATCACAAAAAATTTACCCTGAGTGATTTTCACCAAGAACAGGCTTTTAACCAATATTTTTACCTCTACCAGGAGTTTATGTTTTTGTGTGCTTTTTTGCCAATTTGTCTTTTTTTGGTGTTTAGATTACTCCAGAACTAATGAACAGATCTTTATAAAAAATTTTGTGGGTAGGACCTGGTCAAAGGAAGAAGCTATTAATTTTTGTTAAAGATGTGGATCATATTTTGGATACCAAAAACCATGAATTTTGATAGATCCCATTTCAATGTATTTTAATGATTTTAGCTTTCTATTTGATATTTCTTCAAAAGTAATGAATAAATTTTGATGTTAAATTTTAAGTAGGAAGGGGCTAGCCATGGGAAGGAGTGATTACATTTTAGGAAAGATCTAGTTAATATTCTGGATACCAATAAGCCTGAATGTGTGTTATACTTTATAGCACTTGTGAGACTGGTCACATTTAGTCGAGCGTTTTGTTCTCTCTGAGTGCATCTTGTTTATGTATGTGATGAAGAGAAGCAGTTTCACTGTGTATTCCTAATTAAAAATAACAAAAACTCTCTCCTGACTTTAATTTTCAAACAAATTACACCAAATTTGGAAGAATCTGTCTGTACCCCATGAAATCCCTGCCCACCAAATTTGAGATCGATTGATGTTATAGTTTTTGAGTTATAAGGGCAAAACGGTGCACAGACAGAAACTGATCACAATAACTCTCTCCTATCATCGAGCGTTAACAATCTGGCAGGCTTAAGAAGCCCCTATTGTAAGGAAATTAACATCAACCCTGCTTTGATTGATAGTGATTATAAAATGTATGGCAACCTCTAGAAGTCGCTTTTGTCAGTCACTTACAATCATGTTAAAAACTATCAGTCACCATTCCACCCATCTTAACCAACAAAGGGTTCCTTAAGAAGGATACAAACTTGACACCAAAGGGGGAAGACTAGACTCAACATTTGCCAGGAATCAGTTTGAGGTCATTGACTCAGACAACTTGGATGTCAATGACTTTCCTGAAAAGACATTATGTCTTAGAGAAATGGTCCATGATGTTAGTTTTGGACAAGGACCCTTTCTATGTTTGTGAAAAACTCGATGTCCCACCAAAAGGTGCAAATGTTTCAAGGCTAATGTTAAATGTAATTCCAGATGGTATCACTCTCTTACTTGGAAAACTAAATGAGTAGATTTTGGTGCAAAAGTGCTTATCTGTAATGTAACTCAGTTCTTTATGTAACTAACTTTCTCATTTCCTTATCACTTATAACTTGTATTATCTTGTACAATACTTTATGCAATTGTCATTGATGTATTTTAAATAAATTTTAAATTTTACATTATCCTTGTTACTTGTTTAGCTTTGGAGAAAGGAAGTTCAAAATTATTTATAGAACCTGAAGTTTTAGAGCTGGAAAACTATTAAAAAGCATTGGCCTAACTTGTTCACATAAATCATACCATTAACTGCAATCAGTTAATTAAATCAGGCTTTAAAGGAGCCCAAAACCATTAAAAACTTAATTGTACAGCTTCAAAATCATTAAAAAGTGTATTGGCCTAACTTGTACAACTTAGTTGCACTCAGTTGTACAAGTTAAGCTTTTTAAAAGTACAAAATCTGTACAAGTTATAACTTGTACAAAATTTGAAAAAAGATTTTGTACAAGTTATAACTTGTACAACTCAGCCATACAAGTTATAACTTGTACAAGATTTTGTACAAGTTATAACTTGTACAAGATTTTGTACAAGTTATAACTTGTACAAAATCCCAACTTGTACACGATATATATATACATTTTTTTTCAGAATAAAATAAGTAATTCATCATGTTTATGTTTAAGTATGTTCGTTTATCTGTCTATTTGTGTTCACAATTATGCCAAACTATTGTTTACACGTGTTGTAAAAACATTTAGAGGAGTAGGGTCTGATCACAAGAAAAAGTAATTACATTTAGGAAAAGATACCAAAAAATTCTGAATTTCAAGAAACGAGTTTTTAACTATGTGACATTCTACAAAAGGGTTCACTATTGTTTCTTCCTTAATATGACACCAATAAAACACATTATATTCATTAATTTTCATGTTGTGCAACATAGCGTTTGTTATGGAAATAATTGGACACGTTTTTAGGGTTCATGCATCAGTGTTTTATCAAACAGTATTATGTCCTGGATTCAAGTTTCATAGTTACACTGTAGATTACGGAAGAGTATTAGGGCCAAGTAAAAATTTTTTTTTTCAATTTAGTGAGATAGTATCTCAATTTTTGGAGAAAGTATCTCAATTTTTAGAGATGTTAAGCCAATTTTTTGAGATACTAAGTCAATTTTTTTGAGATAGTTATCTCAATTTTTCGAGATATTAAGTCAATTTTTCGAGATATTATGTCAATTTTTTTGAGATACTAAGTCTATGTTTCGAGATAGTTATCTCATTTTTTGAAGATATTGACATTGACAATGTAATACAACTTCAGAGGCCTATGACATCACGTGAATGAATTGGTTGAAGTGGGAGGTGAGAAACCCACCAATGCCAAAAACCAGTGTAATCGGACACAGACTACCCCCTACTATCAGGGGCTTCTGCAAAATCTGACAGCCTCGCAGACTTTACAAATCAGCTGTCAGAGAAGGCAGAAGAAAAATTATTTTGATTGGAATTTTGTTCAAACTGTTGAGCATTATGAATAATATGGTAAAACTTGGCTATTTACGGACGTACAAAATGCTATACAACCTAAGACCTGTATGGGCTCACAAAGTGTACAGGTTAAGTATGCATAGTTGAGATCAGTACTATAAAAGATCCAATGCCCTGCCAGTGCAGGCGGGTGACGTATCCCAAAGGGGTTATGTCAAATCTGGCAGCTTCACCAACTTTACAACTCGGCTGCCAGAGAGGACAAAACAAATAAAGTGATTGGAATTTGGTTGAAATAACCAAGCAAATACCTAATGTGTAAAGTCGAACAGACAGCCCCAAAGGGAACTGCACGCCTTGAAGTACTACAAATAGCACTTGCAAAACGTGCAGCTAGCAATGATGGAAAAACCAAGATGTGTGAAGGTCAATTTATCGAAAGCCATATAGTGGCACAGTGTCGGCAAACTAGACATGGGTGTAAGATATTAATGTGGATATGTGTACAAGACCAGAGAATAAAACACAACAAGCTCTTTATGAGCACGAATACAATATGGCATTATGTAAGTCATCATTTTTTGAGATATTATTGCATTTTTTTGAGCTATTATATCTATTTTTTGAGATATTAAGTCAATTTTTCGAGATATTATGTCAATTTTTTACATATTAAGTCAATTGATATTGACAATGTAATACAACTTCAAAGGCCTATGACATTACAGTGGTGATGATGTCACAATGCAGTGTTGCTTTATATTATTCATTGTTATCAACCGTGATAGTTGTACGTTTAACTTGATTATGTCATTGAAATAATTGAGGGTTGTTTTAGTAGTGTGCTTTACACTCGTATTTGTATTTTGAAATTAAACCTGTAAAAACAAATTAAATAGATTTATTATTATTAAGTCTAAGAAGGCAAGCGAAGGAGAAAGATATATAAAGGGTTTTAACAAAGCAGACAATGGAGTTTTATTTATTGAGTTGAAAAGCACAGAAATTTAATTAAAACACAAACAGGAAAAGGAGCATTTTCCTTTTTGCCTTTGAAATCTGACAAAAAATATTAGAATGGCCCCTCATTATGTATCTTGATTGACTGCATGTCACACGTCTTTGAAGTACATGTATTATTACAAATGTCAGTTCTTACAAGCACATGGCTTCCCACTCATTCCCCTCACTGTCCTGTAATTATCTCAAAAAATCGACTTAGTATCTCAACAAAAAAATTGAAATAATTATCTCCAAAAATTGACTTAATATCTAAAAAAAATTTTTTTTATATATTTTTATTTTTTTCATAACAGGTGCAAAAAAAAACCATTTACATATAAAAAATTAAACGCATACTTGTCACTTTTAGGCAAAGAAAAAAAAATACACAAAACAAATGAAGCACAAAGAATTATCCCTGATAGGGATCAAGAGTAACTTTTCACACACCACAATTTATTATAGTAATTAAAGCAATACCCTATACATCTTCATTTTGATCAATTTTTTTTGTAATTCTAATGCACACTCCTAAATACAGATGCCCATCTATCCCAAACGTGAGAAAACTCTGTTTCTTTTTCATTTAATTTGGCACAATATTCCTCGTCTCTTAACAGGCTATTCAATCTATGTTTTAATGACTTTAGAATTAGTCTCTTGCCGTCTCTAGATGTATCAAATATATACTTCTTAGTAACGAGAATCAAGCTATTGCTTGGAATATGATTCTGGTCTTTATTAATATATCCAAAAATGATTGTAAAACAAGAAAATTTTATTTCTAAACTTATCCTCTCTTTCAATAGTTTTTCAATGTCATTCCATAGTTCGCTTGAATTTGGACATTCATAAAAAATATGCAGTAGGGATTCTGGCTGTTGACAGAAATGACAGTTGGGACTATTTCTTATGCCTAGTTTATGCAGATAACTATTGGTTCCTAAGATCCTATAAATCAATTTTAGCTGAAACCATATTAGATTGTTATTAGTCACTGTTTTAAAACATATGCAAAACAACATTCTCCAGGTGTCATGGTCAATGCAAATTTCAAACTCTTGGTTCCATCTGGATTTCATTTTGTGATCATTTTGAAAATTGGTATGAAAAATTCTATAAATTGCTCCAACCCCTTTTTTGCTTTTTAAAATATACTTAAGATTGACAAGAACAAATGGCCTCTCCAATATAATATTTTCCAATGCATACCCAAATTTTGTCAAAAGTATATTTATTTTACATTTCACTGAAAGGTAATTCAGATAGTTAAAGCGGGCAGAAAACTTTTGACAAAGTTCTTCATAACTGATCACCTTGTTATAAGATACAACATCTGCAACTGTTATAACTCCTTTCTGGTACCAGTCAGGAAGATATAATGGTTGGTCTGAGATGAATGGGTTATACCATAATGGAATTGTCAATAAGTCAATACTGTTGTAAATTCTTAAGTTAGCTGACATGGCAATCCACCCCTCAAAGACATCTTGCCAAAAGGGGTTAAAAGTTCTTATCATTTCTGACAAATATTGTGGTCCAAAGTGAGAGATTTTGGTTAAACAAATTGAAGTTTCAGCTTTTAGAAGCTTAGTCCAAGGGGCATTGTTGTATCTAAACAGTCTCCTTATCCAAGTAATTTTCAACGATTTCATAAATACTTCAATATCTATCATTTTTAAACCCCCTGCCAAATATGCCAGTCTCATCACATCCCGATTAATCTTATCTGGTTTGTTTGACCATATAAATCTGTAAAATATGCTGTTAATCTTTTGAAGTATAGAGGGTTTAGGATTTGGGAGTGATAAAAACAAATGGTTTAGCTTAGATAACAAGAAAGTCTTTACAATAGTGATTTTACCAATAGGAGTTAAATACCTTTTGTTCCAGTTATTAATAATCTTACAGATTTCTGTTATTTGTTTTGAAAAATTGATTTCAGTGCATTCTGTCAGATCAACTGAAAGTGACAATCCCAACATATTGAAACAAATAGTATCCCACTGGAGATTCAGCCTTAACAGTTTTTCTTTACAGTACTTTTTCTTTCCTATCCATACCACTTGAGTGTTTTTTCAGTGTTCACCCGTAGACCTGATAATGATCCAAAAACTTCTAAAACATTTAAAGCAGCCTGCAAGGACTGAGATGTTCCATCTAATATTAATGTTGTATCATCAGCGAACTGACTGAGCTTGATTTCTGTACTTCCACAGAAAATACCCTTTATTTTTTTATTATTTAATATAAGTATTGTCAAGACTTGGGCAGCAATAATGAACAGATATGGGGAAATAGGGTCACCCTGACGACAGCCACGTTCGATATTAATAAACTTTGATAAAAATCCACACTGAATAATGGTAGCTTTGATGTCTGTATTAAATAATTTTATCCAATTGATAAATGATTTTCCAAATCCAAAAAATTCTAAAGTTTTATAAATAAAAGTCCATGAAATAGAATCTAAAAAAAATTGACATATTTATCTCAAAAGATCAACTTAGTATCTCCAAAAATTGACTTAATATCTCAAAAAATTGACCTAACATCTAGAAAAATTGACATAATATCTGAAACAAATAAGATGACTATCTAAAAAAAATTGACATAATATCTCAAAAAAATGAGATAACTCTCTCGAAAAATTGACTTAATATCTCAAAAAATTGACAACTATCTCAAAAGACTGACATAACTATCTCAAAAAATTGACTTAGTATCTCAAAAAAAATTGTGATAGTATCTCAAAGAATTGACTTAATTAGTATCTCCAAAAAAAAAGTGAAATAACTCTCTCAGAAAATTGACTTACTACCTCAAAAAACTGAGATATTATCTTACTAAATTGAAAAAAAAAATTACTTGTCCCTAATACTCTTCCGTAGTAGATGCTCTTAGATAAACAAACTTAAGATTTCATATTTATGATCTGATCAAATACAGTAACGTATACAAACAATAAACGGATTTTATATCCTACCAAAACAAAGTAATGATCCCAGTAAACATAGTAAAGGTTTATAAACATTTATAAACGTTTAGTAAACCTATAAACGTTTTTTAAACCAAATATAAACCTAAATATTGACAATTATTCAACATTATGGGTTTATAAACGTTTCAGCGACATTAGTTTGGTTTATAAACGTTTGTAAACATTTTTAAACGTTTATATATAAACGTTTATAAACATTTATATATAAACGTTTATGCATAAACGTTTATAAATGTTTTTAAACGTTTACAAAGAGTGAAGAATATCTTAACCTCACTTTCATTTGGGATAATGACATCAGCACAGCCATTTTGAGAGAAACTTGAGAAATATTTCTGTTACGATATCTTGCTGTATCACTGTTATTTGAAGCCATCATTACATTCTAAGTAGAGATATAAAAGTATATAATATTATCAAATTACATACTTCTATATATCTACTTAGAATGTAATGATGGATTCAAACAACAGTGATACAGCAAGATATACTTACAGAAATATTTCTCCAGATTTTAAACACGTGTATAAACGTTTATAAACGTTTACGTTTTTATATATAAACGTTTATAAACGTTTATGGGCAAACGTTTAGGGACCCATCATTTTAAACCTAATCTAAACCGTTGCTAGTTAGGTTTATAAACGTTTATAAACGTTTGTAATGTTTACTGGGATCGAGACTGTACAATGATAAATTAAATATTATAAACTATCAATACTCAGAGTTAGATAAAATTTTACTTAATATTCACGTAAATATGTAATTGTATTTCCGAGACAAGTTGAACAAACAGATACCACTGTAAAATATCAATTCATAATATAAAGCACACTGTATTGTGACATCATCAACATGTTGACGTCACATGCATTTGAACTGTGTCAAATGCATTTGAAGTGTTACTTAAGTGCTAGCAAGTACGTGGATGCATATCCCCCCTACAACATCCCACTCCTTCTGTGACTTCCCTTACTTGATTGACACCTCAGTCATCCAATGATGATTTCCCGAGGTACCTTTTCAATTTCCATGTGAATCTTATTTTAATTTCTTATAAACTTAGAAGGAAAAGAAAATAATGTACAGTTTTCCTATTTTATTGCGATACAATAGTCCTACCTATTCTAACAATACGCTTTAAAGGTGTAAACACTAAAAGTATAACCCCTTCCCCCTCATTTATACCTCCTACAATCCACCCCTGCCCTCCAAGATTACAACCCAGTGCCTGTCATTTAAACCGGCCATTTTAAAAAATGAATGTAAATTGTACGAAGATCTTTTTAAATATTTCAGTTCTACAAATAGTGTAATACTATCAATAAGATAGACAATTTTTTTTTTAATACTGGAAGTGTTATGAAAATATTAGACGAATATATTACACAAAATGTAACACACAATCAAAAAAAGGCATATAAGTCAGTTTAAAATAATGTGTTTACAATTTGTGAGAATGATGTTGTGTACACCCAGCAGGCAATAGGATATCAAAAAGAAATCAAAAAGACACTGGGTATGACATCCAAAACTCATGCTTATTTGAAATTCGAAATGACATCATATGTTAGATGTCAAATAGATCTTTAGTAGCCTAGTCTATTTGACATATGAAAAAGCCATAAAAATGACATCTAGTAGCCGATTATAAATTTGATATCAGCATGAGACATCAGTAGGATGACTTAATTTGGATTGACTTCATGTCTATATGACATCAGAAACTGACATCAATTTGATGTACTGATTTAAAAATCTGATTGACATCATTTCGTAAGTGCTCAAACCAATTTTTAGTAATACAAATTTGGTTTAAAAAATTCTTGTTTTCACATTAATATTATGTTAAATTGCTTAAACTCCCAACATACAACTGCCATTTGTGTACACTTACCTGACACAGCCATAAGTCATTTCCATGTACTATACAGATTATTTCATGGTAGAAAATAATGAATGTCATGTGTAAAGAAGTTGAAAAACTTATACTATGTGTAAAGATACAAATTATGGGTACAAAAGTTTGAATATTTGAAGCACTTTTTCTAAACATATTTCTTTATTTATTCAATATTTGGCTTGGTTGCAAATACTAAAGTGTACATTAGTTTATGAAATCAACCTATTTCTTGAAGATTTTTGCTCCAACACAGCATTTTAGTTACAGTTTTAAATATGATTGTTTTGTCTATACCAAAAATTAATTATTTTTGTCAAAGCAATATCCACACAGGCTAGAGGCCAAGTTGGTTAGTAGGTCCGGTATCTAATAACAGGCTGTCACCTCTGCCTGGATTTGCCCCTACTCATGTGAAAAAGCTGAGGGCCTCTCCTAATAACCCTGGCTGTTTTACAGGATGGAAAACCCAACTTTGACTTAACACAGACTAGATAAATTATTCCGACTTAGGCATGATTTAAACATCCACATGATGATTTGGTAATATTTATCAAAAATGAAATTATAATTTTATAGACTACTAATGTTAATCTGATCTCAAATGACATGATGATACTCCACTTTAAATGTCTCAACAAAGTGACATCATATTAATATCACTAAGATGTCAGAAACAATGTCTGAGTAGAATATCATGTCACATCATATTATTCCAACATCATATTTTCATCATTTTATATGACTACACAGAGTCATGTTGGGATGGTGTCAAGTTTATGTCACTGAATAGGATAATACTATTACGTTAGGTCTGGTAATCATTTTGACATCTAGTTGATATTATAGGTATGTTATTCACATAAAGTCATGTCATGTCACATAAACGGGATGTCAGATTTGTGTCAGATGACGTGACCACCTTAAATCATGTCCGAGTGAGAGTTACTTGATGTCATATACTAACATGACCAAAACATGATGTCAAGAATTGGACCTGTGCCTGCTGGGCATGCAAACAATAAAACCATGTCCCCTTATTAAGAGCACAAAACTGTCTCAAGGTTAATTTTAAGTTTAAAATAGCATTAATTAACATTCTTTTTATTGCTATTCTTCAACTCTATTTTACTAATCACAAGGGGTCGATTATTGAGGGGCCCATAATCTACCCCTGTGGTATACTTTGGGATGTACGTCGGGTATAATCTGGAAACTTACACTGGTGTTTTACTTTGTGAAGCTTCCAACTGGAGTAAAAGTAGGAAACTTACTATCCTTGAATTCAGATAGTCGGGGCTATCTGGAACAATGATGACAGGGAATGCCAGTGTTATGATGCTGGACTGGGAATATGCGTACCTGTTGGCTTGCTTATGTGACCTAATAAACCTGTCACATGATTGTACGAGTTCTTTCTTCTTTTTGTTGGAAGCCATCTTGTCAAGTTTCTATGTAACTCTCACTGTGGTGATTTTTACTGCTTTGGAACTGTAGGTAGACAGATAATTTTGTTGTAATTTGTTTTCTAACAGTTCACAGACACTTGTGGTAAAATGGTTAAGACTCTGTACCAAAAACAGGGCAAGTGTAGACATTTCTCTGTCCCATTTTGACTCACATGACTCTTATACTTCGGCTGTAGAGCTAAGTGCAAAGGTCAAGACCCCTGTGCACAATGGGTGCATGTTGATCAGAGCGCACCATGTGCAAGCATTATCTGAAGAAAAGTGGACTCTTCTATGGGGGGAATCTCTTGAAGAGGTCTGCTTATAGAAGTTGCATGGGGTCTCAAGGTGATTTTTTTGAAGAGCAAGACACTGAGGAACCAGTGTTTACCAACAAAGAACTCTCCTGGGTAGATGACACCTTACTTGACCTAAAACTGGAACACTCAACTGCATCAGTGAATGACATTAATCCTGCTGGCTCCACTTCCCAGATCTGCTCAGAATATCCTGCCAATCTCCGTTAACCTTGTACCGGTACATCAACCCCTCATTGATTCTTTAGCCTTTTTCATGGTGCCGATACTTGTGTCACAGATGGTTACTCAGGATTTTCATCCTCCACAGTTTCTGCACACTCCAGGACACTCAGCAGACAGGATGGCTGCCTTACCTCTTCAACACTCTCAGAGGACTTCCTCTCTGAATGTCCCTCAGGCACCAAGGACTTGGATGATTAAGAGCCACTTGAAACAGCAGAACTGTTAGTTAATGAAAGATCTGCAACAGAAAAAACAGGACCAAATGACCAACAGTGGCGCCTTCTTAAGCAGCTTCTCCATTTGCATCATCTGCACCACACATTGTGTTGATCACTTTGGTGTCTGCCTTGCTGCCTGGGAGTAGTGAAAGCTCAGTCGGTTGACGGTCTTCCCTCGGGCTATGTGAGATTTCTGTTAGATTTAGATGGGAAACCTGGCGCTAGGAGACACGGGTTCGAAATGGAGGGTACCCTAACCACCAAAGGATATAAAGCAATGAATCTCAACCAACTAGGAGTCTTGTATGCTAAGACAAAGGAAAGATATTTCAAATGGGGATAATGAAGAATTCACGTGTTCTAACCTGAAATCTAATAATCTAATCCCCCTGAGAAATGTACACACACGTTGGTATAATGAAGGCTCGCATTTGCGGGTTCTAACCTGAATCATAATCCCCCTGAGATTTGTACATACATGTATATGTATACTTACAGATTTAGTATCAAATAATGTATACTTACAGATTTAAGATCAAATGGTGGTGGTTTTACATATTTGTGCTTGATAAACTCTCACAGACGCGGGTTCTAACTCGAAACCTAATTGAAACTTAATCCTCATGGGATATGTACATATTCTTTAACAACAGGACTTTATGAATGATTTAAGAATATGGAAAACATGATCCATAGTCATGTCAAAAAGGACAACCAATGTTTGTGCTGTTACAATTGAACAAGTCGTGTTTGTATTAGCAATAGACCAATACAACACTTTTACACTCTGTATGTACACAGCACATATTTACACAACAGAAACACCTGTAAGGCATATGCAGAACCTCGCCACTTATTATAATCACACCACAAGAATAGGGGAGGTAGTTTGCGGTGACCTGACACAAACCAGACCTTATAATTACTTGTCAGCATGTTTTTAAGGTATTATAACTTTTCGCCTCTCATTTTGGGAAAAAGCAAGATCAAGTGTCGACGAATCATCAAATCGCAAACTAGGTCAACACGTGACTTTACCACAGGTTTTGGTATATAAACCATTTCGGGAAAAAGAGGGATCAAGTGTGCACGAATTATCAAATCCCAAAGTAGGTCACCCTGAAACTAATTGCGTATATAAGAAAATTAGAGGAAAAAACGGATCCAAAGCTGACGAATCATCAAATCCTATATAGCAGTCACGTGATGTATACATCTAATGTGGTATATAAGGGACACCATACATGAAGGAATAAGTTCAATCTTGATTTCTAACAAGCCACAACAGATAACACATGAAGATATAATCTCAGTTCACAATGACAGTTATACAATTGTTAACGCTGATCACTCAGAAATGCTATGTTTTATATCATCTCTGTTATACTATAAATAAGCTGGTTCCTAAGAATCAAACTCACAATCCTGACATAGCCTATGCTCAGATCATTTCTAGAATCGACATTAATAATTTTGGTAGAGTATATGTATGTACTCTATATACAGGGTGTTATGCATTGCAATACCCTTTCTCATCATCTAAGATATTTGGAATTTTCTTGAAGAAGTTATACAAGGATCTAAGTAAGAAGTCAAACCACAACTGTAGATATGGCGTTTAAATGTTCGTTTTGTGGATGGGACATGTTGAATAAATCCAACCAAATACACCATGAAGCAATCTGCATACAGTCACACAGAAGGATGGTGGAGGAATGTAAAGTTTGTTCTCAAACATTTAACTCCTTACAAGAATTGCAGTTTCACCTTAAGAAATGTGGGAAATTCATATGCTTTCAGTGCAATCTACCATTTTTAACCTCAAGAAGTCTGAATGCTCACATTGAACTAGTTCACAAGAAAGAAGGACATTCTAACGTAATTAAGTTGTATAAATGCTCAATATGTAGTCATATTTGTAAAGACAGATCTGAATTATATAGCCATAGAATGAATCAGCATGGAGGCAATGACAATGATGAGTTAAATGACATTCCCCAATATATTTTCGAAGAGCAGAATGAAAATATTAGGGAAGTATACATAACCAACAGAAATCATATATTAGCTGATCACGAAGCTGGAGATATAAGAGAAACATATAATTTTCCTGTTAATAATTTAAACGATGGTTATAGGGAAATCAGAAGACAAATCAACTTAATATATGATGATCAGACAACAGTATTTCGAATAAACTTTGCCTTTGGCATGATTTTATTCAATAATCAAACAGGGGAGTATAGGTATTATATACCCTATTATAATAGTAGGATATTGACCTACCCCTATACAATATCTAACAGAAATAGTATCAGATTATTAATGAACAAAATAACCAGGATTGATATCATAGAACAAGCTCGAGCTATCAGACCAACAACAGCCTGGACATTAGCGTTCATAACCAATATACAGTACAATATATTTTTGACAGACTTTCCTTTAGGACAAGCCATAGAACTCCCCACATATATCAAAAACCATAAACATTTAAGAAATTTTATCTATGATAAGAACAGGAAGCAACCATACCAAGATAACCTATGTTTCTTCAGATGTTTAAAGGTTCATCTCAATAACCAGAATAAGAATATAAAAGACTATTTAAAAATGTGGTTAAATTTCACTAATACCCAAATTCCAACTGAGTTTCCAGGTGTACTAATTGAGGATGTTATCAATTTAGAGAAATGCTTTGAAGTTAAGATTATTCTCTATTCTCTGAATGCTAATGGCACAGTCAGTCATATTTACGAGACCATGTCTGAATATCAATCAAAAATGTATTTGAATGTATTCCAAAATCATTTTAGTTATATTACAAATTTTGATCAATTTGCTAAAAAGTTTCAATGTGATAAGTGTGGAAAAATATTTAAAAGACTGTGAAATATGAAGATACATTACAAGACATGTTACGACAGAACCAAATATATATTTCCAGGAGGATTTTATAAATCTAAAACAACATTATTCGAAAGATTAGAGTCTATAGGCATATATGTGCCTAATAATTCGAGGTATTATCCCTATTTTTTAGTCTGGGATATGGAAGCTATGTTGAGGAAAAATGTAGATGATAACCAGTCAAACACAAACCAACTACAATGGATATCTAAGCATATCCCAGTTAGTGTAAGTATTGCATCTAATATACCTCAACATGAGGACCCAGTATGCATTGTTGAAGTCTCACCAAACCTATTGGTATCAAAAATGATGAATAAAATTCAAGAAATTAGTAGATATTGTTATGAAATATTGAAGGAAAGATACGATTATGTCTATCATGAGTTGGAAGTCTTGAAGGAACAATATTCTAATGAGTTAGACGATTCGGAATACGAATCTGAAGAATCTGTCTCTGATTCTAAAATGAGGTCCCATTTTGTTAATGTGGTATCCACCATGATTAAAGAATTTGACAAATACCTATCTCAAGTGCCTGTTATCGGTTTTAACTCTGGCAAGTATGATCTGAATTTAGTCAAAAGACACATAATGCTATATATTACCGATCACTACCAAGAAAATGAAATATTTACCATCAAGAGGAATAACTCGTACCTTGCAATCGTAGTTACTGATATGAAATTTTTAGATATCTCGAATTATCTGGCTGTTGGGTGTTCCTATAGCAAATTTTTGAAAGCATATGGATGTGAAACACCCAAAGGAATATTTCCATACGAATGGTTTGATTCTGAGGAGAAATTAATGCAAAATCATCTACCTAAACCAGAAGAATTCTATTCAAGACTTACCAACGATAACCCTATTAAGACTGAGTCTGACTACCAGGCTCTGCTCACTATATGGAGAGACGAACGTATGGAAACATTCAAAGACTATCTTATTTATTATAATAACCTTGATACGGCTCCATTTGCCATTGCCTTACAAAATTTTATAGATATATATAAGAATGAGGGAATTGATATTTTTAAGGACTACATAACACTACCAGGAGTTGCTAGAAGAATGCTCTACGAATCATCTAGAAGCAATTTTTCTCTAATTAACCTCAACAACAGTGACTTGTATTATATAATTAAGAAGAATATTATTGGAGGTCCTAGCATTATTTTTAATAGGTATCATGAAAAAGGTACCACAAATATAAGAGGTATCCCAGGTAACACCTGTCAAGCTGTAGTCGGGTATGATTGTAACGGTTTGTACTCATATGCTCTGAAACAAAAAATGCCAACTGGGGTATTTGTAAGGAGATATCAACATAATAAATTCAGACCAGAGGTATCGGAAAGGTACATAGACTCATATGTCTGGTTAGACTACCTCATGAAGACTAATAAGATAAAAATACTCCATAAACTAAATAATCAGAAGGAAATAAGAATTGGTAATTATCTCGTGGATGGATTTTGTGCTAAAACTAAGACAGTCTACGAATTCAATGGGTGTTATTATCATCACTGTAAATTTAATTGTCATATTGTAAAGAAAATAGCGTCAAGCAGATGGTTAAAGAAATTGAAGCAGGTTCAACAGAAAGACGAGAGGAAAAAGCAATTTCTCATATCTCAGGGTTATATGTATGTAAGTATACAGGAATGCGAATTTCTGTCCAAAATTAAACCCCATTGCAAAAAATATTACGATAAATATCTCCCAGCGTACTACAGAAGGAACAAAGGCAAGTTGTCTGATAGTAAGATATTGAGAGATATACAATCCAACAAACTATTTGGTGCTGTAGAGGTAGATATTGAGGTCAAACAGTCTCATCAAGATCATTATAAGGAGTTTCCACCATTCTTTTGCACATGTAATGTTAAAATGGAGGAAATAGGTGCGCATATGCTTCAGTATTGTAAAGACAATGATATAAGTTTTGATCATAAAAGGCTTTTGATTAGTGGACTTAAAGCAAAAAAAATTTTATTAGCCACCCCTCTACTGAGATGGTATCTTGCTAATCACTGTGAGGTCACTAGAATCTACCAGGTCGTAGAATTTCAACCAAACACATCCTTCAAGTCTTTCATAGACACAGTTACCATGCACAGAATTCGTGGAGATCAGAACCCTGATATGGCCATCATTGGTGACACCTATAAACTATTAAGCAACTCCAGTTATGGATCTGTTCTCATGGATCGTACCAAGCATACTAACACAAGATATATGAACAATAAAATTAAAATAACCAAGGTCATTAACTCACCAACCTTTAAATCACTGGATATCCTAGGTCAGGACCTGTTCGAGGTGGAAACATATAAAAATTCAATAGCATTAGACAACCCCATTCAGATTGGATTTTTTATTCTACAATACGCCAAATTAAGGATGCTAGAATTTTATTATGACTGTCTGAAGACTTATTTCATAGATAACAGCTTCGAGATAACAGAAACAGACACAGATAGCATCTACATGGCAATAAATGCTCCTACTATAGACCAGTGTATAAGGGATGAATATAAGGATAGATATAAATCGGAAATATTCGAATCTTGTAGTGATACCAAGTCACCCATATGGTTTCCAAGGAGGTGTTGTCAGCGCCACCTGGCTCTAGACGGGCGCCATTTGGGCACATTTAAATTTGAGTGGGGGGGGGGAAAAGATGTTGTCTTTATGTTCTAAGTCTTACATAATAGAGGATGGTAATGGTAAACAAAAAATCTCATGTAAGGGAATCTCTAAAAGAAACCTTGTAGATCCGATGAAGAAATTTGAGGAATGTCTGAAATCTAAGAAAGTGAATTTTTCGACTAATGTGGGGTTCAGAGTTAGGGAATCAGATATTTTTACATATTCACAGAATAAAATTGGTTTTAACTATTTCTATTGCAAGAGAAAGGTATTGATGGATGGAGTTTCCACAGAACCCCTTGATCTTGTATTAACACCTTGGGAGAAAGAGGTTCTTTTAGTTGACAAACCACAAAACCCAATGTCAAATCTTTTTACATGTCAGATTCAAATGGAAGAGAAATCCTTCCACTCATCAGAACAGATGTTCCATTATCTAATTGCAGCAGCATATAATCAAGACAACCTCTGTGATAAAATTATGAACAATACTGACCCCTTTGAGTTGCAATCCCTTGTGAATTCAAACCAAGAATTTAATCCATCCCACAACATGATGGAAAGTATCATGAGGTTAGTGATAACCATGAAATTTCAACAGGTCAAAGAATTTAAAGAGGAACTCATTAGCCATTGTGGAAAGCACATAGCATACAAACAAATAAATTTTGATAAGTCTCAGGAAACATTCTGGGGTGTGACCATACCGAGGAAACTGGTAACTGTATTAGATATAAAAAATATTTCTGGTAATAACTTAATGGGGGTTATACTTATGGACTGCATGACATCAACGCAAGATCCTGATGATAGTAACACACAAGTATTACAGGAAAAATAATTTATTTCTGAATATCAATATGTATAGTACAAGAATTAGTACAGCATAACACAAACAGCAAAAACTACGTCTTTTGAAACCTATCTACAAAAAATCTACTTACTAATATTTCATTATCTACAAGATTATCACTAAAATGATTAAGTATATTACTGAAATTGATGTCTCTACAACTGTAATAACTGTAATAAAGACAAAACAACCCACAAGTGTAAGTGTTATAGGACTGTAACCTCTTATTATTGTACATATACGTCATATCCTGTGATACCAGTAAATTATGTACCTCAACCTTTGGTTGTTTTCCTACTGAATCAAAATATTCTACAATAGCATCACTTGTATAATGTATAACAACCCAATGACTTCCCTTCTGATTGGAGGCATCTTGATTAACAATGATTACAGATCTAATTGGAAGATTCTTTGGGATTAAATCTATGGGATAAACCCCTCGAAACCTCTCTCTTATCCATTTATCCTGAACCATATAGGTAGATAAGGTCTGGCTATCCATTTAAAGTCGAGATCACGTGACTGAAATCAGCTGTTGAGCACAATTGTCTTCCTTTACGTTCGAATTTTAGGTGCTTTCCCAGAAGCTCGGAATTTTGAAACAGTTTTTCCTTGACGTTCGAAATTTTGGCTGATGTTGATCAGATCTTGAACACAAATGTTTTCCTTTACGTTCGAATTTTAGGTGCTTTCCCAGAAGCTCGGAATTTTGAAACAGTTTTTCCTTGACGTTCGAAATTTTGGCTGATGTTGATCAGATCTTGAACACAAATGTTTTCCTTTACGTTCGAATTTTGGGTGCTTTCTCAGAAGCTCGGAATTTTGAAAGGGTCTTTCCTTGACGTTCGAAATTCTGGTATATAATCAACCTTCAACGCTGTAGTTTCTCGTCACACGTGAGGTGGTTGCACTCGCTTGAACACCAACCTCTTATGATAGATTGACACTCCTTGTGTGGTCAATGGTTACTAATTCAGGAAATTTAGCATATACCAAGACATTTATAGTCTCCGGCAATGCCTTAGCATACCTTATACTTAACCTCACATGACCACTGTTAGATCTGGTCATGATTTTACCCCTCAAAAAACTTTGAATGTCGAATAGGTACAGACAATATCCATTAGGGTATTCACTTAAACCAATAATTATCCCTTTCCTCTTATTCAGATCACTATCTAATAAACTCAAATAAGATGAGACATAATCATTTTCTTCATAATTAGGTTTATATGGTCTGTTAGGAACAGGTTGACCATCAACAGTGACCTCTAAGTAATTAGCATCCATATGTTTAAAGTTAAATGGGTTCTTACTGAAGTCTCCAGAGTAGGCGCTATTAGATACCATACCTATAATCATTTTACTAGGCACCTTTCCATGAAATATGTTATCTGTCATAAAAGTTAGAGACCCCTGAGCCACACTAAAACTTTTTATGTCGCTTCTCCAAAATGGGTACAATGCAGGTGTTAATTTTAAAGATTCATTATGTGCTATTATAAGACTTGGATTTAAACTTACATGACACACTTTCAGAATAGCAGATCTTATTTGCAATTTATAAATTTTAGAACCATGTCTCATCAGTCTGAATTCGTTAGATGCTTGAAAAAGTTTGAGGTTAATGGATACCCCATTTAAAACAGCTCTGTTTTGTCCAGTAGCAAAGTCCAAGTATAAACATCCCTCCAGTGTTGCAGTTCCTCCGTCTTTTGTAGGTCTAGCCCTCTCTGCAAATGCAGGGTTGTTACCTAGGTAAGTAACCTCTTCAAATCTCTCTGCTTGATCTTTGTGAAATAATGCAGCCTCTGCCTGCGATTCTATCATGTCAGAACTAGAATTTAAAAGTAGATCTATCATGGCTTTATATGGATAATTAACTCCAACATCTGGTGAAACTATTTTCTGGTTTAAAGATAGATCAATCTGGCGAAATATTGAATGTAGGGTCAGGTTAACTGGTCCAACCTGATCACTGTCAGCAGTGGGTACTCCAGATACTCTGTCATCCACAATTGGTGTTCCATCTGCATGGGTTATTGCATAACTAACCTGTAACTTAGTTTTAGCCAAATTCACATAATCTACAGACGTTCCAGGAATGTTGAATTCTATCACCCCACCACCTGATATTGCTGCTATTGGGTTGAATTCGACCCAGTACTCTCTCTGGATGGAATTGTCAATGGGAGGTGGAATGAATAGCGACAGAGATGTTTGTACTACATCCATAATGATCCCTAACTTTTTGATGCACTTTTTCTAACCTTTCCTTTTTTATTATTTTTACTGGATTTATTTTTTTTCTTCTGGCTAGACCTTGGTTTTTTATCTTTTTTTAAAACCACTTTTTTTTTACTCCTGGTTGTCTTTTTCTTTACACTCTTACCTCCAGTCTGATTGTAATTTAATTTTTTAGTCCTATTTATAGTTTTTTGGTTTTTAACCTCACTTTTGGCTTGGTCAACAGCAGCCTGTGTTGGATTGACAATCGAAATATCTCCGGTTTGATTTGTGTTTTTGCTATCACCGTATTTGTTACTGAGTGTGTAGAAATCTTTCCTGTATCCCACCATCCCCTGACTACACCTTTTACAAAAATCTAAATAAGTATCCATTTCTTTAACCTCGCATGGAGAGTCAACTGTATGTCATGAGTTAATCTACTGGCATAGACCATGTCACTCTCTCTTATATATATGCGTATCCGAGTAAATGCTTTCTGTTTTATAGGTAAATAATACCTGTTTGTAAAAGAATATGATGTAAACGAGGTTGAAGGATAGATCAGTCGAATAACTGGCTCAGACGAATTAAGAACATAAGACTGGTCGCATATGTCGCTGAATATATAGACAGAATCTGTTAAAGTGCTATTGAGATTGATGTCACATAAAGCAATTTCCCATGATCCTTTTAGATTAAATGTCTCATTTAATTCAACTGTAAAGTTATAGGGTTTGTTTTCTTTATGATAGAACAAGGAATCTGTAGAGCTTAGGAAGAAATAAAGATCTGAATCCGCCATTGGTTTGCACCAACTACTAGACCTGAGTGTTGCTTTAGCGAGTAACCATGTGATCTGTTTTAACGCATTTCTGCTGGTTTATATACTCTAATTTCGAGCGTCAAGGAAAGACCAGTGTAAAATTCCAAGCTTCTGGGAAAGCATTTAAATTTCGAGCGTAAGGGTAAACCTATCATACTATTTGCAGTCACGTGGTCTAATTTTTTTTTTTCCAAATCAGCTGATTGAGTAGGTGTGTGAAGATACGACCTCAATTTATATCCTGTAGGTCTGATTCTGGAATCCAGGAGTTGAATTTGACTGGCCATCCCTTCCATTTAACTAATACCTCAGGAACACCATGTCTCTTACGCCTTTTCAGTATCTCCTCTATTTTATAAACAATATTTGAGTCCATGTATGCTAACTGTAACTCCGGTTCATAAAAATGGGATTCTATCACCTCATTGTTATAGTCTTTGAGTTTATACATAGGTATATTTTGATTCCTCTTTCTGTCTACCACAGTAAAAATTTCTCCTGACCACTTTTCGGAATATTCTCTGTCAAATTGTTTCTTATTGTAACTAATTTTTACCTTATCCCCAAGCTTGAATTTGTACTGGAGTCTGCGGGTCTGACCTTTACTTTTGGATTTAATTTTCTTTGTTTTTGAGTTTTGTTTTGGACCATATTGGTTTTTCCACACCTGATAGTTATTTTTCTGCTTTGCCTCCTGAGGGGTCATTTTGATACTCCTGTGATAAGATTGATTGTAACTGTAGGTAAGGTCTGTCAAAATTTCGATCCATCTGAACGTTTCCTTACTAGTGAAATATTTAAAAATTTTTAATTTGATGGTTTTTATAACTCTTTCAGCATAATTTGCCTTGGTTTCATAATATGTAAAAATATGATTAACCCTATTGTCTTTGAGAAATTTTTTAACTTGGTTATTTTTGTATTCACTACCTTGATCAGTTCTGAGATTCTTTGGTTTATCTGTGGTATTTTGGAACAAATCGTTCATTACATATACCATTTCCTTTCCTGTAAGGGTTTTGATTGGTGCTGTGTAGAGGAATCTGGAAAATATATCTATAAAAACAACAAAATGACCATAACCATTATTATGCTCCCTATAGCTGGTCATATTTGCAGTGTCACTGTCCCATTGATAGTTCACTGAGAATGATATTACTCGAGGTCTTTGGAATCTCCTTCTGGCAGAATGATGAGAGGTGTAAGGTTCTTGTCTACTCAACCATATCTTAAGCTTCCTTGGTTTGATAGAATCCATACCCCTCATCTTTAAAAATTTATAAATTTTTTGCATTCCACTGAATGCAACAGGACTCCTTGGGTTGTAATAAGCATCAGTTAAAAATTGATCCTCTTCATCTGATATTTTTGTTCCAGAATTTGATCCATTCTGGTCTACGTCTGATCCCCTTTCCTGTTGCTCCATTTCCAACCTGTTTGCTGACTCTGTCATTTGCGTCTCGAGGACTATTAGGAATCTGGGAATGAGAATTCATATCAGAGGAGTTTATATATTGCTCTGGAAGACCTGGTGGTGGAGGTAGTTCCCTATTTTCACTTTCTTCTGGTTTAATTAACGCCTTCATCTGACGAGTATCATTATTATTATTATTATTATTAGCCTTTAAACTGTCATCTGATAGATTATCTACAATTTTATCTTCAGTGGTAACTTGGCTCTTTGGTGGATTGGGGTCTTTATTGTCTTGCATCTCTTTAAACTTATCATATTGATCTTTGGGTATTAATATAAACTTATTCATTGTAAAATCTCTTTGATAAAGCGTTGAAGAAGTATCAGTAGTTCACCTATCAGGGTATGATTCCTCTTGACAATATTTAGCCTTTTTTTCGGATATTGAATGAACTTTCTCAAAATACCAATATTTTCGTTAAATTTTTTTTTAGTTCTGTTGTCTAGAGGTAGTCGAAAAACGTTATAAAATATCTCTGCTAAAGACTGGAGATGTCTACTTGATGCGTGTATCAATAAATATTTATTGAGGTTCTTGTCCTTCTCTAGTAAAAGGTTTAAGAAATGTCTAGACCTCAATAAATTTTTCGACATCGTCAGTAAATAATCACTAAAGAACCTCATCAACATCAGATGAGATCCACTTGACTTAATATCCCCTAATGGTTAGAGGTATCCTCAAGCCTCTACTTATATACTGTTACATATTCATCAGGAAATATATTGCTTCTCAACATGAAGGAAGTATTCGAATGGGGTGATAAATCTATCAAAATATAAGAGAACGGTTCACTAGTTGCATCCGAATAAGCCTGAATTAATTTTTTTCCAATTCCTAGTTGATTTCCCAAAATTTTAATTTGATTTATATGTCTTTGATTTTTGAACAAAATGAAGTAATGAGTGTTTAAAGATATGTCTCTGGAATACTTCCCCTGGTGAAATAAATTTTGTAATACTAAAAAGACACTGAGATTTCTGTGGTGAGCTTCCCTACTAAATAAATTCGCAATAAATCCATTATTTAAGGCTGAACTTTGTAAATCGTCTATGATAACCAGATTATGGTAATCACTCTCCAGTTCTCGTAGAAAGTTTTCATTGGGTATATCCTTGATATATTCCACATTCAGGTCAGAGTTCGCCTCGAATAATTTTTGCCAAACTCCATAGAAGTAATATATCTTCTTAACTGGTGTTTGGAACATATGCTTCAGATTACGTAGAGTCTTAAATATAAAGGTAGATTTTCCAGACGCAGTAGGTCCTGATATAATTGCTGTACATGGTGTTGTAAATGCCAAGGAATTCATTGTGGTTGTCTGCATTTTATTACCTCTCTGTTTTATAAATTGGGTGGTTATTACCCTCACTCTCTCCAAGAAAAACAGATTAGTCTGATCACAAACCAGCCTTATTTATAGTCCTTTATCTGTATCTGTAGCTAGAGGTTGGATGTCAGATAAAGTACATCGTTGCTTCTATTGTGTTGGGTGTGGAATAAAGATGGAAATGTCTAAGCTGTCACTGCTTATGCTTATATGTATTTCCATGCATGGATTTTATATATGTGGAACTACAAGTTGTCATCAAAGAATATGTAATTGCAGGGATGACATGATATTTTGCATAGATATGGCTGTGCCTTCATTCAACTATAGACCGTCTGTTACTAGACTGTATCTTGAAAGAGTACAATTACTAGAACTAGCACCTATATTTAAAGCCTTACCCAACCTCTTGTACCTCTCTCTAGTGGATATGGAATATTTCAGTTGTTCTTGGATGGAGGATATTCCCCAAAATATTGTAGTCACCACAAATATGTGTATGGTTAGCACAGGATTACCTCTCACAAGCTCAAGTAGGTGGTACTGATTGATAAGTCCTAAAATAACTGATACATATTGATGAACTCGCAAAAAGGTTTGTAAAAGTAACATTTTTTGTAACGAATTATTCTTGGGAAAAAGAGGGATCAAGTGACGACCAATCATCAAATCTGAAATTAGGTCATCACGTGACTTACTACAATTCTGTAGTATATAAACCTTCTCGGGGAAAAGAGGGATCAAGTGTCGACCTATCATCAAATCGAATATTGTATCACGTGATTGGAGAAAACTGTTAAACTAGAAAATAAAAGTCACTTGTTAGCATGCAAGACAATGACAGAATTACAATTGTGATAACAAGATATTCACATTCCTCTTTTTTTTTCTCTTATATACAGATCACCTCAAGGAAACAATCCAACATACCACATCTCACCAATCAATCAGGAGCCTACTATACAGCTCAGTGACCAGCACTACCAACAATGATGAAATTGATCCATCCACCCCTTACACCATGACAGATTCACATAATATTGAATCTACATTAATCAGTTCTGAATCTCCTGATATTATTTCCACAATTACCACCACCACCACCGTCTACCCTATCATTGGTTCCTCAAAATATAGTAGAGATCCGGCTTATATTACATCTTCAAATATCGACACCATTTCTTCGACTAAGAGCTATGTAGATCATCCAGGATTAACTACTGTCGATAGCTATGTCTCTTTGGATGTTGTCTCTCAATATCAGAGTAGGACCCCTAAGTATATAATCTTTTTAGCTACATTACCCACATGCCTCCTATTCATTGGAATTACAATGACTCTTGTTAAGATGATAATCAAAAGACAACGTTTGAGGAGGGGTGGTGCACTAAGGAGAACATCCAGGAGACCCATTGTTAGAGATTTAGGTAGTCTTCAGATGACCTGTGTTGTCAACGAGAGCAATGTTGAGGGTATTGAGATGCAGGAGAGGTAAATTGTGTTTCCATTTAAACTCAAACATCATTATGTTTTCTTAAATTTAATATGAATATCTTACTTCTTTTCTCAACAAAGTACTTTGTAAGCTCAAATGTATATTTGTTTTGTAAAATTATAGCTACTATATGACTCCAACCTGTTGTACAGACCATTGTGACCACAATCAAATAATGGTGGGGTTAAATAACAAGATTAATGAAGAGGAAAGTTTATCAGAATTCAGTTGGGAGCTAGGTAATCGCATTTTTTTTCTGTACATATCTTTGCGAAACTAGGGAAATGGAATGTGACGTCACGTTACCAATTCTCTCTGCGTCACCTCATATTTACACGTCATGGCATACACGTGGTAGCTTCCATAATAGAAATATATTGTTTGGTGTTTCGAAAATTCACACAATGATTAGAATATTAGTGAGTGATTCACTTTGTTTATTCTGTGTACTGTTAACACTGCATCTTACTAATGTTATTGCCTATCATATAGAGTGTATATTTCCAAAAAACAGTGAGGTTGGAGTCGTTTCGGGAATCAGTGGTATTGAGGAGTTCAATGACTTTTTAATCAGGTGTGGAGATAAAGATACAGAAATTTTACGTTATACTGAGTGCTACATAGGACAGTTAAGTTTACCGGTTAGAAAAATATTAAATAATTATCCATCTCTGAGGATTATTTTATGGAACTGTGATGGACTGTGTACTTACTCCATCGACCAGTGTAATCAGGAATATTACCCCAGCATACAGGGTTGTGATATGGGTAAGTACTCTTTACCTACAGTAAAATTTGCTCTCCTTTAATCTTCAGATATCGATAGTACAGCTGAGCATATTTATGAGGATTTTACATTTGGGGACAATAATTCAGACATAATGACGAGGGCTGGCAGTTTCACAAGCTTCCCACCAGTATGTATAATTTTTTGTGTTGATCTGTGTGTGTGTGTGTGTGTGTGTCTGTATGTGATTTTTTGGTATAATCTTGATATTTCTGGTATATTACTTTTTTTTTGTATTTTTTTTATTTACAGATCAGAGGTTGCAGTGTCTGACCACTAGTGAGACTGAACCTGCTGATTCACTTTCAAGAGACGACAGTGTATTTATACTACTAGTGTTTCCTGGTGTGGTGATTATTGTGTCTTTAACACTGATTATACTCTTCTTCTGGAGACATGACTACTTCTTATTCCTGAGGATAAATTTAGTGAAGATTTTCTTACGTTACTGCATATATATTGAAGAAAAATCAGATGATTCCTACAGTGATGAATCAGATTCGCTTTCCCCATTCATTAGTGATATCCCACTTTCCATTTCAATATCTGAAAACTCGGATAGGAATAATTCTGTTACCTCAGATTCTGAAAGCCAGAGTTCCTGGGACAGTAGATTTCATAAGGAGGCGGAGTTTATAGCCAGAATTATATCGATTCAGGGGGAAGAATCAGATTTTACACCATCACAAAGCTCACTACCCTCATCCAGCTCTAGTTATCTCCCTATATTGAGACCTATGGCAAATGATTTCCATCCATTAAGCATTGAAGAGGATAGTGACTTGGATACAAGCCATGCAGATTTCGATGATTCAATTCCTCACTCATTATTCAGAGATCAGTTCACTCAGGTTAGTGAGGTAAATTCCAGTTCAGAGGAAAACCCAAATTCGACCACATCAGTTCAAAACATTGAATCCAACTCAATTGACTCAGTAGGATCTCAACCTAGTCACACCAGTGTAACAAGGAATAGTTCTGAGGTACACATGGATTCGATCATCTCAGATCAAGACAGTGGACCAATGTCACCAATCTCAATGAGGGATCGGTCCACTCAGGTTACAATAGATCACAATAGCTCGGAAGATCAATTGAGTTCTACTAGATCTGATCAAAACAGTCAGTCAGGGTCAATTAACTCAATGAGAGATCAGTCTAGACAGATCACAACAGATCATAATAGCTCAGAGGAAAATATACATTCTGATGAATCTACATCCACAACTGGTGCTAATGATCAACACAGAGGGAGAGCTTATTTCACAACTAGATCAGGAAAGGTTTATTATAAAAACATATAAACTTTATACATTAACATTTTGTAGTAAACTGAAGTATATCATAACATTATTCGTAGACTGTATACCATAACACACCTATATCTTGTAAATACATTTGGATTACCATGGATTAACATATAACTAATTTCAACTAGTTCAAAAAAGGGTATATTAGCATGTAAACTTTATTGGTTGTGTTATAACCACCAATTTGACACAAAGCAGTTATTTTTTTCTGACATTATAACTAACTGATATTTGTATAAAAGTAATATACTAGTTACTACTCTAGAAAAATAATGATAAACTGCTTACATATTGTAACCTTTCTCTTTGTTGGTGTCTAGCTAGACCTTATAATATTCTAAAGTCAATTAAATAAAGAGTGTAAATGATATGTCATTGTTAACCATCCATTACCTTACTGGAAAGACAATATGTATTGTTAGCACTGTAAATAGTGGGGTGTATTACAAATATATCTACTAAACCACCCTGATTATTGTAACCTTAGTTCATACAAAATACATTCATGTACACATAAGATTTTCTTTTGACAATGTATATTAGTATAAGTGAGATATATATATATATACATAGACTGTTAAACCCTTCTATTCTGTATAGGATTGTTATAATATAAGTATGAGATATACAGATTTGTTCTGCTATAAACACCAATTTGTCACAAAGCAGTTTTTTGTTTTTTTTCTAACATTATAACTAACTGATATTTGTATAAAAGTAATAGTAATACTTACTACTCTAGAAAAATAATAATAATAATAATAATATTAAACTGCTTACATATTGTAACCTTTCTGTTTGTTGGTGTCTATCTAGACCTTATAATATTCTAAGGACAATTAAATAAAAAGTATAAATGATATGTCATTGTTATCCATCCATTACCTTACTGAAAAGACAATATGCTTCATTAGAACTGTAAATACTGAAGTATATTACATATGTATATCTACTAAACCTCTCTGATTGTAGCTTGGTTATAAATTATTTTCAGACTTTTACTTTTTCAATTATAACTTACAATTCGATATCTAGTGTTCCATGGTTTGAATCAGATGAGAGGCTGAGGAACCTCTATCCAACCACCCGGGGGAAGTTTGATAGGTCTCAGAAAAATGATTTCTGTTGACTCATCTTCGATTTCCTCCTCGCATATTGGGCAGAGAAGGGGAGATCCTCTCGGTTTCGAGACAGAGTAGGCAGAACAGATAGTGCAATAGAAATGACCACATTTAGTGGCAAATGCCTGATCAAAACTAATCGGAAGCCCACAGGTGGTGCAGGTCAGGTTGTTTTTCCTGTCCTCATAGAACTGCGGCCATGTGGGTGCTAGCATCTTCTCACTATCTGAGGGTGTAGTACTCATTAAGAATGCGTAATAGAAGGCTTTAATAAAATTCCTTGACGTCAAGGCATCAATCATTGACTGGTTGAAATTAGCATGGATATATGTGGAGGTGGGAACCCACACAAAGAGCGAGCATTGGTGCAGTCTGGTGGCACTGAAGAAACCTGGTTTTGCGAAGAGGTGGTCCCTCAAAACAGACCTACAAAGTGGGCATTTGGGTCTTTGTCTTCCCTCTTCATTCCAGTTCTTAACCAATTGACATGCGCATGATGCGCAGAAATAATGAGCGCATGGATTGGATAGAATGAGTTGTTCCCTCTGTAGGTCCTCTTTACAAATACAGCATACTGCTTTTTCGAATTCCTCTACAAAATATCTGGCGAAGTCTGGATATTTGTTCCTGAAATTACATAAACAATAGGCAAACTTGTACATATCTTCAGTTACTGATTCTTGAATAGCGGGTTTGGTGGTGAGGACAGGTTGATAAAATGTTAACCAACAGTTGAATGACAGGATGACAGGGACTATACTTCGGTTATATCGTTTGAGATATGACTACCTAATAAGATTCATTATCCCCCTTCTACATAGTGGGTCCTTATATATATCATAAAGTTAAGTCGTCACGTGACTCCTTGCTTTGCGATTTGATTATTGGTCGACACTTGATCCCTCTTTTCCCCGAAATGACTTATATACAAAAAGTAACTCCTATGTCATGTGATGACCTAGTTCATTATTTGATGATAGGACAACACTTGATCCCTCTTTTTCCCCAAACAGCTTATATAGCAAAAGCAGTTCTTATGTCACGTGACGACCTAGTTTGCGATTTGATGATTGGTCAACACTTGATCCCTCTTTTTCTACCATTACATATTGTGATATTAATTAGAGAAAATTTCATATGTTACAGAACATACATTGGTATATTTACGTTAAATACAGAGCTCTACAGTTTACACAGCTATATGCATAATTAGTGTTATATCACATACCACATCGAGATAAACAAATAATTTTAGTATCAGATCCTTTATATGAGAACTTTTTTACTTACATAATGAACTCTGGCAGCACCTCATTCAGCAGCGTTATGCAGTTGAAGGCTTGTTTGAAGTTCTTCAGTTCAATTAGCTGTATCAAGTGCATAAATGTTACTATAGAAGATGGTATGTGTAGCGGGTAGTACACGTCGTACCTATTACCCATGAATAGATTCATCTCCATCTGAGCTAATTCCATCCTTATTTTATTAACCGTAGCCTTATTCTAAAAACAAAATAAAATGAGGTAAATTCACCAGCTATTATTCACTCAATGTCAAACTCAGTGTGATATAGCACTTGTTCTTTGTAAAGGTCTCAATCCCAAAAATTGTCAGGAAATCAATGACAGTTCATTGAGAACTGGGGGTTTTTATAACCCCAAGGATCAAAGACCTAACCTAAGATATGCCTCAACTCGTAAATATCCAGCACCCACTTCAACTGCAGATTTCTTTACAAGTTCAAACAGGTTGGGTGGAAATCTGTTATTACCCAGTGTTGACTATACATTTTAAACTATTGCTATGTCTTGACTATGTACATTTTTTACACAAAAAAAATTTTTCTTTTCAGAGTAATTTGTTACATTTATATTACAGAAATGTTGACTTTTGTGTTTAAAATAATTGATTCTTAATTGATAAAAAAGTTGTTACAGAGGTATGTCAAAATCGACCTCTCCCATGGGTGCTTTGGTTGATTCACAACATTCAACACAAAACACTTTGTTATGACCTGGTTGATCGGGTTGCATTAGACACGGAACGTGTGTAAAAATTTCCATTCTCTCTGAATAGATTTTATTAGAAATTTTAGTAAATTCATCCCATTCCCCACAACTCATTGTTATGCCACACTTTGTGGGAAAATATTCCCCATTCCCCCCCTTTCTCCACATTCTTATTGCTACAGTTTTGTACGGGCTATTGACAGAGAGATAATATGAGGCTCCTATATGAATTCTAGAGTTCAATCCATCCTCCCCTTTCAAAATTTTTTCAAGGGTGTGGTTTATAATTTCAACGTTGTGAAGAATCATTACAAATCTAGACCTATTTAGTTTAACCCCTTCTTTTAACACCACTTTACCATCCCACTCTTTAATTTGGATGTGATCTATAACATCCCTTTCCCCATGAAATATTGCATATTTTTTGCCTCCTAAATGATAATTTTTTCTAAATGGTTTGTTCACAATAACACCGCATGCTGTAGAGATATCGCTACAGGCTTGACTGTGTTCTCCTGCCCCTTCAGAATTCTGTGGTGTCATCAACATGACCTTCTTTACTTTTGAGAGTTGCGATTGCTCGTTCTTTCTCTTCTTACTGTTGGAGATTTTCATTGGTGTGTTCAATGTAGCCTCTGCCATTACAATTTCTGACTCTTGTACCTACTGAGTGATTGTTGTGGTAGATGTAGATTTCCTGCTTGCTTTCCAAAGAGTGTGTTGAGCAGCTTGTTCGTCTGTCCAGCTCTAGAGAGGATTGGATGAGAGATTGTCAAATCTGTGTCGTTTTTATAACAACAGATAAGGGGGGGAGATCATTGTTCAGAAGGGGGCATAATCAGCATGATTTCTTCATTAAAACTTTTGGTTCGAACTTGTCACTAGTTCGATTTTTTAGGTTTTATTGTTAGATTAATAAATGGTTCTATCACCAGAAATATCATGACCAGACACAATCTCTGGGAAAGATTTCTGTTTAAACATATTTTAACCCGACTGTTAGTTTGATTAGACACTAGTACAAAGCTTTGGGTTCGAGGTATTATGAATAGTTTTAAAGGGTTTGGAGGTTATGATATAATTTTTATAGATTAAGATGTCTCGGACGTGTTGAGATGTGATTTTGCATGATCTTCCACCATAGAGAGTTTAATGCATAGCCACAAGTGTGAGCTTGTGATATCAAATATTAATATTACTATTACTTTCATGTGATTTTCTGATACACTTCAATTTACCATACTGCCTGAGGGGTGGGTGTGTTGAAACACATTACTCTGCTTTGACATGTGCCTTATGAGTGCCTGGATTCAGGAATGGTTGTTAAAGGCGTTTGTATTGTATGAACTCACTGCAAGTCAAGGACAGAGGAGTTGTTAGAAAGTTATGTACATTATGTGGGGTAGGATTGAGGTATTGTATTTATTTCAAGAGTGTGTGGCGTTTATTTTCTCTTATTTACAGATTAGGAAACAATATTTTAACAAGTACTACAGTTATCTAAATATTATTATTACAGTTATTACAATCAATGCTACATATTCTTTAAACAGTTTAATAGCCTTTATGGCATCAACATCTTCAAAAAGTCACAGGAGGTTGAATGTCTTCTGTGTTCTTCGAATGGTAGGTCATATGGTTCCCATTCTATCAGTTTAATCTTACACCATGGACAGATAACTTTATCCCCTTCTCCTGTGTAGACAAATCCTGCTCTGCTTAGTTGTTCAGGTCTCACTGGATGTGATTTGGGCCATGTCCTGTATGTTTCAAATCTGGAGACATATTTCTGATAAACCAGTGGATCACATCGAAATATATAGTCATTAAAAACAGAATTTTTCAAAAGAGTTGGTTGATTCATTGAATTGTGACCAAAGGTGTATGCGGGTGGATCTTTAAAGGCATATCTGATTTGATGATTGTTTGACAATGAAAATCCCCCTGTGTTCGAGATTGATGATGGTTTTGCCGCTGGTTTCACAATATCAGGTTCTTTCATTGAGGAATCAGTCGAATCTGACTGTTCAGAATTAAATCCAGAGTTAGAAAACATTCTCCCTTATCAGTTTCCTAATACTTTGTGAGTGGTTGTAAGAGGTGACTGACTGGATTTATATAGTATGGATTCATGTAAGGTTTTCAGCTGATACATCATTAATAAAAGCAAATTCATCATATTTTATATATATCTAATCGCAGATATGTCACGTGATGAGCTTCTATCGATTTGATGATAGGTCGACACTTGATCCCTGTTTTGCAGAAATTTTCTTATATACCGTTTGAGTTACTGACATTGTGTTGTGACCTAGTTTGAGATTTGATAATTCGTCGACATTGGAACCCACATTTGCTCGAAATTGCTTATATAGTGTGTTGAGGTTGATTAGTCACGTGATGACCTAATTAGGGATTTGATGATTCGTCGGCGTTGGATCCTGTTTTTTCTCGAAAATGAGTAGGGTTGTAAAACAATACCAAAAGTTAAAATTTAGAGACATTCAGAGTAGATTCTTTGATATATTCGCAGTCAAGGTTTATTATTTCAGTGGTATGGTACTTAATTTATTGTGAAAAGAGGTAATGTTTGTGTTAGAGGACTTCAAAAGTTGGTTCAAGGTTGATACGATTGAACATTCAATACCCTTGGAGTGCATATGGTTCAGACAGATTTCTAGTGAAAGTAAATATCTAGGGACTTAAGGATATATACCCAAACGAGTTGGGGCTGGATTTTTTCGTTCACTTACATAAGATTCCTTTCATGTTTTGTATATCTACAGAATCTTTTCAAATTTGACAGACAATATCTTACAAGTTAAAACCTGCGTCTCTGAAAAATGTAGCTACAAAGTCAAAGTGGTGGGAAAAGTAAATAACTAAACCCTGTAAGGTGAGTTGAGATTCATTGCTTCTCAGGGATTCAGGTTAGAACCCGCAAATGCGAGCCTTCATTATACCAACGTGTGTGTACATTTCTCAGGGGGATTAGATTATTAGATTTCAGGTTAGAACACGTGAATTCTTCATTATCCCCATTTGAAATATCTTTCCTTTGTCTTAGCATACAAGACTCCTAGTTGGTTGAGATTCATTGCTTTATATCCTTTGGTGGTTAGGGTACCCTCCATTTCGAACCCGTGTCTCCTAGCGCCAGGTTTCCCATCTAAATCTAACAGAAATCTCACATAGCCCGAGGGAAGACCGTCAACCGACTGAGCTTTCACTACTCCTGGGTGGACCCAACTTAGTCACACTCACCCCCAGAAGTTAAGAAGGGGATTTCCAGCATCCTCCATCGATGCCAATCAATCAATTCATTTACATCTTCAACTGCGTACTTCTGGTCTTTCCTCAAAGCCTTCACCGACAGTTGCATCAGCTTCATGGCTCCAATCTCTCCTTCAAGCCCTGGAACAGGAGGAATATGGAACAGACACCTCTGCCTTGTCCTTTGCATCTACTACCATGTCAGAAGAACCAAATAACACAGGGGACCAATTGGCTCCTCTTAACCTTTCTTTTAGAGAACTGTTCCAGAAGGTTAGACAATTCCTATCTATTCCCAACCAATCAGCTGAAGAGGACTATAAACTGAACTAGGCTCTAAGACATGATCCCCTCCTACTTCAACAGAAGAAAGTGGACAGACCACCGTCAATAAAACTTCCTATGATGACAGATCTTTCACGTTTCCAAAGTGCCCAAGATGAATTGGTTAAGCCCAGAACCTCAAGCACTTTGGATATATGTTAATTCCGAGGCATTCCACCACACATAAGCAGCTGGTACAGCTTAATGGAGAGTAAATCCTGGCAGTGCCCACAAGTGGTGCCCCAGGCATTCTCAAATATAGCTAAGCCTGGACACAGAAGTGGACATCCAGCCACAGCCCAGCAGAGAGACCTGGGCCCGTATTCACGAAAGGTCTTAGCCAGGGCTTAGGCTTAAAGTTGAGACTTTTGTCTCAAGTTTCTGCCCAAAAACTGCTAAGACTTTTGTCTTAGGCTTAGTGGTATTCACAAAGAACTTAAGACTGGTCTTAAGCTTAGCCAAGGGCTCAACTTTAAGACTGGTTGGTAGTGGGCTTAAATTTTGTAAAGAGGACTTAAATATGGCCGCCATAAACTTTTCTTCACTTCAAAATTTGAAATGGCTGTAAATAAAATATAATTATATAGAACACCTCACTAAAGCAGTCTTTGGAAGTTTATACGAGGTAACAAGGTTTTTCCATTGCAAAACAGCACTTTTCCGTAGATAAAATGAATTAAATGAAGGATATACGTCACCAATAGTTTAGTTTGAATAGAAAAAAAAGGTCACATGACACAGAAAACCACTGTGGTTATTTGATAATCTTGGACTTAGCTAAGTCACCCTTTGTGAATACGGTTTTAAGACAAAACTTAGCTGAGACAAAAGTCTTACCTTTAAGACTGGATTTAAGGCTAAGACCTGGCTAAATCTAAGACCCTTCGTGAATACCAGCCCTGGTCAAGCTGGAATACATGTCTCACAAATATATCAGTATGGCCAATTTTCGATCTACTTTTTGAATGGCCAGTGAATCGTGTCTGAATAAGCATTGTCAGAGACTGTTCAATCAATTTTGTATAACAATGAACAGGACCACTAAGGAGCAGATTATGCAATAACTGTTGGGCATAACTCAACATAGCTGAAGCATCTAAGATGTTGGACATCAGCAGCATGTCCAAGGCCTATGACCTGGTGGCCAACTTTAACTACGCTCTGACCAACCTAATCCTGATTTGGAGAGATGCATACTTCTGTCATGCACACCCCAACCTTCTAATTGTGTGACCTATGCTGGGCTCTAGTCTAAGGGAGTACCTATTTGATAAGTCAATGATGCAGGAGTACAAGCAACAGCTCATTGGTATAGGAATGAAAACAGGCACCAAGAAGGAACGCTTCCACCCATACAATGAAAAGAAGGAAGAAGGGTGGTAAGCATTGTCACCATGCTCCATCTTCTGCCAACCCATACCAGTACCTTAATATGTCGTGCAACAGCCCTTTTACCACCATCCTCAAGGGGGTAGCAGAAGAAGTTGTGGTGGCTGCAAAGTAATGGTCGTGGTCATCAGTGTAAAGCAGCCGCAACTTCCTCAATGATACTCAAATCAAAATATTAGCCTCAGGTCATCCTGGATTAAAAGGAAACAGAAAATCCTTGGAATTATGTTCAACCTTACACCCCATCAGAGAGGGTAAAGACTCTGAATGTCCTATGCCTTCCGGGGAGGCAATTTTTGGGGTGTTTGCCATTGAAGACTATGGAATGGTGATTGCAGAGACCTTATGGAATTCCAGATTAAACATCAGTACCAACATGGATACTGCCAGACTAATTGCTAGGGATAAACTAGCCAATAGGCCGAGGGCCACCCCTAACTGGAATTCGTCTATTATGTTAATAGATTTACCCAGCATCATTTTGAACCACAGATGGAGGCAGCTCTCAAACACCTCACCTGGAAATTAGTTTTACTATTAGCCTTGGGGAAGAGGCAGAGTGAGATTCCCACCTGTTATGCCTGGGATTAAGTCCTTTCCCTTCTTCATTGCCAAAAATCAGCTAGCAAAAGAAGGACCACAATCCATTTCTCCAGTGGATATTCCAGCCCTGAAATATAATCAAGACTCTCAAGACATGGATGTTCTAATCTCCCCTGTCAGGACCTTCAAGTGTTATCAGACCAAACCAGAGATTCCTGAGTGGGATAGACAGTTTATCTTTTACAAATTAGGCTATATCAAGGATATCCAATGTTCTACTATCTCGTTTTGAATTAAAAACACGATAAAATTTTGTTACTCCAGGGTGGACAATGCAGACATGGACTTGATAGCGATAAAAGCCCATAATGTTAGAGTGTTTGTGGGTTCAAAGGGCTTGTATGGGGTTTCTATGTACCAAACTATGCAAACTTGCCATTGGAAATCACACAACACTTTCACCAAGTTCTACTTCAAGGATCTTGCCAGACAAGATCAAACAGTAGGTTCCTACCATTTGGGTGACTTCCTTGCAGCACAGTAGGTGATGCCTCTTTCCGAAGAAGTTCCAGGGAAAAAAAGGGGGCACGATACCGGGAACCATCTAGACAGGGTGTGTCAGAATCCTCTGACACCATAGAGTGGGGCTTTCACCCCATTAAAGGTAAATATCTGCCTCTTCATTTTTTACCTCCTTTTGCCTGCTGTAACAAAAAAACACGAAAAAAAAAAACAGAAAAAAAAAACTGTGAGTATTTTCTTTATAATCTTCTTGAGAATGTAACTTAAGTTACATTTCTTGTGTGGTATCAGTGTTTCCCTGATACTTTTTTCATCATACTTTATTACAGATAACTTATCTGCATTGGAGTGTCCTTCGCTGGCATTTTGACCCAAGACAGTGCATTGATCCCCTTCGTGCCACACCTCAACCTCGGGAGAGCTGGAGAACACCCCTCAGTCTTTGATGTGCTCCTGTTACCTTGGCCACACTGGGCCTTTTGCTCTTTACAACCAGTGTCAGTCTAACCAGCCATCCAAGTATGCTCCAAGTATAGGTAGGACTATTGTAGCGCAATAAAAAAGCTACAATACCTGCCTGTTGTAACAGTAGTACAGGCCCTTCCTGGTCCTCCGCGCTCTTGCCAGACAGTTCACTGGCTTGTGGGGTTTGGTTTCAACAAAAAATTAGGAAGAGCTTATGCAAGCATACGATAGGTTCCCTTGGTCATGTGGCCAAGCTAGCAGGTGCGCATATTCCTGCACCAGCATCATTACTCCGGTTTTGAAGCTTTCCCTGGTAAACCACTGGTAAAGAATATTATTACAATAGGTAGGTATTGTAGCTTACAAGCTACATTTAAAATAAAATTTCCTAATATAGTTGCGTTGATCCAAAAGAATAAAAATGAACCGATATTCAGTAACATTTTGGTTGCATGCAGCAACTATAAAGGGAATTTGTACTTTTTTTCTTGAATATTATCTCATTTTTAAAACTTATTATTTGCTGGTTTAATTAATTAACAAATGATGTAAATCCCAATGATAAGGTGAAAAATACCAAATAGAAAAACTAAAGTGCATACTTTTCACTTATGACCTTTTTCTATTAAAAAGGATACCAAATAAACGGAATGACCCCTCATTTTATTGCAATACTAAGATGATAAATCAAGATAGTTAAGTTGACAAATAGAAAAAAAATCATGTTGGCCCTTTTACTCTTCCGTAAGTAAAATACTTTATTTCAAAACATTTACATTTCAAATAAATAAAAGCAGTTTCTGAAAAAAATTATTCAATAAATGTCTTGGAATAACTCAACATTGTGTTTTTGTTTTGTATTAATTCAACCCTGTGCCCACGGGTTCAGAGTCAATAAATCGATTTTTACATCTTTAAAGGCCCCTGTTTAAAAAGGCTGAATTGGCCACTGTTTTCCAGGCGTGTTTAAAGGGAGTGAGGCAGTTGAGGGAGAATCGGCTCAACTGTTGTATTTCAGGTTTTAGACTGGAATAAAACCAAACAGAAACAGAAAATGATTCCAAGGGGATTTCTTGTACTTCTGTTGGCTTCTTTTCAGAACTGTGTAATTAGTGACTATGACTGCAATGGGAACATCATATCATCGTCAGTGGTCAACAAAATTCCAGGTACAGTGAATATTTGTAACATTTACCATTTATTTATTAGTTGTTATTGGGGGGGGGGGGGGGGGGGGGGGCATTCCAAAACAGGTTTGTTTAAAAATCGTGTCATACCTTGGTAATTACAAACTAAAACAGAATACTGAAAAAATCATAAAATTCTGTATGCTGAATTGTGACATAAGACATATTTTCACAACCATAATACGTCGAATCTAGAATATTCGCTTGTGATGTGACTTGAATCCTAACCCGGATTATGAATCCGTTGATCTACAGATTCATTGGATTACCCAAAATGATTTACAAAATAATGGCGGTAAATTGTTATTATTATTATTATGTATTTATACTCAGCGCAATATCTCCATATACTACAGGACTCAAAGCGCTATTTAACCAATCCGACTGTACAGGTACAGCCCCAACTCACAAGTAACTGACATTCCCCTAACTGGAAGATAGAGGCTCAAGGATGACCATTTATCAACGTCCTTGAGGTTCTTTAACCTGCCACTGGGGATAGGACCCAATGACAGAGGACCGCCATTTTAAGTGGTCATCCGAGCCACTATGTATCTGCCTGTACCTGGGATTGAACCCACGTCCTCTGAGTTCCTAGACAAGTGTGTTACCCGCTAGGCCACAGTGTGCCGACAAAGTTAGTGATTTTTATTCTATTCATAGTGGTTTATCTCTTTTTTTTTCATTTTGGATTCGGAAATAAAGAATATTGCATTTCACAAATCTAGCTTATCCAAAGAATCCCAATCAGGATTACACAGATTATGCAGATTTTTGTTTGTGAAATATGCCTAGTTATAGAATCATCACCCGAATGAATTAGAGAGGTTTAGTGGTGCGTTTTACAGTTACCTAACGTAATCTGTAAGAGATAGGTTAAGTTTGAAGAGGATATATAGTTTGTGGGTAAAGGTTTAGCAATACGTCTATATGAAAGAATGCAGGTCAACGTAGTTTCTTTGATGTGATAAAAAAGAAACATAATTTGTCAACAGACCTCTGGTATTCATATGGGAAAATATAGTGAACTGAAACCTGACCAAAACATGGTGTACATATTTATCTGCCTATGGGGTTGTGGCATATTTATTTGTAGTGTGTAGTTTTTAAATAAAATAGATAGGGTTGAGTGAACGTAAATAAGCCAGCCTTTACCTATAAAATGTAACATAATTGACCCCCAAAACCTTAAAAGTCATCTGATACATATCTAATGCTGACGTAAATACGTTTGCGTTTAAGGTTTTGATGGCCAAAACGTAAACCTATCAAATGTAAACAGATAAATCTAACGTATCTCTTACGGGAATTTTACGTGCCTTTTCAACGGTGCAGTCAACCTCTCTAAAAGGAGCTTTTGATACTTGCACACTATACAGCAGCAGTGCTGAAGTGTTTGTCAAGAAGGAAGATAAAACAATTTGTTTTGTTCATATAATTTTCAGGCTCTTTGAAAGTTCAATCAACTTATTTGAATTTTATGTCAGTAAAGGTCTGAATTATCGTATAAACTATACCGTTATTAATGAGGTAACATACGTACATTTAACGTTTACGTTGTGCGAAACTATGTGCGGTACAGCAGTTCCACTGCCAAGACTAATTGCAAGCCAAAGCCAATATTAAACTAAGGTATTGCTCCTACTAATCCTATCAAACAGGTGGCGAAACTAAGGCATGTGTCATGTGATTTGTCCTTGAAAAATACGACCAAAAATAATTCATGAAGATCACAAGTAAACGGATGGTCACTGAGATAAACGGTCATAGAGATAAACGGTCTTCAGAAATTCTCACATAAAAACGGTTAAACGGTTTAAACAACAATATAACGCAAATCAACTGTCATGGAAAGCATTGTTTAAGTCTATTTTGTTATTTAGTTTGTGCGATTTTTCTATTTCCAATACTTAAATCTAAAAAAGTTTGAAGACTGTTTATCTGTGACCATGGTTTCTAACTTAAACTGAAAACTATCAGTCATGAGCATTCGGGATGGCAATACTTATCCATGTATTAAATAGTTTCACTAGGCATCCATGATATTATGTTCCTGACTTTTACTGCTGAGCAATTGAGTTGTATGACAATTGAGATTTAGCTCGGGATTACAGGATGTGGGGGCAAACTCAGGGCAGTGGGCCGATAAATAAGTCGCACTTAAGTAGGAACTTCACCTGTCCTTTTTTCTTCACCCATATCCGTGTCCGTTATTGCCCGTATCCGTGATACCCTAGATCTTTTGGTATAAAACAGTGTACTAACTGTCCGTGTCCGTGAAGAACAAATTTTTTCCTTCCTAATCACGGACACGGATGAGTTCACTGTTTTTTACCAAATGATCTAGGGTATCACGGATACGGGCAATAACGGACACGGATACGGGTGAAGAAAAAAGGACAGGTGAAGTTCCTACTTATACACAGGCGACGTTGAATTGAGTACGAAGGAATGTAACCCACATTTGGTTAGGTTTTCGGTGGATGCGTTGGCTTATATTGGGATTTGACAATATGTCCATACAAATTAAGGAATGCAGGTCATTGTAGTTTCTTTGATGTATAACAAAAGAAGCATGCTTTGTAATTTGTGCCTCTAGTATTTACATGGCAAAATAATATAGGGAACTGACAGTTTACCAAAATGGGGTGTACAGTACTAGTACAAATTTATCTGCATATTTACGTCAGCACTAGATGTGCATCGGGTGATATTTAGCGTTTTAGGGGTTAATTACGTTACGTTTTATACTAAAGAGTGACTTCCTTACGTTCACTCACCCCTATCTATTTTATTTAAAAACTACGTTACAATAAATATATCATAGCCACATTTGTTTAAGTGTTAGTTCGCTATATTTTGCCATATAAATACCAGAGGTATATTTACAAAGCATATGCTTCTTTTGTTGTTCACCAAAGAAACAACGTTGGTCTGCATTCTTTTCTAAACCCTTAAATGACAAACGCATCCACTTCAAACAACGCATCTCGTACGGAAATTATTTTACGTTAGGTGGCTATCAAACGCATCACTAAACCTCTCTTAATTATATGGTGACGTATAAACTATATAAACTATGTTTTTGTGTTCTCTTCAAGACACTATATTTGCAGTAAATATGTTCTAAAAGAACATCACAAACGCATTCACTTCAAACGGAACGTATAAATTTCTTACGGGAACTATTTTACGTTAGGCGGCTGTCAAACGCACCACTAAACCTCTCTAGTAAGTCATTCCAAAAGATACTAGTATGTTGTTCCCACAAGATGGTAAGTTATTACCATGAGTTGGCAAGTAGTTACCACAAGATACCAACTCATTCCTTTGAATTAGCAACTCATTACCACAAGATATAAAGTCATTTCCACAAGTTACTAAGTCATACTTTGACATCAATGTACAGACAATTTCTTTGTATATCATACCTAACTTATCTTAAGGGAACAATATCATATCTTGTGGTAACAACTTCTTAACTTGTGGGAATGTCTTACTAGCGGTGGTAATGCATTATTAACTAGTGGGAACGATTTAATAAGTGGTGGGAGTGAGTTACTAAGTGGTGGGAAGGAGTTAGTAAATGGTGGGAATGAGTTATTAAGGGTCGGGTATGACTGAAAACACACGGATTTACTATCTTGTGGTAACCAGTTAGTACCTTGTTCCCAGAAGTTATTATCTCATTCCCATGACTTATATCATTCTCACGACTTAGTATCTCATCACCAGAACTTTGTATCTCATTACCAGGACCTACTAATCTTATGGTAACGATTTGCTACCACTTGGGAATGACTTAGTATTGTGGTAACGACTTGTTAATTCATGGTAACAAGATAAAAAAAAATCATAATGAAACAGTTCTATGTTTCTTCTTGGGCTCTGTATTATATAACAACACAGTTACACAGATTTTGATTTTGACAGTAAAATTTGGCTTAAAGGGTATTGTCTTTATGTTGTACGTATATGATATATTTGTCTTAACTTTTTAAAATCATCATGCTGTTTAAGCATTCTATATAATTTACAGGATGCATTGATGAACCTTTCATCCACACATATGTGACAAGTTTATTATCTGGCAGGTACAGTGAAAATCTATTTACAAATTATTCTTTGGACCTAAAATGCAAAGAAAACCTTGTAAACCTGTTTCCATATTGAGAGAATACATCGACTCCTCCAGCTTGCTGAGATGCAATAAACTCAGGGGCTTCATGGTTAGAATTACAATAAAAATGTATATGTTTGTGGGTGGGAATGTAAATTACTTGATAAAATTTCTGTTTAATCGCACAATTGTTAAACACCCCCAAAATGATAAATAAGTGAATGATATTTCTTTGATCTATGGCCACATGACAGTTATTTGAGTTGGCCAGGGTTGACTTTAGCTGCTAATATTGATATAAAATCTCCTCTTGGACAGATACTTCTAGTGAGTACACAATCTTAAAAAAGTGGTATGGACTGCTTTCCTCCATCTGCCCATCTAGCCAAAGCATCCTGATATGTAACCTATGCAAGTTGTTGAAAGCAATGTTAAACCAAAGTTAGTCATTCATTTAGTTTTGACTTTATAAATGCAGAGTTTTTACATCAACCATGTTATCTGTTACTATTGCTATTACATTTTAAAGTTTTTAGTTTATCACTATTACATGGCCGTCTGTGTATTACATATATCACTTTCTAGCACTTTTCTATATTTAGGTTACATATACATGGAAATAAATACTTAAATGTCACTTAAGCTAGTATTTAATTACTTTTAACATATTATGGTTGAAGAAATACAATCCCAAAAAGAATATACTAGTGTTAGATAACTTACTGCTTTAGTCCTTGTAAGGAAAATGTATGAATCTATTATTGTTCTTATAATTCTTGTATATTACTATTGCATCAAAATTTAAACAATTATATAACATTTCTAGTATGTCTATCACATTGTTTACAAGTTTGCTTTATATTGCCTCAGTTATAACATGACTGTCCTGACAGAGAGTGAAGCAAGGATCTTGGTCTTAATGCAAGTGGCTCATATGGCACCGCAAGCCATTAGTCTCTTTGGTAAGTTCCATGTTCAATAGTAACAGCATCCCTTGTTAAAACCTTTGTTTTCAGAAAAGAGACAGTTGTACAAAGATACATTAAAAGTAATTTTAAATTACTAAAGTTTTGTGCATTTTTCCAACTGAAGGAATGGCGTGGTTACATGTAACTATTTCAAAGGATCCGTATTTTGTTATTCTTGTGCCCTTTTGGTCATCCAGATTAACAAATAATAACCTGACTCTCACCTCTGTGGTCATCCAGATTAACAAATAATAGCCTGACTCACCTCTGTGGTCATCCAGATTAACAAATAATAACCTGACTCTTACCTCTGTGGTCATTCAGATTAACAAATAATAACCTGACTCTCACCTCTGTGGTCATTCAGATTAACAAGTAATAACCTGACTCTTACCTCTGTGGTCATTCAGATTAACAAATAATAACCTGACTCTTACCTCTTTGGTGATCCAGATTAACAAGTAATAACCTGACTCTTACCTCTGTGGTCATTCAGATTAACAAATAACAACCTGACTCTCACCTCTGTGGTCATCCTGTTTAACAAATAATAACCTGACTCTCACCTCTGTGGTCATTCAGATTAACAAATAATAACCTGACTGTCACCCTTATAACCATTCAGATTAACAAATAATAACCTGACTCTTACCTCTGTGGTGATCCAGATTAACAAGTAATAACCTGACTCTTACCTCTGTGGTCATTCAGATTAACAAATAACAACCTGACTCTCACCTCTGTGGTCATCCTGTTTAACAAATAATAACCTGACTCTCACCTCTGTGGTCATTCAGATTAACAAATAATAACCTGACTGTCACCCTTATAACCATTCAGATTAACAAATAATAACCTGACTCTTACCTCTGTGGTCATTCAGGTTAACAAATAATAACCTGACTCTCACCTCTGTGGTCATTCAGATTAACAAATAATAACCTGACTCTCACCTCTGTGGTCATTCAGATCTGAATAACCATTCAGACTAACAAATAATAACCTGACTCTTACCTCTGTGGTCATCCAGATTAACAAATAATAACCTGACTCTCACCTCTGTGATCATTCAGATTAACAAGTAATAACCTGACTCTTACCTCTGTGGTCATTCAGATTAACAAATAATAACCTGACTCTTACCTCTGTGGTCATTCAGATTAACAGATAATAACCTGACTCTTACCTCTGTGGTAATTCAGATTAACAAATAATAACCTGACTCTTACCTCTGTGGTCATCCAGATGAACAAATAATAACCTGACTCTCACCTCTGTGGTCATCCAAATTAACAAATAATATCCTGACTCTTAACTCTGGTGTCATTCAGATTAACAAATAATAACCTGACTCTCACCTTTGTGGTCATCCTGTTTAACAAATAATAACCTGACTCTCACCTCTGTGGTCATTCAGATTAACAAATAACAACCTGACTCTCACCTCTGTGGTCATCCTGTTTAACAAATAATAACCTGACTCTTACCTCTGTGGTCATTCAGATTAACAAGTAATAACCTGACTCTTACCTCTGTGGTCATTCAGATTAACAAATAATAACCTGACTCTTACCTCTGTGGTCATCCTGTTTAACAAATAATAACCTGACTCTCACCTCTGCGGTCATTCAGATTAACAAATAATAACCTGACTCTCACCTCTGTGGTCATTCAGATTAACAAATAATAACCTGACTCTTACCTCTGTGGTCATTCAGATTAACAAATAATAACCTGACTCTCACCTCTGTGGTCATCCAAATTAACAAATAATATCCTGACTCTTAACTCTGGTGTCATTCAGATTAACAAATGATAACCTGACTCTCACCTTTGTGGTCATCCTGTTTAACAAATAATAACCTGACTCTCACCTCTGTGGTCATTCAGATCTGAATAACCATTCAGATTAACAAATAATAACCTGACTCTTACCTCTGTGGTCATCCAGATTAACAAATAATAACCTGACTCTCACCTCTGTGGTCATTCAGATCTGAATAACCATTCAGATTAACAAATAATAACCTGACTCTTACCTCTGTGGTCATCCAGATTAATAAATAATAACCGGACTCTTACCTCTGTGGTCATTCAGATTAACAAGTAATAACCTGACTCTTACCTCTGTGGTCATTCAGATTAACAAATAATAACCTGACTCTTACCTCTGTGGTCATTCAGATTAACAAATAATAACCTGACTCTCACCTCGGTGGTCATCCAGATTAACAAATAATAACCTGACTCTCACCTCTGTGGTCATTCAGATTAACAAGTAATAACCTGACTCTCACCTCTGTGGTCATTCAGATTAACAAATAATAACCTGACTCTTACCTCTGTGGTCATTCAGATTAACAAATAATAACCTGACTCTCAACTGTGTGGTCATGGAGTGGAATTCTGCACATCACAACATGTGGGAAGTAGCGATAATCTGTCCCAATATTAGTTACCAATATTAGCAATATCCTCATTCAAATGTATAAGTGGACATTTAACTCCGACTATTTTTGAATAAAATAAATTTGTTTAATTCTGAAAGTATTCAGTAAAAACCTGTCATGTCATCAGTTGGGGGTGAAAGGATGTTTACTGGTTTACTGATAAGCTGTTTATCTTTTCTTAGACAAAAGAGTCAGCAGCAAACTTACAAAAGATAAAAGCCTGTCCTTAATGAAGTTTTCTGAGCTGTCCAGAGCACAATCCTCTGTAGTAATCGCCATGTTTATGGAGTTCAAAAATAAACATCGTGGGCAAGAAGAAAGAGATTGGTATGACCTGATTGTGAACCAGGTAATACATTTCAGTGGTTAGGATTCGGAAATTTGTTAAATCAATTTAATATGAAATAAAGAAATGCTCATCTTTCCAAAATTAATTTCTTTTTTTATAAAATCTATAGTTCATGTACAAAGGGTGAATGAGTAATGATGGATCGAACTGAGCAAGATATTTTATTAAAGCTGATAGAAAATGGCTCAATTCATCTTTGACTTAAATTGGTGTTCACAAAGTAGAGTTAAGCTTTGGAGCAAATACAGAAGATTCTTATTTTTAGATCAACTTTAGTTGATTTTTTTGTTTTAATCTCATTGATTCTTTTTGCGAATGTAACCCTACAGTTATAAATTTTATTTATCTTAGAATTCTAATTTTGAAGTTTGAGTTGACAGGTGGATCAGAATGTGTGGAAAATTTTGTAATTTTCTTTGGGGAGTGCAACAGAAACGGTGTACATATTCTAGACTTGACAATACACATTCTACTTCACAAGTGTTGGTCATGACTTCACAAGTATTGACATTTAATTCTCTCTTTGTGTCATCTGCTGAAATTCAGCATATGCCTAATATCAGTACAAATGGGCATTAAGCATTCCATATTAGCTTCAGCCAATTAGGATTACAGATAATAAGAAACATGTTTTTAAAACCTGTATGTTGATGGGTTTTGAGCTGATTACAGGCACTGGTTTTATGTACAAATTGTATAAGGGCCTCTTGGGGGCCACAGTGGCAGAGTGGTAACACTCTCGCCTCCCACCTCTGAGGCCGCGGTTCGATCCCCAGCACAGCCTCAAGTGGGAAAGCTGGTAGTTGCTTGCCGTTGGTTGGCAGTTTACAGTACAGAACCCTAACGAATTGTATGTACTGGTTTCCTCTGCCCTTCCAACTACCCGTCGTGATATGACCTGTACAGTGTTGAAAGCGATGTAAAACCCCAAATAAATAAATAAATAAAGTATAAGGGCCTCTTAATAGTCTGTTTAAAAAAAACCCAGACCAGTGTGATACAAAACAAACTGCTCGAGATATGAGCCTTCATTACGCTGAACAAAATGGTGAATTTTTTTTCAAAATCGAAATATCGAGGTTCTGGCCATTTTAACTGGATCTCAATGGTGTATGCTGGTAGTGGCCACTGATCATTTGAAATTTCAGATCATAATGTTAGATAAATGTATTATTTCTGATATGTATAGACGAGGTATGTCGTATCCATTTTAACTGTACTATCTGTACTGGTCAGTGTATCATCATCAGAACTTAAATAAAAATGAGTTGATTGGACACCTTTTGTGCAAAGTTTGTATTTACATAAACAACTAATACAAATAACCAATCTTTTACCCAGTGCTGCTGAATTCAGATGTAACACACTAGATGCCACACAATGAAGATGTATGGCATCAATAAATTAAAAATAAAATGGAAAACTTGCCCTTTCAAAAAACTTAAGCCATACTCGGTTGATTCTTGTAAAATTAGAAATATATAGATTCTACTTGACATCACCTGGACGTAAGTGTAAAAAGACTAGGACTAGATATTAGCTTCTGCTAAAGATGAAATATTTTTAAACACAGGGTTTCCCTTTAAGCATCTTAGCAGTGCTGTAGTCTGTGTAGGTTCTGTTTTCACTGTTTATGTAAGGCTATGTTTTTTTCAAAGTTTGATATAATTGGTGGATAAGACTAACAAATCTAAAATTATATCAAGGACTGGGCTGGAGCTATTAACTACCTGGAAAATGTGGAGTCTTCTGATGAAAAACAGATTATGAGACACTTCAGTGCTGTAGTTGAGCTCTCCCTGGATGATCATCAGCCTTGTTGTAAGTACCATTTATAAATTCATTAAGTATTAATATCTGCAGAGTTTCCATATATTTACCCTGAAAAACTACTTAAAATCTAATTTTTGTAGTGGTTTTTGCATATTAAGTACAGAATAATTTGAAAATTTAGCCAGAAGAAAATTTTACCATTTTTCAAATTTTATACGCATGTAATTTACTGGATTTAATTTTCACCTATGATCAGCTTCCAATAAAGAGATAACATTTTAAATTTCAAGTTGTTAATGTAGTTTCACTATCAAAAGTTATTGGCTAATGAAGCTAAAATTAATGCCAAGGGGAAAATTTGCACTTATCATTACCTGCATCAAGGAGATACTGAATTCATGACTGTTTATTTGTTTGTCTGTTAGCAGGATTACACAAATACCACTGGTTGTATCTACATTATGAAAAAGAAATTAAAAGATAGGGTCTTGGTCCAACTTAGATCTCATTAAATTTTGACAGTAATACAGATCACTGGCTGGATACCAAACAAATATATTTTTTCCCCATTGACCTTATTATTAAAAATTCATACATACCTTGGCAGAGGTGTGTGCTCTCTGGGTGCTCTTGTATATAGTTTACAATGTACAATATTTTAAGTATGTGATTTTACCACAATTTTTGTACATCAGTCATCAAGTTTTTAACATTAGGGGGTATAACTGGTGCTCTATAGAAATGCTTCTCCAAACACTGGTTAGTGACAACTCTGTCTATGGATACTCTCAAGAAATCATTACACTTTCATATTTAAAAAGACTGAAAATAGAGTGTAGCCCCTTTTCCATTGTCGGTTGGCACACCTTGGACATAAATTCTTTATTACTCTTGTTTTGTGCAATATAACATGAATTTCATTTGGTTAAAAGATGTATTGATGGAAGTGAACCATTTAATAGCAAAAAATCTCTTTTGCATAAGGGGAACATTCCAAAAATGTAATTACATTTTGCCTAAAATTTCAACTGTTTTTGCCCGAGTGTGTAGAGGGCATTGTACTCTTGTTTAACTGCCTGTATCCAGGTCCGGGACGGGTGTATGAGGGTCACTGTTACTTTATGGGTGACAGACCTCTACCATTGATAGAGTCCAGGGAATACTGTGATCAAAAGGCACGTAGTATTATAAGCTCTATGGCAACATTGACTTCGCATGACACTGAGGACTCATCCATCAAGTTTGGTGACTTGGCCAAGGTACACAACTACAAAGTGTTAAATGTGGTGCAAAATCTAATGGGGTAAGTGGTGAATAGAACCTCTTTTATCCACAAATATTGAGAGACTGAGATTTTGTTGTGAAAATGAAAGGTTAATAAAATGGAACAGCTATTTTTATGCAAAACAATATGGAAATATAAATTTGTGAGAATAGAAATGATTTCATAAAATCGGATAATAGAAGGTTGGATAATAGAGGTTCCACAGTATCTTAATATGGTTATGTATGTTGGGCAGCTTTTCTCACAATGAGAACCAATTGCAATGGCATGTAACTAATAGTGACTCTTGACATATATATAAATTTGAAGTGCTGGCATATACTTGATTTTATCAATATTTGTTTGTGTCACGTAAGATTACTTTTATAATTATTGAAATTGTTTTTTTTTGTGTACATTGTGCTCAATGAAAATCTTAAAATTGCACTTGTTAGCAATAAAATATTGCATAAAATCAGAAACAAATTAAAAGTTGGAACATAAAGATAAAACCTTATTTGCTTTTATTAATTTTTGGCACATGTGCACAACTCAAGAGGTTACTCCAGGTTGTGACAATCAAAAATATTTACTGGGGATGTTACAAAAATGGCTGTATCTCTGAAACTAGTCAGTGGATTTTTAACAAAGCAACAAAGAGTGTATTAAATTGGCTTAAAAATGGTATAAATAAAATAATCACAAAAAAGCAGGTCTTTGTCTTCTTGAAATATTTGAAAAAAATATTTTAACTACACATACATGTTATATATCATCAAAACAGCAATGAAACAGTTCTTATGCCTGTGTTTGTTACATTAAAATGCAAATACAAACAAGTGAGCAAGAAATATTTGAAAGTTGACTCAGGTTTTATGACAAAATACTTGGTATTGTGTGGACAAATATTGTCGAAATGGTGTTGTCAAAACATCATTTCTATATCACAAATTTTTGTCCAATCAAACAGCTCAACAGATATTGTTATAGAAGTTAGAAGAAATCAAAATGGCATGGATGGCCAGAGTACAAGTCCAATTATGACAATAAAGGTTAAATATATTGTATACCTTTGAACTAAAATAGAAACATGCTTCAAAACTACATGTATAAAAAATAATTACGAGATATGCTATGTCGTAATTACAACTTATGCTATCTTGTAATTATAAAATAGTAAGTTGTAATTACGACATAGTGTGACTTGTCAGTCAGCTGACATTATGGCATCACTCTGTGATGCATTAAAAATCATGAAGTCATACACTAAATCACTTATAACTTCAAAAGTATTCCATTTAGAGCATTTTGTTAAGATATGTTATTCAGATACTTTTTCCATAACTACATCATGGTGAGTAATTTATGCGTCTATCCCAATAGCTAAATGAGTCATAGCTACTTTCTGACTTTTCAGTACCTTCCATTATTAGTAAACTCTGTTGTAACTTGAAACCTGTTGCATTTAGAGAATTTTGTATAAATATGTTATTCAACTACTTTTGGGTCAGCTTTAACATAGTAAAATTTCTGACCTGTAGCTCATTGCATAGCTGAGCAAAAACTGTAGCTTATGGCATAGCTGAGCAATAACTACTTTCAGGTTTGCATGTTTGAATAAATCAGTTGAAAACTACATGTATTGCATTTACAGTATTTTATGTTACTGACCTACTTTGGGGTCAGCTATAACATGGTAACATTGCAGACCTGTAGCTCATTGCAAAGCTGAGAAAAGCTACTTTGAGGTTCTCACTGTTGAGTAAATCAGTTGTATCTTGAAAACTCTTGCATTTGGACAATTTTGTGTTAACATGTTATTCACCTACTTATGGGTCAGTTATAACATAGTGAAATTGTAGGCCTGTACCTCATGGTATGATTGAGCAATAAGTACTTTCAGGTTCTCATTTTCGAGTCAATCAGTTGTAGCTTGAAAACTATTGCATTTTCAGTGTTTTGTTTAAATATTCTATTCACCTACTTTTGACAACCTTGTTGTAACCGAAAATCGCTGAAAATTCTGTAAAAATACTTAAAATTATGCAAATCATTGGATATGTCATATAAATATGCAAGGCACACTTTTCACATATTTAACTTTGTTGTATCTGAAATTCTATTCTGCCATCACTCAACTGTCAGCTCACAAATCATGTGATTTGTTATCCTTTATCAAAAGTATCAGTTGTAGCAGCCCACAAGTTGAAAATCGGCTAAGATTTGTTATAACGCATGAAAGTGGAACAGGGTTATAATGCAAAGATGTAACCAGCTTAAAACATTTTTTATACATGTTACACTCAAAAATTCAAGATTTTGTGGGTGTTTACACTATAACTGTAAATTAATTATTGTAACTTAATTAATCCCAAACTGTTTTTTTTTTTGGGTTGTAGAAATGATTACACAAGCTGGGTGGGTGCCTTTCAGTGCTCCCACAGAAAAGACAAATTTGTGTTTAAATGGACAGATGAAGACAATGTAGAGAAGGTAAAGATTGTATTTTGAGTTTCTCTCTGTTCCTTGTTTGGCAGTGGTACTTTCATTTGGTTATTAACCGTTTACAATACCCAAGCTTTTCATACACTAGAACAGTTAATTTTTGGTGTCGCTGTCTCGGGAGTTACTTTGAAACTTGACTGTTTCATTGTAACTATGGCTTTTGAATCAGTAAAACCACCTAATATATAGATATTGTCTTACCCATCTGTTTGGGCTCCAGGTATTGTCTGTCATCATTTGGTAGATTGAGTGTGAAACATATGGGTTCAACTTTCAGCATTTGCCCAGGTATTGTACTTACTTGGCAAGGTAAAAAGATTTTAATTTGAGCACAGGTTATCCCAAGGTCCTCAATGTTGAAGAAATTAAAAAAGTCACCGCTAAAGTTACCTTTTCAAAAGCTATGGTTATCGTTTGGACCGGAATTGAATGAATTTCACACAATATATTCTAATCTAATGTGGACTTTTATATCGTTTAATCTCCGCCACTGATGGACTCTAAGGCGCATCTGAACATAAAGCAAGGCTTATATAGCCAGGTCATACCAAGGAGACACGGGTGACGGGGGAGGCTATGGCAGATAGGCTTTTGCAAACAGGTAAGTTTTGAGCTTCTTTCTGAAGGAGGCCACTGATGTTGCACTGCGCACATCATGAGGGAGTTTATTCCAGATCTTAGGAGCATCAAAGGCAAGACTATGGCCAAAATGTTTGACTGACTTAAAGACTGATGAGTGGAAAGGAGGAACTGTAAGGTATTGACGATCTGGGTGACTATGCCTGGTACTATAGGGACAACTGCTGAGAGACACGAATGGTTCAAAATAGGAAGGAGAACCACTATGCAAAAATTTATACACTAGTGTTGCAGTTTTGAAAATACATCAGTACCTAACAGGCAACCAGTGGAGTTGCTTTAGAATGGGTGTAACATGAGCATACTTTCTATGATTCGTAACAATACGAGCAAGAGTATTCTGAATACTTTGCAACTTGTGCAGATTGAAAGATGACAAACCTCTAAACAGAGAGTTACAATAGTCCAGACAAGTACTAACCAAGGCATTTGCAGCAAGGACTGGCACTTCGCTAGTAAGATACTGTCTTATTCTACGAAGGTCACACATCTGAAGAAAGCACGCTTTGCAAGTCATCTTGACATGTTCAGTGAAGGAAAAATCTGCATCGAACCACACCTAGATTTCTGACAGAATCAACCGGATGAAGAAGGCTACCAAGAATACTGACAGGAAAGTGGGAGGAAATCTTCTGACGTTGAACCTTAGAACCAAAGACAATAAATTCAGTTTTTTCAAGGTTGAGCTTGAGTTTACTAAGAGACATCCATCTTTGTACATCCTGAAGGCAGGCATTTAGCTTGGCGACAGCAGAAGAGGCACTCTTATGGGAGAGATGGATGTATGACTGAGTATCATCCGCATAGAAATGGAATTCATTTAATATATGAGTTTGACCTGAACTCATGAGCACAGGGTTGAAAGTCAAATAGTACATGTCTCACTTTTAGAATTTCATCCCTTTTAAAACCTAAGGCCATATCAGGATATCCTTCAGTGAGTCATCATAATTTGCTTGTCTTATTAATCGCCTGTCCTCAGGACTTGTATGACTGCATTATGAGTCAAGCTCTTTTCCGTTATAAAATCCTTCCATCTGTATGACTGGATTATGAACAGAACTCTCATGTGTTTCAGAATTATGCACCCCATATATACCATTATGACTGCATTATTTACAAAAGTTTTTACAACTGATTGATTTTCCTAAGATATATCACCCCCCACTCCTATTGAAAATGAATAGTTTCTCAAAGTATGTAAGCTATATAAGATTTTGTTTGCATATTAGAATGCTTGTAAATTAGAATGCTTGTAAATTAGAAGTGGTATTGTTCAGTGCAAAACTATAGAGAAACCTGTACAAACTTGGGTAGATTGGAAACTAAGTCACAATTGTACATAGTTATGTACTGATTAAAGAAACTTTGCACAGTAAGAAAGCCACCATGAGAGACCATCCCTTTAAAGAATGACAAAATAATAAAAATTGATGGCAATTTTACATCAGGGGAGATCAGAAGCCTAATGGTGTCACAAAATCTCAAAATGAGTAAGAATTTTCAACAAGTCAATGAAATAGGAAGGATTCCTTACTGACAAATTTCACATACTGCGTCCATTTTCATATTGTTTTCAACCATGGTGTCTGGCTGAGTGGGTGGGTGGGTGATTGAAAAGTCCTATCCATAATGTATCTCAGAAATTGTAAGATCATAGTGTGATCTAAATTTGACCTTGCCATAGTGACCTTGACATTTAAAACCTTGTCCAGGCTCTATCTCTGAAACTGTAAGGTACAGGAAGTTAATATTTTATAGGGAACATTTGTTGGGGGTGTAGATGTGCAATGTTATGGTCTATCCTTGATTGGCCCTTTGACCTTGCCATAGTGACCTTGACCATTAAAATCTTGTCCAGACTACATCTTGAAAATCATGAGGTGTAGGTAGTTGGTACTTGGTAGGCTCATTGGTTGGGGAGTGTAGTTGTGCAACATTTATAATGTGACCTTGGTATGACCTTTGACCATGGCTCTGCTAGAATGTTTCCTACTGCCACATTTGAGACATATTTCTGCTATCACAAAGATATATGTATTGCTGCAACTAATTGCTAACTGGTGGATACTATGGATTATGCACAAGTATGCCGCTGCCGCCACAGTGTGTACAGATTTTTCCGTTAACCCCTCTAGAATCCAAGTTATTGTTGGTAGAGTTCTCAAATTTGCAGGGTATATTCATCATTACAAAATCTTGCCTGGGAATATTTTTGGCCTAATGTTGAAAAACTAGATGGCCGCCATAGGCATTTCTTTGTTCAGATTTGACTTTGGGCCCCTCCTTCAAGGTTAAATGAGAATAACCAAATTTAAAAGAGCTTATAACTCACATATTATTGGTCCTAGAGTTTTGCAATGTTAAACCTACTTATAGGAAATCATGGGCCAGGAATCTTCTATGTTAAGATTTGACCTTGGACCTCTTCTTCAAGGTCAAATGAGGATAGCCAAAGTTAAAAGTGCTTATAACTGTCTTATTATTTGTCCTAGAGTTTTGCAATGTTAAACCTGCTTATAGGAAATCATGGGGTAAGAATCTTCTGATGTGTTCAGATTTAACCTTGGGCCCCTCTTTCATGGTCAAACGAGGTTAGCCGTTTTTAAAAGTGCTGATAACTCACTTATTATTAGTCCTAGAGTTTTGCAATGTGAAACCAAACTATAGGAAATCATGAACTAGGAGTCTTTTGATATGTTCAGATTTGAGCTTGGGCTCTGCTTCAAGATCAAATGAGGGTGGCTAAACTTAAAGGTGCTTACAACTCGCTTATTATTGAAAAACGCTTTTTATCTTCAAAACCATGTTAGTTGTCCTTTTCTGGTGGATACATCTTGCAGATGCGTCCTTGGTCTAGATATTACATGTAATTTGAATTTACTGTGCAATCTCCATAAACGGCTATACTTTAATGAATAAATTTTCCACCTTCATAACTCAAACTTTGAGTTACATTTTCTTTTTCTTTAGTATTATTTTCCTGCATCTTTACATAACTTCTGCTGATTTTTCTGAAAGTTTTTTTCATATTTGTACTGTTTCATGACTTCTGTTTTCATGTTTCATACTTTATAGGATGTCTGTATAAATGTATGGCATTTATTTGCAGTATTTGATTGCTATAACTTTATCTGATCTAATTTGCTGCTGTGCAGATACAATATCTTCCCCACAAGAGGGAATTTAGTGTGCTAAATTAACAGAAGAATGGACAATAAAGCCATACATGTTGTTAAGGGATGTTCAAGGCCAGCAATCCAGGGTGGTAGGTATGAACAAGGGGAAGATGATAAAAGAGGAAGTTTGAGTTGAAGAGATAAGTCTGAGGTGCTTCATAAAAGATATTGCTGAGGGATTTGTTCTTACATGAAGTGGAAGACAGTTGCAAAAAGTTAATGCAAGAGAAGGGACTTGAAGGAACTTCCTCTGCTATTTCCAGAGCAAGTGTATGAATAGAGTTTTTCACTGATGTATACTAATTAGCCATTTTTTAGAATTTTTCATGTGATCAGACCAATTTTATACTTATACCCTATGTTTTACTGGGAGCCAGTGGTGTTTTTTTCCAATTGTGAGATGTGGGAAAACTACTCTGCAGCATGAATTGTGAATTTGCTGGTGTCTCCTGAACTCAAACTCTGTTAGTGAGGCAATCAGGGAATTGCAGTAGTCAAATCAATTGGTTACTGGAGCATTTGCTAGGACAGCTGTGATGGGATCAAGCAGATGAATCCTACAACAATCTCTGATATGGATTTGACTTTACAATTGGAGTAACTTAAAACATTAAATGAAACCATTGACGGGAGTTACACAAAGTCCTACATAGATCCCATGGCACTGCTCTGCCCACTTGTAAATCCTCAAAGTCATTGGCTGTTCGTTTTGCTACATTTTTCTCAAATAAAATCATGAAAATTCGTGAGAGTTTTTCTTCATCTGAGTCCTGTAACATGGTACATCCCCCCTTTGACCCTCCTAAACTAACAGTCTTTACCCAAGTCACTCAAGATGAAATCGGAAAAATAATCAGCAAATCACCCACCAAATCATGCCTGTTGGACCCATTGCCCACATTCCTTATTAAGGAATGCATTGACATCCTTCTACCATCTATAACCAAATTGGTCAATTTTTCACTCAGTGAGGGACTGGTTCCAGATGGTTTCAAAAAAAGCTGTAGTCACTCCACTTATTAAGAAGGCCTCTCTTCCTGTTGAGGATTTGAAAAACTACCGCCCAGTATCTGGACTTAGCTTCATTTCTAAACTGGTGGAACGTGTAGTTGCTAAATAGCTGGTTGATCACATTCATCGACATGGCTTGGATAACTCATACTAGCCAGCATATAAGTCAGGTCACTCAACTGAGACGGCTCTGCTTTCCATCAAAAATGATATTCTTTTGTCACTATCTCGGGGTGAAGCTACTGCCTTGGTACTTCTGGATCTTTCTGCTGCCTTCGATACGATTGATCATTCCACTCTCCTCGGCTGTTTTCTGGATTGGTTTGGTGTTGGTGGCTCAGCTCTCAAATGGTTCGCTTCTTATTTGACAGAACGCTATCAGTCTGTTAAGATTGGTTCTACTTTGTCTGATTTACAAAAATTGCTGTTTGGGGTACCTCAGGATTCTGTTTTGGGTCCTCTGCTATTCTCTCTGTACACATCTCCCCTTAGTACACTGATTGGTAAACACAAAGGTGTAAACTTCCATTTCTATGCCGACGACAAACAACTTTATGTCCATCTTTCACACATTAATGCCTCAGCTGCCTTTGATAAGTTGAACAGATGCCTTCAAGATGTCAAAGAATGGATGTCGGCTAGCAAACTTAAACTTAATCCTGATAAAACTAAGTTCATAATTTTTGGCTCCAAGAAACAGAGAGAAAGGTTAAATGCATATTTCCAATTGATATCCTGGGCAACCCCCCTTCACCCCACTGAGTCTGTGAGGAACCTGGGTGTGTGGTTCAACTCTGATTTTTCCTCCTCTAAACACGTCCAGAATGTTTGTAAAGGCTGCTGTAGTCAACTGAGAGATTTTAGAAATATTAGGCAGTTCTTGACTCAGGATGCAGCTGTGTCAGTTGCCAATGCTTTTGTTAGTAGTCGGTTGGACTACTGTAACTCACTTTTCAGGAGTCTCTCTAAAGTCAATCTTCATAGATTACAGTCTATCCAAAATAGTGCTGCTAGAATTGTTACAAATTCGTGTAAATACACTCGGATACCTCCGATACTCAGGAAACTCCATTGGCTCCCTATTCAAACTGGCTACCCTGGTGTACAAGTTTATTCATACTGGTTTCCCTAAATATTTCGCTCCACATCTATCCACATACCGCACTACTTAAAATACTAGACGCAGTCAGAGTTTCGCCAATTTCCTAAATGTACCAAAATTTCAACCACGTCCACTAAGCAGTTTGGCTTTTTCCTTTGATGCTCCCACTGTTTGGAATTCACTTCCTGAAGACATCCGTGCATCACCCACTATTGCCTCTTTTAGAAAGAAGCTCAAAACTTATCTTTACGCAAAGGCATTTCCTCCTTAGCTCATTTTCTCCTGTGGCTTCTCCATAGTGCCGACCTGTTTTTGTCCCTAGACTTTGAATTTGCATATTGCTATTGTCTTGCTGCACCTTAGAGTCCACTACTCAGTGGAGATTAAGCACTATAAAAGTAAAATTAAAATTAAATTAAAAGCACCAAACCCTATAATACATTTTCCACAATGTGACCATTCCTTGGTTTTTGAACTTTCATTATCTGTATTGATAACATCATAGACAGGTGTAAGTAGCTTGTGATATCTTCTTTGAACACTGATAGATGTTTTGCTATGAAGGCAGTCATATCCCTCTGGGTTCTCAGTGTAGTTAACTAACTTATAGTGGGCCGAAAAACATCTGAAAAGATTCTTCATGCAAACCAGAATAAGTCATGTTAAGCTATTTAAATGGTAAACCCCAAAATATCCAACATAACAATATTTTGTTTAATAAAATATAAAGTATGCAAAAAAATTAAAATAGATGCTAACATGTGCATAATATCTTCTTTGAACACTGATAGATGTTTTGCTATGAAGGCAGTCATATCCCTCTGGGTTCTCAGTGTAGTTAACTAACTTATAGTGGGCCGAAAAACATCTGAAAAGATTCTTCATGCAAACCAGAATAAGTCATGTTAAGCTATTTAAATGGTAAACCCCAAAATATCCAACATAACAATATTTTGTTTAATAAAATATAAAGTATGCAAAAAAATTAAAATAGATGCTAACATGTGCATAAATATCATAATTATCATTAAATATGTGTATAAATATCATAAAAATCATGTCTTTATAATAAAATGAAAGTGTGGGTTAAAATGTTTTAAAATGGCCAGGCAATTTTATAACAGCTTTGTGTTATGAAACAGCCAGGTGGAAATCTTGGCTGTTTTGAAAAGGCCAATGTTATGAAATGGCCCAGAACACAATCATTTCAAAATGTACATAACTTTGCACTTTGATAGAATGAAAAACAAAATTACTGGCGTACCTCCAGTGGGAATGAGTATGGTAACTGTGCTGTGTACAGTGATGATTTGATAGAAGACCATACCTGTGAAGGAGAACTTCCATTTGTCTGTGAACTCTCAATGCCAGGTAAGATCACAAACTAGTGTTTTTATCGGGTAGAGTTGGTTTTAATTTTCCAAAACTGGGGCCGTATTCACAAAAGGGATCAAGATCAAGTTGAGCCAAATATCAGCTCAATTTTAGTATAAACAGCTATAAACTTGAGCTGATTTTTGGCTCAACTTAGGCTTGATCCCTTTTGTGAATACCAACCCTGGTTGTTTGTTTCCAAAAACAGGTACTAACAGGTTACAAACTGGTTTTGAAAATGCATTGCAAATATCTTCAAAAGCTATGAATGAAGCTTACAGCTTATTAAAGTAGGTGAATTTGGTAATTATTGCTAAAATTGCTTTTATAACCTTTATCAATTTTTTTTATTTGAAGTCTTAACAGAAACTAGAATAAACATTTAGATTTATACTGAAACAAGCTTGTTTAAAAAATTTTAACTGGGTGGTGGTTTTTTGACTAAAATAACCCATTATCAGATAAACCAGTATTGCATTTTATTATCCACCACGCGACGTATTTGCCCTAAATACGGGGAAATACAGACCGGGATGTATTTTTTTTGTATACACCGGCGCCCCGGTACTATGGATATTGAGTGTGATTAACTTCCGGTTTTTCAACAATATCTCGGAAAGTATGTAACTTAAAAATATGTATAATATATCATTAGAAAGGTGTTATTCTAGCGCTTCTGCTCATGTATGTTGCATAAATATCCATGCAGAAATGACTGAGATATTGCAAGGTAAAGATTGAAGTTTTATATTCAGTGTTGCTCATTCTTTTTGACAGTCTGTTTCACGTTTTCTCATTAAATATTCATATTATTTGACCCATAAATCGCACAAAATGGTGGATAATAAAAGTAAAACATCCCTCATCAGACATATACAGAAAAAATATATCACTCATGAAGATTAACAATATAATACTCGTGCTACGCACTCGTATAATATTGTTATCTTCATTCGTGATATATTTTTTCTGTATATGTCATTCGGGACGTTTTCCTATTTACAACCTCAGTGCAAGGGGTTATAATATGTAGAGTATCTAAACTCACTGGAATCATAAGAAGGAGGGGATTGGTGGATGGAAATAGGTTTGAATTGCAAACTCAATGGTTGTGATGATAACCTCTGAACATTGGTCTTTTTTAGGGTTAATATAAGGTAAACAGTGGTTTGGTGTTTGTTTTCATTTTAAATATCAACTGACATAAATTTTTGTTATTTCAGTAGATATTTCACTAAATATTTTTGGAAATGCATACAACAGTGACCTCTGGAGCTGATTAGAATTTGAACATCATGCAGCAAAATCTACCCCATGTTAAGGGACTCTTCAATTTTCATATCATTTTAACTCCGAGTTTATGTTGGGCCCAATGTTTTTACTATAATGTTTATCACTATTCCAGGAAAATCTGTCTTAAATATCAACAGCTGTGAGTTCTTGAGCTGATTAGGTTTATTCAGTCATCCTATTAAAATGGCGTCTTGATAGCTATATTGATTAAAAACTTCTTATATTTAGACTACACCTCACAAAAGATCGGGGCCATATTCATGAAAGGTCCTAGCCAAATCTTAGGCTTAAGTTGGCTGGGTTTGTATACAAAACGTAAGCCTAAGACATGTTTAAAGACCTGTTGTGAATATGGAACCTGGTTCTTAATATAAAGCTGGCCAGAACTGTTTCCTATCAACTTGAAATGTTGAATTTGTGACTTATTTGTCCTTATTCTCAAACAGTAAGGCAACAAATTTGTGATTATATTGTATCAGAATGTCTTTCCAATGCCATATAGCCACATAATTTTACAAATATTGGCAATTGTTCACACATAATCAGCCCTTACATATGTGAAAATTATGAATGGTTCTTCAAAACCTTGGCAGACATTATTATAGAGAAACAGCTAACGCTGAGTAATCAGTGCATTGATGTTCTTTCTAGTCAGTCATTACTTATTCCATAGTAGAACCCTCTTATTATCCAAATATATTGGGAGGGTGAAATTTGTGTTAGGGTAATAGAAGGTTAGAAGATGAGAAGCAGTGTTGTTATATTAAATGGCAGGTAAACCAGTTGAACATATTTTAGTAGAACTTTTTTAAAGTAAATTCAAGGGAAAATCTGAGCATACAGTGTTTTTCTGATTGAAAATTGTCCTGATACCTATAAAGTGATGCTTCCATATTCCTAAAATTAATTTTAAGTCAGGACCAGAATGTTGTGCAATGGTTGGTAAAAGTTGGGGGAATATCAAATTTGTATTTTTTAAAAGTTAGCAACTTTGTTTCCCAACCCCCAAAGTGGGGATGTTCAGTATTTGATTAAGTCAAGTTGTTGAGTTTTGGACATACTGTATTCAAATTCTGTGAAATTCAATGTATCTAATTGTATTGCTGTTATGATAAATAGTGTTAAAAACACGTAGATAGTGGAGTTACTGTCCCTGACTTTGCCCGAAATGATGAATCAGATTGGGTGCAAGTGTGGGGTCTCCTGACTGTAGTTGCTGACAGATTGGGAGGGTCATGTCCTATCAGTTATCTGTCTGAGAATATTGAAATTGTATTTAAATCATAAATTAGATATCTCCTTGTGTAATTGCAGGGGTCGGGGTATATTTAAATTTTCCCACTTTTTAGGCACTTTTCTACCCCAGTTCCTCCCGACTTTGATGTTGTGACCTCTTTCCTGACAGTCCTTGAATATGGAACCAGCCCTTAAATTATTTGGTAAAGTAAAAGTACTTTTCTGGTCACTGAGCTTCAGGCTTTATTTTACTGGGTTGAGTTGTAGCACAATTGGAAGGCAAGAGCAGCATCCATAAAAAGGAATAATTGGATATCGGGCAGTTGGATAACAGAGGTTCTTCTGTATTTGTAGTTGGATCCAAGGCAGATGTGGAGATTGAAAAGAAAGAATATCAGGAAATAAGAAAGAAGTCTCGCATTGATGATGCTTTGGCCCCTATAATAAGTGGTTGCCAGACAGGTTAGTGGCCAGTGGATGGATCTTTAGATTCATTACTCTGCTGTGACTTTACAGATATATACTGTCACAGTCAAATCAAAATGTGCCACTAACCCATGCAAGTAAATGATTTAAAATAATTGATTGTAATGTCACCAGACACCATACATGATCCTTGTTAATGCCAACGAAAAGAAGCATTTATCATCTTTTGGGTATGCAGAAGTGTTCAGCATGTAATCAGTTTACTCTCAACTAAGACGGTGTAGTTTGAATCTAGCTCATTTTAAGATATGGGGTTCAAAGAGAACTTTAGCTGTTAAAATGAACAGATTGACCAACCAAATTACCAATAAATAATTCATATCCTGTATCTTCATCATGGTCATTTATTTCAAGGTCACTTCTGTCACAGTCTTTTTAAGGTCTATTCAGGTACTTAAAAGATCCTAATTATCTGCCAGATGTTTGGGATGTGAAAAATGCTGTAACAAGTCATTGGCTGCAAATCTATTCATGGGATTCTATGTCACCTTTTACCCCTCATTCAAGCTTAAACAGAGTTGTTCGCATCCAATAACCCTTGTGTCTCCCTTCTTTTGTTATGACTGTGCCACCATCCATGTGGTCAAGGTTATCGATGCAGGGGAATCTTTTTCTGTGTGATGTATTAAATAATCCCATCAAAGATACACTGTGTTGAGACATAATTAAGCATCCTTTGCGGGACGCTTGTTTGTGTATGGGAGACCTTCAGGCTCCGGCGGCTCCGCATTTTGTTTTCCTTATAACTCTGTAACCGTTAGGTGGATTCTTTTCAAATTTGGCAGGTTTAGGCAGTAGCCTTGGGGAATTTTTTTTAATATGCTGCAGTGACATTTCAACCAATCAGAGAGGTCACATGACCAAAAATGTCTTTTTTCGATGGGGAAGCTTGTCCGGATGATAACTTGAAAGAAATTTTATCAATTCACCTGAAACTTGGCAAATACATTCATTCTATTAAAATCTGGAAATCATTAGATTTTGGCATTGATTGGTTTAGAAATGGCCGAGTAATTAATGATTAATTAATCATTATGAATTTTCCAAATAAGGAAAACACAAAAATGCTTATATCTCGAAAACCGTGCTAGATAGAGCGATTTCGATGAAATTTTTGACCCGCAGGGTATCTCTGCGGAGTAGTTATCCCAATTTTCAAAAAATTTTTGTCTCGCAAAAAATGGCGGCCATTTTGAATTTTCGAATTTTTCGCAAAAATTGCAAAACACAAAAATGCTTATATCTGGAAAACCGGTGCTAGATAGAGCGATTTCGACGAAATTTTTGACCCACAGGGTATCTCTGCAGAGTAGTTATCCCAATTTTGAAAAAAATTTTCTCTCGCCAAAAATGGCGGCCATTTTGAATTTTCGAATTTTTCGCAAAAATTGCAAAACATAAAAATGCTTATATCTCGAAAACCGTACTAGATAGAGCGATTTCGACGAAATTTTTGACCCACAGGGTACCTCTGCAGAGTGGTTATCCCAATTTTGAAAAAATTTTTGTCTCGCCAAAAATGGCGGCCATTTTGAATATTCGAATTTTTCGCAAAAAATGCAAAGCATAAAAATGCTTATATCTCGAAAACCCTGCTAGATAGAGCGATTTCGACGAAATTTTTGACGCAGAGGGTATCTCTGCAGAGTAGCCATGCCAATTTTCAAAAAAAAATTTTCTCACAAAAAATGGCAGCCATTTTGAATTTTCGAATTTTTCGCAAAATTGCAAAACGTAAAAATGCTTATATCTCGAAAACCGTGCTACATAGAGCGATTTCGACGAAATTTTTGACCCACAGGGTATCTGCAGAGTAGCCATGCCAATTTTCAAAAAAAATTTGTCTTGCTAAAAATGGCGGCCATTTTGAATTTTCGAATTTTTCGCAAAAATTGCAAAACACAAAAATGCTTATATCTCGAAAACCGTGCTAGATAGAGCGATTTCAACGAAATTTTTGACCCACAGGGTATCTCTGCAGAGTAGTTATCCCAATTTTGAAAAAAAATTTTGTCTCGCAAAAAATGGCGGCCATTTTGAATTTTCGAATTTTTCGCAAAATTGCAAAACGTAAAAATGCTTATATCTCGAAAACCGTGCTAGATAGAGCAATTTCGACGAAATTTTTGACTCACAGGGTATCTGCACAGTAGCCATGCCAATTTTCAAAAAAATTTTGTCTTGCTAAAAATGGCGGCCATTTTGAATTTTCGAATTTTTCGCAAAAATTGCAAAACACAAAAATGCTTATATCTCGAAAACCGTGCTAGATAGAGCGATTTCAACGAAATTTTTGACCCACAGGGTATCTCTGCAGAGTAGTTATCCCAATTTTGAAAAAAAATTTTGTCTCGCAAAAAATGGCGGCCATTTTGAATTTTCGAATTTTTCGCAAAATTGCAAAACGTAAAAATGCTTATATCTCGAAAACCGTGCTAGATAGAGCAATTTCGACGAAATTTTTGACCCACAGGGTATCTGCACAGTAGCCATGCCAATTTTCAAAAAAATTTTGTCTTGCTAAAAATGGCGGCCATTTTGAATTTTCGAATTTTTCGCAAAAATTGCAAAACACAAAAATGCTTATATCTCGAAAACCGTGCTAGATAGAGCGATTTCAACGAAATTTTTGACCCACAGGGTATCTCTGCAGAGTAGTTATCCCAATTTTGAAAAAATTTTTATCTCACCAAAAATGGCGGCCATTTTGAATTTTCGAATTTTTCGCAAAAATTGCAAAACACAAAAATGCTAATATTTTGAAAACCGTGCTACATAGAGCGATTTCGACGAAATTTTTGATCTTCAGTATATCTCTGCAGAGCAGCTATCCCAAAGAGCTTTCACTTGGTGAAGTTTCAGACCCGTAGCTAATTACTCACCTACTCAAAATGAGTAAATGCTAATTATCTCAAAAACTATTGCGGATACCAAATTTTTATCAAATAACTCATTCATGTACTTTTGGGAGAGCTTTCACTCTGTGAAGTTTCAGACCCATAGCTAATTACTCACCTACTCAAAATGAGTAAATGTGAATTATCTCTTAAAAGTATTGCAGATAGCCAATTTTTCTCAAATAACTCATTCACCTACTTTTGGAAGAGCTTTCACATGGTGAAGTTTCAGACCCATAGCTAATTACTCACCTACTCAAAATGAGTAAATGCGAATTATCTCTAAAAGTATTGCAGATAGCCAATTTTTCTCAAATAACTCATTCACCTACTTTTGGGAGAGCTTTCACTCCGTGAAGTTTCAGACCCATAGCTAATTATTTACCAACTCAAAATGAGTAAATGCTAATTATCTGTAAAAGTATTGCGGATACCCAATTTTTATCAAATAACTCATTCATGTACTTTTGGGAGAGCTTTCACATGGTGAAGTTTCAGACACATAGCTAATTACTCACCTACTCAAAATGAGTAAATGCGAATTATCTCTAAAAGTATTGCGGATAGCCAATTTTTCTCAAATAACTCATTCACCTACTTTTAGGAGAGCTTTCACTTGGTGAAGTTTCAGACCCATAGCTAATTATTCATCTACTCAAAATGAGTAAATGTGAATTATCTCTTAAGAGTTTTGCAGATAGCCAATTTTTCTCAAATAACTCATTCACCTACTTTTGGAAGAGCTTTCACACACGAAAATGAAAAATTGTGAATATCTCGGAAAAGCTGTTTCTTCTCCTTTAATGCTCGGCGGGAGATACACACCGCGGCAGTGGTCTTGACAAAAATTTTTGTCTCCCCAAAAATGGTGGCCATTTTGAATTTTCAAAGTTTTTGCAAAACACAAAAATGCTTATATCTCGAAAACCGTGCTATATGGAGTGAACTCAACAAAATTTTTGACCTGCTGGGTATCTCTGCAGAGTAGCCATGCCAATTTTCAAAATATTTTTGCCTCGCCAAATATAGCGGACATTTTTAATTTTTTAATTTTTTGCAAAACACAAAAATGCTTATATCTTGAAAACCGTGCTAGATAGAGCAGACTGCGCTGACTTTGGTTGCCACAACAGTATAAGGCTAGAAACGAAGCATTTTCTTAATACTTTATCACTCACCTTTATATCCTTTTCGGGACGCTTTGTTTTTGCTATGCAAAAACATTATCTTTTTTTTTTGCGAGCGATCCTCTAGTTTTTCTTGTTTTACATTTCTGTTGCATTAATTGATATGCCAGCTTATTTTTGGTTGGTCTGTGAATGAACTTACAGGAGAGAATTTCGCTACTTGTGACACACCAAAAAATGAACACATTCATGCTATGCACACAGCAGGAACAGCAGGAACAGAACAACAGAAAAGGTACCAATCTTTACCATTATTTTACAAATTCCAACATTACTATAGTAATGTCCAGACATTACTTTGCTTTTTGTTGACACAAATGAATTGCAGAAGTTAATTAATTGCATTGTGTTTTAAGACACACTTATTGTGCCACTGAGTAAGCTGTGAGATTAGCCCCAGCACATTGCATGTATTAAATCAAACCAATATTTAGACCAATATTTAGACCAATATTATCCTTTCTTATTATTTTCTATCTTTAATTGAATGGTGATTTGTTCAAAAATTATTTTAAAAACCCCAATTCCAAATAAAAACAGCACTTGCCCACCATTTTGTTAACCTGCAGTTTGCCCTGCTGGGCTCCATTACCTATTGCATTTTCTTCAGGGATTAGTAATTTCTCTTTTTCCTGAGTTATACCAAAGCAGGTGTGTTTCTACAACATTATTTCTTCAGCTTGTACTGTTCCCCCTCATGTTACCGCTATGTATAAATAAAAATTTGTGAATTTATGTACAGAAATTTTTCAGAATATACTCAGTATTTGTGTGTTATTATTTATAACATGCATTGATTGTGGGTGTATTTTGCAATTAAAAAAAACCAAAAGTTAATTGTATTATGTTGTAGAAAGAAGAGAAATGCAATTGCTGAAATTTACAGTGATTATCTGTGGCCATTTGGAGTGATTCCCTATGTGATAAATCCAACAGGTTTCAGTAAGTTTTGCTACTGACATTTCATGATTTTCATACTTCAAAGTAGCCTAGACAAAAATTGCGTGTATATAGCCAAAATAAAATCATTAATTGTATCCCCGGATGAAAGTCAGAGATACTTAGGATTCAGTATGGTCACGCTGCCGCCACTGCAGAGATTTCCTTTCGGACGTGATAACTGAAAAATCTTTTGATATGGTCAGATTTGACCTTGGGCTCCTCCTTCAAGGTTAAGTGATGGTTGATTGGCTTTGGTGAGTTTTCTTTCTGGTGGATACAATTTGCATTGGTTCTCCGATGCACTGCGTCTAGTTACATTTTTATCTTTCATTAAGCAAACATTTTGTGTACTTATGTCGGTACAAGTTTCTCCCATAAACACTTAGGTCCCCTCCCCACAGGGGTATATTTGTGTGAACCATAATACTCTGTATGTCACGCTTCAACTATGTCCGTCCGGTGATACACTGCGTCAAGACGCAATATCTAGTTTATACAGGCAATAATGATATTATAATATTGTGAATTGATTGTTATTATTTTTGCTTTTTCCAACGTCCGCCATCCATCATTTCAAGGAAAACTATTTCTCCTATGTTTACCAAATTTGGTATGGGTAATTTATGGGTTAATAGCTTGCATGGGATTGCTTTTGGTAAAGATAGCTCTATAGCTAACTGAGTAATAGCTACTTAGCTACTTTTGTGTACTTCTTTGGTTTCCGGGCATTTTAAGGAAAAATAGTTGACATATCTTTACCAAATTTGGTATGAGCAATAGTTAGGTTAATAGCTTGCTTGGGATTGCTTTTAGTGATAATAGCTATATAACTCAGTAATAGCTACTTAGCTACTTTTAATATTTTTTTTTATTTTGAGCATTTTAAAGGAAAAGTATTTCACCTATGTTAACAAAATTTGGGATGGAGGATTATTGGATCAGTAGCTTGCCTGGGATTGCTTTTGGTGATAATACCATTATAGCTAACTGAGTAATAGCTACTGTGCTATATAGCTATTATGCTATTTTGAGTTGACTTTTTTTCTAGACATTTTAATGAAACAATGTTTTCTATCTTCACCAAAATTTATATGACGGATAATTGTGTCAATAATTTGGCCAGGATAGCTTTTGGTCAGTGATAGCTTTGTAGCTATAGCTAACTGAGTAATAGCTATGTAGCTACTTTTGTGTACTTCTTTCATTTCTGGGCATTTTAAGGAAAAATATTTGACATATCTATACCAAATTTGGTATGAGCAATAGTTAGGCCAATAGCTTGCTTGGGATTGCTTTTAGTGATAATAGCTATATAACTGAGTAATAGCTACTTAGCTACTTTTAGTTGCTTTTTTATTTTAAGCATTTTGAAAGAAAAGTATTTCACCTATGTTCACAAAATTTGGGATAGAGGATAATTGGATCAGTAGCTTGTTGGGGATTGCTTTGGGTGATAATACCTTTATAGCTAACTGAGTAATAGCTACTGTGCTATATAGCTATTATGCTATTTTGAGTTGACTTTTTCTGGACATTTTAATAAAACAATGTTTTCTATCTTCACAAAAATTTATATGAAGGATAACTGGGTCAATAGTTATGCCAGGATAGCTTTGTAGCTATCTGAGTAATAGCTGCTTTGCTACTTTGTGCCTACTCTGAATTGCATTTCTTTTTTCACTCTTTTAAAGGAAACATATTTAACTTATCTTTTTAAAATTTAGTGTGAAGGTTCATACCGTCAATTGCTTGCTTGGTATTTTTGTTGATGGTAATACCTTTAACCTCCTGAGTAATAGCTACATAGCAAAAAATATAAATATGTTTATCTCCTAAACCGTGCAAGATAGAGTGATTTTGTCGAAATTTTAGACCCACAGGATATCTAAGCAATGTACTCTTTGCAATTTTCAAAAAATTTTACTCTTCCCAAAAATGGCGTCCATTTTGAATTTTCGAATTTTTACCAAAAATGTAAAAACACAAATTTGCTTCTATCTCCTTAACCGTGCGAGATAGAGCGATTTCGTTGAAATATTTGACCCAGAGGGTATCTGAGCAGTGTACTCTTGGCAATTTTCAAAAAATGTTCCTCTCCCCAAAAATGGTGGCTATTTTGAATTTTCAAATTTTTGCCCAAAATGGAAAAATGCAAATTTCCTTCCATCTCCTTAACCATGCAAGATAGAGCGATTTTGTCGAACTTTTCGACCCACAGGGTATCTAATCAATGTACTCTTGGAACTTTTCAAAAAATTTTCATCTCACCAAAAATGGCGACCATTTTGAATTTTTCGAATTTTTGCCAAAACTGGAAAAACACAAATTTGTTTCTATCTCTTTAACCGTGTGAGATAGAGCGATTTCGTTAGCAGTAGCAACTGATATCTGATACTCAGCTACATCCGGGTTGAATATTTTTTGTTCAAAACATATTGCATGGCTTTATATGGATGTCAGCTATGGAACTTTAAGTATGTCTGTGTTGATAAGTTCTATGTTGCAAGGGCGTATGTGCTGTCGGCGACTATTATATATTCCATGCGAAACTCATTCACATCTTGTTCACATACTGGATGATGATGATGATGTGGATGTTTAGTTACACTGTAGATAACTGAATTTCATGAAGAACTGCCTTAAAAGCCCAAATAATATTGTTAGATTCTGTTGCCAGTTAGTCATTAATGGCTGTAAGTCGGATGTTTCCCGTAGCATCAACCATATTTGTTATCTTTACAATCTAAATAAGTATAACCATCATATACCTAGCAACTGCTTCAAAGTAAAGAAGGAAAGTACTATACACAAAACTGGGATCATCAAAGACTTCATGTGCATGTGAGAAGACATTTTATTGATGACGAAAGACAGAACAAATATATCTGTAATGATAGATTTTATTACGGTACAATAGCTTACCATGTGGGACTCAATGCTGTTCTCGGATGGCCACAAGGCATACGGCCAACGTCTAAGAGAAAAAGACATTTATGCTTGGTCGTAGTCTCTAGTTGTCATCACGTGATAACTTCTGACCAATCGCCCTACTTTCTCATTGGCCACGTTGAACTGGTAGCAGTTTGTAAATATACAGACATTTTCATTTATTTCTCAGCTTTTACTTATTGTTGGAGGCTCTTTTTTGGATATTTCTTTTATGATATAACATGGATCATTCTGTAAAATTTTTATTTTGACAGGATAAGTATTTTTCTTGTTTTCGCGTGTTTTGAGTTTTCAGGCCTTTTACATTGTACGTCTTTTATTGCGTTTAAAATGTCTCTCCACCAAACGAATAATGACAAACCGAGAGCTCAGAAATGCCGCAATTTTTGTTTTAGTTTCGACCTACACAACTATTGCCCTACCTGTAGGGAGGCTGGCAAGGGTGATGACCCCTGTGTCACAGATGAAGAAAATTCAGCACAGGAAACGCTATCTTAAAAAACAAAAGGCGGAAACTAGTAATAAAGATAATGAACTTGATCTTTTGGGCGAAGGCGACGGGGATTCCTTCACTGGCTCAAATGCAGACCTCGAGAGTACTGCTGACAATCTTTTTACCTCACCCCCCCCCAACCTCAGCCCCTTGCCTTCAGTTCTTTATCTATCAAAACACCAGCCAAGTCTGTCCCACCCACCCCAGGTACTGCTTTACAGCAAAAAATTGAAAAAAATCTTGAAAAATCCCTGGGAAATTCTCTAAATATTCATTTACAGCAGCAAATGGGTTCCTTTCAGGCATCCATGTTAGAAGCTTTTCAGTCGCTTCGAGAGGAGTTGACTGCTAAAATGCAAACAGAGGTGGATCAGACCTCGTTTCTTGCTTCCAAACCTGGTACATCCAGTAAAACTGCTGTTAATCTGGACCTACCCCCTCCGAGACCTAGTACTAACATTCAAACCGAGGCTATGGATTTGGACTACGGTCCAGCACTCCCTCCTCGTCTAGTACTTGACCAGCATGAGTCCTCGGATCAATACGTTGCTCCATCTGAACTACCTCCGAAAAAGGTCTCGGACTTACACAGAAAGCAAAGCCACTCTCGTAGTAGGCAGGAAATTGATCCCAGGTCTGCCTCGGATCAACCTAATGAAGAATCCGATGAACCTCGGATCCCTTCTACCAAACCTAAAAAGCACTCTGATAAGAGTAAACACAAATCAAGGGCCAGATATGTGTCATCTTCTTCAGGGGAGAATCAGGGGCTGTTTCTGATCAAGACCTCCCACAACATGATCCAGACCCCCCTTATTATAGGGAAGTAGCTCTGTCTGAATTCCCTCACAGTACACTGAAGAGATCGACACTTTTAGGCGCATTCTTTCCCTCCCTGACCCCAGGGAGTCTATGCCTAGGTCTTCAACTTCAGTGATGGGTCTGGATGATGAAAAAGGCCGTCTAGAGCTCAGACCTAGAGGTCCTTCCTCTATTCTGCCCCTCAGATCAGTTATCAAGGACGCCTTTGATAAATTTCAACATGACTTTAAGGCTGCTAATTTACCCGAGGGTAAATACGTCAAGCCGCCTCCTTCCACTTCTAAGTGGTACAGGGTGGGACAGCCCTGTTTTCAGGACAAATTTTAGGAGTTGAATACAGATTTCGCCAAAATCTGTATTACTCCTAAACCCTCTGGGGCCCCTATGGGCAAGGTACCCCTTCCAATTCTCAAGGAGTTGGAGCATCAGGCTAGACAAAATATCTCAACCCTCAATTTCACCGCTGCCTTTGCTAAAACTTCTTCTTCTTGCAATGCTTCCCTTGAGAAGTGTCAACATAGCATCAAGTCAACTGTCAAGAAGATCAAGTCTCAGATTCAAAAAGGTGCCAATCCTGAGAAAGCAGCAAAGCGCAGATATGAGAAAGTCGCTGAGTACATGGATTTTTGGAATAAGACAGTTCTTATTCAACACAGGGCCCTCACATGCCTCAGCAAATCCCTAGCCCATATTCTCCAGAGGAGTTATATTCTATGGTTAATAGTGGCTTGCTTAGGCGCGAAGCCAAGATGACCCTCTTACAGCCACATTTGGGGGAAACGAGACGCCAAGAACTTAGGAACTCGTCCTTTTGGGACCCGTCCTTGTTTGAGTCTCAACTTGTGAAGGAAGGTGAAGACTTCCTTCTCAAAAAAGGCACCTCTAAAGACTCTCAGGGTTTTGTACCCTACCAGAATAAGCCCTTTCGTGGTCCCCACAAGAAAAGAGGCTCGTACAGGGAACGCCCCTATGGGGTCAACTCCTCACAAAGCAGTAACCAATCGTTTTCCTCGGGAAGGGGGAAACCGAACTTCAGAGGCTCCAGGGGTCGTTTTCAACCCCATAATAGGGGAAGGGGACGTGGAAGCCCCTCTCCCCAATGACTCCTCCAAAGCCTCACTCAGTCCACCAGTAGGAGGTCACCTCCGTTCTTTCAGGAGAGACTGGCAAACAAACAAATGTTCGCCAAACGTGTTAAACATTATCACCAATGGCTACGTACTGCCATTCCTTTCAAAGCCAAACTTGGTCAGATTCCCTCTGATTCTGTCAGAGTACAAGGCCCAGCAAAAAGACCAAGCCCTGGCCACTTGTATCCAGTCTCTCCTGTCAAAGAACGCAATCAAAAGGGTGGAAAATGTAAAATCTCTCGGGTTTTACAGTCGCCTGTTCCTAGTACCCAAGCCTCACCAAAGATGGAGGCCAGTCATAGACCTAAGCAGGCTCAACACTTTTCTACACATAGAAAAGTTCAAAATGGAAACTCCAGAGTCCATCAGGACCTCCCTGATTCCAGGGGAGTGGGTATCGTCGATAGATCTGTCGGACGCTTACCTACACATCCCCATCCACCCAAACTCAAGGAAATACCTAAGGTTTTGCTACAAGTCACAGGTGTTCCAGTTCACCTCCCTCCCATTCGGACTAGCCACAGCCCCCCAGGTCTTTACAATGATTGTAAAGGAAGTGAAATTCATGGCCCTCTCCAGAGGACTAAGAATTCACCAATACCTGGACGACTGGGTGATCAGGTCCCAGTCTCAGGAGGAAGCCCAAGTGAACACTCAGGAGGTGGTAGACCTAACCCAGTCCTTGGGGTGGATAATAAATCAGGAAAAATCAGAACTGAAACCTATTCAGGTGTTTTTCGTTCATGGGCTACGAATACCATCTAGATTCAGCCCTTGTAAAACCCACTGAAGAGAGATGGCTCAAACTTCAGGATTTGATCCTACGACTCAAGTCAAAACGTGTTTTGACTGCAAGATGTTTGATGTCGCTAATTGGGTTGCTTGCCTCAACGGAGAAAATGGTCCCGGAGGGACGCCTTCACATGAGGCCCTTTCAGTTTCATCTCAAGGAGCACTGGAGATATCCTCAGTCGCTGGACAACCTCCTTCCTTATACAGAATCCATTGCAGCCCACCTAGATTGGTGGCAAAATCCCTCAAATGTGATGAAAGGTGCAGACCTTCATCCCAAGGACCACAGTATCCAACTCTTTACCGACGCCTCAAACGAAGGTTGGGGTGCTCACTTAGATCAAAATTCTACAAAGGGTCAGTGGTAATATCGGGAAAAAAGGCTACACATAAATGTCCTAGAATTGAAGGCGGTCTCACTGCTTCGAGACTTCAAGGACCAGTGCTAGAACCAAACAGTGCTAGTTGCGACGGACAACTCAACAGTGGTAGCCTACATCAACAAACAAGGAGGAACTCACTCAGCAGAGATGTGTGCTCTCCTGTGGAAGATCATGACCTGGTGCCATCACTATTACATAACATTGAAAGCCAGGCACATTCCAGGGTGCCTGAATGTGATGGCCGACCTACTGTCCAGGTCCAACCAAGTGCAGACAACAGAATGGTCTCTGCATCCGCAGGTGTTCAAACAGATCTGCCAGAAGTGGTTCACAACTCATGTAGACTCATTTGCCACTCTCCTGAACCACAAACTTCCACTGTACGTATCTCCTGTCCCAGACCCAAAGGCTTGGGACATAGATGCTCTAAACATAAACTGGACGAACCTCACGGCCTATGCTTACCCTCCTACAGCTCTCCTTCACACGGTGATCCAAAAGATCAAGCAATGCCATTGCCTGATCATCGTAATAGCCCCAGACTGGCCAGGGATGCCCTGGTTTTGGGACCTAGTGCAGCTCTCAACAGAGATCCCACTACAACTCCCAGTGTCAACGACCCTACTCAAACAGTCCCACAAGTATGTGTTCCACAACAACCCACAACAGCTGGACCTCCAAGCCTGGTGTCTAGGAGTGGACAACTCCAAGAACAAGGCTTCTCTGTGGAGGTGGCAGAGAGAATTGCTGCCCCTCAGAGATCGTCAAAAAGGACCATCTACAAGTCAAAGTGGGCCCTATTTGAAAAATGGTGCAGAGAAAATTCGGTGGATTTCTCCACTCCATCTGTGAAACAAATCTCAGATTTTTTAATGTACCTGTACCAAGACCTAAACAGGCGCCCCTCGACCATTGATGGTTACAAGACTGCAATCATTGACACCTTGGGCCCAGCGGGCCACCATATTGCACAAAGTTCTGACCTTCATAGGTTACTCTCCAGTTTTCACAGGGATCGTCCAAAAAGTTCCAGAAATCTCCCTACGTGGAACCTTTCTGTTGTTCTTAATGAGCTCACAAAAGTACCCTTTGAGCCTATGAAAGACACAGACCTCAAACATCTTACCCTCAAAACTGCTTTCTTGCTAGCTTTGGCCTCCGGCAAACGCCGCAGCAAAATCCATGCCTGGATCGCAAACAAAGTATCTAATCTAGGCCAATGGGAAAAGGTCGCCTTGTTCCCTTCTTCTGATTTCATAGCCAAAAACCAACTAGCAAGAGAAGGTTCTCAAAGTGTGTCTCCGGTGACTATTCCTGCTTTGACTACCATTGTAGATAGAAAATTTAAAGAAGACAGGACCCTGTGTCCGGTGCGGGCCCTGAGGTACTATTTGGACTGAACCAAAGACCTGAGAGGGTCTCGTTCCCTCCTTTTCATCTCCTTCAAGAAAGGACATACCTCAGACATCAGACCCGCTACTCTCTCTTCCTGGTTGAAACAAACCATCCTACTTTGTTATAAACAAGGAGACCAACAAGCCTTGGACTTGGTCCAAGTTAAAGCGCATGACATCTGGGCCTTCGTGGCCTCTAAGGCCTTTTACGGTGGGGTATCGATGGACCAAATCATGCAAGCCTGTCACTGGAAAGCTCACACTTTTACAAATTTTTATCTAAAAGACCTTACTTGGTCAGACAACGACAACAATATGTATCTGGGATCTGTAGTGGCGGCACAACAAGTCCTAGATCCCCTCAGAACAGTTGTCCTCGGAAAGAAAAAAAAGGGGGGGGGGGGGGGCACATCCGCTACAACCAAGTCTTCAGGAGTCTCTCCCAGGATCTAGGTATTCTTTTACCTTCAAGATGTTACGGGTAAGGTCATTTTGTTTTTTAGTTTATCAAAATTATTTGTATTAAGGACTTATTAAGTTGTCATTGATCTCATATTCAGGTGGCAAAAAATTTTATGAGAATTCTAACTATTGGGCTGGTATGTCACTCGTGATGGATCCCTAGGGACCCTTAGACCTCTAAGTGAGGACTGCTGCACTTCCGTCCTACAACCAAAACATCTTGACAGTTTTAGGACTGTCTTCTATTCTATATAGGTTTTTAGCTCCTTACAGGCCCAGTCTTCGGGATTGGGGCACTGTAAATGGGACTCAGACTGGTATTTCTAACACTATTCTAATATAATTATTATTCAAAATCTAAGAAAAAATGACATTCCTTCCAGTCTCAGCTGTAATCCCACCACCGGGTGGTTGGATTCAGCATTGAGTCCCACATGGTAAGCTATTGTAGTGTAATAAAATTGAAAATTTTAATTACTTAAATGTAGCTTTTATAAGCTACAAGCTTACCTTTGACAGTTTTGAAGGTACAGGTTTTCTAAGTTTTACTAACTGAGAAGTACACAAAACTAATCATTTATACCAAAAATGACAATCATAATTAGACACTGTGTCTCTATTCAGAGCATATCTCTACAGATTTAGTGAATAAACACTGAGGGGCAGATGATCAAGCCACAGCATACAAAAATCAGGTCAAAATGCTTAAAAATACCTGAAACCTAACCTTCGTCGGGTCACCATGAGATTAAAATTGAAGGTAAAGGTGACCAACTTAGACTTTTGTGCTTGCCCATGCATATTCAGATACCAAATTTGAAAGCTCGAAGCAAAATGTTGAGTAATCATCTTGGAAAGAACATGGTGATTGTGCATGGTATGCAAAATCAATACATCCCCAGCTTTTGTCTGGGAATACAAATAAGGAACAGAGAGTATGAAAACACAACTGTGGTATGGGTACCTGTCATGTATTAAAAGGAAAGAATTAGTCAATTGTATCTAGCAGGTTTATTGCTTCAAAGTGTGACAACAATTATAGTACTGACAACAAACGTAAACTCCGTAACGTGACCGTTGTTATTATAAGATGGTGGGCGGAAGTGGCCTGTCACAAATCGTTCTGCTGCAAAACTGCATGGATTAAATAGCCGTAGATATTGCGGAGTAGGTATGCGTACATCGCATTTCCTCCCTCTTTAAGTTTTAACAATCGACATTACCTGAGAATACCTGAGATTTACAAATAACAATTTACTACTTATGATCTCAAGATCAGGTCACTCAACCTTAATGACATGAGACCGCAATGTATACTGAATTACAATGTCCATGGGGATTATTCTGCCCCTTATATTCACACACAACTGATCCAGTCGCTGTGGTGGTTTGATCTGCCTGGTAGAGTGCCTATGAGGAACACTGATAGAACATTCCTCAGGAGGTACTTCTGCTGGTGCCATATTGGATTCATCAGGCGGTACCTTTGGAGAAACCAGTGGTTTGAACACGTCTACTGGTGGTTTTTCGACTGGTAACAATGGAATATTATCCACAGGTTCACATTGTCTGCTTCTGATGTGATCAACTTGACGTCTCAAGCAACGACCATCTGGTAACGTGATGTTGTATGAAACTGGGCCGCGCCTTTCGGTGATAATGCCTGCCAACAGTTCTGGTCCTTTGCCAAAGTTCTGAACGTAGACAGTGTTGCCAACACCCAATTCTCTTTCTCTGGCCTTGTGATCATGATGGAACTTTTGATTTTCCAATGATATGTTTACCGTGGCTGAAGTGCTGGGTAGTAGCAAATCAAGTTTTGTGCGTACTTTTCTCTTCAACAACAGTTCTGCTGGACACCTGTTGTGCCTTGTGGAAGAATGCGGTACCGAGCCAGGAACTTGGAAGGGCGAATTTCTAGATTACCTTCGGTTATTTTCTTGAGTCCATTTTTGACTGTCTGCACTGCTCTCTCTGTGAGCCCATTCGAGGCTGGGTGATATGGTGAACTGTAAATGTGCTGTATTCCATTTGTCCTTGCAAATAACTTGAATTCTTTCGACGTGAAGCATGACCCATTGTCCGACACTATAGACCTTGGCAAACCATGACAAGCAAATGTCATCATTAGCCTCTCAATTGTAGCAGAACTAGTGGCTGATGCAATGACATGAGTTTCAATCCACTTGGAATGGGCGTCAACAATTACTAAAATCATCTTCCCAAGGATAGGTCCTGCATAGTCTATGTAAATCCTATCCCATGGCTTGGATGGCCAATCCCATGGATGCAGCGGAGCTTCATGAGGATTTTTCTTGCATGTTTGGCATGCACTACATTCATTCACTACATGTTCAATATTGTTATCCAAGTGGGGCCACCAAACAAAGCTTTGTGCTAAACTTTTCATTTTCACCATGCCTGGGTGTCCCTCATGCAGCTCTTGTAAGATGCGTTTGCAAAACTTGGAAGGAACAATTACTCTGGAACCCCACAGAATGCAACCCATTTCTACTGAAAGTTCATCCTTGTGTTTTGTGTATTCTCTCATGTCAATAGTGTGTTCTTGATCCTGCCAACCATTCTGCACAGAACGCATGACCTTTGACAGAATAGGATCTCTAATTGTCTCTCTATGAATGCTGTCTGCTGTGACAGTTGAATTTTCAGCAAGGTGACTGGTCAACAATAGAATGTCTCCTGGAACAGGTACATTAGTAGGTGCATCTGGCAATGGCAACCTACTCAGTCCATCTGCGTTGCTGATTTGACAACCAGGGCGGTGCACTAATGAATACTTGTATGCAGTCAGAGCTAAGCTCCATCTCTGAATGCGAGCTGATGCCAACTGTGGTATTGGTCGGTCTGGTCCGAACAATCCAAGAAGTGGTCTGTGATCAGTGATGATAACAAAAGTGCGCCCAAATATATACTGGTGGAAACGCTTCACTACAAAGATGATAGCTAAGGCTTCTTTATCTAGCTGACTGTAGTTCTTGTCAGCAGGTGCTAATGAGCGAGAAGCAAATGCAATAGGACGTTCATTATCCTCAGAGTCTTTTTGAGCTAAAACTGCGCCTACTCCATAGGCTGATGCGTCACATGTCAAGATGAGTTCCCTTTTTGGATCATAATGCGCGAGCACTTTTGAAGATGTTAAAAGCTGCTTTGATGCTTCAAAAGCTTTTGTCTGTTGCTTTCCCCAACTGAAAACAATACCTTTCTTCAACAGGTAATGCAAAGGTGCTAAGGTGGTGGATAGATTTGGTAGAAATCTGCTATAATAATTCAATAGCCCCAAATAAGACTTCAGCTCTGTAACATTTCTAGGAGCTGGAGCTTCAACAATAGCTTTGACTTTGTCATCCAGTGGATGCAGTCCGTTGCAGTTGATTTTGTGTCCGAGATAGCGAACTTCAGGTTCCATGAACTTGCACTTGTCACGTTTAATCCTAAGTCCGGATTCGGCAATAACCTTGAAAACTGATTCCAGAGATTTCAGGTGCTCAGCAGTAGTATTTCCCGTAATAAGGATATCATCCTGGTAGCAACAAACTCCTGGAATGCCTTTAAATAAATTTTCCATCACTCGTTGGAAAATTGCTGGAGCTGAACTGATCCCAAAAGCTAGTCTTGTGAATTCATAAAGTCCCTTGTGCGTGTTTATTGTGGTGAGATATCTATGTTCAGGGTGGATCAACACTTGCAGGTAAGCATTGCTCAAATCAAGCTTGGTGAATTGCTTGCCTCCACCAAGCATTGCATGAAGATCTTCAATCCTAGGAATTGGATAGGACTCTGTTGTACTGATAGAATTTATAGCGGTACGGAAATCTCCACAAATTCTCACCTTAAGATTTTCGCCCTTCACGACTGGTACAATAGGAGCGGCTATTTCGCTGTGCTTGACTGCTTGATTTATCCCAAGACTCTCAAGTCTATCTATCTCAAGTGATACCATGTCTCTAATGGAATATGGTACAGGCCTGGCTTTGTGAAATTTGCGAGTGGAAGAGTTCTTAATGTCAAATTTCACCTGCACATCCTTCAAGGTTCCCAATTCGTCTTTGAAAATGTCGCTGTATTTGTCCAGAAGCTCAGATACATTATAGCTGTCTGCGGCCTTGACAGCATGAATTTGTTGCCAATTCAGTTTGAGTTCACTAAGCCAGTCCCTTCCAAGCAGGGCTGGGCCTTTACCTTGAACAACTAGCAAGCTCAACTTTTTTTTTTTGATTATGCACTACTTCAACAACAATGACACCTTTAGTCTTGATCAGTTGTCCAGTGTAAGTCTTCAAGATGTCAGTGCGGGGAACAAGATTCGGTCTGTTCTCTGCTGTCCAAATGTCATTAAAGAGTTTTTCACTTATGAGGCTAGCACTTGCACCGGTGTCGACTTCCATTTCCATTAATTTGTCATTCATACATAAGTTTACAGTGATTGGTGGTGTATGCGGCTTATTCCTTCCCGTCTGAAACAGCTCATAAACTGTCGGCTCGGCTGGTTTGTCAGTACCATCCTGGTTGATTTGATGAGTTTTGTGCAGACCACTATGCTTTCCTCTCCCTTTGGAATAACTTCCCTTACCTTGACTTTTTGACTTTCACGCTTTACTGATATTTTGTGACAATTATAGCATTCAGCCTGACGAAACCTGCACTCAGATTCTAAATGTTGCCCAAGGCAGCGATAACAAGGTTTCTTCCTGCCTCTGTCAGGAGTGCTGTTAGGTTTGTGTGCAGCGGCATGTGGTGAGAGGTGATTAACTGCCTGGTTCCCTCTCGACAGCTGATGAACATCTGTGCTGTTCTGCTCTGCTTTTTCCATAGCCAGAGCGATGTCTAGGGCTTTAGGAAGGGTGAGGTCTCTTTCACAAAAAAGTCTCTTCTGTATGGACTCATCATTGACTCTGCATACAAGGCGATCACGTATGTTGTTGTCCAGTTGATTTTCAAAAGCGCAGTGTTGTGCTAGATTTCGCAGATGAGCTACGTAGCTAGAAATTGACTGAGATGGTGATCTGACAGTAGAGTTGAATTTGAATCGTTCAAGTGTAACAGAAGGAGTGGGTGAAAAGTGTCCCCTTAAGGCCGCAATTAGCTCATCAATTTTTTTTTCTTTTGGTTTCTTTAGAGCAATGAGATTTCTTAACAAGCGGTAGCAAGAATCCCTGCATGAACTAAGGAAAACAGCCCTCTTTGTTGTAGCATCTGTAATCCCATTGGCTTGCAAATAAAACTCAAGTTGTTCACAATATGTGTCCCAGACTCCATCTGTAGTGTTAAATTCACTCAAATGTGCATAAACTGCCATGATGATCAACCATGTGCACTGTTTCTTTGTTTGACTGTCACTTAATATCCAAGATGTAACATATACACAGGTATCCAGTTAATCCTCGTCGCCAAAATGTCATGTATTAAAAGGAAAGAATTAGTCAATTGTATCTAGCAGGTTTATTGCTTCAAAGTGTGACAACAATTATAGTACTGACAACAAACGTAAACTCCGTAACATGACCGTTGTTATTATAAGATGGTGGGCGGAAGTGGCCTGTCACAAATTGTTCTGCTGCAAAACTGCGTGGATTAAATAGCCGTAGATATTGCGGAGTAGGTATGCGTACATCGCAGTAACCTATTTCAGAATCATCCTGAAAATTTGGGTGCCTATTGGGAAACTACCTGAGTAAGAAACAGAAAATTAGTTTATGAAATTCATCATTGAAAATAACCCTATTGCATTTTGAATGGTGGGATATTCTTATCAAATTTGGAATCTTTGTGGCAACTTCAAGTTATTTTATTTTTTATGTAGCACAGTTTAAAAGTTTTATTGACATTAGTTTTACATATTTTATTTCATAAAAATCTTAATCTCCCAGACTAGGACATTTATATATTTCTTAACATAATATAAGTCACTTTGACTTGTTTTCAGATGATGATGAATTGAAGAACATTAGTGCAGCACTGATCAGCATCAGCTCACGAACTTGTGTGAGATATGTTGAGCGCACAGATGAGGTTATCTATGTCATAATAATGCGCTATAATACAGGGTAAGTCATGTGTAATATTTATACTTCTCTGTGTTGCATGGAGTGGCGTCAGAAGCTGAGAAGGTTATGAAATTTACTTTGAGTAAATGGTGTACACTTATTGATGTAAATGACAGTAGGCACTGAACTCAGCTCTTGTTTTACATTTGAAACTGGTGACCTCCACTGATTAGATTATGTGATCATTGGATTCTGCTGTTTGTTTTTATTGGGAAGATTATACCAAAATACTGCTAACTACTAAATACAGGTTGACATCAAATTAGTAGATGGGTCTTAGTCTAACATAGAATTGATTAAATTTTGGAATTCTGCATCCAGGATTTTTTAAACGCTTTGGGTGAGGCTGTGCTGGGCCTTGACAGAGACAGCAGTTAGAGTCCTGATATATACTTTGCTGGGATGGTTAAGCCAACTTGAACTTTGTATGTTACACTGGTTATACGTACCTGAGTTAAATTTTGCATTGGCCAGTAATATTTAATGATTAATTTTGTGTCACACTTCTTTTTAAGTGAATTTGAAGCCAGTCTGCAACATAAATAAACAAAATTAGACTATAACTAGAGCTTCCAATATCCCCTAAACAGTACATTTTTATGTAACACTGGGATGCTTAATCACTCCGACCCTATTTGGTTAGTGTAAATGGAGTCCCGAAACTAGCTGTTCCACTGTCAAGATTTATCGGGAGCACCCTTGATTTTGATCTCAGACCATCCCTGTAGGTACCCATCTATCTTGTATGATTCTCTACATTCAACATCACTGGGGTTGTTTCAGGGCCATATGTGCACAAAAATCAGCATGGAAGAATATATTTAACACATCTAGAATGTGCTCTGATTCTGATGAAATGCCATCTGCTAATCTCCATGGTCTGGGGTGTACTCTGGTTACCCAGAGTGTCAGTAAGGGTGACCTTTTTTCACCTTGAGTTGTCTGCAGCAAACATAAGATGGTACCATGACATGCTGTTCAATAAGAAGATGTCTGATTACAAAGACATTGTCAAGAAAGAGGTCTGCTGGGGAGAGATAACTGCAGAAATGAATCGGGACGCCAAGAAACTGAAGTGCTAGTTTGTTACACAGAGGACACAGTTTGGGAAGCTCACCATTGGCAGGTTGGAGAAGATTGATGAATGATGAACCATTTCATTAGTACCACAACTCCACCCACAGCTGAGAAACCCTGCTTGTGGCCTGAGGATCTTTCTTTAGTTCACACAGACACAGAGTTTTGAGGGGCCATGCTTAACAGAATTCAGGACAATGACATTTGCATTTTTAGAAAGACTCATCAGAACAGCAGACATAGAAGAAGCAGTAGTCCCCCCACTCAAACCTTTGGTATTCGACCACCAGCAAACTGACCACCACTGCAACAGCCACCACAATAGCCTACACACCTCAGCCAATGTATAGCAGGGCAGTGAAACAACAGGCCAGAGGAGCACCAAAACAGAATAAGTATCAGTAGTATTGAACAGTGTCAGTCCCCGCATCAGCCCATCAGCAGTAAGAACAGCCACTTGCACTAGCTCAACAGCAGTATGAAGAGCCACCTGCATCATTTCAACAGCAGTATCAACAACCACCTGCAGCAGCACAGCAGCAATATTAGCAAGTATCTGCACTGGCTCTACCAGAATCATGATCAAAGCAACCAGTGTGTTACATCTATGGGTTAAATGCAGGCATGAAATCATATAATGGCATTCAAGTTTATTGTAAATATTTAACCTCAACAACTACCAATATACAAGCCGGTACCAGCATACAACAATTTACATCGAAAACAACCATTTTAGATGAGAAGACAGGTAAAGTAGAAAATAACGGATAGACTATCAGCGTCCTTTAGAATACTTGAATCAATTATAGCTATTTATATTCAAGTACAATATACTCCCAGATCACAGGTAAGTACTGGTAAGCTGGACTGGTGAAGATATCAAGATTCATCTGCCAAGTAAATACGCATTTTACTCCAGACACTTCACAGGTAGGTGAGATAGACAGCACATTTACTAATATCCATAGTCATAAAAGGATTCTCTGAGGAACTAGCACATGTACAAGTGGTAAATGGGACGGTTAAAGATGTTCCACCATGAATGTGATCCAAATCAGGTAATACAGGTCTACAAGGTGGTGCTCACAATAGTCTACAATAAAAGGTAATCTTTAGTAACTAGATTGAGCAACACCTTATAAGAAATAAGATATGAATAGGCTACAGTAGCTAAAGCATAAGCAGTGCTCATAACACTAAGGTAAGTAATTACACCTAAAGAGAAGGACAGCAGAAGCATTAACCCAAGATTAACCCATTAATCCTTCATTGATAAAAAATACCCAATGCACACAAAAACTCTGAAATAATATATATAATTACCAAACACAGTGAGACCAACAAAACAGAAACAGCAAGCATCACAAGTAGTCACACAGCATGAAATGGGACATTGTTTCCTTATTTATCACCACAGAAGACACCAAAACCAAGTCCATTTACTTTTGAGGAGATCCCATCAGTTGGTTGAGACATCCACAACTATTTGTCTTTGTCAACCTACCTGGACTACAGGGACATTAATACACCAGAGTCTCTCACTAACCCAGAAGAATGCCAACCAAACAGGTACAGCCATATCTGCCACATCAGCTTCATCATCTGAGACATCCAGAAGACACACCTAATTGACAACACCAACTGAAGCACCAACCCCTGCCTCCTCCTGCTCCTCCAGCTGTCCTAAGAAGAACTTTCAGTATATGATCTCTTTTAAGGGAAAAAACTACCAGTATATGTTTAAGCTGGTGTAACTAGATCACCTCAGGACAAGAGACTTACTGGCCACAAATAAAATGTGATGTAAAATATTAAGGGCTAAACCCTCAACATTTTAAATTTAAAGGCTTGAACCCTATACCCCAGTATATTTGGGGAAATATTTTAAAGAGCTTGAAACTGATCCCCAATCAAGTTTACAAAATATATTTCTCCATGTTTACCAGGACCTTGTGGGATGTGTTGATATGTGTGTTTATCTGAGAATTGTTTCATGTGGGGCAATTTCTTGATGATGATGAGGTTTTTTTTTCTTTAACTTTTAAGCACATTACAGTCAATTTTTTTCAAATAATGGGGTGGCCCTAACAAGGGCTGATTGTTTTGAGTCCTTCAGGACTCTGCTTTAGTCTCCGCCCTCCTGCTATGGTACATGGTCCTTGTTTAAGTTCTGGACAACCAGCTCTCTCCGGTCTTTGGCCTCACTGGCAGGATTCATCCTTGGCTACTGCATGTCATCTACATGTATTTGTGACTCTCCTATTTTTAGGCAGGAGACAGCGTGTTTTTGTGGTGGATGCCTTCTCTGGTTTGTGCTGGTTGACAGGAACACTCACCACCAGCTGTTAAAAATACCAAAAACACTTTCAACCTACCTCCTCACCTACATTTTCAGTAGTTGTAAACTTGAACAGACAGTCTTTTTCAGAAAAGAGTTTTATCAACCAGGGCTTCAGTGGTAATGCATCATCTGCCAAGAACAAAAAGGACAGCAGAGGTCTGATCGGACTGATTTGTTGCAGTGATGGAAAACCAGTGAAAGTCTGTTAGTCAGACCAGGAACTGCTGTTGTCAACATTGACCCAGAGGAAGTGGTAGTTGGCATCTATAAGGGCCAGCAAGGAAGACCCCTATCTCTTTCCAGGCAGTTGGTGTGGGGGACATCAACCACCCCACTTGGTATTGTTTGATTATCATCTGGCACACTTTCTCAATGATCTTGTTGACACTGGACAACCCCTACCTGAAGTCAAAAGCCAAGCTTTTGGTCAAACTCCGATGTCCAGAAACCTCAACATTACAGCAAGCTTCAGTCCAGTTTCCAAGGGGGCATGGTACCATGTCCACTCCTGCTCCTCTGCAACCTATGCTGCAAAGTCTTGGTATTGCTGAAATCTGCTCTTTAAATGGCTGTTACACTATCAAGGATCATTTGGGTCCAGCCCAAGATCATATCTTTGAAACTACTTCATTCAATTTCCTCAAATAAAACGTGTTATAAAATATAAGAACTGGTTTCGAAATGGTATTACTATCATGTTAAATAAAACCATCGGATAAGACAATTTTTACCCCAATTTCAGGAAGATGGAGGCACTCAAGAGGTGCTGATCTTTCACTAATATCTTTAGAAACTGCTTTCCTACAGATAAATGCTGCATATTACTGGAGAGATATTTGCACAGCACCTAAATTTTACCCACAGCCCTAAAGGGGTGTTGGGGTTTTGTTTTCAGCCATGAAACTGATCCCCAATCAAGTTTACAAAATATATTTCTCCATGTTTACCAGGACCTTGTGGGATGTGTTGATATGTGTGTTTATCTGAGAATTGTTTCATGTGGGGCAATTTCTTGATGATGATGAGGTTTTTTTTTCTTTAACTTTTAAGCACATTACAGTCAATTTTTTTCAAATAATGGGGTGGCCCTAACAAGGGCTGATTGTTTTGAGTCCTTCAGGACTCTGCTTTAGTCTCCGCCCTCCTGCTATGGTACATGGTCCTTGTTTAAGTTCTGGACAACCAGCTCTCTCCGGTCTTTGGCCTCACTGGCAGGATTCATCCTTGGCTACTGCATGTCATCTACATGTATTTGTGACTCTCCTATTTTTAGGCAGGAGACAGCGTGTTTTTGTGGTGGATGCCTTCTCTGGTTTGTGCTGGTTGACAGGAACACTCACCACCAGCTGTTAAAAATACCAAAAACACTTTCAACCTACCTCCTCACCTACATTTTCAGTAGTTGTAAACTTGAACAGACAGTCTTTTTCAGAAAAGAGTTTTATCAACCAGGGCTTCAGTGGTAATGCATCATCTGCCAAGAACAAAAAGGACAGCAGAGGTCTGATCGGACTGATTTGTTGCAGTGATGGAAAACCAGTGAAAGTCTGTTAGTCAGACCAGGAACTGCTGTTGTCAACATTGACCCAGAGGAAGTGGTAGTTGGCATCTATAAGGGCCAGCAAGGAAGACCCCTATCTCTTTCCAGGCAGTTGGTGTGGGGGACATCAACCACCCCACTTGGTATTGTTTGATTATCATCTGGCACACTTTCTCAATGATCTTGTTGACACTGGACAACCCCTACCTGAAGTCAAAAGCCAAGCTTTTGGTCAAACTCCGATGTCCAGAAACCTCAACATTACAGCAAGCTTCAGTCCAGTTTCCAAGGGGGCATGGTACCATGTCCACTCCTGCTCCTCTGCAACCTATGCTGCAAAGTCTTGGTATTGCTGAAATCTGCTCTTTAAATGGCTGTTACACTATCAAGGATCATTTGGGTCCAGCCCAAGATCATATCTTTGAAACTACTTCATTCAATTTCCTCAAATAAAACGTGTTATAAAATATAAGAACTGGTTTCGAAATGGTATTACTATCATGTTAAATAAAACCATCGGATAAGACAATTTTTACCCCAATTTCAGGAAGATGGAGGCACTCAAGAGGTGCTGATCTTTCACTAATATCTTTAGAAACTGCTTTCCTACAGATAAATGCTGCATATTACTGGAGAGATATTTGCACAGCACCTAAATTTTACCCACAGCCCTAAAGGGGTGTTGGGGTTTTGTTTTCAGCCATGGTGTTCGGGCAGGTGGGTGGGTGGCGGGAAAAAGTTTCTCCAGGCTGTATCTCAGAAACCGTAAGGTGAAAAATTTTGATACTTGGTAGGGACATTGGTTTGGGGTGTAGGTGTGCAACGTCATGGTGTGACCTTGATTTGACCTTTGAAATTGCCGTAGTGACCTTAAGTTTGAAAATCTGGTCTTGGCTATATCTCGGAAACCGTAAGATGTAGGAAGTTAATACTTGGTAGGGACATTGGTTGGGGGATGTAGGTGTACATCGTCCTGGTATCCATACCTTGATTTGACCTTTGATGTTGATGTAGTGACTTTACCTATAAAATCTTGTCCGGGTTATATCTCAGAAACTGTAAAGTGTAAGAAGTTGATACTTGGTAGAGATACTGGTTAGGACTTGTAGGTGTGTAACATCATGGTGTGACCTTGATTTGACCTTTGACCATGTTGTAGTGACCTTGACATATAAAATCTTGTCCGGGCTATATCTCGTAAACTGTAAGGTGTATGTAATTGATACTTGGTAGGGGCATTGGTAAGAGGTTGTAGGTGTGCAGCGTCATGCTATGACCTTGATTTGACCTTTGACATTGCCATAGTTACCTTGACCTATAAAATCTTGTCCAGTATATATCTTGGAAACCGCAAGATGTAGAAAGTTGATACTTGGTAGGGACAAGGGCTAGAGGTTGCAGGTGTGCATCCTCATGGTGTGACCTTGATTTGACCTTTGACCTTGCCGTAATGACCTTCAAGTTGACTTTTAAAATCTTGTCTTGGTTATATCTCGGAAATCGTAGGGTTAACAAGTTCATACTTGGTAGGGACATTGGTTCTGGGTGTGCAATGTCATGGTGTGACCTTGATTTGACCTTTGACCTTGCCGTAGTGACCTGGACCTATAAAATCTTGTTCGGGCTATATCTCAGAGACTGTAAGGTGTAGGAAGTTAATACTTGGTAAGGACATTTCTGGGGAGTTGTGGGTGTGCAACGTCATGATGTGACCTTGATTTGACCTTTGACCTTGCTGTAATGACCTTTACCTAAAATCTTCTCCAGCCTCTTGAATTCTGTGAGGTGTAGCAGGTTGACACTTGGTAGGGACATTGGTTAGGGGACGTAGGTGTGCATCATGATGTTACCTTTAGCGTTGGCTCTGCCAAAGTATGTTCACCTGCCATATTTGAGATATGTTTTCTTATGACAAAGATATATAGATTGCTGCAACTGATTATTATATGTACTTTTACATAATTGTGCTGTTTCCATTGACATCTGTTCTCCAGTTAATAAGTTTTACATCATCATAATTTTTAGTTTGCTGATAAATGCTGTCATCTTGATATTGAATTGTCTTGTTTTAATACTTCATCTTTACATACATTTTATTTCTCTTAGGCATTATTTTCTCTACTTAAACATCTTGTCCAATAAAGGATGTATTTCTAATAGTACTTTTATAGCACTTAATCTCTATCTTAAAGACAAACTGTAAGGTGTGTCATACAGAAAATTAGTCTGACATTTATGAGAAATCTTTCAAGGTCCAGTGGACCTTCAATTAAAACTGTAGCAAAAGTTACCAGTCCATATTTCAGTGTACATCAATATTAAGTTTTAAAATTGACCAAGTGGCAAGTGCTAAAGAATAAATACTTTCTTGTTATTTGCTGTTATGTCAAGAATGTAAAAAGATGCAGGTCCATGGGAATAGTTGCCAGTCTTGGAGCTGGTGAAGTTTGCAATTTCTTCACTGTCCATAATCAGTTAACCTGAGACATAGTGAGTGTCAAACTAAGGGGGGATTGGTTGGGGGAATTAGGTGTGCACCATCATGGTGTGACTTTGCATTTGATCTTTTACCTTGCCGTAGTGACCTTTACCTTAAAAATTTTGTTCAGAAGGTATCTCAGAAACTGTAAAGTGTAGAAAGTTGAGGGGTGGGGGTGTAAGGTTAGCTTCTTGAGATACACTCATAACCAAATAGGCAATCACATGGATGTGATTACCATGTCCTCACCCTTTCTCTTTGTGGGATGAGTGTAATAAGAGGTGACTTTCTAAACCACAGCTTGCTTGTAAAATGCCAGGGATACTGTAGTTTGATAGACTTTTAATATTTCAGAAGTTAAAGATTGTGCCTCCATATGAACTAGTTCTATATATGACATGGCTTTAGCCACAGTTGATTGCTTCTTGTTATAATTTGGGCCTCAGAATTGGTTCTATTCTATTCGTGACTTTTATAGCACTTAATCTCTGCATTCAGACAGACTCTGAGGCACAACAAGCATAGACCATATTCCAGTTCATCAATCCATGGACAGAGATATAGCTTTACTAATACAGAAGATTTTAGGTAAAGGTCATTACAGCAAGGTCAAAGGTCAAATCAAGGTCACATCATAACCTTGCACACCTACAACTCCCCAGAAATGTCCTTACCAAGTATTAACTTCCTACACCTTACAGTCTCTGAGATATAGCCCGAACAAGACTTTATAGGTCAAGGTCACTACGGCAAGGTCAAAGGTCAAATCAAGGTCACACCATGACATTGCACACCCACAACCCACAACTTTGGTCCTATTCTTTTTTCGTTGTATACCACACCTTTGAGCAAAGTAATCTCTAAACATCCAGATGTCAAATTTCACTTTTATGCAGATGACACACAGCTGTTTATTCACCTCAAACACAAAAATGCAAAAATTGCCTTCGATCGGCTAGGAAAGTGCCTCGAAGATGTCAAACTATGGCTGTGTGCAAATAAACTAAAGCTGAATGCTGATAAGACTGACTTTATTATATTTGGCGCCAAGTCTCAACAAGAAAAGTTAAACCCATTCTTTCCAGTAAATATATTAGGTGAATCACTGATACCTTCAGATGCCGTTAAGAATTCGGGTGTCTGGTTTGACTCAGACTTTTCCTTCACCAAACATGTTAAAATATATGTAAACTATGTTTCATTCAGATGAGGGATCTTAGACAAATTCGACAGTACTTGACTCGTGATGCTGCTCTTACGGCTGCAAACGCACTTGTGGGCAGTAGGCTTGACTACTGTAACTCCTTGTTTAGGGGTCTATCTGTTGCTAACCTACGCAAGCTTCAATGCATTCAAAACAGTCTGGTCAGAATTGTTTGCAGAACCACATGTCTTTCTCACACCACTTCACTAAGAAAAGCCCTTCATTGGCTACCCATAAGGCACCGTTGCATCTTCAAGACTGCCTTGTTGGTATATAAATACCTACATACTAACTGTCCAAAATCTTTCAGCCCATTTCTCAAAGTTAGACAATGTGCCTATAATACTTGGTTGAGTCAATCTGATGGTATAATTCTACATGTTCCTCAATACCAACCATCTATTTACAAATCCACAAAGCAGTTTGGTCTAAGCTTTGCATATGATGCTCCCAAAATATGGAATGAACTCCCTGATGATGTACGATCTGCCACTTCTATTGCTGCCTTCAGAAAAAAAACTTAAGGCATACCTATTCTGCCAAGCTTATCCTCCTTAGTATTTTCCACCTCACATGGTGTTCTCCGTGATGTCGACTATAGCTATGGATAAGGACAATGATTTTTGTAACTATGCTTATGATGTTGCGCCTTAGAGTCTGTCACTTCGGCAGAGATTAAGCGCTATAAAAGTTAAATTGGAATTGGAATTGAATACAGAGTCAACTGTGTATTTTATTTATTGGGAGATATTAAGTTTCTTATTAATGTTCAAATTTATTATTTGTCGAAAAATGAAAGCTAAGCCAAAGCCATTTCCTCCCAAATTCAACTTAGGTAGCTTAGTCAGGCACAATCTGTGGCCTCTTTCTGCTTATTTTGCATTTCTACTGACACAATTAAAATGATCTGTATATTAAAACAGGTGCTGGGCAAATATTGGAAGAGATCTTGACGGAGTAACCTATGTAAATCTTGGTCTAGGATGTACATATGTAGGCACTATTCAGCATGAACTACTCCATGTGCTGGGCTTTATTCATGAGCATGCCAGACCAGACAGAGATGACCACGTGATAATTCACTGGGAAAATATATTAGATGGTAAAGATATAGAGCTTTTTATCCTTTGTTATAGTCACCTTAACATAGTGGCAAATAAATAGATTTGTAAACATCTGTACTTAAAAAGCAAACTTCATGCAAAGGTGTGCTGAAAGTATTACCGGTAAATAGTGTATAAATATACATTGTATAGCTCTTTATAACTTCCTTTTACCTTCTGACATAGGTGTGACTATTCACTAGTAATTGCACGCAAGATGATTTGCAATGTTTCAGCTCTTATCCAGTTATAGCATAGGAATTCATTAAAATTTAGTGTACAATGTAAAATTTACAATGAAATATCATGATATTATAGAGCAAATGCCTACCACCAGATGTACACCTTAAGGTTGATTTCTGGTGTATAATGTGTTTAAAATCTGAATGTGATCTGTTTGTGTTCTGAATTTGAATTGAGTATTGGTTTATGGGCTAATGTTCATGAAATTTCAGACTGGAAACCGAAGTTTGTATCTTTTTCTTGATCATGTAATAAACAGATTGTGAATAGCTTTCTGCAGTGATGTAAACAGGTTCATTTGTGGAATTTTTCTAGTTAGATAGAGTAAGAAATCTAAAATTCGCCACATATCTGAAATTTGCCATATGTGAAAATACTAATAAAATAAATGAATCATGGTGAGATTTGTTGAATGTATAGTAAATTAAGGCTTTTTGAACTGAAAAATACCAATTTTTAGACAAAAACATCATTTTCTTCATAAAATTAACTAAGGTTTTAGAGGTGGCAAATTTTCGATTCCTGGCGAATTTTAGATTTCTTACTCTAATAGTTGATTTGTGGCCAGTTAATTAATAAAAAAATTTAATTTACATGTTAAGCTGCAATTTTGGACTTTACTGCTTCCTGGGCTTGGTGTTTTAAGAACGAGTAAGTGATACATGCAAGAAGTTGGTTCAAGATAATTGTTGCTTGTATCAACTGGACACAGTGCCTACTTCAGACATTCTTTTCTTGTTTGCAACAGTAATATTTTTGTCACACATATCTTTGCACTGGTTCTTTGTGCATTGTTTTTCAGGTATGGAAAATAACTTCTACAAATATTCAACTGACTTTGTGCAAACCATGAACCATTCTTATGACCCTGGCAGTATTCTACACTATGGCCAATACAGTCTCAGTAAAAATAAACTGCCAACAATGGAACTTCGTCAAGGATATGGAGATATTGAAATTGGGCAGAGATTTTTTATGACAGCCAATGATGTAGCTGAGATAAATAACCTCTACAAATGTAAAGGTATTTCTTCTTTTCTTACTCTATTTTATTATCTCTACAACTCATATTGGGTAAGTGATTGCTGTAATTAAATTCATGCTGCAAAGTAGCAAGACTGGGAAACCTCATGATTTTCACTTAGCCTTCACATTCAATGGTATTACATTGTTTTTATCCCGTCAACAAAAGTTGAAGGGTGATAAAGGAATAGTCAGTGTCTGTCTGTCCTTCCACCCATCTGTCTGACATATTGCCCTCTCACATCCACAATACTTCACTGATCTTTACTAAATTTTTACAAGATGCATATCCCAGTGAAAAATTCTTACCACAAAAATTTTTGCCAAGATTTGACAAAAAAATATTCCCATGGCAGCTATCTCTCTTTGGAAAGTTAAGCACTTGAATGCTTGTGCATGATCCTGACATCAAACCTAAACTTCATTTCTATCAGTCTTGCAGTGTATGTTCACAATGGCAGATTAGTCACTTGCAGTTTAAATGATATTCTGGCTAAAATTGTTGCCAGGGTAACCATTTTACTTTGAATTATTATGTCCACCCCCCTGGGGGGTGGATATATTATTTTTGCTTTTTTCGCCGTCCGATGTCCGATGTCCGGCGTCCGGCGTCCGATGTCCGGCGTCACGCATGGTTTCCGCTCATTTAAAGGAAAAGTATTAGAGCTATTGTCACCAAATTTGGTATGCAGGCTTATTGGGTCAGTAGCTTGCTTGGGATTGCTTTTGGCTGTTGTACCTCTTTTGCTTACTGAGTAATACTTAAGTACAGCTATTTTCAGTACCCATTGGTTTCCGTGCATTTAAGTCAAAATAATTAAAGATATTTTACTACAATTTTGAATACAAGATTGTTATGTCCATAGCTCGCTTGGTATTGCATTTGGGACTGATAGCTTTGTCAGTACATGAGTAATAGCCATTTAGGTACTTCATTGTGTATTTTCAGTACTACTTTTGAGTAATTTGCTAATATCTCAGAAACCGTAAGAGATAGAGCGATTTCGTCGAAATTTTTGACCCACAGGGTATCTAAGGAATGTAATATTTGCAATTTTCAAAAAATTTTCCCCTCCCCAAAAATGGCGGCCATTTTGAATTTTCGAATTTTTGCCAAAAATGGCAAAACACAAATTTGCTTCTATCTCCTTAACCGTGTGAGATAGAGCGATTTCGTCGAAATTTTCGACCCACAGGGTATTTAAGGAATGCAATCTGCAATTTTCCAAAAATTTTCCCCTCCCCAAAAATGGCGGCCATTTTGAATTTTCGAATTTTTGCCCAAAATGGCAAAACACAAATTTCCTTCTATCTCCTTAACCGTGCCAGATAGAGCGATTTTGTCAAAATTTTCGACCCACAGGGTATCTGAGCATTGTACTCTTAGTAATTTTTAAAAAATTTTCCCCTCCCCAAAAATGGCGGCCATTTTGAATTTTCGAATTTTTGCCAAAAATGGCAAAACACTAATTTGCTTCTATCTCCTTAACCGTGCGAGATAGAGCGATTTCGTCGAAATTTTCGACCCACAGGGTATCTAAGGAATGCAATCTTTGCAATTTTCCAAAAATTTTCCCCTCCCCAAAAATGGCGGCCATTTTGAATTTTCGAATTTTTGCCAAAAATGGCAAAACACAAATTTGCTTCTATCTCCTTAACCGTGCCAGATAGAGCGATTTCGTCAAAATTTTCGACCCACAGGGTATCTGAGCATTGTACTCTTGGTAATTTTTAAAAAATTTTCCCCTCCCCAAAAATGGCGGCCATTTTGAATTTTCGAATTTTTGCCAAAAATGGCAAAACACTAATTTGCTTCTATCTCCTTAACCATGCGAGATAGAGCGATTTCGTCGAAATTTTCGACCCACAGGGTATCTAAGGAATGTAATATTTGCAATTTTCAAAAAATTTTCCCCTCCCCAAAAATGGCGGCCATTTTGAATTTTCGAATTTTTGCCAAAAATGGCAAAACACAAATTTGCTTCTGTCTCCTTAACCGTGCGAGATAGATCGATTTCGTCGAAATTTTCGACCCACAGGACATCTGAGCATTGTACTCTTGGTAATTTTTAAAAAATTTTCCCCTCCCCAAAAATGGCGGCCATTTTGAATTTTCGAATTTTTGCCAAAAATGGCAAAACACAAATTTGCTTCTATCTCCTTAACCGTGCCAGATAGAGCGATTTCGTCGAAATTTTCGACCCACAGGGTATCTGAGCATTGTACTCTTGGTAATTTAAAAAAAATTTTCCCATCCCCAAAAATGGCGGCCATTTTGAATTTTCGAATTTTTGCCAAAAATGGCAAAACACAAATTTGCTTCTATCTCCTTAACCGTGCGAGATAGAGCGATTTCGTCAAAATTTTCGACCGACAGGGTATCTAAGGAATGCAATCTTTGCAATTTTCCAAAAAATTTTCCCCTCCCCAAAAATGGCGGCCATTTTGAATTTTCGAATTTTTGCCAAAAATGGCAAAACACAAATTTGCTTCTATCTCCTTAACCATGCGAGATAGAGCGATTTCGTCAAAATTTTCGACCCACAGGTATTTTAGCATTGTATTCTTGGCAATTTAAAAAAAAATTTCCCCTCCCCTAAAATGGCGGCCATTTTGAATTTTCAAATTTTTTTCAAAAATGGCAAAACACAAATTTGCTTCTATCTCCTTAACCATGCGAGATAGAGCGATTTCGTCGAAAATTTCAACCCACAGGGTATCTAAGGAATGTAATCTTTGCAATTTTCAAAAAATTTTCCCCTCCCCAAAAATGGCAGCAAAAATGGAAAAACACAAACTGGCCTTCACCGTGCAAAATAGAGTTATTTCGTTGAAATTTTCGACCCACAGGGTATCTAAGAAATGTACTCTTGGCAATTTTCAAAAAAATTTCCTTTTCCCAAAAATGGCGGCCATTTTGAATTTTCAAATTTTTGCCAAAAATAGAAAAACAGGAATTTGCTTCTATCTTCTTAACCGTGCAAGATAGAGTGATTTCGTCAAAATTTTCAACCCAACCAATGCAAAAAGGCATGAAGCTGAAATAATTTACATCTACACTAACAAATATTTAAGCATCATTGATATATTTTACAAATGAAACAGGGTCTTGTAAGACTACTGTACAATTTGGGCAAAAGGTTCATGGGTGGACATTACACATGATAATGTGTGTTCTTCTATGCTATCCTGTTTCTATTCGCATCTACTATCAACAGGGCGGCCTATTTCTAGTTTTTTTTTTCTTTTCATTTTTACCCCACAGCCCTTAAGGGCTGTCAGGGTATTGTTTTCACCCATGGTGTCCGGATGGGCGGGCGGGCAGCGGGAAAAAGTTTGTCCGGGCTGTATCTCAGAAACCGTAAGTTGATACTTGGTAGGGGCATCGGTTAGGCTGTGTAGGTGTGCAACGTCTTGGTCTGACCTTGATTTAACCTTTGACCTTGCCGTAGTGACCTTGACCTGTAAAATCTTGTCCGGGCTATATCTCAGAAACCGTAAGGTGTAGGAAGTTGATACTTGGTAGGGACATTGGTTAGGGGGTGCAAGTGTGCAATGTCATGGTCTGACCTTGATTTGACCTTTGACCTTGCCATAGTGACCTTGACCTATAAAATCTTGTCTGGGATATATCTCGGAAACCGTGAGGTGTAGGAAGTTGATACTTACTAGGGACATCGGTTAGGGAGTGTAGGTGTGCAACGTCATGGTCTGACCTTGATTTGACCTTTGACCTTGTCAAAGTGACCTAGACCTTTAAAATCTTGTTGCACCTTTGGGTCTGTCTTTGATGCAGATTAAGCACTGTTAAAGTCATATTAGAATTCATTAAGAATTTTACTTTTACAACTTCCCATTGTAACAGATGGAATTTCATCAAGTGAGCCATAGATTTCGCTCCAACACCACACATAAGCATTCATTGAATGTATTACCACTTCTGTATGTATGGTAATATTCAAAACATCCAAACCATAATTCGCCCATGCCAGATGTAGTTAAGAGTGTCATAATGTTTGGTTTATTGATTAATGCTGTCATCTTGTTATTGAATTGTCTTGTTTTAATACCTTGTCTTTGCATGCATTATCTTTCTCTTAGACATTATTTTCTCCATTTAAACATTGTTTGGACCTTTATATAACTGACAGTGCTCTGAACGTATCCTGAACTTTATACAGTACTTCTGTATCTCATGGATGCATGTTTTTGATATCAAACCTGAAGTGTCATTTGCTGTTAAATTTTCACAATGTGTTCACTATGATAGAAGGAAGATCTCTTGTAATTTTGATGAAATTTTGGCAAGAGTATTTCTTCTTTTGCTATGAAACTTTTACAATATGTTTGCCATTTTGTCATTCCCATTGTAGCTTTACTGAAATTTTGACAAGTGTTTTTACCATGGTAATCATTTAACTTTGAAATTGCACAGTAGAAGCCAACACATGATGCATCAGATCTGTAGACCTGATTTTTATTTCCTTCTGCAGGGATCCTTAAACTGCTGTTTTTCCCTTGCCATATACAGACCACAATATGACTGAATTGGCACTCTTTGTACCAACTGATACCCATACTCTGAAGTCAAAATTTATAAATCCATTTCAATCAGTTTTATTATTTTTATTTATTTATGCATTCCCCATTCTTGATAATTGTTATACCACCACTGTTTCCTTTGTCAACTACTTAAAAGTTTCCAGTTTTCAGAGATTATTATCTCCCACTGGCCTACAGGGCAGGAGATTATAAAATGGCTCTTGTATGTGCGTGTATGTGGGGGGTGCGTGTGTCCTTATCACACATTTTTCTCCAAATTTGAGGGCTGTGGGGTCTTTTGCTTAAATAATTTTATCTCAGTTTCATATGTCGTCTATGGAAGAATAGAAGGGCCAACATGACAAATTTTTTATGTTAAATTATCAACTTACTAACTCGATAAATTGACTCAAGTATCTCGATATATCAACTTAGTATCTTGATAAAATGAATTAGATTTATTGACTTACCAATTGATTAATCAACTTAGCTGTCTCGATTTATCGAGTTAGTAAGTCGATAAATTGAGTTAGTTATCTCGAATTATCGACTTAGTATTTCAATAAATCGAGTTAGTTATCTCGATTTATCGACTTAGTATGTCAATAAATCGAGTTAGGTATCTTGATTTATCGACTTAGTATCTCGATAAATCAACTTAGGTATTTTGATTTATCGAGATACTAAGTCGATAAATCGAGATACCTAAGTCGATTTATCGAGTTATTAAGTTGATAAATCGATTTATGTATTTCACTACTTATATAAATGTTTAACCTTGAATCTCTTCGTACAAGGTCCTTTGGTTTTACCAAATAAAATTTTACCCATTAAATTGCCACTGAACATAAAACTCCCAGGTCAAGATGGCCCCAAGAAAATTACTATTCTCTCAAAGAAAATATGATAAAGATCATAAAAGTTATGCACTGTTGAACAGAAGCCGTGACTTTGACCTAAAAAATTGTAATCTAGTAAAACCTTTATAGCACTCAATCTTCAACAAGGCAATTGCCTTTTTAAATGTAATCTATCCTGTTGCTAATTATCACATAAGAAAGAAACTAATATGAATAAGTGTCTAAACAAGTGTCTTTATGACATGGGTTAAAGGAATTCACAACAACATCCAAATTTCAGTCAGTCACACTTTGTCACACTTTTGAAATAAACAAAACATGATCATAGAAATCATTCACCATTATTTGCAAATAAGGGGAACAAGGTTACATACATAAGGGATGCTTACCTGATACGGGCTTACCCAATGTACTTTTCATAAATAAATTCTAGCCCTAGAGTCTGTTATCTGATGGAGATTAAGCACTATGAAAGTATTGTTATTACATCACTTTTTCTTGTTGTTTGCTTTGGGGAGAGTTTGCAGGTGTCACGTTTTAAGTTGGCCAAATTGCTGAGGGCTGATTTGGCAGAGGGCCAATTTGTCCAGCTCCATGTTCATGCGTTCTTATAATGCCCTGTATCTCCTTTGGGATAAGAAAACTTATTGGTAATCATGTGGTCTGAATATTTTGCTGGGTTCACATTTGACCTTGGTCCCCTCCTTCAAGCCCTATTATGGTCCTTGATACTAATAATATTTATACTTAAAATGCCTATGGCTCCTTAAAATTAGTATTAGAGGTTTATGATGTGAAAACAGCTTATATCAAACCATGTTGCATGCATAATTTAGTGGTATAATGTTTGACCTTGGACTGTATGTTAAAGGTCTAATGTGGTCCTTAATACTTTCAATGCTCTGTACCTCATTTGTAACTTGTCCTAGAGCTAAGTTGTTTTATCAAGTTAGTAAGTCGATAAACTGAGATAACTAAGTCTATTTATCGAGACCTAAGTATCTCGATTTATCGACTTAGTATCTCAATAAATTGAGATACCTAAGTGAATATATTAACTTAGTTACTCGAAAAAAAATCGAGATAACTAAGTAGATTTATCGAGACTTAAGTATCTCGATTTATCAACTTAGTATCTCAATAAATTGTGATACCTAAGCCGATATATTGAGATAGCAAGTCGATAAATCCAGATACTAAGGTAATTTATCAACTTGAAGAGAGATAAGTTGATTTATTGAGTTAGTAAGTCAATAAATTGACTTAGGTATCTCCATTTATCGAGATACTAACTTGATAAATAGAGATAAAAAATTTGTCATGTTGGCCCTCCTACAGTCCTCCATTTTTTGCTGCGTTTGGAAATCAAGGTCAATAGCTATGTGACTAATAGGGCTAGTAGCTACTTTGAGGAAATTGCTTATAACTCCGTAACTACTGCTTTTAGAGCATTTTGCAAAATGTTTTTAGCTACTTTTTTCTGTACCTACAAGATGGCACCTGTTTTAGAGCTCTACCTCAATAGCTAAGTGAGTAATAGCTATTTTCCATTTATTACAGTAAAAACATGAGGAAATTGCTTTTGTTTGTAAATGCTTGTTATTCAGCTGCTTTTTGATGATCTGTGCTATTGCAAATTTTCAGACCTGTACCTCCATAGCCTTTTCAGTGATGGCTACTTTGGTATTTTGCCAGTGAGTCAATCACTTGTAACTTCTACAAGGCTGTATTTTATTGTGGAACAATAGCTTACCATGTGGAACTGAATGCTTTCTTGGAAGGCCGTAGGCATCTGGCCAATGTCCAAGAAAAACAGACATCTTGTATTGACCGAATCCCCGTCCTGAGAGTGTACCATAGCAGTGTAATTTCGCGTCTCATCCTTCGAATCTTCTCTCATTGGCCACGTGACTAGCAAGTGTTTAAATAAGCTTACTTTATTTCACTGTTTTCTCAGGATATACATATTGTTGGATGTTACTGTTCAGCCATTTATTAAGCGGGTTGCGTGTAAGATTGATGTGTCTGACGTCCGTCTGTCTGTCCGTCCACATTTTTCGTTTCCGGACTCTAACTTGAAAACGATCTGTCCAATCGAATTCGAACTTGACAGGGTGATAGATCACCATCATAGCTAGGTTCCTTTCGAAATTGGTGTAATTCCGTCTGTTTGTTTGTCAACATTCCGTTTCTGGACTCTAACTCGAAAACGCTTTGTCCAATCGAATTCAAACTTGACAGGGAGATACATCACCATCATAGCAAAGTTGTTGTCGGAATTGGTGTAATACCATTCATTCGTTTGTCCGTTTATAGCATAGATACAATTATGTAACCTATATTACAAGTTTTACGTTTCTTAGCACGTCTAACACATTCACCTTAACTGGGTGACCTAACATTTCTTTCCTTGTTTCTAAATGTAATTACAACAGTCGCTAACCTTATTGCTGCCAGTGCAACCCGCCTTTTGGGGCATCTTTGACCCTCTTGTTTTATTTTATATCATAGCTTTTTCTGTCAAGCTTTGAATTCTACAGGATAACTATTTATTTTATATTTCATTATTGTGAGTTTCTTGTGCGTACTGCTCAGATTTATTGCTGTAAAAATGTCCTCCCACCAAATGAGTTCTACTAAGCCCAGATGATCCAAATGCAGACATTTTTGCTTCATGTTTTATACCCATAACTACTGTCCTACATGCACAGAAGCTGGCAAAGGGGATGACCCTTGTGTTACCAATGAAAAGCAGTGCAATATTTGCTCTGGCTTTAGTGAGCCACAGCTTATAAAAATCAAGCACATGCATAGATGTCAGAAAGCAAAAAGTGTCTGATACATGTAACATGTCTAAAGATAATGATCTGGAATTATTGGGTGATGAGTCCATCAGGGCCTCTCTGATTCCAGGGGAATGGGTGTCGTTGATAGACTTATCAGACGCCTACCTTGACATCCCCATCCACCCAAACTCAAGGAAGTACCTAAGTTTTTGCCACAAGTCACAGGTGTTCCAGTTCACATCCCTTCCCTTTGAGCTAGCTATGGCCCCACAGGTTTAAAATGATTGTAAAAGAAGTGAAGCTGATGTCTCTGACAAGGGGAATCAAACTTCACCAGTACCTAGACGACTGGTTTATCAGGGTCCAGTCTCAGGAAGAAGCACAAGTGAACACTCAGACAGTGGTAGACCTGACTCAGTCCTTAGGGTGGATAATAAATCAGGAGAACTCCGAACTCGAACCTACCCAAGTGTTTTCGTTCATGGGCTATGAATACCATCTAGATTCAGCCCTTGTAAAATCCACTCAAGAGAGATGGCTCAAACTTCAGGATTTGGATTTCGCTTATTGGGTTGCCTCAACGGAGAAAATGGTCCTGGAGGGACGCCTTCACATGAGACCTTTTCAGTTTAACCTCAAGAAGCATTGGAGATTTCCTTAGTCATTGGACAGCCTCCTTCCTTGGACAGAAACTATTTCAGCACACCTAGAGTGGTGGTCACTGCATCCGCAGGTGTTTCAAACAGATCTGTCAAAAATGGTTCACTCCTAATGTAGATCTATTTGCCACTTGTCTGAACCACAAAGTTCCACTGTATGTATCTCCAGTCCCAGACGAAAATGCTTGGGACATAGATGCTCTAAACATAAACTGGTCGGGTCTCACTGCTTATGCTTATCCTCCCACAGCTCTCCTTCACAGGGTGATCCAAAAATTAGGCAATCCAGTTGCCTGATCATTGCAATAGCCCCAGGCTGGCCAGGGATGCCCTGGTTTTGGGACCTAATGCAGGACTCAACAGAGATCCCACTTCAACTGCCAGTATCAAGAACTCTTCTCAAACAGTCCCACAACTATGTGTTTCACAGCAATCCACAACATCTCAACCTCCACGCCTGATGTTTAGGAGTGGACAGGTCCAAGAACAAGGCTTCTCTGTGGAGGTGGCAGAGAGAATTGCTGCCCCTCAGAGGCAGGTTACTCTCCAGTTTTCACAGGGATCTTCCCAAAAGCTCCAGGGGCCGGTTTCATGAAAAGTCTCACACTGAGCCAGACTCAAGGCTGAGTCAGGGTCTCAAATCTGAGACTTTTGTCTCGGCTGAGTTTTTGGCTCAAATGGATTTCACAAAGGGTGGATCAGCTGAGACCAGTCTCAAGTTATGGTATCACCTTTTTAATCTCATTTCATATATTTAGTGGGCTTATTTTTGGTTTAAAAAGTTATATTTCATGATTATTATCATTTTAAATATATTTAATACTCATAATACAAAGAAATTATATGATAATATATTATTCTAAGTGATCTATAAGATTGAGACTCAACTGAGGTTGAGTCTGGCTTTGAGTCCACCCTTGAGGCCTGTCACTTGATAATAGCCTATAAAGCATGTCAATTCTATTGACTTTTGTTATTAGTAAATATTGAAAATGTGGCTGTAATTACAAAATAAAATGAAAATAGAAGATTTCAAGATTTATCAATTTCATTTTGGAACAAATTGTATCGCTTTATGTATGTGTTTTTGGCATCAAAGCTTGGACTCAAATTTGAGACACCTCCTTCATGGGCTCAAATTTGAGCCTGTGACTGAGCCAGGTCTCAAGTTGAGCTTGTTATCTCCCGCCGGGCTTTAGCCCGGGAGGGAGATTATGAAATGATGCCTGTGTGTGCGTGCGTGCGTGCGTGTGTGCGTGCGTTAGTTAGTCACGCAGATTCCTCCAAAACTACTACAGCTAGAGATTTTTTGTAAATTAATTGTCCCAATGAATTTTCACGCCCTCGAAAATTTTTTTGGTTTTATGGACTTAGGCCTAAAGATAACTGAGTAATAGCTATCTTAGCTACTTGGAGTAAAGGGCTCATAACTCAAAAACTATTGCAGTTACAACTTTTTCTTCAAATATGTTGTTCAGCTACTTTGTCCTTAGCTATAAGATGGTACATAGTTTGGGGTCCCATTGCATGCCATAAGTGAGTAATAGCTATTTTCTCATTTGTAGCTAAATAACAAAAGGAGTAAATGTCAAATATCTTCAAAAGTATTAGAGTTACAGAAATCTTTTCAAATATGTTGTTCATCTACTTTTTGGTAAGCTATCACATAGTAAAGTTTCAGACCTGTTGCACCTTGGATAGCTGAGTAATAGCTACTTTGAAATTCTGACTGTTGAGTAAAGCCATTGTAACTCCAAAACTATTGCAGTTAGAGTGTTTTCCTAAAATATGTTGTTCAGCTACTTTGTCCTTAGCTATAAGATGGTACATAGTTTGGGGTTCTATTGCATGCCATAAGTGAGTAATAGCTATTTTCTCATTTGTAGCTAAATAACAAAAGAAGTAAATGCCAAGTATCTTCAAAAGTATTACAGTTACAGAAATCTTTTCAAATATGTTATTCATCTACTTTTGGGTAAGCTATCACATAATAAAGTTTCAGACCTGTTGCACCGTGGATAGCTGAGTAATAGCTACTTTCAAATTCCGACTGTTGAGTAAAGCCATTGTATCTCCAAAACTATTGCAGTTAGAGTGTTTTCCTAAAATATGTTGTTCAGCTACTTTGTCCTTAGCTATAAGATGGTACATAGTTTGGGGTTCTATTGCATGCCATAAGTGAGTAATAGCTATTTTCTCATTTGTAGCTAAATAACAAAAGAAGTAAATGCCAAATATCTTCAAAAGTATTAGAGTTACAGAAATCTTTTCAAATATGTTATTCATCTACTTTTGGGTAAGCTATCACATAGTTAAGTTTCAGACCTGTTGCACCATGGATAGCTGAGTAATAGCTACTTTCAAATTCCGACTGTTGAGTAAAGCCATTGTATCTCCAAAACTATTGCAGTTAGAGTGTTTTCCTAAAATATGTTGTTCAGCTACTTTGTCCTTAGCTATAAGATGGTACATAGTTTGGGGTTCTATTGCATGCCATAAGTGAGTAATAGCTATTTTCTCATTTGTAGCTAAATAACAAAAGAAGTAAATGTCAAATATCTTCAAAAGTATTAAAGTTAGTGAAATCTTTTCAAATATGTTGTCCATCTACTTTTTGGTAAGCTATCACATAGTAAAGTTTCAGACCTGTTGAATCTTTGATAGCTGAGTAATAGCTACTTTCAAATTCCGACGGTTGAGTAAAGCCATTGTAACTCCAAAACTATTGCAGCTAGAGTGTTTTCCTAAAATATGTTGTTCAGCTACTTTGTCCTTAGCTATAAGATGGTACATAGTTTGGGGTTCTATTGCATGCCATAAGTGAGTAATAGCTATTTTCTCATTTGTAGCTAAATAACAAAAGAAGTAAGTGTCAAATATCTTCAAAAGTATTAAAGTTAGGGAAATCTTTTCAAATATGTTGTCCATCTACTTTTTGGTAAGCTATTACATAGTAAAGTTTCAGACCTGTTGAACCTTTGATAGCTGAGTCATACCTACTTTCAAATTCCGACTGTTGAGTAAAGCCATTGTATCTCCAAAACTATTGCAGCTAGAGTGTTTTCTTAAACTATGTTGTTCAGCTACTTTGTCCTTAGCTATAAGATGGTACATAGTTTGGGGTTCTATTGCATGCCATAAGTGAGTAATAGCTATTTTCTCATTTGTAGCTAAATAACAAAAGAAGTAAATGTCAAATATCTTCAAAAGTATTAAAGTTAGGGAAATCTTTTCAAATATGTTGTCCATCTACTTTTTGGTAAGCTATCACATAGTAAAGTTTCAGACCTGTTGAATCTTTGATAGCTGAGTAATAGCTACTTTGAAATTCTGACTGTTGAGTAAAGCCATTGTAACTCCAAAACTATTTCAGTTAGAGTGTTTGCCTAAAATATGTTGTTCAGCTACTTTGTCCTTAGCTATAAGATGGTACATAGTTTGGGGTTCTATTGCATGCCATAAGTGAGTAATAGCTATTTTCTCATTTGTAGCTAATTGAGAGCTTTCACTTGGTGAAGTTTCAGACCCTTACCTAATTACTCACCTACTCAAAATGAGTAAATGCGAATTATCTCTAAAAGTATTGCAGATAGCCAATTTTTCTCAACTTATTCACCTACGTTTGGAAGAGCTTTCACATGGTCAAGTTTCAGACCCGTAGCTAATTACTCAAAATGAGTAAATGCTAATTATCTCTAAAAGTATTGCAGATAGCCAATTTTTCTCAAATAACTCATTCACCTACTTTTGGGAGAGCTTTCACTTGGTCAAGTTTCAGACCCGTAGCTAATTACTCACCTACTCAAAATGAGTAAATGCGAATTATCTCTAAAAGTATTGCAGATAGCCAATTTTTCTCAAATAACTCATTCACCTACTTTTGGAAGAGCTTTCACTTGGTGAAGTTTCAGACCCGTAGCTAATTACTCACCTACTCAAAATGAGTAAATGCAAATTATCTGTAAAAGTATTGCAGATAGCCAATTTTTCTCAAATAACTCATTCACCTACTTTTTAGAGAGCTTTCACTTGGTGAAGTTTCAGACCTGTAGCTAATTATTCACCTACTCAAAATGAGTAAATGCTAATTATCTCTAAAAGTATTGCAGATAGCCAATTTTTCTCAAATAACTCATTCACCTACTATTGGGAGAGCTTTCACTTGGTGAAGTTTCAGACCCGTAGCTAATTGTTCACCTACTCAAAATGAGTAAATGCTAATTATCTCTAAAAGTATTGCGGATAGCCAATTTTTCTCATATAACTCATTCACCTACTTTTGGGAGAGCTTTCACTTGGTGAAGTTTCAGACCTGTAGCTAATTACTCACCTACTCAAAATGAGTAAATGCTAATTATCTCTAAAAGGATTGCAGATAGCCATTTTTTGTCAAATAACTCATTCACCTACTTTTAGGAGAGCTTTCACTTGGTGAAGTTTCAGACCCATAGCTAATTACTCACCTGCTCAAAATGAGTAAATGCTAATTATCTCTAAAAGTATTGCAGATAGCCAATTTTTCTCAAATAACTCATTCATCTACTATTGGGAGAGCCATCACTTGGTGAAGTTTCAGACCCGTAGCTAATTATTCACCTACTCAAAATGAGTAAATGCTAATTATCCCTAGAAGTATTGCGGATAGCCTTCACATGGTGAAGTTCCAGACCCGTAGGTAATTACTCACCTACTCAAAATGAGTAAATGCTAATTATCTCTAAAAGTATTGCAGATAGCCAATTTTTCTCGAATAAGTCATTCACCTACTTTTGGGACAGCTTTCACTTGGTGAAGTTTCAGACCTGTAGCTAATTACTCACCTACTCAAAATAAGTAAATGCCTATTATCACTAAAAGTATTGCAGATAGCCAGTATTTCTCAAATAACTCATTCACCTACATTTTGGAGAAGTTTCACATGCTTAAGTTTTTTTATGAATTTTTAAAATAAATTTTAATTCATTAAAATTAATTAAATCATGCACTAAATCAATTATAACTTGAAAAGTACTGCATTTAGAGCACTTTGTGCAAATATGTTATGCAGCTACTTTTGTGTCAGCTATAACATAGTAAAATTTCAGACCTGTAGCTCATGGCATAGCTGAATAAAAGTATTGCAGATAGCCAATTTTTCTCGAATAAGTCATTCACCTACTTTTGGGACAGCTTTCACTTGGTGAAGTTTCAGACCTGTAGCTAATTACTCACCTACTCAAAATAAGTAAATGCCTATTATCACTAAAAGTATTGCAGATAGCCAGTATTTCTCAAATAACTCATTCACCTACATTTTGGAGAAGTTTCACATGCTTAAGTTTTTTTATGAATTTTTAAAATAAATTTTAATTCATTAAAATTAATTAAATCATGCACTAAATCAATTATAACTTGAAAAGTACTGCATTTAGAGCACTTTGTGCAAATATGTTATGCAGCTACTTTTGTGTCAGCTATAACATAGTAAAATTTCAGACCTGTAGCTCATGGCATAGCTGAATAATAACTACTTTTAGGTTATCACTGTTGGGTAAATCACTTATAACTTGAAAACTTTTGCATTTACATTATTTAGTTTCAGTATGTTATTCACCTATTTTGAGGCAGCTATAACATAGTAAAATTCCAGACCTGTGGCTCATTGCATAGCGGAGTAATAGCTACTTTGAAGTTCTTACTCAACACTAAATCATTTATAACTTGAAAAGTATTACATTTAGAGCATTTTGTTAAAATATGTCATTCACCTACTTTTTCCATAGCAACAACATGGTGAGTAACTTGGGTGTCTATCTGAATAGCTAAGTGAGTAATAGCTACTTTTGGGCTTTTCACTAACTTCCATCATGAGTAAAATCACTTGTAACTTGAAAACTATTGCATTTAGAGAATTTTGTGTAAATATGTTATTCACCTACTTTTGGGTCAGCTATAACATACTAAAATTTCAGACCTCTAGCTCGTGCCATAGCTGAGTAATAGCTACTTTTGCCTTTGCCGGTGGATACATTTTGCATCTGGCCACAGATGCATCCTTGGTCTAGTCTCTAAAAGTATTACAGGTGGGCAATTTCTTCTAAATAAGTCATTCACCTACTTTTGGGTGATCTACCACATAGTGAAGTTGCAGAACTGTAGCTCTTTAGATGGCAGAGTAATAGCCACTAAAATAAGTAAATGTCTTGTATCTCTAAAAGTAGTACAGATAGGCTATTTCTTCTAAAGACTTGCTTCCCTACTTTGAGTTGATCTGCATAATGAAGTGGCAGAACTGTAGCTCTTTGGATGGCAAGGTAATAGCTACTAAAATGAGTAAATGCCTTTTGTCTTTAAAAGTATTGCAATCAAACATTAAACTTGTCACTTCTACATGTGCCTCCATCTCGCAGGAAAATTTATATTCCACTATCTTTAGGACATCTAATTTATACGGCGGGAGATAAATGCATGCGTCAGAATGCTTGTTTGTGAAATGCATTCAGTCTGAGTTCACAGACTCAGCAAAATATTTCCAAAATTTGAGACAAAGTCTCAACTTTTGAGTCTGACTCAAGGCTTAAGTCTGTTCATGAAACCGGCCCCAGGAATCTTCCTAAATGGAACCTTTCTGTTGTACTTAATGAGCTCACAAAAGCACCTTTTGAACCTATGAAAGACACAGACCTCAAACATCTTACTCTCAAAACTGCTTTCTTGCTAGCTTTGGCCTCCAGCAAGCGCCGCAGCAAAATTCATGCCTGGATTGTATCTAATCTAGGGCATGGGAAAAGGTTGCTTTGTTCCCTTCTTCAGATATCATAGCCAAAAACCAACTAGCAAGAGAAGGTTCTCAGAGTGTGTCTCTGGTGACTATTCCTGGTCTAACTACCACTGTAGATAGACAATTCAAAGAAGACAGGACCTTGTGTCCGGTGCGGGCCCTGAGGTACTATTTGGATCAAACCAAAGACCTAAGAGGGTCTTGATCCCTTCTCTCTACCTCCTTTAAGAAAGGACATTCCTCAGACATCAGACCCGCTACACTCTCTTCTTGGCTAAAACAAACCATTCTACTTTGTTACAAACAAGCAGATCAACAAGCCTTGGACCTGGTTCAAGTCAAGGCGCATGACATTAGGGCCTTTGCAGGCCTCTAAGGCCTTTTATGGTGGGGTATCGGTGGACTAAATCATGCAAGCGTGTCACTGGAAAGCTCACAACACATTTACAAATTTTTACCTAAAAGACCTTACTTGGTCGGACAACAATGTGTATCTGAGACCAGTAGTAGTGGCACAACAAGTCCTAGACCCTTCCTCTCAGCATACTCATCTTCGGGAAGAAAAGAGGGGGGATACATCCACTGCAGCCAAGTCTTCAGAAGTCTAATCCCAGGGTCTAGGTATTTGGTTACCTCTCCAGGATGTTACGGTAAGGTCTCTTATCTATGATTTCTGTATTTAACTGTATAATATATTAAGTTGTTAATCAGTGTGCCATAATCTCATATTTAGGGTGACAAGTTAATGAGATTCAAGCCTAGGGCTGGTATTTATTGCCCTTGGGGGCTATACTCGCCTAAGTGAGCACGGCTGCACTTAATCCTTCTATCAAAACATCAAGACAGTATCGGTACTGTCATTCTTAAATTTTGGTTTTTGGCTTCTTACAGGTCTGATTTTCAGAATTGGGGCTCTGTAAGTAGTCTCAGGCTGTTTTTTTTTTTCAAATTTTCATTCTATTTATTTGTTTATTAATTCAAACCAAAAAAAATTGTCTATTCTTCCAGTCTTAGCTGTAATCCCCCCCACCGGATGGTTGGATTCAGCATTCAGTTCCAAATGGTAAGCTATTGTAGCACAATAAAATTGAAAATTTTACCATGTGGAACTGAAGAGTCCCACCCTACTTCCCCACTGAATTCCAGCTGAGGGGGTATGGGCTGAATTTACAACGTGAGAAGAAGGATGAGACGCAAGATTACACTGCTATGGTACACTCTCAGGATAGAGATTTGGTCAATACTAGATGTCTATTTTTCTTGGACGTTGGCCGAATTCCTGCGGCCTCCCGAGAAAGCATTCAGTTCTACATGGTAAGCTTGTAGCTTATAAAAGCTACATTTAAGTAATTAAAATTTTCAATTTAAGATTTTTACCCCAAAGCCCATGGTGTCCAGTTGGGGTTGAGTGTTAAATTCTTGTCCGGGCTGTATCTCAGAAACTGTAAGGTGTAGGAAGTTGATACTTGGTAGGGACATTGGTTGGGGGTACAGGTGTGCAGTGTCATGGGGTGACCTTGATTTGATCTTTGACCTTGCCATAGTGACCTTGAGTTTTAAAGTCTTGTCTGGGCTGTATCCTGGAAACCATAAGGTGTAGGAAATTGGTAGGGACATTGGTTGAGGGGTTAAGATGTGCATCTTGTGATTGGTTGCGGAATGTAGGTCCATAGTGTTAGGATGTGACCCTTGGTGTGACCTTTGACCATGGGTCTGCTAGAATGTTTTCTACTGCCATATTTGAGACAGACTGTATATGATATTATACAGTGTTGTTTGACATATTGTTAATGTAGTTGCTCTTGCAACAACAATACAAGAAGGACAGTCAGTGTATTTGGCACAGTAATTGAGAGATATTAGTTGCCATCTCCTTTCACCTTACATAAAGACAACCAATGTGCCATTGTCCTCACGAAAGACCCAGCCAGTCGCCAAAGGGCCAAACATATTGACATCAAATATCGTACTGAACATATTGACAGCAAAATTTGTACTGAAATCATGCTCTAGAAAGCCCTTGTGAAGTACTGTCTAACTCAGGAGATGATAGCAGGTGTTATGGTCAAGGCTGCTACAAATGTTAAATAGATTTATAGACATTTTTTTTTCTTTTTGATCAAATGTGAGACCTAAGAATTCTGGAACTGGGTGGTAAAGACTCAGATAAGGAATGTATGAGTGACCTCTTCTCCTCAGCTAGGTTTGCAATTAATAAGTTCTTATTCACTCTGTCTTGAAATGTAAATATTGATGGTATTACATATACAATGTAGCAAAGACTCTTTACTATAAATATTGTACAAAACAGCAGTGCAGACTTTATTAAAGGGACTAATTTTGATTTTCCTCAATAAAAATCATGGATTATAAGTGGCATTATGGACTTCTGATTTTTATTATTTTATTGTATTTTAAATGTTGATTATTATACTGAAATGAGATCAAGTTTGGGTGTCCACTTCTTTTGCCAATATGTTTTTGTTACATTTTTATTTTGGCAATGATTAACAGTTATGCTTGTAGTTCCTTCTTCTGTGTCAACAAATAAGGCAAAATAAATACATCGTATATTTTAACAGTTGTGTGACATTGATTCTGTGGTATCTGATTATGATAGCATTCTAGTTCTTAGTGTATATTTTGCCTATGATTAACAGTAGTTGCACTAGTTTTTCCTTCTTCTGTAAAATGTGCATTGAAATGCGGTAAAGTAAATATATTCTACATTTTAATAGCAGGTATTTTATTGTTTCTGTGGTATCTGATTAAGACAGCATCCAGATTCTAAGTGTATATGATAGTAGTTGTCTGATATTGTTTCTGAGGTATCAGTTGGGTTAGCCAATTGAGAAAGGGGTTTGGAATGAGCTGTGAATTAAGTGAAGGCATCTACGATTCAGGGAATGAGTGGATGTTAGTGTGCACACTGGGGAGAGGGAAGAGCCTGTAACCAGCCTGTGACTTACCATGTTTACTAAAAAGATGTAAGTAGAATATATGTGTGCATTTCAGTGCCAGTTGATGGAGGATGGGCATACTGGGGTGAGTGGGGAGCCTGTGACCAGCCATGTGGTGGAGGATTAAGGATCCGTAGTAGAAAATGCAGCCTACCTCTTCCCTTGTACAATGGACTTGAATGTGAAGGTGCAGCCATTGACACACAGGAGTGTAACAGAGATGACTGTGACCATGAATGTAAGAGGCTTTTACTCTTATAGGAACATGTTTATTGTTCATGTATGGATTAGATTGTGTATACCTAGAACCTCTGTGTAATTGGAAACTCCAATTACCTCTGCCAAGGAGGTTATGTTTTTGTGTGGGTTCATGTGTGTGTTTGTTTGTGAACAAGATAACTAAAAAACTTGTGGACAGATTTTGATGAAATTTTCAGGATATGTCTGAAAAGGAAGAAATCATTTAATTTTGGGTGTGACCCAGATCACTATCTGGATCTTCTGGATCCATGACATGTAATTTTTAAAGACAGATAACTCAAAAAGTTATGGACGGATTTTGATGAAAGTTTCAGTATATGTCCTAAATGGGACAAGGAACAAGTGATTAGATTTTGGGGGTGATCTGGATCACTGTCTGGATCCATGAAAAATAAATTGGGAGTGATCTGGATCACTATCAGCAATAATATGAAATAGAGGGGGAAAAAAGCAATATCAGTGCTAATGATTGCTTTTGAAAGTCCAGGAATTAAGCTCCTGTGGCGGAGGTCTGCGCTCTCCAAGTGCTCTTGTTGACAGCATGTGGTTCTAATTATGCTAAACACTCATCAGGTGTATGTCTTAAAAAGTGAAGCATTTTTCTAATGTTAACTAGGGACTTCAAAGCTGGACCCAAATATATTACCGCAGACAGCAATGACCCTAACAAGCACTGGGAATCTTTAAAGGAAGGTATTCCATTGGACTTCCGAGACTATTCTGTCTGTTCACAGTTCAGAAAAAGGCTTGCATATAAGAATGGCCTCCTTCAGAAAGCAGCTCAAAACCTACCTGTACACCAAAGCATAACCACCTTAGCCTGGATCATTCCCCTGGCGTTCTCTGTGGTGCTTGACCCCTGCTATGCCCCTGGATACAGAAATTTTGATGTCTGCTTTTTTGTTTTGTCGCGCCTTAGAGTCCTCTTATTTGGGGAGATTAAGCGCTATAAAAGTCCAATTAGAATTAGAATGTTTCCTTTTTCTGTGAGAAAATACGGAAAATTAGGGATGTGTTTCTGCTTCTGGCTCCTCTAGTGAAGCACCTACTTTGACTTCTCCTGCTTTCAATCCCTTTGAGTCTGTAAGTGAAGATGGAATTTGTAATATTATCAATGATTCTTCTAAATCATGCGTGCTGGATTCTATAACTACATTTCTCCTTCAAGATTGTCTTGACATCCTTTTACCATCTATAACTAAATTAGTAAATTGTTCCCTCAATGAAGGCTCTTTTTCTGATGCATTTAAAAAGACTGTCAACTGTAATAAGTCCTCTTATCAAGAAGGCCTCTCTACCCAGAAATGAACTTAATAATTGTCTTCCAGTGACTGGCCTCTGCTCCTCTCAAGTTTGGAAATGGTTGAGAGGTCATTAGCAAACAATTCATGTCCCATATCAATAGTAATAAGCTTGGCAATCCTTCTCAGTCCTCTTTTGAACCAGGTCATTTGACATAAAAGGGCTCAACTGTCAATAACAAATTGTGTCCAACTCTCTCTTGTACAGGATGAACCCACTACTCAAGTGTTGTTGGACTTGTCAGCAGCTTTTGGACTGTCAGCAGTCCTTAGTTATCTTAAATCCTGGTTTGGTCTCAGTGGAATTGTTCTGAAGTGGTTTATCTCCGTCAGGCCATTAAGATGGGTCCAACACTCTCTGACTTACGCAAACTCATCTCTGGAGCCAACCAGGGATCAGTGCTGGGTCAGCTGTTCTCACTTTACACAACTCCACTAAGTAAAATTATTGGCTCACACCCCAATATTAGATTCTATTTTCATGCTGACGATACCCAGTTATATGTTCATTTATCCTATAAAAATGATTCCGCTGCTTTAAGCTGAATGCTTGCATTCAAGATGTACAAAGATGGATGTTGCTCTGAAAATTAAATCTGAACCCTAATAAAGCTGAATATATTGGTTTTTGTTCTAAGGCTCAACATCAAAACCTCTCCTCCCATTTTACTTTCAATATCCTTAGCATTCTTTTTCACCCGTTGACAGTGCTACAAATATAGGTGTGTGGTTTGATGTAGTGTGGGGATTGGTGCTCGATCCTTCAATATCAATTGATCATCGCCATATAACTGACGATGTCAACATATATTACCAGCATTTCAGTATCAAAATAACATACAACAAACAGACAAAAATCAAACAAACATTGGAATTTATTGCGTAAATGAGAATGTATTATATAAAATGCTTAAAAAGCACATTTACAACTAAAATAAAACTAGGTCAAGCCCGGAGCCATGCATGTTCTGTTTCACAGTAGATATACACTATCTGTCAACTAGTATACAGGAAAGCATAAAGTGCTTGTTTTATGTGATTTTTGTTGATTTTATTTTTATTTTCTATTGCAGAAATATATTTTTGGTACCTAAATACCATGTTTTAATTATTTCTTGAATTTAAATGTGCTATTTTTGACAAAACCTCTTATATGGCCCACAGATCATGTTAACAGTTACGAAGTTGAATTATCGATTGATACAGCACCCTTAATTTTTGTTGATGGCAGTCAATCCCTACACCAATTTGATGCTGACTTTTTCTTTTCAGAACATGTTTTCAAGACTTGTATGTCTTGTTTTCTCCAAATGTGTGACCTCTGTTGAATTAGACAGTATCTTACATATGAAGTGGCCTTTCTTTCTGGAAATGCCTTGGTCAATAGTCACGTGGACTATTGTAACTCTCTGCTCAGAGGTTTTTCAAGTTTCAACCTACATCAGCTGCAGAGTATTCAGGATAATCTTGCACGTATTGTCACAAATACGAGAAAGTATGCTCATATAATATACCCATCCTTAAGCGACTCCACTGCCTGCCTTTTGAGTGTCGTTGCACATTCAAAACTGCAACATTGGTCTATAAGTTTCTTCGTAGTGGTTATCCAAGCTATTCTGGACCATCCTTGCCACTAAACAGTATCTCCTACAGCACCAGGTGTAATCACCCTGACCATCAGTACATGGCACTTCCTCCTTTTCAGTCTTGTCTCTACAAGTCAGTCAAACACTTCGGAGATAGTTTTGCCTTCGATGTTCCTGAGATTGGGAATGACCTTCAAACTAATTTCTCCAATGCAACATCTATTACCTCCTTCAGGAAAAGCTGAAAAAGCCTAGAACCCTGTTCTACTTTTCTGAGTGAAGGGTCTGGCTGCCCTATTTATACAGTAATTTTGTCATTCAAGGTTTCAGCACCATAATCACATCAATCTTTATTCATTTTTCAAACATATTTTAAAATCTTAACAGTAAGCATCTGTGACCTGACTTATTGTCATTTTGGGTGTAAAAGCACAAGCCTTGAGGCTGAATTATTCTACCCAGTTCAGATCGTGTGATTTATCTGCTCAGTCACAACACCTTATCTGTTTAATTGAAACCACATATTTCCCTACCCGTTTTTTCCAAGGATTATTTATAGCAGGGCCGCTGTTTTAATATCAGCTAGATCAATTTTATTAATTGTGAAAGTTTAACAGTTGCCTTTAGCCTTCTACACAACCTCAAGATTAACTTACCAGACATTGAATTAATCATTAGGCACTAATGTGGATATTGCACTAGAATTGTGACATCCAGATCTATTAGCCTACAGCTAAAAAGTGAGCTTACAGCTAAAATCCGAGATGTGTGGTTGATTTGCTGATCACTGGATACTTGCTTTCTTCCTATTTTACACTGCACAATTTCTTAAGTTTCTAGAAATTCTTTATCTCCTACCATGTTCTGTACTAGAGGTTCTTCTATAATGTAAGGTTATATGTGAATGGCTGGCCATATATTAATACTTTTTACAGCAAAATACCATTGCATTTCCTGACAATAACTATTTGTTGGAGCCATCCATCTTGCTGGCTAGTGAAGATTAAAAGTTCCATAGCAAGCTTTATAATTATGTCCACCCCACTGGGGGTGGACATATTATTTTTGCTTTTTCCGCTGTCCGGACGCTTGGTTTCCACTCATTTGAAGGAAAAGTATTTATCCTATCTTTACCAAATTTGGTATGGGTGTTTATTGGGTTAATAGCTTGCATGGGATTGCTTTTGGTGAAGATAGCTCTATAGCTAACTGAGTAATAGCTACTTAGCTACTTTTGTGTACTTCTTTTGTTCCCGGGCATTTTAAGGAAAAATATTTGACATATCTTTACCAAATTTGGTATGAGCAATAGTTAGGTCGATAGCTTGCTTGGGATTGCTTTTAGTGATAATAGCTATATAACTGACTGAGTAATAGCTACTTTGCCAAAAATGGCAAAACACAAATTTGCTTCTATCTCCTTAACTGTGCGAGATAGAGTGATTTCGTCGAAATTTTCAACACACAGAGTATCTGTGGCATGTACTCTTGGCAATTTTCAAAAATTTTACTCTCCCCAAAAATGGCGGCCATTTTGAATTTTCGAATTTTTGCCAAAAATGGAAAAACCCAAATTTGCTTCTATCTCCTTAACCGTGCGAGATAGAGCGATTTTATTGCACTACAATAGCTTACCATGTGGGACTGATTGCTGTACTTGGATGGCCGCAAGGCATCATGGCCAATGTCTAAGAAAAATAGACATTTATAGTTGGCCGTAGCCTGTGGTTGTTGTCTCGCGGTACACTCTCACATTCGTCTCCTTTTCTCATTGGCCGCGTGATTTAGCAATGCTTTATTTTAGAAGGAAAGTTATTTCATTTTTACAAGTATATACTTGTCGTTGGATATGGAAACTACATCAGTTTCTTTATTTTATTACATAGAATCATAATTCGGTGTCTTTTCATAGTTCAGATAAGTATTTTCAGCATATTTTACAACTGAAGTTCACTTCCGGGTTCACGTTGTAAAGAAACAGCGACTCGTTTATGTGGTTTCTAATACAGGATATATATATATGCCTGTCAGTCCAATAAAATAAAATATTTAACCCCTATCTGCTTCATTATTGGACCATTTTTAGGGTTTAAAAATATATAAATTTAATCCAAATGAGTCCTTGTCGAGTGAATTCATCGGAAACAACTTCCGTTTTTTGTCGAGACAGCAATTACGTACTTACAACTAATGCATGTTTCGTGTAGGTAGTTTATATACAGGAATATATGCCCATTGAAATCAAATAAGATAAATTTCTTCATGCTTTATCCCCATTCTTCAACAGTATTTATCCATTTTAAGGGTTAAAATATGATATAAAGCACGAAACTAACTTGGGGAATCCTCGGGGAAACCCTGTGATGACGTCACGTCTAGACAGCATGTGCTGAGAGACGCGTGTTTCTTACAGTACGTTTACCAATAAAATAAAATTGAATAAATAAAATGAAACAAAATATTTTATCCCTTCTTTCCTGTATTATTGACCATTTTAAATGTTAATACTTAAATAAACAGGAATTGAATCCTTCCTCAAATCGTCTAGACAGTACGTGCTTCTTCAAACTAAGGTAACTTTGGTTTGGCCTTATTTTAATTCATCCAATTTTATAACATAAGAAATATTATACTTGCTTTTTAGATTCTATGTTATTTAATAAAATTCTGTGTAATTATTGCTTTCCTTATCTCACAACTAGCCCTACCTGCAGTGAGGCGGGTGGGGCAGATGACCTTGTGTCACTCTTGATTTACATTCGTAAATCCAGTTGTGTAGTTCTCTTCAAAGAACCCTTTAAGGAAAGCTTACAAGGAAATTATAATATCCAACTTCTTTCTAGCCAGGGTGGATCAGATCCCTGCTTGAATCTGAAGCCAGATCCGATCTTAGTTCATCCAAGTTTTTAATTCAACCGAGAATCGGATGCATTATTCCCAACTTCTATCCACCCGAGTATGATTTGATACTCGGATTTTCATTGCACCTAGACCCGATGCTCAGATATCAGATCCGAGGTTCGGATGTCTGCTACTCCCATCCTATGCTCGGATGATCAGATGTTACACTAAGCTCCAATGCTCGGATGATCTAATCTAAAATCCGATGGTCGGATGATTGTATTTAGATCTGATCCTCGGATGATCAGATGTTAAATCTGATGTTCGGATGATGGTTCCAGATCAGAACTCTGAACAATTCTAACACACACTTGGACTAATAGTTCACAAGCCTGGCAGTAAATATTCAATTTGGAGGCTTCGGTGCAAGTCCAAGTCCTCCAGCCCTTCTGTCCTGACTCTGTATTTTTAGGGAAGTAGGTTGCCTGACTTCACCCTAACCATTTTCTGAGGACATTGAAACTTAGGCAGTTTTTGAACCTCCATGCCCCCAGGGAATTTATGCCTAGATCCTCCACAGTCGGGACTCTGAATGATTTACCAGGCCAACAGGAACTTAGGTTGCTAATTTCCCTTAAAATGGAACAACCTTGTTTTGAACACAAATTACAAGTTTTCAAATCTTGTATCTCCCTATGGGCCTCCTTGGGAAAGCCCCCTCCCCCTTCTGGTCATCAAGAGTTGAGCTTCAGGCTGCTCTTCACTAGGTTCCCCTGAATACAACCTGGTTATGGATATTTGTTAAGACGGTAGCAAGGCTACTACCAGACAGGTCAAACTCAATTTCATGGTGCATATAAGTAGTCAGAAGGGGTATGGTAAGTTCAGGTGAGATACTGGATCTTTAGATCTTAAAGTTCCCCATTCACATCTAGTTTAGGAGGGACAGGAGTTCCTCATCAAGGCACCTGTAATAACTCTCAGGGTTTAGGCCCTATTAATCAGCCCTTTCCATTCCCCACAATCTAGAGGATCCTACAGGAACCACCCCAATGGGGGTCATTCCATTCCAAGCAGTATCCATCGTTTTCCCCAGGTAGGGGGAAATCGAGTAACAGAGGCTCCAAGGTTGTTTTCGACCCCACTCCAGGGGACGAGGGCATAAAAACCCATCCCCAATGACTCCTCCAAAGCCTCCCTCAGTCCACCAGTAGGAGATCGCCTCCGTTCTTTCAGAAAAGACTGGCAAAGAAATGATGTCATTCTTTTCAAATCCAAGTCCGATCAGATTCCCTCTGATTCAGTCAGAATACAAGGCCCTTCAAAAGACCAAGCTCTGGCCTCTTGTATCCAGTCTCTTCTGTTAAAGAACGTAATAGAAAGGGTGGGAAAAGGTCAAATCTCTCGGGTTTTACAGTCGCCTGTTTTCTAATCTGCAAGTCTCACCAAGGTGGAGGCCAGTAATAGACTTAAGCAGGCTCAACACTTTTCTACACATAGAAAAGTTATAATGGAAACTCCAGAGTCCATCAGGTCTTCCCTGACTCCAGGGGAATGGGTATCGTCGATAGACCTATCGCACGCTTAGCTTCCCTTCCCATCCACCCGTACTCAAGCAAATACCTAAGGTTTTGCCTCAGGTCACAGGTGTTCCAGTTCACCTCCCTTCATTTCGGTCTAGCCACAGCCCCCAGGTCTTTACAATGATTGTAAAGGATGTGAAGCTAATGGCCCTCTCTAGAGGACTCAGGCTTCACCTATACCTGGTCGACTGGCTGATCAGGTCCCAGTCTCAGGAGGAAGCCCAAGTGAACACTCAGGCAGTGGTAGACCTAGCCCAGTCCTTGGGGTGGATCATAAATCAGAAAAAATCAGAACTGAAACCTACTCAGGTGTTTTTCGTTTGTGGGCTACGAATACCATCTAGATTCAGCCCTTGTAAAACCCACTCAAGAGAGATGGCTCAACTTCAGGATTTGATCCTAAGACTCAAGTCAAAACTTGTTTTGACTACAAGATGTTTGATGTCGCTAATTGGGTTGCTTGCCTCAACGGAGAAAACGGTCCCGGAGGGACGCGTTCACATGAGGCCCTTTCAGTTTCATCTCACGGAGCACTGGAGATATCCTCAGTCGCTGGACAGCCTCCTTCCTTGGACGGAAGCCATTGCAGCACACTTAGACTGGTGGCAAAATCCCTCAAAAGTGATGAAAGGTGCAGACCTTCATCCCAAGACCACAGTATCCAACTCTTTACAGACGCCTCAACGAAGGTTGGGGCGCTCACTTAGATCAGGTTCTACAAGGGTCTGTGGTCAGACCGGGAAAAGAGGCTACACATAAACGTACTAGAATTGAAGGAGGTCTCCCTGGCCTTTCGAAGCTTCAAGGACCAGTGCCAGAACCAAACAGCGCTAGTTGCAACGGACAACTCAACAGTGGTAGCCTACTTAAACAAACCAGGAGGAACTCACTCAGCAGAGATGTGTGCTCTCCTGTGGAACATCATGACCTGGTGCCATCACTATCACATAACATTGAAAGCCAGACACATTCCAGAGTGCCTGAATGTGATGGCCGACATTCTGTCCAGGTCGAACCAAGGGCATTCAACAGAATGGCCACTTATTTACCACTCATCTGAACCACAACCTTCCACGGTACGTATCTCCTGTCCCAGACCCAAATGCTTGGGACATAGATGCTCTGAACATAAACTGGACGGCTCTCACTGCCTACGTTTACCCTCTGGTGGCTCTCCTTCACAGGGTGATCCAAAATCAGGCAATGCTATTGCCTGATCATCGTAATAGCCCCAGGCTGCCCAGGGATGCCCTGGTTTTGGGACCTAGTGTAGCTCTCAACAGAGATCCCACTGCAACTCCCGGTGTCAACAACTTTTCTCAAACAGTCCCATAATCATCTCAACCTCCATGCTTGGTGTCTAGGAGTGGAGAGCTCCAAGAACAAGACTTCTCTGTGAAGGTGGCAGAGAGAATTGCTGCCCCTCAGAGGTCATCAACAAGGACCATCTACAAGTCCAAGTGGACTCTATTTCAGAAATGGTCCAGAGAAAATTCGGTGGATTTCTCCACTCCATCTGTGAAACAAATCTCAGATTTTTTTCATGTACCTGTACCAAGATCTAAACAGGCGCCCCTCGACCATCGTTGGTTACAGGACGGGCATTGTTGACATGTTTGGCCCAGCGGGCCACCATATTGCACAAAGTTCAGACCTTCACAGGTTACTCTCCAGTTTTCACAGGGATCGTCCCAAAAGTTTAAGGAATCTTCCAAAATGGAACCTTTCTGTTCTCAATGAGCTCACAAAAGCACCCTTTGAGCCTATGAAAGACACAGACCTCAAACATCTTACCCTCAAAACTGCTTTCTTGCTAGCTTTGGCCTCCGGCAAGCGCAGCGGAATCCATGCCTGGGTTGCAAACAAGTATCTAATCTAGGCCAATGGGAAAAGGTTGCCTTGTTCCCTTCTTCTGATTTTATAGCCAAAAACCAACTAGCAAGAGAAGGTTCACAAAGTGTGTCTCCGGTGACCATTCCTGCTCTAACTACCATTGTAGACAGAGAATTCAAAGAATACAGGACCTTGCGTCCCGTGCGGGCCCTGAGGTTCTATTTGGACCAAACCAAAGACCTGAGAGGGTCTCGATCCCTCCCTTTCATCTCCTTCAAGAAAGGACACACCTCAGACATCAGGCCCGCTACTCTTTCTTTATGGTTGAAACAAACTATTCTACTTTGTTATAAACAAGCAGACCAACAAGCCTTGGACTTGGTCCAAGAATTAAGCGCATGACATTTGGGCCTTTGCGGCCTCTGAGGCCTTTTTATGGTGGGGTATTGGTGGACCAAATCATGCAAGCCTGTCACTGGAAAACTCAAAACACATTTCCAAATTTTTACCTAAAAGACCTTACTTGGTCAGACAATGACAACAATATGTTTCTGGGATCAGTGGTGGCGGCACAACAAGTCCTAGACCCTTCCCCTCAGACCAGTCATCCTCGGAAAGAAAGAAAGGGGGGAGGGGGGGGGGGGGCACATCCGCTACAGCCAAGTCTTCAGGAATCTAATCCCAGGATCTAGGTATAGGTTTACCTTTCAAGATGTTACGGGTAAGGTCATTTTGTATTTTTAGTTTATCAAGTATAAGATGTATTAAGGACTTATCAAGGTTGTCATTAATCTCATGTTCGGTGGCAAAAATTTATGAGAATTCCAACCAGTGGGCTCAGGACCCTTACACTCCTTAAGTGAGCATGTCTGCACTTCTCTCCTACAATCAAAACATCTTGACAGTTTTAGCACTGTCATCCATTCTATTCAGGTTTTTGGCTCTTTACAGGCCCGGTCTTCAGGATTGGGGCACTGTAAACAGGACTCAGACTGGTATTTCTAAACATCCATTCTAATCTATTACTTAAAAATCTAAGAAAAATTGACATATCTTCCAGTCTCAGCTGTAATCCCTCCACCATGCGGTTGGATTCAGCAATCAGTCCCACATGGTAAGCTATTGTAGCGCAATAAAATTGAAAATTTTAATTACTTAAATGTAGCTTTTATAAGCTACAAGCTTACCATGTGGGACGGAGAAGAGTCCCACCCTGCTGTATTACAGCTGAGGGGGTATGGTTTAACTTTGCAACGAGAAAAGGAGACGAATGTGAGAGTGTACCGCGAGACGACAACCAGAGGCTACGGCCAACTATAAATGTCTATTTTTCTTAGACGTTGGCCATGATGCCTTGCGGCCATCCGAGTTCAGCAATCAGTCCCACATGGTAAACTTGTAGGTTATAAAAGCTACATTTAAGTAACTAAAATTTTCAATTTCGGCGAAATTTTCGACTCACAGGGTATCTGTAGAATGTACTCTTCGCAATTTTCAAAAAATTTTCCCCTCCCCAAAAATGGCAGCCATTTTGAATTTTCGAATTTTTTTGCCAAAAATGGAAAAACAGAAATTTGCTTCTATCTCCTTAACCGTGCAAGATAGAGCGATTTCGTCAAGATTTTCAACCCACAGGGTATCTAATCAATGTACTATTGGCAATTTTCAAAAAATTTTATACTCCCCAAAAATGGCGGCCATTTTGAATTTTCAAATATTTGCCAAAAATGCAAAAACACAAATTTGCTTCTATCTCCTTAACCATGCGAGATAGAGCGATTTCGTCAATATTTTCGACCCACAGGGTAGCTGAGCAGTGTACCCTTGGCAATTTTCAAAAAAATTTCCTCTTCCCACATATGGTAGCCATTTTGAATTTTCGAATTTTTGCCAAAAATAGAAAAACAGAAATTCACTTCTATCTCCTTAACCGTGCAAGATAGAGCAATTTCGTCGAAATTTTCGACCCAACCAATGCAAAAAGGCATGAAGCTGAAATAATTGACATGTATCATTGATATATTTTACAAATGAAACAGGGGCTTGTAAGACTACTGTACAATTTTTGCAAAAGGTTCATGGGGTGGACATTACACATGATAATGTGTGTTCTTCTATGCTATCCTGTTTCTATTCATATGTCGCAGCTACTATCAACAGGGCATCCTATTTCTAGTTAAAGCTATAGAATTCTGTTGTCAGTCTGCCACTGCAAATTTGAGGTTCTGTAGCTGTAACAACTTTTATAACCAAACCAAATTTGAGGTTTAAAAACCTTTATAATCAAGCAATTGCGAAACTTTGGTCTGTCCAGCAAATGACTCACATGAACTTAATTTCCATTTTATTTGTAGTCCTTAAACAATATGTACACCTTGATTGCCATTTTAGCATTGGTTTCTTCCCTTAGTGTATCTAGTCTGAAGATTGCATTTTTAACCATTATCACTTGGTTTACACCTCTGTTGTTTTGGGTTCAAATCTACTCTGTAACATCTTGTAAGCAATAATAATGGGGTATCGTAATATGGTTCCAGTTTTAAAACGGTTGTAAAAATCCCGCTCTGCAACATATTCAATACCTACAATACAACTGTGCTCTACCTGCTGTTGGTTTCAGATCACTGGGCTGGATGCTGGAAATATTCTCTGCCTGGGGCTCTGCATAACCTCAATGGAGAAGGGAGATTGGCTGACATTGATCCAACTTCCACTGAGTTCAAAACGGTATGTTATATTATCACAACCCACGAAGAAAAGTACATGGAGTAGCTGGGCCTTCAAAAAGTGTCTGACAAAATACTGTGTCTTAGTTTGTTAGATGAAAGAATATGTCACTGCAGTTACCACTTCTGTAAATTTTCTTCAAGTTACTGGACAAGACTTTTCATTCTGATTTTTCACAGGCAAATTTTCTTCACTTAATAGTCAAAATTTTGTGGGAAATTAAAAATAGTAAATCTATACTTTATGCATAGTTAGCAGTAAGAAGCTATAAATTCCACGCACCATACATAGGATATGAGTTAAAGTATGAGTTGATTTTGAAAATCTCAGTTCCGATTTAAAACTTCATTTTATTGCACTACAATAGCTTACCATGTGGAACTGAATGCTATCTCGGGAGGCCACAGGCATCCGGCCAACATCCAAGAAAAATAGACATTTAGTGTTGACCAAATCCCTCTGTCCTGAGAGTGTATCATAGTAGTGTAATTCCGCACATCCTTTTTCTCGTTGGCCACATGACTAGCAAGCATTTAAATTTACTTTCTTTTATTGTTGTGAGAGTTCGGGTGCGTACTGCTTGGATTTATTGTTGTAAAAATGTCCTCCCACCAAACAAGTCTTAACAAGCCCAGATAATGTACATGCAGAGATTTTGCTTCGCTTTTGATACACATAACTACTGTCCATCTTGCAGAGAAGCTGGTAAAGGGGATGACCCTTGTGTAACCAATGACAAGCCGTGCAATATTTGCTCTGCTTTTACTGAAGAACAGCTTATTAAAATAAAACACAGACGTAGATATGTTACGAAGCAATAAGTGTCTGATACCTGTAATACATCTAAAGATCATGAACTGGACTTGTTGGGGGATGATGTGGAGGCATTTTCTGGATCTCAAGCATACCATTACGTTTTGAGTCTTTGTCCTTAATGACACCTCAAACACCCCACCCACCCCAGGCACAGCTTTACAACATAAAATAGAAAGCAAACTAGAAAAATCCCTGGGTAGTCAATTCAACATCCAACTCCAACAGCAAATGGGGGTCTTTCAAGTGTCGATGCTGAAGGCTATGAAATCTCTTAGAGAGGAAATGCAATCTATGAAAAAAGCCTCCGAAGTCAGAGGTAGATAAGACCTCCGCTTCAACTTCAAAAGCTGGACCTAGTAAACAGTCTGTTGAATTATCAGACCTGAACAACCAACCAAACCCTCGGGCTTACGATCAACCAGATGCTCAACCTATGGAAACAGACTTCTGTGGTCCTTCTCTTCCACCACGGTTCGAACATGGCTCCGAACACTCACATCATCATTAAGAACAGTCGGAACAACCTGAAAGGGTGTGTTCTTCTAGAGCCAAAAACACTCGGACAAAAAGAAACACAAAGTTTGGGCAAAATACTTCTCACAGTCTTCATCTTCAGAGGAGGATCAGTCCTTTGTCCCTATTAAAAGGTCTGCTAAGCCCCAAAGGGATCCTTCTGAGCAAGACGAATAACAAAATAATCCAGACCCAGTCTTTTACAGGGAGGTAGATATGTCTGACCTCTCTTCACAGTATGCAGAGGAAGTTGAGACTTTTAGGCACATACTTGACCTCTCTGACCCCAGGGAAACTATGTCTAGGTCCTCTACCACTGTGCTGGGCCTGGACAATGAAAAAGGCCAACAGGAGCTTAATTCAGACTTTGCCAAGATCTGTATTTCTCCTAAACCCTCTGGGGCCCCTATGGCAAGGTTTCCCTACAAGTTCTTAAGGAACTTGAGCACTAAGCTAGGCAGAATCTCTCTACCATCAGTTTTGCGGTTACCTTTGCAAAGACTGCTTCCACTTGTAACACTACTATGGAGAAGTGTCAGGACAGTCTTAAGTCTACCTTCAAAAGGGTTAAAATCCAGATTCAGAAGGGTGCCAATCCTGAAAAAGCTGCCAGGCATGGCTACGAAAATGACTGTGACTATTTTGAAATGTTGAATAAGAGAATCCTTATTCAACAGAGAGCTTTAAATAGCCTGCCTAAGCAAATCCTTAGCCCATATTCTCCAGAGGGAGCTGTATATCATGGGCAACACTGGCCTGGTAAGACGCGAGGCTGAAATGACCCTCCTTCAACCACATCTTGGGGATTCTAGATGCCAAGAACTCAGGAATTTACCCTTTTGGCCTACTCCTTTGTTCAAATGACAATTAATCAAGGATGGAGAAGACTTCCTCCTTAAAAAAGGCACTCCTAAAGAATCACAGGGTTTTGGACCTTATCAAAATAAGCCCTTTTGTCCCCATCACTATAAGAAAAGAGGCTCCTACAGGAAATGCCCCTGTGGGGGCAATTCCTCCGAAAGCAATAATCAATCGTTTTTCTCAGGTAGGGGGAAAGGGATCAACAGAGGCTTCAGAGATCGCTTTCGACCCCATTTAAGGGGACCAGGGTGTGGAAACCCCTCCCCAATGATTCCTTAAAAGGCTCCCTCAGTCCACCAGTAGGAGGTCGCCTCCATTCTTTCAGTAGAGACTGGCTAACAAATAAATGTTCAGACAACGTGTTAAACATTATCACCAATGGTTATGTTCTTCCATTCCTCTCAAAACCAAATTTAGCCAGAGTTCCCCTGATTCAATCAGGATACAAGGCCCTTCACAAAGACCAAGCTCTGGCCTCTTGTATCCAGTCTCTTCTGTCAAAGAACGCACTAGAAAGGGTTGAAAATGTAAAATCTCTCGGGTTTTACAGTCGCCTGTTTCTAGTTCCCAAGCCTCACCAAAGGTGGAGGCCAGTATTAGACCTAAGCAGGCTCAACTCCTTCCTACTTGTAGAAAGGTTCAAAATGGAAACACTATTATTAAGCGTCCCGCAAGGGACGCTTGTTTGTGTATGGGAGAGCTTCTGGCTCCGCCGGCTCCGGCGGCTACGCCGGCTACGCCGGCTCCGCATTTTGTTTTCCTTATAACTCTGTAACCGTTAGGCGGATTCTTTTCAAATTTGGCAGGTTTAGGCAGTAGCCCTGGGGAATTTTTTTGAATATGCTGCAGTGACATTTCAACCAATCAGAGAGGTCACATGACCAAAAATGTCTTTTTTCGATGGGGAAGCTTGTCCGGATGATAACTTGAAAGGAATTTTATCAATTCACCTGAAACTTGGCAGATACATTCATTCTATTAAAATCTGGAAATCATTAGATTTTGGCATTGATTGGTCGAAAAACACAAAAATGCTTATATCTCAAAAACCGTGCTAGATAGAGCGATTTCGACAAAATTTTTGACCCGCAGGATATCTGTGCGGAGTACTTTTCCCAATTTTCAAAAAATTTTTGTCTCGCCCAAAATGGCGGCCATTTTGAATTTTCGAAATTTTCACAAAATTGCAAAACACAAAAATGCTTATATCTCAAAAACCGTGCTAGATAGAGCAATTTCGACGAAATTTTTGACCCTCAGGGTATCTCTGCAGAGTAGTTATCCCAATTTTGAAAAAATTTTTGTCTCGCCAAAAATGGCGGCCATTTTGAATTTTCGAATTTTTCGCAAAAATTGCAAAACATAAAAATGGTTATATCTCGAAAACCCTGCTAGATAGAGCGATTTCGACGAAATTTTTGACCCACAGGGTATATCTGCAGAGTAGCCATGCCAATTTTCAAAAAAATTTTGTCTCGCCAAAAATGGCGGCCATTTTGAATTTTCGAATTTTTCGCAAAAATTGCAAAACATAAAAATGCTTATATCTCAAAAACCCTGCTAGATAGAGCGATTTCGACGAAATTTTTGACCCGCAGGGTATCTCTGCAGAGTAGCCATGCCAATTTTCAAACAAAAAATTTCTCGCAAAAAATGGCGGCCATTTTGAATTTTCAAATTTTTCGCAAAATTGCAAAACACAAAAATGCTTATATCTCGAAAACCGTGCTAGATAGAGCGATTTCGACGAAATTTTTGACCCACAGGGTATCTCTGGAGAGTAGCCATGCCAATTTTCAAAAAAATTTTATCTTGCCAAAAATGGCGGCCATTTTGAATTTTCGAATTTTTCGCAAAAATTGCAAAACATAAAAATGGTTATATCTCGAAAATTTTTGACCCACAGGGTATATCTGCAGAGTAGCCATGCCAATTTTCAAACAAAAAATTTCTCGCAAAAAATGGCGGCCATTTTGAATTTTCAAATTTTTCGCAAAATTGCAAAACACAAAAATGCTTATATCTCGAAAACCGTGCTAGATAGAGCGATTTCGACGAAATTTTTGACCCACAGGGTATCTCTGCAGAGTAGCCATGCCAATTTTCAAAAAAAAATTATCTTGCCAAAAATGGCGGCCATTTTGAATTTTCAAATTTTTGCGCAAAAATTGCAAAACACAAAAATGCTTATATTTCGAAAACCGTGCTACATAGAGCGATTTTGACGAAATTTTTTATCTTCAGGGTATCTCTGCAGAGCAGCTATCCCAAAGAGCTTTCACTTGGTGAAGTTTCAGACCCATAGCTAATTGCTCACCTACTCAAAAAGAGTAAATGCGAATTACCCCTAAAAGTATTGCAGATGGCCAATTTTTCTCAAATAACTCATTCACCTACTTTTGGAAGAGCTTTCACATGGTGAAGTTTCAGACCCATAGCTAATTACTCACCTACTCAAAATGAGTAAATGCGAATTATCTGTAAAAGTATTGCGGATACCCAATTTTTATCAAATAACTCATTCATCTACTTGTGGGAGAGCTTTCACATGGTGAAGTTTCAGACCCATAGCTAATTACTCACCTACTCAAAATGAGTAAATGCGAATTATCTCTAAAAGTATTGCAGATAGCCAATTTTTCTCAAATAACTCATTCACCTACTTTTGGGAGAGCTTTCACTTGGTGAAGTTTCAGACCCATAGCTAATTACTCACCTACTCAAAATGAGTAAATGCGAATTATCTCTAAAAGTATTGCAGATAGCCAATTTTTCTCAAATAACTCATTCACCTACTTTTGGGAGAGCTTTCACTTGGTGAAGTTTCAGACCCATAGCTAATTACTCACCTACTCAAAATGAGTAAATGCGAATTATCTCATAAAGTATTGCAGATAGCCAATTTTTGTCAAATTAATCATTCACCTACTTTTGGGAGAGCTTTCACTCTGTGAAGTTTCAGACCCATAGCTAATTACTCACCTACTCAAAATGAGTAAATGCGAATTATCTCTAAAAGTATTGCAGATAGCCAATTTTTCTCAAATAACTCATTCACCTACTTTTGGGAGAGCTTTCACTTCGTGAAGTTTCAGACCCATAGCTAATTACTCACCTACTCAAAATGAGTAAATGCGAATTATCTCTAAAAGTATTGCAGATAGCCAATTTTTCTCAAATAACTCATTCACCTACTTTTGGGAGAGCTTTCACTTGGTGAAGTTTCAGACCCATAGCTAATTACTCACCTACTCAAAATGAGTAAATGCGAATTATCTCATAAAGTATTGCAGATAGCCAATTTTTGTCAAATTAATCATTCACCTACTTTTGGGAGAGCTTTCACTTGGTGAAGTTTCAGACCCATAGCTAATTACTCACCTACTCAAAATGAGTAAATGCGAATTATCTGTAAAAGTATTGCAGATAGCCAATTTTTCTCAAATAACTCATTCACCTACTTTTGGGAGAGCTTTCACTTCGTGAAGTTTCAGACCCATAGCTAATTACTCACCTACTCAAAATGAGTAAATGCGAATTATCTCTAAAAGTATTGCAGATAGCCAATTTTTCTCAAATTAATCATTCACCTACTTTTGGGAGAGCTTTCACTTGGTGAAGTTTCAGACCCATAGCTAATTACTCGTCTACTCAAAATGAGTAAATGCGAATTATCTCTAAAAGTATTGCAGATAGCCAATTTTTCTCAAATAACTCATTCACCTACTTTTGGGAGAGCTTTCACTCTGTGAAGTTTCAGACCCATAGCTATTTATTCACCTACTCAAAATGAGTAAATGCTAATTATCTGTAAAAGTATTGCGGATACCCAATTTTTATCAAATACTCATTCATCTACTTGTGGGAGAGCTTTCACTTGGTGAAGTTTCAGACCCATAGCTAATTACTCACCTACTCAAAATGAGTAAATGCGAATTATCTCTAAAAGTATTGCAGATAGCCAATTTTTCTCAAATAACTCATTCACCTACTTTTGGGAGAGCTTTCACTTGGTGAAGTTTCAGACCCATAGATAATTATTCACCTACTCAAAATGAGTAAATGTGAATTATCTCTTAATAGTATTGCAGATAGCCAATTTTTCTCAAATAACTCATTCACCTACTTTTGGAAGACCTTTCACACACGAAAATGAAAAATTGTGAATATCTCGGAAAAACTATTTCTTCTGCTTTAATGCTCGGCGGGAGATACACACCACGGCAGTGGTCTTGACAAAAATTTTTGTCTCCCCAAAAATGGTGGCCATTTTGAATTTTCAAAGTTTTTGCAAAACACAAAAATGCTTATATCTCGAAAACTGTGCTATATGGAGCGAACTCAACAAAATTTTGGACCTGCTGGGTATCTCTGCAGAGTAGCCATGCCAATTTTCAAAATATTTTTGTCTCGCCAAATATAGCGGACATTTTTAATTTTTTTATTTTTTGCAAAACACAAAAATGCTTATATCGTGAAAACCGTGCTAGATAGAGCAGACTGCGCTGACTTTGGTTGCCACAACAGTATAAGGCTAGAAACGAAGCATTTTCTTAATACTTTAGCGCTCACCTTTATATCCTTTTCGGGACGCTTTGTTTTTGCTATGCAAAAACATTATCTTTTTTTTTGCGAGCGATCCTCTAGTTATTATTATTATTATGTATTTATACTCAGCGCAATATCTCCATATACTACAGGACTCAAAGCGCTATTTTTACCAATCCTACTGTACAGGTACAGCCCCAACTCACAAGTAACTGACATTCCCCTAACTGGAAGATAGAGGCTCAAGGATGACCATTTATCAACGTCCTTGAGGTTCTTCAACCTGCCACTGGGGATAGGACCCAATAACAGAGGACCGCCATTTTAAGTGGTCATCCGAGCCACTATGTATCTGCCTGTACCTGGGATTAAACCCACGTCCTCTGAGTTCCTAGACATGTGTGTTACCCGCTAGGCCACAGTGGCAAATAATGGTCGCATAGTCCATCAGGACCTCTCTGATTCCAGGGGAATGGGTGTCATCGATAGACTTATCAGATGCCTACTTTCATATCCCCATCCACCCAAACTCAAGGAAGTACCTAAGGTTTTGCCACAAGTATCAGGTGTTCCAGTTCACTTCTCTTCCCTTCGGGCTAGCCACAGCCCCACAGGTCTTTACAATGATTGTAAAAGAAGTGAAGCTGATGGCCCTGACAAGGGGCATCAGACCACACCAGTACCTGGACGACTGGCTTATCAGGGCCCAGTCTCAGAAAGAAACACAAGTGAACACTCAGACAGTGGTAGACCTGACTCAGTCCTTAGGGTGGATAATAAATCAGGAGAAATCCGAACTAAAACCTACCCAAGTGTTTTTGTTCGTGGGCTACGAATACCATCTAGATTCAGCCCTTGTAAAACCCACTCAAGAGAGATGGCTCAAACTTCAGGATTTGATCCTACGACTCAAGTCAAAACATGTTTTGACTGCAACATGGTTGATGTCGCTAATTGGGTTGCTTGCCTCAATGGAGAAAATGGTCACGGAGGGATGCCTTCACATGAGGCCCTTTCAGTTTCACCTCAAGGAGCACTGGAGATATTCTCAGTCATTGGACAGCCTCCTTCCTTGGACAGAAACCATTTCAGCACACCTAGAGTGGTGGCAGAATCCCACAAATGTGATGAAAGGTGCAGACCTTCATCCCAAAGACCACAGTAAGACTCTTTACAGACGCCTCAAACGAAGGCTGGGGCACTCACTTAGAGCAAGTCTCTACAAAGGGTCTGTGGTCAGACAGGGAGAAAAGGCTACACATCAATGTTCTAGAGCTGAAGGTGGTTTCTCTGGCCCTTCAAAGGTTCAGGGACCAGTGCCAAAACCAAACAGTGTTGGTTGCTACTGACAACTCAACAGTAGTAGCTTACATAAACAAACAAGGAGGAACCCACTCGGCGGAGATGTGTGCTCTCCCATGGAAGATCATGACCTGTTGCCATCATTACCAGATAACCTTAAAAGCCAGACACATTCCAGGGTGTCTAAATGTGATGGCCGACCTTCTGTCCAGGTCGAACCAAGTCCAGTCAACAGAATGGTCACTGCATCCGCAGGTGTTCAAACAGATCTGTCAAAAGTGGTTCATTCCTCATGTAGATCTATTTTCCACTCGTCTGAACCACAAAGTTCCACTGTACGTAACTTCAGTCCCAGATCAAAATGCTTGGGACATAGATGCTTATGCTTACCCTCCCACGGCTCTCCAAAAAATCACAGGGATCGTCCCGAAAGTTCCAAGAACCTTCCAAAATGAAACCTTTCTGTTGTACTTAATGAGCTCACAAAAGCACCCTTTGAGCCTATGAAAGACACAGACCTCAAACATCTTACCCTCAAAACTGCTTTCTTGCTAGCTTTGGCCTCCGGCAAGCGCAGTGAAATCCATGCCTGGGTCGCAAACAAAGTATCTAATCTAGGCCAATGGGAAAAGGTCGCCTTGTTCCCTTCTTCAGATTTCATAGCCAAAATCCAACTAGCAAGAGAAGGTTCTCAAAGTGACTACCATTGTAGATGAACAATTCAAGAAGACAGGACCTTGTGTCCAGTATGGGCCCTGAGGTACTATTTGGATCGAACCAAAGACCTAAGAGGGTCTCCATCCCTTCTATTTATCTCTTTTAAGAAAGGACATACCTCAGACATCAGACCCGCTACACTCTCTTCTTGGCTAAAACAAACTATCCTACTTTGTGACAAACAAGCAGATCAACAAGCCTTGAACTTGGTTCAAGTCAAAGCTTATGATATTAGGGCCTTTGCGGCCTCTAAGGCCTTTTACGGTGGGGTAACGGTGGACCAAATCATGCAAACGTGTCACTGGAAAGCTCACAACACATTAACAAATTTTTTACCTAAAAGACCTTACTTGGTCAGACAACGACAACAATATGTATCTGGGACCAGTAGTAGCATCACAACAAGTCCTAGACCCTTCTCCTCAGACTACTCATCCTTGGAAAGAAAAGAAGGAGGGGGCACATCCGCTGCAGCCAAGTCTTCAGAAGTCTAATCCCAGGGTCTAGGTATTTTGTTTACCTCCTCAGGATGTTATGGTAAGGTCTTTTATCTATCATTACTGTATTTAACTGTATAATGTATTAAGTGTTTATTCAATGTGCCATAATCTCCTATTTAGGGTGGCAACTTAATGGGATTTAAGTGAAAGCCTTTGGGGCTATACCCGCATAAGTGAGCACGGGTGCACTTACTCCTATCAAAACATCCAGACAGTATCGGTACTGTCATTCATTAATCTTTTGGTTTTTGGATTCTTACAGGTCCGATTTTCGGAATTGGGACTCTGTAAACGGTACTCAGCTAGTTTTTCATATTCCTTATAATTTATTTATTTAATTCAAATCCAAGAAAAATTGACTAAGCTTCCAGTCTCAGCTGTAATCCCTCCGCCTAGCGGTTTGATTCAGCATTCAGTTCCACATGGTAAGCTATTGTAGCGCAATAATTTTTCTTGGACGTCTATTTTTCTTGGACGTTGGCCGGATGCCTACGGCCTCCTGAGATAGCATTCAGTTCCACATGGTAAGCTTGTGGTTTATAAAAGCTACATTTAAGTGATTAAATGAAAATATATGAAAATATAAAAACATTGTGTGGAGGCCCTTTGTTTTTGGAACAAGGAGTTGGTGCAAGGGAACAGGGTGTGGCATTCTTACTGTCAAATGCATTTGTATCCCAGAACAATTTTAAGAGGAAGCACAACAATATCTAGAATGAGAATTTCTGAAAAAAAATGAATAAATAATACTGATGAAATTATTTGGATCTAGGTTAAATAAATACAATGGTTCTCTAAGCAGTGACGTAATTCATCAGTTTATCTCAGAAATGGTAAGGAAAATGGACAATTTAGAGTTCATTTTTACCCCACCACCCTTTTGTAGGGACATTGGTTAGGGGTTGTAGGTGTGCAACATTATGGTGTGACCTTGATTTGACCTTTAACCTTGACCTATAAAATCTTGTCCAAACTATATCCCGGAAACTATAAGGAGTAGGAAGTTGATGCTTGGCAGGGACATTGGTTGGGGGGTGTAGGTGTGCAACATCATAGTGTGACCTTGATTTCACCTTTGACCTTGCGGTAGTGACCTTGACCTTTAAAATCTTGTCCAAGCTATATCTCGGAAACCATAAAGAATCAATCGGAAGTTGACACTTGGTAGGGACATTGCTTAGGGGTTGTAGGTGTGCAACATCATGGTGTGATCTTGATTAGACCTTTGGCCTTGTTGCAGTGACACTGAGTTTAAAACTCTTGACCGAGCCACTTCTGGGATTCCGGAAGGTGTAGAAGGTTGACACTTGGTAGGAACATTGGTTATGGTTTGTAAGTGTGCATCATTATGGTGTGACATTTAGCTTTGGGTCTGCCAAAGTGTGTTCACCTGTCATATTTGAGATATGTTTCTCTCATGACAAAGGTATATGGATTGCAGCAACTGATTATTATGTTTACTTTTACATAATTGTGCTATTTCCATTGACAGCTATACTCCAATTAATAAATTTTACAGTTTCATAATTCTTAGTTTACTGATTAATGCTGTCATCTTTATATTGAATTGTCTTGTTTTAATACTTTATCATTACGTACATTTTCCTTCTTGTAGATAATATTTTCTCTACTTGAACATTATTTGGACCTTATGTAACTGATTGTGCCTGGATTGCCACTCAGCACTGGCCTCTCCTGCACCCTATATGTCCGTTTCATTTTCACTCCTCTCAGTTCTTGGTCTTTTCTCAGCCTCCACTGTCTGTGACTGTGGAGTTTCCGCCCTCCTGGCTTCCTCCCTCTCCCTCTCTTCCCTCTGTTGTTTCTCTGCCTCCTCTCTTTCCCTCTGTTCTCTCCTCCCTCCTCTGGATGTTACCAGATGTATCTCCCAACTCAAACTCTGTAGGTATGTTTGTGGGGACGTCTATCTTTCTTACATCCTTTCTTGCCTTATTGGGACTCATCTTATAAATCAAATCAAAGCAGTGTTTGTTGAAAACAAAAGCCTATCGGCTAGCCAAACCAAGTTATATCTGTACACTAAATCATAAGTTAATTTGTAAAAAAACAAAAGCGTATCTGAAAGAACTATCTGGCAGCCTTCTAAAGTCATATCGGGATTTTTATCTCCCGCCGGGCTTTAGCCCGGGAGGGAGATTATGAAATGATACCTGTGTGTGCGTGCGTGCGTGCGTGTGTGCGTGCGTTAGTTAGTCACGCAGATTCCTCCAAAACTACTACAGCTACAGATTTTTTGTAAATTAATTGTCCCAATGAATTTTCACGCCCTCGAAAATTTTTTTGGTTTTATGGACTTAGGCCTAAAGATAACTGAGTAATAGCTATCTTAGCTACTTGGAGTAAAGGGCTCATAACTCAAAAACTATTGCAGTTACAACTTTTTCTTCAAATATGTTGTTCAGCTACTTTGTCCTTAGCTATAAGATGGTACATAGTTTGGGGTTCTATTGCATGCCATAAGTGAGTAATAGCTATTTTCTCATTTGTAGCTAAATAACAAAAGAAGTAAATGTCAAATATCTTCAAAAGTATTAAAGTTAGGGAAATCTTTTCAAATATGTTGTCCATCTACTTTTTGGTAAGCTATTACATAGTAAAGTTTCAGACCTGTTGAACCTTTAATAGCTGAGTCATAGCTACTTTCAAATTCCGACTGTTGAGTAAAGCCATTGTATCTCCAAAACTATTGCAGTTAGAGTGTTTTCCTAAAATATGTTGTTCAGCTACTTTGTCCTTAGCTATAAGATGGTACATAGTTTGGGGTTCTATTGCATGCCATAAGTGAGTAATAGCTATTTTCTCATTTGTAGCTAAATAACAAAAGAAGTAAATGTCAAATATCTTCAAAAGTATTAAAGTTAGGGAAATCTTTTCAAATATGTTGTCCATCTACTTTTTGGTAAGCTATCATATAGTAAAGTTTCAGACCTGTTGAATCTTTGATAGCTGAGTAATAGCTACTTTGAAATTCTGACTGTTGAGTAAAGCCATTGTAACTCCAAAACTATTGCAGTTAGAGTGTTTTCCTAAAATATGTTGTTCAGCTACTTTGTCCTTAGCTATAAGATGGTACATAGTTTGGGGTTCTATTGCATGCCATAAGTGAGTAATAGCTATTTTCTCATTTGTAGCTAATTGAGAGCTTTCACTTGGTGAAGTTTCAGACCCTTAGCTAATTACTCACCTACTCAAAATGAGTAAATGCGAATTATCTCTAAAAGTATTGCAGATAGCCAATTTTTCTCAACTCATTCACCTACTTTTGGAAGAGCTTTCACATGGTCAAGTTTCAGACCCGTAGCTAATTACTCAAAATGAGTAAATGCAAATTATCTGTAAAAGTATTGCAGATAGCCAATTTTTCTCAAATAACTCATTCACCTACTTTTGCAAGAGCTTTCACTTGGTGAAGTTTCAGACCCGTAGCTAATTACTCACCTGCTCAAAATGAGTAAATGCGAATCATCTCTAAAAGTATTGCAGATAGACAATTTTTCTCAAATAACTCGTTCACCTACTTTTGGAAGAGCTTTCACTTGGTGAAGTTTCAGACCCGTAGCTAATTACTCACCTGCTCAAAATGAGTAAATGCGAATCATCTCTAAAAGTATAGTATAGTATAGTATAGTATAGTATAGTATTTTATTTATTTCATTTCTGTACATGCATACAATATTATACTTTTTTACAATATGAATATGACTTTGGCACTTTAGTATATGACAGAAGTTTGTGAAAAGGGAACAGCAGAAGCTTAAGCTTATCTTGGCTGATCCCACTACAACCAGTAAAATTACATTAAATTGCTTATTAGATACATCTCTGAGTAGTTATTAAAAGGTAATACTTTAAATGTCAAAATTAAGAATAATCCTGGACAACAGCGACAATTTTTATCTCAACAATAAGCACTTTCATCCTGAGATTTAAGTGTGACCTAACTTCCATATACTTCTAGTATTTTTCAAGGTAATTTGACTTCAACCTTTTTTTGAAACTTAATGCAGTATTTAAGATTTTGAGTTTATCATCTAACATATTCCATAGCTTCACCCCTAAAATTGAAATACAATTAGATTTGATTTTACTCTTGCAATACTTTACTTTAAAATCAAAACATTTCCTGCTTGGGTACTTATTTTCTTTATTTACCATAAATAATCTCGTTCATCTACTTTTGGGAGAGCTTTCACTTGGTAAAGTTTCAGACCCGTAGCTAATTATTCACCTGCTGAAAATGAGTAAATGCTAATTATCTCTAAAAGTATTGCAGGTAGCCAATTTTTCTCAAATAACTCCTCACATACTTTCGGAAGAGCTTTCACATGGTAAAAGTATTGCAGATAGCCAATTTTTCTCAAATAACTCATTCACCTACTTTTGAGAGAGCTTTCACTTGGTGAAGTTTCAGACCCGTAGCTAAATATTCACCTGCTGAAAATGAGTAAATGCTAATTATCTCTAAAAGTATTGCAGGTAGCCAATTTTTCTCAAATAACTCATTCACGTACTTTTGGAAGAGCTTTCACATGGTCAAGTTTCAGATCCGTAGCTAATTACTCACCTACTCAAAAATGAGTAAATGCTAATTATCTCTAAAATTATTGCAGATAGACAATTTTTCTCAAATAACTCCTTCACGTACTTTTGGAAGAGCTTTCACATGGTGAAGTTTCAGATCCGTAGCTAATTACTCACCTACTCAAAATGAGTAAATGCTAATTATCTCTAAAATTATTGCAGATAGACAATTTTTCTCAAATAACTCATTCATCTACTTTTGGGAGAGCTTTCACTTGGTAAAGTTTCAGACCCGTAGCTAATTATTCACCTGCTGAAAATGAGTAAATGCTAATTATCTCTAAAAGTATTGCAGGTAGCCAATTTTTCTCAAATAACTCCTCACATACTTTCGGAAGAGCTTTCACATGGTCAAGTTTCAGATCTGTAGCTAATTACTCACCTACTCAAAATGAGTAAATACGAATTATCTCTAAAAGTATTGCAGATAGCCAATTTTCTCAGATAACTCATTCACCTACTTTTGGGAGAGCTTTCACATGGTGAAATTTCAGACCCATAGCTAATTACTCACCTACTCAAAATGAGTAAATGCTAATTATCTCTAAAAGTATTACAGATAGCCAATTTTTCTCAAATAACTCATTCATCTACTATTGGGAGAGCTTTCACTTGGTGAAGTTTCAGACCTGTAGCTAATTATTTACCTACTCAAAATGAGTAAATGCTAATTATCTCTAAAAGTATTGCAGATAGCCAATTTTTCTCATATAACTCATTCACCTACTTTTGGGAGAGCTTTCACTTGGTGAAGTTTCAGACCCGTAGCTAATTATTCACCTACTCAAAATGAGTAAATGCTAATTATCTCTAAAAGTATTGCGGATAGCCAATTTTTCTCATATAACTCATTCACCTACTTTTGGGAGAGCTTTCACTTGGTGAAGTTTCAGACCTGTAGCTAATTACTCACCTACTCAAAATGAGTAAATGCTAATTATCTCTAAAAGGATTGCAGATAGCCATTTTTTGTCAAATAACTCATTCACCTACTTTTAGGAGAGCTTTCACTTGGTGAAGTTTCAGACCCATAGCTAATTACTCACCTGCTCAAAATGAGTAAATGCTAATTATCTCTAAAAGTATTGCAGATAGCCAATTTTTCTCAAATAACTCATTCATCTACTATTGGGAGAGCCATCACTTGGTGAAGTTTCAGACCCGTAGCTAATTATTCACCTACTCAAAATGAGTAAATGCTAATTATCCCTAGAAGTATTGCGGATAGCCTTTACATGGTGAAGTTCCAGACCCGTAGATAATTACTCACCTACTCAAAATGAGTAAATGCTAATTATCTCTAAAAGTATTGCAGATAGCCAATTTTTCTCAAATAACTCATTCACCTACTTTTGGGACAGCTTTCACTTGGTGAAGTTTCAGACCTGTAGCTAATTACTCACCTACTCAAAATAAGTAAATGCCTATTATCACTAAAAGTATTGCAGATAGCCAGTATTTCTCAAATAACTCATTCACCTACATTTTGGAGAAGTTTCACATGCTTAAGTTTATTTATGAATTTTTTAAATAAATTTTAATACATTAAAATTAATTAAATCATGCACTAAATCAATTATAACTTGAAAAGTACTGCATTTAGAGCGCTTTGTGCAAATATGTTATCCAGCTACTTTTGGGTCAGCTATAACATAGTAAAATTTCAGACCTGTAGCTCATGGCATAGCTGAATAATAAATACTTTTAGGTTATCACTGTTGGGTAAATCACTTATAACTTGAAAACTTTTGCATTTACATTATTTAGTTTCAGTATGTTATTCACCTATTTTGAGGCAGCTATAACATAGTAAAATTCCAGACCTGTGGCTCATTGCATAGCGGAGTAATAGCTACTTTGAAGTTCTTACTCAACACTAAATCATTTATAACTTGAAAAGTATTGCATTTAGAGCATTTTGTTAAAATATGTCATTCACCTACTTTTTCCATAGCAACAACATGGTGAGTAACTTGGGTGTCTATCTGAATAGCTAAGTGAGTAATAGCTACTTTTGGACTTTTCACTAACTTCCATCATGAGTAAAATCACTTGTAACTTGAAAACTATTGCATTTAGAGAATTTTGTGCAAATATGTTATTCACCTACTTTTGGGTCAGCTATAACATACTAAAATTTCAGACCTCTAGCTCGTGCCATAGCTGAGTAATAGCTACTTTTGCCTTTGCCGGTGGATACATTTTGCATCTGGCTACAGATGCATCCTTGGTCTAGTCTCTAAAAGTATTACAGGTGGGCAATTTCTTCTAAATAAGTCATTCACCTACTTTTGAGTGATCTACCACATAGTGAAGTTGCAGAACTGTAGCTCTTTAGATGGCAGAGTAATAGCCACTAAAATAAGTAAATGTCTTGTATCTCTAAAAGTAGTACAGATAAGCAATTTCTTCTAAAGACGTGCTTCCCTACTTTGAGTTGATCTGCATAATGAAGTGGTAGAACTGTAGCTCTTTGGATGGCAAAGTAATAGCTACTAAAATGAGTAAATGCCTTTTGTCTTTAAAAGTATTGCAATCAAACATTAAACTTGTCACTTCTACATGTGCCTCCATCTCACAAGAAAATTTATATTCCACTATCTTTAGTACATCTAATTTATACGGCGGGAGATAAATGCATGCGTCAGAATGCTTGTTTTTGATAACTTAAAAACATTTTATGTAGACCTTTCAAATCTGGTACTTGGATATATATGGGTAAAGTCTGAGAGCATTTTGTTTTGTGGCCTTGGCCTTACATTGTAAGACTAATGGCAGCCCTCTAAACGTCACATTTTGGTATCTCTTTGATAACTTAAAAAAGTATTTTATTTAGACCTTTGAAATTTGTGTGTGGGTAATTATGGGTAAGGCCTTGGAGCCTATTGTTCTGTGGCCTCAGCCTTTCACTATAAGACCAGTGGTGGCCTTCGTACATCAACTTTAGGTATTTTTTTGCATTTTGGCAAAAGGAACTCACAGGCTAAAGGACAGATCATCCTGTAGCTAATACATATAATACATTTATATAACCCCTATAATGCATGCCATTTACAAAGATGTCTTGGCTGCATCACCAGTCATTTTCAGAATGGTTGAATTTCTCTGTGTGTTAGGTTACACCATGTCTCGCTGTCATCTTGCTGTTAAATGGTCTTGTGTTGATACTTTGTCTTTGCAAACATTTTCTATTTTTAAGTGTTATTTCTATTGTACCTTTACATAATTTACTCCAAACTAATTAACTCCTGTTCTGAAAGACTCCTTATCTTGTACTTTTTCACCACTTCTGTATATCATGGTGTCCAGTGCTATATCCTTAGGCTGTGAGGTACAGGCATCTCCTTTATTTTTATTTTAAATCCTGACTATCATTGAAAGATTTCTAATTGATCCTTAACCCTCCAGGGGTACCCTAGAATGCTGAAAATCACTCTCAGTAATTTTCATATTGGACAGAATTCTGAGTTCTATCCATGTAAGCACATGTTTTGAGCCAGAAAAGTCAGCTGCTACAGTCCATGGTGGGCACTCTATTCTTGCTGGGCTATTATTTTGATGCAACTTTTATTTAAGAAGTTAGTATGGTAACTTAAGTTAGTTGATTGGCATGTCAGTCTGTTTTATGTACAGCTCTGTGCAATGGAATCTGCAGACCACGGCTCTGTCTTTTTTGCCATCAAAAACAACACCTGTTTTGCCTTTGATGACGCAGAGGAAGTTGCTGTAATCTTGTTCCAAGAGCCTTCTGCCAACTGTGATGCAAATGGTAGAGGCAGTTTTGATTCTGTTGATATCTACAGAAATGGAAATGGTAAGCTAACACACTGTTTTTATTCAGTAATTGCATTTTGTATCTTTGCCCATGCACGGTTGTATCTCTGTCAGCAGGTATAGTCAATAATAATAATAATAATTTGACTTATTTTTTTGTGAAATTTGGAAAATGTTACAGTTGTATCATTTTGGCAGAAACCAGGGGCTGTATTCACGAAAGGTCTTAGACTTAAATCCAGTCTTAAAGTTAAGACTTTTGTCTCAGCTAAGTTTTGTCTTAAAACCGTATTCACAAAGGGTGACTTAGCTAAGTCCAAGATTATCAAATAACCACAGTGGTTTTCTGTGTCATGTGACCTTTCTTTTCTATTCAAACTATACTACTGGTGACACATATCCTTCATTTAATGCATTTTATCTAAGGAAAAGTGCTGTTTTGAAATGGAAAACCTTGTTACTACACATAAACTTCCAAAGACTACTTTAGTGAGATGTTCTGTATAATTATACTTTATTTACAGCCATTTCAAATTTTGAAGTGGAGAAAAGTTTATGGCGGCCATATTTAAGTCCTCTTTACAAAATTTAAGCCCACTACTAACCAGTCTTAAAGTTGAGCCCTTGGCTAAGCCTAAGACCAGTCTTAAATTCTTTGTGAATACCACTAAGCCTAAGACAAAAGTCTTAGCAGGTTTTGGGCAGAAACTTGAGACAAAAGTCTCAACTTTAAACCTAAGCCCTGGCTAAGACCTTTCGTGAATACGGGCAGAGGTAATTACGGTATTATTTTTCTTGGCATGCTTTTGGTTCATGCAGGTATAATACAGGAGATGTTTTAGTCTTTACATTATCAGTGCTTTACCATGTATAACTGTTATTATAAAGGATCCCACCAGGCTTATTATGGGCCATGGCTTGACCATAGCCCATGTACAGTGACCTGTGGAGGAGGTATAAAGACTTTCATAAGAGAGTGTAACAATCCACCAGTTAGGGAAGGCTTTGGCGACAGTGATTGTGAAGGAGACAGCCAACAAAATCATGTCTGCAATGAAGAACTCTGTCCAGGTGAGGACACAGCTGAATACTGGCCTTAACCATTTAACTGTGTTATGAATGACAATGTATTGTCATAGTTCAAAATTAATGTTTTAATACACATATATGATGACAAAGTGTTGTTGTATCAGTACATCAACTAGGGTATGCCCACACAAGTTATTGGCCTCTTATATGCATAGACGTCTATACTTTCCCCCTCCAATTGACGTGGGCAGTTTACTATGATGTCACAGTGTTGGTGTAATGGTTAAATGGTATCACAAAGCAGTGTATTTAGTCATCTTTTTTCTCAGTTTCTTTTTACATGTTGGAAACCTATTGCATCCTATTGTAACCTATCACACAAAATCAATGTTTAATTTATTATGTTTTGATGAAATGTACATGAACAATTATATTTTATAATGTTTAAATTACAGAAACAAATGTATTTTCTGTTTTAATTGTTCTCCAAACTATTGTTCTATATAGTTATTTATAATTATGTTTTTATATCACAGTTTGCTCCGGCACATTTTAAACATATATTAATTGAAGGCACATGTGAGTATCTACAGACTTGTGTCCTATTTTAACTTTAGCAGGAATTAAAGCTTTACTAAATCTCATTAATATAAAGTTACCAATATTGGTAATTTTTCCACACAAATGTTTGCGGTTAAGGGGTTAATGTCCTTAGCTGCTCCTATTGAGTGGAACAAACTCTCTCAAGCTGTCACAGCCCAGGATATTGTCACTGGGTTTAGATGACAGTTGAAGATTACCTGGCTGGCCTGTCCCCCTTTTGAAGATACGTCCTTGTCATTAAGCCATATCAGAAGTATCAGACCTTGGAGGAGGTCTGCCCTTTCTGATTGATTTTCTTGTTGTTATTATTATTAAAAAAGTATGTTTTGTGGTGTACTTAGCTCAATTGTAAAATTAGAAGAGACTTGTTCTTATTTTAGATATATTTATATAGTACTGGATTTACATCATCTCATTTGCTAGAATTTAAGAAAAAATAGGTAAAAAGCCAGAGAAAGTCACGTGTAGGTAAAGGCTAGTCTGAAAGGTCCTTATTACTTCAAAAGCTTTCTATTTGGGTTATACTAACAGAACGTTGTCTGATATTGGGTGGCAATTTGTTCGGTTCAGTGGGAAAGTATCTAATGCTCACAGGCAACTTGATTATTTAAATAAATAGCCAGGTTGCTTGAAGCCAAACCTAGGAACAATTACATGTACTTTATTAATAATAGTAATAATAATTAGTAATAGTAATAGATTAAGTTATGTTTCATTTTACAGTTTTTCTGGTTAGGCCTAATTAAGTATGTTTACATAAAACCAGTCTAGAGTTGTTCAATATCATCTTGATAATGTATCATTCTAGTATGATTTATAAAAATGTGAGTCTGAACATTAAAAACTGATCTTATAAAAATCATCAACTTTCACCAAGTGAAGGGGACCACAGTGATTGGTCTCTTAACACTAATACCTAGAAAGTATCATTGTTTAATATTACTTTCTTAGTATTATATAACATTCTTATTATAAGAATTTATCTCAGAAAATTATTAAAATATTTTTTTTGTGTAAATTGACAAACTGGAAATTGATTTAGAAAATATGATGCAGATTTCAGAGATGTCCTGTTAAACTTTACGAATTTCTGGCCCTGAAGTTTGACATCATTTTGAGATTTTTAGTCAGTGCGGAGTTGTGATGTTTTTCAGTGAATGGTGGATGGGGTGAGTGGTCATTATGGGCAGATTGCAGTCAAAGCTGTGGACCAGGCATTAAAGTGAGAACACGTCTCTGTGACAACCCGCCCCCTGCAAATGGAGGTACGATAGGAAAATATCAGACAATTTATTTTGCACTTAGTCTTACTCTCATCAAAATCTTATGTTCTTGGGCAAACAGTATCTTTTCTGTATGACAGCTTTAAAACTTTTCCAGATAGAACAAAATCAATCATGTAATGAACAATACAAAAATTGAAAACGTGAAAAATGGTAATAACCTTTAAATTACACATGTGTATAAATTATCTGTTGAAAAACCGTAGTGACCTTGACATTTACAATCTTGTCCGGGCTATATCTCAGAAACCGTAAGGTGTAGGAAGTTGATACTTGGTAAGGACATTGGTTAGAGGGTGTAGGTGCGCAACGTCATAGTGTGATCTTTATTGGACCTTTGACCTTGCTGTAGGGACCTTGACATATAAAATCTTGTCTGGGCTATATCTTGGAAACCGTAAGGTGTAGGAAGTTATTACTTGGTAGGGACATTGGTTAAAGGGTGTTGGTGTGCAATGTCATGGTGTGACCTTGATTTGACCTTTGACCTTGCAGTAGTGACCTTGACCTATAAAATCTTGTGCAGGCTATATCTCAGAAACTCTAAGGTGTATGAAGTTGATACTTGGTAGGGAGATTGGTTAGAGGTTGTAGGTGTGCATTATCATGGTGTAGTCTTGATTTGACCTATGACTTAGTCATAGTGACCATGAGTTTGAAAATCTTGTCTCGGCTATTTATTGGATTTGGTAAGTGGCAGAAGGTTGACATTAGGTAGGGACATTGGTTAGAGGGTGTAGGTGTACATCATGGTATGACCTTAAACTTTGGCTCTGCCAAAGTGCGTTCACCTGGAAGATTTGAGACATGTTTCTCTTATGACAAAGATATATAGATTGTTGCAACTGATTAGTTTATTTATTTTTTTATAATTGTGCTATTTCTATCGAGAGCTATACTCAAATTAATAAGATTTACACCTTTGTAATTTTTAGTTTACTGATTAATGCTGTCATCTTGCTATTGAAATGTCTTGATTTAATACTTTATCTTTACACACATTGTCTTTCTTTTAGAGGTTATTTTCTCTACTTAAACATTATTTGGAGATTTATATAACTGACAATGTTCTGAAAGTATCCAGATCTTTGTAACTGTTTCACTACTTCTATATTTCATGGTGTTGAAAACTATTTCCTCAGGCTGTGGGGTACGGGCATCACTGATGCTATTTTTTAAATATTGAAAGTATGTATTTTCTGTGTCAATAGCTTGGAAGAAGGAGAAAGAGTTTGCCAAATAAATTTCAGATTTTTATTAAAATGGGTAGTACATCTCTATGAATGTTGGAAAAAAAGAACAAACCTGCTTTTCTGTGGTGATAATGAAGTAGGATACATCTTGGTGATTGAAATAATACATAATTGTATTGCATTTGTAAATTGTAATTTGTGAACACTACTCATGGTCAGACTGAAGTTTTAGGTCTTAGTCATTTTATGTTGAACTGTAAGTGGACTATGACAGAACCTGTGTTATCTGACCTGCATTCTAAAAATTATTCAGTTTTGTGAAGTCATTTCGATGGCACATATTTGTATTTCCCTTTTGTTATGTCAGCTGACTGATAAGTCAGCTGACATTATGGCATCACTCTGCGCTGTCCGCTTCTGCATCCGAGTAAACAGATTCTCCTCCAAAAGCACTTAGCCTAGAGAGACATGCTGTTTGTTCTAAAGATACCTTATCTATTGAGGATGAAAAAGTGTTCAAGGTATGCAGATCTATTTCACATCAGTGGCGTGAGGCCGTGGCGGGTATTGCTTTTCAACGATCCGTAAATTAAAAACTCAAGAATCTTGCTACTTGCTGGTCTGACTAGTTCCATTTTGCTGTTTTTAGTTCATACATACCACCCTAACAATTAAACTACTTAAAATATTGGCTAAATCTGCTTCATATCTCCAGTATTGGTGAAATACCCCATTATCGCCCACATTCTCCGTTATCGTGATAGTATTTTATTCAACCCCTTGTTGATGTGATTCACATCCCCCGTTATCACCTGATATGTCCCAGTGATTATTTTATGGTTTTTTCATGTCCCAGTGTTTATTCTATGGTTTGTAATGGTTTTTTGTTGACTATATTCTTGTACTTGTACATGGTGTTTCTAACTTGCTTTTGATTGATTGTAATTCATGGGTCTCTCAGGTTTTATGGTTTGTTAACCCTTAGGTCAGTGTTTATTCTATGGTTTTTAATGGTTTTTATGTTGATTCTAACTTGTACTTGTACATGGTGTTTCTAATTTTTGCTTTTGATTGATTGAAATTCATGTGTCTCTCAGGTTTTATGGTTTGTTAACCCTTGGCTTTTGTGATCTTTTTGGCATTTCTTTTTCTTGTCACAGTTCTTTTTTGCATAATCCTTGTTTTCTTTTTGCTTTTTTGATCCGGTAGCGTGTTCTTGATCATGTTAATCGTGAAAACTACTCTATTGATATGTTTCCTGTGAGTCGGTTTCTCTAGGAATTGGCTTAACGCTGACAAGGGTCAGAATTGTGTTAAAGTTGACAGGAGCATCCCATCTATTTTTCGGCTCCCTGTTGTGGTGCATAAATATTGCTACCTCGGCAACTCCAAACAGGTTCCTCCACAATTGAAACTAAAAAACCTACTCCTACTCCTCTTGTTGTGTGGCGATGTTGCTGTAAACAATGGCCCAACCAATTTTGGATTCGTCAACTGTAGATCCATTCACAATAAAGGCCCTCTCCTGCATGACCTTATACAATACAGTGACTTGGATATCCTGGGCCTGGTTCAGACTCATATCAGACCAACCAACACTGATAGTCCCCTAAACTCCCTCATACCATTAAATTATAACTTAATCCAAAAACCTAGGTGTACTGGATTGGGTGGTGGTGTTGGCTTTCTGTGCAGAAAATCCTTTTCTCTCAGTATTGTCTCTTCACCCGTTTTTAGATCATTTGAAATCATTATACTATCTTTCAGGTCCAACTACAATAGCTTTGTTGCTGCTTCTATGTATCGTCCCCCCGGTTCTTGTACTACTCAATTTCTGGAAGATTTTCTGGCTTTCTGTCTTCAATTGGTTCAATTTCATAGGTATCATAGAATTGACATCGACCAGTTCCGCAATGACCTTAGAAATATACCTTTTATTACGCTACAATAGCTTACCATGTGGGACTTAATGCTGTTCTCGGGTTGCCACACCCGCGGCCAACGTCTTAGAAAAAAAAGACAGTTCTTGTTAACCACCGGATATACTGCTAGTTGTCGTCACGTGATAACCTCTGACCTCTCGCCCTACTTTCTCGTTGGCCACGCGAATTAGCAATGCTTTATTTTACAAGGAATATTATTTCATTTTTTACAAGGATATTCTAGTCGTTGGATATGGAAACTACACCAGTTTCTTTATTATGTCCACCCCCCTGGGGGGTGGATATATTATTTTTGCTTTTTTCGCCGTCCGATGTCCGATGTCCGATGTCCGATGTCCGGCGTCCGGCGTCCGGCGTCCGATGTCCGGCGTCACGCATGGTTTCCGCTCATTTAAAGGAAAAGTATTAGAGCTATTGTCACCAAATTTGGTATGCAGGCTTATTGGGTCAGTAGCTTGCTTGGGATTGCTTTTGGCTGTTGTACCTCTTTTGCTTACTGAGTAATACTTAAGTACAGCTATTTTCAGTACCCATTGGTTTCCGTGCATTTAAGCCAAAATAATTAAAGATATTTTACTACAATTTTGAATACAAGATTGTTATGTCCATAGCTCGCTTGGTATTGCATTTGGGACTGATAGCTTTGTCAGTACATGAGTAATAGCCATTTAGGTACTTCATTGTGTATTTTCAGTACTACTTTTGAGTAATTTGCTTCTATCTCCTTAACCGTGCGAGATAGAGCGATTTCGGCAAAATTTTCGACCCGCAGGGTATCTGAGGAGTGTACTCTTTGCAATTTTCCAAAAATTTTCCCCTCCCCAAAAATGGCGGCCATTTTGAATTTTCGAATTTTTGCCAAAAATGGCAAAACACAAATTTGCTTCTATCTCCTTAACCGTGCGAGATAGAGCGATTTCGTCGAAATTTTCGACCCACAGGGTATCTAAGGAATGTAATATTTGCAATTTTCAAAAAAATTTCCCCTCCCCAAAAATGGCGGCCATTTTGAATTTTCGAATTTTTGCCAAAAATGGCAAAACACAAATTTGCTTCTATCTCCTTAACCGTGCGAGATAGAGCGATTTCGGCGAAATTTTCGACCCACAGGGGATCTAAGGAATGCAATCTTTGCAATTTTCCAAAAATTTTCCCCTCCCCCAAAATGGCGGCCATTTTGAATTTTCGAATTTTTGCCAAAAATGGCAAAACACTAATTTGCTTCTATCTCCTTAACCGTGCGAGATAGAGCGATTTCGGCAAAATTTTCGACACACAGGGTATCTAAGCAATGCAATCTTTGCAATTTTCAAAATATTTTCCCCTCCCCAAAAATGGCGGCCATTTTGAATTTTTGCCAAAAATGGCAAAACACAAATTTGCTTCTATCTCCTTAACCGTGCGAGATAGAGCGATTTCGTCGAAATTTTCGACCCACAGGGTATCTAAGGAATGCAATCTTTGCAATTTTCCAAAAATTTTCCCCTCCCCAAAAATGGCGGCCATTTTGAATTTTCGAATTTTTGCCAAAAATGGCAAAACACAAATTTGCTTCTATCTCCTTAACCGTGCGAGATAGAGCGATTTCGTCGAAATTTTCGACCCACAGGGTATCTAAGGAATGTAATATTTGCAATTTTCAAAAAATTTTCCCCTCCCCAAAAATGGCGGCCATTTTGAATTTTCGAATTTTTGCCAAAAATGGCAAAACACAAATTTGCTTCTATCTCCTTAACCGTGCGAGATAGAGCGATTTCGTCGAAATTTTCGACCCACAGGGTATCTAAGGAATGTAATATTTGCAATTTTCAAAAAATTTTCCCCTCCCCAAAAATGGCGGCCATTTTGAATTTTCGAATTTTTGCCAAAAATGGCAAAACACAAATTTGCTTCTATCTCCTTAACCGTGCGAGATAGAGCGATTTCGTCGAAATTTTCGACCCACAGGGTATCTAAGGAATGCAATCTTTGCAATTTTCCAAAAATTTTCCCCTCCCCAAAAATGGCGGCCATTTTGAATTTTCGAATTTTTGCCAAAAATGGCAAAACACAAATTTGCTTCTATCTCCTTAACCGTGCGAGATAGAGCGATTTCGTCGAAATTTTCGACCCACAGGGTATCTAAGGAATGTAATATTTGCAATTTTCAAAAAAATTTCCCCTCCCCAAAAATGGCGGCCATTTTGAATTTTCGAATTTTTGCCAAAAATGGCAAAACACAAATTTGCTTCTATCTCCTTAACCGTGCGAGATAGAGCGATTTCGGCAAAATTTTCGACCCACAGGGGATCTAAGGAATGCAATCTTTGCAATTTTCCAAAAATTTTCCCCTCCCCAAAAATGGCGGCCATTTTGAATTTTCGAATTTTTGCCAAAAATGGCAAAACACTAATTTGCTTCTATCTCCTTAACCGTGCGAGATAGAGCGATTTCGGCAAAATTTTCGACCCACAGGGTATCTAAGCAATGCAATCTTTGCAATTTTCAAAATATTTTCCCCTCCCCAAAAATGGCGGCCATTTTGAATTTTCGAATTTTTGCCAAAAATGGCAAAACACAAATTTGCTTCTATCTCCTTAACCGTGCGAGATAGAGCGATTTCGTCGAAATTTTCGACCCACAGGGTATCTAAGGAATGTAATCTTTGCAATTTTCAAAAAATTTTCCCCTCCCCAAAAATGGCGGCCATTTTGAATTTTCGAATTTTTGCCAAAAATTGCAAAACACAAATTTGCTTCTATCTCCTTAACCGTGCGAGATAGAGCGATTTCGTCGAAATTTTCGACCCACAGGGTATCTAAGGAATGCAATCTTTGCAATTTTCCAAAAATTTTCCCCTCCCCAAAAATGGCGGCCATTTTGAATTTTCGAATTTTTGCCAAAAATGGCAAAACACAAATTTGCTTCTATCTCCTTAACCGTGCGAGATAGAGCGATTTCATCGAAATTTTCGACCCACAGGGTATCTAAGGAATGTAATATTTGCAATTTTCAAAAAATTTTCCCCTCCCCTAAAATGGCGGCCATTTTGAATTTTCAAATTTTTGCCAAAAATGGCAAAACACAAATTTGCTTCTATCTCCTTAACCATGCGAGATAGAGCGATTTCGTCGAAATTTTCAACCCACAGGGTATCTAAGGAATGTAATCTTTGCAATTTTCAAAAAATTTTCCCCTCCCCAAAAATGGCAGCCATTTTGAATTTTCGAATTTTTGCCCAAAATGGAAAAACACAAACTGGCCTTAACCGTGCAAAATAGAGTTATTTTGTTGAAATTTTCGACCCATAGGGTATCTAAGAAATGTACTCTTGGCAATTTTCAAAAAAATTTCCTTTTCCCAATAATGGCGGCCATTTTGAATTTTCAAATTTTTACCAAAAATAGAAAAACAGGAATTGGCTTCTATCTTCTTAACCGTGCAAGATAGAGTGATTTCGTCAAAATTTTCAACCCAACCAATGCAAAAAGGCATGAAGCTGAAATAAATTACATCTACACTATCAAATATTTAAGCATCATTGATATATTTTACAAATGAAACAGGGTCTTGTAAGACTACTGTACAATTTGGGCAAAAGGTTCATGGGTGGACATTACACATGATAATGTGTGTTCTTCTATGCTATCCTGTTTCTATTCGCATCTACTATCAACAGGGCGGCCTATTTCTAGTTTTATTACATAGAATCATAATTCGATGTTTTTTCATAGTTCAGATAAGTATTTTTAGCATATTTTACAACTGAAGCCCACTTCCGGGTTCACGTTGTAAAGAACAGCGACTCGTTTATGTGGTTTCTAATACAGGATATACATATATGCCTGTCAGTAAAATAAAATAAAATAAAATATTTAACCCCTATCTGCTTCATTATCTCACCATTTTTAGGGTTTAAAAGTGTATAAATGTAACACAAACGAGTCCTTGTCAAGGGAAATCATCGAAACCACTTCCGTTTTTTATCGAGACAGCATTTCTTGCAATTTGCACGTCTCGCGTTGGTAGTTTATATACAGGAATATATGCCTGTTGAAATCAAATAAAATAAATTTTGCAAGGGTTTATCCCCGTTCTTCTATTCTATTGGTCCATTTTAAGGGTTAAAATATGATATAAAGCACGATTCTAACTTGGGGGAATCCTCGGGGAAACCCCTGTTATGACGTCACGTCTAGACCGCATGTACTGAGAGACGCGGGTTTCTTACAGTACTTTTATAAATATAAATAAAATAAAATTAAATAAAATATTTTATCCCTTCCTTCCTGTATTATTGACCATTTATAATGTTAATACTTAAATAAACAGGAATAGATTCCTTCCTCAAATCGTCTAGACTACGTGTTGCTTTAAACTAAGGTAACCTCGGTTTCCCATTATTTTAATCATATTTTAATTCATCCAGTTTTATAATATAAGAAATATTGTACTTGTTTTTTAGATTCTATGTTATTTAATTAAATTCTGTGTAATTATTGCTTTCCTTATCTCACAACTAGCCCTACCTGCAGTGAGGCGGGTGGGCCAGGTGACCTTGTGTCACTGTTGATTTACTTACGTAAATCCAGTTGTGTAGTTCCTTCAAAGAAGGAAAGGCAAAGCTTACATGGAAGCTTAATTTAAGGAAAGCTTACATAGAAATTATAATATCCAACTTCTTTCTCCAGGGTGGATCAGATCCCTGCTTAAATCTGAACCCAGATAAGATCTTAGTTCATCCGAGATTTTTAATGCACCCGAGAATCGGATGCAGTATTTTTATTGCATCTCTCGGATCATCTAATCTGAAATCCAATGCTCGGTTGATTGTATGTAGATCTGATCCTCGGATGATCGGATCATCCAATCTGATGTTCGGATGATGATTCCAGATCAGAACACTGAAAAAAAAAAACAAAAAAAAAACAACAAAACTTGGACTAATGGTTCACCAGCCTGGCAGTAATATCACTTATTGGAGGCTTGGGTCCAAGTCCTCAAGCCCAAGAGGCCTTCTAAACAAGGTCCTTCATTCAGTGCTGGCTCTGTATTTTTAGGGAAGTAGGTTGCCTGTCTTCACCCTAACCATTTTTTGAGGACATTGAAACTTAGACAGTTTTTTAACCTCCCTCCCAGGGAATTTATGCCTAGATCCTCCACAGTCTAGACTCTGAATGATGTACTAGGCCAACAGGAACTTGGGCCGTTTAATTTCCCTTAAAATGGAAGAACACAAATTACAAGTTTTCAATTTTGTATCTCCCTAGGGGCCTCCTTGGGTAAGCCCCTCTTCCCCTTCTGGTCAACAAGAGTTGAGCTTCAGGCTGCTCTTCACTAGGTTTTTTATGTCAGCTGACTTGTCAGTCAGCTGACATTATGTCATCACTCTGCGGCGTGGGCGTACGCGTACGCGTGAACAACTTCTTCTCCAAAACTACAAGGCCTAGAGACATGCTGTTTTTTTTAAAAGATACCTTATCTATCGAGGATGAAAAATTGTTCAAGGCATGCAAATCTGTCTGTTCGTCTGTTTGCTAGAGACATTACAAGGGGGGTACCCCCACCAAAAGTGTGAAAATTTCAACTTTTTATCACAATTTTCTCAGTGACTATTGCAGGGATTTCTCTCATATCTTGCATATATGTACTAGGCCAGAGGTAGATTCTCTTCTGTGAGTATCAGACCTGGATCTGTCTTACTTTTTTTTTAATAAATTTTTTTAATAATTTTTAATGCATTAAAATTCATGAAATCATGCACTAAATCACTTATAACTTCAAAAGTGTTGCATTTACAGCATTTTGTGAAAATATGTTGTTCAGCTACTTTTTTCATAGCTACAATATGGTGAGTAAGTTCGGTGTCTGTCTCAATAGCTAAGTGAGTAATAGCTACTTTTGGGCTTTTCAGTAACTTCCATCATGAGTAAAATCACTTGTAACTTAAAAACTATTGCATTTAGAGAATTTCGTATATATATGTTATTCAGCTACTTTTGGGCCAGCTATAACATAGTGAAATTTCAGAGCTGTAGCTCATGGCATAGCTGAGTAATAGCTACTTTTAGGTTATCACTGTTGAGTAAATCGCTTATAACTTGAAAACTATTGCATTTAGAGAATTTCGTATAAATATGTTATTCAGCTACTTTTGGGTCAGCTATGACATAGTAAAATTTCAGACCTGTAGCTCATGGCATAGCTGAGTAATAGCTACTTTTAGGTTATCACTGTTGAGTAAATCACTTATAACTTGAAAAGTGTTGCATTTAGAGCATTTTGTTAAAATATGTTATTCAGCTACTTTTTTCATAGCTACAATATGGTGAGTAAGTTGGGTGTCTGTCTCAATAGCTAAGTGAGTAATAGCTACTTTTGGGCTTTTCAGTAACTTCCATCATGAGTAAAATCACTTGTAACTTAAAAACTATTGCATTTAGAGAATTTCATATAAATATATTATTCAGCTACTTTTGGGCCAGCTATAACATAGTAAAATTTCAGACCTGTAGCTCATGGCATAGCTGAGTAATAGCTACTTTTAGGTTATCACTGTTGAGTAAATCACTTATAACTTGAAAACTATTGCATTTAGAGTATTTTGTTTCAATATGTTATTCACCTATTTTGGGGTCAGCTATAACATAGTGAAGTTTCAGACCTGTGGCTCATTTCATAGCTGAGTAATAGCTACTTTGAAGTTCTCACTGTTGAGTAAATCAGTTATAATTGGAAAACTATTGCATTTACAGAAATTTGTGCAAATATGTTATTCAGCTACTTTTGGGTCAGCTATAACATACCGTAAATGACCTATTTAGCGCATCCGCCCTTGTAACCGCACCCTACCTCTTTTTCCCAGCAATATCGTCGGTGGCAGTACACAATATCCACATATTTTTTATATATTGTACCTATTTTTACTTAATAAATGGACATTTTTGTCACGACTTTCTACTTTGTTTTCATCTACCACCATATTTACAGGAAGTGGGTATTTCTAAATGTCGAAAGACCGTTTTTCTACCGGATTGACCTATACTTCATCCCGGAAAGTGTGTCATGATGGGTGCGCTAAAAGGGACATTTATTCAACAAATATTGAATAAAAATAGTCTTTGCTTAGCGCACTGTGCGCTAAATAGGTCATTTACGGTAGTGAAATTATAGACCTATAGCTCATGGGACAACTGAGCAATAGCTATTCTCAGGTACTGACTGTTGAGTAAATCAGCTATAACTTGAAAAATATTGCATTTGGAGTATTTTGTTAAAATATATTGTTCACCTACTTTGGGGTCAGCTATAACAAAGTGAAATTACAGACCTGTAGCTCATGGCATAGCGGAGCAATAGCTATTTTCAGGTTCTCACTATTGAGTAACTCAGTTGTAGCTTGAAGACTATTGCATTTACAGTAGTTTGCTTAAATATGTTGTTCACCTACTTTTGGGTTAGCTATAACATAGTAAAATTTCAGACATGTAGCTCATTGCATAGCTGAGTAATAGTTCCTTTGAGGTTCTCACTGTTGAGTAAATCAGTTGTAACTTGAAAACTATTACATTTAGAGTAATTTGTTAAATATGTTATTCACAGAATTTTTGGTCAGCTATAACATAGTGAAATTGCAGACCTGTATGTCATGGCATAGCTGAGCAATAGCTACTTTCAGGTTCTCACTGTTGAGTAAATCATTGTATCCACTGGATAGCCGCAGTGTGTAGAGAGAGATTTCACCATTACTGCTCTGATGAAAAAAAACATTATAGCTAGCTTTCTTAAGTTTGCAGTATATATTAATAACCATAAAATGTTGTCTGGGAATATTTTTGGCCTCATTTTGAGAAACAAGATGGCCGCCACAGGTGTTTTTTGTCAGTCATGAAAAGTGCTTATATCTCCCTTATTATTGATCCTAGAGGTTTGGGATGATAAACCAACCTGTAGGAAATCATGGGGTGGGAATCTTTTGGTGTGGTCAGATTTGACCTTCAATGACCCCTCCTTCAAGGTCAAACAAGGATAGCCAAACTTAAAAGTGCTTATAACTTGCTTATTATTGGTCCCAGAGGTTTGGGATGGTAAACAGACAGGAAATCATGGGGTGTGAATCTGTTGATATGGTCCAATTTGACCTTGGAACCCTCCTTCAAGGTCAAATGAGGATAGCGAAAATTGAAAGTGCCTACAACGCGCTTATTATTGGTGACAGAGATTTGGGATGGTAAACCATCCCATAGGAAATCATTGGCTCGGAATCTTGTGGTATGGTCAGATTTGACCTTTGGACCCCTCCTTCAAGGTCAAATGAGGACAGCCAAGCTTAAAAGTGCTTATAACTCATTTATAATTGGTCCTAGAGGTTTGGAATGGTAAACCATAGGAAATCATGGGCTGGGAATGTATTTGTGTGGTTAGATTTGATCTTGGACCCCTTCTTCAAGGTCGAACGAAGATATTGTATTTGTAGTATTTCTTTAAATATGTTTTAACCTATTTTTTACACTTAAACAATTACCTTGTTATTTTCCTTCATAATACCATTTACAGGGCACAACTTTTTTATCCTTTTCTTCTGTCAGCTTCGGAATTTCTTTCGAACTTGCTGTTCAGTTACCATTTACTGTATTTCTGTACAGCCCTTTTCCTGATAATTATTCTGTCCTCTAATCACCTTCACAAATCAAAAACACTCAGTCAGCTGACACAGTGCCCGTTCACGGGCACTCTCCTCTTGTTTCTGAATACAACCTGGTTATATATATGTTAAGACAGTAGCAAGGCTACTACCAGACAGGTCAAACTCAATTCCATGGTGCATATAAGTAGTCAGAAGGGGTATGGTGAATTTAGGTGAGATACTGGATCTTTAGATCTTAAAGCTCCCCATTCACAGCTACTTTAGGAGGGACAGGAGTCCCTCATCAAGGCACCCCTCATAACTCTTAGGGTTTAGGCCCTATTAATCAACCCTTTCCAATTCCCCACATCTAGAGGCTCCTACAGGAACCACCCCAATGGGGGTCATTCCATCCCTAGCAGTATCCATCGTTTTCCCCAGGTAGGGGGAAATTGAGTAGCCGAGGCTCCAAGGTCTTTTCGACCCACTCCAGGGGACGAGGGCATAAAACCCTTCCCCCCAATGACTCCTCCAGCCTCACTCAGTCCACCAGTAGGAGTTCTCCGTTCTTTCAGATAAGACTGGCAAACAAATCCTGTCATTCTTTTCAATCCAAGTCCAGTCAGACTCCTGACCCGGTCAGAATACAAGGCCCTTCAAAGACCAAGTCCTGGCCTCTGTATCCAGTCTCTTCTGTCAAAGAACGCAATAGAAAGGGTGGAAAATGTAAAATCTCTCGGGTTTTACAGTCGCCTGTTCCTAGTACCAAGCCTCACCTAGGGTGGAGGCCAGTCATAGACCTAAAACAGGCTCAACACTTTTCTACACGTAGAAAAGTTCAAAATGGAAACTCCAGAGTCCATCAGGACCTCCCTGATTCCAGGGTAGTGGGTATCGTCGATAGATCTGTCGGACACTTACCTACACACCCCCATCCATCCAAACTCAAGGAAATACCTAAGGTTTTGCTACAAGTCACAGGTGTTCCATTCACCTCCCTCCCATTCGGACTAGCCACAGCCCCCCAGGTCTTTACAATGACTGTAAAGGAAGTGAAACTAATGACCCTCTCTAGAGGACTCAGAATTCACCAATACCTGGACGACTGGCTGATCAGGGGTGGATAAGGTCCCAGTCTCAGGACGAAGCCCAAGTGAACACATAAGCAGTGGTAGACCTAACTCAGTCCTTGGGGTGGATAATAAATCAGGAAAAATCAGAACTGAAACCTACTCAGGTGTTTTTCGTTCATGGGCTACGAATACCACCTAGATTCAGCCCTTGTAAAACCCTCTCAAGAGAGATGGCTCAAACTTCAGGATTTGATCCTACTACTCAAGTCAAAACGTGTTTTGACTGCAAGATGTTTGATGTCTTTAATTGGGTTGCTAGCCTCAACGGAGAAAATGGTCCCGGAGGGACGCCTTCACATGAGGCCCTTTCAGTTTCATCTCAAGGAGCACTGGAGATATCCTCAGTCGCTGGACAACCTCCTTCCTTGGACAGAAGCCATTGCAGCCCACCTAGATTGGTGGCAAAATCCCTCAAACGTGATGAAAGGTGCAGACCTTCATCCCAAAGACCACAGTATCCAACTCTTTACTGACGCCTCAACGAAGGTTGGGGCGCTCACTTAGACCAAAATTCCACAAAGGGTCTGTGGTCAGATCGGGAAAAAAGGCTACACATATATGTCCGGGAATTGAAGGCGGTCTCCCTGGCCCTTCGAGACTTCAAGGACCAGTGCCAGAATCAAACAGTGTTAGTTGCCACGGACAACTCAACAGTGGTAGCCTACATCAACAAACAAGGAGGAACACACTCAGCAGAGATGTGCGCTCTCCTGTGGAAGATCATGACCTGGGGCCATCACTACCCCATAACATTGAAAGCCAGGCACATTCTAGGGTGCCTGAAGGTGATGGCCGACCTACTGTCCAGGTCCAACCAAGTGCAGTCAACAGAATGGTCTCTGCACCCACAGGTGTTCAAACAGATCTGCCAGAAGTGGTTCACACCTCATGTAGACTTATTTGCCACTCACCTGAACCACAAGCTCCCACTGTACGTGTCTCCTATCCCAGACCCAAGGGCCTGGGACATAGATGCTCTAAACATAAACTGGACCAACCTCACGGCCTATGCGTACCATCCTACGGCTCCTTCACAAGGTGATCCAAAAGATCAGGCAATTTTATTGCCTGATCATCGTAATAGCCCCAGGCTGGCCAGGGATGCCCTGGTTTTGGGACCTAGTGCAGCTCTCAACAGAGATCCCACTACAACTCCCAGTGTCAACGACCCTACTCAAACAGTCCCACAGGTATGTGTTCCACAACAACCCCCAGCACCTGAACCTCCACGCCTGGTGTCTAGGAGCGGACAACTCCAAGAACAAGGCTTCTCTGTGGAGGTGGCAGAGAGAATTGCTGCCCCTCAGCGGTCTTCAATAAGGACCATCTACAAGTCAAAGTGGGCCCTATTTGAAAAATGGTGCAGAGAAAATTCGGTGGATTTCTCCACTCCATCTGTGAAACAAATCTCAGATTTTTTCATGTACCTGTACCAAGACCTAAACAGGCGCCCCTCGACCTTTGATGGTTACAGGACTGCAATCGTTGACACTTTGGGCCCAACGGCCCAACATGTTGCACACAATGCAGACCTTCATAGGTTACTCTCCAGTTTTCACAGGGATTGTCCCAAAAGTTCCAGAAATTTACCCAAGTGGAACCTTTCTGTTGTCCTCAACGAGCTCACAAAGCACCATTTGAGCCCATGAAAGACACAGATCTCAAACATCTTACTCTAAAACTGCTTTTTTGCTAGCTTTGGCCTCCGGCAAGCGCCGCAGCGAAATCCATGCCTGGGTCGCAAACAAGTATCTAATCTAGGCCAATTAGAAAAGGTTGCCTTGTTCCCTTCTTCTGCTTTCATAGCCAAAAACCAACTAGCAAGAGAAGGTTCTCAAAGTGTATCTCCGGTGACTATTCCTGCTTTGACTACCATTGTAGATAGACAATTTAAGGAAGACAGGACCCTGTGTCCCGTGCGGGCCCTGAGGTTTTATTTGGACCGAACAAAAGACCTGAGAGGGTCTCGTTCTCTCCTTTTCATCTCCTTTAAGAAAGGACATACCTCAGACATCAGACCCGCTACTCTCTCTTCCTGGTTGAAACAAACCATCCTACTTTGTTACAAACAAGCAGATCAACCAGCCTTGGACTTGGTCCAAGTCAAAGCGCATGACATCTGGGCCTTCGCGGCCTCTACGGCCTTTTACGGTGGGGTATCGGTGGACCAAATCATGCAAGCCTGTCACTGGAAAGCTCACAACACATTTTCAAATTTTTACCTAAAAGACCTTACTTGGTCGGACACCGACAACAATATGTATCTGGGACCCGTAGTGGCGGCACAACAAGTCCTAGATCCTTCCCCTCAGACCAGTTGTCCTCGGAAAGAAAAAAAGGGGGGGGGGCACATCCGCCACAACCAAGTCTTCAGGAGTCTCTCCCAGGATCTAGGTATTCCTTTACCTTCAAGATGTTACGGGTAAGGTCATTTTTGTTTTTTCAGTTATCAAGTAACTTCTATTAAGGACTTATTTAGTTGTCATTAATCTCATATTCAGGTTGTAAAAATTTATGAGATGTCCAACCATGGGTTGGTCAGTCACTAGTGAAGGGCCCTCAGGGACCCTTAGACCTCGAAGTGAGCACTGCTGCACTTCCGTCCTACAATCAAACATCTAGTAGACAGTTTCAGCACTGTCTCTCATTTTATTTAGGTTTTTGGCTCGTTACAGGCCCGGTCTTCGGGATCGGGGCACTGTAAATGGGACTCAGGCTGGTATTTCTGGCACTATTCTATACATATTAATTCAAAATCTTAGAAAAAATTACATATCTTCCAGTCTCAGCTGTAATCCCGCCACCGGGCGGTTGAATTCAGCATTAAGTCCCACATGGTAAGCTATTGTAGCGTAATAAAATTGTAAATTTTAATTACTTAAATGTAGCTTTTATAAGCTACAAGCTTACCATGTGGGACTTAGAAGAGTCCCACCCTGCCTCCCCGCTGTTTACAGCTGAGGTGTAGGTTTTAGAAAATTTCAACGAGAAAGTAGGGCGAGAGGTCAGAGGTTATCACGTGACGACAACTAGCAGTATATCCGGTGGCTAACAAGAACTGTCTTCTTTTCTAAGACGTTGGCCGCGGGTGTGGCAACCCGAGAACAGCATTAAGTCCCACATGGTAAGCTTGTAGCTTATAAAAGCTACATTTAAGTAATTAAAATTTACAAATTTGTACTGTCCCCTGGAGGAACGACAGCAGAACTGTATGATCAGTATATGGATGGTGTTACTCAGGTAATGGACAAGCATTCTCCTATCATCTCATGCATGACAAAACGGCAGTCTGATGAGTGGTTGTCTGATTCATATCGCACGGCTCGCTCTCTAAGGTGGCAATTTGAACGAATGTGGAGAAAACATAAGACACAGTTGAACAGGTCAAGGCTCCGCAAGCAAATTGCCTGGTGCAATCCACTGGCCAATAAAGACAAGGGTTCCTACTATACCAATCTTATAACTCCGAATAGTGATGACCTCAAGAAGCTCTGGCAGTCATTCAGGAAAGTATTGCATCGCACCTCTGAAACTGTTCTGCCGGCTCATTCCTCTGAAAAAAGCCTTGCGGACACGTTTGCTTCTTTCTTCACAAATAAAATAAGCAAAATCAGGGACACATTTCCTACTTCTGGTTCATTCAATGTTACACTTGACCTGGTGCCCCCTCCTTTCAATACCTTTAAGCCTGTAACTGAAGACGAGGTCAGGAAGTGCATCAATGAGTCTCCTACTAAATCATGCCCATTGGACCCCATACCAACATTCATCCTTAAGGATTGTCTTGATATACTCCTTCCGTCTGTTACCAAGTTGGTAAATTACTCTCTCATTGATGGCTCTTTCCCAAGTGCTTTCAAAAGAGCGGTTGTCACCCCCCTCATTAAAAAGGCTTCTCTGCCCAGAAACGACATTAAGAATTATCGCCCAGTGTCTGGTCTTTGTTTCCTGTCAAAGTTGGTGGAGCGAGTTGTTGCTAAGCAACTTACATCACACATCAATAATAACAAACTGGATAATCCAAATCAGACAAATCAGTTTATAAGCCAGGACACTCCACTGAAACAGCTTTATTGTCAATAAAAAATGAGGTCCATCTCTCTCTGGCACGCGGCAAACCTACGGCTCTAGTTCTTCTTGATTTATCAGCCGCGTTTGACACCATAGATCATAATATTCTCCTCAGTAACCTTAAATCCTGGTTTGGTCTTGGTGGAACTGTTCTAAAGTGGTTTGCTTCCTACTTGAGTGATCGATGCCAGACCATCAAGATAGGCTCCACACTATCTGAATTAAGCAAGCTCATCTATGGCGTTCCCCAAGGTTCTGTTCTGGGTCCATTGCTGTTTTCACTTTATGCTACACCACTTGGCAAAATTATCCGCCTTCTTCTGCATATTAAATTCCACTTCTATGCGGATGACACACAGCTATACAACCATCTCTCCCATAAGAATGCCTCTGCTGTTCTTGCCAAGCTAAATGCCTGCCTACATGATGTGCAATGATGGATGTGTCTTAGTAAACTGAAGCTCAACCCAGAAAAAACAGAATTTATTGTCTTTGGCTCTAAGGCTCTGTGTCAGAAGATTTCCTCCCATTTTCCTGTTAGTATTCTTGGTAGCCTTCTTCATGCGGTTGATTCTGTTAGAAATATAGGTGTGTAGTTTGATGCAGAATTTTCATTCTCTGAACATGTCAAGAGAACTTACAAAGTGTGCTTTCTTCAGATGCGTGACCTTCGTAAAATAAGGCAGTATCTTACTCCAGAAGTGGCAGTCCTTGCTGCAAATGCCTTGGTTAGTAGTCGTTTAGACTACTGCAACTCTCTGTTTAGGGGTTTGTCATGTTTTTATCAGCACAAATTGCGAAGTATTCAGAATACTCTTGCTCGTATTGTTACAAACCATAGAAAGTATGCTCACGTTCTGAAGCAACTCCACTGGCTGCCAGTTAAGTATAGATGTATGTTCAAAACTGCAACACTAGTTTATAAATTTTTACATAGTGGTTCTCCTTCCTATTTTCAACCATTCTTGTCACTCAGCAGCTGTTCCTATAGTACCAGGCGTAGTCACCCTGATCATCAATACCTTACTGTTCCTCCTTTCCGCTCATCAGTCTTCAAGTCAGTCAAACATTTTGATCACAGCTTTGCCTTTTATGCTCCTAAGATCTGGAATGAACTCCCTTATGATGTGCGCAGTGCAGCATCAGTTGCCTCCTTCAGAAAGAAGCTTAAAACTTAACTGTTTGCAAAAGCATATCCCCCATAGCCTCTCCTGTCACCCTGTGTCTCCTTGGTATGACCTGGCTATGTCCTTGGATTAATGTTAACTGCTTTGTTTTATGTTCAGTTGCGCCTTAGAGTCCATCAGCGATGGAGATTAAGTGCTATAAAAGTCCACATTAGATTAGATATTTGTTCGTCTGTTCCCAAGATTGGATCACTCCCACCCAAAGTGTGAAAATTTTAACACTTTATCACAATTTTCTCATTTACTATTGGAGGGTTATGTCTCTTGTCTTGCATATATATGTTACAGGAATCTGTGTAACCAGGCATTACGAGTAATGACTGAACATTTTAGTCATTTTGCGAAATGCCTAAACAGTTTAGCTATGTAATGACTGAAATATAAGGTTAAGTGTTACACATATTGCCTAAACAAGTATTTGAGATTTCAGGCAATCTGTGTAATCATCTTTTTAAGGTATCTTTTTGATCAATCTGATTATTTCTTGCTGTATGCCATTCATGCAGTTTTAACTACATGGCAATGAAGATATGTTTTGACATATCTCATACATTTTTGCATAAGTGAGGAAATAAAAAGTTTCATAAGATAATCATTAATAATGATACATTTCATACTTATTCTCATTTTACTTGTAACAAGGGTACTATGTTCCAATTAGGTGGGCTGGGGCTTCTTAATTATATCAAAAGCTTAAACTTTGGTTCCAGATTTCAAGCAGACTGTGTGACCATCTTTTAAAATTTTATTGATAGGATGCATTATTTCTTGCTGATAGAAGCAATTCAAGTTTTCGTTTTAACTGTATAACAATTAATTAAGGTACATTTTGATACTTTTAAATAAATGAGCAGTTTTTCAGTGTGATCAATATTAGTTTTATATTCCATATCTTTTCATTTAGCTGTAAGAATTGCAGAATGTCCAATTGTTTGGCTAGTTTTTACTTTACCGGTACGAGATTTGGGCGATAATATAATTAACGTTTTTAGCGATCACATCCTGTTATTTTTATTGTAATACACAGGAATACTATTTATGGGGGTTATGGGCTTGCCTCCATTTATAACTCTGTTAATTTAATCTCATACTTCCTAGACAATTTCCTGCAATGATCAAATATGGTGGATCCCGTACCGGTAAAGTAAAAATTTTTTTTTTTCACAAGAGTATGTTTTCTGGTCTTGATATGTGTGTGTGGAGGATAGGGATGGGGGCTTCAGTAGTTATATGAAACAAATACTGAAAAATTTGATGTTAATCGTATTTGATGAAACAAGTTATAAGTGCAATTAGGACTCCCCAACCTTTTTTAGCGTCCAATCACTCAGCCTGACCTAGTTTGACACAAGATAGTATTTTGCACAAATATCCCCAGTGAAAGGTATTAGTACATTTGATGTATGACAGTGACAAAATATTTTATGTGAAAAGATCCCAGGTGCAAGAGCCTAAAGAAGGATTTTAATGAGTTACAACTCACTTGGGGGCAACATTTTAGCTTTAAATAACTGATATAATTTCTTAACAAAACAAATTACTGATATATTACTCAGTAAAACTTTTGATGAGAAATTTTAAAATGAGCTATTCAAGAAATATTAAGCTGATAAGAAAGTTCTGATACCAAAGAGCAGTATACTACAATGAATGAAAAGCTGAAATTAGTTATTAGTTCTACAGAAGTACAATGCTTAAATATGACAACAGATTTTCTGTTTTGATATTTTAGAACAGTCATGTAAAGTTTCACTGCTGATAGAACGATATAAATGTAACATTATAAATGTAATGACATTAACTCTGGTGATGAGAACACAATATATAGTACATGTCTTGGTCAATATGTCATGACGTCACTTTTTCATACCTTACAGTTAACATTCTATAGAATTTTTAACTATGAATTATTATGTTTTCTGTATACTTTGTATGAATAGTGATAAAAAACAATTCCAATAGTTCAATAAAATTAGATATTTTTAATCATAATGAAATTTTCATTATATACTTGGCTACAAGTACATTCCTTTGTGTGAGTATCTGGTCTGGATCTTTCGGTATTTTTTTAACAAACTTTTAAAATAATTTTTTATGCATTAAAATTCATAAAATCGTGCACTAAATCATTTATAACTTGGAAAGTATTGCATTTAAAACAGTTTGTTCAATATGTTTTTCATCTACTTTTTCAGACCTGTAGCTCATTGCATAGCTAAGTAATAGCTGTATAAACTATACATGCTATTTATTTATTTATTCATAATATATCGTGCTCAAGGTATGTACAGAAAATTAGAAAAAAAATTAATGTAACAATTTTCTTTACAAACAAAAAAAAAACACATTAAACTTCAGAACATGAAAGAAGAAACATTACTCTGTACATAAATACTTAAGCATAACACTGATTTCTGATTCAGTAAGTCTAGTACACTTTGCATCTCTTGTATGTATTAAATCTTTGATATTTCCAGTTATTGACCTATTCTGTTCATTGTACAAGGAGGAATCATAAATGTTCAACAACTGCTTAAAACAACCTGGGGAAGAGCATACCAACTCTCTTGTACATCCTAAATTATGTGAAATTATATTTAAATATTCGCTCACATTAGTACGGAGCCCAGGAACGGACATAGAACTGTTTTCCTATCAATTTTTTATCTCGTTACCACAAGAGAGTAAGTCATAACCACAAGTTAGCAAGTCGTTACCACAAGATAGTATTTCGTTCCCAAAAGTTAGCAAGTCATTCCCACAAGATAGCAAGTCATTCCCACAAGTTAGCAAGTCGTTCCCACAAGTTAGTAAGTCGTTCCCACAAGATAGCAAGTTGTTCCCACAAGTTAGCAAGTCGTTCCCACAAGATAGCAAGTTGTTGCCACAAGTTAAAAAGTCATTCCCATAAGATAGAAAGTCGTTACCACAAGATACTAACTCATTCCCCCAAGTCAATAAGTCATTACCACAAGATAATAACTCGTTCCCACAAGGTAACAAGTCATTACCACAAGATACTAACTCGTTCCCACAAGTTAGCAAGTCTTTACCACAAGATACTAACTCGTTCCCACAAGATAGAAAGTTGTTTACCACAAGATACTAACTCATTCTCACAAGTTAGCAAGTCGTTACCACAAGATACTAAGTCGTTCCCACAAGTTAGCAAGTTATTACCACAAGATAGCAAGTCATCACCACAAGATATGAAAACATCCCCATGAGTTTTACTAAGTCATGCTTTGATGCCAATATACAGGCATTTTCTTTGTCTATGATATGTAACTTATATAGATGCCACCGATCTACTGGCACACCATTCAAGTTTACACATGCCTGTAGGCTTTTAGTGACCTTCAGGGATCGCATGTTTCCTTTATTTTACATGTCCAACTTTTATACCATTACGGCTATTGTTTTAGCAATTTTAATGGTTATTCTTCTTAGTTACCTACCTAGTGACCTTCAGAGGTCACGTACTTATTATTACAGGTATATTGCATTACTGTCTTTTAGAGGTGCCTGTTTTATGGCACTTTTCTTTGTCTTTCTAAGATATTTTATTATGTTACATTGGATTGGATGCTTTTTGGCACAGCATACCTTGCAGGATCTCCATCGGATTCTTATATAAGCTGTACCTGAACACAGCAAAAGTCGTGTTTGCTATGCTGCAATTTTCAGTCCTTTCATAATGTAAATTGCATAGTCTTATCATTCTCAACCCCTTTTTTATATACATTACATTAAAATTCTTCTAGTATGGGTATGGGCAATGTAGAGGTTTAATACTAATTGGGTTATAGTGTCTGCATGTGGCACCTTCGCGGGAACCACACCATTCTGTGCTCATAGATATTGTAAATAATTTTTCTGTCTTTTATCTAGTAACAATCTTAAATGAATTTATATATTATTAACTAGTTTCTGTAATAATTGCTAATACTGCCAAGCAGTTTGTGGTCACTATTATAACTATTATGTATAGTAAATATTGTTAACCCCTGTTTGCATATAATTGGTCCCTGGGAATGAGTAAATAAGTGGTGGGAAAGTTAGTAAATGGTGAGAAGTGGTGGGAACAAAATAGTAAGTGGTGGGAACGAGTTAGTAAGTGGTGGGAACCACTTAATAAGTGGTGGGTATAAAATAAAACAAGGATTTGCTATCTTGTGGTGACCACTTAGTATCTCATTCCCACAAGTTAGTATCTCATTCCCACGACTTAACATCTCATTCCCAGGACTTAGTATCACATAACCGCTACTTAATATGTCATTACCACAACTTTCTAACTTGTGAGAACGACTTGCTGTCTTGTGGGAATGACTTTCTATCTTGTGGTAACGACTTTCTAACTTGTGGGAACGACTTAGTATGTTGTGGAAACGACTTGCTATCTTGTGGGAATGACTTTTTATCCTGTGGGAACAACTTACTATCTTGTGGGAACGACTTGCTAACTTGTGTTAACGACTTGCTAACTTGCGCGAATGACTAAGTATCTTGTGGTAACGACTTTCTATCTTGTGGTAACAACTTGCTAACTTGTGGGAAGGACTTAGTGTCTTGTGGTAACAACTTTCTATCTTGTGGGAATGACTTTTTAACTTGTGAGAATGACTTGCCATCTTGTGGGAATCACTTGCTAACTTGTGGGAATGACTTAGGATCTTGTGGGAACAACTTAGTAATCTTGTGGGAACGACTTGCTAACTTGTGGGACTGACTTAGTATCTTGTGCTAATGACTTGCTGTATTGTGGTAATGATTTGTTAACTTGTGGGAACGACTTAGTATCTTGTGGTAACAACTTGCTATCTTGTGGTAACAACTTGCTATCTTGTGGTAACAACTTGCTAACTTGTGGTAACAACTTGCTAACTTGTGTTAACAACTTGCTATCTTGTGGTAATGACTTGCTATCTTGTGGTAACGACTTGCTAACTTGTGGGAAATACTTACTATCTTGTGGGACTCCGTACATCAGGCTAACAATTTACATGCTGATCTGTATAGAGTGACCCCCCCCCCACTCTACTTCACCCCACAACGACTTGCTAACTTGTGGGACTGACTTAGTATCTTGTGCTAATGACTTGCTGTATTGTGGTAATGATTTGTTAACTTGTGGGAACGACTTAGTATCTTGTGGTAACAACTTGCTATCTTGTGGTAACAACTTGCTATCTTGTGGTAACAACTTGCTAACTTGTGGTAACAACTTGCTAACTTGTGTTAACAACTTGCTATCTTGTGGTAATGACTTGCTATCTTGTGGTAACGACTTGCTAACTTGTGGGAAATACTTACTATCTTGTGGGACTCCGTACATCAGGCTAACAATTTACATGCTGATCTGTATAGAGTGACCCCCCCCCCCCACTCTACTTCACCCCACACAAAATGCAGGTGAGAAAAGAATTTCCTCTGTGTGTGTGTGGAAGTGTGTGTGCAGGTCACTCCATTTGAAGAAAGAGGGGAAGATTTATATCACATGTACATCTCTTTTGTCTTGCATATGTTTTGGGTAACTAATATAAGAAAATAAATGGGAAGGTTCACTTTCACTGACCTTTATCAAGCCTAGGTGTGTATGCTGTTATATTAAATGTATGTTTTTTTTCACTTTTTCCCATTTCAGTTAGACATCAAAATATAATCAATTTTAGCTTATGTGGGAAATCATCTAAAGATTGCTGAAGAGTTAGGAGTATGTAAACCTTAAACTAATTTTGGATACCCTGGGAAGTAAGGGCTATTTCTTTGAGAAAAAAAATTTAATTCTGACAGTGGTCTTGAATTTTTGTGGAAATGGAAAATGTCATTTATCGCAAGAACCATAAAACATACAGTGATTTTGGCAAATTTTACATCCGCTGCGTAGTCAGGTTGCTGCAAAATTCGGTTAGTTTGTCATATTGAAAAGGTCTTTTATCTCTCTTAGTATTGTTTGTCGGGCTTTGAACCCAGTTTTGTTGTCACACTACCTCCAATTTTTGCTTAATACTCAGTGGGAAATAAACCCCCACAGCAGTAGCCGTGTTTGCATTTATTTTACTACACTATAATCCATATTGCATTCATCAGGTTCTAAAATATGCTTTCCTGGTATACCTGAGGGGAGTATTCCATCCATGTACATATTCTAAGAGAGTAATTTATCTTCCCAAAACTTGGGTTCCTTTAATTTCCTTCTTTTGACTTCAAAGTTTACAAAGCACATATATCATTATTAATGTCTGGCAGTCACTTTGCACCTTTTTGAACTCTCTTTCTTTGTTATGAACAAGGTCCTGAGTAGCTCCTTAGGAAGCACCTTAACAATTAAATATGTACTTTTGCTTCTCAAAACCATTTGCAGTGCACAACTTTTGTGTCCTTTTGTACTTTCACTTATACTCTGAAGTTAAAAACACAAAGTCTTCTGACACAGAGCCCGTTCCCAGGCTTGTTTATACTGAACTCTGACTTCATTAGCCTTCTGTTCTTCCTGTATAATAGAGGATGTACTATCTTGAATGATATTGAAGCAGAAGCATATGTCAGATCTTTGTGAAATATATTTGTACTGTTTATACAGGTTCTAAGTGTGAAAATTATTTTGGAGCCAGTGAGGAAACTACTGTTTGTAATACAGGGATCTGTCCAGCAGTGGATGGTTGTCCAATTGTTGAGAGCCCAGGTACAGTGATTTAAGTTCTATTGGTCTCAGTAATCTAATTTAATGCTTTCCAGGTGCAAAGTCTTCCCCACAAGAGGGGATCTCAGTGCCCAGAATTAATAAAAGATTTTACAAAAGGGATAGCCAGAGAGTGATTTAGGTTATTTGGGTCCTCAGTGGCCAAATGGCTAGAAAGTTTGGCATCTAGTCACAGACTGTTACCTCTGAGTGGGTACAACACCAACAAAGGAGATTCTGAGGACTATTCCCATTATGAACCTGACTGTATAACCAGATATAAAACCCTTTAACCCGTGTATGTGGTCATAAAGGTCAAAGTTAGGATTTTATGTCACATTCAACAGTCAGAGTATGTTATTATACATTTCAGTTTTACTTAAAGGTGGTTGAAAATGTTGCCTTTAATGTCAGATATAGCTTGTTCAAATTTTTTCCAAGACGGCGTAAATTATTGTCATAATTGTCAACTATTGAAGGTTCACTTATTTATAAGTGAGCTATAATTGTTGTCATTAGTAAAACATTTAGAGTATCAAACACTACTGTGAAGTGTATTTTGTCAGTTGGTAGTCTAGCTGTGTTAAATTATATTGTAAGATTATTAAAATTATATTGTCAAATAAATAGGTTGTAGTTCATGTTAGTTTTTTTTGGTCAGGTTACTTACAACCAACCTGCTTATTAGATTGATATTTTAATATGTCCATCCTTCCATCAACATTTTTTGTTTCTGGACTCTAACTCAAAGACATTTCTGCTAATCGATTTGAAATTTGGCAGGGTGGAAGGACACCACCTAGGCTAGGTTGCTTTTGAAATTGATGCCATTTTGAAATTCTGTCTCCAGACACTAACCCAAAGATACTTCTGCCAGTCAATTTCAAAATTGACAGAGTTGTAGAACAAGATACCTTTTTACAAACAACTAATCAACTTGAAATATATTGCTAAACCCTATCTCTGATACCAGTTGTGCAACCTGCCTTTTTGGGGTCTATAACCCCAATTTACTTGCTATTTCTTCATAGAATTTGTGACTGTTCACAGAAAAACCTGAGGTCTTTGAACACTACTCATTCAGTGAGCCATGTGTGGATGGAGGGTATCCTGGCATAGTTTCTGAGCTGAAGCCCCATGATGAAGATATTGAAATTATGACAGGGGATGATGGGAGTGTTACCTTCAGTTCAGGGCAGAAACTTATTGGAGGTAAGTTATAAATATTTTCAGACCTACATGGGAGGAAAGCCACTGATATTCTTAGAAATCCAGGGGAGGTAAGCCACTAGTATTCTCAGAAAACCATGCCCGGTAAGCTACTTATATTCTCAAACACCCATTGGAGGTTAGGCCGTTAAATTTTCACCCTTTGCATGTTAATCACTGAAATACTCAGAACCTCATTTCAAGTGAAAAAAACCATTGAGATCCCCCAAATTCAATTAAATTTACAGACATTCACTCAAAAATGTATTGACAGTATTGAAGTCATTAAAATTTATAAGAATGTAAAGATAAGCCTAAGATTAATCCAGATATTCACAAGCCTGCAGAGTCTTGTGCAGATGAGGAAAAAAAAGGATTTGCACTAGAGATGTGACTTGGGAGGAAAAATGGGACTGGATATCTGTGTTGCAAGAACTGCCGAGAATCTGGGTAGTCGTTTTTCAGTAACTTTTACTGACTGGAAGTAGCAGCAAAGCAAATATGGCAGATGATGTAAACAAACATTGATAATAAAAATTATTAAATATCTGTGAAATAAAGAAATTTATGTACAAAAAAGAAGATTAGGTAGATGTGGTAGAGTATCGGGTTTCTCCCAAATTATTTACAGAAATAAAGCAATATTTTAACTGTTTTTGCTGGTTGGCACTTGGTTTCTCAATATGGGCAACCCACTTTCAAGTACCAAGGCAGTCTGCCACCGTTCTAGTCCTCACTATGTGTTAATTATTTTCTCCAGACACCATGTTACAAAATTATGTGTTAATCCCAAAGTCTGTTTTACCCAAAACCAATTTAGTTCTTGTCTCATTTTACCACAACTGTGATAACTGTTTACATTAAATACATGTTATTTTAAAAGTTATAAGCTTATTTCTTATGTCCAGAGTATGGTGATTATGTCATTAATACACAGTGTTCGATATCTTTAATGATGCCTGGGAAATATTGTCCCAAGGCCCTGATTGATTACTGAAATTGTCCGTGGATGTGTTCTGATTATCCTCCACCCCTAAAACACATGAAATATGTGTAAACGCCTACCCTTTCCAACAATATGCAGAGACAAGAATATTTAAGGTCTTATGATGCATATTCTTATGCATAATGAAAGTGGGAATTTCCCACACCAAGAAGAATTTTGATTCGTTGGGCATGAATGTAACAGGTAAAGTACATTTGATTTGTTGTCTGTATGTGAGATCATGTATTTATTTAATAAAGACAAATACCGGGATTTCAGACATGAATTATTGAATTAAATATTCATTTTGTGAGGTGGTTATTTTTTTCAATATTTGCCTCACTTGTAGCTGATCTCATGTATCGCCCTTGCTCAAATAACCCCATCTTCACATTATCGCCCATCCCTGATTTTGCTAGTTGTCATAGTAAAGGGCCATGGGAGAGTAATATAATGCTATACTCTAAATATAGTATTTCCTAAACAATTTCTCCATTATTCAAACAAATTTCACTGTCCCAAGATGTTCAGAAAATAGAGTTTCTGTTGTAATTTGAATGTTAGGACAAAGATATACAGTTGCAGATGTTTGTTATTTGCATTTTGTAGAAATCACAGGACTTCAGCCATGTCTTTTAGACCCAAAGACCTGTACAACAGGTTTTGGCATTGAATTAAAAATAAACAAATATGTGGACCAGCCGGAGGACACCAGGTAAAATTATTTTATGTACAGTTAGAAGCTACTGCTTTGAATCTGAAGGGTCAAGAGTAAATATTTCTTCATAGCCAGGATATTTAGATAACCTTGTAATTTTCAGAGGGAAAGGGATCTCTGAAGAAGTAATATGTATTTCCTTTTGGGATTTCTATTCTTGGAGACTTCTGTACAAGATTCAGAGTTCATAATCCTATTTTACTTTACAACCCCATTATCTGCACAAAATCTCAGTTCTTCAATTTGTTCAGACAATAGAGGTCCTAGTGTGTACCCTCTCACATCTGTTTCAGTTGAACTGGTGTATTTTTGTAGGTTTAAGTAGAAGTATATAGTTAATTCTAGTCCTAGACCTGCTGTATATCTATCTTTGACTTTGTTAATGTTAGTGAGGAAAGTGGTCGTACCATGGTGATCTTCAGTACAGGAGTAAACTCAGACTCAAACCTTCAAGCGGATGAAGCCAAAGGCATCACAATCTTCTTTGCAAAGGATGGAGAACTCAGAGTGAGATTTAACTTAATTTGATTAATTCTAAAAATGAAGTCCAAGAGCTTGTACTTTATTGGTTATTTAAGCATGGGACTTTTGGGAGAATAATAAATGGTGACTTTTCAAATCAAGGATGCCCTTAAATCCACAATAAATTACAAGCACGAAGACTTAAGTTGCACAATCAAAAGACTGCCTTTCATTTTATTGTCCTCATGCAAGCCTGTTGTGTAATGTAAATGTTTCCTCACATCTGTTAGAGTGATTACTTCCGCAATCCACCATCTTGGATATCCTGTAATTTGTTTTCCTATCATTTTTAGGCGGATTGGATGTAACCAACCCGCCTATTAGATTGATGTGTCCGACATCCGTCTGTCCGTCAACATTTTTGTTTCCAGACTCTAACTCGAAAATGCTTTGTCCAATCGAATTCAAACTTTGCAGGGAGATAGATCACCATCATCATGATAGCTAGGTTTCTGTCGAAATTGGTGTAATTCTATTCATTTGATTGTCCGTTTTTTTGTCCGTTGTCTGTCCATCAACATTTCCGTTTCCAGACTCTAACTCAAAAATGCTTTGTCCAATTGAATTCAAACTTGACAGGGAGATATATCAAAATCATAGCTAGGTTCCTTTAGAAATTGGTGTAATTCCGTCCATTCGTTTGTCCATTTTTTGTCCGTTTGTCTGTCCGTCAACATTTCCGTTTCCAGACTCTAACTCGAAAATGCTTTGTCCAATGGAATTGAAATTTGACGGGGAGATAGATCACCATCATAGCTAGGTTCCTTTTAAAAGTGGTGTAATTTTGTCTGTTCATTTGTCCGTTTTTTGTTTCTGGACTCTAACTCGAAAACACTTTGTCCAATTGAATTCAAATTTGACAGGGAGACAGATCACCATCATAGCTAAGCTGCTTTTGAAATTGGTGTGATTCCATTTGTTCATGTGCCCGTTTTTTGTCCTTTTGTCTGTCCGTCAACATTTCCGTTTCCTGACTCTAACTCGTAAACGCTTTTTCTAATAGAATTCAAACTTGACAGGGAGATAGATCACCATCATAGCTAAGTTGATTTTGAAATTGGTGTAATTCTGTTTGTTCGTTTGCCCGTTTATAGGATAGATACAATTATGTAACCTAGATTACAAGTTTTACATATCTTAGCACATCTAACACATTTACCTCAACTGGGTGACCTAACATTTCTTTCCTAACCTTATTGCTGCCTGCGCAACCCGCCTTTTGGGGCATCTTTGACCCTCTTGTATCATCAGTTATAAAGGAGAGCTATAAATTGGCTTGTGTATTTTATGTGCATTTCCATTCCTTATAATTTGCATTATTAGTTTCCAACACATTGTATAGTTTAAATCACAATAGATATTCATGCACTGGAGGAATACAGTATAGTAGTGAGTAAAACACAAAAAGCACTGGGCCTCACCAAGCATTACTATAAGTGCTTACTTTTCCAATTATGTTCAGGGACATTAGACTCAAACCCATGAACTCACAGTTGGGATGTGGCCAGTTGGTTAACACTTTACCCAACCTGTTGCTCTCTTTCAGTAAGAAGAATTGAGTTCATTTACACTGTCATAGTAAAAACGATTACTGGTGCCACACTCTGTATTGCCCATGTTTTCTTCAGCGCCCCCCCCCCCCCAATATGGGTTATGTTGTCACCTATAAATTGCAGTTTTATTGCGCTACAATAGCTTACCATGTGGGACTGAATGGTAACTCCTGACGCCGCAGGACTCCAGCCAACGACCAAGAAAAATGGACGTTTGGATTTGGCCGAGTCCGTGGTTTAGTATGTACAATAGCAGTTTTGTTTGGTAATTCGTCCTTCTTCTCTCGTTGGCCGCCATATTGGAAAGCGTTTGAAATTCCTCTCAAGTTTTTTACTGTTTGCTATTTGCTTCGGTTTAATATATAGACATTTATGACATAGTTTGAATTTCACAGGATAAGTATTTCCTTAAATATTTGTGTCTTGTGAGTTTTCCACGTTTTGACTCGGATTTCTTTATTGCAGTAAAAATGTCTTCCCACCAAATGAGTGCAAAACCAAGATCATCTAAATGCAGTCACTTCTGTTTTCCATTCAATTCTCACAATTATTGCCCCACACGCAGGGAATCTGGCAAGGGAGACGACCACTGTGTCACTAATCAGTCTCCATGCAATATATGTGCTATTTTCTATGAGGAACAACAAATCAAAATCAAACGTAGACGTCGGTATATTAGAAAACAGAAGACATCGATTCCTAATATTAGCAAAGATGATTTTGATATACTGGGTGACGACGGTGATGCGCTTTCTGGCTCTCAAATAGACCTTGAGGGTGCTGCTGACAATTTGTTTTTAAGGGCTGTCGGGGTATTGTTTTCACCCATGGTATCTGGATGGGCAGGCGGGCAGGTGACAGGAAGAAGTTTGTCCGGCCTGTATCTCAGAAACCATAAGGTGTAGGAAGTTGATACCTGGTAGGGACATTGGTTAGGGGGTGTAGGTGTGCAACGTCATGGTCTGACCTTGATTTGACCTTTGACCTTGCTGTAGTGACCTTGAGTTTGAAAATCTTGTCCGGGCTATATCTTAGAAACTGTAAGGTGCAGGAAGTTGATACGTGGTAGGGACATTGGTTAGGGGGCGTAGGTGTGCAACGTCATGAGCTGATTTCTTGATGAGCTGAGTCCTTGATTTGACCTTTGACCTTTCCGTAGTGACCTTGACCTATAAAATCTTGTCCGGGCTATATCTCGGAAACCGTAAGGTGTAGGAAGTTGATACTTGATAGGGACATTGGTTAGGGGCTGTAGGTGTGCAATGTCATGGTCTGGCCTTGATTTGACTTTTGACCTTTCTGTAGTGACCTTGACCTATAAAATCTTGTCCGGGCTATATCTCTGAAACCGTAAGGTGTAGGAAGTTCATACTTGGTAGGAATATTGGTTAGGGGGTGTAGGTGTGCAACGTCATGGTCTGACTAGGATTTCACCTTTGACCTTGCCATAGTGACCTTGACCTATAAAATCTTGTCCGGGCAATATCTCAGAAACCATAAGGTGTAGGAAGTTGATGCTTATTAGGGACATTGGTTAGGGGATGTACGTGTGCAACGTCATAGTGTGACCTTGATTTGACCTTTGACCTTGCCATAGTGACCTTAACCTATAAAATCTTGTCTGGGCTATATCTCGGAAACCGTAAGGTGTAGGAAGGAAGTTAATACTTGGTAGGGACATTGGTTAGGGGCTGTAGGTGTACAGCATCATTGTGTGACCTTGATTTGACCTTTGACCTTGTCAAAGTGACCTTGACCTTTAAAATCTTGTTGCACCTTTGGGTCTGTCTTTTGATGCAGATTAAGCACTGTTAAAGTCATATTAGAATTCATTAAGAATTTTATTTTTACAACTTCCCATTGTAACAGATTGAATTTCATCAAGTGAGCCACAGATTTTGCTCCAACACCACACATAAGCATTCATTGAATGTATTACACCTGTGTTGCTAACTCGGGACAGTTTTAACTCAGGACTGCCAAATACAAAAGGGATAAAAACTTCTTAAAAATAATCGCACCACCAATGTATCAACAAAACACATGTGTATATATCATAACTCCACCAAAATAATATATTTTTGAATAATTTTTACCATATTATTCCTGAGATGATAGAGTGACACTTTTATAATGCCAGCCAGTGCAGATATACAGTGACATTGCTGAAATCAATGTCTCTTAGGCACAACGTATATCCTTGTTAATTTGTGTAATTTTTTGTTTTATATGACAAAGTATATGTCAAAAAACATCAATAAACACAAAATATAACAAAAATCACTTTAACCTTTGATTGAAGGAAGTAGCATATCTTTTAAAAGTGTCCTGAGTTAAAAATAGAATGAAAATCCTAGGAATGCATATTTGTTGTTGTTTAGTTGACAAGGAGGCATTGTATACAGGATAATTTTCTATGACTGCTAGACTGTCAATGCTCTTCTCATGTGATAAGGATAGGCAGATATTCTATTATTCTTTGTTGTGTATTTACACTATTTGTTCAAAAAATGTCCTGAGTTCACAACATGGGTGTACCACTTCTGTATGCATGGTAATATTCAAAACATCTAAACCATAATTCGGCCATGCCAGATGAAGATAAAGTGTACATGCATTATCTTTCTGTTAGACATTATTTTCTCTATTTCATTGTTTGGACCTTTATATAACTGACAGTGCACTGAAAGTATCCTGAACTTTGTACTGATACAGTACTTCTATATCTTATGGTGTTAAAAATATTTCCCTAGACTGTGGGGTATGGGCATCTCTGATGCTATTTTCTTCACCTCCCCGTCCCCAACTCCTATCTTTTGAATCTTTATCATTAAAGACTCCACAAACTGTCCCACCCACCCCAGGCACTGCATTGCAGAACAAGATAGAGAGCAGGCTGGAAAAATCCCTGGGTGCGCTTTTCAACATCCAACTTCAGCAACAAATGGGGGTATTTCAGGTGTCCATGCTGGAGGCAATGAAGTCTCTCAGAGATGAAATGCACTCAATGAAAAAAGCCTCCGAGTCGGACGTAGTTCAGATATCTGACTCTATACCTAAAGCTGGACCCAGTCAACAGCCCAACCCTATTCCGACTTGGACTTCTATTTCCACCACTCGGCCATCCGACCACTAGGATGCTCGGCCAATGGACATTGAACAGTATGGACCTCCACTTCCTCCTCAGTCCTCTCAAAGTGTCCAGTCCGAGCATGCTTCCAGGCACTTGGATGTTGAATCCGACCACTCGGATCATCATTCCGAGTCGGAACAACCAAAAGAGTGCATTCAAAAGCCAAAAAACATTCTGACAAAAGGAAGCACAAGGTACGGGCAAAATATTATTCTCAGTTGTCTTCTTCAGAGGAAGATGAGTCCTCTGCTACAATTAAAAAGCCTACAAAACCTTAACACAAGGCTCCTTCTGAACCTGAACATCAGGACAGCACAGATCCAGTCTTCTACAGGGAGGTGGACATGTCTGACATCCCTTCACAATATGCTGAGGAAGTGGAAACTTTCAGGCAAATTCTGGATCTCCCTGATCCCAGGGAGACCTTGCCTAGGTCCTCTACAACTGTGCTAGGCCTGGACGACGAGAAAGGCCAGCAGGAGCTTAGGCCAAGAGGCCCTTCTACTATGCTCCCTTTAAATCCAATTCTCAAAGATGATTTGAGAAATTTGAACAAGACTTCTTGGCCTCTTTACCATTAAACCCCCGGCTTCAACAGCCAAATACTATGAGGTGGGACAACCTTGTTTTGAAGATAAACTTCAAGAACTCAATACAGATTTTGCTAAGATCTGTATCTCCCCAAAGCCCTCTGGGGCCCCTCTGGGCAAGGTTCCCCTACAAGTTCTTAAGGAACTTGAACATCAAGCTAGGCAGAATCTTTCTACCATCAATTTTACAGCTACTTTCGCTAGGACTGCCTCCTCCTGTAACACTGTTATGGAGAAGTGCCAACACAGCATCAAGGCTACCTTCAAAAGGGTTAAAAACCAAATTCAAAAGGGTGCCGATCCCGAAAGAGCTGCCAGACGTGGTTATGAAGACGCCTGTTTTATTTTAAAATCATAAATTCTTATTCAACAGGGAGCCTTATTCAACAGGGAGCCTTAGCCTGCCTTAGCAAACCTGTGGCCCACATACTCCAGAGGGAGCTATATACTATGGGCAACACTGGCCTTCTGAGACGAGAGGCAGAAATGACCCTCCTTCAACCACATCTAGGGGACTCGAGACGTCAAGAACTGAAGAACTCGCCTTTCTGGCTTTCTCCTCTTTTCAAGTCTCAATTAGTGAAGGATGGAGAAGTCTCTTTAAAAAGGCACCCCTAAAGACTCAGGGTTTTGTACCCTATCAAAACAAGCCCTTTAGTGGTCCCCACCACAACAAGAAAAGAGGCCCCTACAGGAAACGCCCCTATGGGGGCAATTCCTTTCAAAGCAGTAACCAGTCGTTTTCCTCAGGTAGGGGGAAACCGAATTTCAGAGGCTCCAGGGATCGTTTTCAACCCCACTTAAGGGGACGAAGGCATGGAAACCCCTCCTCCCAATGACTCCTTTCAAACCTCCCTCAGTCCACCAGTAGGAGGTCGCCTCCATTCTTTCAGAAGAGACTGGCTCACAAACAAATGTTCAGACAACATGTTAAACATTATCACCAATGGTTACGTTCTTCCATTCATCTCAAAACCAAATTTAGTCAGAGCCCCACTGATTCAATCAGGTTACAAGGCCCTTCAAAAAGAATTAGCTCTGACCTCTTGTATCCAGTCTATTCTCTCATGAATGCAATAGAAAGGGTGGAAAATGTAAAATCTCTCGGGTTTTACAGTCGCCTGTTTCTGGTACCCAAGCCTCACCAACGGTGGAGGCCAGTAATAGACCTAAGCAGGCTCAACACCTTCCTACTTGTAGAAAGGTTCAAAATGGAAACACCAGAGTCCATCAGGGCTTCTCTGATTCCAGGGGAATGGATGTCGTGGATAGACCTGTCAGACGCCTACCTTCACATCACCATCCACCCAAACTCAAGGAAGTACCTAAGGTTTTTGCCACAGGTCACAATTGTTTCAGTTCACCTCCCTTCCCTACGGACTAGCTACGGCCCCTCAGGTCTTTACAATGATTGTAAAGGAGGTGAAGCTGGTGGCCCTGTCAAAGGGAATCAGACTTCATCAGTACCTGGACGACTGGCTGATTAGGGCCCAGTCTCTGGAAGAAGCACAAATAAACACTCAGACAGTGGTGGACCTGACTCAGTCCTTAGGGTGGATCGTAAATCAGGAGAAGCCGAACTAAAACCTACTCAAGTGTTTTCGTTCATGGGCTACGAATACCATCTAGATTCAGCCCTTGTAAAACCCACTCAAGAGAGATGGCTCAAACTTCAGGATTTGATCTTATGACTCAAGTAAAAACATGTTTTGACTGCAACATGTTTGATGTCGCTAATTGGGTTGCTTGCCTCAACAGAGAAAATGGTCCTGGAGGGACGCCTTCACATGGGGCCCTTTCAGTTTCGTCTCAAGGAGCACTGGAGATTTCCTCAGTCATTGGACACCCTCCTTCCTTGGACAGAAACAATTTTAGCACACCTAGAAGTGTGGCAGAATCCCACAAAAGTGATGAAAGGTGCAGACTTTCATCCCAAAAACCACAGTATCCAACTCTTTACAGACACCTCAAATGAAGGCTGGGGCGCTCAGAGCAAACTTCTGCAAAAGGTCTATGGTCAGACAGGGAAGAAAGGCTACACATAAATGTTCTAGAGCTGAAGGTGGTTTCTCTGGCCCTTCAAAGGTTCAAGGACCAGTGTCAAAACCAAACAGTGGTGGTTGCTACAGACAACTCAACAGTGGTAGCCTACATAAACAAACAAGGAGGAACCCACTCAGCAGAGATGTGCACTTTCCTGTGGAAGATCATGACCTGGTGCCATCATTACAAGATAACATTAAAAGCCAGACACATTCCAGGGTGTCTGAATGTGATGGCCGACCTTCTGTCCAGGTCGAACCAAGTTCAGTCAACAGAATGGTCCGCAGGTGTTCAGACAGATCTGCCTCAAGTGGTTCACTCCTCATGTAGATCTTTTTGCCACTTGCCTGAACCACAAAGTTCCACTATACATGTCTCCAGTCCCAGACCCAAATGCTTGGGACATAGATGCTCTGAATATAAACTGGTTGGGTCTCACTGCTTATGCTTACCCTCCCATGGCTCTCCTTTGCAGGGTGATCCTAAAAATCAGGCAATTTAATTACCTGATCATCGTTATAGCCCCAGGCTGGCCAGGGATGCCCTGGTTTTGGGACCTAGTGCAGTTCTCAACAGAGATCCCACTTCAACTTCCAGTGTCAAGAACTCTTTTCAAACAGTCCCACAATTATGTGTTCCACAGCAATCCACAGCATCTCAACCTCCACGCCTGGTGTCTAGGAGTGGACAACTCCAAGAACAAGGCTTCTCTGTGGAGGTGGCAGAGAGAATTGCTGCCCCTCAGAGATCGTCAACAAGGACCATCTACAAGTCAAAGTGGGCTCTATTTGAGAAATGGTGCAGAGAAAATTTGGTGGATTTCTCCACTCCCTCTGTAAAGCAAGTCTCAGAGTTCTTTATGTGCATGTACCAAAATCTAAACAGGCGCCCTTCGACCATTGATGGTTACAGAATGGCTATTGTTGACACTTTGGGCGCAAAGTTCAGACCTTAACAGGTTACTCTCCAGTTTTCACAGGGATCGTCCCAAAAGTTCCAGGAATCTTTCTGTTCTCAATAAACTCACTAAAGCACCTTTTGAGCCTATGAAAGACACAGACCTCAAACATCTTACTCTCAAAACTGCTTTCTTGCTAACTTTGGCCTCCGGCAAGTGCTGCAGCGAAATCCATACCTGGGTTGCAAACAAAGTATCTAATCTAGGCCAATGGGAAAAGGTTGCTCTGTTCCCCTCTTTAGATTTCATAGCCAAAAACCAACTAGTAAGTTAAGGTTCTCAAAGTGTGTCTCCGGTGACTATTCCTGCTCTAACTACCATTGTAGATAGACAATTCAAAGAAGACAGGACCTTGTGTCCGGTACGGGCCCTGAGGTACTATTTAGATCGAACCAAATACCTAAGGGGGTTTCAATCCCTTCTCTTTATCTCCTTTAAGAAAGGACATACCTCAGACCCGCTACACTCTCTTCTTGGCTAAAACAAACTTTCCTACTTTGTTATAAACAAGCAGACCAGCAAGCCTTGGACCTGGTCCAAGTCAAAGCGCATGACATTGGGCCTTTGCAGGCCTCTAAGGCCTTTTACGGTGGGGTAGCGGTGGACCAAATTCTGCAAGCGTATCACTGGAAAGCTCACAACACATTTACAAATTTTTACCTAAAAGACCTTACTTGGTCAGACAATAACAACAATATGTATCTGGAACCAGTAGTAGCGGCACAACAAGTCCTAGACCCTTCCCCTCAGTATACTCATCTTCGGGAAAAAAAGAAGGGGGGCACACCCGCTGCAGCCAAGTCTTCAGGAGTCTATCCCAGGGTCTAGGTATTAGTTACCTCTCCAGATGTTTACGGTAAGGTCTCTTATGTTTTTAACTGTATAATGTGTTAATGTTTACCAGTGTACCATAATCTCATATTTAGGGTGGCAGAATTGATGAGACTCAAGCCTAGGGCTGTATTATAGCAGTGATGCCCTTAGGGGCTACTATCTTGAGTGAGCATGGCTGCACTCTCTTCTGTCAAAACATCCAGACAGTACCCGTACTGTCATTCATGAAACTTTGGGTTTTAGCTACTTACGGACCCGACTTTAGAACTGGGGCTCTGTAACTGGGACTTAGACTGGTCTTTTGCCAATACTTTGATATATTTTTAATTCTAAATTTTAAAAAATGGACAGAATTCTTCCAGTCTCAGCTGTAATCCCGCCACCGGGCGGTTGAATTCAGCATTCAGTCCCACATGGTAAGCTCTTGTAGCGCAATAAAATTGAAAATTTTAATTACTTAAATGTAACTTTTATAAGCTACAAGCTTACCATGTGGGACTGAAGAAAGTCCCACCCTGCTTCCCCGCTGTATTCCAGCTGAGGGGCTACAGGCTAAATTTACCACGAGAGAAGAAGGACGAATTACCAAATGACACTGCTATGGTACATACTAAACCACGGACTCGGCCAAATCCAAACGTCCATTTTTCTTGGTCATTGGCTGGAGTCCTGCTGCCTCCCGAGTTAGCATTCAGTCCCACATGGTAAGCTTGTAGCTTATAAAAGCTACATTTAAGTAATTAAAATTTTCAAATTTATTATTCTGAGGTAAATCAGCTCCATTAAAACTGAATATTAGGAATAATTTTATTACTTTATATCCTTTTCCAACAAAAGTTGCAGTATTTTAGCAGCATTTCACATTTTATCATTATTTGTTTACATTAACCTTGCCATGCTTCCAATTGGTGTATGCTAAAATGCATGTACTTAGATTCCAGTCATTATGTTTGACTACCTGGATGGTTTTCATTGTTTTAGATGCCCATCCCCAACTTTTGCATATATTTGGTCATATCGCCCTGTGTACTTTAGAGTGTGAATATGGTAATTCATTTCTCCCCCTTTGTCTCACCAAAGGGGTCATTTATTTGCAAAATATTTATAATAATCAAAGAATATGTGGTGTACTCATTTGTATTTCAAAGATTCCTCATTATAGATTACTTTACATGGCATTTTAGCTTGTGTTATAAGGTACCCACTGATATGGTTCTTACTCTTAGGAAATAACATAGATTTGTCCATGATTCTGATTGGCTAAGGATGTTGTCAAATCAAGATATTTCGGATATTTTTCAATTTTTTTTTTCTGTTTTGTAGAATCATGAAAGAAGTTTATCACATATTTCAATATTTCGACATGTCAGCAAAATAGAAATGCTCAGTTCCTCAATCTAAAATCAAAATCCCTTTTTTATGCTGTTTGTCAGACTTTTTCTCAGACACGGTCATTTTGTTGTTGCATTATCAATTAATGATAAAATTCTGCATACACTTGATTATTTTTTATTAATTTCTACATTTTAGCAATTATGTAATTACCTGCGTGGTGCATAGTTTATAATTTATCACAAGAGATGACAGATCAATAAATTGTTTTGATTTGCTTTCTTGTCTGGCAATATTGTAAACCATATACAAGAAGGTTTGTTTTATATATGTTTGTTATTCATATTAATCCTTGAAAAAAGGGAAAGTACCAGTAATTCAATATTCAACTAAAAACTATGAAACATCAGCCGTGAAAATGTATATGTATCAAAGGATAGCAGTGGGCACAGTAAGGTTTGCTGATCTATAAAAAATACTAGGATTAACTCTTCTGTACATCTTGTAATTTAGGTCAAATATGGTGTTTAGTATGTAATACAAAAATACAGTAGTTTTTGTATTCAACACTATCAACACAATTTTACTCTCTTTCAACATTTTGGTGTTTTTACTGTTACACTTTGCTTCCTCTTGTATTTTGTAAACCCTCTATTATCTGAACAAAAGTCTAGCTGTCCTGGTATGTTTGTATACTAGTGTACTGTACTTTGACTAGGCCACTGTGAAGGATGAATACAGAACTTACTCAGTGGATCTCCCTGCCTATCTGTTTGCAAAGGATACAAAAGACAAGTTTCACAACATTTTTGTCTACTGGTCAAAACTGTCGGGCCTGTGGATAGCCTATCAAGGTAACCATCTGTTTTTCAGGCTTAGTGCTTTTTTAGAAAAAGTCCCATTCAATAAACCAAAATGACTCGGGGACTGTCTCTGTGATAGTTGACAAAAATTTCCATTTGCCCATCATATAACAGATTTCTTTTTGCTCCTATATTTCCCTTTGATAAGAAAGAACAGGGATCAAATTTATTTGTAATGCTTTGTGGTATAACTGAAACTGTACGGTATTATGAAATTAACATTGTCTATGAATAGTCCTTGGATTTTGTGTGATATAATAATAAAGCTCAGACAAGTATGTATGTAATGATCATTTAAACTTAAACTTTTTAAAATGTTTGATACATACAGTACACATATAGTACACAAAAATACAAAGAGTCACATTCAAAAATAACAGATAGCAAGACAAAGTACACGACAGAGCTTGGACCTGTGTCCCTCGATTCAGGGTCAAGATATGAAACACCATCAAGACCCAGGCAATTAAGGCCAGGTTAAATAGTTTGCCTATCAATAATTCATTTGATAGAAGTCAAAACAGTCAAGATATTACTGTGAAATCAAACATTTGACACACCAAAACTGTATTTACATAATGGTTGAGTTGAAGTGATAATTATATAAGTGTTGCACATCTTGAAACTAAAGCTGCACAAACAAAACAAGAATATAATTTTAAGTAATTTTTACCCTACAGCGTTAAGGGCTGTGCGGGTATTGCTTTTATCCATGGAGTGATGGGTGGGCGGGTAGTGGAAAAAGTTTGTCCCAGCTGTATCTCAGAAACCATAAGGTGTAGGAACTTGAAACTTGGTAGGGCTTTGGTTGGGGCTGTAGGTGTGTAATATCATGGTGTGACCTTGATTTGACCTTTGAACTTGATTTAGTGACATTGAGTTGGAAAATCTTATCTGGGCTATATCTTAGAAACTGTATGATGTAGGAAGTAAAAACTTGTTAGGGACATTAGTTAGGGATTTTGATATGCAATATCATGGTGTGACCTTGCTTTGACCTTGACCTTAAAGTAAACTTGAACTTAAAAATCTTGTCTGGGCTATATCTCGGAAACCATAAGGTATAGGAAGTTGATATTTGTTAGGGACATTGGATAAAAGGTGTAGGTGTCACTGCTCACTGAGAAACAACATAGTGTGACCTTGATTTGACCTTGTGTATTTACCTTGACCTTTACAAATTTGTCTGGGCCATATCTCAGAAACTGTAAGGTATAGAAAGTTGATTCTTGGATGGGTTATTGGTTGGGGAGTGTAGATATGCCAAGTCATGGTGTGATCTTTAAACTTGGTGCTGCCAAAGTGTGTTCACCTGCCATAATTGAGACATATTTCTCTTATGACAAAGATATATAGATTGCTATAACTGATTATTATAGGTACTTTTACTTAATTGTACTATATCTGTTGGTAGCTATACTTCAATTAACAAATTTTACAGCTTCATAATTTATGGACACTTTCTCGCTTTTAAAAGTTATTTTCTGTACTAACATTTATATTTGTAGTTCTACATAACTGACATTGTTTACTGTGAAAGTCTCCTGATCCTTGTACTGTTTGCTTTCTATATTTCATGGTGTCAAAAACCAATTCTCCAGACTGTGGGGTATGGGCATCTCCGATGCTATTTTGTTATTCTACCATGCATAAAATTTTAGTAGTGTTAATACATCAGTACAGGAATCGGTAAGACTATACACAATTGGTTATAAAGTCAAAAGGGCTGACCCAATCTTTTTCACATTGGGAAAGTGTGGTACTGTTTTGATTTTTCAGATCAGTATAAAATATTTTGCAGTTGACAAAATTCTCATTACAATCTGAGCTGCTCTGCTCTTTACCCAAACATTACTTTGATTAAACTTGGACCAGTTACATTTTCTGAATTATTATTAAGTTGGCAATTTCAGATGAATTTAAAGATGTTTGTCTTGCTCCCACAATATTAATCTGTGACGTATTTGTTTTATATGTTAGTGAATTTACAACAAATCTTTCACAAAATGACTCATTGAGAAATAAAGCATTTGGGCATATGTCATTTAAACATGTAAAACTTGGACCATAAATAACATTGAAGTAAGTGGAAAGTTAAACTTTTTCTATGGTTAATTAAACTGCCATTTCATTTTCCATATGGATGTTATAGAATGAAGGTTATTAGTTTGTTTTAAATTACAACGGTTATTCTAGAAAAAAAATTGAGCCATTAACTGTTTTAATGGTGCAGTTGTTGTACTTTGGTGGTTGTTTGGCGTCCAGAATTTATATATGCTAATAACTTTAGAGAGATTCTTATACTATATGTTAATAAAAACTCCAGCAACTCAGAAATTGTGATAAGACTGGCACCAAGGCACAGGCCCAACTGTCCTCCAGTAAACCCCAGCAGCCTTTCAAGATCCATGCTTGCCACTTGCTTTCTGTAAGTAATGTCTAGTGTATCGTAGTACACTTTAAGTTGGATGTAGTTTTGCTTGATATAAGTCTTATTGCTATCCCTCCAGTTGTGTATTTGAGCAAGTTGATCTATTAATGTATCGTGGAATAATGTAGAGGAGAGTTTGTAGCTGTATGTCACCTCGTGACATTTAGGCAGGCATCCCTCACTGCAAGCTTTCTTCTCTTGTGTTGTCTTTTCAAAACTTCTAAAGTATCTCTCTAGAGCAATGGCAAATGTATCATACATGTTACAGTGAGGTTCCCATGTACTATCATAGCTGCATTCTCCCCTGTAGAGAGCATACATCAGACAATTGTACCAGCATTCTTCTATGGAGTAGTTGCTGTTTTCTGGGAGTGTAGTGTCAATGCAATCTGTTGGGGAGTAAGGTTTCTGAAGTTTTATGATCTCATTACGCTGCAGGGCCATGTAAAATATCTTGCCTGGTGAAAGTAGAAAGGAATTCATCTGCATAAATGGGTAAACACTTTGATCATGGACCAATGCATATAGGCCATAGCCAGCATCTGCATTAGGCAAAATATATTCAGACCACATAGCATCCATAGTGAGAGTGAAACCATTGAATTGTCCATTATCAATTTGCTTCTTGGTTCCATTCGCCTTGATATATAACTGAGAATGAAATGTGTGACAAACACTCTGCTCTGTGAAAAACTTGGTGACGTAGTCTTCACAGTTGACCGTCTCTGCAGTTTTAAAGTAGCAATTAACAAAGATATCCGAAGCTGAGAAACTGGTATGTGTTAGAAATTCTACAGTCGAAATGTTCTTCAGTGTCTCAATTTCTGATTCACTGAAATTGCTAGCAGTGGTAGACCTAGAACGTAACATTAAATCCTGTATATGTGCATAGTGCTTTTGGAATTGAGATGCTTTCATAAAGTTCATGTTGCAGATGGTTACTGCGGGCAGGTCGAGTGTCTGATTTGCAACAGTGGACATACTAGTCACAGACTCATACTTGAGATATGTTTGGACACTTTCAAACACTACTGATACACATAAGCCTGTCATAGTAAGAATGATTAATATCCACATAATTTTCCTCAGAAGGGTATTCCTGGGTTGGGCAATGATTCCCATGCCATGCAGAGTGGTCTCCGAGGCAAACTCTCTTGCTGTGCGTAAATGTAGTGGCATTCGTTCCTTTTTGCTGCTGGATGTTTCATTCTGCAAAAAATAAGGCTTATCTCCAAAAGATACACCATGAGTGTCTTTGTGCTTGTCATTTTTATCCGGTCTTGTAACGCTCCACATTTTTATACTAATTGCAATAAAGTATCTCAAATAATTCTTTTTGTTATTCTATCTCAGTTGTCAATTTTATGTACTCTCTTTACAATAATTTTGTTTTCATATTGCGTTAAAGCTATTTCCATAATTTATTTTGTCATTCAAAGTCTCATTTGTACCACTTCAAGTAAAAAACAGAAACAATTAAAGCCGATTTCACAGCCATCTGCTATTCATAAATTGACAAATATAAAGCTATTAGTGCTAACTGGTGTCACCATGTGTAATTACCTTCTGTGTGTCATATTTACTGGAAGGATTGCCATTTAACTGCCAAAAGGGATACCACCAGGAATCTAGAGCATTATTTATTGATAAACCTCGATTTCTCATGGTCAATCTCTTCAATGTTGGGCTGTAAACTACTAGCTCTGTAAATTCAACAGGAAATACAATTCATCAGAAATGGTGCATTAAGTGATGGTGTGCAATTGGAAAAATGGGTAAAAGAGGGACCCATTATCTAGCAGAGTATGTTTCTGTATGACACAAATGGATCAATTAGAGCTTGTGTGTTGTCCACATATAGAAGGGTAAATTTATGTGAAACAGACAACTTTTGAACAGAAAATTGTAAATAGGCTATTTGCAGTGAAATAGGGTAAAAAGTTATTTTTAGATGAATTGGTTTCAATGAATCACAACTTTTTCAACAGTTGTAAATACTTATGAAAAAGTGAATGCTTAAGACAACCTAAATCACACCCTCCACCAAAGTGAGGGGGTATTGTTTCTACCTTTTTGCTGCATCATTGCAAATAACCATTAACTATTTGATCTATAAAATGTTTTGTCTGTCATTCAAGCAGCGATTGACTCTAATGCGTTGGTAGGTGAATTTTTTGTGTCAGAGCAGTGATATTTTACATCAGGAAGCAATGGGTGTTTGTGAACACAGACACAACAATGTCACTAGCGTTTTTACAGCTGCCACAATAAAAACCAATCCAAATAAGCAATTCCATCCTTAGGGTGTAATAAATAAAGGAGTGTATTGGGGGATCATAAAAATGGTGTTTGCTGTGCAGTGGTTCAGAAAAAAAAGTTTCAAAATGAAGTTTGCTATTCACTGCATTAACCCCTTGAATACATTTTCTGTGAACCAGTAGTTGACAGCAAAGTGTATTCATCAGTGTCTACTGACTAGCAGGTAACATCCCTGAGTGTTGTTTTATATTTCTTCAGCACTGTGTAAATAAATTCTTGGTATATTGACATCCATTATTTAAAGTATTATATATGAGGAGGAAATGGATGATGGCACATGCTTGTGGTGTGTTTTGTGCCCTGATCGCACTACAGGTGGTATTTCTGCCAACTGTGACAGGTAGGAAATATAGGAATTTGCTGTATCAGCTGTAAAACCAAGTTACACACTTCTTTGCCACAGAAGAATCAGAATTTGGGCATGCAATGGCTATGGTTTGATACAGTAAAGGAACAGTAAATATGCTGAAAAGATATGGCAAATATTGCGCTTCACTGGAGAAACAGAAAGAAACAGAATTACACAAATTTAGCATTGGATTCAGCAGAACAGCTACAGAAATGATAGAACACTGTATAGTTATGCCCAGCTATGGGAGATGGCCTTGGTTCCGCCTATGGTAGGTGGACATTTAGGACATTTCAGAACTTTCTTCTGTGTGGCTACAGAAAGCAGGAAATATCACAGTGTGCAAACTTTAATGACAGAAATGTGGCAGTATATGGGGGAATGGCATGGTTATACTAGATGGCTGTAAATGTAGGGGCATTCAGTCTGAGGTGTGATTGGGGATACTGTCTATAAGCACTTTTACTCCACAATTTCCCCTGACACAGTTGACCACTGCTCCATTGGTGATAAAGGGTTAAACATGTCTGATGCTTTCAAGTACAAACAATGTAAGAATCGTTACTTCAGCAAATAAAGATCAGTGCAGAAGCTGTTATTTTCCCATATAAAAATACAATATAAATTTATAACATAATGTCAGTAGAATACTTAAACAGATTGGCTTGCCTCCAATGAGCAAATAGATGTCTGAGTTAAGGTAAACATTTGACTTGTGTGAAACAAGCATTTTATCAATCGACTTAGCATTCAGATATCTAATTTGTTGTTTTTCTTCTTTTTTTCTCATTTAACTTATCATATTACTTAATTAGCTACAATGGCCTATTTATTTGTTTTTTACTTCTTTTTTTCATTTTACTAAATTATATAAACTCAATTTCACTCTCCCAAATGTATGTTATATCCCAGTAAACATTATTAAATTTTGCCAATGTTTGAATCGAAACATTTGGTAAAGGTTAAAAAATGATGGATGTGAAACCCATTTATAATTATAGAAGGTTTTCAAAGCATTTTATTAATACCATTACTTTGCTATAATTTTGTTTTAATTTTCCCTTATTAATCTTACACCAGTATATTTAATTTTGGAATGATGTCTTTATTTAGTTAAAGAGTAACAATATATGTATGCTTTTTTAGAAAACTAGTTAAAATTTCTGAACTAGCTAGCTAATTGTTTACACCATTTGACTTGTAAGTCCTCTCTTTAAATATTGTAATCTGTTTTTGTATGTGTTTTCTTTTTTTTGTAGAGAAAAAAAAATACCATTTAATGAAAAATGCTTGAAAAACATTTTAATAAGCATTCTGAAAATATGGGTATAAAAATATTTGTGATAGAATGTTGTCAAAACATTTGAAGCAAAATGTTTCAAGAACATTTTAAAATGATGTGTAAAAAACCAGTTGCTATTAAATGTTTGTAAAGCATTTTCAGAGCAAACATTTGCAAAGAATTGTCAACAGATGTTGTTTAAAAATTTTATGTATACTGTTTATTACACATTTCATGATAATGTTTGAAAAGCATTTCCAGCATAACCTCCATTTCTTCAGCTATTTTATAAATGTTTTTAGCAAAAGCATTAGGGTAGAGAATGTTGTATCAAACGTTTGTAAACATTACAATGTAGATGTTAACTTGGGAAATGTTTAGTAACCCAAAAAATAGGGTTTAAATAGGGTTTAAATACATTTTGTAAATGTTTAAAACATTTAAAAATGTTTTTTAATGTTCACTGGGGTCATATTGTCTTACACTAAAATACCTCTTCTACTTTATTCACCTTTTATTATTGGCTGAAAGATGTCTTATTAACCTCTGCATGCCGTATTTGACTTAAATATTGGGACATGTGAACTGGGTCTATGTTTTTCATATTCACCCATTACTGTAGATACTTAGTGATACAAACAAGTAAGTGCCAATTTTTTCATAAATATTTTAAACACTGAGACCATATGCTATATATTGTCAGGAGGGTATCTTGACAGAATTTCTGCTTTAAATCCATGTAAAAATAATAGAGAAATCAAAAGTTAAAAACTAAAGTTCTTAAATTCACTGATGATCCATACTACAGATACACAGGTCAGTTTTTGCAGTTTTTGGTTAATATTGAAATATTTACGAAAATAATTACCGAAATGAGTGTTTATCAGGATGGTACATGAATACAATCAACAATTAAGAAATAAAGTTCTCAAATTCACTGATGATTGTTACTATACATACACAGATTAGTTTTTGTAATATTTTGGTTAATATTGAAATATTTACTGAAATAATTACTGAACTAATTGTTACTCAGGAGGATAAATGAATTCAACCCTTATCCATATGAATTGATTTATTATCCCTTCTGATAAATTTTTAGAATATATACAACTGGCCTTCTAGTAATCTTTGTATTATCTTATACCAAATTATGTCTTATATTTTTAACATATTTTAAAATAAAATTTCACAGTTCCAGTATATTGTTATAATAAACATGTTACAGTAGTTTTATTAAATTTAAATTTACAGCTGAAAGGTGTTGTATGTGGCATGAAAACTAGTAACATTTCTACCTTTTGTCTGCTCTTTTACATATTCTGTTGTATGTCCAGTTGAGAGGATCAGTTACAACATATGTAGAATGTTTAAAATTTTTTAGTTGTCGTTGTGAATGGAGGTTTCATTTGTGAAGAGACTATATGAAACCGGCAAAATTTGGTCAAGAGCAATATATTGATATTTTTCTTTGCCCACCCAGTAGCATAGGAAGCATATAGAAAGTGTGTGTGTGGGGGGGGGGGGGGGGGGGGGGGCAAAGTTAAACTCAGCATTTGTGTTAACTTATGACTCTGGTAGAAGTGATACCATTCTCAGGGAGTCAAGGAGATGTTAAGTAAAAAAGTAAAAATTTTTGTAATTTGGGTTTTTTTTTTGAGTCCTCAAGATATTCTTTCAAACTTTTAGTATTAATGGTAAAGTGGGCATACACTGCAAAATAATTTGAAGAATTTATATCTAGTCATAAATGAATCTTCCATGAATATACCCCAAACTTTTACAGAAACAGAAGTTACTGTATCATTGAGAAAATACAAAAAAATCAATGATTAATTTTACTTAAAAACATTAGCATGATTAAACACTAAATGATCAAATTCAAACTTGCAAGTTAACATTAGGCAAATTGGGGAAGAAGTTGGAGGGTGGGACATTCAGAAACAAGAAAATTGCTCAAAGACCTTCATTAGGCCATAGGGTCCCTAAACTCTTATCCATTCTGGATCCACACTAATCTGCAAATAGTCAAACCTAAACTGTAAAAATAGGTTTGTAATAGTTGTATTGTGCATCTAATCATAGGCAGCCAGCTCTGGCGTAATGAATTCGAATCCCACATGTGGCGATGCTCAGAGGGCCGATCCCTGTATAATTCTAGCTGTTGAATGGGACATAAAACCCTATACTTTAACCTTTGTTGTATCACACAAACTTACCATATATTAATGGGAATAAAGTGCTTAAAAATAAGTTGTCAACCTGTAGTTTAAGTCTAGCATTAATAGTGTCAGTGGGTTATTGGGTTAAAACATATTAGGAGGCTTGGACAATGAAATACAACCAATGTGATTGGGCTACAGAATGAATGGATTTGGCATCGAATGAAAACTCCTGGGCCAGGCACAACATACCCAAACTCACTGCATCACTGATCATTACCCCCTTGCAAAAATTAGATGCACTATGGATGTAGAACTGAATAACAAGCAATATGTTTTTTGTCAAAAGCTTTACAAAGAAACAAGAACAAAGTTAATGCAGTATATAAATGCATTAATATTCTGATGACCTATATTTTGATCTTTCAATGTTACTTATGTTACCCACATACCAAATGTAAAGCTCTAAGTAAAATATTTCCTAAGTTGTTGGATGCTGAAACAAATCTAAGTAGCAGTTGTGGCATGATTGGGCTTTATGAATCATATTCTTGTTTCCATCATTATAATACTCAAAGATCCAATTAGAATAATCTCAGAGAAATTTACACTACATGTAACCAAGGTATGCACACCTCAGTTTGATTATAGATAATCCCTTCTCCAATCTATAGCATCCCTTCAAAAAGACTCCTTCATGTAATTAAAATATTATTAACAACTTTCATTTAATATATCCCTCTTTACAAAAGAAAATGCAGATAGGAAACTGCTCAGGACACAAACCAAACACACTCTAGTTGAAGTATAGTGCTGCCTGACAAGCCTTTCTGTCAAAACTCGAGTTTTATAAACATTATATATACCACATTTGGGACACTAACACACTTTCAAGGCCACATGCTCTTATGGCTCCGTTACCTACTTCACACTGCAGTGACATCATAAAGTCCCTAGCAACAGTCAAAGGTTGTGACATCACACATAAATTTAGCAACATATTTAAAACATACAGTGGATACCACATAAGTATCTAATTGTAGCTTGAATTGCATGGACATGTTTCTTAATATTACATGTGTAAGGTTATAGTTTTCATAAATTTAAGTTGTGTTTGATTCTTCTGGTTAATAGAGTTTGAATAGTTAATCTCAAAATATATTTAACCCCGATAGAGTGTGAATTTCTTGAAAAAAATTATCAAATATCATGGGCTTACAATGTCAAAAGGTGGGCGCTTCCTACACTACTGCCACCTATTAAAGATTTTTACTTTATGATATTAATATCATAAAAATAATATTCACAGAAGAAAAATATTTGTGTGGTCTATTCAAATATAATAACTAAGGTAAGGAAAACTTTTAGCAGGGCTTCCAGTATTTCAAGGGAGAAGAACACTTAGAAATTGCTGGTGGGTGGATAGTTTGAAGTTTTTATGGACATAAGAATAAGGGGTAAAGCATATTAAACAGAATCTCAAGTGACCAGAAAACTATTCCTAATTAACAAACATTTCTAGAAAACTGGGGAATTCTAGATAGAAAGAGCCCTTTGGAGACTTGATTTTCACTTCCACTGAATAGGGAAACCACCTTAAATTAGTTTGTTCTATTTATGCCTTTAGATTTGAAGAGGTTTTATGCAAGTATTTGTGTTTTGCTAAAAGTATCAGAATTAGTTATTAGAGCCAGGTGATTATATTTTAAAAACCAAATAAGGAAAAAAAAAACAATTAAACTCATGGGTCATATTCTGTTTATTTTATATAACATTTGTACACTGTATATACTACTGTGAGTTTAAATACATTGTACCCAACAGCAGTCAGTTATTGTTAAGTTAGAGGATAGTAATAACAATAGAAGTAACCAAAGATTGCATAATGAAGTTTTACTGTCAATCTATATGTCTGAGCATATGCCATACAATAAAGTTCACTGAATGAATATTTCAATAGTTTATAACACACTAATTTTAGAGATAGAATATTCATTTTTCAACCTGATGACATTCAAACAAGTTTCAATATACTAAATATCAATTAATACAACATTTAAACTGCATGATTACATAAATTCATATTATGTACAAAACAACTATTGTGTATATGGACATATCTAGAGAAAAGCACATCCCAGTAAACATAGCAAAGGTTTATAAACGTTTATAAACGTTTAGTAAACCTATAAACGTTTTTTAAACCAAATATAAACCTAAATATTGACAATTATTCAACATTATGGGTTTATAAACGTTTCAGCAACATTAGTTTGGTTTATAAACATTTATAAACGTTTTTAAACGTTTATATATAAACGTTTATAAACGTTTATATATTATAAACATTTATAAATGTTTTTAAACGTTTACAAAGAGTGAAGAATATCTTAACCTCACTTTCATTTGGGATAATGACATCAGCACAGCCATTTTGAGAGAAACTTGAGAAATATTTCTGTTACTCTATCTTGCTGTATCACTGTTGTTTGAAGCCATCATTATATTCTAAGTAGAGATATAAAAGTATATAATATTATCAAATTACATACTTCTATATATCTACTTAGAATGTAATGATGGATTCAAACAACAGTGATACAGCAAGATATACTTACAGAAATATTTCTCCAGATTTTCAACACGTGTATAAACGTTTATAAACGTTTATGTATAAACGTTTATAAATGTTTATATATAAATGTTTATAAACGTTTATGCGTAAATGTTTATAAACGTTTATGGGCAAACGTTTAGGGACCCATCATTTTAAACCTAATCTAAACCGTTGCTAGTTAGGTTTATAAACGTTTGTAATGTTTACTGGGATATGATGTAAAACAAAACAAAAACAACAAAATGTGTGTTACAAGGAAAATAATAATAACCCATGAGAAGTCAAAATTTTGTGTGATAGAGTAAGAAGTGTGAAATTCACGACAGTATGTGACATTTGTCAGGGAGAAACCCCCAGCCATTTCCTTAACTCGTGAGAAATATTTATGTTATTTTGATGACTCTACACTCAGCCTGTGATCTCCCCTGGTGCAAAATTGGCACAATTTTTTATTTATTTTGCCATGAAGATTTTATAAACCTGTTCTTGACAAAGGATGACAAACTATGTTTTATTTATGTGTTCACTTAAACATTGTAAATTACATTGCTGTGAGATATTTAAATGGCCATACTGCTTACCAACTAATTGTCTGATCAATAAAAAGTCATTTCCAAAATTTGCAATCTGTGCTTTGCAATATTATAAAAATTTCATATGGTTTGGTTAAGTATAGGAATGAAAACTTGCAAGTTTCTAAATTACTGTATGGTATATATTTTGTAGGAATCATGCCAAATATGGTGTACATGGGTGCTTCTTATTGTCATTTGATTTCATACATGATGGATGGATATTTGTGCATATACAATCATGGATTAATATGTGATCTCTTGAAATAACAGGCACCAAACATTTCTGAACATAGTAATGCCCTAGAGTAAGAAATCTAAAATTCGATATATATATGAAATTTGCCACATGTGGAAATACTAATAAAATAAATTAATTGAGGTGAGATTTGCTGAATGTATACTAAATAAGGGCATTATTAACTAAAAAATACCAATTTTAAGACAAAACATTTTCTTTGTAAAATTAACTAAGGTTCTAGAGGTGGCAAATTTTAGATTACTGACGACTTTAGGATTTCTTACTCTATAGCTTAATATTATTATCAGTACAGCTGAGGGGTAGGCTTCACCTCAATCACTTTGTTGGAATTGCGTTTAGTACACTTTTTATAGAGTATATATGCACCAATAAGTGCATAGTCAAGGAACTCTGCCAGTGTGATAAGACTGGCTCCAAGACATATGCCTAACTGGCCCCCAATGTCTGCCACAATCTGCTCAAGTGTCATAGCTTTAAGTTGATGGTTAGTCACATATTCCATAGTGTCAAAATAGATCTTCACATGGGCAAAATTTTCCTTAACATAGGTCATATTTGTTGTGTTCCAATTGTGCTGTTGGCCATGGACCAAGGCCAAGTTGTTTGGAAATTCAGTGGTACTCAGTCGGTACTGGTAAAATACATCTGTACATGTTGGGAGACATTGACAATTCTGTGCCAGATCTCCGAGCAATTGCAGGTTTTCTAGAACTGCATACACCTCATATAAGGTACAGGTGATCTCACCATAAGATGAGTAAATACATGTATCTTCATAATATCCAATAGACAAGCAATCCATGAAACATCTTTCACTGGAATAGTCATCATTCTCTGGTAAACTGGTATCTATACAATCCACCTCTGAGTAGGGTGTTGGTAGTCGCTTGGTGATAAATTTCTGAATTGCCACATATGTCTCCCTGCCTGGTGAGACCACAAAGCTCTTCTGTTCCATCAGAGGATAGACTCTGGGGTCATGCACTAACACCTGCAGCCCATAGCCCAGGCCAAAGGTATAGTAATATTCCTCCTTCATGGTGTTCAGAGTCATGATCACTCCATAGCTTGGTCCAGGCTGTATCACATTAACAGGGCCATTCTTCTTGATGTAGTCTTGAGAGTGGAATGTGTAGCATTTGCCCCTGTTGTTAAAAAGTGGGGTTAGGTATGCAGAACAGGGCTTACTTTCAGTAGAATACAAGAAGTGACAGTCAACAAACATCTCTTCTGCTGTATATGACACTTCCTCCATGAATGGTTTCAGCTGGATATTTTGCATCTGGGTGGCTATCTCTTGCATCTGGTTAAGTTCTTCAGGAGTTAGGTTCTCAATGCCTTTGTTCTGAAGCACCTGATACGAGTATATCATTGGGTATTTCTGTAGCATAACGGAGGCTTTGTAGACATTGATGTTACACACAGTGATCGCAGGCAACTCGAGTGAAGCATTAAGGAGTTTGGATGTTCTGGTCACTGAATCAAATCTAACATATTTGACAATGGATTGAGCAATCATAACAATGCATCCTACACTCATCCCCAAGATAACAACAATCCAGAGGACACGGCGCATGATATTGGTGCCTTTTTTGCAGGCATTTCTGAGCCCATGTAGCGTTGTGTCATTTGTAAAGTCAATCTTCAAGTTGTGATCATCTTCATCATCATCATCATGGTCAAAAGCCATCCTGCGAGAATTTCTAACTGAACCATTACGTATTGTCCTGATAGTAGCAGCACTGGCTATATCCCTGGGATATAAAGTATTTGCCATTATAATTATATTTTCCTTGCCACAGCTTCAATGAAGATGTATATTCTGAAGTATAAACCAGTTATATGAGCAGCAATATTCCTGACTCTCTTTGCTATACCTTGGAAAGACCTTTAATTCTGTCCAGATGTAAGCCATTTTATAATAGATCTAAAGGTATTTCTTTCTCACTTATTATTCCAATATATTCTTTTTACACGATATATAAATAAGAAAAATGCTGATTTCAGTCATAAAATTGTATGAATCTCTTGGCAACTCATGCTTATGTAACACTCACGTTTAGTGTTAAACTTGACAAACCAATTCTGAGATTAAAGTAGCTTTTAATGACAGACCCTAGATATAGATATTTAGGGTGAACTTTTGATTACCATCGGCACCAGTAATAGTATGCATCATTAGTTCTTTATAACAGTGTCCACCACCAGCATACCATGCCTCCATAAATATCATTAACTTTCCACCTAAAACATTAGTTTGAAATTGCTAATGGATATTATTATCAGAGTGTAAGTGTTTATTTAGGTTTGTGCTTCCACTGAAATTCCTTTATTTTGTCAGTAAGTGTGTTTTAGGTTGGCCAGAACTTCACACCAAGTTTATTGGAATCCAGAGTTTATTGGTGTTACACTTAAGATTATAATATGTACTATTATGACAGGAATTACTATAAAAAGTTCAAGTTCTCCATCTGTTAAAGTTATCTATCATTCAGCCTACACAGTGACAACAGTAATTCATGTGTACAACAGTAACCAGAACTTATGTCATATACCAAAAGTAAGGTCATCAGACCATAAGATGACCATAACAATGGGGAAAAGTCAGAGTATTTTGGTATGTTTTTGTTTTTTGTTGTTGTTACCATCCGGTTTTATCCACCTCACTTGTATTTCAGTATATACATGGGGAAAGTTTGTGACAAAGATTCAAGTAAACCTTTTAAACTTTGATCCCTGCAGTAACAGAGTTGAATGGTCCATGAGGCACAAATAGAATGGTTTTGTTGGCACTGATCTGACATGCTCATGGAATCAGGACAAGTCTTTTGAGCAAGACACTTTTGTTTCTATGTTTTGTGAAATGCAAGAAGGTTAGATTACACCATTTATAGGAAGTTGTTTTACAGATGAACTGAGAGCATTAGTGCATTGTTGAAAAAATATCCAGCCACAATGGAATTTATGCTACTGTAAAAAGTGCTGATAAAGCAATGTGTCCCTGCATAGCTCCAATTAAATGGCTAGAAAATACCAGGGTCACCTAATAGATAGCCAGTGTGCAAACAAATACATTGCTGGCTCTATTTTAGGTGTTTATTTGATACCATGGCCTTCAGTCACTTTACTAAATTTTCTGGGGCCGATTTCACAAAAGGACTTAGCCCAGACTTAGACTTAAATTGAAGACTTTTGTCTTAAAATGAGGCTAAGTCTGTGATCTTAGACTTGTAGGATTTCACAGAGCTGCTAAGTCTAGGCTTTAGCTAAGTCTACCCAAGAGTGGGCTTAACTTTTGTAAACAAAGGCTTAAATATGGCCGCCATATATTTTTCTCACTTCAAAATTTGAAATGCTTGAAAATAAAGAATAAATATATAGAACACCTCCCTAAATTATTCTCTGGACATGTCTGTGTGATTATAAGGTTTCCCATTTAAAAAGACAGCATTTTTTCAAAGATAAAATGAGCTAAACAAGGGATATATGTTACCACTAAAATATTTTGAGTAGAAATAAAGGGTCACATGACATAGAAAACCACTGTGGTTATATGACAAGCTTGGACTTCGCTAAGTCACCCTTTGTGAAATCCATTTAAGTCCAGGACTTGGCAAAGACAAATGACTCAGATTTAAGTCCCTGACTTAGCCTAAGTCTGAGACCCTTTGTGAAACCGGCCCCTGGTCTATCATCTCCAGTGTAATTCTGAAATAACGGTGGACGAATTTGTCCATATTTTAACCCTCTTGTCCCATCAAAACTTAGATTATTTTAGCTCTGAGATGTTAAAATGTTTCACTAATATGTTTCAGAAGTTAATACCGCAGCTGTAGTGTACCAAAAACACACTGACACGATCATGCCAGATCTGATAATATAGTGAGAACTTGAAAGATATATCTCCGCTATTTGCTCCAACAATGATAAAAGAGCCAATACAAAACAACTATTATTACTTCCACCAAGATTATATTGTGTTTTTTTACCTTTTGTCTGTTTGTCCGTTTATTAGTAGGATTATGGATATGTTACTTGCTGGATCTTTCTGGAAAAATAAATCAGAAGATGGGTCTTGCCCCAACTTAGATCACATTAAATTTTAAAAGGGTGATCTAAATCACCTACGTCATCTAGATACAATGATAATATGATAAACTTGTAATTCATAATGAAGTAGTCAAAATGACTGGTTCATATTTTTCCAATTTGTGAGGTATTTCTATTTTTTTATTATTTTAGGAGTGTGGTTTAGTAGTGATGTAAGAGGAATGTTGCATGACCATGTTTTCACAAAAACAGGAAAATAGTAAGTTTATGTATCTTGTATAAGTGAAGTTGATCACATCACATCACATCACATCACATCAATCACATCACATCAATATTTTTCCAGCCATTTCTAGCCATTTATTATAACTAACGGACAATGAATCACATCAGTAAATTTTATACATCAGGATACCTAAATTTAAGATTTGTCAACACCAAATGGATCTTTTTGATTAAATCAGTATTCACTTTTATCAGTAATTTTACACATGCATATATAAACTTGTCAATGGATGTTGACAAAAAAAGTGGAGTGACACAATCGCAAGTCGAACATCAGAGGTCGTTTGCCACATACATGTGTATATAGACCAAGTGATTGTAATGCTGTATATTTTAGTGCATAGCCTTTAAGTCCTCTAGTTAGATATATTTAAAATTTTGACACTGTTCAAGATTGCATATTTATTTGAAACTGCAGGGTAAATGTATCTCTGTGAACCCCTTGCACCAAATGTGCTTCTTGTAGGTTATATCCCTGATATAACTCAATGCAAGTGTAAAGATTGAAATGTAACTTTAACATTGATATCAAGGTCCACTTTGGCTTTGTATTTTGATCAGTATTGAAACATAGTCATCCTGTAATTACGTAACATATACAATGCCTCAGTTGTCTAAAGTCAGTTACACTTATCTGTAAGACAGAAAAAACTAAATATAAATTTCATACTTAGCTGGCTTTTAAAGCAATTAAATATTATGTGAAATCCCAGGAAATTTTTTCATTATATTTAGATTGATGAATAAAACAGAAACTGAGAAGTTACAAAATTTAAATATTCATCCAAGTGAGTTGCTCCAAACAATACCAAAATTGACGCTTAACGATATTGAAATTCAAAAAGGATTTCACTCAATATTGAACTATCGATATTTGATTCATTCCCTACTTGATCCCCCATTTTATCGTTTCAGTTTGTCAAAATATGAGTTCACTAACATGTTCAAGAGATTGCTTACCACAGAGATTCAAACTTACAAAATGAGCTTTTAAATCCATCTTTGTAAAAAGTTAGTGATCTTGAAATATATTTAGGAATACCAGTTGATCAGAATGAAAATGTTTTCAGACTTGCCACTCATAAGACTATCAAAAATCTGGTGTACTATTGTTATTTTTGTAATTTTTTCCAGCTTCTGTGTGGGTGGGCCTTGCTTCATCTGCAATACTCGGCAATATTTCAGTGGATACATCTCAAGTCTGACCATATTTGATCATCTGTACCTGGATACAGATGATCCATTTACTTATTCAGGTATGTTAGATTTCATGTATTCAGTGGAACGTCTTTAAATAGAGCACTTGTCAATGGAATCCCAGTTTGAGTAGTAGTACACAACAAGACTTCCACTAAGGCACCAGTGGAATGGAACAGGCTCCCACTTAATGTCAGATCCCAACAGACCATTTCAAGCTTTAGAAGCCAACTCAAGACTTACTGTTTAGTCTAGCATACCCACCACCATAGCCATCCTCCTCTGGTTGGCACTTAACGGCTTATGACTTTTGCTTGGTACCATTTTGGACTGATCCTTTTTTGGATTCTAACGCATTAGAAGATCGTCATCAGTTTTGTGCTGTAAAAATGTTTCTTAAAGCTGATTTTTGACTCATCTTTTGTCAGTCTGTATTGTGAATATTATCACAGGAGAATATATTTTTGGACAATATTTTTCCAGGCTGTGGGTCACAAGAATCTCTGACTCTGTTTTTTATATTTCAAGTAAGAGATTTATGGGATAATTATGTTTTTAGTAAGATAAATATATACCAGCATATTTATCAGTTTATGATAATAATAATTCATCACTGTTTGATTTTTATGCAGTATGGTAGTCTGAATAGAAGTTTAAAACTGTCAGTCAAACTATAATTCTGAATCATATCTGTCCAGCTGTGGGGTTATTTCCATGGTATTTACCTCCACATTTACATATAATATTGTCCTTTATTTCTTTGCAATGCTGCAGACTTTACCTGTGATTTCTGTCATGTGGATGCCGAGTGTGACATGTCATCGGAATCCTGTACTTGTCGCACAAGTTACGTGGGTGATGGAATACTCTACTGTTCACAAGGTAGGTGTAATACTACAGCTAGTTTAGCTGGACTTGTTTGATGAAAATAAATTCTTCATAAAATTTTAAGGTACAGGGTACAATTTTAAATTGGTTTCATTACATACAAAATTCTCAACCAAAGTCAACCAGTTTATGTAAGAGAATTAACTCACCCCTACACCTCTTCCAGAAATACAAGGCGAAGCACCCCCAAACTCAAGTTCCTTCAAACCCCCACTTTTGACCGTAGAGTTCACAAATCAATCAAACATGTCTCTAATTCCTTCAGTCACTATGCCCCAGTCCTTTGGAACGCTTTCCCCTTTCATGTAAGAAACAGTCCCTCTGTTGCATCTTTTAGGAAACACCTCAAAACCCACCTCTTCAACTCTAGTTTCCCAACTTAGTCTTCTTCCCTGCTGGTCACACAAACAATTCTGGATTACTGACCCTGAACGTCCCTAGACTCTCCCTATGATAATGATTTTGTTTAACTAGCACACTAGAGTTGCCCTTTGTGGGGAAGATCTTAATCTAAAATCTGTAATATATCCGTATTAATCTCTTGAATAGAAACCAACCATAAACTAGAGAGCCTTGTTATCAAGTGATAACATATACTCACGCCACATGATTTAAGAAGAATATTTTTATTTTTTGAAATGTGGAACACGGCAGTATTTTGACTAGTACAAAAAAGGAAATAGATTGCATGTATCCATGGCCTAATTGTTCACAACTCTACAAATGCTGTTTCCATCCAGCTTTCCAAATACTATTTCACTCCCAACTTTCCAAGTAGTAATATCAGTGTATTAGTATCAGCAAAATAGTTTATAATCCCATGAAAAATTTGAAAGTGTAAAACAAAAGTCTGGATAGTTTGGTTGTGTGCACTGTGAGATGGGTAGCCTTTCCTTGGTTCCTCATTGGAAAGATGACTGCCAGCTTGCCAAGCAATGAAATATGGAGATTACTAACATAAATGTTTGAAAGTCTGTATATACCCTCATGTCACAGTAATAAATAATTATTATCTTAAACCTAAATCACACAGCACATTATATTGCTACCCATCAAATAAGAATTACAATAGAGTGTGAGTTTATAGGGAGTTTATAGTGACACTTATTTTAACATGTGAACTCATTTTGTGAATATTTTTATTGGGTTAAATAATAACATAAGATATAGGGTAATAAGAACATGCTATTTCAAGAGTTGTTCCTGTTTTCTTACTTCTTAGTGATAAAATGAAATTATAGGCTATTTTTACTGCCATACAAGGCAAACAGTGTTTGAGTCTCAACCAAAACAAACAGGAATGATTTGATTTTCTGCATTGGTCAAGGAAATCTTTAAGCATTCTAAAGTAGAAATAAAAAAAAATTAATACATTTGCCAATGCCTGACCATAGCTGTTAGTCATCTTGGTTGAAGTAGAGGAGAAGAAGAATCCCAATGTTACACATATTAAGTGAAATCCAAAAACCTGGAGTGAAAATAATACACTCTCGCCACTGCTCGTACAAAGTCAAAGTTGGGGTTTTAAGTCCTGTTTAACAGCCAGGATCATATTGTGACAGGTCCTCAGCATTGCCACTTCTTGTGAGACTTGAACCCACAAAGGTGACAGTCTATAATTAGATGCCAAATTTGCTACCCACTAGGCCACTGAGGACTTCCATATGCTCTTACAGAGCAGGCACGAGTATAATGATTATTAAATTCAACAAGTTTAATGATTATTAAATTCAACAAGTTTAATGATTATTAAATTCAACAAGTTTAATGATTATTAAATTCAACAAGTTTAATGATTATTAAATTCAACAAGTTTCTTAAAATGCGACAATTAGTAAAAAAGACATTTCCTGAATGTACATTCTATTTTGACATATTATTGCAAAGTTAAAATTGATGATTCAATTTTTGTCTTGTGTAGAACTGGTAAAATTCGATTTTTGTCTAGTGTAGAACTAGTAAATTTCAATTAGGAGTCTAGTTTTGCTCATTATACAGAGTACTGGTTCAGTTTATCACTGAGTTCATGCAAAGTTAATAATCAGATTAATATTAGCAATCTCTTTGTGCTAAAAATAGTTTATGTAGAGTAAGAGCAGCATTGAAAAAAGTAAGTTTTTAGATAACAGGTAAATTTTAGTCAAAAAGGCTCCCCAAGGTCCTACTTCTACTTTCAGGGAATTTTATTTGACAGAGTTTTACTTTTTGAGAGTTTCACTTTAAATTTAGAAAGTATACTGTTAAGCCATGTTTTTTAATCTTAAGAAACCACAAAAAAGTATTTCCACATTACACTATGTTCATGCTATAGGCCCACTAAGAACCTGATACTTTACTTATACTGTGTTCTTTTGGTTATTCACAAGTCATATTTACAAGTTCACAGCCTGTAAAAATATAAAGAATGGTGTCACAGATGGTATTTATACTGCTTGTGAGTAGAGCAGCTACCAAAGCTTTCCAGTTTGTGACCTTTACCTATGATGACAACAAAGATGCAACATGTGTGCTTTGGATATATTGAAGCCCCATGAAATAAAGTGTTTTCTTACTTTACACATAGATGTACAACTTCAGAAAATATATAAAGTATGAAATATGTGTGTTCATGCCAATTGGATAGCAAATGAATGTTTTTATTATTAAAATTCATCTTTGCCGTTTACAATTGTATGAAGACATACAGATCGTGCATAACTAAACAACACAAAAAGCTCCCAATTGGTAGACACAAACTCATCAGTGGTATTTATCAAGTCACGGCTTGTAAAGAATACTGCGTAACATAATTCTGTTGAACAGTTTCAGCAATGGAGGTGCCCCTACCTGTCCCTGTTGGTGATCCAGTGTACCAGTGGCCATCCATATTTAATGTGGAGTACTCTGATACTGGTTTGCCAAGGTTTCAGAATACAGAGGGTGATGTAGAGTCTCTGTACTCCAAAACCCTAGTCAGATCTTCCCTAACTGACAATGTACTGGTGTTCAATGGTGTAGGTGATTACATTGATGGAGGTAAGAATACATGATATTTGTAGAAATCTCTGGCTGAGCTATTATCTTCAGACCTAATAATTAACAAGAGTAAGGGTTTTGAAATTTGCTGGAGTATGTAAAATTTGCAGCTGGCAACAACCCCCAAAATGAAGAATAACAAGAAAAAGTCACAGAACTGGTGCATCATACAACATGAACTAAGCATCTTAAACCAGGTCTTAGGCTCAAAGTTAAGACTTTTGTCTTAAATTTATGGGAAAATATGCAAAGACTTTTGTCTTAGTCTTAGCGATATTCATAAAAAAGTTAAAACCAGTCTTAGGCTTAGCCAAGGTCTTAACTTTAAGACTGCTAGGTATCAGGTTTAAGTTATTGAAATAGGTCTTGAATGTGGAAACAAGACTAATTACAGTATATTTTATGTTGTCACCTACTTTTGAATCAGCTATAACATAGTGAAATTGCAGGACTGTAGCTCAATGTATAGTTGAGCAATAGCTATTTTCAGGTTCTCACTGTTGCGTAAATGAGTTGTAACTTGAAAACTATTGCATTTAGAGAATATTGTTTAAATATGTTATTCACCTATTCATGGGTCAGCTATATCGTAGTGAAATTGTAGACTTGTAGCTCATGGCATAGTTGACCAATAGCTACTTTCAGGTTCTCACTGTTGAGTAAATCAGTTGTAACTTGAAAACTATTGCATTTAGAGAATTTTGTTTAAATATGTTATTCACCTACTTATCGGTCACTTATATCATAGTGAAATTGCAGGCCTGTAGTCATTGTATAGTTGAATAATATCTACTTTTAGGTTTTCACTGTTAAGTAAATCAATTGTAACTTGAAAGTTATTGCATTTAGAGAATTTTTTAAAAAATAAATTATTACCTTCTTTTGGGTCAGCTATAACACAGTAAAATTATGGACCTGAGCTCATTGCATAGCTGAGCAAAAGTACTTTAAGATTCCTATTGTTGAGTAAATCAGTTGTAACTTGAAAATTATTGCATTTACAGTAGTTTCTTTAATGTTTTTCACCTAATTTTTGTGTCACCAGCATTTATGCTGCTTGGCATATAGGGATTGCTTTGTCACCTCATTTTGTGGCATCAGCGTTGTCTGTTGTCAAACTTTCTATTCCGGACAGTATCTCAAAATTGGCTTGCCAGATTAAATTCAAATTTGGCATGTGGATGTAACTAGTCCTCAGGGTGTGCTGTATAGTTTGGTGACCTTAAACTCCCACTAGTAACATACTTATCTTGAGTTTAAGTTTTTTCTTTTCTGGACCATATCTGTAAAATGGGTTGACGGATTCAATTCAAATTTGGCATGTGGTTGTAACTAGTTCTGAAGGTGTGCCCTCTTTTAAGGTGACCTTAAACTGCTATGTATAAAAGAATTATGTTGAGATTACGTTTTTTTTATTTTTCCATACAGTATACTGAAAATAACTTGACAGATTTCATTCAAATTTTGCATGTATATGTAACTGGCAATAGATAAGTGTCATACATTAAGGTGACCTTAAGCTAGCAGAAATAACAGAATTATATTCACTTTAAGTTTGCAAATTTTTTAACCTTGAACAGAACCTTCAGGAAGAGATTACCTTAAGCTCCCACGCACCTGCAAACTAACATTGAGTTTAAGGTTGTAACAATTTTTTTGGTGTTTGGAAGATATTTGTATCCTTCGGATGCCTCCTATGGTTTAGCGTTTGCTACACCGCCACCGCCGATGCGCGTAGAGAGATTTTCAGCGTTAACGCCCTGCGAGGAAAACTACACCAGCCAGTGTCACCAAATTTGAAGAAAATCTTCATTGGGAGGTAAGGTTCTCTGGGACTGAAATTAGCCTCAATCTGAAAAACAAGATGGCCACCATGGGCATTTCTTTGAAAATTATCTACCTTTTTCTACTGGCTGGTTCTCATAGGGAGAAGGTTGATCTCTTCATAGGTGATATGTATAACAGATATACATGTCTTCTACAACCTTGCAGACATTTGACTTTGAAGCTCTTAATTCAAGATCATCCGCGGAGTGCCGAAGTACCCCATGTAGCGGACTTTAAAAGTTCCTATATCTCCCTTATTATTGGTTCTAGAGGTTTGCAATGTGAAAAAAGATATAGGAAATCATGGGCTAGGAATCTTTTGATGTGGTCAGATTTGACCTTGGACCCCTCCTTCAATGTGAAAACAACCTATAGGAAATCATGGGCTGGGAATCTTTTGATGTGGTCAGATTTGACCTTGGACCCCTCCTTCAAGGTCAAACGTGGATAGGCAAACTTAAAAGTACTTATATCTCGCTTATTATTGATCTTAGAGGCTTGGAATGTGAAACCAACCTATAGGAAATCATGGGCTAGGAATCTTCTGATGTGGTCAGATTTGACCTGGAGCCCCTCCTTCAAGGTCAAATGAGGACAGCCAAACTTAAAAGTGCTTATAACTCACTTATTATTGGTTCTAGAGGTTTGCAATGTGAAACCAACCTATAGGATATCATGGGCTGGGAATCTTCTGATGTGGTCAGATTTCACCTTGGGCCCCTCCTTCAAGGTCATATGATGGTTCACTGGCTTTGGTGAGTTATCTTTCCAGTGGATACAAATTTGTATTGGTTCTCAGATGCGTAAGTCTAGTTTATATGCTAATTAAGACTTTCTTTCATTGATATTCATCATGTACATATATCTACACCAAAAAAGTTTTCTTTTGTAAGGTTATGGTAAATTCCTGATATTTTATAAATTTAGGAGTTTAGGGTTGCATTAGTTTGTGTCACTAGCAGCTATGATGGAGGACATACATGGTCAGTGTCATCACACTTCCTTTCCAGACAGGATCTCAAAAATGGCATGATGAATTAAATTCAAATTTGGCTTGTGGATGTAACTGGCCCTCAAGGTCTGCACTATTTTAAGGTGACCTTAATCTCCAGGTAGTAACATACTTATATTGAGTTTAAGGTTTTTTGTTTCCAAACAGTATCTCAAAAATGGGTTAATGGATTCAGTTCAAATTTGGCATGTGGTTGTATCTGGATTTTAAGGTGTGCGATATTTTCAGGCGACCTTAAACTGTATTAAAATGTTATGTAGCGTTTACGTTATTTTGCCATAGAGTATACTGAAATAACTTGAGAAATTTCATTCAAATTTTGGATGTATATGTAACTGGCCATAGATAAGTGTCATACAATAAGCTAACATAAAACCCCAAATAAACAAATTCTAGGTTGTGGATATAAAATGTCCTGAAGAAGACCTGTGCGGTAAAGTGACCTCGGTGTTCTTTACACTCCAAATCCCTGCATGGATTGGAGCTGATTAGCTTTTCAATGATGCCTGGCAACAAGTGTTGCCATGGCAACACTTTTTTTCTGTTTCTTGGACTTTTATAGGTTCTTTGCTTTGCATACCCCTGCACAGACTGGAACTGATTAGCTTTTCGGCAACACCTGGCGACACTTTTTTTTCTGTCTTTTGGACTTATTTTAATATTTTATGGGTTCTTTGTTTTCCATACCCCTGTAGAGAATGGAGCTGATTAGTTTTTCAGCAACAGCTGGCAACAAGTGTTGCTATGGCGACACTTTTTTCTGTTTCTTTGACTTCTATTTCTGTGGATTTTTTGCATTCCAAACCCCAGCATGAATAGGAGCTGGTTAGCTTTTCAGCAATATCTGGAAGCTAGTGTTGCCGTGGCAAGACCTTTTTCTGGTTCCCGGCCCTACCTCAAGTGGGCAAGCTGGTAGTTGCTTGCTGTTGGTCAGCAGTTTACAGTACAGAACCTTGACCAATTGTATGTACTGGTTTCCTCTGCCCTTCCAACTACTCGTTGTGATATGACCTGTACAGTGTTGAACCAAAATTCTAGGTTGTGGATATAAAATGTCCTGAAGAAGACCTGTATGGTAAAGTGACCTTACACTCCACAAGATTAAACAATGATCTTGCTTGTTTGCTCTCCCACAAAATGGCAGACAAATATAAGTCCTTCTTTCCTCCATGAAGAGAGGAGGTGGATAAATATAAGTCCTTCTTTCCTCCATGAAGAGAGAAGCAGACAAGACGGGAGATCTTGCTCAATGGATTAACTTGTATGGTCATAGGACTAGCAGTTTAAGTTATATTTTTCAACAAGGTGGGGCTTCACCATGACTCAATCCTTCTGAAAGATGGTCTGGATCTGCAAAAATACTGCACATCAGCTAACTATTTTTGTCTATCCGGCATAATTTATGTCCTTTTGAATTTCATCCGTTTCAATCTTTAACCAAAGCTGGTGACACAGTACAATTCTACTGAATTCTTGTTACATCTTAACAGTTAACGTTTTACTTTACTTCTGAATGCCATTTGCAGGGCATAACTTTTGTGTCGTTTTCTTCTTTCACTTCTACTCTGAAACTCAAAATACACAGTGAGCTGACACAGAGCCCGTTCATGGGCACTGATTGCTTATTATACTTAAGTATCTACATCATATGTTATGGTAACATATGAAGTGGATATCTTTTTCTTTTGCATACAGGGTTTCAAAACATAGCATGCATCTGCACATTTTTATTTATGGGCCGAGCCTAATTGTTTAATTGGCATTTGTGATTGATTGTATGAAAAATCACAGACATGGCTGAAAAACTACCAGATGCCTGTAATCTAGACTTTGGCAATAATTATATTGCAATCTTTTAAAATTGGTTTAATTGACTGGCTGAAATTATTTTGTTTGTTGTGGTCTTGAAACTTAAGACCAAAGTCTTAGCTAAGTAACTTTTGTGAATACAGATTTAAGACAAAACTTGGCTGAGACAAAAGTCTTAACTCTGAGCCCACAGTTAAGCCTAAGACCTGGCAAAGTCTGAGACCGTTCATGAATACCAGCCCGAGAAAATTGTCCCAACATTTCAGATACAAATGTGATGTTCGCTGATTAGTAGGCTCAGTGTAATTAGTCATATTTAGAGTTTCAACATCAGAAAATTCTATATTTTTATGGTTAATGAAGCAATTAGTCAATGTCATGAGCATGTGGATATGATATGTTTCTAGTTATATATATATTTATATATATTCTAAACATTTATTGAAAGTAGGCTTCACATTATGGTCTGTTTATAACTGCTTTTTGAGACAACTACTGCATTTTGAACTTTCAGGTGAAGCAAGTCCGTGTTTCAGATTACCAAGTGAATGTGACCAGGGATTCACTGTAACTTTCACTCTTGTGTATCACGGACGGGGAGAACATTTCAACTACATCTTCTCAACAGGGTCCTTCTCATGGTACCACTCCACTGGTATGTCTACTTCTTATCCACTTCACACCAAAGTCTGTGTGAGTATGGGAAGATTCACTTCTAATCCAGTCTACACCAAATTCTGCATTAATTTGGAATCAGACCATAGGCAGATTCACTTTTAGTCCAGTTCCAACCCAATATTGCAACAGCTTGGAATCAGTCTCTAGGTGCATCCACCTGTACTGTTGAAATCATTTGTAAGTTTTACCTGAGAGTTTGCGAGTGAACTCAAAACATGAGGTTTAATATCTCCCATGTACTTATATATTAGAAACATTATGTTTTTTGGGATGATTGTTTTGGTTTAACGTGTATTCATATTTATTTAGAATAATTATATAGTTGTAAAGAAAGCTCACTTGTAATAAAAATGGTCAAATATATTTCATAAGCCTAGATTTTATATTCTGTGTTATTAAAAAATATTAGTTTCGGGTTTGAGTTAGACTTATTATGTCCAAGAGGTAGCCAAAGGTTAAAATTTTCTGCTTTGTGAAATCCACCAAGTCTAAGACCACTACCTTAGCCTGAATTAAAGACAAAAGTCTTAAGCTTAAGTCTGGGCTAACTTCTTTTGTAAAACTGGCCCCTGGTCCCTTGAGATTTGACGCAACAGCATTTAACAGCATGTTTGAACATTGTGACTTTTAATCTGAATATTCATGAATGTTCTTTGCCAAAATAATGCAACTTTTAGTTTGATATATAAAAGATTACTGGGCCAGTATCATCCCTTGACTTCAGTACACTTATTGTTTGTGAATCACTGCATTAAAGATAAAATGTCAGAGTTGACAAATCAACCAAATAAGATCTGTCCAACATTTTTTGATGATTATTTCATCTCAAACATTCCAAACTGCCTGACCAACATATTGAGAAAGAGTAATGATGGTAAATTCCCCACATGTAGGAAAAATTAAACACCCTCATATGTTAGATCCAGTCTTCTCAGAACATATTCTGAAACATATTGGTGTATCACCATCTAAGCAGTTTTCACTAGATGTCATTACAACATGGCTGACAAAAGAATGTGTTTTAGCTCTATTGAACTATTGCATTTATTACATTACACCCATTTATATAATGGCCAATTATTCTTGTCAGGTATGTCATTGTTTGTGGAGAATGGCACAGCTACAATGCAGGTCCAAACAGAGAACATTCTCTACAAGACAGATTTCACCATGAACATAGGTGTAAGGGAAAAATACATGATCACGTGGTCCAGTAGCCAGGGACTCCTCGTCTTTGTGGGATCAGATGTATGTCATCTTCTTTTATATTTCTTTCATTTATTCATTAAAATTTGCTGTGGCTTAGCATTGCATACTTGTTGAAGGATCTATGGTTAAGAATGCTGTAACAAAATTAAAATTTGCTGTACCAGAACATTGACTTAGTCTTCACTTTTATAAGTACATGTTGATGGATCATTGCAGAATAAGAATAAATTTGCAACAACTATTGAAATTTGCCAAGACCACCCACAAAATTAAGCAACAAGTTCAATGAATTTTGAAGAAAATTGAATAAACTACCTAATATTGTCTCATGTTTCCAAACGCAAAGGAATGGAAGTTCCTTGAATAAGGCAAACTATACATGCTGTTGCAGATTGCAGAAATCTCACTTTCTGACATAAAGTTACAAACGTGCATATGGCTTACTCTCACTGACTCCTTGATTTGAAACTGTGCTGATGATCAGAGTTAAAATTGAGCAGAAATATACCTAGAATTACCTTTAACAATCACTTTTGTCAGTTCTTTTGTCAATTTGGGGTACATAGTTCCCCCCATTTGGGTAAAATATTGTACCTGCAAAGCAATAGGTTATAATATATACATGGTATATTTTTAAAGTCCTTGTCATATAAATTCTTCAAAAAATCTAATAAAAACCTGCTTCCGGTGTAAGGAATGGGCATGCTAATTTTGTTTCTAAATAAAAAAACATGCAATTTTTAAGGATTCTGGGAAGCCTTCATCACTGTCTCCACCTGAAGGGTCTGCAATCTATTCCCACAGTCTCATTAACTTGGTAAAGGTTATTTCTGAAAGCTAATGACTTAGAGCTATGCAGCAAAGCTTTACTTCACCATTGTTTATGCAGCTCTACTAATATGACTTGACTGTTTAGTTCATTGTAGAATCCTTACAATTTTTTATATATCTTTCTTATTTTTTCAATTCAATTCTAATGCAGGTTTTATAGCACTTAATCTCCATCAACAGACACACTCTAAGGCACAACGGAACATAAACAAGGTGAATAATTATAAATCCAATGACATAGCAAAGTCATACAAAACAAAACAAAAAATAGAATTATACTTATACAATTGGAATTGCCATACATCAGTTTGTACTAAGAACTTTGAGGAGTAGTAAAATTCATTCAGCTTTAACTTGGTAGACTTAAAATCATCAATATAAAGCAGGCCTACTAATTTAAAACTGCATCAAGGTTTGTTTTTTACTGGTTCTGTGAAATGAATGTACATGTATTTTGTTAATTATATTTTGCACACCAAACTATAGACGCATCACTAGTGTTAATATAATGTACGAGCTAATTTATTCCTGAGCAGCTACCTTGTGGGAAAGAATACTAGTAGTATATTCATGGGTGTTTTCTAATGAAACTCAACCCATACAAACCATAGATAAAGGTACACAACCTGCATAAAATATTATTTGATCAGAGTTTCACTGATGCGATCTTCATCAAGTTGAAAATAACTCTGTCCAAATGGTTATTGTCATTGGAAAATCCAGTGTGATAATATAAACCCGTCATTTTACAGTGCGATCTCACTTGTGTGTAGATGAGTGCACACTTAGTGTACCAAGCTTTTTGAAAATGTTTAATTAATATTAATGATTTTAATCATTAATTTAAAATCCAACTAGTTTGTCACAGTATTTTTTATGACTATTTTTGTCCTGACTTTTGTCATGGAAAACAATGGAATCATTAGTGTAGTTTCTGTTTACCAGGATGCTCCCTATAGTGTTTGCCTGTTTACAATTTTGTCCTGCAGTCCTGAGGTTACTTGAATTTGTCAAAATCAAGGTGCCCCATGAAACATTGATCTTTGCTAGTTTTTCTTATTAGACATTGGAAATAAGAAAGTAACTTTATGTATTCTGCAGCTGGTAATCTTTTGAACATTTTTGTCTTAATGTTGATTTTTGTCAAAGTTATCTTTTGAAAAATTCAGTGATATATTATGAATAATATTTAATGTATGAAACATCACATTAAGTTCCGTTTATGAGACTTTAGATAGATTTAATTGCCAAATGTTTTGATCAGAAATTGTAAAAATGTTATTGTTATTTAAGTCTTTGTAAGTTAAATACTTAACTATTTGTTATGTTTTTAGAAACAGTAATAACAACAAGGTAATTCAAGTAGAAATATCAGACTCATGGAGATATAGTATTTTATCAAACTTGAGTTAAATAACTAAAACAACATGATTATTTGAATATAGTGTTATAAATCAAACATATAAAGAATATTAAACAGCATGTTAGTTTTGATGACTAAAACAACATAATTAGTTGAATAATTATCTTCTCTATCCCTCCATACTATTTAAAATTTGTTTTTGCCAAACATTAGGGTTCCTTATTCATGCCTGTTACATCAAAAAGTTACTTGAAACGTCTATATGTTACAGGCAATCTATGTAACCAGGCATTACGCGTAATGACTGAACATTTTAGTCATTTCGCGAAATGCCTAAACAGTTTAGCCATTTCATGTAATGACTGAAATATACGGTTCAGTGTTACACAGATTGCCTAAACAAGTATTTGAGATTTCCGGCAATCTGTGTAATGATCTTTTTAAAGTATCTTTTTGATAGAATATGATTATTTCTTGCTATAAGCATTTCATGATGTAGTTTTAATGATATTACAATTAATGAAGCTATATTTTGACATATCTCATGCATTTTTGGATAAGTCAGTAAAAAATAAAGAGTTTTACTACATAATCATTAAATAATAACACATTTCATACATATTCTCATTTTTACTTGTAAGAATAGTACCATGTTCAAATAATTTTTAGTTCTTGGTACATCCTGTGATGTTGTTATATGAGGTGTGACTTCTTTAGTTATATTAACTACTTAAACTTTGGTTTGATATTTCAAGTAGTCTGTGTTACCATATTTTTAAAATTTTATTAATATGATGTTTTATTTCTTCCTGTTTTAACTGTATGACTTTGAATGAATTAAGGTACATTTGAATATCTATTAAACTTTTTTGCATAATTGAATAAATGAATGAGCAATTTTGCAATGCTATCAATAATAGTATTTTCTTTCAAACCTCTTTTCATTTAGTTAGAAGGGCATGTAATTAGTTTTATTATCTCCCACCCGGCGCGCCGGCGGGAGATTATAATTTGGACCATGTGTGTGCGTCTGTGAGTGCGTGCGTGAGTGTGTCACACAGTTTTCTCTGAAACTACTACAGTTACACATTTTTGGTAAATTACTTGTCCTAATGAATTTCTACTCTCTTCAATATTTTTGGGGTTTGGTGAACTTTGGTCTACTTTTGAGTGAATAATAGCCTTTTTACCTAATTATATGACTTATAACTCTGAAACTATTGCATTTAGAATACTTTGTTCCAGTATGTTGTTCAGCTACTTTCTCCACAGCTACAACATGGTCTGTAGTTTGGAAGTGTATCTCCATAGCTAAGTGAGTAATAGCTACTTTGTCAATTTTTAATGATAACCATAATGAGTAAATGGCTTTTATCTTCATAAGTACTGCAGCAACACAATTTCTCTCAAATATGTTGTTCATCTACTTTTTTATAAACTGTAATATATTTAAGTTTCACAGCTGTTGCTCAATGTACAAGTGAGTAATGACTACTTTTGCTACTTTTAGTGAAAATGTGAAAAATCACAAATATCTCGCAAACCATAAGAGATAGAGCAATTTTTAGCGAATTTTTGACCCACAGGGTAGTACAGGAGTATCTTATTCAAAGGAAAGAAACTTCAATTTTCGCCACTTTTGGCGGCCATCTTGGATTTTAGCGGAAAATGAAAAAGTGTGAATATCTCGAAAACCGTAAGAGATAGAGTGATTTCGAGCGAATTTTTAACCCCCAGGGTAGTACAAGAGCATCCTATGCAAAGGGGAAAAATTTCAATTTTCTCCACTTTTGGTGGCCATCTTGGATTTGAGCAGAAAATTAAAAAGTGTGAATATCTTGCAAAGCGTAAGAGATAGAGCGATTTCGAGCGAATTTTTGACCCACAGGGTAGTACAGGAGTATCTTGTGCCTAGGGGAAAAATTTCAATTTCGCCACTTTTGGCGGGCATCTTGGATTTTAGCAGAAAATTAAAAAGTGTGAATATCTCGACAACCGTAAGAGATAGAGCGATTTTGAGTGAAGTTCTGTCCCACTGGATAGTACAAGAGTATCCTATGTTAAGGGGAAAAATTTCAATTTTCGCCACTTTTGGTGGCCATTGTGAGTTTTAGCGGAAAATAAAGCATTGAAAATATCTAGAGATAGAGTGATTTCAAGCGAATTTTTCATCCGCAGGGAAGTACAGGAGAAAAACTTAAATTTTCGCCAGTTTTGGCGGCTATCTTGGATTTTAGTGGAAAATGAAAAATGTGAATATCTCGGAAACGGTATTTCTTCCCCTTTAATACTCGGTGGGAGATACACACCGCGGCAGTGGTCTTGTTTTTTCTGAAAAGAGCGTGTTTTTTGGTCTTGTTATGTGAGGGGCTTCTTTATTTATATGGGACTGTCAGCTTCTAGTATTCCGCACAAATGCCCCCCCCCCCCCCCCCCTTTCTCCCCAATAAAAGATACTAGCAGCTTGATATATGACAATAACATATCGTATGTCAAAACATCAAAAGTGCAAGAACCTGAATAAGGATTTTAAGGAGTTACTTCTCAATTGAGAGTAGTATTTTAGCTTTAAATAAGTGATATCATTTCTTGACAAGACAGATAACTAATACATTACTCAGTAAAACTTTTGAAGAGAAGTTTAAAACTGAGCTATTCAAAAATATAAAGCTGATAAGAAAGTTCTGATACCAAAATACAGTATACTACAATGATTGAGTAGCTGAAAGTAGTCTTGGTCAATTATGCCACTTTTTTGAAACATTACTGTTAACATTATTTTGTATTTGTATGTATTATTATGTTTTCTGTGTTTCAATAAAATTGAAAATAGATATTTTTAATCATAACAATAAAATTGAAAATAGATATTTTTAATCGTAACACCATTTTTGTTATTGTTGTTCATGAACGGACATAAAATATATTCTTTAAGTATACAACAAGCAAGGATAAAACTATATAATATCAAAATAATTCATAATAATTATCAAAGATGACCAAAAACTATGTTCAGGCCTTACGTGTAATGCCTACAGCTCATTTTCAGTCATTACATGAAATGCCTAGGCATTTTACCAAATGCCTGAACTGTTTAGGCATTTCGCGAAATGACTGAAATGACCAGTCATTACGCGTAATGCCTGGTTACACAGATTGCCTGTAACATATATACACTTATTTATTGATGACGCTGTCTTGATAAGCCTGTAAATACAGAGTACAAGACAGTAATTAGAATAGTGCAGAACTTTACCATGACATAGAAGCACATAAAAATTATATACACATTAGTAATGAAACAATATGTAAAAATATATAGTACATACATAAAATTTGTATAATATGACAATAATTTGATTCCGATTTTTCTTTTTCTTGCTATGTCATGAAGGTCTGCAAGACTTGTTTTGCTCATGTCAGGGATCTTAAGCAACTCTGAGGACATCTAACACATGAAGCTGCCCTTATGGCTGCCAATGCACTGGTCGGAAGTTGTCTTGATTACTGTAACTCTCTGTTCAGAGGTCTCTCTACTCTGGATCTGCACAAACTTCAGTGTGTTCAGAACAGTCTTGCCAGAATTGTGGCCAATACAACCAAGTATTCACATATCACTCCTGTTAGAAAAGAAAAGCACTACATTGTTTTAATATATACATATCTTTATTCCCCCATTTAAAAATTGTTTTAGGAACCTGGTGCAGAGTAAATGGTGTCTGGAAACCCCTCACCAAGACCTTTACTAAGAAGCAGCACCACGCTGGATGCCTTAAGGATATGTTTATGCATAATATACACTACATTGGTTGCCGATTAAGTACCGATCTATCTTTAAGACTGCTGTGTTTGTATATAAGTTTCTACACAGGGGTGACCCCAATTACTTTGAAGGCTTTATGATACCCAGACACAGTGCATATAACACTCGTCGAAGTAAATCTGATGGCATGTTTTCGAGGTCTCCCACTTTGCTTCAGTTTTCAAGTCCCGAAAGCATTTTGGCCTCAGTTTTGCACTTGATGCACCTATGATTTGGAACAACCTCCCTGAAGATGTCCGCTTTGCAAATTCACTTGCCTGCTTTAGGTCAAGCTGAAGGCTGAACAATATCAGGTCCATCAGATGCCAGTTGAATTTTGGCTATATAAGCTGAGGATGGGGAAAATGTCACTTGCACCCAGTCTTATATTTTACAGACCTAAAAGTCCATGCATGTACTTCATCTTTTTCCCTACCAGAGGCCAAGGTCATTAGAAATACAGTCTTGAAAATAAAGATCTTTAATGATGTCTTCCTTAAAGGTTCAATAGGAGGTTTAGTCAAGGCTAATAGAACTAAGGAAAGATCCCAGTTTGAAAATGACTTATCCTTCATCTGTGACCTTTTCATAGGTCTGTGTCTATGAAAACTAGGCAACAATCTGTTAAGCTCCAGATTTTTACTGATATCAAAATCAGATGAGCCCAAATGATCAGCAACAGCAGTTCTGTATCTAGCACTTGTGATAGTTTTCAGATTTTTCTCTGTGAATAAATATGTCAAAAAATCTGCTATTGAGGAGAGAGGTGTTTGGAAGTCCACTCAATTCTCCTAGCAACATGATTAAAAAATGGCCCACTTTGATTCATAGATTCATCTGGATGAAAGTCTCTGGGGTGCCTAAATTCTTTCTGCCACTGGCTCTGAGAATTTTTGAGATAATTTGTTGTTGAGTCAAGATGTCAAACCTCGAGATTGAGATAAGGTAGATGTTGGTCAATAGTAGAGCATTGTGTTCCTCTGTATGGAGAGGACAACTACTAACACATTTTTGGAGTGTTTCCACCATCTGAATATCTAGTGATTGGGGATATTTCCAATGGTTTTCAGGTACCACTGAAATGGTCTTGTGTAATCTGCCCATTGGGACTGTCTTTCCTAGAGAGGCTAGAATCCCTAAAAATGACATAGAATTCTTAAAGTGGTTATGAAACTTGCTACCCAACATTTTTCTGTGAGGGACATTTCGCCCTTGCTTCGATAGAATCTGTAATTGAGGAAGTTAAAGTGTTGTGTTGGGGTTAGCTCTGATTTCTGAAAGTTTATCACCCAAACTAGTTCCTGTGCAATGTCACCAACTATTTCGACTGCTCAATACAAATTTGCTGTGATGGAGCCCGGAGTAGCCAATCGTCCAGATATCGATGAATGCGAATTCCCCTACTTTGAACCATGAGCTTTACCTCTTTTACAACCTGAGTGAACTCAGGAGGAGCTGTAGACTAGAACTGGTACGACTGGCCTGCCACATGACACCTCACAAGGTCTTGAGAGTTTTTGTGTATGGGGATATGGAAGTAAGTGTCTCTTAAGTCTATTGAAACTACCCATTCCCCTTTGCAAATGCAAAGGTTGGGACGGTTAAATGTTTGTTTAGCATACTTAAATCTATACCTGGCTGCTATTTTTCCATGGTTTTGGAACAAGAAACAACCTGCTGTAAAATCCCAGAGTTGTGCACATTTTTGCTACGGTTATGGCTTTCTTCTTTAACATTTGACTGACACAATCCTAAAGAAATGCTTCTTTCTTGTGATTTTTATATTCGCTTTTCATTGTGGGAAATCTCAACATTCTGATAGGCTTTCGCAGAACCGTCTTGTAACCCCATTTTTTTAAGAATGGGCCCAACTCTGGAATTGTACTCATTTTCTAACCATTTTCTTGTAAAACGACATCAAGCGGCCCCCAGGTGTTACACAGCTTTGAGAGTCATTTCCTTCAGCCCACACAACCTTCCCTGGAGGACTGTGAAGGTTTTTGCTGCTGTTGACTTTTGAAATCAGTTCAAAAGGAAGATTTTCCTGAATTCTGAGCATATTAGGAACCATAAGTCTGGGAGTTGTTGCTATGCTGTGATTTTTTGATTGAAAAATAGGTTTGACATCCATTTTCTGTCTTTTTGGGGACCTTTCTTTCTCATATTTCTTCTCCAAGGCATTCAGAATGGCATGTGAAAAAAGATCTGAAGACATAAACCCCGACCTTCTGAGCCTATGTCTGTCATGTTCATAAAGGTTGGGAGCAGATTGTTTCAATGTGGTATCTCTCCTAGCCAACTAGAAATTGCAAGCATCAATCACCATTTCCAGTACCTTATCCACTGAACTGAGATAAGAATATTGGATTTCAATGTAGCTTAAGAGTTCATCCAACTCCCTAGATCTGTCATCACCTAGCTAGTAAGAATGAATTATATCTTCCATGTTAGGAGCACACTTCTCCATTGCCTTGAGAAAAAGGCTCACTAAACCCAGCATCTGGACATGTTCTCTTTTAACAGACTCAGTGGCCATGCACTGCTTTGAAGGAATTGACACAGAAGATGGAGTGGTAAAAGATCTGCTACAAGTTCCTTTAAAAGACTCTTGACATCTTGGTGCTGATGTTGAGAACTCTCAGGAAGTGGTTTTATAAAATTTCATCAGAGGTCTGTTGTATGGCAAAAACGTGTTTGAATTATATGGGACAGAACACATTTTCTAGGCTTCTTCTGAATGTGGGTTCCCTCAGCTTTGTTTTCTAATGCCTTCCATCTGGCATTAACTTCCTCCACTGAAGGCAGAGACATTCAAAGAGTAGCAAACTTCTTGCTTCTATCACTAGAAGAAGAAATCTTAGAGGGTGTCTAGCAAAGATCAGACAGAGGATAAGAACTGCCTATATGAGGGATCTTCATTCATCTCCTTGCATTCTGCCATAGCCAGAGATGGAGACCTAACTCTTTTGGGCATACCCTGCCTTCTACACACTCCTGTCATGAATGGCACCATAATCGTCATCTTCTACAGAAAAATGACCTCTTTCATGACGGTCCTGGAGACAGTCTCAGTCACCTTCCTGGTCACTAGTTAATTCTGCCGATACAACCTCCTTCAGGTAGCAGAACCAGTATTGATAGAAGAAGAATTTCTCTAATAAAGCAAATCTACGCTGAATACTGTCTAGCTTAGCTAGAATAAATAGAAATTCATCCGAAGATGGAGCAGAAGAGACTGAAACAGGATTCACTACAGAAGCAGAAGATGAGGAAGAAGAAGCAGCAAAAGAATTTACATCTAACAGGGAGTCTCCTAGCTCTTTGGAAGTAGATCCTTCCTTAATTTTACATTGCACCTTCTTAGCCTTTAACTTCTTTACTTGATCCTGGGTGAACTATTGGCACAAGAAGCAATTCTCTTGATTTTGAGTTACACATACATCATCACCTTTCCCTTTGTTCTTACATGAAGGACAGTAGTGATGAGGGTCCCAATCCGCCATAAAATGGCGACAACCAGAAGCTTGTTTCTGACCTTTCTTAACTTGTACTTCAGCCACTTTGAAACTTTCAAAATTGCAAATTTAATAAGTAAATTAAATTTTTATAAGTTAATACCCTATCCAATGGACAATTGCTAATCCGGTCGGCGCAGACCGGCCCGCCAAACGACAGAAAAAGTCGCCTTATATGAGTGCATAATGCCCCCACAAGCGTTCCGGTCCCTGTGTGTGCTCGCAAGGTGGCATGTCGTACTTCCTTCCTGTCTAGACAGCGTGACGTCATAGCATCTTTTTCGTTGTCTAAACCTATTAGACCCCTAGTAAGCTGATAGCGGGGTCGGATGGGAGGGTCTTGTGTGTCCATTGGATAGGGTATTAACTTATAAAAATTTAATTTACTTATTAAATTTGCAATTTTATTGCGTTAATACATCCTATCCAATGGACAATTGCTGAATAACTACCGCTTGGTTGGCGGGTAAGCTACTAGGGACTAGCAGTGAACTCATAAACAGAAGTAAAAACATCCCTTTCCAAGTCTAAGTAGTTCTTGGGGTCAAGAACCTTAAAGGCTCTGGTCGGATATCATCATTCGGTTAACCGTTATTCGGGTTTGAACCGTCAGAACCGACCGCCCCCCCCCCCCCCTGTCGCCTAGAGACCTGCTCTGATCTAGGGGAAGAGAGGGCTGAGTTCAGTCCCATAAAACATAAAAACCTCCCACAAGGAAGCAAATGAGAAGACTTTTTTTTTTTTTTTAATTACTTCTTAATTATATGTGCAATATATACAGACGTACAGATATCTACATATGTACAGATCTCCTCTATGTGTTGGACTGCTGGTGGATCTGCTGTGCAGCCACTACAGGGCCCAGATGGTAAAGCTCTGAGTCAGCCCAAGCCACATCCTTTAAGTAAAATTGTGTAAAGGTGTTATGTGACTTCCAATGACAAGCTGACAGGATTTGTTCTAAGGAGACTCCCGATTGGAAGGCCTTAGAAGCAGCAAAGGCTCTGACATCATGGGCCTTGACCTGATGTAGAGTGTGAGACTCATGGTCCGAGAGCTCATAACATAGGATCACAGTCTGCTTGATCCATGAGGAGATAGTGGCAGGGGAGATGTCTTTGTCAAACCCTTTCTTAAAGGAGACGAAAACCAACTCCTTATTCTGCCTGAGATCTGAGGTCCTGTCCAAATAGTAGCGCAAAGCTCTGACTGGACAGAGGGACCTGTCAGACTTGAGGGACTTATCCAGAGTAGGGGCCAGGGCTGGTATAACCACTGGGGCCACACTTTCTGGGCCCTCCTTGGCCAGCTGATTCTTTGAGAGAAAGCTGGGTGAGGGGTACAGGGACACCTTTGACCAATCAGATTGGTGTCTGATGTTCTTGTAGATGTTCCAAGCATGAATCTCACTTCTACGTTTGCCTGACCCTAAGGCTAGCAAACAGACTGTTTTGAAGGTTAAATGCTTCAAAGAGGCTTCCCCAATTGGCTCAAAGGGTGGTTTTGATAATTGATGTAGAACCAGGGAGAGGTTCCAGGAAGGGATTCCCCTCCTGCCTCTGTCCCTGTGGAAGCTATCCAGAAGACGAGTGAGATTGTCATCTTTGCTGATATTGATGGGGAAATTCCCCAATTTATCAGCAATGGCAGACCTGTAACCATCAATAGTACTGGGCTGTAACTTTTTGTCCTGAAAAAGGTACATAAGAAAATCAGCTACTGCCTTCACAGGGGGTGCTCTGAAGTCCACCTTATTAGAGAGGCACCACTTTGTAAAAATGGCCCATTTTGCTTCATAGACTGATCTGGTTGATTTTCTTTGAGGAGCTTCAATTCTTGCTGCCACCACCTCAGAGAAACCGTGCTCCTTGATTGCTGAGGCTCTAGGAGCCAAGCATGGAGATTTAGATTTGTCAGATTCCTATGAGGGGTCTGGCTGAAGGGCTGAGTCAACAGATTGGGCAGCTTGGGCAAACTCAGCGGGATTTGACTGGACATGGCTACCAGGTCCCAAAACCAGGGCATGCTTGGCCACCCTGGGGCGATCAGAATGATTCTGCTGCACTGGGAGTCCTGCAACTTCTCCACTACCTTGCCCAATATGGCTGTTGGGGGGAAGGCATAAGGGTCCAGATCCTCCCATGGTAGGCTGAGTGCAGAGGTAGCTTGTTGTTGAATCTGGTGGCAAAGAGGTCTATTTGAGGTCGGTGCCACCTGCAGCATATTGCTTCGAATACCTGCGGAAGGAGGGACCACTCTGTTTGAATGGTCTGTCCTAATCTGGACAGCTTGTCTGCCACCACGTTCAGCCGACCCGGAATGTGTCGGGCTTTCAGTGTCACGTGTTTCCTGGTACACCAGGTCAGGATTCTCCATAGTAAGGCACAGAGTGGGCCTGACCTCATGCCTCCCTCTTTGTTTATGTAGGCCACCACTGTTGTATTGTCGGTGGCCACTAGTACTATATTGTTTACACAGAGGTCCTGGAACTCTCTTAAGGCTAGGAACACTGCTTTTAGTTCTAGATAATTTATGTGTAACTTGCTTTCCGGCAGTGACCAGTGGCCTCTTGCAGTGCGTTCGTTTAAATGAGCGCCCCAACCTTCTTTTGATGCGTCTGTAAAAATTTGCAGAGCATGCTTTAAGGGGTGTAATGGTTGACCCTGTAGCACATTGCCTTCCTCCAGCCACCACCTTAAGTGGGGGTGCAGTGATCTGGGCAATGGAATAACTTTCTCCAGAGATTCTGGTACCCTCCAATTGTTTTTGAGGTGCCACTGTATGGGCCTCATATGCAGTCGACCTAAATGGACCTGCTTTTCTGTGGCTGTTAACAGGCCTATCAAGGACATGAACTGCCGGACCGGACAGGCCGGAAGTGACAGGAGAGTCTGTATCTTCCCTTGAAGGGCTCGCCACCGGTCCGGAGTAGGTCGGACCCGTCCGGACCGGAGGTCGAATTGATAGCCTACAAATTCGAAGACCTGCTTGGGTTCGAGTTCTGATTTTTCTACATTCACCAACCAGCCCAGTTCCTGACAAATCTGGACCAGCTTTTGGGTATGTTGAAGGCAAAGGGGGTGGGAGCTGGCTCTCACCAACCAGTCGTCTAGGTACTGGTGGATTCTTATACCCTTGCTTATAGCCATCAGCTTCACTTCCTTGGCTATTACAGTGAACTCCATAGGAGCTGTTGAGAGGCCAAAGGGAAGTGCTTTGAACTGGTAGGTCTGGCCCTGGACATGAAATCTGAGATATTTTCGAGACCTCTGGTGTATGGGTATGTGAAAGTAGGCGTCCTTGAAATCTATTGAGGTGACCCATTCCCCTTGTTGGAGGGAAGTCCGGATGGTTTCCGGGGTTTCCATTTTGAATTTCTCCACCTTGAGAAAAAGATTGAGTTTGCTCAGATCCAGTATAGGTCTCCACTTTTTGTCTGGCTTTGGAACTAGAAATAGTCGGTTGAAGAAGCCTAGAGATTTGGGGTTTTGTACGATTTCTATTGCATTTTTGGCTATAAGCTGATGCAATGCCTCTACCAGGTAGCTGTTCCTGTGGGGATTTACATAACAGCTCATGACCGTGGGATTTCTTGTTAACCTGGGTCGGATCCGAAAGGGAAGGTGGTAGCCCTCCCTTAGGATTTGAACTACTATTGGGTTTGCACCCAGATCCAACCATTTTGTCCAATAGTTTTAAAGTCTGGTCCCTACAGGAAGATTGGGAGCAACATTTGGGACATTTGCTACAGGCTTTACAGAACACAAGTGATCTACAAACAAAGCATTGTTCACATATTTTAATGGCTGAACTTTGTTTAAGTTTACAGACACTGGACTTATGCCTTTCTTTTGCGGCTGCCCGGTTGCAAAAGGTGCAGGAGAAACAACAAATGAATTTACAGAGTTTAAATTTCTTGACACATGAATTAAAGTCTGTTTGGAGTCCGGTCCGGTATGCTGATCCGGTACTCCACTGCAAAGTTCCTGCCTTTCGCCCTGGACCTTCAACTGAAGGTCTGCACTTTGATTGTCATTTAAATGAATTGTATCCCCGGGCCTGTCGCGAGGAGTACTTCTGCCCCTGGAATTTAGCCTTTTTCTTTTGAAATCTGCCAATATTCTTCCAGGCAGGCCTAGTCTGTTTGTTTTCTTGATAGGATTGTTCAGGTTTCTTATAAGGGTGGAAACGTGAGTCCTTTCGGCCAGTGGAACCAGGGTGAGACCGGCCTCTATCCTCGAATTTGGAAATATCCTCCTCTGCTTTTTTCAACACAAGATCAGGGAATAAAGTATCCAATTGCATAGGGGCCTGCCGGAGGGAAGCCAGTGTATCCTGTTTGATGCCAGGTTTGACCAGTGCGAGGTAAGAATCTCGTCTGGCCAAGGTGAAATTGTACATGCTCACAAATGCGAAATCTGATAGATGTTCCATCGTCTTCGCCATACATTGAAAAATGGAAGAGTTAAAATGCATGAGATGCTGTAGCTCGTCCGTTGCACTACTGGCTCTACTGGCAGACTTGCCTTTATTATGTTCACCTTGAAGGACCTTTAAGTGGCTGGACATTTCCTGTTGAACCTTATTTAAGCATCTGCTTAAACCCGCAGCTTGATTACACATGTAGGAGGCCTCACGTGCACTTTTCTCCCACTTGCGAAGAGTGTCCTGAGCAATAAAGCGTGAAGCAGGAGCTGGTGATGAGAGAGCAGAGTATCTGGCAATTCTGCTGAAAGTACTGTTAATTTTTGCATTGTCACTGTGCCAGAAGGAGACAGAACCAGCCGGTTTGTCTTGACTGGGATGTAAACCATACCATCTTCCTTGCGACTTGGTAGGTTTAATGAATTGGTCCCTTTGCAGTCCACCGGGTTCAGACCCTTTAGAAGGGTATCCTTGCGTTAATGTGAGATTTAGTCTATCCATCTTACGGCATAGCCAATCATCCGTAGGTAGTTGTACACTGATCTTCCCTGCCGGTTGGATCTTAGGGGCGGCAAAGGGGTTGTCTTCAGCACTGGCTGAATGTGATTCCAGTTCATATAAGCTCTGATACCTCGCATTGTTTCTCTATATGTCTGTTCCTCAGACGGGGCCTGGTCAACATCAGAGAGTGAATTATCCGGATCAAGATCTGAGAGTTCACCTTCTTCACCTTTAACCGACAAATCTGGCATAGAAGCAGATTCTGATGCACTGTCGGTGTCCATTTCCGGTTCAGAATGGGCTTGAGAACTTAACAATCCTGATGAGCCGGCCACCGGCTTGAGAACTGGCATATCAGAAGGGTGGTCAGTAGGTAGAGATTTTACCCCTTGCTCATGAGATGAAGGCACTTTGGTAGTCGGAGCAAAGAAGGGGTTAACAGTTTCAGAGATGCCAGCAGGGGATGGCCTGACCGGTGAGAGTTTCACTGGTTGAAAAGTCGGTTCCGGTTGAGAAAGACTTTTAGATAACAACATAGCTTCCAGTCTGTTAAACCAGTCTAACCATTTAATATCCATTGCCTCCAGTTTACTCTCTGTAGACGCTTTAGACGGCTTGGGAGAAGACTGGCGTTTCTTGCCCTTTTCCAGTTTTTCTTTGGAGGTTGTAGGGGATTTAATCTTCTTGGCTTTCACGTTAGACGAAACGCTGCTCGCCTCTTCTGAGCTCTGCATGTGCTTCTTAGCTTTCACAACTTCCATGTTGCTACTCGCCTCTTCTGAGCTCTTAATCCCGGTATCTGTAGATACACCCAGCACAGAAACTAGGGCAGGGTCGACTAACGTACACTCTTCCATAGCCGCTTTAGTTTCCTTCTTTTCCTTTTTATTCTGATAAACTGGGGTGGCTAAGCGTAGTTTTTGTTCTTCAGTAAGAATATTGCATGAAGGACAGATATTTCCTTTAACACAAGGGTCAGACCCTTTCTTTTTGTCCCTGCAACGAGCACAATGCGCGTGCTGGTCAAAGCCAGCCATGGCGTGTCCACAAACTCCCCTACGCTGACCAGGAGATGCCATTATATCCACAATGAAGCAAAATTCTTTTCAAATAAAATAAGTTCCTTGATTAAAATTAACACACACCAATATAATAACTTGCGAGAGCTGATGAAAAAACACGTCCACACACACGTGCGCCAAACGAAAAAAGATGCTATGACGTCACGCTGTCTAGACAGGAAGGAAGTACGACACGCCACCTTGCGAGCACACACAGGGACCGGAACGCTTGTGGGGGCATTATGCACTCATATAAGGCGACTTTTTCTGTCGTTTGGCGGGCCGGTCTGCGCCGACCGGATTAGCAATTGTCCATTGGATAGGATGTATTAACGCAATAAAATGTAAAATTGTATCTAAAGATATTTGCTCTTCAACAACCAAATACAAAGTGAAGAATGTCAGGGAAAGAGGGATATGGTGCATTGGCATTATATGCAGGTCTACCAACAAAAATTTTTTAATAAAAAAAGGTTGGTCGTTGTTTGCACTACATATAGCAATAGTGAGGATAAGGTACAGGTATTCCATGCAATAAAAATAAAAAAGCACATACATATATTAGCAATTTAAGTCCAGAAAATATGTATACTGGAAAAGAATTTGGACCTGAAAATTAAGTTTTTGAGCTTTGTTAACTTCTACTCCTTATCTGTGAATTTATAAAACATAATTGATGTAATAAAAATAACATCATGCAATTAACATCAGATCTCTGCATAAAAAATGAATAATAGTTTGTGTGATTAATTGACTTTTTTTATTATTTTAGTAGATCGGTAAAGTACAAACAATAAACAAAGGCTGACAAAACAGCTTTCCTCTTTAAATTTTGTCATTATATAGTGCTCATCTTTCAGCTCTACTCTGATGCTGTGAACAGTTCTGCTTTTCTTGCCTATTGGTACTTAAATTTATCTCAAAAGGAATCATAATGGGTGACTGATAGCTGGTTGTTTGTAGTTATGTCTGTTTTTACCTATAGTCTGGTGTAGTCACTGTATTTATGTGTTTCAGTACTACCCTGGTGTACTTGTTCAGAGTCCTGGCTCACCCAACCATTATGGTCATCTGAAAATTGGGCAACCCAGCACTAGGTTTGGGGTTTACAATGGACGGTTTGATATGGAAGATTTTAAGTTCTGGGAGAGTGCTGTGGAATTACCACTGCCGTGAACAGTGCCTTGTAAGTTACATGTACAAACCTGTTATTACAATATCGAGTATTGGCCTAACATACCAGCCTCCCTGAATGATATCTTAAATCTCATTAGTGGAAAAATAATGAAATGCCATTAACATGAATCTTGAGATGAAATCTAATGAAAATATATATTTAAAGCATTGTTACAGGCTATATTAATAGAGGTATTTGGATAACTGACAAGGTTTACTTATTTCACTGTAAATTTATGGTTTCTAGTTTTTGTGACAAAAATGAGATGTTCTTTTAATGCGCCATCACCATTTGCATGCATGCAATGCAATTTTATTAATTGTTGTGGATCTACCATGCAAATTGGAAACCTTATGCATTATTTTATTGGCTGTTGTAGATCAACCATGGGTTGAAGCAATTCAAATATGAAAGTTATAATGTAAAAAACTTATTGCTTCATGTCAGTGCACATATCACACTAGTATTTTAAAACTGTAATCATTATTTTCATAATCATCTCTTTGTTTCCAACATACTTTGCTTTAAAATTTCCTTCTTCCCTCAGCTTTGTTGTACACATAACACTGTCAAAAATGTTAAAATGGCTGTCACATAACCCATTTCTAAGCCACATATTTGGAAGACACCGTATATTAATGTCAATGTAATTGAATAGTATAACATTGAAGAATAGTCACAGCTTTAAATTAATTTAAATCTGTATAAACCATTCAGGTAATATTCTTTTGCATATTTACTTTATTTATATCTTGAATTGGTTTAATGACCATTAATGCCAATCATTCAGGTTGTGAGGTTAATAAATGGAGTGATAGCTGATTGGTTTTGATATTTTCAGAGCCAACACTGCTGAAGAATAAAGACATCACAAATTAGAAAATAACTGTATTAAACTGTACAAGTAATTCTTCAATTATGTATGTAATATGTTCATGGAGAAACATTCAAAGGGTACTGGTATTATCACACAGTAATATTATAAAATAGTGTAATCAAATTTTAGTCTTTTTTTCTAAAACATACTTTTATTCCAAATTTACAGACTGTCAAATCAATTTAGAAAATGTTTGTAAAATTTGTTGTTTTTTTTAAATAGAATTAACCAGATCATAAAATAGTTAAATAGTTCAGCAACTTGGACAATTATGCTTCAATTAGAAATGCTAATTTGCTCATCTTACTTTTGGCAAACAAAATTTCATATGTTTTTTATGCTTTAAAGATACCAGTGACTCCAGTTGCTAAAACACAGAACACTTCTTAATTTAACAAATATCTCATCAAAACTAAATACATATTTTACTGTGATCATATTTTATGGTTCTCTTAAGATGTGCATTTATTTGCTATTATCAAATATTTATTAATAAGTATTATGTTTTTCGTGGTGAAAGGTTCAACTTCTGGGGCATAATTTGATGTACCTTCAGAGACTTGATGTGGGAAATATTAGCTTTCAGTTGGGAGAATTACATCCACTAAACTCATAATAAATATGGTGTTTTTGTGTTATTATTCACACACATTTTTTGTGTTTCTTTGGGTGGTTGTACATACTAATTTTGGGGATTTACACACTTGAAGGTTTTTACAACAATAATCATCTCAGTATCAAGTCATTGCATAGACTCTGTATTGGCATATTTTAACAACGTTTTTCATTGTTCTAGATGCTGTTACAGTCCATGCAATCAGAACTTTATCCTCCAATGCCTTTTTATAGAATGAGCCCTCTGGTTCCCAGATATTTCATATATTGCTGTTTTTATTTTTTTTAAATAAAAAAATTCTATTTCTTTTTTCTTTGTCAAGTGCATAATGCATACAAATGACCAGATATAAATTTGCATTTTTTGTTGTTTTTGTTTATAACCGTGTACTTATTTGGGAAGTATTTAGGTAATTTTTAGGTTATGAGGTTGTTTTGACTTGTATTAAACTATCTTCATCAGTATATTGATCTGCAATCTACTTCCATAGCAATGATACCTCAATAAAAATGTCTGATTATGTGTTTAAAACCACATAGATTTAGTCTCATATTTGTGAAGATGTTTCTATTGATGTTTAAAAACTACGTCATATATTGTACTGATATATTTTATTAGACACAGTATTAATATAGATATTATTACAGTTATATGATGTATTGCCTAAAAAATTGAAAAATAAATGATTCTGTGATTGTGTTGCACTTTTATTTTGATATGGTTTCAAAAACCATGGACTCCGAGGAAAAATGGACAAGCTTCAGGTCAATTTTCCATGAAACTATTACAAACTAAACACATGTTCATGCATGTGTGACTTTTCAAGTGTTCTATTTTGATTGTCACAAATTTACAAAATTTGATAAGGATTCAAGTCAATACCTGCCTGAGAGAAGGCAGGTGTAGTGCACACACAGTAACTGGATGCTTTCAATACCAATTCTGATATGGCTGTCTCCAAGTCAAAAAGAAACACAATGAAAGATACACAACTTTTTACCCCACAGCCCTTAAGGGTCAGGGTATTGTTTTCACCCATGGTGTCCGGTTGGGTGGGCGACGGGAAAAAGTTTGTCTGGGCTGTATCTCAGAAACCGTAAGGTGTGGGAAGTGGATACTTGGTAGGGACATTGGTTACGAGGTGTAGGTGTGCAACATCATGGTCTGACCTTGATTTGACCTTTGACCTTGCTGTAGTGACCTTGAGTTTGAAAATCTTGTCCGGGCTCTATCTCGTAAACCGGAAGGTGTAGGAAGTTGATACTTGGAACATTGGTTAGGGGGTGTAGGTGTGCAACGTCATGGTCTGACCTTGATTTGACCTTGCCATAGTGACCTTGATCTCTAAAATCTTGTCCGGGCTATATCTCGGAAACTGTAAGGTGTAGGAAGTTGATACTTGGTAGGGACATTGGTTAGAGGGTGTAGGTGTGCAACATCATGGCGTGACCTTGATTTGACCTTTGACCTTGCCGTAGTGACCTTGACCTATAAAATATTGTCCGGGGTATATCTCGGAAACCGTAAGGTGTAGGAAGTTGATACGGAGTAGGGACATTGGCTAGGGTGTGTAGATGTAAAACGTCATGGTGTGACCTTGATTTGACCTTGCCATAGTGACTTTGACCTATAATGCCATGTCTGGGCTATATTTTGGAAACCATAATATGTAGGAAGTTGATACTTGGTAGGGACATTGGTCAAGGGTTATATGTGTGCAACATCATGGTGTGACCTGGATTTGACCTTTGATCTTGCATATCTGATGCTATTTTATGTCTCTACGAGGATATCTGATACTATTTATTTCTCCTATATCTCTCATATCTTTTTATTTGAATCTTGGTTGTTGCACCTTTGGCTGTGTTTTGGAGTAGATTAAGCACTGTTAAAGTCATATTAGAAGTCATTAACTGTTTTATTTTTGCAACTTCCCATTGTAACAGATGGTATTTTATCAAGTGAGCCACAGGTTTTGCCCCAATTCCAGATAAAAGCATGTATTGCTACATCTGTATGTATGGGTAATATTCAAAACATCCAAACCATAATTCGACCATACAAATGAAAATCAAAATGGGAGAAGTCTTAAAGCTTCATAATTTTTAGTTTACTGAATTGTCTTGTTTTAATACTTAATCTTTACATGCAATTTCTTTCCCTTAGATGTTATTTTCTGTACTTAAACGTTATTCTGACACTGCTCTGAAAGTATCCCAATCTGTGTACTGTTTAACTACTTCTATATCTCATGGTGTTGAAAACTGTTTTCCCAGGCTGTGGGGTACGGGCATCTCTGATGCTATTTTTCAGATTTGACTCGGGATGATGATAAACATACGACAAACTGGGGATATCATGTAGTGCTTCCGAGTATCTACGTTATCTGCATTTAGAAACAAAAATAGCAAATTCACTGTTCACAATGGAAAGAAGTTTTTAAGTGCAAGCTCTAGCAAGGCTCACACTTCTAAAGATCACTTTTTAATTTTTTTTTTATTTGGTATGGGCGATTGTCTGAGTTCTAGGCCTGGTATGGAAGTTGTTTTTGTTGCCAGACTTTCATATATCTGCCACTGTGGCCTAGTGGGTAGCATTCTCCTAGGGTGGAAGTGGATTCAATCCCAGGTACAGGCACATACATAGTAGCCTGGATAACCACTTAAAATGGCTGTCCTCTGTCACTGGGCCCTATCCCCAGTGGCAGGTTAAAGAACCTCAAAGAGGTTGATAAATGGTCACCCTTGAGCCTCTGTCTTTCAGTTTGGGGAATGTCAGTAATTTGAGAAGTTGGACTGTACTTGTACAGTCGAATAGGTCATATAGCGCTTTGAGTCCTGTAGTACATGCAGATATTGTGCTGTGTATAAATACAAAACAATAAATTCTAGTGCACTACTTATGTACTGATGGCTTTGCAGCTCATGCATGTGGACTGAAAGATCTTTTTGGCCTTGTTATTTCAGATATTCGAAAGATTTTAAAGGAGAGGTACTTTGAAAATTTGTCTTTTGTGTTCAACACAATGATCAAGTTATTAAGAATCTAAATATTTCGTATGTACACATTTATAAAAGCAATAAGAAAAGAAACTATATTTGAAGATTCATTTTTGTTAGAGTAAATAGTAATAAGTATAACACCGAACAAAACAACAACAGCACAAATAATCTTGTAGCAATTAATAATACACAAGATAGAAGTCTTTATTACAATAAACATCTGTAACAGTTATAATGAATGGAAATAAAATATACGTTTGAAGAAAACATTGGACAATATTGAAAAGATAAAGATACACTCTTACAACTGATGAATAGTATTACAAAAATATGTGAAGATTTACAACCATTATAATCACAATTAGCCCCCATATATACCAAGTATATTAAGTTATATATATTTTATTTAAGTCCTCTAGATAAGCTCGATCAACCTCCTCCCCCATCCCTCCATCATCCTGCTACAAATCTTCTGTTTCACTATATAAATTCAGAACTGTAAACCATTGGCTGTACGCAACCACCCACCTCTCAGCTAAAAGTCATGGTCAGCATTAGAAAAAAATTCATAGAGACATGGGAGGCGAGAGCATGATACGATACACCAATGTGCAATTATTGGTTATAAAAGTTGATCATAAAAATGTTGCTCAACATAAACTGCTTCAAATCATGCTTCCAGATCATCATTGTCATCATCGTAATCAAAATCGTCATCCATGGCATCGTCATCATCACTGAAATTCTCTGTTATGTCTCCGTCTTCCTCAGAATTGTAGCTTTGGTCTCCTTGACTGTCTGCAACATCATTGTGGATCTTCCTGCTCTTCTTACCAATGCCATACTCATCCACATCAGATGTACTACTATCAGGGTCATCGGCTTCAGCATTCATGGTCTCCTCAACACTCTCCAGTTCTATGGTGGTGTCTTCTGTGAAAGTAAAAGGAATATACCCAGAAGTCACTGAGCATACAAATAGATTAAATTATAGGCAACACACAAGGAATAGTTTTGCGTTGCATCGGTCTATATAATACCAACAAAAGCAACTAAAATACATAGCAATTGGTTGCAAAATCTCACACAGAGTTTTAGAATACCAGTATACAGTAATAGCCCAGAAATATGAGTGTGTGGTATTCCATTTTTGTAAAACCCGCGTGCTTAAGTGAAGCATGCTATTAAACGGTATTATTTTTGCCATTTTTACATCAATTATCATGATCTGAATCTACATTTGAACTATTATTACAGTAAAAGAAATGTTTAGGAGAGTATTCTTTCCTCACCTAGCTGTTCAAATGATAATGGGGTTTCAGGGAGTTTGTACCGATGTTCTCCAGACAAGTGCCATACAAGTAATCGGCCCTGTTTATCATCCCAGCCAACAAGGATGCTACCATCTCCAACTTGAGTGGGTTGCTTGATCTAAAATGTACCACAAACCTCCATTGAAGGTAACGAGAGATACATCTACAGTTGTACTCTATTATATGAAATCTCAAGGATAATGAATCCACTTATCCTTAACCAGAACATCCATATAACTATATAATTCAAAAGAAAAAGCTTTTTATACATAAAAGGGAAATCTAGTTTGAACAGTTCTACTTACACACAGTGCTTGTATTGGTGTAATGAAGATAATCGGAAAAAAATTACTATACTTTTTCTTTCTTTCTTTCTTTATTTTAAAATAAAGAGAAAAGCTCATTATGGTGTATTTTATTTTTGGTTGGTTGAGTGTGTTAAGCTTCCACTGAAGAACAAGCACTTGTGGGGACAAGGCTAGTCTATTTCGGCCAATAAAACATGTTCCAGTGCAATGACAGCCAAATTTTAAAACATAATAATATTGTTTCCATCTTAATCAAAAAAAAGATAGGTAAAAACATTGTCATGTCTGTTATACTTAATTTTTTTGTTATACATGTATATCTATTGACACAAGTAGAATTACTTGTGCTTAATTCCATTTATTTGGGGTTGGAGGTGAATGCCACCATGCCTCATCCCCAATATATAGAAGAAATAACAGAAATTTTATAATAGTACAATGAGTTAAACGTGGTGAGTGACGCTATAGCAATTCCTGGAAAGACTTGTAAATATTGTGACAAAATATGTTTATGTGTCACATTGTAAATATGCAAAGTAGTAAGATAATAGTGTTGCAATGTGTACCACAAATAACAGTAGCACAAAATACGAATGCAGTATGAGGTACTACTCACTGATACGTCTGATATGAAAGAAGACACAGGATTCCAGTCTGCAGTGCCGTAAATCCAAAAGCTGTTGTCTAGCCGGCCACAGGACACTACATACCTCAGCCTGTCCTTCTCAACTGACCTAGAACTCTGAACCCACTCATCTAAGGATTTCCCGTGTGGAGGGTAAAACTTGTGCTCTAGTTCTCCTGTTGAATAATTTATTTATTTATTTGGGGTTTTACGTTGCTTTCAACAATGTACAGGTCATATCACGACAGGTAGTTGGAACGGCAGAGGAAACCAGTACATAGTCAGTGGGTCAAGGTTCTGTACTGTAAACTGCCGACCAACGGCAAGCAACTACCAGCTTTCCCACTTGAGGCTGTGCTGGGAACCGAACCCTGGCCTCAGAGGTGGGAGGTGAGAGTGTTACCATCCTGCTGAATAAAGTCAAGGCTTTTAACCAAAACCTTTCAATACTGATACCACTACAATTTGGCCCTGCTTAAGACTAACTTTTTGCCACTCGATCTTATAGTTTTTACCACATCACCTACAGACAAAAACTCCCAGTAAATATGGGGTACATTACAAAATCAAGCTGATCATGTACAAAGTGTTAAACATGGGCACCCATTATACATCAGTGAAAAACTCCATCTGTACACCTTTTTAAAAATACCAGATGCAGTTGTTGAAAAATAGCATTAGAGATGCCCGTACCCCACAACCTGGGGAAATATTTTTCAACACGAGATATAGAAGTGGTGAAAACAGTACAAAGATCGGGATACTTTCAGAGCAGCGTCAGTTATATAAAGATCCAAATAATGTTTAAGTAGAGAAAAATGATGTCTAAGAGAAAGAAAATGTATATAAAGATGATGTATTAAAACAAGACAATTCAATAGCAAGATGACAGCATTAACCAGTAAACTAAACAGTAAACTAAACTTATGACGCTGTACAATTTATTAACTGGAGAATAGATGTCAATGGAAATATGACAAAGATCTCTTATGCATTGCTCCAACTGATTATTATGTGTACTTTTACATAATTGTGCTAAGAGAAACATGTCTCAAGTATGGCAGGTGCACACACTTTGGTAGAGCCAAAGTTAAAAGTCACACCATGATGCACACCTACACAAGGTCAAAGATCAAATCAATATCCCACCATGAAGTTGCACATCTACACACCCTAACCAAAGTCCTTACCAAGTATCAACTTCCTACACCTTACGATTTCTGAGATATAGCCCAGGCAAGATTTTATTATTTAAGGTCACCACGGCAAGGTCAAAGGTAAAATCAAGGTCACACCATGACGTTGCACACCTACACCCCCTAACCAATGACCCTACAATGTATCAACTTCCTACATCTTACGGTTTACGAGATATAGCCCAGACAAGATTTTCAAACTCAAGGTCATTACAGCAAGGTCAAAACAAAGTCACACCATGATGTTGCACACCTACACCCCCAACCAAAGTATCAACATCCTACACCATACAGTTTCTGAGATACAGCCAGGATAAACTTTTCTTGCCACCCACCCATCCGGATAACATGGGTGAAAACAATACCCCAACAGCCCTTAAGGGTTGTGGGGTAAACACTTAAGTTTCTTGAAGTCACTTCATATTCTTAGAAGTCTTCAAATCCCACATACATCTGTATAAGTCTTTCAGTCATTCCGCACCAATGTTTCTGAACTCTCTCCTCTTTATTTAAGAAAAGTGCCTCAGTAATATAATTATTAGGAAGCACCTTAACTTAAGCTTCCCCGCTTTGTATCTTCTTGTTCATATCCGCAAACCTTAAGTACTGACCCAGAATGTCCCTTAGCTGTCACTTTAGAACGATTCTTTTGTTAGTTTTGAACAAGGAGTTTCTTGCTAAGGGACGATATACTGCACTTGTGAAGCAGTAGATTAGACCTTCAGACATGTAGCATATTGTGATATTAGGACGTTAAAACTTGCTTCCCTTACACTTGTTCTATTTACAGAAATGAAAATCTGACTGTACCCGTTCTGACATCAAAAACTCTGAGGTAGCCATCGTATCCTGCTTGCACCAGAAGGGGTCTCTCTCCTTGCAATAAAAGAGAGGACTTGACATCAGGACCTTCCAAGTCTTGGTCTTCTGACTGCCCAAGTTGCTCATACACTTCAAAGTCTTCCTTATCATACAGGCAATGTTCTTTGTCACCTGTATTTCAGAAACAGTATAATAATTATTACATGTAACAAAGTTAAACAAGGTTAGTTCTTTTATCAATCTTGGTCTCAGCATTTGGTCAATGGGTCATATGACAGTGAGGTAACAGTGTCTGATTTCAACTGATTACAGAAAGAGGCAGTCAACTTCAACCACTAGTCTTCATGGACTAATTAACTGATACATTTTTACAGTTGTTCAAATTCTAGACTAGTATTTTTGTCCATGTTAAGGATTCAGAAATGTATTTTTACTTGTTTTGAGAATCAAACATGAAATTTTTTCCAGTGATAAAAATCCAGAAAGGGAAAGTTCACCACTATTTAAATTTTCTCAAACATGCATTTTTTACCTGTGGTAATCTTTCAGACTTGTAATGTTACCTGTGTCAAGATTCCAGACTTGCATTTTTATAAGTGTTAAGAATTCAGACATACAATTTTATCTGTACAAAGATTCTAGACATATATTTCCTACTTATGTTTTTAGATTTGAGGCAAGCAATTTGTACCTGTGTTTCACTTTTCAGACTTGCATTTTTACCTGTGAAGACACATACAATTTTATTGGAGATAAGATCTCTGGCATGCAATTTCCCACGAGTTAAGATTCCAAACATGCAATTTTCCCTATGTTAAGATTTCAAAAGTGAAATTTTACCAATGTTAAGGGTGCAGACATGGAGTTTTATTTAAGATTCCAGACACACTCTTTGATATGCATACATGATCCACACATGGATTGTTACCTGTGTTGAGGTTCCAGATGTACACCAGACTGTACTGTTCACCGTATTTCCTCAGAGGTCCATACTGCTGATTGACCAGGTACATTTCATCAGCTGTTATTGCACTGGTAAAAATATCCATAGGAGAATCTCGGTCATTCTGCAAAGGGTAAAAGATTCCACAGGAAAGGTTACCATAAAAGTACAAACAAACAATAATTATATACAGAATAAATTGAAACTTTCCCCATTGATATAATATTTATAAGTTTGTAAAACCAGAAAGGAAAAAGTTTATGTTCAAGACTTGAATTTTTTGCCCATTAAGATCTAAGACTTGCATTTTTACGTGTGTTTATTTTCTTGACATAACATTTTGAGATTGAAACACATTACAGTATCTGTTTTAAGATTCCAGATGTGCAATTTTACCAGTTAAGAATCGGGCATGCAATTTGGACCACTGTTTATGTTCTGGACATGCCTTTTTATGAGCATTTATAATTTCACATGGATTTTTACCTGGATTGAGATTAATTAAAGATATAGGTTTTTTACCTTTGTTAAGCATCCAGATGAGAATTTTTGAAAGTGTTAAGATTCAAGACATGCATTTTATATAAGATAACCTGTGCGATTTCTCTTGTTACTTTGTCAACATGAAAGTTCAACTTTTAATTTATAACCTCAGTTTTGTGTTAATGTCAATATATTGCCTATTACAATAAAAAAACATACATTTTTTCCGATATCTGAGAAATAACTTCACCAAATAAAATGAAATTATTTCTATGTTTTGCAGCAAACACACTTAGCAATGTATTGAATAAACGTTACATATAATATTGTTGAAAAATATAGAGTTATAAAGTTATTAATATATGTATATTAATATATTAAGTTGGTACTTTATTACTCAAAAGTCAAGTTATTTACATTGTTTATTATGCAGACAAAAATAAGCTTGTGTGTTAAATACTAAGTTCAGCATGAATGTGACCTATCATTATATTGATGCTTATAAGACTCCAGCTTTGCTGACATTATAGTTGTGGGACTGTGGACTTGGGTCTTTTTTCTTTTTTGAAAATACTTTAGGCAGACAGCTAGTTTCAATAATAACAATCAGACATCAAAGATGAAAGTTGATAAGTTGATGAAAGTAATAAGAAATAGAAATCTTCTAAATGCACTCGACTGTCTTAGTGTGGCTTCCTATAGCATAAGGGCTATTTTGTGCTTACCTCTAGGCAATAAACTAGGATCACAAGTGGGTAAGGGAAAGCATCAAAGGACAGTTGATAGTACACCCGTAATTGTAATCGACACATGCTTTTCATAAATAAAATCATTGTATAGTCTTAAAATTCAGATGTGGTTTTATCATCATCAAATAATTAATTTTATGTATCCCTTTGTTTTGGATCAAATAAATTTAGGAGAACTGTTGATAGCAAACATGATCATAAATCATAAATTTACCAACATCAACAAACCCAAGAGTCAGATACAAACTTCAGTTGGGCCAGTGTGACTGAAACTTTTTAAATAATATAAAGATATACATTAAATTTTTCCTAATTGTCCCAAAAATTATGAAAATCTACAGGTCAACATTTTGCTTTCACATTGTGAGAAGTGAATTTTCATGAATATGAAGATCGGATCTGTGGATTTTATGAATTTAAATGAATAAATTAATTAAAATACATTGCTCAACTGAAAAATATGGAGCTTGCACAAGTTGCAACTTTTACAGGTCCAAAATTTGTACATGTTGCATCTTGCACAAGTTAACCTGTACAAGCTGTTTGTGCAAGTTGCAACTTGTACAAAATCTCAACTTGTACATAACATATACATCAAATAGAACTTAATTGAAAATGAAGCCAATATAGGTACAGCTAGTTTAACACACTCTAAATGAATAGATCAAGACTATTACTAACACTAGTTTTTGTTTGGCAAACAGCCTTACCAGTGAGAGGGTGTGACTGACTTGCTGAGTCAGCAGATTAAAAATCACAATGTGGTTGTTGTGTTCTTCTTCTTCACACGTGACAGCAAGACTTCCTTCACCACCCACCTGAAACAACAAGGACGCTGAGATTATGACTGTCTGAATTCAGTGTGTGACCTGTAGGTGTAAATTTTCACTGGGTATTACTTTCAGGGGTATGATTCAAGGTGAAACATGCAGCCAGGTTTCCATTTTGCGATAAACAATCAAAATCTAGGTATTCGTGTTATGGGGGTGTTCCACTGGGGCCGTCTTGTTGGCAACTATGGTTTCTTGCGGGTTGGGAGCAATGTTTTTCAGTCAGTTAGGGTCGGTTGTAGTTTCCCAGGTTGTTGTAGTGGGTCCACCCACCTGGTAACCATCTTGTCTTCTCTGTCTACGTCCTGTTGTCACTTCCAGATCTGCCCTATACTGTTACTGTCTTGTAAGAAAACGCTTGTCGGCCTGTTGTATTCAAGTACCCTCAGCCTCACTCCACGATAAGCCGTAGAACAACACCGACTGAACTTGAAAGGAAAACGGCCTGTTGTAAGCAACTAAGACCTGACTTGGTCACTACCGGTCAAGACGGGAAGTCTCTAAGTCTTTGGTCACAGAGTCGGTTTCATCACAGCAGGTCAAGCCAGGAACACAGCAGGACAAGATATAAGATGAAACCAACAAGGCTGTTCCAGCAACAGACAAACCGGGAAGTGTATAGGACTATATAAGGAAATTATGTTAAAAGTAAATATAGGATGGAAAAATGGACTAACAATTATGCCTCACCCATGTTATGCATGGAAATACACAACATATCAATAGTTTTATGAGTACCTATGTGGCTAGTTTGTACTGGGTTTGTAAACATACCAGGCAGATTTACCGTACCCAGGCAAACAGTTATAGCTATCACTTTAGCAGGTGAGATTTTATTTTAAACAAGACCACTGCAGTGGTATGATCTCCCGCCGGGGAGAAAAAATGTGCTGTTTAAAGTGAGTTTTACATCCCAAACCTCTTTTAAGCTTGGCCATCCTCGTTTGACCAATAGTAAGACCAATAATAAGCGAGATATAGGCACTTTTAAGTTTGGGCATCGTTGTTTGACCTTGAACAAGGGGACCAAGGTCAAATCTGACCACATCAAAAGATTCCCAGCACATGTTTTCCTATAGGTTGTTTTCACATCCCAAAACCTCTAGGACCAATAATAAGCGAGATATAGGCACTTTAAAGTTTGGTACTAATCAGCTAAGTAGGGTACTTTGGCAGTCTGTGGATGACCTTGAACGAAGAGCTTCAAGGTCAAATGTCTGCATGCTTATAGAGGGCATATATATGTGTTAAATATCTGCGTTTTATAATCTCCCGGGCAAAAGTTTTGCTGTTAAAAGTGATTTACTCAAAGTAAAACAATCAAAGTAGCTATTACTCAGTTAGCTATGGACTTACAGCTCTGAAACTTTGCCACGATACAGAACATTAAAAAGTAGGTGAACAACATATTTGACAAAAATCCTCTAAATTTAATAGTTTTGCAGTTATAAATGATTTACTCAATGGAGAACCATCAAAGTAGCTATTACTCAGTTAGCTATGGACTTACAGCTCTCAAAATTTGCCATTACACAGTAAAACAAAAAGTAGGTGAACAACATATTTGATAAAAATCCTTTAAATTCAACAGTTTTGCTGTTATAAATGATTTACTCAATGGAGAACCATTAAAGTAGCTATTACTCAGTTAGCTATGGATCTACAGCTCTCAAAATTTGCCATTACACAGTACATCAAAAAGTAGGTGAACAACATACTTGACAAGAATCCTCTAAATTCAAAAGTTTTGCCGTTACAAGTGATTAACTGAAACGAAAACAATCAAAGTAGCTATTACTCAGTTAGCTATGGACTTACAGCTGTGAAACTTTGCCACGATACAGAACATTAAAAAGTAGGTGAACAACATATTTGACAATATCCTCTAAATGTAATAGTTTTGCAGTTATAAATGATTTACTCAATGGAGAACCATCAAAGTAGTATTACTCAGTTAGCTATGGACCTACAGCTCTCAAAATTTGCCATTACACAGTACATCAAAAAGTAGGTGAACAACATATTTGACAAAAATCCTTTAAATTCAACAGTTTTGCTGTGATAAGTGATTTACTCAATGGAAAACCGTGAAAGTAGCTATTACTCAGTTAGCTATGGACCTACAGCTCTGAAACTTTGCCATGACACAGAACATTAAAAAGTGCATGAACAACATATTTGACAAAAATCCTCTAAATTTAATAGTTTTGCAGTTATAAGTGATTTACTCAATGGACAACCATCAAAGTACCTATATTACTCAGTTAGTTATGGACTTACAGCTCTCAAAATTTGCCATTACACAGTACATAAAAAAGTAGCTAAACAACGTATTTGAGAAAAATCCTTTAAATTCAAGAATTTTGCTGTTATAAGTGATTTACTCAATGGAGAACCATCAAAGCAGCTATTACTCTGTTAGCTATGGACCTACAGCTCTCAAAATTTGCCATTACACAGTACATCAAAAAGTAGGCGAAGAATGTATTTCACAAAAATCCTCTAAATTCAACAGTTTTGCTGTTATAAGTGATTTACTCAATGTTGAAATTCAAAGTAGCCATTACTCAGTTAGCTATGGAGATACAGCTCTGAAATTTAGCCACGACACATTGAAAAGTAACTGATTAACATATTTGACAATAATTCCCAAATTCAATAGTTTTGGAGTTATACGTGATTTACTCAATGTTGAAATTAAGAAATTTCAAAGTAGCTATTACTCAGTTAGCTATGGACTTACAGCTCTGAAAATTCACCACGACACAGTACATCAAAAAGTAGGTGAACAACATATTCGACAAAAATCCTGTATATTCAATAGTTTTTGAGTTATAAGTGTCTTGCTCAATGGTGAAATGTTAAACTTAGTGTAGCTATTACTCAGCTAGCTATGGTGCTATACCTTGGAAACCTCACCATGATACAGTACATGAAGGAGTTGTTCAACAACATATTTGAGACCAAATATTGTAAGTAACAGTTACAAAGATAAAAGCAACTTGCTCATTTTGGTCATTGTTAAAAACAGAAAATAGCTATTACTCACTTTGCTATCAAGATAGACCCCTAAAAATGGTACCATCTTGTAGGCATGGAGAAAGTAGCTGAACAACGTATTTTTTAAGGAAATGCTCTAAATGCAGTCGTTTTGGAGTTATGAGCACTTTACTCGAAGTAGCCACCATTGCTATTACTCACTTAGCTATGGACCTAGGTCTGAAAAAAACAGCATCAAATGAAAAGACATAAGCAATAAGGTCATAAAACATTGAAAAGGCCAAGGAGAAACAACCAATGTGATGTACAGCCCTTTTTAAAAATGTGGCACTCACGCACGCACGCACGGAATGCGTTTTATAATCTTCCGCCCGGCGGGCCGGCTGAAGATAAAAATTGAATCCCAGTGAAGTATGAAATTTTAATTAATCTCTTCTGTAGAAAGTCACCATTAGTAAATGCTAATTCTAGCAAATTCCTCAAAAGCTGAAAATTGCAATTTCCTCTTTTACAGATTGTTACAGGCAAACTGGAGTTAGAACCTCAAATCTGTCAGAAATAACAAAAGAAATTCGATGACTTGAGGCATATTTCAATCAATACCTTTAGTTTTAATCCATTTAAAATTCTCATTCAGTTAAAGGTAATAGTTACAATGTTACATGAAAATAATCTGAGAAAAACATTGGATAAACTATCAAATGTAGCATTTCCCACAGTCAATTAAATTACATATTTGTTTGATCTACCAAAATTTCAAAATTTGTCTTCTGTGTAAAAAGAGTGAATATCATAGAAAATTTAAAAAATTAATATCAGAGATGCCCGTACCCCACAGCCTGGGTAAATAGTTTTCAACACCATGACATATAGAAGTAGTGAAACAGTACAACGATCAGGATACTTTCAGAGCAGTGGCAGTTACATAAAGGTCGAAATAATGTTTAAGTGGAGAAAATAATGTCCAAGAGAAAGAATATGTATGCAAAGATGAAGTATTAAAACAAGACAATTCAATAGCAAGATGACAGCATTAATCAGTAAACTAAAAATTGTGACACTGTAAAATTTATTAACTGGTGAATAGATGTCAATGGGAATAGCACAATTATGTAAAAGTGCATATAATAATCAGTTGCAGCAATCCATATATCTATGTCATAAGAGAAACATGCCTCAAATATGGCAGGTGAGCATACTTTGGCAGAGCCAAGGATAAACTTCATTCCATGATGCACACCTACACTCCCTAACCAATGTCCTTACCAAGTGGTCAACCTTCTACACCTTACGGAATTCAAGAGCCCGGATAAACTCATGGTCGTACGGCAAGGTCAAAGGTCAAATCAAGATCACACCATGATGTTGTACACCTACAACCCCCAATCAATGTCCCTACCAAGGAGCAACTTTCTACACTTTACAGTTTCTGAGATATAGCCCAGACAAGATTTTATAGGTCAAGGTCACTACGGCAAGGTCAAAGGTCAAATCAATGTCGCACCATGACATAGCACATCTACACACCCTATCCAATGTCCCTATCAGGTATCAACTTCCTACACCTTATGGTTTCTGAGATATATCCTGGACAAGATTTTATAAGTCAAGGTCACTACCACAAAGTCAAAGGTTAAATCACGGTCACACCTGCACAACTGCAACCCCCAACTAACGTCCCTACCAAGTATCAACTTCCTACACCTTATGGTTTCCAAGATATAGCCCGGACAAGACTTTATAGATCAAGGTCACTATGCAAGGTCAAAAGTCAAATCAAGGTTATACCATGACATTGCACACCTACACCCCCTAACTAATGTCCCTACCAAGTATCAACTTCCTACACCTTACGGTTTCTGAGATACAGCCCGGACAAACCTTTTACCGCCGCCTGAATGCCCATCTGGACACCATGGGTGAAAACAACACCCCGACAGCACTGCGAGCTATCAGATAAATGGGTTAAAATTGTCACAAAAACCTCAGAACTATCCTATGACTGAAATAAATCTAAATGAAGGACAATGGTACACACATTTCACTTCTACCATAAGAGGAGTACAACAAAGGCACAATTAAATAACATAACTTGGGGAATTCAGCAATTCTTCCTCTATTTTCAGTGTCAGAGTTAAATCACCAAAACAGTAAAAATCATCAACATCCAGTTCAATTTTTTATGATCTTGATTATTGCAGTACTCTTCCAGTGCTGATAATTAAAGCCAAAGATTTTTCATAATTTTTATCAGAGAATGGTTGGACATATTTAAAAACAATAAATGAATCCTCAAGCAATATATTCAGAAAACTATTAATTTTAATAAAAATTTTCAACAAAGAAAAAAAACAAAACAAACTTAATATACCAGAAGGGAATTTAGCTTGTGTCGACCTGTTGACCTAATTGTTGCTGTGACCTGACCCGTTTCTAGAGACATCAGCTTGACACCTCGTGTATTCCTAGTCAGTGAGACAATGGCTAAAACAAAAAGCATTCTCACATTCAAAGGTCATACTGAGACAGGATTATCGTACCTTAAGCAGTCTAACTTCTATTTTACGACTATTGATTATCCAAATATTAAACCCTCCATGAACTTATTTCCACTCTCCAAAATTTTCTTTTTCAGACTTACATATTTCTTACATTTTGCAAACCTTCTGCTATCTGACCGCACCCTTACTCTCTCAGTGTGGTTGTATAACAGAGTTGGAACTGTACATGTGAGGGCCGAATGATACTTATCAACTTATAAATCACTCGGTTACAAAGCTATCCTGAAATATAATTCTATCTTAAAATTTTAAAATATAGAAAGTCTGGTAGCCTAATGGTTTGCATGTAAAGTTAGATTTACATGTCCCTTAAAAAACTTTTGGTCATATTGGGACAGGCACTGAGTATTTCCTACATTATAGGAAATCAATTCAAACCCAAACTGCAAAGTATGAAGGCCAGTGAAAACATCTAGTATATAACCATGATAGTTTACACTATGGAGGCCATCTTGTTAAATTTGTGTTAAAATTTCAAGGGAATTACCTGTTTTATTGAGTGCCAGGCCTATGTACCACCTTGTCTCTGGTAGAATGCCATTCAACACCTTCTCCACCTTGCCGGAACTGAGGTGAATGACCCTCACCCTTCTATTAGCTGCCAGTACAATCTCAGTGTCGGTGATGAAATTGAGTTTTGAGACTTTCATTTCACCAGTGACCTATTTGTTAAGATTAAACAGGGTTTTAAGCATTTTCTCTTTTAATTCTAATATTACTTTTATAGTGTTTAATCTCCATCAAAAGACAGATTCTAAGGTGAAACAACCGAGGAACAAGTCCAAAAAATTCATAGTCCAGAGACACAGATGGTGGGGTCCACACCACACAGACAATGAGAAAATACGATAAAACCAAGGGTGGGTAGGCTTTTGTGAAGAGATAACCTTTCAGTTTCTTCTTTTATGGGCTGGGGTTAATAATACATGTACTTGAAGAAATGGGCTACATTAATGAAAAATACACAAAACTCAAGTACAAATTTTCCAATTCTCGATGGGCATTGCTTTTAATATGTTCTCCTGAACATAAGCATAAAAAGTAGTGATCTCAACGGATATCCAAATATCTAGGTACCCAATCGCTGAGTATCTACCTGAATTGGAAATCACATACCCGAATACTTGCCATCTGAGCATAAGTGCTGTCATTATCGCTCATGTTGGCCGACGAGTACAGACATATCTCAAATTCATAAATTCACCTAAAAAGGAAGCTATTCAGTAAAAATGTACCATAATATTGTTTTCTCACCTTTATACACCATTTATAGTTCCGTATTTATCTTTTATTTTGATTGTTCAGGCATTGTCAAATGCAGGGACTCTTTGAAAATGGTCAGTATATTGTAAAAATTATCTAATTCCGACTACATAAAATGCTGTATATGGGCTATATAGTGACATGTATGCCTTAATAAATAAAAGTACAATATTTGCAGATGATATTTGATGGTTTGCATCAATAAAATTGACTTACACACCTGAAGAAAAAACAAAGTTACAATTCCGAAAGTACATTCGAGCAATGGTTAATGCTTTCCTCACAGGTCATGTGACTCCATTTTTATTTGACAATGCAATAAACAATTAAACAACCGTGTTTTTAGTGAGGCAAAATACTTATCCTAATATAAAATAAACAGTTACTCTGTCATTTGTTAAATAAAACGGTGGCAGATAACAAATAAGGCAAATGGTTGGATCCCATGATTTGTGTGAGTTTTAAGTTTGTAAATGTGGAGATATTTGTAGCATCACCTATTATCGCCCATTGGCGCGAGTACCCGGGTACCCGCCCATTAAAATTACTACCCACCCGGTCCCACAAAATTTGGTATGTTGAGAACACTAATAAAAAGCTTTGATTTATCCTAACACTGAAGAAAAATTTAATGCTAAGTAACAACATACCAATAAAGTATTATCTCATTTGTCAATACAGTATTTATACAAGCTTTCATTATTAAAATATTTTTGATTATGGGGGACACAATTATTTTCTACTGTTTCACACAAACTCTCTGAAGTTAGCCTACTTATTATTCCATCAAAATATCATGCTCTAAACATGCATGTATTTGGATAAAACAATTCCACTGTAATTTTGAGGATCCATTATTTTTGTGCTACATTGCCTTTGTTTTTTAATTAAACTAATACCCTAAAACTGCTAATTTAAACTTCTTGAAACCAACTGGAAATTGTATGCCTTCATATTATAAACATGTTTGTCTCAGTTCAGGAGTTAGTAGACCTGATATATAATAAGATCAATACAATATATACAGTCACTTGTATATTTTGTTAACTGAAATCACCATTAGTTACCTTCACAGTCTTGACAACAGTTTCTGTGAGAAGGTCGTGGATTTCAAAGCAGTATGTTGTCACTTTCACCCCTTTATCCTTTTTCAGATCAATAGCAAGCAGCAGGTACCGTTCATTTTGTGGGAAGGGGAAGAGAAACCTGGAAATATAATAATCAATAACATCCAGAGTATAAATCCATCCACTGTATGTAAAATCCATCACGAGGGATGGTCCCCTATTTTTATCTGGAATCATGGCATATTATAATCAATGTATTATTTTTTTGTGTGACAGTTTTATATGCTTACCAATGCCCGGCACTTTACAGTGCCTAAGTTTGACCAGCCACTATGTGCACAATACAATGTGTTAAAAACAACATTAAAACCCAAATCAATTCATCAAATACTTAACCTGTCACAGGATATCAGTGAATTTTGCTTTCACTCGCTAATTTCACAACCTGCTAGGAAAGCAGACAATTCTCTGTCTGTCTGTCTAGACAGCGTAACAGCCGCAGGCCCCTCATTTCTGTCTAGGAGATGCCATAGTGTGTAAACAGTCTTAATATATACAATTCAGATGAAAATAAAGCTAAATTCCATTGAACAGACAACTTTTTAAAAAATATCCAGAGCTTTTAGCAAATATGTCTGCACAGTACACGCGCAAAACTAAAAAGATGCTGACGTCATCCTAATGAGACAGGAAGGAAGTACAACACACCACCTAGTGAATGCACTAAAAAATGCCTTTTCACTGCATATCAGGCATCAACTGGCTGCAGTTCCCAGAATATCTTGATTTATTTGAGAAACACTGCTGTGTTCTGCTTGGATTTAAAGAACTTGAACTGGTGATGTAATTTGAATTCACATTTTTCTTTAGTTTCAAACAGAAAAATATATACATCAGCTGAAACTTTCTTGTAAGCAAAACACTGAAATTTTCCAATAACCTTTTGTCTTAACACTTACACCTGTGATCCATATTGAAGCTTCTTTGAAGAGGTTCTGTCCACAGTGGTTTGTGTGACATCATTTGACCAGATACGAACAGCATTGTCACTTGCAACTGTCACAAATCTAAAAAAATAATCCAAAATTGCATTGAAGTCTCCCTTTATTGTTATTGCATATGACATACTGTATGTATCAACAATATGTCACATTACTTGGTCACCATAGTGATTATACCCTTAGTTTACTTAGATTATATTACATACTGATAACCAATTGTAATTATGTGACAAGTATAGGCCAGCTGCTAAATTCACACACATACAGCTTCAGTACTCTTTACTTTCAGTGTTGGTCTCTGGAACTCATTTCATTGAAAATTACCTTCATAGTTCTTACGCTAAATTATGGACAAGTTGACTACGATTTGTGTAACAAAGCTCCTATTATTTATCTTCCCTGTTACAGAATACGCATAAAATTTGCTTCTTGCTGGTAAGTTATAAAGGTTGGCACTGTTACAGATTATATTTACTCTGGAACACTTCATCTTTCTGACAGCTGAGCTGTATATGTACATACAGTAGTGCCCTCACCTGACCAGGTCTGAACTTGAAGCCCAGTGAGTGATTGTAGCTGAGTGAGGAAACTTCTCCTTCATTTCTTCAGGATGCTCTAAATTCCACATACATATGTTCTGTATGTACTGGAACACCAGAACCTCTCTGCCCGGAAAAAGCCTTAGGTTCTCCTTGAGGTACTTGTCCTCAGCTTTAAAACAAAAATGAATATATACACCAGTGAGCAGGTAGCTGCTTGATTTACTTGGCACAAAACATAATACAGATCAAGAGCTGGTTGTCATTGGCAACAGTCACACATTTCTGGGGACGCATGATACAACATAGCGTGAAGCAGATAGCAGCCAAAGTGAAGACAGAGATAATATATTATTTTTCAGAATTTTCAAATGCAGATTCTTGGTTTTGTGCTAAGCTGAGGGAGCTGATTTCAAGGAAAAATTATTATTGCTTAAAAATTACAGTAACTGTAAAAAGTTAATAAAGCTGAGAATCCTTTAATACGCAATGGCGTATGCGTAAGCGTATGCGTATATCCCATCCGTCATACGTGTACGTTTTTTGTGGCTCCATTTACACGTAAATTTACATCCATTTTTTCCACTGCATATATAAATAAGGAAGTAAAATAAAGAGCTCATGCAGTTGAAATTCTTCTGGTTATATAAAAATACCTGAATGTCTCAGCAAAAAATAATGTTATGAAGCGAAATTATAAATAACATTTAGAGTGATCACAGAGATTTGTCTTTACAAAAAAAATTCAGCAGTAGAGAGAACAGCATGTACATTAATCAAATGTATGGAGGGATGATTATAAAAGCGAGAACCTCACACATGGACAAGTCAACTTTCACCTAACCTTACAAAGACTTCTCTGAGTGTACAAAAATATTTTAAAATCCAGAACATAACCAGTTATCATATGGCATATACTTTCATTGAATCTAATGGTGTTGCATTTTAGAAATAAGTAAATTCTTTGTTGCTGACTAGTATCAGAAAAAAAAGTTATTTCCAAATTTTCTTTAACGTCTTCTAATAGGCTAATTTTTTTAGGAAAGGAATATATGTTTGCGTACACTTATACTACTTGAAGTTGTCAGTCTGACTGGTAGCTTTCTCTGAAAAATAACTGTGTACATGTTTAGCCCATCAGGGAAAAAAAATCAAATTTGTTTTAAAATGCTTTGTTTTATACACCTTTTTACCATTTGTATATTAGCAAAGTAGTAAAATTTAAATGACAAATGCATGCGTATATGATCCGTATGCATAAAAAATCGCTCAGAAAGGGATTGCATCCGTATTTTTGTTTACGCATACGCATCTGGATGTAAGTACACGGATATATGGAGTCATATAAACTTAAAACAGCGGGAGGGATTTTTTTTACGTATACGCATGTGTACACGGATACGCATACGTATCTGCCATTGCGTATAAAAGGACTCTCGGCTTTAGTCAGCATTTGTTTGTGTACAGTGTATTTATATAGTGTGCTTATGTCAATGCAGAATTTAATTTTTAATACAAAGAAAGTCATATTTTATTACACAAAACAAGCACATTTGGATCACTAATTTTCTGGTCGTACCAAGAGGTGACAGTCAGCAGAATATTTCTAGTACACTAACTGTATTATACAAGTTATAAAAACATATTTAAGTGCAGACTAAACTTCATGTGGCTAGCATTACTGTATCAGATATTACAGTCATATTTGAAACATCATTATATAAACCAAAAACACTGCATTATTGGCAGTTTATATGTAGAAAATATTTAGCTTTTACCTTTCAATGTCTTGAGAAGGTTTTTGGTTTTTAGTTCATACATCTTCAGGTCTCCACTATTAAATCCCTGAACAATGAGATATCCCTTATCAGGTGAGATGACCATAGTGTCCACTGTATCAGCTTCTTTGGCACTCCCATGTGCTTTAAATGGTGTAATCTTTGGAGAAATCTCTTTTGTTGACAAGTCCACAACTTTGAACCAAGTATTAGAGCGGTAACCAAAGCAGATGTGTTCATCATTGGCTTCAAATAAAAATTTCAGCATGAAAAAATTTGGACTAGTGTTCTGGTTGTTTCCATTTTTTTTTCAAAACCGGTTCCCAAAATTGAAAATTTGATAAAAAGCGGGTATGGTCAATTTATCAAATACCATGAGTTTTAACCAAGTGGTACATAGCTTGATGGAATATTATGAAATACTGTAAAATATTTTTGTAGTTAAGTGTTTAAATAATATTTTGGTAAATTTATTTTAAAATGGTGAATATGTGAGGAAACCAGCTATAGTCAGGTGCAAATCAAATGTAACCGCATCAGGTGGTCAAGAGTTTTCTGGTTTTCCACCTTATACACCAAAACGAATCATAAAGCATTACAAGATGGTACCTTAATTGTCACTCAGGCTGAAACAACTATTACTAAGCATCAGCAAACATAAGGTTACCCAAGCAACCCCCACCCCTTCCGCCTGCCTATATTGTTGAACCGGTTAACTGTTATGTATATCACCTCTGACGTATTTATGCAAACATTAGAATTTTTACTATTTGGAGTCACAACCTAAGACATAACACTTCAAACTAGTTCACTTGTATGTTATGTTACAAATACATAATGCTCTACTTTTCTGGCACCTCGATATCTGCTAAATTGTTTGCCATGTTTACATCCATGGATCATAGTCACCTGACATTTTTGGTATTTCCTGTTTCTCTTCAAAGATACAATACATCAAAAACAGTTAATTGTCTAGTCATCGGGCATCACCTAATGCAAACAGATACCCAATGACAAAATTATGCTGTTTCAATCTTAACTGTAAAACAATGCTTTTTAAATTTTGACCCTTTTCATACACATTATTCACTCCAAATTTCTTGCTAAACTTTAGAGATTAAAAGTTCAATACAAGTAATATTATATCAGAGTTTTATATCTAATAATATTCAACCCTGTTAGGATGAATTTCAAGACTACAAGAATAATTCTTTCAATCAGGAAGTCCAGGTGAAATGGTGAATTTCAATGGGGCAAAGTATGAAGAGAAAGTTTCAAATGTAAAAAACTTTCAAAGAGTGAGAACCTCTTTTGAAAGATTGGAATTTGGTTTAAATTTTCTTGTAAGCTTTTGACTGTGTATAGGGTAACTGTTGAAGTATACATACCACAGACGAGGTAATCCATGGAAGTAGATTCTACAACTTTATCTGAGTCTCTCACTGGCCCCCAAATGTCTTCTCCACTCTTTAAGTCTACAATGTACACTTTGTTCTTGTACAGTACCACAGCTTTAGTCTTTCCCTCTGCAAACACTGAATAATTATCATTATTATGGGTTGGCATATCCAGCAATGTTCCTGTTTCAAAGTTAATTAGAACCAATCGACTGGATGCACTCAACTCCTTCTCAGTATTCAGAATGAGTTGGGAGTCATCACAGCAAAAGCCGCACTTTGTCAGTATGTAATCTTTCTTGAGTTTTACATTAATTTTCCTCAGTAGGACCCCCGTGTTGGTATCCCACACATGTAGCACTGGTTCCTCAGCACATGTGATCACATAGCGGCCATCTGAGCTCATGTCCACACCTACAATGTCACTGGAATGGCCAGATATCTGGTGAAGTAGTCCTCCACCAGGGTTAAAGAGGAAAGGCTTGCTGGGTAACAGGTGAGTTGAGGTGACATCCATACACTGACTCCTTAACCTGTCAAGATCCTGTAAAATACAGTTACAACTTACTAGCTGAACTTCTGTTGTACAAATATTCAATTTAATGAACTTGTCTCCATCCTCACAAAATGACATGTCCTACTGTCATACTGAATTATTACTTTGGATGCATTTGTTTGTCCGTCTGTTTCTTTGTTTGTGTTGACAATCCAAAAGGTAATGAATGGATCTTTCTGAAAATTTTTATGTGGGTAGCATCTGATCATAAGAAGGAACTGATTACAAACCTGAAATAATGGATTATAGTCTTCAGTAGTGAAACTCTGATCGGGATCTCCACCAGTGGAATCGCTGATTCCCCTGAATTGGACTCTCCACTGTCACATATACATAATAAACAGTTTCCTCCATTGTCTTTACAGTTAAAATCAGTAGGTTATGGATTTCAAAGCAGTAGTTCAGTGTTTTGATAATGATAGAGGTTCTGATTTACTCACACGTGGCAGACGTCCCAGCAGTTGACCTGGTAACTGATCTGGGTCATGTGCCAGGGCATTCTGGGATAGTCTCAGTGTGGTGAGAAGTAGGTCAATGGAATTGTGATCAAAGTCTGACACATGTTCAAGAAGTACAAGACTTTTCTCAATGTCTCCAACTAAATAACTGAAAAAAACCAACAAAATATAACATATACTTTTAACAGGCTGACACAAAAACCACAGGCTTTTGTAGAATAGAGTTTATCAGAACTATAGCAAAAAAACACAAAAAAAAACACATTTACTTTATACGGAAGCTCTGGACTGCCAAACTTTTTTTATTTTACTAACTTGAATATACCAGCTAGTAACTGGAATATACGAGTTAATAACTGGAATATACCAATTACTAACTTGAACATACAAGTTAACTAACTTGAATGTACCAGTTAGCTAACTTGAATATACAACTTAGGTAACTGGAATATACCAGAAGATCAGAATCACTGAAAAGGCTCAAGAAGGAAGGCAAAATTAGTAACTGGCTTTTCTCCAAAACATCAGATCATATTCTAGTTGGCCAAAGCACTTCATAATGTGTTCAACATGAACTTCATGAACTTGTACATTCAATTTACAGTACAATTCCTATTTCTGACCATACATGGAGAGTAATTTTCCGTTATTTGAGAGAAACCTACAAGAAGGATGTTCCCTTAAGTTTGGCCATGAGCCATTCCAGGCTGTAGAACATCACTTCCTGAACCTCTGTAACCATTTCTGCTCTCACTAAGTGTTCAGGCAACTCCTGTAGTTTGCGCACATTATAACTATCCTGGATCTTCAATGGCTGGGATGCCACCATTCGCTTGCTCCTCTCCTCCGTCCCTTGTTTACTGATGAATGGTTTTGGTGTGTCTAAAAATGGATAATGACCACTGCAAAGAAACCCAAATTAATGTGGTTGTCTGGTGCCTTTGCTGGTAAATGACCCATACTTGCACAATAGTAGGGATGGGTCGGTATGAAAAATATGTACATCGAGAGGTCGCCAATCCAAAACCGTACCGATTCCGGGATTCCGCGTTTTAGTAAACCCCGAACAAACATGGACGTTTCCTCTTCACGACATCACAATAAATCAAATGCACGAAATACGAGATAAAAGCTTATAATTTCTTCAGATTTCTTGTTTGTTCCCAATATTTTAAGTTTTCCTTCCATTATATGAGCTGACAAGTGAAATTGAGGTTATAAATTGTCGTAACCTAAACATGGCAGTTCTTCTCAACGTAATCGATAGTACTGTATAAAGTCTGCAAATGCATGAAATTGAAAAATTTTGTTGTAATTTTAATTTTTATTAGATAAATACTTACCATTTCCTGACCATTGCTATATGTTGGTGCCATCCAACTCACTGGCCAACGTTGAGAAACGTTTTAAGAAACCTTAAGAGGCCAGTGAGTGAGTGTGAACTAGCATGTCCCCCTAGTGGTCATGTGACCACGCTAGTAAACAACCTTCATTATTTTTGTTGCAGAAAATACTCCCCTAGTACTGAATCTGCGGGGAGGTAGGGGGGGACTCTCCTGGTCAGGAAATGGTAAGTATTTATCTAATAAAAATTAAAATTACAACAAAATTTTTCAATTTTATTGCGAAAAATACACTTACCATTTCCTGACCATTGCTGAATGCAGCCTTCATGGAAGGAGGGCAGTACTAGAATATAAAGACCCAGTACACCACTCTGCACAGCTATCATACACAGCACAAACCTATAGGCATTCAGATCCAATCTCACCTCCCAGATGAGGCAGTGGAACTGTTGAGCACAACAAAACAACACAGCCTTGTTGTTGTTGCTGTTGTAGGAAGGAAGTAATCATTACAGAGACTCACTACCTAGCCTACAACTGAAACAATATGAGAAGTCTACATTGAAATTTACATGCATACAACAACATATAAACTTCCAACAGTCACCACATACCATACAGATCCCATAAATCATAGTATGTAGTTGAAGTTCTCACAAACTGACAGTTATTGCCACAGTTGAATGCTGTATCTAGACAACCATCCAACACCCACACAGGTGACACAAATATTGGAAGTGTCATCAGCATATTGTGTTATTCCAAGCCTGAATGAAGTCAACAATTCTGCCTAATATAAATACAGATAGTATGACAGACATACAGATACAAAAGCATACTAAAGTATCAAAATAGGTATCACACATATACTTATAAGATAACAAAACAGTAGGACACCATATCAAAGTCTGACCACAGGCAAACCAAGCAGGTGAGACTGAAAATTGGTGAAAAAGTTATGGTTTCCAGTAACAGGCATCTGAAAATTCATATACAGAAACCCTATACTAAAACCTAAAGATTCTTGCTTTGACTCGCTGCTGTTGAGTCAGAATTTGACTTCTCCTCAGTCAAAAAGCTAGTCTGCCTACAGCAAGATAAGATAGTTGACCTGAAAATATCTGCTGTAAAGCCTTCCTAACTAGGCACAGACAAGACACAAAATTCCTCATTGAATCCTTTGTCCCAAGTAAAAGAATTTCAAAACCTCACAAGACAAAGAGATCTATCTTGAGTAAAACTGCTGTCCCAGTGATTGAGAGCTGGCATATCGACCGGCTTAACTGAAGTAGGCCCATCCGAAGCCAACTGAATCTTGGCTAATAAATGGCCAGAGCCACTTGTGAGCAATACTCATTCAAAGTAAGGGAAGACAAAGCTAACAAGAATACCCTTCTTCCTTTGCCTAATGCCAAAGTCAAAAGAAAGACCGTCTTGAAAGTTAATAACCTCCAAGAAATCTTCCCCAAAGGCTCAAAAGGCTGTCTGGTGAGACCAAACAAGACCAGAGACAAAAGGTAAAGAAGGCTTAACCTATTGGCTACTGGATTGTCTCTATAGAAATATGTCAACAATCTATACTAGAGACTTATTCCCCTTCAAGGAAAGCATTCTACCATTGTTATTCTGTAACCAGCAATAGTAGATGGTTTAAGATTCCTTTCCTTAAAGAAATAATTAAGGAAATTTGCTACATCAAGAAAAGTAGTATCTGAGAAGTTCACCACAAAGAAGCCTCAGATGTGCATAGATTTACCAGGTCCCACAACCAAGAACATCCACCATGACCATCATGATTCAGTCATGATGAATCTGCACCTGAAGGTGGTCATCTTCTAAATCACCTGAAGAATCCTTGGCTATCCTGGTGCAATCATGATGATTCTGCACCTGTAGGTGATCATCTTGAGTCACCTGAGGAATGAGAGCCACTGGAACAAACACAAAGCTGTCCAGATCCTCCCAAGAAATGAGTAATGCACCTGTTCCCCAAGCCCCACAGTCTAAGAAAAGAAACACATACACTGGAAGCTTAAGATTCAGGTTGTTGGATACCAATGGCATCATGATTGAACTCACCAGCAAGGGAAGCCTTAAAAGGAACCTTTGTGGAACAGATCCACCAGATCCCAAAAATAAGACATCCCTAGCCACTCTGATGCAATCCAGATGATTCTGCACCGAAATCTTGGAGTAGCCCTTCTTAATAGCTACAAAAAGAATTTTCTTGCCTTTCCTGAAATCTTTGACTTATCAAGATAACCTCTCAAGGCTCTCACTGGAACAAAGAAACCTATCTTGCACCAAAGCATGATCTAAAGAAGGTTCCAAAGCAGGAATGACTACAGGTTGAAAATCAAAGGAGCCTTAGAAGCCAAATGATTCACCTGCATCACCTGAAGAATCAAGGTCACAGGACCAAACAAACTGTCCAGTCCATCCCAAGAAAAGTTGAAAAAGACAAGCTTGTGGTTCAAACTAGTTGCAAAACAAACCCATCATTGGTGATTGTAAACAAAGACAGATTTGATTGAACACCTGAATCAGAATAGAAGATTCAAAAGTCATCCAAAACACATTCAATTTGAATCATCTTGACTCTCATGAACAAAGAATTTGTTGGAATATTTGAATACCCTGGGAAGTGATATGCCTGAATCTGAACACATGGCATTCGTCCAAGGAATGATTCTTCAGATAAGGAAAATATTCCTGAAAGTGGGTACCTCCCTACCTGTTCAGATAGAAAACCACTGAAGAACTGTCTGTGGAAATCAACAGATTCAGAATCCGAATCAGACTTCCAAATGATTCTAAAGGTAGTAGCCCTGTTAATGTGGAGTCTTGACCACTCATGATACAACAGACCACTGGCTGTTTGATGCCATAATTGTGCATCCCAACCCTTAAAGAAAGCATCTAATAACAGGAGATTGTGCTCCTTCTGATGAAGTAATGGGAGCTCCTGCAAATTTGAAAAGTCGTTCCACCACTGAAGATGATCCCTGAGAACCTGAGAACAGAAAAAGTGGTACATTATCTGTGTATTATGTGTGGTATCTGTGGTACATTAGCAGATTGCCTTGGAGTTACCTGATAAACAAATGACCCAATGGCACTGTTTTCTCCTATGAAGCCACACCGTCACCAAAGAAATGGCTTCCTCAGAAACCATTAGCCGGAGAAAATGCTTTGCTATGAGTAAAGATGTACCCTAAGGTGGAATCTGCAATCCAAACTAAAAAACCCTGGTGCTTTTTTTTTTTTTTTTTTTTTTTTTTTTTTTTCCCAATGTATATAAGCTGGTGAACACCCAATGCCTTCTAGTGCAGCCATCAGGTTCACTATCCGTTGATACAAAAGTAAAATCGAAAATAAACCATTTCCAAGAGCAAAGCAATGAAGAATGCAACTGTAAGGAAACGAGTTGACACACCCATTCACTTACTGGCAACAATTGCGAAAATCCCAACTATACGAAATTAAGGCACATGTAAAGGTTTATTACCTGACCTCAACTATTAGTGGTAACCATCTCTACCCAGCTTATCACAACCGATAAAGTGAAAATTGTAGCGATATCACCATCTCACTGGTGTTATCGCCCTTTTGTCGATCATTTCATACACAGCTTTTATGCAACTAATGTCTCCCGCATTTTATTCATTTCTTCTTAACACACATGTCCACAACTGCTTTAGGAACATGAATAAGTAAACCTTCCTGATGAAAGGTAAAGTATGTTTAAAAATTATCCTCTTACTATGTTGAGATGTAAGGTGTAGAATATCTGCCACTAGTGGACAAAACACTACTCCTAAAGATTACTCCTAACCCCTCTAAGTCTTACAGAGGAGGAGAGTTTTGTAACAGAGTTGGAGAATTAAATATCATAATGGGCACAAAACTGCCCTGGGGCACTAATCCCCTTTCTGGCCCTGTGTAGGAATTTGCTCCTTCCCTGACAGAAGAAACACAATACACCCGAGATGACAAAATGAAGTTTTCCTGGACATCTGACCAAAAGTTCAGCAGGAGAAAAACCTCATTAAGAGTGAAAAATGCACTTCTATTCTACCAAACTCATCTAAGAGATAAGATAGAGAAAAGTACGACTTGTAACACTCCTGTTGAGTAACAAGTTGGAGAACTGATCCCAACAAAAAATTCCTGATCACTGAGGACTGTAATTGCAAAAAACTCTGCACACAGCCCAAGGCAAAAAAGAAACTCTGTGAGCTCCTGTTAATCCTTAGCTCCTTGAAGACGTCCTGCCAGAGGTCCTGCTAGAACACTTCAAAAAATTATCCAGGCCTTAACATGCTCTCTGCAGCAGAAACCAGAGAACCTGTACTCCTGAATAATAAATTGACAATGGATACTAGTTCATATGTACCGGTGCCGGTTTCAGACCAGCTGAAAAACCGGTAAAAAATCACAGAAACAAAAGCCAATACTGAGATGAATCACAGCTCCGGGAAACTGACAAACCGATTTCGGACCTTTTGGGAGGTATGGAAACTCGATTGTCTTCGGATGACGTCATGCAGGTATTTTCCTCCGTGAAAAGTTCCGACTGATCCTCACCGGAGGAAATGAACGGTGTAAAAGATCAAATCTGCATCCGGAACTTGCCCACGATGTAGTATCCAAGAAAATCAATGATGTCTGCCACCACGGGGAATTCCAACCGGTGACCTATTCGGTAGAGCATGATGTGGTGAGATCTTTGCTACCAAACGCCTGGCTATACGAACCCGACGTGTGATAAGCTTTGTGACAATCGAATTGTCTCCATCGTTTCCTTTGTCGCCTAGCAACATGTAAACTGTCCCTGCCGGAGCTAGTATGACTGCCGACAGTTTCAGTGTTAATAAATGAAGTAAATCTTCAAAAAAGAACTCCCATATGATATATTACGAGAGTTATGAAGAAAAACAGGCATTCTGAGCAGCAGAAGATCTTCATCCAGTGACAAACATCCCTGTCGCCATTTTACAAAAAGTGGTAAACAATCCGTGAAGAAATGTCTACAAAAGCACTTTTCCTCTGTGCTTTTCCTCTTAATTTTGTCCTGAGAAGACATTGTCAACACAGACGTCTTATAACAGAACTCAAATCCACAAAAAGTCCAAATACTTAATAAAAATCCGAAAAGAAAATAAACATCCACACTCTAGGATGGCCAACAAAAATAATGAAGGTTGTTTACTAGCGTGGTCACATCACCACTAGGGGGACATGCTAGTTCACACTCACTCACTGGCCTCTTAAGGTTTCTTAAAACGTTTCTCAACGTTGGCCAGTGAGTTGGATGGCACCAACATATAGCAATGGTCAGGAAATGGTAAGTGTATTTTTCGCAATAAAAATTGGGGAGAAAAGCTTATAATTTCTTCAGATTTTGAGTATGTTTCTAATATTTTAACTCTTCCTTACATTATATGTGCTGACAAGCGAAGTGGCGGTTGTAAAATCTCGTCACGGTATTTCAGTAAAATGCTCTCGATACCGAGACACCGGAACTACCGACCCATCCCTACACAATAGCAATGACTTTTTAAAAAGGCTACAGCAGGTATGAAACTGGAAATAAAACATGTAACACAACTTTTCTATAAGGGCATTATTCATTTATTGCTGATTTTTAATTTCTTGGTTACCTGGCTTTTCTATTAACAACCAATTCTTGTCTAGTCACAATGTGATTTTGGAAGGAAGATATGGTTTTTGTGCCTTGAAATCTCTTAGTACAGCAGTTAAGTGCTTCAAAAATCTGTTCGATTAGATTAGTGTTTGTTTGGAGTCAGAAACTGATTGAGGAAATATTGTGAAAGGCATAATTGCTAATTAATATTGAGGGTGTTAAAAGATGGTCAAGATTTAAATCAACAGTTTTAGATGCAGACAAATATTTCATTACTGTAACAATATGTTCACGACATGTTCAGAAATTTTGCAGAAAGTTATGCTCTATTGACAAAAGTTACTGTGAACTACTCTTCATCCTCTCAAAAATTGTATTGCTTTATTTTTATTTTTCCTTTAACATTTAACACAACATGGTTAAACTGTACATAAAATCAATGATACATATAAACCTCAAAATATGATTATTTTGTTTGGAACACCATTCCAAGGGCAGAACACGTAAAACTGAACTCTTGCAGGATATCCATCGACCAGGATAAAAAATTGAAAGAAAAACTACTTTCCAATAGAGAAGACTTTGACTTCTACATAAATGTGAATATCTACTTGAAGTTTGCATAAAATAGATTGGATGATATGTAAAAACCTGCTCATATTCCCAGGAGTCTAATCTACACTTCTTCATCTACAGGACTTTGATTTATATATCCAGTTAAATATGTTTCCTGTATATTGACAACTGCCCACATGTAAATTTCACTTAAGTGCCTATGATTTTCACTGTTTAAATGGTCTAATTGTCACCACTAATTTCCATTTGGAACCAGTGACTTGTCAGAAGTACTACAAAGGTCAGAGTGGGTCACAATACTTCAACTTGTGATGACCTGACCTATATTTTATTCCTATATGTAATACCTGCCCATCTTCCGAGGAAGAACTCTGCAATGCCTCTGTGTATGTTCCTGCAGTGGTCAGGTTGGTCTGGATTTAAGTACAGCTTTCTTGCTGTCTCTACAAACTGCCTGTGATGCCAGAAGATGACCTTAGTACCTTCTGAACCTCTATCGACTGTCAACAAAGAGTTAAAACAGGAATATTAGACGAGTTTTGAACAGATTTATGTAGAATTTTATATACCATCTATGTTCTAAAGTTTCAGTAAAGTATCCTATCATCTGTATTGGTTTTACCTTTTTTGCATTCACAGTAGCTAGCAAGAGATATCTGTAAACATGACAAGTCAACACAGAACAAAAACGTTAGCAAAAAGAATTTAATATTCCCTTTGTATCATGAAAATGTATGGTTTGTCAATTCCAAGAAAATATAAACTACTACAAGGATGATGGATCTACTACACATTACAAGGATGGGTTCTAACCTAGATAATGCTGCAGATCTGATCTCACTCTGACCAGTAGGAGAGGGGGCAATCTTCTCACTGGTGGAGTCCAGTACTGGTAGACATCATTTAAAACATCCTCATCACATGACAATATGTCCTCCAACTCGGCTTCTGACAAGCCATTCCTACCTTAAAAACAGAAATTCTACAGCATGAAATACAAAATTTTATAATTAACAGAATCCGTACAAACATAAAAATCTATGAGCAATCAATTACATCAAGTACCTCCCTTGATAACAAAAAGTTAAAAACTATGATAAATACCAGCTGGATGGTATAAAAGTAAAGCTACATGTTCCTCAAAGTGCTGTAGAGATCGTGTTGTGAGAGCTTGAGGTTGTTTTTAGTGTTTAACTGACTTGCAAACACTAACCTGATAATCACATATGTAAAGAATATTGAAACAGAACAAATGACTCGCACATAAGCTATGAGCACAACTATAAACATGGAAATGTAAAATTTAATACAGACTTTGTTGTTTCATTGTGTCATTAATCTAATCAATTGCAGATTTTGTTTTACTCTTGCTTAACTTTATGGGATAACACCATTGGCAAACTAAACACACTGTATTTCACATTTCTTAATCAAGCAACAGTATCTGTTACTTACTTACCCCACCTTTGCAAAGGTCATGTAGTACTTATGTACACTCTTACATAATCCCCTTTTGAGAGCTTTACATGGCAAATAAGAAAGATAATCACTTCACTGGTACCACATTTTGATCAATTCACACTGGGTACCAGAGGACCTAGGCCCCCTTTCCCTATTATCAAAAACTTACTGGCAGTGATGTAAGCCAGGATGTGAGAAGTGAGAAGGAATCCATGTTTGAGTTCCACTTGACTGAATATCTGAGTAATGGCTTCCTGCACAGTGCTGTTCAGTGATGAGGTGTCCACAGTTTGGTAGGATGTCCACTTGATGGCTTTCTCAAAACACAGGTTCAGGTACAAGGGAATGGGGCAGTTCTCAAATGCTTCCCTGATCACAGATAACTGATGTGAGGTAAGTTTACGCTGTCTCAAAGAGAGCCACCTGGTTAACACATAGAAAAGGGTTATTTTTGACTCAGATATTCACAATACCATTGAAAAGATGAAAAAAAAATTATACTTTATCATTTCAAGTTTTAATTGATAGTAACTTACATGAAGTAAGTTTACAATATCTCACAAAAAAGCCACCCAATTAACTTACACAGAAGAGAAGATTTGTGACACAGATGTTCCTTCCACTGGAAAGTTGAACAAAATAATTATTCAAAACTCTATATTTTACATGGTAAATTAAGTCAAATTTCTGCCCCTCTGTAAAAGAAGTTATTATCCTTATTCAATTGTTAGTAATATATTATAGGAGAAAGAGAACCTGTATATCCTGAAACAATGTATATGTTACAGTAAATATGCAAAATCCATGTTTACTGTGCGCGTATTTACTGATTTCGCATATTTACTGTAACATATATACTGATCCAGGCTTATACTTTTGAATTCTGGTCAATACTGTGACCTATCTGTTACACACTTCTCAATGACAAAGATTACTCTTCACAACCACATCACACTATATGTTAATTTCATTTGTTGGCACCATATGTCTGTATTTACCTATCAAGGACCCCTGTAACTTCTTCCGCTGATATTTTAGGGACAGGGATGAAGGTACTTTTGTCTGAGAAATCCTCTTGCAGTTTTGGTAAAAATCCATATTTTACAGTGCCACTGTCAGGAAGTGTGGACAGAATGATCTGTAAATGGTTAGACATCACCATAGATTTTCAAATTATTTTAAAAATTTAAAGTTGTATTTACATAAACACACCATACAAAATCCCATGGCAACACTTTTTGGCACATTACTTTAACTGGAAACCTGTTTCACAATAAAGCCTGGTCTACAAGAGTTTTAAAGAATGTAATCAAAATTAGTTTCTAATATGATGCTCCAAAGGTACACACCAGAACCAAGCAACATCTCCTTCAGCACCAACATGTATGGATTAACACCCAATGCTTGTTCAATGGCCATGTGACACTTTGGAATGATTGCTTTGATGCAGCTTAACATTTGCTGGTACAAAGACTCAGTGCTATAAAAGTCAGCATAGCTTAGACTTTGTTGGTTATGCAACTCAACTGCATTTGTTTTGTGCTCATATGTTCAGACAGTTTAGGTAGAGTAAAACATGGTACTCAAAAATATCCAAAAAATATCCAGTATATAAGAACTGGTTACTATATTACTGACAAGCATGTAAATACTGAATTTCATTATCTATTCTATATAACAGGTTAAATATCAATGGAAAAAAGCCTTCAAGGACCTGTTACTGACTTTTATTTTAAAAAGGATATTCTACTTCAGTGCTTTGCTTGAAAGGTGACACTGTAATTTAGGGACCGTATTCTTCAACAATACTTTGCTAAGGTCACCTTAGCTCCAAGTTATTAATGGATCTTTACTTACCTAAGTACTACTTAGATTCATCAACCTCTACTTTGTTAGGTATTACTTAAATTCTAAGTTAGAAAAACTCCCTATACTTTGTACTGTAACAGTAAACATGGAAACCGGTATATCTAAGTTAGGAAGTGTCTTCTTCCACAACAATTCTTATGTAAGGTGTCCTTTGTTTTTTTACTGAATCATCTGCTATGTTAAAAATTGTAAAAAAGCTCATTTTCTTGAGGGAAAATGCTGTTTTTAATATTGTGTCACAGTTTAATATCAATAAAACACAAGATACCCTGCAATAATTGCATGTTTCTTAAATATTCTATCATCTAAGCTACCATTGCAGATAACTTTAAATCAAAATAGATGTCTAAGGTGACCTTAGATTTAGGAATGTCGATGAATACCATTTTGATCTAAGTTAGTAAAAGCTTGAGAATAACTTAGAATCCAAGTTAGTAACAGTCTAAGTATTGTTGAAGAATACGGCCCAGGTCTCACAGTCCAACCATTCCTTGTGTTCTGATTAGGTATGTAATACGCTGAGAAAATTTATGTGGAATCACATTCAGGACATACTGACTCACTCACCCTGACTTTTCTACTAGCTTTCTCTGGTAACCAGAACAAGGATTCTGGATTGTCATCTTTACTCAACTGATCGAGGGAATCTATGATTAAAACCAATGGCATCATCATGGACATCATCCTTTTCTTCAAGAAATGCTGCAGCGTTGCACCAAGCACTGGTGCACTCTAACAGAATTAAAAGAAATAACAGAACCTCTGGCACCTCATCCCAAAACCAATGGCCAAACATTTTATCGCAACTGTTAATTTTGTAAAGAATATAGGAATGGTAGCTGTAATGAAATATTTCCTACACAAAAAAATCTTCTGGTAAAAAACTAAGAATGCACATATTGTAACCATTTTAAACTTCTCAACCCATGTTTATTTAAGCAGAATAATCATCACATAATTGGATAATTCTCATCTTTACACAAAAGACAAGTTTAACTTATTGATTACTAAACAATTTCAGTTCAATATGGCAAGCTATTGGACTAAGCCTCACTGTTGGACTCAATGTATTACTCGACCTATCCTGACTGCACAAGTACAGTACAAACAACAGTGAACAAGACCTACTGCTGCCAAATTTGTGTTTAAGCTTTGCCTTTAACAGCTGGGTTACACATTGGACTAGATCACCAGTATTTCCCATGTGCTGTCTCAATTCAAAACCAACTGCCAAACTTAACTACCATTAGACTCACTGATATTCCGGCTGCTAAGCTTTTGCTTTTAATGAATCTTTTTTTGGCAGATAAAGTTTATGTAGGGTACTATATCAATACTGGAACATTTTACTTAATAGATGCAAATGCTGTCTTCCATCAGAATAAAATTCAAAATGTGATACTTATATTGTTTTTCATATCATTTTTGTCTGCTATTCCTTATCGCAAAAACAGAAGTGTCATATTTTTTGTACGTGTTGGGACACTAATGAAACTTGTGAAAGAGTTTGGAAGGTCTCCCTCATAAAATATCTCATGTCCCGATATTTCAATATTGATCGATATGGAAGGTAAAAGTATGGTCTGGTTAAAAAATTGGAAATGGATTTATAAATATGAAGAAATGACAATCTTTTGTCAAATTTTGTGCAGATTTTGCAGTTTTCACAGCAATTTTTATGTGTGTGTCTTGTTTCTATGGAAGTCACTTTCCATTAATGGGCCCATTCAACTGGGGCAATATACTAGATCCAAACTTCTTCAGCTTCCTAGAAGTGGTATGGTTTTGCATCGGTAGGATATCACCATAGAAAATATGACACAGACTCATTTAAAGATACATTAACCATCCTGTCACCAGACAAATTCACAACCAGAAACTCACTAGTGAAGTAAGGTTCTTCTCTGCTGTTCCATCCTCAGTGGGTGGCCTGATGTTTACCTTGTAGACCAGACTGAGCTGCTGCAGAATGCTGAGTAAGAGGGACCTGATACCTGAACTGTCTTGTGTTGTACCTACAAACCTAAACATACACAAAACTGTATACACTGCCCTATAGTTTATCATGTTCTAGATAAATGTGATTTTTAGAAAGGTTGTACAGACAAAAAAAATCTAAGATTACTGTCTAAAAAAAAAGAAAAGATTTTTACCAAATATTGAAATGTAATGACACAGCATTTGAGTGTATCTTGTATTGTGTCTAGTGTGCCTTGGATATTGATGTGACAACCCAGTACAATGCACTTAGACACTGAGGTTCTTTTTATAAATTTCAAAAAGATTACTATAAACTAAGGCTGTGACTTCATTAGAAAAATAGCATCAGAGATGCCCGTACCCCACAGCCTAGGGAAATATTTTCAACACCATGAGGTATAGAAGTACTGTACCAGTACAAACTTCAGGATACTTTTAGAGCACTGTCAGTTATATAAAGGTCCAAACAATGTTTAAATGGAGAAATAATGTTTAAAAGAAAGATAATGCGTATAAAGATGAAGTATTAAAACAAGATAATTCAATGACAAGATGACAGCATTAATCAGCAAACTAAAATTCAATACTCTTTATATACATCTGCATTTCCGAATTATGGTTTAGATGGTTTGAATATTACCATGCATACAGAAGTGGTAATACATTTAATGAATGCTTATGTGTGGTGTTGGAGTAAAATCTGCGGCTCACTTGATGAAATTCTATCTCTTACAATGGGAAGTTATGAAAGTAAAATTCTTAATAAATTCTAAAGTGACTTTTGCTTAATCTGCATCAAAAGACAGACCCAAAGGTGCAACAAGATTTTAAAGGTCAAGGTCACTACGGCAAGGTAAAAGGTCAAAATAAGGTCACACCATGATAATACACACCTATAGCCAATAACCAATGTCCCTACCAAGTATCAACTTCCTACACCTTACGGTTTCCGAGATACAGCCCTGCCGATTTTATAGGTCAAGGTCACTATGGCAAGGTCAAAGGTCAAATCAAGGTCACACCATGATGCTGCACACCTACACCCCCTAGCCAATGTCTCTACCAAATATCAACTTCCTGCACCTAACAGTTTCTGAGATAAAGCCCGGACAATATTTTATAGGTCAAGGTCACTACAGCAAGGTTAAAGGTCAAATCAAGGTCAGACCATGACGTTGCACACCTACACCCCTTAATCAATATCCCTACCAAGTATCAACTTCCTACACCTTACGGTTTCTGAGATATAGCCCAGACAACATTTTATAGGTCAAGGTCACTACGGCAAGGTCAAAGGTCAAATCAAGGTCAGACCATGACGCTGCACACCTACACCCCCTAAGCAATATCCCTACCAAGTATCAACTTCCTACACCTTACGGTTTCCGAGATATAGCCTGGACAAGATTTTATAGGTCAAGGCCACTACGGTAAGGTCACAGGTCAAATCAAGGTCACACCATGACGTTGCACACCTACACCCCCTAACCAATATCCGTACCACGTATCAATTTCCTACACCTTACGGTTTCTGAGATATAGCCCGGACAACATTTTATAGGTCAAGGTCACTACAGCAAGGTCAAAGGTCAAATCAAGGTCACACCATGACGTTGCACACCTACACCCCCTAACCAATGTCCCTACCAAATATCAACTTCCCAAGCCTTACAGTTTCCAAGATATAGCCCGGACAACATTTTATAGGTCAAGGTCACTACGGCAAGGTCAAAGGTCAAATCAATGTCAGACTATGACGTTGCACAACTACACCCCCTAACCAATGTCCCTACCAAGTATCAACTTCCTACACCTTACAGTTTCCGAGATATAGCCCGGACAAGATTTTCAAACTCAAGGTCACTACAGCAAGGTCAAAGGTCAAATCAAGGTCAGACCATGACGTTGCACAGCTACACCCCCTAACCAATGTCCCTACCAAGTATCAACTTCCTACACCTTACGGTTTCTGAGATACAGCCCGGACAAACTATTTCCCGCCGCCCGGACGCCCGCCCGCCCGACCATCCGGACACCATGGGTGAAAACAATACCCCAACAGCCATTAAGGGCTGTGGGGTAAAAATGACACCAGGTATTCGCCTCGAAAGAACCGATCTGAATTCAGGTAACCATGTTTTAGTTGTCACCGAGTGGAAGTAGCAGAGAAGCAAACATGACGGATGATGTAAACAAAACGCTACAAAAAATAATGTTACATATTGGTATAAATAAGGAAAATTATGTGAAAAACTAAAATCAGTTACAGAAACCTGACAGTATACTAAGGTTTATCCAAGTATTTCACTGATTTACGCAATATTTAATATTTTTCGGTTTACCAGTTTCTACTCGGTTTCTTAAGGAATTCGGACCATCTTTGGGTAACCGGGTAACCTATCACAGCCTAACTATAAACCCCCAAAATATTGCCCATGTTACCACCTGACTAAAATAAACCCCAGGTACAGGGTACCCTGATTGCAATCTTAACAATATGTTAGATACTTTAAAAATTACACTCACCTGGCTAAAGTAATCTTTTCACAAAGATTCCTTTCTTTTAAACAATATTTTTGGGTTTCACACTTCAGAAAACTCTATTTATGAATATTTTATTATGTAAAAAGATCCTTTACAAAAAAAAGAACAACTACTTATTTAAAAATGAATTTTCAAGCTTCTGAACACTCAGGTCTTTGGTTAAAAGAGTTGAATTGAAGAATTTATTTTTTATGAAGAAAAGTTCTTAGTCTTAGATCTTTATGAACAGTGTCTAAAGTCTATTGATATTACAAATCAGAAATTTCTATAGATATAACTGCTCTAGACCATAAATTTGTATATATATAAATAGCTAAGCCTTCTCTCCTCTTATTTTTAAAGATAAAAATAAATTTTACCTGGCTATGACCACAGCATCATGGTCCAGCCAGCTCTGTGCCTGTTTAGTCACCATTGCCATCACAGATGTTTTGCCTGAGCCTGACTCTCCATGCAACACACAGGGTCCCAACTTACCTCTACTTTCAACATACTTCTTGATAGCCTGAGAAAATTAAGTAAAGATAAAATTGCATGCATGATTGCCGACATTTGATCAGAATTTTATTTATTATGTCCCTAGATAAGTGAGAGTCCACTATATTTGCTTTGAGTGCAATTTTGGTCACTGGTTTTATGTAGTTTAAATAGACGTCTGGTTCAAATTAATATTTGTGTTGAACTAATTCATACCTGTAGAAGCTATTTTTAATAAAAATACGGTACATCTCCCTCCCACAACTATTTACCTCTAAGGTAGTATCTCTTCCGTGAAAACTCTCACATTTCTTATTGCAGAAACTGACATGCTGCAGGATCTCTTCTAGTAAGGGGTCTGAGAACTTCTGTGATTTTTCTTTAATCCCAGCCTGGATCATTTCTTTCATGGATTGTTCAAAGTCACTGGATAATTTGTCTATGTACTTCTGGTGATCCTTGACATGATGTGGATCAATTCCTATGCAATATGACATGAGATTTGATCATAGAAATTTTCAAAACCAAGCAAAATTAATATTAAATAAAAATTGGGTTTGGTACTTTATGAGATATTTAGCCTAACATTAAATCTATACCTAAGGCAAAGACAAATATATTTCTAACTAACTTCTCTCTTTGTTTTAAATACCCTGAACAAGGTTTCATGTGTTATATCTACACACAAAAAAATCAACATCAAAGATGAGTAAGTTTTAAATGACAAGCCTAAGATCCTACTGCATCACGGAAAAAGTGATTGGTCTGATATTTACCTTGTTCACTCCAGGGTACATCATAGGTGACAATATTTTCAACTCGAAGTTTCTTTGGAATTTTTTCTTGTTTTAATAGATTCAAAAGTTCATGGGCTTGTTTCACCACATCACCTGGTCCATTTGCATCTGCACAAATCACATAAAATAAATTGACAAAACTGTTGCATTATTTATGATATTTCTGATTGTACTGTATGATAATCAGTGTAAAATCTCCTTTACAACAGGACTCAGAACACTATTTGACTCACCCTGAGTGCACCAGTATAGCCCAAACTCTAGTGACTGATATTCTCTGGCTAAAAGACAAAGTCTCAAAAATGACAATTTATCAATGTCCCTGAGGTTCTTTAGCCTGCCACTGGGAAGGGACCCGATGACAGATGACCGCCATTTTACATGGTCATGTCAGACACTTTGTATCTGCCTGTAACTGGGATCAGACCCAAGTCCAGTGTTCCCAGGCAAGTGTATGACCCACTTGGCCAGAGTTGCAAACAATACTGCTTATGTGTGACTTTTGGTATATTTTAGGCTGCACAAAGTTTCCTCAGCAAAAGATAGCAATGGAAATCTACCTGTTTTGGCTGCCTAAATTACTTATGGCATCTTGAACCAAATTAGCAGTAAAATTGCCAGCACAAAATAAAATTAGCAGTAAAATTGCCAGCACAAAATAAAATAAAGTTATCCTGTATGTATTTCCAAACACAAACCAATTTCTTTGTATCTATGGTTATAAAGTACAGAAAATACAAGTTTATGAAATAGTATGACAAGATGTTTTCTTTATAAAATAATTGACTTTTTAAATTATATCTCTGTCTCACCTTTGTACTTGGACAGTATCTGTGTCTTTGGCTGTTGGTCTATATCTTGGATCTTTCTATTATACCAGAAGCAATGTTTGTCAGTGTCCTCTGCTTTTAAGATTCCTTCTGTAATTTCATTTTCAGTCACTGAAATATAAAAGAAAATATGTTTTTGCAATACCTGGCAGCATGTTTTATTTTTAAATATTAACAAAACAGTAAACCAATAATTTGAATTCTCTCTGCTATATTGGGACTTTTTGAATCTGGATGCATAATTCTTTTTCTATTTGTGGTAGAATGAACTAATACAGACAATGACTGCACCTTTAAAGGGTTAATGATCCACCACATGTCATATAGAACCTATATTGGGGGATATACAGATGCAGATTTTTTGTATACGATGGCACCGCCGTACCATAGATAATTAGTATCAACAAGTTCCAATTTTTTTCATTTATATATTAGAAACCATATAACCTCTAAATGTGTATTATACATTATAAATGTCCTCTTACAGTGCTGCTGATGGTTTTTGTTGCATAAAAATCAATTCAGCAAAGGCTGAGAAACTGCAAGTTAAAGATTGACATTTTATACTCACTGGTGCCCTATGGATATAACAGCCTTTCTCACAGATTTCTCACGGATTTTTTTTTTACCCATAAATCATACAAAATGGTGGAAAATAAAAGTAAAACATCCCTCATTCGACATATACAGAAAAAATATATCACTCATGAAGATTTACAATATAATACTCGTGCTATGCACTCATATAATATTGTCATTTTCATTTGTGATATGCTTTTTCTGTATATGTCATTTATGACGTTTTCCTATTATACCTTAAGCATTGGCCACACATATTCAAATTACAAAACAGAATTGATTACTGTTAGTTTATACATATACCAACGGCAATACATTGTCAAGTGATGTTTCTGTACCTCCTCTTGTTTTAGTCTTACTCAATACTTGAAAATAGACAATTTGTCATATAGAACAGATACAGCAGAGAACATTCATACAAAACTGGAAGACTGTAAATGAGCTCAAAAGTTGAATGTTCTGTCAATAAACAGTTCAGTTAAAAGAGGCCCAACTGTATCCATGTCCCTCTAAAACATCTGCGTCCTGATACATGAACTTGCTCACCGGACATCAAATATTTGTGAGCCTCCTCCGTTGTTAAAGCCTTCGTGGCAGCTGTTGCTAGGAGCTCAGTCATGTGATCATTGACATCCCACCATGTATTTCTCGCAACCTTGAACTTGTCCCTGTCTTCTTTTTCCAGGAAGTCAGGGAGGTAGGTGCTGATTGGTTGTAAGATGTACGATACTGGCACACAATTCTCATCTTTCTTAAACCATCTACAAAAACAAAGAGACTTGCATGTGACAGAAGCTGTATAATCTTGTCTCACCATTCTTTTGTAGCATTAAACCTCCATCCTAGCAGAATCCAAATCTTACAGCAACTGGACAAATATAGGTGCACATTAATGATTCATTGCCTGCAGGGAAACGTAACAGAACATGTGATACTTTACTACAATTTTGTGAATTTTTACATTGTCATGACAAGAGCACATAACTGAAGAGGAATGTACTAATTGTTTTCAATAAACTAGGCAATACTGAATATTACTTTTACAACCAGAATTATGGGCATTTCAGTCAATAACAAGATTAAAAATGAGAATAATTACATTTGATTTCTAGTAAATTATAGAAATTTACAAAATGTTCCAGACATATCCACATAAAGACCCGGTTGATATGTCTTTCTAATCTGCGGTCATAATAAATTACATATTTGAATCATATTTGCTGTCTTAAAATACATAAATCTGAATCTAATAGATAACACAAAAAGAAAATTTTTTAAAAATCTCGCAAATAAAATAGATATTTGACTGAAACAAAATTTATGTGCCTTACAGTCAAAACAAACTTCAATGAACAAGAATACAAGTAAACAACTATAATAAGTGATAATTTTGGAAAATAAATTATCAGTTCTACACATAATTTTACACAGAAACAAGAAATCTTAAATCAAGCAACACCAAATGTTTTATATTTCAGTGAAAGTAGTTTAGATGTGAGACTTATACTACTAATTTTTTATAAAAGTGACACTAAACTGAGATAAAGTAGAAAATCCCTTTAAACACTTAAAAAGATAAAAACTTAAATCACATCTGAAAAGTATAATGTAACATGTTAGTATGCGTCATTCAATAGTGTTCCTCATGATCCTCAATACACTGTATCCCAAAAATTAATTGTGTATCAGTATCAATGGACACTCCGATTCAGGGAATTGATGATTCCATGGGGTCAGTGACCGTAGAAACACCAGGAAAGAAGCGAAATTAATGTGGATCAGCCTTAGGGAATGGGTAGCATTTTAACTTTGATCTGAAGGATGTAACAGAAGTGGTGCATGAGATGTCGTCAAGCAACTTGTTCCATATGTTAATTGGATTATAAGCGAAGCTCAAATTCAAGTGCTGTTTTACGTTACAATATTATTCTCCTCTCATATGAGTTTCTTCACCATACAATGACATACAAAAATGGTTCAGTTCATGATGAAATATGTATGAAATCAACTCGTTTTAAATCATCTGTAGGTGAATATCAAAGTGAGTGTGGAAATAATAGAACATATATCTATCGCATAATGACGAAAAAATGGAATACACTTGATATTTAGGCAATTTGTATGAAACATCTGATGTTCAAAAAAAGCTAATGCCTTTTAATCCAAGCTGGATTGTTGATTTATGTTAATGCTATAAACAATGACTTGCTATCAACTATTACCTAATGCCCAGGGAATATTGAGGTCCTTTGACATGCATTTGGCATTTTTTAATTAACTATTATGTGTTTCAGGTTTGAATAACCAGCAATGTCCTGAGCAGGATTAATCTTTCATATCCAGTGAACCTGAGCATGTATCAATGTAGTTTAAGAAAGTCTTTCTCACCTCATGTCAAATAAGTACAAGGTTTCAGACTGGTGAAATAAAATTGAATTGATTTAACTACCTGATGTTTGTCAGTAATTCACCAATTGGAAACTCTATTCAGAATTCACATTATTTCCCAATACAATTTATGTATTACTTTACCAACTGATTTTACAAATTTATATTTCTTTATAAATCATCGATAAAGATAAGAATAGTTCACTAACTACTCCATACCATGTGTGCATATAATTATTTTACCCACTAAACCGTCCCATCATGTAACTATATATACTCAATAATATACTGCAAAGTTCTAATGATAATCCTAATGAGAGTTAAAGGAACAAAGCATGGGTAAAAACTAAAACAACTAAGCTTTTAATTGAAGAGTAAGCAACAATGTTGTAATAGCTTGGTTACAAAGATGAGATTTTGTAAATCTCGGGAAAACTTGAGTGATGTTGCTATCCTGATATGGAGTAATTTGGGTGGGATCTTAACTTTCAGGGATAAATGGTAAATCTGATTTACAGATAAACAGACTCTCTATAAATTTAATGCCAGAAGAAAATTTGTTATTCGGTTAGTCATGGAGGATGTGTAAGGTTAAATACTTTTTAACAGGGTTGTATTTCTGACTGTTTGGACAGGGTCAACATATGGCATAAAGCATGTAATACTGGCTAAATTATTTTTATATACTGGATGTACATGAATATATCTATATTTACAGTTAAACCCTACTAAGCTGAATTTCGGGGGTGGGGGGGGGGTGGGGGGTGGGGGGGTGGGGGGGAACTAGTTACTCAATATTTCCACAAATCAAAATATAGTTCAATGGATGAAGCCTGGAGCTGATATTTAGTTCCACTGTCAAATTCTAGTTCACAAAGATCTACTGAAAGGATTTGTGTGTGAATCACACTGATAGATATCTATGTTAAGTTGAAAGAAGTAACAGAAACAACTAGCACAGTAAGAAATGTAAAGGAACAAGTAACATACCACACACTTAGTTTATGTAAGGGCATGGCAACTAAAAGAATGGATTCTATGAAAGTACAAATTAATTCCTACAATTTTATATTAACTATTTCATGAGACTGTAATTACATGTATTTATTTAATTTATAACACCTATAACAGAAGCAACAGCTAAGTTTAATTAATTTTACACCCAGCCCTTATGAACTTATTTGTCACTACAACAAGAGATTTGCTTCACTAGATGTGGTGGACAAATATATAATGTGTAACCTTATTTTGTGAATAACATATTACTTACCCAAATTTTACGAATAAACTGTGAAATATTTTTATATTTTTACATTAGGATGGCCAGCATCTTTTACAAACTAACCTAAATAACACTCAGAAACATTAATTTTAAATTGAGATAAAATAATTAGAAAGTGTGGTTTCTAACAAGGACGTTAACCTTAAAAAATAAATTTTATCTTCTGAACATGAAACTAAAGAATTCCAAAAAAATCTATTTTAGTATTACCTTAACATATTCTCAAAAAATGTTCCTCTAACTTAAGTTCTATAGTATCTGCTTGATCCTTTTAGGCAGGCATACGTGTCGATTCGTAGTTGAAAGCTTAAGCATCACTTACATTTGGATATGTGTAATGAAGTAGATAGCATAAACTACTGCAATAGTTAAGACACAGTAAAACAATGTCCAAATAAGATCTGAATTGTAGTGTGGCATGGTATTGATCTATATTATTTATGATAGTCTTTCTAAAGAATAGACAAACTGGGTAAAACATATAGTGAACTAGTTTCTAGCATATGCTATGTTAAAACTTGAAAGTGAAAATATATGAAAATGCAACTAAAAAGAAGACAAAAATTTCACAAAAAATAGTTTTAACATCTGGAATGAGCATTAGATTTGCAGTGTGAACAATTGAAAGAGCAAAATGTATACAACAGAATGTAACAAAATTACTTCAGTAGCAAGTCTCGATCTTCTGTTTTCATTATGTGATTCAGAATGTTTTCAAATTCAGTTGCCTCTATTACTCTTGGGAAGGGACGATATCCGTATTTGTGGGACAGAAAGGTCTGGAAAGAGACATAAAACCTGTGAATTTCTACATGAGAAATAAGGCTGTTTTGGCATGAGTATTACAGATATGACTACATTATCTATAATTATTGAATCCTGCATATTCTAACACCTGGAACTGTATTAACCATACTAAATCTGCGTTTCAAATACAATTAACTTGCCAAGTGCATGAAAAATGCAGATTTAAACTACTTACTCAGGCAAGATACCATCTCAGATATTTAATCTTACAGTCAAACCCCACTAAGGAAAAATCAAGAAGAAACTGCCCGAGGACCTAAGGCAGAGGGACAAAGGACCTATGTTCAATTCCTGGTACAGGCAGATACATAGTGGTTCTGATCATAACTTAAAATGGTGGTTCAGTGGCAAACTAAAGAACCCCAGGGCCCGTATTCACAAAGAGGTCTTAAGTCTGAGACAAGAAACTGTCTCAGATTTGAGATTTGGTCTTAGATGAGACCAAGTCTCAATTTTGTAGTCACAAACAGGTTCTCAGCTGAGACCATGCTGAGACCAGTCTCAAGTCTTTCTAATGTAAACAAATCATATACTTGAAAAAAGACTTGAGACAAAAGCTTAAGACTTGAGACAAAATTTGATCTCAGCAATTTTTATGAACACCGGCCCAGGGATGTGGATTAATGGTTATCCCCAAGACTCTGTCTGTCAGTTAAGGGAATGTCAGTCACTAGAGAAGTTGGATTGTACCTCTGCAATTGGGATGGATCAAATTGCACTTGAGTCCTGTAATAAATATTATGCGGAGTACACAATACAAAAGAGACCAGAAAAAAGTACCTCTATGTAGTCAGGAATTCTAAACAAAAGGGTACAAGTCACTGGAAACCCCCTCTAATTGAATCAGATACCTATATTTCTACTTAAAGGGAAATTCTATTAAACAAAGATTGTTTGACTGTAGAAAATAGTTCTTAATATTATTTAAAACAGATCAAAAGGACCAATATCAGTACACTACTAAAATGTCATAACCCACGATATGTGATATGCATGCTTTCTCTAAAATGTTTATTATGGACCAAGTCTCCATTGTGTATCCACCATACACTACAGCAATAATTTCAGGAAATTAAGTGATACCTACCAAATGTGAGAATATAATGTGGATGATCTTTAATGTGTCACTGAATTAATAGACTTTGGAAAGTTATTATGTTAAAATAAAACCTGTCTTTTACACCCTAAAGAACTGTTATTATTGATTATTAACGCCAAACTCACTTCAAATATTAGAAAGTATATGGATAAAAAACTTAAATATATATATTATAAGAAGACAAAATCAGTAAAATCAAATAATTCCAAACCTATGATTCTAGCTAATATTAAATTTAAATATTCTGTAGAAACATATCCGGGGTCCATAAGGGTATAGGGTAGGGAAATGTTTCATCTAATCTAATCTAATCTAATCTACTGCCTCGCAGGTGCAATATCTTCCCCACAAAGGGGAACTCAGTGCGCTAGTTGAACAAAATCATTATCATAGGGAGAGTTGAGGGGCGTTCAGGGTCAGTAATCCAGAATTGTGGGTATGACCAGGAGGAAAGAAGACTAAGTTGGGAAACTAGAGTTGAAGAGGTGGGTTTTGAGGGGTTTCCTAAAAGATGCGAAAGTGGGACATGCAAAATACTTGTAAATTCCCAAAGGAGAGGGTCAAGCAATGATGGTTTTACATGACCTTGTATGAAACAAATACAAAGCAATACACAATACTGTACAAAACCCGCAAGAACTGCTTACAGATGATTGGATGTGCACATGCAAATGTCAATGAACAAAAGACATTAGGTTTAAATAAATCAAAGGCCTGTACAAGGAAATTGCAATTACAGTAAAAACTCTGTTACCCAATCATATTTGGAGTGTAAGGTTTTGTTTGGTTACCAGAAAATTTGTAAAAATTGAGGAGGCATGTCATCATAAATCAAGAGGTTTATACAACTTCAGGAAGAGTGGAAATGAGTTCATAAAATTGAAAATTTGGATAATAAAAGGTTGGATAATGGAATTTTCTACTGTATATACTTTCACAGTGTGAATATTAATTTGATTTGGTGCATGCACTTCAAACATACCACAAAGTAAGGGCCTGTTGAGAGTGTTTTACATGCATGTAACTCACTCATGCAAAGCTCTGTGGTTGTGTGGTCATTGGAAGCTTCATCCCTCACACCCCAGCGCATGTCTACCACCTACAATACAGTTTAAGATACATATACACGTTACACTTTGTATTATGAATGTAACAGATGATCATCACTCCCATTAGTTGAATTTTAAACTTCAAGCCAGAATTACAGTAAAAGATGTAATCTCTTGATGTAATCTCACAATGTGTGTTTATCACCTCTGGTTACTGCTAAGGAAGTTATGTTTTTCACAGAGTGTGTTTTGTCTCTTTCTGAGCAAAGTAATTGAAAAAGTTATGGACAGATTACGATGACATTTTCAGAAAATGGTGACAATGACACAAGGAACAGATGACTATATTTTTGGGTGGATTTGGATCAACATCTGGATCCAGGATTTTTTTAAGAGGATCATTTATTATGGCACTCATAAGCAATACTGGAGCGCTCTTGTTGATTTTCCTTACCATAAAAGGCATTTCTTGATATACTAGTATATTAAACAGAAAATGTTAATGTGAAATATATAGTGCTACTTGTACATTTTGCAGTACAACTAAGAGGACAAATTAAGTAAGTCTTGTAACTGAAATTTAAACAATTGATTAATTGTAGCTGAGGTCATATACTTCACTATACTTTCATAATTATTGAACATATATAGCTTGTGAATAGTTCTTTGGTCTTCCAAGTCATTTCTTATGGTTCTTGAGTCAGTTTTTGAAAATATATCCTAATATAAATCACTATACAGTGCTACCATATTCCAAATGATATTTCTCAATTTTCTTTTTAAAAACAATCTGCTCAGAAGGATAAGTTAGAAATCTATCAAATAATCACCTGAAATTCATATCCATATTCTTTGCAATATTCTTTCAACTTTGGGTATACATTTTCCATCAGTGCATTTCTCTCATGTCTTGTATCTGTAATAGACAGGGCAAATTTGTAGATGTTTGCTATATATATGTCATGGTAGAAAGTCCAATCTGGTAAAATTTCAAATTCTACCAGTAGAAAGTCCAATTGGAGTTTCTACTGGTAGAAAGTCCAATTGGTGTTTCTACCAGTATAAACTTGGTAGAAAGTCCAATTGGACTTTCTACCAGTAGGAAGTCCAATCAAAGAGATTTGGGTATTGCCCTGGGGTCTGAAATCTAATAAACTTGGTAGTCAGTCCAACTGCTCAAAATCTGGATGAGGAGACAGTACTGCAAGCTTTACATGCTGAGACCAACAACTGGGCAGTTGTGACAAAAAATGCTGGGTCTTAATAGGTCTTAATATGTCAACTAAATGCCATGTAGAAAGTGACTGCTGTCAAAACTTGACTGGCTAAAAGTGTACTTCCTTGAAAAATGGTGATGGAATTTGATGCTGATTGTAAAATTCTTGAAATAAACTGAAAATTTCAGTTTCCGTCATGTCTATATCAAATCAGTGTTACAGTAAAATAATTTCTTTAATATGAATTTTCTTCATTTATGAAAGTTGCACCTTGCTTAGATGACAGATTTACATGGATAGAAGGCCCACTGTTTGTGTTTTCGTTTGACTTTCAAGCTTATATGGAGTTTCTACAAAGATTACATTCTGGTACACAGAGCACTACCTAAATCTCTGAGATTAGAATATTAAACAAGTTTATTAAATTTCGGGCTCCCGAGCAATACCCAAATCTCCTAGATTGGACTTTCTACCAACAGAAACTCCAATTGGACTCTCTACCAAGTTTATGTTCGTAGAAACTCCAACTGGACTTTCTACCGGTAGAAACTCCAATTGGACTTTCTACCGGTAGAATTTGAAATTCTACCAGATTGTACTTTCTACTATGCAATTGCTTTATTTTCAACTCATAAAAAATTGCTGAAATTAGACAATGTTCAATATCCATTCTGAATTACAACACATTGTGAAATACTAAAAAATTCCCCTGTTCTATCATTATTTGACATTAACTAAGTTATGCTCACAATGTTTGCCAGATATAGACAAATGTTAATGACAGAAAATAACATAACTTTATCAAAGTACAAAAATAACATAACTTCATCAAAAATATAAATAGTAATAAATTAAAATGTTATATTACCTGCCAAAAAAAAACAAGAAAAAAGTAAGCAATAAGTTATTAAAAAGAAAGGAAAATGGATCTTTGCATATACATGCTAATACATTTTCACATCACACTATACCTGTAAATGTGCTGCTGGTAAATATCCGGACCACCTTTGCATCCTGTGGATACTTGTGATCCATCCATCCTGTAAGAAGCTTCTCTTCTATTTCCCGCCATTCTTCACTATCAAACCCAAAACCATAAGTTTAAAAATACAACACTAATTACCGCCTGTTAACAAATAGGACTGTTTTGGTTATAAGTCTCTTTAAAACAATTAGCAACAATTTTACATCCCAATGAATATATATACTGTTGCAAACATCTTAAGGTTTCATGAAGTTTTTTTACAATCTATGACATTTGTTTTAATTCATGAAAGAGCAAAACCAAGTTTTGTATAATAGATTCTTCAAACAACCACAACAGAATTCCTTCCAAAAGCATTCAACAAATGTGAATCCCTATGCACCCTACCCAGCTGTATAGATGAGATTACAATGTGTGCAAACAAACTCTCAGCATTAGGACAGGTTATTAGTACAATAATGTGATTTTGTAGGGCATAAAAGGTTTTTACAGGGACACCATGAATCATTACAGCCCAAGGGCTGTTAGGTCTGAGGGCAGTAATGATTCATGAAGTGCCTGTAAAAACATATAATGCCCGTGCAAAATCACATTATTACTATTATTATTATATCTGCATTTGTCAATATTATTCATCTAAAATCTCACAAATGATATTATTATTAACAGTATCCTGCAAAACTGTAGTACCTAAAAGAAAACCATATATTTTGATTCAGTTGTTTATTTGTAACTGCAAACACACTTAAAACAAATTACTAACTAAAACTTTAACACGCCAACTCTTGAAAAGATAACTTTCTTTATGTGAGGAGCCTTTAAAAGAGATTGCCAAAAAACGTGAATGAAAAAAAAATATATATTTTAAAAAAAAGCAATGAGGTGACTTAGACCCTCGACCTTAGTCTTACAAGTACTGCGCATTACACTCACAGCCACAGAGTTACCTAAAGTGATATCTGTAAAATAATATTTATTTCTTCATCAGTAATGCACTCATTCAAAACATTCTTCGATTTTTGCGTATCTCAACTTTAACTTAAATACCTATATAATCACTAGAAAGATACTTTTACAATGCTTATTCTTGTTTTTATTTGACCAAAATCAATGCAGAAACTAGAGGATTGCTAGCGAAGCAAGCGATTGTTTTTGCATGGCAAAAACAAAGCGTCCCAAAAGAAAGATGGTGTTGGCTGCTTATAATAGAAAGAAGATCTTGCCTAGATACCCTGTCAATCTAAAAATTGGAAAATTTAAAATGGTTTAGGAGATAGAAGCAATTTTAAGTTTTTTGGCAAACATTTGAAAATTTCAAATTGCTGACATTTTTGAAAAGAGGACAAATTTTTGAAAATTGGGCAGAGTATCTTGCTTAGATACCCTATGGATCGAAACTTTTGCCGAAATCATTTTATACCGCATGATTTATGAAATACAAGCAATTTGAAGTTTTACCATTTTTGTCAAAAATTCGAAAATTCAAAATGGCCACCATTTTTGGAAAGAGGAAACATTTTTGAGAATTGAGCAGAGTATCCTGCATATCTACCCTGTGGGCCAAAAATTTCGCCGAAATCGCTCTATCTCGCACGGTTTAGGAGATACAAGCAATTTTAAGTTTTACCATTTTTGTCAAAAATTCAAAATGGCCGCCATTTTTGGAAAGAGGAAAAATTTTTGAGAATTGAGCACAGTATCTTGCATATATACCCTGTGGGCCAAAAATTTCACCGAAATCGCTCTATCTCGCATGGTTTAGGAGATACAAGCAATTTTAAGTTTTACCATTTCTGCCAAAAATTCGAAAATCCAAAATGGCTGCCATTTTTGGAAAGAGGAAAATTTTTTTGAGAATTGAGCAGAGTATCTTGCATATATACCGTGTGGGCCAAAAATTTCGCAGAAATCGCTCTATCTCGCACGGTTTAGGAGATACAAGCAATTTTAAGTTTTACCATTTTTGTCAAAAATTCGAAAATTCAAAATGGCCGCCATTTTTGGAAAGAGGAAAAATTTTTGAAAATTGAGCATAGTATCTTGCATACATACTCTGAGGGCCAAAAATTTTGCCAAAATCGCTCTATTTCGCACGGTTTAGGAGATACAAGCAATTTTAAGTTTTACCATTTTTGTCAAAAATTACAAAATTCAAAATGGCCGCCATTTTTGGAGAGAGGAAATTTTTTTTGGAATTGAGCAGACTACTTAGCAGAGATACCCTGTGGGTCAAAAATTTTGTCGAAATCGCTCTATCTCGCACGGTTTAGAGGTTATTAAGGGATTTGTATTTTCCTCGTTAATAAAAATTTTAATGCTTAATTAATTAGCCATTTTTTAATGGAAGTCTACCAAAATCTAATCATTTAAAAATCCTTATACCCTGCATCCATATATCAAATTTCAGGCGAATATTTTAAACGCTTCTTAAGTTATCATCCGGACAAGCAAAATCCTGTTTTTGGTCATGTGACTTCTCTGATTGGTTGAAAAGGCATGGCACCAAATTCAGAAAATTTTCCCAGGGCTACTAAATATATGTGCCAAGTTTGAAGAAATTCGATCCACTAGTAATGACGCTATAGGTAGGCAAACTTGCGGAGCCGGCGGATACGGCGGAGCCGGCAGACCCTTCCGCTAGAATTCCTCCCATATGCAAACAAGTATCCCTCGCGGGATGCTTAATAAGAGAGATATCGTAAGTTGAAAATTTCAAGTGAGAGTAAAATATTTGTAAACAAACACTTGATGACGTCTGAGGCTAGCATTTCACACCTATCTAATAATAATGGGACATAACAGATGCTATACAAGTATTACCTTTTCAAGTCATTATTCAGTGCTGCTGGATCATCCTCTAAAATAGTTTCTGTAATGGCAGGTGATTTGAAGGTTTCTAATGTTGTCAATGTTCTTTGTCTGGGTGTTCCTGGAGGCAACCCATATGGTAAAGGTGTTCCCAGCAATTTACTTTTGTATCTCCTGTACATTTTCTTTCCTAGAATGTGATCAAATAAAGAATAAAAACGAGACAGATTATTTTAAAATTTTGAAAACTGTTCAGTAAAATACATTACTGGTTTTAAACGAAACATCTTTAATATATTTACTGCATAACACCAAAGACTCTCTCTAATTGATAAAAAATAAAAAACTGTTGGATATTGAAAAATATTTATTTAAAAAATAACATCAGAGATGCCCGTACCCCATAGCCTGGGGAAATAGTTTTCAACACCATGAGATATAGAAGTGGTGAAACAGTACAAAGATCAGAATACTTTCTGAGCAGTGTCAGTGATATAAAGGTCCACATAATATTTAAGTAGAGAAAATAAGGTCTAAGAGAAAGAAAATGTGTGTGAAGTTTAAGTATTAAAACAGGACAATTCAGTAAACTTAAAATTATGAAGCTGTAAAATTTATTAAGTGGAGAATATGTAAAAGTACATATAATAATCAGCTATCCATATATCTTTGTCATAAGAGTACTATGTCTCAAATATGTTAGGTGAACACACTTTGGCAGAGCCAAAGTTAAAGGTCACACCATGATACATCCCTACACCCCCTAACCAATGTCCCCACCAAGTGTCAACCTTCTACACCTTATGGAATCCAAGAAATTGCCCGACAAGATTTTAAAACTCATGGTCACTGCGACAAGGTCAAAGGTCAAATCAAGATCACACCATGATGTTGCATACCTACAACCACTAACCAATGTCACTACCAAGTATCAACTTCCTACACTTTACAGTTTCAGGGATAGCCAGACACGATTTTATAGGTCAAGGTCACTACAGCAAGATCAAAGGTCAAATCAAAGTCATGCCATGATGTCACACACCTACAACCCCCAGCAAATGTTTCAAGACAAAGTATTAACTTCCTAAACCTTACGGTTGCCGAGATAATGCGCGGATAAGATTTTATAGCTCAAGGCCACCACAGCAAGGGCAAATCAAAGTCACACCATGAAGTTGCACACCTACAACCCTAACCAATGTATCTACCAAGTATCAACTTCCTACACCTTATGGTTTCTGAGATATAGCCCGGACAATATTTTATAGGTCAAGGTCACTACAGCAAGGTCAAAGGTCAAATCAAGGTCATACTTTGATGCTGCACACACACAACCCCCAACCAATGTCCCTACCAAGCATCAACTTCTTACACCTTACAGTTTCCAAGATATAGCCCGGATAAGATTTTATACGTCAAGGTCACTACAGCAAGGTCAATGGTCAAATCAAGGTCACACCATAACACTGCACACCTGCAACCCCCAACCAATGTCCCTACCAAGTATCAACCTCCTTCACCATATGGTTTCCAAGATATAGCCCGGGACAAGATTTTATAGGTCAAGGTCACTGGGGCAAGATCAAATTTCAAATCAAGGTGACACCATGATGTTGCACACCTACAACCCCCAACCAATGTCCCTACTGAGTATCAACTTCCTAAACCTTGTACACCAGACAAACTCTTCCCGCCTCCCGCCCATCTGGACATTATGGGTGAAAACAATACCCCGACAGCCCTTAAGGACTGTGGAGTAAAAATACTTATGATAAAAAGAGTACACCATCAGGTTGTTAAAAAATTATCTTGGTTACTTTAGGACAACAATTTGAGTAGATCTTGCTGGAACAATCTAAATTTGGTTAAGAACTTCCTACCATATTTTTACAGATACATCTTCAGTATTTATACAGAATAACTACAAGCAAACAAGCAAGATTTACAAGCAATTAAAGATTAACAAAATTTCACATTGCATCGATAAATATTTATTGGCAAACAAACCATTTCATGAATCCAAAATAAGGACTAAAAGAGTTTGACAAGTGATATCCAAATACCTGATTCAACTACAGAAATGATAAATGAAAAATTTTGAAGAAATTAACAGTAGATTTTGTCAGTTTTCATTTGAAGAAATTTCATATTATATTGGCGGAGACATTGTTAAATATGTTGCAAACACACGAAAACTAGTACTAGCATGAAAACTGGACCATCAACCATAACTGAAGTGACCAAATTATTTTCTGGAAGTTCTCTGTGCAATTCTAAGATTTGTGTCACGTTGGGGCACCAACCACCCATCATGATATGGCCTATACAATGTGTTGAGAGTGACAATACAACCCAAATAAATAAATAAAACCTTTGTGAAAACTGTAGAGCAAGTGATGTAAATTTGCCCGTTTTTTTGGCACTTTTGGTTCTGCTACATCAAATCACAATTTTTTTTCAATTTTTTGTTTTAATAAATATGGCCCATCATTGCATTATCCAAACCTGGAAAAAAAATAGACTCGCCTGGATATAGGTTCACTCAGAGAGCTGTTATTATTTCATAAAAAAATATCTATTATTTATGTAAATGGATCTAAATTCTCCGTTATTTGAAAAAAAATTGTTACCTACCATACTGTGAAAAATTTAAGCTAAATAATTATTTTAAATCTTTTCTAGCCAACAATTATTATTAACATAGATGTAAATTTTCAAAAGTTTGTCCCAGAGAAGTTAGACTGAGTTTTCTGTCCCAAAATATGCCTTTTTAAAACTGATGGATGGCATTTTGGGACAGAGTTCCTCGCCACACAAAAAACTTCAATATCTGAAAATTACTGTCACTTTAAACTTAAAAATATCCACTTAAATGTATTAAGGCATGTATTAACAGTATAAAGCATTTAGATGTAAGAACACAATTTTCTGTGTTTGCACTTTGCAGTATGTAATATAGACACTTTTTCTGCACTTCCTGTTTGTATAAACAATGATGAAATTTTGTAAGTGAAATAAATTTTGGCAAATATATCTATTAACTATGCAAAAAGTTTATTTCTTTTAATGCGGGGCACATCCTTGATACTGTGAAAATATAAAAAGTTGGGCTATGAAATCTTGTAGTGCAATAGATAAGTATTTTTTCTATTTAAATTCAACAAAATTATGACCAAAAAGTGGCGAATTTACATCCACTGGCGAATATTTACATCACTTGCTCTACAGTACTGTAAGTACTGGTATTATATATGGCCCTTGGTCTAAAAAGAGAATGGGAACCAATCTAATCATGGGAATCCAATCACATTCGCCATGGGACTGACAGCATGTGACAGATCAAGTGGAGCAACAAATACACCCGACAATGTTTTACGATTCGTCTACAGGTTATACATTTTAACTCAGGAGCAGGAAGGGGCTTAACCCAACACAATTTAACACAACAGAAATCTGTTGTTTACCTTGTCAACCCACGTAATAATGTACTCAATAATTTAGCCGCTCTTTCATTAGGCGTATTTCACAAACAAAAATCTGCATGATCTGTGCAATCAGGGGCCGGATTCACGAACAATACTTAGACCATTCCTAACTTAGATTTTAAGTATTACTTAGATTTCAAGTAAGAAATTATGAAACCTTATTCACAAACGTTCCTAACTCTAAGGTGACCTTAAAACCCGTACTTAGATTTTAAGTCAAGTTGAATTAAGCTACCTTGAGAGGACAGGATGTTAATATTACACGATTTATTTGGTAAACATTGGGCAATAATAGTATTGTATTTGGATGGGAGGTTTATTTATCCACGTGGTTAGTGTATAAGTCAAAATTTTAGTAAGAAGAAGATTTAACTAATTCTTCAGAAATAATTTCCACTAATGGTTATAGATTCTACTTGAAAGGAACAGATTAAAATTTTCACTAGGAATTAATTTTACTCTCCAAGCTCATCAGCTAAAATAATTAAAAATCTCACTTTAATAAGCTGTGACAAATATTCTTTGTAGAGGATCATTATCATAAACAATCCAATGTATAGACCAAAATTTTCCATACCACTTGGCCAATCAGATTCACTGAGACAACCGTAACTAAAGAGTTAGGAGAGGTTTTTTCCTTACTTAAAATCTAAGGTAACCTTATCTAAGTATTGTTTCGTGAATACCAATTCTAAGAAAAACTTAGTCAAGTGAAAAACCTTCCCTTACTTAGATCTAAGGTCACCTTATCTAAGTATTGTTCGTGAATCCGGGCCCAGATTTGGATTCTTTGGACAAGTTTAATTCGTGAAATGGTCAAATTCAGAATCCAAAAGTGAAAAAAATACATAGACCACTATAAATCTAATAAAAATCACTAAATTTTAAAAATCTGCTGGTACAATTGGCGGCCATTATTTTGCAAAGCATTATGGGTTATCCAATGAGTCTGAATGGCCCCTGGTCTAAAAAGAGTAACTGAATGAACCAAATTATTTTCAGGAAGTTCTGTATGTTTTCACTAAATAAATTCCCACTCAATGTGAGTAAAACACACTATATTATATTTAGCAATAAAAATATATTGGATTGTAATGCAAGTATAATTTCAATGGTCAGGAAATCAAGGAAGTATCCCATGCAAAATTTCTCGGAGTGCTGATTGATAAAAAGCTATGTGGGAATAAACATATAGATCATGTGACAAGTAAATTGTACCAAAGTATGTCAATTATAAGTTGAGTAAAAAGGATATTTAACAAAGAGGTATTGAAAACATTGTATAACACATTATCTTTGGCATATTTAACCTATATTTGTAAAGTTTGGGGTAGAGCAAATAAATGTTTAATAAAAAAAATAACAAAACTTCAGAAATGTGCATACTAACATGATGACGATGTAATAGAGTTTCTGATTCATTGATCAAACAAAAATACCATGTTCACGAAGTTGTGGCTGTTACTTCCGGTTATCGTTAGCCTCCTAAAAAACGTAAAATACAACACATAAACGGAACAAAAATATTTTAGTATGGACATATCATATTAGAATAAGGATATATCATAAAAATCCCTGCTCTACGCAAATTTAGAGCTACACCTTAGTTATCTAAACTCAGAATTAATGTTCTAAATTTGCGTAGAGCATGGATTTTTATGGTATATCCCTATATTAAGGGTAATTTGTAACAGCAATTACAGGGAACTCTCTACTCCTTGTTCGCAGAATGAAAATTGTTAAAATTTGAAGATATTGTTAACTTTAAAGTGCTTATCTTAATGTGTAATGCTAATAAGCAGGAATTGCTGTGTAACATGTAAAAACGATTCTCAAAGGATAAAAGCTTACATTGTAGAACAAGGCATTTGGGTAAATTTAATCATAAATATGTCAGAAAGGAGGTGTGTGTCAATTTATGGTGTGAAAATTTGGAATGACTTTAATAAAGAGATTTCCAAAATATGTTATTTAAGAAAGAGGTAAAAAATTTATTATTAAACAAGTATGCTTGATCAGGAAAATTTACAGTAAATTATAAATAACTAGTATTATATATAAAGAAGAAGGAGACGTAGATTACCGAGTGCTTAGTAATCTGGATAATAACCATGAAGATTCACACAATGCCAATAGGAGCTAGAGAGTGCAATTTGAAGATCTAACAGAACTCAATGCGTCTTCGTTTGGAAGTTCTGGATGTTTCAAACTAGCACAATTAACTGCATGTGTTTGTGGTTATGTCCACCAGTGTCGTGATACTGGTGTGATTTGTCCATCTTATTGAACAGTTGACTTATGTTCATATATTCTTTTCCTTAGTGCTCGTGATGTTTCACCCACATAATATTTGACAGATATATGACATGTTTAGTTCACACATGACATGTTTTGAAAAGTCTAGGGTTTTATATGACTTATGAGTGAAGTTGCACTTGACATTTCTCATTGTCTTGATTAATGGGCAATATGTGCATTTGCCTAATCTTGTGCAAATTGAACTTGGGGGTACCCAGATAGCATTCCGCCGTCGGACCGACGTTGGCTGTAGGTCGTATGGTCAGCAGATTTTGCCGATGTTGGGCCTGCCAACCACTACTCAGGTTAGATGTCTCTATATTTTGCCAACGTTGGGCCAATGTTGGGCCAACAGCGGATTTTTATTCAAGATGGCGGCGAGCAATAATAGGGGATTTGGGGAAACTTAGAAAAAAATTATTTATTATGGTATGTCTAAAAATCATATTTCAGTGAGCCCACGAATTTTATCTGACCATTTAACAATTTTACACATAAATATAATATTCACATTATAAATTCACACTTAAAAAGTTGTTGGTGAACATTATCTGATTGGCTGATGCTATACATAGAATATAATTTTTACCAGTGGCTTGCCGAAGTTGGGATGTGCTGACGGATGTGCTGACGTTGGGCCAACATCGGTCCCACGGCGGAATGCTATCTGGGTACTTTTGTTTCCATTTGTTGTGGGGGTATCTGGTGATTGCATTTGTGAGTAAATCCCGTAAATTTGGAGCCTTCCGAATCCAATAATAGGTTTCTCTGTAAAGATTGATTCACAGTCTGGGCTATTTGTTATAATATTCCAATTTCTGTAGATAATCTGTTTGATGTTGGGGTTGGAGGGGTTGTAATTTGTAACCATAACAGGGGTTTTGGTCGTGGTTTTTTTCTTTGACCTGGCACTGTTCTGAAAGTATGAGTCAAAAGTACAGATCCTCCCAAGTCTCAGGAACTGCCCATATGGTCCCTTTGTTTTGCTAGGAACGTGGTGGGCAGAAGTGTAGTGAAGGTATAGGTAGGCATCTGTAAGTTTCTCATATAGGGTTGTGTATAGGTCCCTATTTTCATTCAAGTTGATTTGTGTTAGACTACTTTCATGAGTGAATTTGATTGTTGGGATCCATTAAGTTATTTGATAAACTCTGTGAGGTTATCATCCCCATGGGTCCAAATCATGAAAATGTCATCAATGAACCTTAGCCAAATGAGTGGTTTTAGTGGCCAATTTTGGAGGGTTTTAGTTTCAAATTTGTCCATGAATAGATTGGCATAGTTGGGAGCTGTGGCAGTGCCCATAGCTGTGCCTCCATTTTGCAGATAGTGGTCTCCATTAAAGTTAAAGCTCATTGAGTGTAGAACTAATTCTAACAATTTTAATAAATGTGGCACTATTTTTGGTTTTTCAGGGTCTTTTCTGATGTGTTCCGCGACTGCCAATAGTCCCTCATGGTTTGGGATGTTTGTGTACAGTGAACTTATCTCTAATGTGACTATGAGTGCACCTGCGGGATATTTCCCAATCATTTGAATCTGCTTATAAAGTGTTGGGTGTCTCTGACATATGATGCTGTCTGGGAGACATATTGTTTTATATGTTCATCCACAAATTTACTGATGTTAGATGTCGGATGATTAATGGAACTGCATATTGGTCTACCTGGTATATTCTTTTTGTGAATTTTTGGCAGAAGGTAAAACCTTTCTTCTGTAGGGTTTTTGATATTTAGGTATTCAAAATTCTTTTCTGTAATGAGATTTAATGATCTCATTTTTGCTTGTTGGTTTACTATTTTATCTGATATTTCATCTGTTATGTCATGTGGTATTTTTTGGTAAAAATTAGTATCTTGGTGTTGTCTGTACCCTTCTCGTAGGTAGTCAGTTGTATTCATTACTACAACTGCTGACCCTTTGTTTGCTTTTTTGATTACTATATCTGGGTTATCCCTGAGTTGTTTGAGGCCAATTCTCTCCTGCTTGCATAGATTATTATACTTACTTTCTTTGGTTTACTTTTGAGTATTTCCTGCTATATTGATCTCTGGAATATTTCCAGGGTTCTATTGGGTGGATTTAGTCTCCAGTCGGATTTGGGTTTGAATATTTTCTGAATTTCCAAACTCTTGGCTGTTTCAATGTCTGAATCATCAAGATCTGCTTGTGCATTTTGATTCATAAAGTTAATGATGCTTTGGTCATTGATGGGGTCATTTGTGTCCTTTTTGTCTCTATTAAAGAATTCCACTAATTCAAGTCTCCTATGAAATTCTTTGAAGTCCTGCCAAATTTGTGATTTGTCTGGTGTACCAGGGGTTGGACAAAAGGTTAATCCCTTTTCTAAAGCTTTGACCCGAATATGGTCTAGTGGTGTATTGGAAAGGTTTATCACTGTGTGTCCAATGTAACTTTCAAATTTGGTATCTTTGGGTAAGATACCAGGTCATGACTCTTTTGCCTCATTTCTGAGGGTGTCCAAGAATTGCTTATTCTCTATGCTAGACATTCTGAAATGTTTGAATTTGGTTGGGACTGGTCCCTTAAAGTAGTTTAGGGGTTTACTGTTTGAGCCTGCATTTGTACCTTATTTTACACATAACAGTATTTTGACCAAAAGACCAATAACTCTTTTTGATAACTTTATTGTCACATATATTGTAACACATACATTCCAGGCACAAACCACATTCTATTATTGTTCACGGTGTTAATAATATACGCAACCTGATATATATTTATTACGGAAAATTAATAGTTGGCACAAAAATGTCTGGTGTTTTACTACAGAAATTAATAATCACAAAATTAAGATTATTAATATTCCCCATTTAATCACTTTAATTAAGCCATAATAAATAAAGGACTATATTGATTGAAGTGGATTCCTTTAAAAATTGCTTACAATACAAAAGCAAGGAAATTAACTTACCCAAGCTCACCACAACTTACCTCAAAATCAATTAGAAAAATAGCCCATTCATATTCTAATTTATTCTAACAAGTAATATCAAAATCCCTCTAATAATCACATAAATGATCAATTAGAGTGATACCTACCTGGAATCCCTTGAAACTTGAAATTTGGTACAAACCTGTTGAACCTGCATTTACAGGTACAAAAACTGGTACAACCAGTTTAAAAACCAGTTCACAGCTGGTACAAATAGTGGTTCAAAACCTGAACCCCTAAAGTACTTCAGGGAGTCCAGATGCACAAAACACATAGCCTCTGATGAGACTGAAACCTATCATAACAGTTGACATACAATTAGCAGAACAGTTAATTATATCTGGCAAATATATTTTATTTACCTAGTCTGAGCTTTAACAGGAAGCAGTTTATTTTGAGTTTTTACCAAATGTGGGCCTTATCAGGTGGCCCAGGATTAGGACAAAATATTAGTTCCTTTTCTAAGGCTCTGATTTGATCTTCATCGAGCTAGGTATTGGATATATTGATTACTGTGTGCCCAATGTAACTTTCAAACTTGGTGTCCTTGGGTAAGATACCTGGTTGTGAATGTTTTGCCTCAGTTTTGAGGGTATCTAGGAATTGTTTATCCTCTAGGCTAGACATATTGAATGGTAGAACCAGTGGTATGGTGTTAAGGGGAATTTGGCCCTTGGAGTACAATTTGGGGGGGTACTTGTATTGGAATTTTTGTGTGATGATGTCATCACTCTTCGAGTTCAACACCAATATATATTTCTATTTGTTGTAAGCGATCCAGGACGAACTGCCACAGATGCGGAGTTCGGTGTATGCAAATTAGCTACAAATCCCCATAAGCGGTGCTGAACTGCCACCGATGTGGTGTTCGGTGTATGCAAATTAGTTACGAATCCTCTATATAAGGCGCAGCAAATCAACAGCTCTTCAGTGTATTGAGCCGCTCTAACGGAAGGTACACTCAGTGCTTCTAACTTCTACTGACATTTATTCAATTTTATCTGGTTTGCTTGTTTTATTTTCGGATCCGGTTACATTGAATAGTTGCTTTTATATTATTACAAGTTGACAGAAACTCTCAGTAAATTTGGTTGGATATTTTATTAATTTTCTGTCATTTTGACAGATGGGTGGGGTTTCCCTCCAAATTTGTTTATAAACAAATGCTCATGATTTTGACAGTTCTTACAACTGAAAGTAATTCTTAACTTGTAATGGGGTCATTTTTAGCTGTGGGTATGTAATAATGCCGGTGTAAATATTATTTCAACCGCAGTTTATGTATTACATCTTAGGGTTCTTATATTTACATTTTGACTGATAACTGCAGTATTTTCTATAAGATAGTTATGTTGCACATTTGCATACTACAGTGTGATTATTTTGACTTAGTCAGATGCTGCAGTATTATTACTGTTATGGTTCAATAAATCTTGTATTATCCAGTTGTTCATATGCCACCGTGGCTTGGTTCTAATAGTTTAATGAACAGTATTATATCATTTTTGGTCACATTTCTGTACATTTTTTTTTGTTTCACCATATATATAGATCCATGATTATTTAAAATAAATATACATTTAAGAATATATTATTGCTTGTTCTTTACAACTTTTAACTGATAAATTATCATCAGCTGAGTCTATTGGCACAGGCATCAATAATTACCACTCTGTCGGTTATTTTCCAATCCGAACCTGATATCTGGCGACCTGCCACCTTTGAACACAACGCGAGAACTGTATTGAAAAATACATTTTGGGCTTAAGGGTCATTACAATATGTTATTTTATTTGACATATTAATAATAAATAAATGTTGTTGCATTTATATAAGGAAATTCAGTAAATTATTTTATTAAGAGTTTTATTGAGAAGTGACCTAAGAGTGTTCAGAAGTTTGTCCATTTTTTGGTAATTTCTCTGCCATACTGTCTTGGGTTTCTTTGTCCCTGGTAAGGTTTGCGCTTGGTCTGCACCTTGTTTCCCCTGAACTGATTCTGTTTCTTGTCCCTCAACATGGAGGCTGTTTAAATTTGGTGCTGAGAGAGTCCTTTTTTCTTTGAACTGGTCTGGGTTCAGGAGGGTCTCAAGCTTGGTAGTTCTTTGGCTATGGCTGCCTTAGTTCTGCTATTTGTGCTTTGAAGGTCTTCTATGAGGGCTAGAGTCAGATCAGTTGTAGGGGGAACCCCTGGTTTGAACAGGTTGTGAACCGGTTCTGAGCGTGTATACCGGTTATGGTATATGTACCAGGTTCCCCCACAACCCCAAAAGGTACTTCAGGGACCTTGGACTCTGATATCTCATAGCCTCTGATGAGACTAACCAATATACTATTCAGTCGAAATATAATTTACACAGTGTGGATTATATCAGGCAAATAAATGCTTTATTCATTGCCCAGTTTGTCTATAGGTAGGAAGCAGATTTTTTTAGTATTATATACACATAAATTTCTCTTCCTGTTCTTTAGAACATGGTAAAAAGGGAGGGTAAAATATTGTTAAGGTTAGTAATTACCCGGAAGTAGGGAATAGTCCTGAAAAGCTTAGGCTTCTGCATCTATTTCGTCCCTAATGAAAGTAAATTATATATGTAAATTATAGGAATAACCCCTGACCAAACCACGGTATATGCAGAATTTTACCATGGTTTGAGGTTATAAACCCCGAAGGCGAAGCCTGAGGGGTTTATTGCTTCAAACCATGGTAAAATTCTGCGTATACCGTGGTTTGGGAGGGGATTATTCCTATTCTAACATGACAAATTATTTTAAGATGAATAATTATTCCAAATTTTACTGTAAAATGGTCATTGTTACGACAGCCATAATGAGCGATAAAAGGGAGTAACAGGGTTATGCTGTATTTTACCGGGGAAGTATTTCGTCGTTTACCCAATCAGAATCGAGGACACATCCGTGTCATGTTAGAATATATTATCACTAGATATAATTAAAATTAATTGTCTTATTCACATAATACATTAAAATAATTCTATTAGTAATTTACCTAGTTGACTACTTATTAAAGTCCTTAATTAACATTAAATATGTCCTTATTGTACTTATGTGTAGACTCATACATGTATTATATACATATATATATTTGGGAAATAAAATATTTATTTATTATTTATATTATTTGTAATTCAATGATCTACCTCAAGAGGTAGATCAACGGATTCATAATTCGGATTAAGATTCTAGTTACATCACAAGTGAATCTGTTAATCCAAGGAATCTAGATTCAGCAGATTATGGTTGTGAAATATGCCAAGTGGATTTCACTTTTATGCGGTTCTTCCTAAAAGTTGGACAAAAGCGGCGATTCCATTGTACGCACTGATTTTCCAAGTGCAAAAAACTGGCGAACTACATTTGTCAGGTGAAGAGTTTGACAATCTATTAAAATGCGATATCTTCTAGTGGAACTGAACCCAGCACCTTCAAATACAGCATAATGCATCTCAGTAAAACTGGCCTCCATGGATTTACTTCAGGATTTGTTCTCAGCATTTATCAGACTTTATTCTGTGTCACAGCAGCTTTTCTTGGTCATCTTCTTCTCAGGAAGTTTTTTTTTCTTGTGGACATTATCCCAGCAGGGTTTTCTGGTCAGCTTGATCCCAGCAGAGTTTTGTTAACAACTTCATCCCAGCAGAGCCTCCAAAATTGTCGGGTGGAGAGTTTGACAATTAATTGTATTAAAATGCAGTATCTTCTGGGTTCTCTTTTATTTTCATATATATCAAACAACAAAAGTATAACAAAGTTGTTGTAACATGCTGGAGCTAGATGTTAAAATACTCTTGTAACGGCATTTTGGCACAAGGCTTTCCTTTCTGTATCTACTGCATGGTGTTTCTCTGATCTTTCCTCTACTTCTGCTACCTCTGCTTGTTGTTCCTAGTTGTTTCTCAATTTTGACTGCATGTGCTGCATCTTTTATATTAAGCTTTGGAATGCCAAAGATGACTCACAGTCATTACAACCTCTGGAATGTGAGGAAGTGGTGGTCACATGACCTATGCTCTGGACAAATTTAGAGAATTTACTTGTGCTTCCCTACTTCATTTCCTAGTAAGCTGTGTCATGTGACCTAAGTTCTATGAAACCTGTTTGCTGTGAACCGTGGTCTGCATTGTATTAGAATAAACACTACAAATTTTAATGATCATGTCACTTCACTGGAATGTTGTACTAAAACTCACATTGAAAACTTGAGATATGTTTGAAGGACAGCAATGTACAAAAATCTCATAAAAATAACACACACACTGATCATAGTATGCAGACTTGTATGTTATAACACTAGTTCTTACATAAAAACACTGATATTTAACTGATTTTTTCTGTGCATATTGATTTATATAATTCACACCTGTTCTATTGAGTCTTTTTAATTGTCATCATAACTGAAACAATATGATTAATTGTACAAGTGACAATGATTTCAAAATTCAATTAATTAAGCTCTTTCCCTCCCCAATACATTACTTGCTACTAGTCATAAAACCCCTATTTTTAAGGTCATGGTACCATGGGACGACGGTGGCACAGTGGTAAACCCCAGACCATATTTGAGAAAGTGGGTACTTGCTTACTAATGGTCAGCTTTTTACAGTACAGAACCTTGACCAACTGTATGTACTGGTTTCCTCTGCCCAAAAAACTACCCATCGTGATATGACCTGTACAGTGTTGAAAGTGACGTAAAATCCCAAATAAATAAATTGATATAAACTTTGATTTGGCTTGTTTTAAGTGTACCTTTGTGGATGTCTTTCATTAAAATCTGTATTGACAGAAACGCAAGTTACAAATGTGTTTTACCAAATGTGTTTAATTAATTAAACATTTTAATAATTACAAATAATTTACATACATTGTCACTTCATCCACCATAAATGTTTGTAAGTACTTGCATATTCATTAATTTACTCTTTGAAGTCACTGGTAAGAGTGCACTGTCCAAAAATATACTTAAAACAGTGAAAATATTAAAATTGGACAATTAAATCTTGTAGTGCAATAAATATTTATTCTTTCTATTTATATTTAATAAAATTATGACATGTTTTCCATATTTGTGCTGTGAAATTGACAAAAAACAAAAAGTAGCAAATTTATATCCATTGGCAAAAAAAAAATTTACATAACCTGCCTGGAGCCTCATGTTTCCTCAAGAACATGCATGAGCTGAAATATTGGGTGGTCCACTCTACGATGGGATCTCTGTTAGCCCGGAGATTTATTATAAATCTATAAATATATTAAAGAGGTTCCATCATGGAGTTGTACAGCCAACATCAATTTATTATTGTTAATTGATGAAAGGTGTACATGACACACTGGGTGGGGGCTTTCTAGCAACAATTTATAAATACATATATATGTGGATTCATAGTACAAATAACCCACCCATAAATGAAGAAAATATTTATAAAATATTGCCAGGAAACCCCAGTGGGACCTCATGTGTCCTCATTATGTACAACTCCATCACAGTGAGTATGAGGCCTCAGTCGAGGTTGTGTAGAAATACCTCATCGCCACTAGTCAACCCCCACATATCCCTTTACCATAGAAATCATATAATTTCTATGCCCTTCACCACTATTGCTGATTTGTCCAAGTAAAATACAGAGATTTGATTATTTTATAATTATGTGTACCATATTTCTTTCCATAAAGTTAAACTAATTCACAGCATTAATGTTTAAGGAATTTGCCTAACTGAGTCAAAAATAGGTTCACTGTCCCATGTTAAACAAAAATTTGACTGGAGCATGATAATGTAGCGGTTTGTAGTTTATTTACCAATAGTATAGATAGATGTCTGAGATGACACCAAGCCACTAATGAAATGTGATTGACATGATTTTTCATTGTCAGTTTAGAATTAATGTAGGCACCAATGTTTTTCACACTTTTTTGACTGCAGTTTTTGAGTTGCCCACATCTATTGTGTTAATGTATGATTTCCATAACTGTGCTCTGGTACCAATTATAACCTCGGTCTTGTCATCATTCAATTTTAAGTAGTTTAATATCAGGGGAAGGTTACACGAATTATTGAGTTTTCTAATGGCGTTCAGGAAAAGCATTAAATATTCGTATATTAACCTTAAATGATGTGAGAAACTTGTTCTTTGTTACCAAATGGGAAAAACACATGTTGTGCAGCTATGTTTGACCTTGTTTGTTATCCTGGTATTTTGAGTGTATTTCTTTCTAACTAATTAAAAAATTACTATCTTGTGTGGGAATTTAGGTCACAGTTGTAGACACAAAGAACATGAGTAGTTCACCACTTTGGGGTATAAAATTTATTTATTTGGGGTTTTATGTCATTTTCAACACTGTACAGGTCATATCACGATGGGTAGTTGGAAGGGCAGAGGAAACCAGTACATACAATTCATCAGGGTTCTGTAATGTAAACTGCCGACAAACGGCAAGCAACTACCAGCTTTCCCACTTAAGGCCGAGCCGGGAACCAAACCCCGGCCTCAGAGGTGGGAGGTGAGAGTGTTACCACTCTGCCACCATGGCCCCTCTTTGGGGTATAAAAGGGGCTATATTGCTCACATTCTGGGTTGACTTCTGTGACTGAACACTCTGTTCTAGCCATTAAGCCTTAAAGGTTTGCCTGTCATAGAAAGGTAATCGAACAATTATGTTCTGTTTGCTTTAGGTTTAGTTAGGGTACTGGTTTTAGTAACTTTATGATGAATTGGATGAATGTCAAAGATGTGTTATTTCATGTTCCTCATTACATACAACTCTATTTCATGTTCTGGTGTCTTTATCTTGTTTTGCATAATAAAAGCAATTTGTTCAGAACTGGTTTTAATTAATTTGTGCTTTTGTGCTGTTAATATTGAAGAATTTAGCTCAGGCCACTACAATAATTGGAAGCACAAAATAAATAGAAGTGTGACAATATATTACGATTTCACTATAATTTCATACTATCATCAACAATCAAAAATAATAGGTTGTTTATATCATCAGAAAATCATACTGTGTAGTCTCAAAAGCCTGATTTGAAATTTTGTCAATAATTGGAGTTTCTGTCAACAGGATATATTTTTTTTAAATCTGGCAAGTCCACCTTGAACTGTTGGGGAGTAAACATTGTCCCCAATAAATATTTAACTAAATTTAAAATTTTAATAAACTTAGTGTGGTATAACCTCAACTTTTAACTATTTTGCTTACACTTGTGGGCTCTATCTGAGAGTCTAAAACACTTTTGTCAAGGTGTTGTAATAAAATATATTTGCGGATAAATTGATGACGACTAAATGATAAACAAATGATAAAATGTCATTTTGAGGTTGTGGAAAAATTTTAAACCCAAACTAAAGCGTATAATATTCAGGTTGGTATCGAGCAAATATTATTTAGGTTATCCAGTAATGATTCAATGCAATAAGATTAATTTAATTTTAAAACGAGATAACTGATTGCGTTGAGTCAGTGAGCGATAAAGGAAGATATGGAGAATGGAATCCGGAGAATGTTACTGCTTCTACTACGTACTAGTACAGTACTGCTTCACGCCTTTACCTGGCACACCTTGGACACAAAAACCTTATTTTTGATTGTTTCGAGTGTAGTTTCGTGGATTTCTTTTTATTAAAATATGTATTGACACAAGCGCAAGTTATAAAAGTATTTTACTGACATGAAATCAAAATAATAAATATTACACTCGTTTTAATATAGTTTCTACATGAAATCAGCACCTCAAATTGACATAATTTGCATACAAAAAATTGCCGAAGATTTTAAATTATTTCTGTCATTAATTACTTCCACTTCCTTATTTGTTCAATGGAAATGTGCGGATGTGGGTGATAAAGAACCATTGTTATTAAATATTTTCACTTCCGTTTTTGCCAATTTGAGGTGTGTGCCATTATATGGCACCAAGCAGTAGTAGGCATAACTTGGCCGCAAGCATAACTTGGCCGCCACTCATTTGAATGTGTCAAACAGACAAATGCGTGATTGCACAGGGTTTGAAAGTGGTACTTATAATGAATCTTATTATAATACATTTATAGAAATTTCAAATTATGATGATGGCGGCCAAGTTATGTCTGCAGGCAAGTTATACCTAGAAGCAGTGTACTCGGTATTCACAAAAGGGGATCAAGTTGAGCTAAACTCAAATTAGTGTCAACAGCTGTAAACTTGAGCTTGTTTTTGGCTCAACTTTAGCTTAATCTTTTTTGTGAATACCAACACTAGCAATCATCTGGCAGCGGCATTCTACCACCAGTAAAAATGTCCACACTGAAGTTAATATACTGAATTTATACTGAATTTTTATTGTATATAGTGGTGGTGGACCAATTCACGCCCGGGTACCAATTCAGGCCCACCGTAAATTTTCTTGAAGATTTATAAGTTTTCATAGAGAAGATGTTTATCACATCATAGATAATCATCAAATTGATCATATACATTTGTAATTCATTGCTTAACTGTGATTGTTTTGGATAAATTTAGGGGTGGGCGTGAATTGGTACGCGGGCGTGAATTGGTCCACCACCACTACATTAGTGAGTGGAATTGCCTCAGTTTTCATGGTTGATTATTCGTCCATTTTTCCGACCGATGATCGACTCATAATCGACTTTTTACTCCACTGTTGGCTAATATATCATAAACACTTTCCAGGATAAATTATATTTCATTCCGGTAAGAATGCAGGGATTTCTCTCATATCTTGCATATATGTACTAGACCACAAGTAGAATCCCTTGTGTGAGTATCAGCCTTGAATCTGTCTCTTTTTTTTCTTTTTTTTTTATGAATTTTTTAAATGATTTTTCATACATTACGTGAAATCATGCACTAAATCACTTCTTTTCCCATTGACTATTGCAGGGATTTCTTTCTTTTCTTGCATTTATGTACTATGTCACTAGTAGATACTATTGTGTGAGTATCAGGGCTGGATCTTTTTTAATTAAATTTTTATAAATTTTTAAAATAATTTTTAACGCATAAAAATTAATGAAATCATGCACTAAATCACCTATAACTTGAAAAGTATCGCATTTAGAGCATTTTGTTAAAATATGTTATTCAGATACTTTTTTCATAGCACAACATGGTGAGTAACTTGGGTGTCTACCCCAATAGCTAAGTGAGTAATAGCTACTTTCTGACTGTTCAGTACCTTCTATAATGAATAAAATCACTTGTATCTTGAAAACTATTGCATTTAAAGAATTTTGTATAATATTCAAGGTCATACGAGGATAGTCAAACTGAAAAGTGGTTATAGCTCGCTTATTATTGGTCCTAGAGGTTTGGGATGGTAAACCAACCTATAGGAAATCATAAGCTGGGAATCTTCTGGTGTGGTCGGATTTGACCTTGGGTCCCTCCTTCAAGGTCAAACAAGAATAGCCAAACTTAAAAGTGCTTATAACTCGCTTATTTGGGATGGTAAACCAACTTAGGAAATCATGGGCTGGGAATCTTCTGATGTGGTCATATTTGACCGTGGACCCCTCCTTCAAGGTCATATGAGAATAGCCAAACTTAAAAGTGCTTATAACTTGCTTATTATAGGTCCTAGAGGTTTGCAATGTGAAACCACCTTATAGGAAATCATGGGCTGGGAATCTTCTGATGTGGTCAGATTTGACCTTGGGTGAGTTGTCTTGCAGGTGGATACAGATTTGCATCGTTTCTCCGATGCGTAGGTCTAGTTTAAAACTTTAAATGACCTTGTCATATTCACAGTTTCATACTTTTTTGCAATCCCGCAATCACATTATAATTAAGCGTCTCTGAAAGGGTGCTTATTTGTTTTCGCCTCAGTTTCCTCGCCGCCGCATTATGGTCTCCCTTGAATATCTCCCTTATTATTAGAAGGTTTCAAACCATATTTGGCACTTATATACCTTAGGCGTGGGGAAATTTTTCTGCATGCTTAAATTTGACCCTTGACCTTTATGAAGGTCACATGATCAAAAACAATTTTTTGAAGTACACTCCCCCGTCATCACAGTTCAGGAAAAACTACTTGCTACACAGCCTTATAATTTGACACACCTGTTCATACTATCGAAAACGTGAGCTGATTAGATTTTGGGAGCAATCCCTTGAAAAATGTCTCATTTATGGGTGATTTAATCACACCTTCCAATCTGAGAGCCTTAAATTTAGGTCAACCCCCCTATTATCTTCTTAAGTATTGCATTTAGAGCCATAAAATGTATTGGGAGGTAATAGGAAACCATATGTGGAGAGTCTCAGTAGCCGGTCAGTTTTACTCCACGGCCCCCCCTTATGGGTCAAACTGGGGTCATAAAATAGCTGATTTTGAGTTTTTGCCTTATATCTCCTTTATTGTTGCTTTTATAGCTTCAGAATGTATTAAGAGGTATTGGGAAAGCATATGTGGAGAGTCTAAATAGCCGGTCAGTTTTACCCCCTGGCCCCCCCTTATGGGTCAAACTGGGGTCATAAAATAGCTGATTTTGAGTTTTTGCCTTATATCTCCTTTATTGTTGCTTTTATAGCTTCAGAATGTATTAAGAGGTATTGGGAAAGCATATGTGGAGAGTCTAAATAGCCGGTCAGTTTTACCCCCCGACCCCCCCCTTATGGGTCAAACTGGGGTCATAAAATAGCTGATTTTGAGTTTTTGCCTTATATCTCCTTTATCGTTGCTTTTATAGCTTCAGAATGTATTAAGAGGTATTGGGAAAGCATATGTGGAGAATCTAAATAGCTGGTCACTTTTATCCCCTGATCCCTCCCCCCCCCCCAATGGGGTCAAACTGGGGTCATAAAATAGCCGATTTTGAGTTTTTGTCTTATATCTCCTTTAATGTTGCTTTTATAGATTGAGAATGTATTAAGAAGTATTGGGAAAGCATATGTGGAGAGTCTAAGTAGCTGGTCAGTTTTACCACCCGACCCCCCCCCCCCCCCCCCCCCCCCCCTTATGGGTCAAGCTGGGGTAAAAAATAGCTGTTTTGGAGTTTTTACCTGATATCGCCTTCATTGTTGCTATTATAGCTTCGGAATGTATTAAGAGGTATTGGGAAACCATATGTGGACAGTCTAAATAGCCGGTTAGTTTTACCTCCTGACCCCCATGTATGGGTCAAACTGGGGTCATGAAATAGCTTTTGCCTTTATTGTTGGTTTTAAGCTTTCACAATGTATTAAAACCTATTGCAAAACCCTGTGGACAATCTAAATAGCAATACATACTTGCACACATGATTATATATGAAGTTATCAATACTCGTTACTGAAATGCTTTGTAGCATTTACACAAAATTTACTAAAGTTACATCCAATGTTGTACATCCAATGTACAACACTTTCTCCAGCTTGTCTATGTCTACAACGCTTGTTTATGTTAATTAAAGAAGACCTTTGTAGGATTTTTCCTGTCATGATATCACTAAGGGGGTTGGTTTATGTAACAGTATGGTACAGCTTTGTGCATTCTTAGCTGTACAGCATGCTTGTTAAAACCACAAGACATTTTAAACTCTCAGGGACGCTTCGCTTTTGTTAGCAAAAGCATTCATCTAGTTTCAAAAGCAGTTGCATGTGATATGTGATACAAACTTGCAAATGTTTTTAATTTAAAACAAATCATAATATAAATCAACAAGTTTATAAATTTAAATATCCAGATATTTGTCAAATTATGATACTTGCTGTTTAAGGAACAAACAAGCAAGGTAATAAGATAAAGACATATTTCTTGGTCAAGAACTGAATATCATTGTAGTTATAACATGTATTTAAACAATGTATTTTTTTTTTCAAATGTCACCAATAAAATTTAGATCTATTGTTAGGACTGAATAAAATCTCCCTATAACGTTGTTCCTTTAATCCAGGAAGCCACACCATAGAAATAGATGCATAACAAGGGATCAGGTCCCTCTGAAAGACATTGCTTAAATTCAATTAGGGGCTGGCTGGCCTGTTCATTGTTTGTAACAACAATCCTTTGATCAAGTAGCCAGTACCTACATTAAAGTATTACATCTGCCAGAAAATAGCAGAATATTAAGCCTTGATTGAATTAAAATACAGAAATGACTTACTGATAATCTGGTTAACAATAGATTCTTAAAGAATACATGTGGATTTGTTTGAGTGTAAATCATTTTGTCTAAAATGATAAGACAAAATTTCTGTTGAAAGAAAGTATAGTTAAAATATGTTAAAATTTGAAAAACAAGCATTCTGACGCATGCATTTATCTCCCGCCATATAAATTAGATGTACTAAAGATAACATATTTTAACAAGGTGCTCTAAATGTAATACTTTTCAAGTTATAATTGATTTAGTGCACGATTTCATGAATTTTAATGCATTAAAAATTATTTTAAAAATTCATTAAAAAAATTTAGCATGTGAAAGCTCTCCAAAATGTATGTGAATGAGTTATTTCAGAAATACTGGCTATCTGCAATACTTGTAGAGATAATTCGCATTTACTCATTTTGAGTAGGTGAATAATTAACTACGGGTGTGAAACTTCACCAAGTGAAAGCTCTCCCAAAAGGGGAGTTATTTGAGAAAAATTGGCTATCTGCAATACTTTTACAGATAATTCACATTTACTCATTTTGATTAGGTGAGTAATTAGCTACAGGTCTGGAACTGCACCATGTGAAAGCTCTCCCAAAAGTAGATGAACGAGTAATTTGATAAAAATTGGATACCCGCAATACTTTTAGAGATAATTAGCATTTATTCATTTTGAGGAGGTGAATAATTAGCTACAGCTCTGAAAATTCACCAAGTGAAAGCTCTCCCAAAAGTAGGTGAATGAGTTATTTGATAAAAATTGGCTATCTGCAATACTTTTAGAGATAATTCACATTTACTCATTTTCAGTAGGTGAGTAATTAGCTACGGGTCTGGAACTTCACCATGTGAAAGCCCTCCCAAAAGTAGATGAGTTATTTGATAAAAATTGGATATCCGCAATACTTTTAGAGATAATTAGCATTTACTCATTTTGAGTAGGTGAAAAATTAGCTACGGGTCTGGAACTTCATCATGTGAAAGCTCTCCCAAAAGTAGATGAACGAGTAATTTGATAAAAATTGGATATCCATAATACTTCTAGAGATAATTAGCATTTACTCATTTTGAGTAGGTGAATAATTAGCTACGGGTCTGAAACTTCACCAAGTGAAAGCTCTTCCAAAAGTAGGTGAATGAGTTATTTAAGAAAAATTGGATATCCCCAATACTTTTAGGGATAATTCACATTTACTCATTTTGAGTAGGTGAGTAATTAGCTACGGGTCTGGAACTTCACCATGTGAAAGCTCTCCCAAAAGTAGATGAATGAGTTATTTGATAAAAATTGGATATCCGCAATACTTTTAGAGATAATTATCATTTACTCATTTTGAGTAGGTAAATAATTAGCTACGGGTCTGAAACTTCACCATGTGAAAGCTCTCCCCAAAAGTAGATGAAGCAGTTATTTGAGAAAAATTATGTCATTATTTTGCCACAAATAAGAAAATAGCTATTACTCACTTATGGCATGCAATAGAACCCCAAACTATATGCATTTACCCTGCAGTCACAATTTCAAAGTAGATATTACTCGGCTATCCAATGTGCAACAGGTCTGAAACTTTACTATGTGATAGGTTATCAAAAACTAGATGACTAACATATTTGAAAATATTTCCCTAACTTTAATACTTTTGAAGATATTTGACATTTACTTATGTTGTTATTTTGCTACAAATAAGAAAATAGCTATTACTCACTTATGGCATGCAATACAACCCCAAAATATATACCATCTTATAGTTAAGGACAAAGTAGCTGAACAAAATATTTGAAGAAAAAGCTGTAACTGCAATAGTTTTGGAGTTATAATGGATTTACTCAACAGTCACAATTTCAAAGTAGCTATTACTTAGCTATGCAATGTGCAACAGGTCTGAAACTTTACTGTGATAGCTTACAAAAACGTATATGAATGACATATTTGAAAATAATTCTGTAACTTTAATACTTTTGAAGATATTTGACATTTACTTATGTCATTATTTTGCTACTAATACGAAAATAGCTATTACTCACTTATGGCATGCAATAGAAGCCCAAACTACATGCCAGCTTATAGCTAAGGACAAAGTAGCTGAACAACATATTTGAAGAAAAAGCTGTAACTGCAATAGTTTTGGAGTTACAATGGATTTACTCAACAGTCACAATTTCAAAGTAGCTATTACTTAGCTATGCAATGTGCAACAGGTGTGAAACTTTACTATTTGATAGCTTACAAAAAAAGTAGATGAATGACATATTTGAAAAGAATTCCGTAACTTTAATACTTCTGAAGATACTTAGTATTTGACATTTACTTATGTCATTATTTTGCTACTAATAAGAAAATAGCTATTACTCACTTATGGCATGCAATAGAACCCCCAAACTACATGCCAGGTTATAGCTAAGGACAAAGTAGGTGAACAACATATTTTACGAAAATATTGTAACTGCTATAGTTTTGGAGTTACAATGGATTTACTCAACTGTAGAATTTCAAAGTAGCTATTACTCAGCTATCCAATGTGCAACAGATCCGAAACTTTACTATGTGATAGCTAATGAAAAAGTAGATGGATAACATATTTGAAAAGAATTCCCCAACTTTAATACTTTTGAAGATATTTCACATCTATTTATGTCATGATTTTGCTACAAATAGCAAAATAGCTATTACTCACTTATGACATGCAATAGAACCCCAAACTATGTACCATCTTATAGCTAAGGACAAAGTAGCTGAACAACATATTTTAGGAAAATACTCTAACTGCAATAGTTTTGGAGTTACAATGGCTTTACTCAACAGTCAGAATTTCAAAGTAGCTATAACTCAGCTATCCAAGGTGCAACAGGTCTGAAACTTTACTATGTTATAGCTTACCAAAAAGTAGATGGGCAACATATTTGAAAAGATTTCCATTACTTCAATACTTTTGAAGATATTTGACATTTACTTCTTCTGTTATTTAGCTACAAATGAGAAAATAGCTATTACTCACTTATGGCAAGCAATAGAACCCCAAACTATGTATCATCTTATAGCTAAGAACAAAGTAGCTGAACAACATATTTTAGGAAAATACTCCAACTGCAATAGTTTTGGAGTTACAATGGCTTTACTCAACAGTCAGAATTTCAAAGTAGCTATTACTCAGCTATCCAAGGTGCAACAGGTCTCAAACTTTACTATGTCATAGCTTACCAAAAAGTAGATGGACAACATATGGGAAAAGATTTCCATAACTTTAATACTTTTGAAGATATTTGACATTTACTTCTTCTGTTATTTAGCTACAAATGAGAAAATAGCTATTACTCACTTATGGTATGCAATAGAACCCCAAACTATGTACCATCTTATAGCTAAGGACAAAGTAGCTGAACAACATATTTTAGGAAAATACTCTAACTGCAATAGTTTTGGAGTTACAATCGCTTTACTCACCAGTCAGAATTTCAAAGTAGCTATTACTCAGCTATCCAAGGTGCAACAGGTCTGAAACTTTACTATGTCATAGCTTACCAAAAAGTAGATGGACAACATATTTGAAAAGATTTCCCTAACTTCAATACTTTTGAAGATATTTGACATTTACTTCTTCTGTTATTTAGCTACAAATGAGAAAATAGCTATTACTCACTTATGGCATGCAATGGGACCCCAAACTATGTACCATCTTATAGCTAAGGACAAAGTAGCTGAACAACATATTTGAAGAAAAAGTTGTTACTGCAATAGTTTTTCAGTTATGAGCCCTTTACTCAAAGTAGCTAAGATTGCTAATTACTCACTTATCTTTAGGCCTAAGTCAATGAAACCAAAAAAATTTTCAAGGGCATGAAAATTCATTGGGACAATTAATTTACAAAAAATCTGTAGCTGTAGCAGTTTTGGAGAAATCTGCGTGACTAACTAACGCACATACGTACGCACACACAGGCATCATTTCATAATCTCCCTCTCGGGCTAAAGCCTGGCGGGAGATAAAAAAGAGAAAAAGAAAACTTTTTATGTAACAGTCACATAAAAATGGTGAAAAGTTAAATGATGTTTAACCGTTTCTAGGGATGTCATAGGTCCTTTGTAGCCGTGGGATTGAATATACATGTAATATAAGCTTAAGTGAACTACTTACTGAAAGCACATACCTAAGGTTTGTGAACATCAATATTTAAAAGTCTAGTGCTATATTTTCAGCATGAAATTTTGCATGGGTTAGCATGAAGTGGGTCGATTCATGAAGTGGGTCAATTTTTCAAGAAATTCTACCAAAATAAAAGTTTGCTGTATTACTGTATCATGACATTTTTGGAAAAGTTTTACAGTACATATTTAAATTATAAAAGATCTGATTTGGATGTTTTGATGTCTGCTGAATTTAATAATTTAAATTATTAAAAATAAATTTTATTGCCCTTCTCATATGAGGGAAAATCCTGACTGCAATTACACCGTGGCACATTCACAACCAGATCTATTTATCATGGATTTATTGCCAATTTCTTTATTGCGAACATTTTTTGTGAACTTTTAAGTATAATAAATCCAAGAAACACATTGATTTGGTCAAAATATGAATATTGGAAAAGTATTTTTGACTGAAAAATTGACCCACTTCATGAACGTTTAGTGGAGATATTTTTCAAAGATTTTGTACAAATTTACATTTGAGAGAAAAAGTTATGAACCAATTTTTGCATTTTGTTGCTGCTATCACTTTGTTCTGTATGTCTGCCAAACATAATGGTTCTGGCCAATCGACTTTTTACACCGCACTAAAAACACTTGAAAAATCGACCCACTTCATGCTAACCCATGTATTGTAACATGAGGTGTGCTTATAGCTCAGTATGTTGTAATCGTCAATAGAACAGAGTAAAATGTTCCAATATAATGCATATTTTGGTTTATAGTTCAACATTATATAATAACAATCAGTGAACATCAAAGTTTCATTTCACATATTTACTGAAAGTCAAACCAGTAAACTTGTGAAATAACACGGGTCATAAATCAGTAAATACGCGTATTTACTGAAAATTTTAGGGAATACGCATATTTACTGACCAAATCAGTAAATACGCGTATTTATTGATTTCACATATTTTACTGTAACATATACATATATCCAGTTGGTAAAATGTTTTGTGGTTACACAGCTTACACTAGTGTAAACTGCTTTTACAAGCCAGGAATTTCTTTTCTATGTAACATTGCAAAGATGAAGATTTATTTGCATTTTAAAAATGGGTACAAATTTGCAGAAACCAGTTGGACAGGCATTAAATAGGGGTGAACAGCATATGTACAAAACTCAAGAATGCAAATAGCACTTTATAGTTTTGGTACATACTATGTGCAGAAGTATGCCATTCAAGATTTACACAGAAAACAAGTACATGGGAGCTCTGTCCCTTGCCATTTTGTCCATCAGTATTCTCAATAACAATTTGTAATAGGATAGAAACTCAGACGTTATCTGGGATCGGGATTACGTCATCTGAGTGTGTTAAATATGTGGGATTTCAGATTTGGACAAAAATTTTGGTTGTCAGAGCATCCATGGGGATTCGATTTTTATGTAGAAAATATTTTGGCTTCAGAAGCAAATTTTGGTTGGCAGTCGAACTATTAGGATGCAATATACCGGTATATTTAGAACTTACCAAATATTTTAAAGTAAGCTTTTTGGTGATACATTGAGCAGGGAGCGGTCGGTATAAAAAAATCTCCTTTATTATTGGAAACTTTCTAAGTTCTAACCATATTTGGCAGTTATATACCTTAGGTGTGGGAAAATTTGTCCACTTCCTTAAATTTGACCTTTGATCTTTATCAAGGTCACATGATCAAAAAATAGTTTTTTTGGGTACACCCACCATCATCGCCACTCAGCAAAATCTACTAACCGCAGAGGCTTGTTATTTTACACACATGTTTATTGTTCATAGTCATATTATCAAAAACCTAAGCTGATTAGATTTTGGGAGCGATCTGATGAAAATTAACCAATTTACGAGTGATTTTCTCACAGGTACCAATCAGAAAGCTTAAAATTCATGTGAACTCCCCTATAAACTTCTTAAGTATTGCATTTAGAACCATAAAATGTATTGGGGGGGGGGGGGGGGGGGGGTAGTGGGACACCATATGTGGCAAGTCCAATTCCCACCCCCACCCTACCCAAATATGTTAAATGTCAATGCTCTCTATTCCACAGGATTACTTGTACAGCTATTTACAGATGTTGGCCAAGTCCTAACAGAAAAATCTGGATAAAATGCTAGATATAGTGAAGTATACTAAATCCTGGATAAAGTTATCACTAATTCTTTGAAACATGTAACAACACATTGGAAATGATAAGGACATCTGGTTGACACAACACACTTGACTAATTGACCAAATTATGTTTCATGAGGCAGTATTGATGATGTAACTGAAAGGAGTATTACAACATGTTCAGATTATATGTAGTTACTTGTCCATGACAAAACAAGGGACACTGATAAGCTGGAAGATTTTCACTGTTTTACCTTCGGAGGAACAATTAAAAGTACATAGCTTAGGAAAATACTCCTTCATACTTATCATTTGGATTATCCTTAGATCACTAAACATTCCTTGTGCTTCAGGTATTCTTAGTACATGTACATTTTATTACACACCAAACATTTATTTCATTTAGCAAAAAGAAAATAGAGTCAACTTATTTTGATGTTTTTTGACGATGAAGGATATTTAACATTGGTGCATTTTTTTTTTTTTAGCTTTTATTTTCAGTTAGACTGGCTAAAAAATTGTCAAGAAATCGTTGGGCACATTGGGAGACATAAACAATCCAAGTGATCCAAGTGACATGCCACCCACCAGACTTTGATAGTTTAAAGTATCTAAAAACTGTTTCACACAAGTATCTTCCAGCATGACCAAATTCAAGCAGATGTTGGACTTTTTCTTTAAAAAACATTTGTTTATGACAAATGTGATGACATCAGGAGGGCTGATGGCACTGGGGGATATCACTGTGCAATCAATAGAGAAGTTTCAAGGCAAGACAGTCAGGCATGATTGGGCAAGAACAGGTAAGAATATCTCTGCTTAAGTTGATGTTTAACTCTGTGTAAGAAAATATATTGAAATATATGGTCTGTATTAATCTGTAATAAGAAACTGATCATTTTTACCCCACAGTCTTTGAAGGGCTATATGTGAGGAATTGTAAGTTATAGAAGGTTGATAGTTGATAGGGACATCAGTTAAGGGGTGAAGGTGTGCAACATCTTGGTGTGACCTTGCATTGACCTTTGACCTTGCTGTAATGACTTTAACCCTTAAAATATTGTCTGGGCTATATTTCGAAGTCTTTAAGGTGTAGGAAATTGATACGTGATAGGGAATTTGGTTAGGGGGTGTAGGTGTGCATCATGGTGTGACCTTTAAACCTTGGCTCTGCCAAAGTGTGTTGACCTGCGATATTTGAGACATATTTCTCTTATCACAAAGATATGTGGATTGCTGCAGGTAATTATAACTTCAGTGAAAATGGTTTTTGGACTTCAGTGTTGTTGTTAAAGATAGCAATTTCAGTATTTGCTTATAAAATCTATATGCAAAGAGAAATTGAAATTTGATTTTGAAATAAATTTTGAAATAAAAGAGTTTCATACTTTTCTGTTCATGCATTGAAACTCAATGGCAACACGCTCCCCTCCCTACAGTCAGGAGCAAATTCACCATAAAAAACAGCTGGTAACTTTGTTATGTAAGAGCCAGTTATCCATATTTCAAGGTAGCCTAGCCAGAGATTATGTTGAACGGTGAAGGATTGATAGCTGCCCGCAGATGAATTTGGGTGTATTTCCAAAAAGAAAATAGGATAGCAAACATATGAAAGTCTGAATACTTTTAAATTTATGTGTACACATTATATATATTGTATATCGCAAATAGTGGAGTTACAAATGTTAGTTTTAAAGGCGACTAAATATTCACAATGGCTAGCAAAGCCTTAAAAGTTACCAACCCTTCTGGCCACCATGATTTTCAAGTGGCTTTGATTTCATTATGCATTGTGTTATTCCTTGGCCTCAACTGCACATTATTATTTTTTTCCTGTAAAATGTGCGTAGAATATGACATTAAAACCTTAGGAAAATATATTGACTTAATGTATTACAGGGCGTCTCACAGTTTTTGGCCTGTTGACTGGTCCAATTAACCATGTATGGTACAGCTTTCTTGACAGAGTTCTCCCTGGTGCCACCCTCTTGACTGTCTGTAAGAAAATCCTAGCAGACCAGTTCATCATTGCTCCAGTCTTTGTGTCCACATTTCTTATGGGTGAGTTTTCAATTGTATGCATTGTATATATTCCTTTAAGTAGAACTCATTTGAAGTAGATATGATTAGCTGGCAGTAAGAGTGCCAAAGATTAAAGCTGAGAGAAAAATGATGTCCATGGACCAGAGGACTATTTCACAGTGAAGCCCTGTGATAAGTTGGAGTAATGTTGAAGGTAATTCAAGATATTAATATTTTATAAGTGCGAGTATCAAAATATATTAGTCTATTTTACCGTGAAATTATATGAAAACTTGAATTTTCCCCTTTTATAACGTAAATAATCTCTCACTCATTTCAAATATGATATTTGTAATTTTGTAGGAACAAGTCTTCTTGAAGGCAAATCAATAGCTTATGGCAAGAAAGAAGTCAGAGATAAATTTTGGACTCTTTATAAGGTGAGTTGTATTGAATAATCATGCATACATTGTGATTAATGTGTAACAAAATAACCATCATAAAGTGGAAAGTTGTAGTGTTCATTTGCTGTCCATGGACTTTATTATCCACAACGCGACGCATTTGCCCTAAATATGGCGAAATACAGACTGGGATGTATTTTTTTTTTGTATACACCGGCACCTCGGTACTATGGATTATGAGTGTGAATGACTTCCGGTTTTTAAACAATGTCTCAGAAAGTATGTAACTTACAAGTATGTATTATATATCATTGGAAAGGTGTTCTTACAGCACTTCTGCTCATGTGAATTAAATAAAAATACATGCAGAAATGTTTAAGATATTGCAAGTTAAAGATTGAAGTTTTTATATTCACTGTTGCTACTGCTTTTGTACAGCCTTTTCCATGTTCTCTCATTAAATATTCATCTTCTTTAACCCATATATCATAGCAAATGGTAGATAATAAAATAGCATCAGAGATGCCTGTACCCCACAACCTGGGAAATAGTTTTCAACACCATGAAATATAGAAGTAGTGAAACAGTACAAAGATCTGGATACTTTCAGAGCAGTGTCAGTAATATAAAGTTCCAAATAATGTTTAAGTAGAGAAAATAACATCTGAAAGAAAGAAAATGTATGCAACAATAAAGTATTAAATTAAGACATGTCAGTAGCAAGATGACAGCATTAATGAGTAAACTAAAAATTACAAAGCTGTAAATTTTATTAATTGGAGTATAGCTGTCGATAGAAATAGCACAATTATACAAAAGTACATAAACTAATCAGTTGCAGCAATCTATATATCTTTTTCATAAGAGAAACATGTCTCAAATCTTGCAGGTGAACACATTTTGGCAGAGCCAAAGTTAAAGGTCACACCATGATGCACACCTACACCCCCTAATCAATGTCCCTACCTTATGTCAATCTTCTACACCTTACCAAATCAAATAAATAGCCCAGCAAGATTTTCAAACTCATGGTCACTACGACTAGGCCATAGGTCAAATCAAGACTACATCATGATAATGCACACTTACAACCCCTAACCAATGTCCCTACCAGATATCAACTTCCTACACCTTACAGTTTCTGAGATATAGACTGGACAAGATTTTAGAGGTCAAGGTTACAACAGCAAGGTCAAAGGTCAAATCACGGTCACACCATGACGTTGCACACGTACAACCCCCAACCAATGTCCCTACCAAATATTAACTTCCTACACCTTACAGTTTCCAAGATGTAGCCCGGACAAGATTTTATAGGTCAATGTCACTACAGCAAGGTCAAAGGTCAAATCAAGGTCACACCATGACGTTGCACACCTACAACCCCCAACCAATGTCCCTACCAAATATTAACTTCCTACACCTTACGGTTTCCGAGATATTGACCAGACAAGATTTTATAGGTCAATGTTAGTGGTGGCATCGTTTACAGAAATCAAAACCGGTTACCGGGGCTTTGAAAGGAAACGAAATCCGGTATTTCATATGCTTGTTCTGTGCATGGAAAATTATTCGCAGGAGTACATGATACAAATGGAAGCGGCTTTCACGAGATATTATTAAGTACGGAAAAATGATTTTTGCTTAATATAAAGGAAGTACCAGTGATTCTGCTACGTGAAAAGTCCGGCCGGACATTCTGTCCTAAGACTATGAAAACGTTTAGGACATTTTCGAAGAATTTAGGACAAAATTCTTATAAATCAAATTTTCATTCTACAGATTGCTAAAATTAAGCCATAAAAGTCAATGACTCTATAAGAATTAGGGCAGGGTCGGTAACACCGGTATCTCGGTATCGAGACCAATTTACTTCAACACCGTGGTGACACTTTACAGCCGGTATTTCGAATGTCAGTATATAATATTGTGAGAAAACGTCAAGTATTAAAAACAAACCTCAAATTTGAAGAAATAACAAACTTTTTTTCATATATTTTGACACTTTTATAGCGATTTCTTTCAGAATTTCAATGTTTTCTTTTCGCGAATCTTACTTCCGGTTGGTGGGCCTATTCGATTGGGGATATGCTAGAACGCAATTTGTTCTTTCGGTATCCCGGAATCGGTACGGTTTTACACTGGCGGGATACCGAAATGAAAAATCTGCTACCGACCCTGCCCTAATAAGAATGGGAAATAAAGTAAAATATACTGAATCATAATAAAAATCTCATTTTAGTTAAAATGTAAAAATGATGTTCAATGATGAGATCATGTATTAATTTACTAAAAATAAAATACAGTCTAATAATTGAATGCTGTTTTATTCAACACCAAATTGACAAAGCAAGAGTACTTTAATTATTGTTGTAATGTTAGATTATTGGCATTTGGAAAATATACGTCTCTTCTTGTCTGCTTTCCATTGTTGGAGGGCCTTTTCAAATGGAAAGTCATCAATAGACATTTTGTATCCCTTTACTCTAATTAGATCCTCCTGTGTTTCTGGATTCAGTCTGTTTCTAGAGCTGGTGAAAATAGAGTTCTGTATACTAAAACCTCTTTCACACCCAGAAGTGTGGATTGGACATGTCAAGCCTAAGGCTGCCAACTTCAACAAGTTCGGATATTCATCCTGACAAAACTGATTGATCAAACACCACAAGTTCCTGGTATTGTCCCTTGGAAACTTTAAGGCTATGACTCGTGGTTTCAGTGCTTTCCACTCTGTAAGTGTATCTTTAGCATCAATCAAAGGTTCAGAAACTTTGGTATGATGTTGCTTTTCATGGCCTGATCCTTCAGTCCATGAGTGAGATTTTGTACAAGCAAAATGATTTGTTAAGATCTCAATGTCATCATTGCCCCATGTATCCAAGTCATCTCTGGATAAAAATGAAATTGGCCGCATACTCAAACTGCCAAATGCTGACAAAACATCTGAACTAGGAAACCTTTCATTCAGGTTTGAAATAAGTTTTTCAAGAAACTTTCTCTTTGCAGCAGAAACATGAAGGTCTTGGCAACTTGCGATTTCATGTTCCCCCTTGTACACTGTTTTTGTCTCATTCTCAACATTAAGAAGTGAGATGTGCTGACCAAATTCAGATTCAAAATTGCCAGGCTTTTCTTTCAACTCACCTAGAGACCTAAGACACTCACCTAAGACACCTAAGACATTCACCTTCACCAAAGCAATATCCAGGTCATCCTTTTGGAAAAATAAACTTAGTTTTGTCACATGGGGTATGATATCCATCAAAATGTAGGTAAGTGCTAGAAATTTTTTCGTCATGATCTTTTTTTTCAGTCCAAGAGCTTTTGCATCTTTATGAGCAATTGCTGCTTGTGCAAGGTAAGTAAGCAAGGCATCAAGTGTACGATACACTGTTTCTAGAGCACCATAGAACGATAGCCACCGAACACTATGGACTTCTTTATACTTCAGTTGAGGTGAGTCTAGTATTTCCTGAATGTTTGCCATTTGATCTTGCTTGCAAGGTGAGTATTTGAAGTAGTAGTAAGTAGATGTTATAACCTCCTGATAGTCTTTCATTGCTGGAACAGATTCTGCTGCTTGACTGGTACACAGCGCAAGTCTATGGGCAATGCAATGGACGTTTAAAAGGTGTGGATTTTTGCGCAACATCATTCCTGTGACACCCTTGCCCCGCCTGTCATAACACTGGCTCCATCTGAACCTAGTCCCATAATCTTTTCAGGTGGTACACCACAAGATTGCAGCTCTCTGTATATTGCATTTGCAATCCCCTCACCAGTGCCATCTGATAATTTCACATTGGCCACAAATTCTGTTGATGTTTCAAATGAAGTAGGATTGAGAATTTGAGCATAAATTACCAACCTTTTGTTTACAGTAATGTCAGTAGACTCATCTGCAAGCACTGTAACAAATGGGGAACTTTGTAACTTTTCAAACAACTCCTCTTTCAAAACATTTGAAATGGAATGCAAGAATTCTAAGGCAGAGTATGAAGAATCATAAGCCATTTCACCAGACACTTTGAGATGTTTGATATCTGGTGCGTTGACTGCACGTAAAAGGTTTATTAATGACTTGAATTTGACCAATGGCAACCCTTCTTTAGCCAGCCAGAAAGTCGATTTCAGTGCATCTATAATGGCTTTTTCTTCTTCACTGTTGGCTTTCTTCTGACATGAAGTCATTTCAGTTTGTAAACTTGCTGCTTTCAATGCCATCTGATGGTCACCAGTTTTTTGATGGTCATCTAATGTTGAAGTTCTGAAGTTACAATTTCCAGTAGTGAAAACATTCTTCCGTCCTCTCTCGATACCTAAAAAAATATGCAAGTGTACTTAAAATCATGTACTTAACACTTTAATTTGACAGAGTATTTTTTTATTAATTTTTCTGAACATACAATGTAACAAAACTACAAAATACACACCACCATTTGGCAGAGTAAATAATCAGAAAGGAGTCTGTAAATCTGGGCCAGTCAGAAGTTCATGTTGAGCTGCAAGGTTGATAGTTACTTGCTAATAAATGTCTGTGTACGATTCCTTGGACAACAAATATGCAGGTGTGACATAAAACATTCAATACTTTCAATACATAAACATCTCAGTCAACACCCAAATAGAACAAAATTATTTACACATTTATTTATTTGGATTTTAACATCGCTTTCAACACATTGTATAGGTCATATCACGACAGGTAGTTTTATGGGCAGAGGAAACCAGTACATACAGTTGGCCAAGTTTCCGTACTGTAAACTGCCGACCAACGACAAGCAACTACCAACTTTCCCACTTGAGGTTGGGCCAGGAACCTAACCCCAATCTCAGAGGTGGAAATAATTTACACAAAAAGTGGACTTACATAGAGTGCATGTCATCACATTTCCATCAAAGTTGAGCCATGGGTACAATCTCAGCCATTGCATTTGAAATTTTCTTGCTATTTTGCACTTATTTTTCTCTGTCTGGTCAGGAACAACATTATTTATTAGATTTTTATTATCTCCAGTCTCCTTTGATCCCTCAGGCTTATCTCCAGCAAAATAGTGTTTCAAAGGAATGAGCCATGGTTCAAGGTATCTCTACAGTAGTGGTTAATACTGCAGCATTTATTGGGTTTATTAGCATGTTTAGTCACTTAGTGGAGGAGAAAGTTGTAAAATATTGCTAATTCTGTTGCATTTTATACCGCTATTATAGCGTTTCTAACGTGCTATAATTAGAAATAAATTCCGTAGATCTCGCGAGATCTTAGGGTCTCGTGAGTTGTAACGTGACTTCAGTTCATATTTTGCAAGTAAAAAAGATGGCTAGACCTTTCTGCAATAAAAATCACGTAGATCTCGTGAGATTCTAGGGTCTTGTGAATTGTAATGTGACTTCAGTTCATATTTTGCAAGTAAAAAGACGGCGAGACCTTTCTGCAATAAAAATCATGTAGATCTCGCAAGATTTTAGGGTTTCGTGAGTTGTAACGGGACTTCGTGTTTTGTAAATAAAATGATGGCTAGATCTTCTATTATCGTCCACGGACACGTCTCGGACAGTATGTCCTAAGAGTTTATTTAAAATTCGGATTTTCGTTGCAAAATTCGGTCAATGACCGATGGCCAATGCGAATCTGAAACCCTGCAGTACGTGACATATTTGACAAAGTATGTACATTTTTTGTCGTTTCTATGAAGTATCAGCCATTAGAAAGCCTAAAATAATAATGTTTACACTAACCGGTTCCCAAATATTCTTTGCGGATTTTGTTTTTTTTACTAAAACGAAGTGATATTCCGCATACCGGAAAACCGTTAACAACATTAGTCAATGTCACTACAGGAATGTCAAAGGTCAAATCAAGGTCACACCATGACGTTGCACACTTAAACCCCTAACCAATGTCCCTACCAAGTATCAACTTCCTACACCTTGCAGTTTCTGAGATATAGCCCGGACAAGATTTCATAGGTCAATGTCACCACGACAAGGTCAAAGGTCAAATCAAGGTCATACCATGAAGTTAATACTTGGTGGGGATATTGGTAAGGGGTTGTAGATGTGAAACATCATGGTGTGACCTTGATTTGGCCTTTGACCTTGTCATAGTGACCATAAGTTTTAAAATCTTGTCTGGGCTATTTCTTGGATTCTATAAGGTGTAGAAGGTTGACACTTGATTGGGACATTAGTTAGGGGGTGTAGGTGTACATCATAGTATGAACTTTTGCTTTGCCAAAGTGTGTTCACCTGCTATATTTGAGACATCTTTCTCTTATTACAAAGCTATATGGATTGCTGCAACTGATTAATATATGCACCTTTACATAATTGTGCTATTGCTCAGCTATTCTCCAATTAATACCTTTTACAGCTTCATATTTTTAGTTTACTTATTAATGCTGTCATTTTGCTATTGAAATGTCTTGTTTTAGTACTTTATCTTTACATACATTTTCTTTCTCTTAGGTGTTATTTCCTCTGCTTAAACATTATCTGGACTTTTATATAAGTGACACTGCACTGAAAATATCGCAATCTTTGTACTGTTTCACTACTTCTATATGTCATGGTGTTGAAGACTATTTTCCCAGGCTGTGGGGTACGGACATCTCTGATGCTATTTTTACACTTTTAAAAGTACTAAAGTTCTTTTTTCATACATAACTGCTATTAACTACATGTAGTTAACAGTTAAATAAGTAAACATGTCTTTGTTTTGATTTAGGCCGATTGGTGTATATGGCCAGCAGCTCAGCTGATCAACTTCTCCTTTGTCCCTCCTCAGTTCAGGGTTTTATATGTGTGTATGATCATCTATGTGTGGGACAGCTACCTGGCATATGCTAAACATCAAGTAAGTGACACGGATGTTACCTAGTACGATACTTGCAAGAAAATTGCAGTTATATATTGCAGTTGTATCTTCCATGCAAATTATAATGACATAATAAGGCTTATCCAAGGTCAAGGTTGTTGTTTTTTGTGTGTGTCTGAACAGCTGTGGTCATAGCAGGACATCTCCTCAAACATGTTGTCATGGGCTAGATTTAGATATGAGTTGATAGCACCAGTATCCAGACCATTTAACTGACGTACTGTATTGATACTTCACAAACTGGTATCTCCATTGTCAGCACATATAATAATGGGAAAATTTCAAATTTCAAATCTGAAGAAATGTAAACTTTTATCACATTTTTTTTGTTTTTTTGTATATTTTAACACTTTTATAGCAATTCCTTTGAGAATAGCCATGTTTTGTTTCATGAACTTCACGGGTATGTACTGGTTTCCTCTGCCCTTAAAACACCTGTCGTCATATATCCATACGATTTGTTGAAAGTGACATTAAACCAAAATATATCAAATCATGAACTTTACTTCCTTTTGGAGGGCCTATTCGAGTGACAGTATACTAGAATACAAATTTTTGGGTATAAAAGAATCAGAACGGCTTTGAATTGGCAGGATACTGTAAAAAAATGCTACCCACTCTGCCCTAGTGAGAATCGAAAACCACAACCTTGGAGTTGAGAACCAAGTAATTAAATGACAAATATGTTAGTCACAGAGGCTTAAAGAACACACACTCTTTGAATATCAGCCCAATACATATGTGTTGATCACAGAGGCCAAAAACACAGCCACTCTTTGAATATCTGTCCAATACATGCGTGTTGATCACAGAGGCCAAAAGGACACTCACTCTTTGAATATCAGCCCAATCCTAGATAGGCTTGTTTTGGCTCAATTTAAGCCCACTAAAAAACTTGAAACAAACCAAAGAGGTTTATTCCTCCTTTTCACCGATGCTTCAGGCTTATACATATGATAAGTTCAAAGTCTGGACTGAAATGTGTCAGACTGAATATACATGTTTAACATAAAAGTATGTACTTGGAAAAAATGAATAAAAGATAGAAAAAAAACATTTAAGCACATTACAATCATTGAAATTGAAAGTGAAATTTGTAGTGCATTCGCAGAAATGGAAACAATGAAATATATCTATTTTAATAATTAGTAATGTTACTGGAATTTAATTACGTTATTGATTTTAAAAAGTAATGAATATACAAATTGCAAGCAAGTTTAATTTTACTTTTCTTTGTAAGCATTATGGCAAGATGTATGAGAAGTGTTTCCTGAAAAAAATGTTTTAAGTTAGTTAGATGAATCCATGAAATGTAACTCCATGAAAAATTTAAATGAAAAAAATTTCTATTCTTGTTTTATCCTACTTTCAGGTATAATGGTTTTGGTGAAAGTTACAGACACTAAAAGTGCTTTTTTTGTGACTAGAAAATTTTCATTTCTCTATTTTCAGACTCTGCATGAAAAAAATCTGAAGGCTGTCTAAGAGTAATAGTAGTCAATTTTTAGTACAATGTTTGCTTAATTTATTAATTTTGTAAGATAGGTGACCACCCTTTCAGTATTAGTGAAAGTAATCTATGTAATGTATATTTACCTGTATTCAAGTTTATACCCTAATTCCTCATGAGCGTTTGATCATAAGGTGTAGCCATTTTTAAAATTCAGGGGCTGCCTTTACTGATCCTGTCAAAAAAACTGCAGGAAAACTGGAATATCCCAGAAAAGAGTATGTTATTGGTTTTATGTAAAAAGATGTAGAAAATAGACCTTACAACCTGTTCCTGATGGCCATGATTCATGAAGACCACTCGTAACAGCATGTTTCATTTACTATTGGAAAGACAAGAACATTTCTTGGCAGATTCATTTGACCAATTCTCTCTTGGGAAAAGTTCACTCGGCCTCATTTTTAGGTCAAAACTGTATGATGAAAAGATAGAATGCAATTAGTTGGGAAGGAAATGCTCAATCATAAAAGTTAGTAAATATTTTAAACATTTTCTACGATATCTATGATCACTTCCATTATGCTGCCAGCCTTCAAGAGTATAAAGATAAGACAAGATTTGGTTTGTTGTTGTATAATTGTCTTTTTTTGGAGGCTAACTTTCGATTGGTCAAAATAAACACCTGGTTCATAAATGCCTAGGCCACTGAATTTAATTGGGAGAAAAAATCCCCATATAGTCAAATAATTAGGGTCTTAAAAGGGTCTGCAGTATTCATGGCCCAACCACACCTTTTCTTATGGTCAACTCTGTACGTACTTGCTTTCGCCTTCATGATCTCATCTTATGTCTCCCAAAAGAGACCCTTCATATCAAGGCTGGGTGGCAAATCTTGAATACTGAGCCTCCATGAATATCCATCTTGTAACTCCAGCCCCCGTATTCATCCTTCCAGTGAATATGTTTCTGCACGGCTTGTGAAACATATATTATAAATTTAAAAATGCTATCTTAAAGACAAAACATTTTCCAAATTGTACCAAATGCAAATGAGGATGTCCTACCCATAGACAAAGTGGGTTGAAAAACAGAACTGAAAGAAGATGAGCGCTATTTGGTAGTAGCTCATAACTCCAGTAAGAAAAGGTGTGAACTAAGTATTAGTTTTGAAGTATACTGTATGAAAAGACCATTGCTGGTGGTGCCAACAAATGTAAGTATGGAAGCAGTAAGCATATACTTCGCTTGCAAAACTATTTGGTGGGCAATTGTAATATTACACTTTGTGAAATTCTGTCTTTTTTTTATTGTTTATATAATATTGTCAAGCCTTCCTTGCCCTAATGTCAGTGTTGTCATTCATGTATTAACATGCTGTGTACAAATTGTATAAGCTATTGAATATTTATCAGCTTATTTAGACTTGTTGAACAAACTTTAGTGGATATGGTATATAGTAATTTTGGAACAATGCTGCTATTCTGTTGTACACAATGTTATTCTCTATATAGATTTAACAGTGAATGGTTACTGGAACCAGAGTGTTTTACATTCATATCTAATATTTACAGAGTTTTTTCTTGGTAGTGTGAGTAGAATGTGTTTTATTGGTTGTACAATAATTACAATAGCAGGAAACTAGTGTTCTTAAACTCTGTTCATTTGGTTATGTAATTAAGCGTCCCGCAAGGGACGCTTGTTTGTGTATGGGAGAGCTTCCGGCTCCGCCGGCTCCGCCGGCTCCGCATTTTGTTTTCCTTATAACTCTGTAACCGTTAGGCGGATTCTTTTCAAATTTGGCAGGTTTAGGCAGTAGCCTTGGGGAATTTTTTTGAATATGCTGCAGTGACATTTCAACCAATCAGAGAGATCACATGACCAAAAATGTCTTTTTTCGATGGGGAAGTTTGTCCGGATGATAACTTGAAAGGAATTTTATCAATTCACCTGAAACTTGGCAAATACATTCATTCTATTAAAATCTCTAAATCATTAGATTTTGGCATTGATTGGTCAAGAAATGGCCGAGTAATTAATGATTAATTAATCATTACGAATTTTCCAAATAAGGAAAACACAAAAATGCTTATATCTCGAAAACCGTGCTAGATAGAGCGATTTCGACGAAATTTTTGACCCACAGGGTATCTCTGAGGAGTAGTTTTCCCAATTTTCAAAAAATTTTTGTCTCGCCCAAAATGGCGGCCATTTTGAATTTTCGAAATTTTCGCAAAAATTGCAAAACACAAAAATGCTTATATCTCAAAAACCGTGCTAGATAGAGCGATTTCGACGAAATTTTTGACCCGCAGGGTATCTCTGCAGAGTAGTTATCCCAATTTTGAAAAAATTTTTGTCTCGCCAAAAATGGCGGCCATTTTGAATTTTCGAATTTTTCGCAAAAATTGCAAAACATAAAAATGCTTATATCTCAAAAACCCTGCTAGATAGAGCGATTTCGACGAAATTTTTGACCCACAGGGTATATCTGCAGAGTAGCCATGCCAATTTTCAAAAAAATTTTGTCTCGCCAAAAATGGCGGCCATTTTGAATTTTCGAATTTTTCGCAAAAATTGCAAAACATAAAAATGCTTATATCTCAAAAACCCTGCTAGATAGAGCGATTTCGACGAAATTTTTGACCCACAGGGTATCTCTGCAGAGTAGCCATGCCAATTTTCAAAAAAATTTTATCTTGCCAAAAATGGCGGCCATTTTGAATTTTCGAATTTTTGCGCAAAAATTGCAAAACACAAAAATGCTAATATTTCGAAAACCGTGCTACATAGAGCGATTTCGACGAAATTTTTTATCTTCAGGGTATCTCTGCAGAGCAGCTATCCCAAAGAGCTTTCACTTGGTGAAGTTTCAGACCCATAGCTAATTGCTCACCTACTCAAAAAGAGTAAATGCGAATTACCTCTAAAAGTATTGCAGATGGCCAATTTTTCTCAAATAACTCATTCACCTACTTTTGGAAGAGCTTTCACATGGTGAAGTTTCAGACCCATAGCCAATTACTCACCTACTCAAAATGAGTAAATGCGAATTATCTCTAAAAGTATTGCAGATAGCCAGTTTTTCTCAAATTAATCATTCACCTACTTTTGGGAGAGCTTTCACTTGGTGAAGTTTCAGACCCATAGCTAATTATTTACCTACTCAAAATGAGTAAATGCGAATTATCTCTAAAAGTATTGCAGATAGCCAATTTTTCTCAAATAACTCATTCACCTACTTTTGGGAGAGCTTTCACATGGTGAAGTTTCAGACCCATAGCTAATTATTTACCTACTCAAAATGAGTAAATGCTAATTATCTGTAAAAGTATTGCGGATACCCAATTTTTATCAAATAACTCATTCATCTACTTGTGGGAGAGCTTTCACATGGTGAAGTTTCAGACCCATAGCTAATTACTCACCTACTCAAAATGAGTAAATGCGAATTATCTCTAAAAGTATTGCAGATAGCCAATTTTTGTCAAATTAATCATTCACCTACTTTTGGGAGAGCTTTCACTTGGTGAAGTTTCACACCCATAGCTAATTACTCAGCTACTCAAAATGAGTAAATGCGAATTATCTCTAAAAGTATTGCAGATAGCCAATTTTTCTCAAATAACTCATTCACCTACTTTTGGGAGAGCTTTCACTCTGTGAAGTTTCAGACCCATAGCTAATTACTCACCTACTCAAAATGAGTAAATGCGAATTATCTCTAAAAGTATTGCAGATAGCCAATTTTTCTCAAATAACTCATTCACCTACTTTTGGGAGAGCTTTCACTTGGTGAAGTTTCAGACCCATAGCTAATTACTCACCTACTGAAAATGAGTAAATGTGAATTATCTCTAAAAGTATTGCAGATAGCCAATTTTTCTCAAATAACTCATTCACCTACTTTTGGGAGAGCTTTCACTTGGTGAAGTTTCAGACCCATAGCTAATTACTCACCTACTCAAAATGAGTAAATGCGAATTATCTCTAAAAGTATTGCAGATAGCCAATTTTTCTCAAATAACTCGTTCACCTACTTTTGGGAGAGCTTTCACTTGGTGAAGTTTCAGACCCATAGCTAATTACTCACCTACTCAAAATGAGTAAATGCGAATTATCTCTAAAAGTATTGCAGATAGCCAGTTTTTCTCAAATTAATCATTCACCTACTTTTGGGAGAGCTTTCACTTGGTGAAGTTTCAGACCCATAGCTAATTACTCACCTACTCAAAATGAGTAAATGCGAATTATCTGTAAAAGTATTGCAGATAGCCAATTTTTCTCAAATAACTCATTCACCTACTTTTGGGAGAGCTTTCACTTGGTGAAGTTTCAGACCCATAGCTAATTACTCACCTACTCAAAATGAGTAAATGCGAATTATCTCTAAAAGTATTGCAGATAGCCAATTTTTCTCAAATAACTCATTCACCTACTTTTGGGAGAGCTTTCACTCTGTGAAGTTTCAGACCCATAGCAAATTACTCACCTACTCAAAATGAGTAAATGCGAATTATCTCTAAAAGTATTGCAGATAGCCAATTTTTCTCAAATAACTCATTCACCTACTTTTGGCAGAGCTTTCACTTGGTGAAGTTTCAGACCCGTAGCTAATTATTCACCTACTCAAAATGAGTAAATGTGAATTATCTCTAAAAGTATTGCAGATAGCCAATTTTTCTCAAATAACTCATTCACCTACTTTTGGGAGAGCTTTCACTCTGTGAAGTTTCAGACCCATAGCTATTTATTCACCTACTCAAAATGAGTAAATGCTAATTATCTGTAAAAGTATTGCGGATACCCAATTTTTATCAAATACTCATTCATCTACTTGTGGGAGAGCTTTCACATGGTGAAGTTTCAGACCCATAGCTAATTACTCACCTACTCAAAATGAGTAAATGCGAATTATCTCTAAAAGTATTGCAGATAGCCAATTTTTCTCAAATAACTCATTCACCTACTTTTGGCAGAGCTTTCACTTGGTGAAGTTTCAGACCCATAGCTAATTATTCACCTACTCAAAATGAGTAAATGTGAATTATCTCTAAAAGTATTGCAGATAGCCAATTTTTCTCAAATAACTCATTCACCTACTTTTGGGAGAGCTTTCACTCTGTGAAGTTTCAGACCCATAGCTATTTATTCACCTACTCAAAATGAGTAAATGCTAATTATCTGTAAAAGTATTGCGGATACCCAATTTTTATCAAATACTCATTCATCTACTTGTGGGAGAGCTTTCACATGGTGAAGTTTCAGACCCATAGCTAATTACTCACCTACTCAAAATGAGTAAATGCGAATTATCTCTAAAAGTATTGCAGATAGCCAATTTTTCTCAAATAACTCATTCACCTACTTTTGGGAGAGCTTTCACTTGGTGAAGTTTCAGACCCATAGATAATTATTCACCCACTCAAAATGAGTAAATGTGAATTATCTCTTAATAGTATTGCAGATAGCCAATTTTTCTCAAATAACTCATTCACCTACTTTTGGAAGACCTTTCACACACGAAAATGAAAAATTGTGAATATCTCGGAAAAGCTATTTCTTCTGCTTTAATGCTCAGCGGGAGATACACACCACGGCAGTGGTCTTGACAAAAATTTTTGTCTCCCCAAAAATGGTGGCCATTTTGAATTTTCAAAGTTTTTGCAAAACACAAAAATGCTTATATCTCGAAAACCGTGCTATATGGAGTGAACTCAACAAAATTTTGGACCTGCTGGGTATCTCTGCAGAGTAGCCATGCCAATTTTCAAAATATTTTTGTCTCGCCAAATATAGCGGACATTTTTAATTTTTTTATTTTTTGCAAAACACAAAAATGCTTATATCTTGAAAACCGTGCTAGATAGAGCAGACTGCGCTGACTTTGGTTGCCACAACAGTATAAGGCTAGAAACGAAGCATTTTCTTAATACTTTAGCACTCACCTTTATATCCTTTTCGGGACGCTTTGTTTTTGCTATGCATAAACATTATCTTTTTTTTTTGCGAGCGATCCTCTAGTTAAATTAATTGTTTAGCACTTGTTAAGAAGCAAAAGGAAAACTTATTTTGTGCAAACACAATTTTACAAAACATTATACTGAAAGGTTACAACAGAAGCAATACATGTGGTTGTAACCTTTAATTTTAATTTAGTTGAAAATGCCTATAAATGTTGCTTTTTTTATAAGTCTTTATTTGTGAAGATAAATTTTATGAGCTAGCTTCAAATTTGACAAGATACTGATATGTGACATTACAACATATTTGAGCAAAATATGGGTTTCTGGGGTTTAAAAACTCTGATTTTATTAAGGAGAGAGTTTAGGTTTTAATACAAACTCTTTTATTATCATCTCTTTACTTCTGGGTGTAAGATGGCTATTTTATATGGAAAATTCAGAGTTGCTTCTAGGATGCGTTTTCTGCGATATCTCGCATTAATTTGCTTTTGCTCGCGGATTTCATCGAAGTATGCGGGGACAAGATTGTAAAAGAACGCATTCAGCACAAGGCAATGCGGGATATATATACGAAGCGAAAAGACGAGAGATCAAAGAAATCGAAACGATGAGTGGAGCGAGAGTTTGTCGAGGTTTTGATTTTTCCGTCGAAACGTTCTTCGAATAATGCCTGTAGACGATTTTGGTTTCGTGATCGTTTACAAACTTAAATATATTATGAGGTACAGACAGTATTTGGACATATTATACTCAAAAATATAAAATTAAGCTGAAAGTGGATGATTATATAAAAAATGGCTGCAAGAAAAACGAAACTTACAGTAGACTGGATTGTTACCACAACAGGCCATGGCAGTGAAGCCGGTGGTGACCCTATTGGCGTAGTACTACGTATCTGTCGGAATTCCCTAGAAAAATATTTTAACTGGATCAAAATTCACGGACAACTCATTAATATTAATGAGGTCCCAGATTTTCGTGGTGGTTTTAATTCTTAATATTTTCTGATTTAAGATCAAATACTAGAAGGACTACAGAGCTCATGTATGCGTAAAAAATATTTGACGATTCCATTGGATTTTTTAGCAATATTTTACTTGAAGAATTTGTGGACTACTCATTACTATTCATGAGGTCATGGTATTCTGTGGGGTTTTCCAACATATTTGTATGAATTGATGGTGTAATGACTGAATTTGTGATGCCATGACTTCAGATGAAAACTTAAAACCATAATGCCATGACAGGAGCCACTTTGATGTAAATAACCATTTTCAGTATTTTTTAAAAATTCTATCACTAGCCTTGAAGTTTATTTTTATTGGGCAAGACAATAAAAATTGACCACTAATTAATAGAAGTGCACTGTTAAAAATGCCTAAATAAACTGAAAATGTATTTTTTATTAGTTTAAACTTATCATAAAGTCGTCCCCCAGAATTTTTAGCCCCTCCCCCACATTTTGTGTAGTGGTGGGGGATCGCCCCCACTTTTTGAAATTCCTAGAATCAACACTGAAAATTAACTCTTGCAGTTTCCTTTAGCTTTGTGTCTATACTTGCTAGTTAGCCATTTAGCTTTTCACCCCACAGCCTTTTAAGACTGTGTTGGTATTGTTTTCACCCATGCCATCCAGCTGGGTGGATGGATGGGTGGTAGTAACGTTAATCTTGTCCGGGCTGTATCTCAGAAACTGAAAGGTGTAGGAAGTTGATACTTAGCAAGGACATTGGTTGGGGGTGTAGGTGTGCATTGTCATGGTGTAACCTTGATTGGACCTTGCTGTAGTGATAGTGACCTATAAAATCTTGTCCAGGCTATATAAGTGTAAGTGTCCATCATGGTGTGACCGTTAAGGCTCGGCAAAGTGTGTTCACCTGCCATGTTTGAGATATGTTCTCTTATGACAAAGATTGCTGCAATGATTATTATATGTACTTTTACATAATTGTGCTATTTCCATTGGCAGCTATTCTCCAGTTAATAAATTTTACAACTTCATAACTTTTAGTTTACTGATCAATGCTGTCATCTTGCTATTGAATTGTCTTGTTTTAATATTTGGAGCTATATATGACTGACGCTGCTCTGAAAGTATCCCGATCTTTGTAATGTTTCACTACTTATATATCTCATGGTGTTGAAAACTATTTCCCCAGGCTGTGGGGTTCGGGCATCTCTGATGTTATTTTTATATTATACAAATCTTTGAAATAGGATGAAGGTGTGATTGATAATATTTTATATTTTTGAACCCGTTTCTACACATAAAATATATTGCATACCTATTGACCCCTTTTTCTCCCTGGATACTGATATTGGTTGACCATTTTTGATAATGTTTCACCTTAGAGTCCCCTTTTAAAATTTAGAGTTAAAATTTCCACAGGATGTCATGTTTCGTAGATCTAAGCTTGAAAAAGTGCAGTTTTTGGTAGCTAAAAGAATCATACTGATTGAGAGAAAAATATTATCAGTATTCTTATATCCTGGAATATGTTCCAAAGGAATAAGATTTCAAGGAACACCTGTGTTACTATTTAACCATACTTAACCCTTTCGCTACTGAAGGATCATTATTCTGGGGGACTGTAGTCTTATGACGTCATATCACATCAGAAACGCCAATAAAGTTTAAAACTAACTCACCACCTTATACACTTCATTTGTGGTATTTTGCAGCATATTTCATTAGTAATTAATGAAAGTCGAATGGGGAAACTCTAGGGAATTCCCCAAATAAATATAACCATGAGTAAACAATATGCAGCTATATGCGATAAATATGGCAATATCTACAAAAACCAGTTAAAATAGGTGAAAATTTTGAAATTTAATGAAAGTGTAGCATAACTTACATATATTTTACTTAAGAAATCGTTTTAATACGGATACACCAAAAAAAACGTATTGCAGTATACTGAAGGGAAAGAAGAAATCAATATTATTGCCATTGACCCTGGGTCGACATACATGGTACCTTATAATACACATTAGTGTCGACTGCTAGTCGACATAGATGGTAGCAAAAGGGTTAAGTTTCTGCACTGCAACTTTTCTTGCTAAGGTAAAAGACAAAAAATGATTATAAAATGTGTATTTTTAATGTAATATGGCTATCTAGTTAAGTTATATCATCAAAAGAGATGCGTTTTACAGCATTTTAAGGTAAATTATGATATTTTGTTTCAATATTTCTTCATATTTCCATTAAAAGATGTTCACATACCAAGTGAACTGGACCAGTAGTGTGTTATCATATTATGATGTAAGATATAGTATTGTTTATATTTCATTATATCATTGTATCCACCAGATAGCATCCGGTGGATACTATCGATTTTGCTTTGTTACGCCGCCACCGCAGTGTGTAGAGAGATTTCACTGTTACTGCTCTAACGAAAAAAATATTATAGCTAGTCTTCTCAAATTTGCAGGATATATTCATAACCATAAAATCTTGCCTGGGAGTATTTTTGGCCTCATTTTGAAAAACAAGATGGCCGCCACGGGCGTTTTTTCGACTTTCAGCAAGGACTTTTGGTGGCCCTCTAGAAAAGGCTATTATAGGTAGACATCTCAAATTCGCAGGGTATGTTCCTCATTACAAAATCTTGACTGGGAATATTTCTGGCCTCATTTTGAAAAACAAGATGGCCGTCATGGGCGTTTCTTTGTCAGTCATAAAAATGCTTATATCTCCCTTATTATTGGTCCTAGAGATTTGGGTTGGTACAAACCATAGGAAATCATGGGCTGGGAATCTTTTGGTGTGGTCAGATTTGACCTTGGACCCCTCCTTCAAGGTCAAATGACGATAGCCAAACTTAAAAGTGCTTATAACTCGCTTAATATTGGTCGTACAGGTTTGGGATGGTAAACCAACCTATAGGAAATCATGGGCTGGGAATTTTATGATGTGGTCTGATCTGACCTTGGACCTTTCTTTCAAGGTCAAACGAGGATAGCCAAACTTAAAAGTGCTTATAACTCGCTTATTATTGGTCCTAGAGGTTTGGGATGGTAAACCAACCTATAGGAAATCATGGGCTGGGAATCTTTTGGTGTGGTCAGATTTGACCTTGGACCCCTCCTTCAAGGTCAACCGCGGATAGCCAAACTTAAAAGTGCTTATAACTCGCTTATTATTGGTCGTACAGGTTTGGGATGGTAAATGAACCTATAGCAAATCATGGGCTGGGAATCTTTTGATGTGGTCTGACTTGACCTTGGACCTCTCCTTCAAGGTCAAACGAGGATAGCCAAACTTAAAAGTGCTTATAACTCGCTTATTATTGGTTGTACAGGTTTGGGATGGTAAACCAACCTATAGGAAATCATGGGCTGGGAATCTTTTGGTGTGGTCAGATTTGACCTTGGACCCTTCCTTCAAGGTCAAGCGAGGATAGCCAAACTTAAAAGTGTTTATAACTCGCTTATTTTTGGTCCTAGATGTTTGGGATGGTAAACCAACCTATACAAAATCATGGGCTGAGAATCTTTTGGTGTGGTTGGATTTGACCTTGTACCCCTCCTTCAAAGTTAAGCGAGGATAGCCAAAGTTAAAAGTGCTTGTAACTTGCTTATTATTGGTCCTAGAGGTTTGCAAAGTGAAACCAACCTATTGGAAATCACGGGCTAGGAATCTTTTGATGTGCTCAGATTTGACCTTGGGTCCCTCCTTCAAGGTCAAACGAGGATACCCAAACTTAGAAGTGCTTATAGCTCGCTTATTATTGGTCCTAGAGGTTTGTAATGTGAAACCAACCTATAGGAAATCAGGGGCTGGGAATCCTTTGATGTGGTCAGATTTAACCTTGGGCCCCTCCTACAAGGTCAAACGAGGATAGCCAAACTTAAAAGTGCTTATAGCTCGCTTATTATTGGTCCTAGAGGTTTGTAATGTGAAACCAACCTATAGGAAATCAGGGGCTGGGAATCCTTTGATGTGGTCAGATTTAACCTTGGGCCCCTCCTACAAGGTCAAACGAGGATAGCCAAACTTAAAAGTGCTGATAACTTGCTTATTATTGGCCGTAGAGGTTTGAAATATGAAACCAACTTATAGGAGGTCATGGGCTGGGAATCTTCTGATGTTTTCAGATTTGACCTTGGGCCCCTCCTTCAAGGTCAAACGATAGTTCACTGGCTTTGGTGAGTTGTCTTTTCGGTGGATACAAATTTGCATCGGTTCTCCGATGCGTAGGTCTAGTTTAATGTGTGTCTCATGTCAAATGAACTATGGTGGTGTATTGTTCTAAAGGGTGTGATACACATTGTACACTTTCAGTGAAAATTGTCTCAGTCAAATGAAAACGTTTATTTTTCATCAAGTAAACTGTGTTTTAATGCACAACCTATTGTAAAAACATGCGTTATTATTCACCCAAAATGCTTATTTTGCTTCATGTTTAATGTTTTAAGAGTATGATATGTGAAATTCACCGAGAATATCAAATTAACACAGGAAAATAATTTGTCACATTTTTCATAATTTTGGGTGAATGATGTGATATACTATATCCCATGACTCCAAGCACTATAAAACTGAGAGGTGTAAAATACAGAAAATAATTGACCTAAAAAGAGCGTAAATGATGTACACTTATGTTAAGGTTCCATTTAAATTCCTAATTGCTAATTTTCTAATTTAAATTCATTAAAATATGTCACCTGTGTAAATTACTGGTTCTTTAAAATTATTATTACTATATTTTTTGTTGAAAATCGAAAATAAAACTTTTGGGACATTTTTTCCTACCAAGTCAAGATATTTATTTTGTATATTATGCAAACTGTGTGAATTACAGTTCTGGATCTTTAAAAATTAGTTTCTATAAAAATTCTTAAAAAAACTCTTGAACAGCTTTTAATACTTTTTTGGTTCTTTATATAAACAAAAACAGTATTACAATCGTTAAGTGTAAAAATATGTGAAACGATAAGAGATAGAAAACATTTTTAATCCATTTTTTGCACCTTATATAATTTGAAAATAATACTTTTTGGGCACACATTTTCACAATTGAAACTATTTTTTAAAGATATCTTCCCCAGAGACAGAGCAATTTTCACATGATCACGATCCTACAGTGTGCTCATGAATGCTGAAATTCCTTGTCAGGAATTATGTGACTGGCCAGACTCTTCAATTCTATCCACGTAATCTGCTTTATCCAGTTTCCTAGTTTCCCTAACCTCTGTGCCTGAAGGAATGTTTTTCTTTCACTGTCTAAATCTGACCATTCTAATGTAGAAGTTATTCACATTCTAGTTTGTAATGGTTTTATGTGTGTAGCAGTACTGAGTTTCACATTTCTTACTCTGGTGGTTGAAGTGACACAAGGCTGCTGGATTTTCACTGATCTCAAATCTCTAACAAATAATCTCCATTTGACACATACAGAACAATTTTGATTAAGTTTTGTGAAAGTCCTGCACTCAATATTTTCAGAAATTCTATGCAGAGAAATTTAATAGCTCCACACATGTAAAAAAAATAAATAAAACACAGGTCAAAAATACAATGAAAGTAGTGACTTTCTTCTTTTTATTTTTTATATTTAATATAGCTAATTTAGAGGCTGTATGTATGAATTGTGAACAAAAGAAATACTTCTTAATCTTCAGTTTACTTTGATGGATGCCAGATTGGTTAGAATTGCTAATTATATGAATTTACTGACCCCACTTTTTAGGTTAGATTGAGATTATTCTCTGTCAATCCAGGAGTGTTCATTGAGTTTGTATTGTTATTATACAATGTTTTTCTATTTGTATATGTTTATCCAAAGAATGTTTTTACTTTGCATTTTTAGGCCAATTGTTAAGTCTCAAATGTGTACATAGTTTTCCTTAGGAAATTTAAGTTATTAAAAAAAAAGGAAATAAATTTTTGAAGAGTTGCAGTCTTGTGTTTTTTATCAGTTCTGCCACATCAGTTTTACAGTATTCCATACAGCAGTTTCCCTCAAAATAACAAAGATATTACTGGTACATGAAAAAAGGTACACATTGCCAATACCATAAAAAGCAGGATTGCAAACTGATGATTGCCTTCAGAATAGTGGGATATTGCATTCCTTCCATCAGATTTCATCAATTAAAGTAATCAACCTCTGTGTCACAACAAAGGCTTCACTGTAAACCTTGTGTGATGTGGTAGTTTCAGATTATGTACTCTATTTACAGCTACAGGGTTCTTAGAAGGACAGAATGTATAAATCATTGTATACGCCTACACTACATTTGTATTTCTGGCAAGTGCCTGGATTTTCTTGGCAAGTTAACTTGCTGGACCAGTCATCAGTGAAAAACATGAACCCATGATTTCTCAGTAAGTGCACTGATGCCTCTGACAGAGTACAAGTCAAAGGATTCTGGTACATTTTCATAGCCTGTGAAAGGCTTCAATTGAACATCTGTGGAAAATAGTTGCCATTGGAAATAACAGTGACACATTCAGTTTTCACTGGTAAAATACAAAAAACACTTCTGACCCCTGAGATTGTTGGTTTTTATTTAAACTTTCAGTGATAAAGTTGGAAGTTACTTGCTAATGCAATGCTATGCTTACATGTACAAAAAAGTGACCAGTTAGTATGCATGCATACCTCTACCTATTAAACCATCATTCTCTCACTGTATGGCCTATAAAACTGACAGTGACAATAAATCATTTCAATATTGCAACTAATTCAAACCAATGTTAGATTGTGCTCTACTGATATCAGGAAGGATCTTCTCAATTATTTCCATGTAATTTGTAGTATTTTGTTAATGCCATATATAAGCTGTTCCATCTTTGACTGTATTAACTTTAAATTTCAAAAATATGGATAGGTTTACCCATTTAAAATTATGTAACTAGGCCTCATGAGTAAACTCCCATGACCACCAGTAGCTATATTATTTTTTGTAAATTCATCAAATTGTTACCTTGTGTGAATTTAGGTATGCCTGCACCAAGGCTGCTAAATTTTTCAGGAATATTAACATTTTGTGTGATTAACCCAAAGTAGGGTTCTCCATGTTTTAAATGCAGCAGTGAACTGCTGGTCATGCCCTAATTATTGTACAAGAAAAAACTTAATGTTATCTGCCACTCATTGGGCATATAGGTGAAAAATACAGAACTACCACAAACCTTAATGTCTATGTTTTGAGGCACCTAATTAAGAGTACACAATGACTGATCAGCACTGCTAAATTGTTGCCAGTTGATTCTCTTCAAATGTATGCAGTAGCTCTGGGAAATATTTTGAATATGCTATCATGACATTTCAACCAATCAGAGAAGTCACATGACCAAAACCATGTTTTTAAAAATAGCATCAGAGATGCCCGTACCCCACAGCCTGGGGAAATATTTTTCAACACCATGAGATATAGAAGTAGTATAACAGTACAAAGTTCAAGATACTTTCAGAGCAGTGTCAGTTATACTAAGGTCCAAATAATGCTTAAGTAGAGAAAATAATATCTAAGGAAAAGAAATGTATGTAAAGATGAAGTATTAAAACAAAACAATTCAATAATAAAAAAATGACAGCACTTACCAGTAAACCAAAAATGGCCGAATTATGGTTTGGATGTTTTGAATATTACCCATGCATACAGAAGTGGCAATACATTCAATGAATGCTTATGTGTGGTGTTGGAGAAAAGCCTGTGGCTCACTTGATGAAATTCCATCTGCTACAATGGGAACTTGCAAAAGGAAATTCTTAATGAACTCGAATATGACTTTAACAGTGCTTAATCTGCATCAACAGACAGACCCAAAGGTGCAACAAGATTTTAAAGGTCAATACAGCAAGGTCAAAGGTCAATCAGTGTCACACCATGACGTGGCAGACCTAAAACCCTCAACCAAAGTCCCTACCAAGTATAAACTTCCTACACCTTACAGTCTCTGAGATATAGCCTGGACAAGATTTTATAGGTCAAGGTCACTACAGCAAGGTCAAAGGTCAAATCAAGGTCACACTGACGTAGCACACCTACACCCCCTAACCAATGTCCCTACCAAGTATCAACTTCTACACCTTACGGTTTCCAAGATATAGCTCGGACCAGGTTTTATAGGTCAAGTTCACTACAGCAAGGTCAAAGGTCAAATCAAGGTCACACCATGATGTTGCACACCTACTACCCCCAACCAATGTTCTCACCAAGTATCAGCTTCCTACACCTTACAGTTTCCGAAATATAGCCTGGACAAGATTTTATAGGTCAAGGTCACTACGGCAAGGTCAAAGGTCAAATCAAGGTCACACTATGACGTTGCACATCTACACCCCCTAACCAATGTCCCTACCACGTATCAACTTCCTATACCTTACAGTTGCTGAGATATAGCCCGGACAAGGTTTTATAGGTCAAGGTCACTACGGCAAGGTCAAAGGTCAAATCGAGGTCAGACCATGATGTTGCACACCTACAACGCCTAACCAATGTTCCTACCAAGTATCAACTTCCTACACCTCACAGTTTCCGAGATATAGCCAGGACAAGGTTTTATAGGTCAAGGTCACTACGGCAAGGTCAAAGGTCAAATCGAGGTCAGACCATGACGTTGCACACCTACACCCCCTAACCAATGTCCCTACCAAGTATCAACTTCCTACACCTTATGGTTTCCGAGATATAGCCCGGACAAACTATTTCCCGCTGCCCGCCCACCCGCCCATCCGGACACGATGGGTGAAAACAATACCCCGACAGCCCTTAAGGGCTGTGGGGTAAAAAGGGTGTGCTCTACTGATTAATAACTTAAAAAGCGCTTCACCTATTCGTATGAAATTTGGCAAGTAGGTTTGTTATATAGATGTCGGGGAAATCATCAACTTTTGGAAGTGATCCGATACAAAATGGTTAATTTATTAACAATTAACTAAACACCACAATTTTTCTTGATGAAAATGAAAAATTTTAATATCTCAGAAACTGTGTGAGATAGAGTGATTTTGATGAAAGGTTTGATGGTGTACGCAGAGTCATCTGGCACTTTTTGCCAAAAATGTTTTGTGGCAGCCATCTTGAATTTCTACGTAAAGTACAAAATGTATTTCTGTTGGAAATGGTGCTAGAGCAATTTCAACAAAATTTTGGCCCCCAGGGTATACACAGAGTCATCTGGCACTTTTTTGCCAGAAATCATTATCCTACCATTTTTGGCGGTCATCTTGAATTTCACCGTAAAATGTAAAATCGCATTTATCTCGGAAACGGTGTGAGTTCGAGCGATTTCGACAAAATTTTTGACCCCCAGAGTATACACAGAGTCATCTGGCACTTTTTGCCAAAAATCTTTTCCCCGCCATTTTTGGAATGCATTTATCTCAGAGATGGTGCCACATAGAGGGATTTAGATGAAATTTTTGACCCACAGGGTACGCTACCAGTGATCTGCCACTTTTTGCCAAAAACTTTTTTCCCGGTCAGCTTGAATTTCTGCGTAACATAAAAAAATGCATTTTTATCTCCCGCCCGGCTCGCCGGCGGGAGATTATAATTTGCACCATGTGTGTGCGTACGTGCGTGCGTGTGTGCGTGCGTGTGTCACGCAGTTTCCTCTGAAACTACTACAGTTACACATCTTTGGTAAATTAGTTGTCCTAATGAATTTTTTTGCTCTTCAATATTTTTGGGGTTTGGTGAACTTTGGCCTACTTGTAAGTGAGTAATAGCACTTTTAGCTAGTATATTTATATGGCTTATAACTCTCAAACTATTGCATTTACAGCATTTTGTTGCAATATGTTGTTCAGCTACTTTGTCCACAGCTACAACATGGTCAGTGGTTTGGAAGTGTATCTCAATAGCTAAGCGAGTAATAACTACTTTGTCAATTTTTAATGATAACCATAATGAGTAAATGGCTTATATCTTCAAAAGTATTGCAGCTACACAATTTTGTTCCAATATGTTGTTCAGCTACTATCTCCACAGCTACAACATGGTCAGTAGTTTGGAAGTGTATCTCCATAGCTAAGTGAGTAATAGCTACTTTGTTAATTTTTATGATAACCATAATGAGTAAATGGCTTATATCTTCAAAAGTATTGCAGCTACACCATTTCTCTCAAATATGTTGTTCATCTACTTTTTTGTGAACTGTAACATATTTAAGTTTCACACCTGTTGCTCAATGTACAAGTGAGTAATGGCTACTTTATTGCTACTTTTACTGAAAATGTCAAAAATCAAAAATATCTCGCAAACCGTAAAAGATAGAGCAATTTCGAGCGAATTTTTGACCCACAGGGTAGTACAAGAGTATCCTATGCTAAGTGGAAAAAGGTTTGGTGAACTTTGGCCTACTTTTGAGTGAGTAATAACACTTTTTCCTAATAATGAGTAAATGGCTTATATCTTCAAAAGTATTGCAGCTACACAATTTTGTTCCAATATGTTGTTCAGCTACTATCTCCACAGCTACTACATGGTCAGGGAGTTTGGAAGTGTATTTCCATAGCTAAGTGAGTAATAGCTACTTTGTCAAATTTTTATGATAACCATAATGAGTAAATGGCTTATATCTTCAAAAGTATTGCAGCTACACCATTTCTCTCAAATATGTTGTTCATCTACATTTTTGTGAACTGTAACATATTTAAGTTTCACACCTGTTGCTCAATGTACAAGTGAGTAATGGCTACTTTATTGCTACTTTCACTGAAAATGTCAAAAATCCAAAATATCTCGCAAACCGTAAGAGATAGAGCAATTTCGAGCGAATTTTTGACCCATAGGGTAGTACAAGAGTATCCTATGCTAAGTGGAAAAAGGTTTGGTGAACTTTGGCCTACTTTTGAGTGAGTAATAACACTTTTTCCTAATATAATTATATGACTTATATCTGTCAAACTATTGCATTTACAGTATTTTGTTCCAATATGTTGTTCAGCTATTTTCTCCACAGCTACAACATGGTCAGTGGTTTGGAAGTGTATCTCCATAGCTAAGTGAGTAATAGCTACTTGGTCAATTTGGAATGATAATCATGAGTAAATGGTTTATATCTTCAAAAGTATTGCAGCTACACATTTTCTCTTAAATATCTTGTTCATGTACTTTTTTGTGAACTGTAACATATTTAAGTTTTACAACTGTTGCTCGATGTACAAGTGAGTAATGGCTACTTTGTTGCTACTTTTAGTGAAAAATCACAAATATCTCTAAAGTTATAAGAGATAGAGCGATTTCGAGCAAATTTTTGACCCACAGGGTGGTACAAGAGTCTCCTGTCAAATGGGGGAAAATTTCAATTTCCGCCACTTTTGGCGGCCATCTTGGATTTTCGCAGAAAATGGAAAAGTGTCAATATCTCGAAAACCGTAAAAGATAGACTGATTTCGAGCGAATTTTTAACCCGTAGGGTGGTACAAGAGTGTCCTGTGGAAAGGGGGAAAATTTCAATTTTCTCCACTTTCGGCGGCCATCTTGGATTTTCACGGAAAATGAAAAAGTGTCAATACCTGGAAAACCGTAAGAGATACAGCGATTTCGAGCGAATTTTTGATCCACAGGGTGGTACAAGAGTCTCCTGTTTAAAGGAGGGCTCATTCATCTACTTTTGTGGGAGAGCTTTCACATGGTGAAGTTTCAGACCCGTAGATAATTACTCACCTACTCAAAATGAGTAAATGCGAATTATCTGTTAAAAGTATTGGAGATAGGAAATTTTTCTCAAATAACTCATTCATCTACTTTTGGAAGAGCTTTCACATGGTGAAGTTGCAGAGCCATAGCTAATTACTCACCTACTCAAAATGAGTAAATGCGAATTACCTCTAAAAGTATTGCAGATAGCCAATTTTTGTCAAATAACTCATTCACCTACTTCTGGGAGAGCTTTCACTCGGTGAAGTTTCAGACCCGTAGCTTATTACTCACCTACTCAAAATGAGTAAATGTTAATTATCTCAAAAACTATTGCGGATACCCAATTTTTATCAAATAACTCATTCATGTACTTTTGGGAGAGCTTTCACATGGTGAAGTTTCAGACCCGTAGATAATTACTCACCTACTCAAAATGAGTAAATGCGAATTATCTCTTAAAAGTATTGCAGATAGCCAATTTTTCTCAAATAACTCATTCACCTACTTTTGGAAGAGCTTTTACACCCATAGCTAATTACTCACCTACTAACAAGAGGAGAGTGCCCGTGAACGGGCACTGTGTCAGCTGACTGAATGTTTTTGATTTGTGATGGTGATAATGAGAGGAAAGCATAATTATCAGGGAAAGGGCTGTACAGAAATACAGTAAATGGTAACTGAACAGCATGTTCGAAAGATATTCCGAAGCTGACAGAAGAAAAGGACAAAAAAGTTGTGCCCTGCAAATGGTATTATGAAATAAAGTAACAAGGTAATTGTTTAAGTGTAAAAAGTAGGTTAAAAATATTTAAAGAAATACCATAAATGCAATATCCTCGTTCGACCATGAAGAAGGGGTCCAAAGGTCAAATCTGACCATACCAAAAGATTCCCAGCCAAAGAATTTAGGATGGTTTACCATCCCAAACCTCTCGGACCAATAATAAGTGAGTCATAGGCACTTTTTAAGTTTGGCTATCCTTGTTTGACCTTGACGGAGGGGTCCAAGGTCAAATCCGACCACACAAAAAAATTTCCAGCCCATGATTTCCTGTAGCTTGTTTACCATCCCAAACCTGTAGGACCAATAATAAGCGAGTTCTAAGCAATTGTAAGTTTGGCTATCCTCAATTGACCTTGAAGGAGGGGTCCCAGGTCAAATCTGACCACACCAAAAGAATCCCAGCCCATGATTTCCTATAAGTTGGTTTACCATCCCAAACCTCCAAGACCAATAATACGCGAGTTATAAGCACTTTAAGTTTGGCTATCTTCGTTTGACTTGGAAGGAGGGGTCTAAGGTGAAATCTGACCACACCAAAAGATTCCCAGCCCATGATGGTTTTTCATTCCAAACCTCTAGGACCAATAATAAGCGAGTTATAAGCACTTTTAAGTTTGGCTATCCTCATTTGACCTTGAAGGAGGGGTCCAAGGTGAAATCCGACCACACCAAAAAATTCCCAGCTCATGAATTTCTATAGGTTGGTTTTCATTCCAAACCTCTAGGACCAATAATAAGCGAGTTATAAGCACTTTTATGTTTGGCTATCCTCATTTGACCTTGAAGGAGGGTTCCAAGGTCAAATCGGACCATATTAACAGATTCCCAGCCCATGATTTCCTACGGGTTGGATACAATGATTTACTCAACAGTGAGAACCTGAAAGAAGCTATTGCTCAGCTATGCCATGACATAGAGGTCTGCAATTTCACTATGATATAGCTGACCAAAACGTCTGTGAATAACATATTTAACAAAATACTCTAAATGTAATAGTTTTCAAGTTACAACTGATTTACTCAAGAGTGAGAACCTCAAAGTAACTATTACTCAGCTATGCAATGAGCTACAAGTCTGAATTTTTGCTCTGTTATAGCTGACCTAAAAGTAGGTGAACAACATATTTAAGCAAACTACTGTAAATGCAATAGTTTTCAAGTTACAACTGATTTACTCAATAGTGAGAACCTGAAAATAGCTATTGCTCCGCTATGCCATGAGCTATAGGTCTGTAATTTCACTATGTTATAGCTAACCCAAAAGTAGGTGAACAATATATTTTAACAAAATACTCCAAATGCAATATTTTTCAAGTTATAGCCGATTTACTCAACAGTCAGTGCCTGAGAATAGCTATTGCTCAGTTGTGCCATGAGCTACAGGTCTGTAATTTCACTATGTTATAGCTGACCCAAAAGTAGCTGAATAACATATTTGCACAAATTTCTGTAAAGGCAATAGTTTTCCAATTACAACTGATTTACTCAACAGTGAGAACTTCAAAGTAGCTATTACTCAGCTATGCAATGAGCCACAGGTCTGGAACTTCACTATGTTATAGCTGACCCGAAAATAGGTGAATAACATATTGAAACAAAATACTCTAAATGCAATACTTTCCAAGTTATAAGTGATTTACTCAACAGTGATAACCTAAAAGTAGCTATTACTCAGCTATGCCATGAGCTACAGGTCTGAAATTTTACTATGTTATAGCTGACCCAAAAGTAGCTGAATAACATATTTATACTAAATTCTCTAAATGCAATAGTTTTCAAATTATAAGTGATTTACTCAACATTGAGAACATCAAAGTAGCTATTACTCAGCTATGCAATGAGTCACAGGTCTGGAACTTCACTATGTTATAGCTGAACCCAAAATAGGTGAATAACATATTGAAACAAAATACTCTAAATGCAATAATTTCCAAGTTATAAGCGATTTACTCAACAGTGATAACCTCAAAGTAGCTATTACTCAGCTATGCCATGAGCTACAGGTCTGAAATTTTACTATGTTATAGCTGACCCAAAAGTAGGTGAACAACATATTTAAGCAAAATACTGTACATGCAATAGTTTTCAAGTTACAACTGATTTACTCAATAGTGATGACCTAAAAGTAGCTATTACTCAGCTATGCCATGAGCTACAGGTCTGAAATTTTACTATGTTATAGCTGACCCAAAAGTAGCTGAATAACATATTTATACTAAATTCTCTAAATGCAATAGTTTTGCAATTACAACTGATTTACTCAATAGTGAGAACCTCAAAGTAGTTATTACTCAGCTATGCAATGAGCTACAGGTCTGAAATTTTACTATGTTATAGCTGACCCAAAAGTAGGTGAATAACATATTGAAACAAAATACTCTAAATGCAATAGTTTTCAAGTTACAACTGATTTACTCAATAGTGATGACCTAAAAGTAGCTATTACTCAGCTATGCCATGAGCTACAGGTCTGAAATTTTACTATGTTATAGCTGACCCAAAAGTAGCTGAATAACATATTTATACGAAATTCTCTAAATGCAATAGTTTTCCAATTACAACTGATTTACTCAATAGTGAGAACTTCAAAGTAGCTATTACTCAGCTATGCCATTACCTACAAATCTGAAATTTCACTATGTTATAGCTGGCCCAAAAGTAGCTGAATAACATATTTATACGAAATTCTCTAAATGCAATAGTTTTGCAATTACAACAGATTTACTCAATAGTGAGAACCTCAAAGTAGTTATTACTCAGCTATGCCATGAGCTACAGGTCTGAAATTTCACTATGTTATAGCTGACCCAAAAGTAGGTGAACAACATATTTAAGCAAAATACTGTAAATGCAATAGTTTTCAAGTTACAACTGATTTACTCAATAGTGATGACCTAAAAGTAGCTATTACTCAGCTATGCCATGAGCTACAGGTCTGAAATTTTACTATGTTATAGCTGACCCAAAAGTAGCTGAATAACATATTTATACGAAATTCTCTAAATGCAATAGTTTTCCAATTACAACTGATTTACTCAATAGTGAGAACTTCAAAGTAGCTATTACTCAGCTATGCCATGACCTACAAATCTGAAATTTCACTATGTTATAGCTGGCCCAAAAGTAGCTGAATAACATATTTATACGAAATTCTCTAAATGCAATAGTTTTGCAATTACAACAGATTTACTCAATAGTGAGAACCTCAAAGTAGTTATTACTCAGCTATGCCATGAGCTACAGGTCTGAAATTTCACTATGTTATAGCTGACCCAAAAGTAGGTGAACAACATATTTAAGCAAAATACTGTAAATGCAATAGTTTTCAAGTTACAACTGATTTACTCAATAGTGATGACCTAAAAGTAGCTATTACTCAGCTATGCCATGAGCTACAGGTCTGAAATTTTACTATGTTATAGCTGACCCAAAAGTAGCTGAATAACATATTTATACGAAATTCTCTAAATGCAATAGTTTTCCAATTACAACTGATTTACTCAATAGTGAGAACTTTAAAGTAGCTATTTCTCAGCTATGCCATGACCTACAGATCTGAAATTTCACTATATTATAGCTGGCCCAAAAGTAGCTGAATAACATATTTATACGAAATTCTCTAAATGCAATAGGTTTTAAGTTACAAGTGATTTACTCAATAGTGAGAACTTCAAAGTAGCTATTACTCAGCTATGCAATGAGCCACAGATCTGAAACTTCACTATGTTATAGCTGATCCCAAAATAGGTGAATAACATATTGAAACAAAATACTGTAAATGCAATAGTTTCCAAGTTATAAGCGATTTACTCAACAGTGATAACCTAAAAGTAGCTATTACTCAGCTATGCCATGAGCTACAGGTCTGAAATTTTACTATGTTATAGCTGACCCAAAAGTAGCTGAATAACATATTTATACGAAATTCTCTAAATGCAATAGTTTTGAAGTTATAAGCGATTTACTCAACAGTGATAACCTAAAAGTAGCTATTACTCAGCTATGCCATGAGCTACAGGTCTAAAATTTTACTATGTTATAGCTGACCCAAAAGTAGCTGAATAACATATTTATACGAAATTCTCTAAATGCAATAGTTTTTAAGTTACAAGTGATTTTACTCATGATGGAAGTTACTGAAAAGCCCAAAAGTAGCTATTACTCACTTAGCTATTGAGACAGGCACCCAACTTACTTACCATATTGTAGCTATGAAAAAAGTAGCTGAATAACATATTTTAACAAAATGCTCTAAATGCAACACTTTTCAAGTTATAAATGATTTTGTGCATGATTTCATGAATTTTAATGCATTAAAAATTATTAAAAAAATTTATTAAAAAAAAAGTAAGACAGATCCAGGTCTCATACTCACACAAGAGAATCTACCTGTGGCCTAGTACATATATGCAAGATATGAGAGAAATCCCTGCAATAGTCACTGAGAAAATTGTGATTAAGTGTTGAAATTTTCACACTTTTGGTGGGGGTACCCCCCTTGTAATGTCTCTAGCAAACAGACGAACAGATAGATTTGCATGCCTTGAACAATTTTTCATCCTCGATAGATAAGGTATCTTTTAAAAAAAACAGCACGTCTCTAGGCCTTGTAGTTTTGGAGGAGAAGTTGTTCACGCGGACGCGTACGCGTACGCCCACGCCGCAGAGTGACGACATAATGTCAGCTGACTGACAAGTCAGCTGACATAAAAATGAGTAAATGCTAATTATCTCTAAAAGTATTGCAGATAACCAATTTTTCTCAACTCATTCACCTACTTTTGGGAGAGCTTTCACTTGGTGAAGTTTCAGACCCGTAGGTAATTACTCACCTACTCAAAATGAGTAAATGCTAATTATCTCTAAAAGTATTGCAGATAGCCAATTTTTCTCAAATAACTTATTCACCTACTTTTGGAAGAGCTTTCACGTGGTGAAGTTTCAGACCCATAGCTAATTACTCACCTACTCAAAATGAGTAAATGCTAATTACCTCTAAAAGTATTGCAGATAGCCAATTTTTCTCAAATAACTCATTCACCTACTTTTGGGAGAGCTTTCACTCGGTGAAGTTTCAGACCCATAGCTAATTATTCACCTACTCAAAATGAGTAAATGCGAATTATCTCGAAAAGTATTGCGGATACCCAATTTTTATCAAATAACTCATTCATCTACTTGTGGCAGAGCTTTCACATGGTGAAGTTTCAGACCCATAGCTAATTACTCGGCTACTCAAAATGAGTAAATGCGAATTATCTGTAAAAGTATTGCAGATAGCCAATTTTTCTCAAATAAATCATTCACCTACTTTTGGGAGAGCTTTCACTTGGTGAAGTTCCAGACCCGTAGGTAATTACTCACCTACTCAAAATGAGTAAATGTGAATTATCTCTTAATAGTATTGCAGATAGACAATTTTTCTCGAATAACTCATTCACCTACTTTTGGAAGAGCTTTCACACACGAAAATGAAAAATTGTGAATATCTCGGAAAAGCTATTTCTTCTCCTTTAATGCTTGGCGGGAGATACACACCGCGGCAGTGTCTCCCCAAAAATGGTGGCCGTTTTGAATTTTCCAAGTTTTTGCAAAACACAAAAATGCTTATATCTCGAAAACTGTGCTATATGGAGCGGACTCAACAAAATTTTTGACCTGCTGGGTATCTCTGCAGAGTAGCCATGCCAATTTTCAAAATATTTTTGTCTTGCCAAATTTAGCGGACATTTTTAATTTTTTGCAAAACACAAAAATGCTTATATCTTGAAAACCGTGCTAGATAGAGCAGACTGCGCTGACTTTGGTTGCCACAACAGTATAAGGCTAGAAACGAAGCATTTTCTTAATACTTTAGCACTCACCTTTATATCCTTTTCGGGACGCTTTGTTTTTGCTATGCAAAAACATTATCTTTTTTTGCGAGCGATCCTCTAGTTTCAATTTTTGTCACTTTCGGCGGCCATCTTGGATTTTCGCGGAAAGTGAAAAGTGTCAATATCTCGAAAACCGTAACAGATAGAGGAATTTCCAGTGAATTTTTGACCCACAGGGTGGTACAAGAGTGTCCTATGCAAAGGGGAAAATTTTCAATTTAGTATTTCTTCCCCTGCAGTACTCGGCGGGAGATACATACCGCGGCAGTGGTCTTGTTTATCATGGAAACGGTGCGAGATTGAGCAATTTCAACAAATTGTTTGGGCAACTGGGTACACACATTTATCTGGCTCACTTTCAAGAAAGCATTTTCCTGCCATTTTTTTTAGGCAGGTTGAATTTTTGCATAAATGGAAAAACAAGAGAGCAAGATAGCCATTTTGGCAAAATCATTAAAGGTCATTGGGACGCTTTGTTTTTGCTGTGCAAAAACAATTTTTTTTAATCTTGTGAAACAGTACTCTAGTTAGGTCTGTATTTCGTGAAATTATAATGCCCTAGTGTATGATGGGTAGAATCTGAGGTCTTGGTAAAAAAAATGTAATAAAACTCCTGTTCCACTGTAGTAAGTTTCCCTCCAGTTGCGCCAAGTTTGTGTTCAGGGGCAAAATTGGTGAAATTGTATGACTAACCTTTTTAAGGTTAGGAGACCAATTTGCAGCAGTTGTGGTCACCCCAAATATTGAAGATATTTAAAAACCTTTGTGAGTGACATTCCTCTCTTGTACAGAAGAGTAGAAGGGCCAACACGAAAATGTTTTTTCTAGAGATTTATTGACTTAGCATTTCCATAAATCAATTTAGGTATCTCAATGCCATGCGGATGTTTGACCTTGAATCTCTTAACTAAAGGTCATCCATGGGATGCAAAAGTCACCCATAGAGGCTATTTTAAGCTATTTACGGAAACATGGACAAATTGGCCATTAAACAAATCGCCCCCAATCAAATCAGCCCCAAGATCAAATATCCTAGTCAAATTGGCCCCCAGGAAAAATACCCAATCAAATCAGCCTCCCCATAAATAACTATACTCTCAAAGAAAATATGATAAACAAGATCACAAAACTTACCTGCTAGTGAACAGAAGCCTTGAATTTGGCAAAATTTGTGATCTAATAAAGCTGTTATAGCATTTCATCTCAATCAAGGCAATTGCACTTTAAATAATTCTGACATAAACAAGTGAGTAAAGGACAGATGAAAAAGGTGTTGATTACACCATCCAAAAATCTTTGTTGTACGTTAAAGGTCCTTGTGGTTGGCCTAGTGTCTGGCAATTTTGGGACCTAATCACAGGCTGTCACTTCTGTGTGGGTTGGACTCCCACAAGTGGTAATGCTGAGGACCCATCCCAATATGACCCCGGCCATTGAACGGGATATAAACCCCAACTTTGATCTATGTTAACTGCACTTTTGTTAAATATCACTCAAGAAGTAAACTAACATAGAAAAGTGTCTAAACTATCTAAAGGACACGGGGTAAAGGACCCTATCTTTGATGTGTGTTAATCACACTTTGTCGCCCGTACGAAACAAACAACACGATCATAAGGAGTCATCCCCCATTATTTGCCATTGATAGGAACCAGGTTACAATTAAAGGATAACCTGATGTATGCTTACCCAATTTACTATTCATATATTAGCCCTACAGTCTGTCATCAGAAATATAATATAAAAGTTTTTTTGCATTACATTTCATTTCTTTAACTGGGAGCCAAATTTGCAGGGGCCAGGTATGTAGGGGGCCTATTTGGTGAGACTCGATTTGGCAAAGAACTGATTTCACCAGCTCCCTGCTTATGAGTACTTATAATAGTACAATAATGTAATTTTATAGGGCAAGCCTCGGGCACTAATGTATGTGTCAGGCTGATAATCATTGATGGCAGTCCATTTCTACAGCATATTGCACATAAAAATTACATCATTACTATTATTATTAGCTGAATTTTATTTAACTGGACGTTGTCCTAGTCAAATATAATGTTGTGACATCACGTAAGTAGAGGCTTATAAAAATATGTCGCCATGACATTTTGTTTTAAAGTGGTTTTTCTATGTTTTTTTCCGTAAACAAGTGCCATTTTTTTCACAATAATCAGTTAAACCTACTAAAGCATTATATATATCATTGGAAAGATATTGTTACACTACTTTTTCTCATTTTTGTTTAGTTAAAATCTGTGCAGTAATAAGTGAGATATTGCAAGTTAAAAATTTCAAGTGAGAGTACAATATTTGTAAACAAATACTTGGTGACGTCAGAGCCCAGTCAATAATCCTCATTACTGGACCATGGACCGGCTAGCAATAAAATACTGTTTGTCAAAAACTATATTCTGCACTGATAATCCCCTAGTAAAGCACGTTCAGCTAGTAATAATACCCTTTATCTCTATTCCTATTAGTCCTAGAGGTTTGGGATATGCAAGACGAGTTGTTTGATGACCATGTAGTGTGAATCTTTAATGGATTTTCATTTAACCTTTGACTCCTCCCTCAAACCACATTGTGGTCCTTGATGCATATATTGCCGTGTCTGTGTCTCCTTTATTACTGGTCCTAGAGGTAAGTCGATTTATCTAGATACTACTGGTAAGTGAATAAATCAAATGACCAAGTCAATTTATTGAGTAAGTCGATAAATCCAGATAGCTAAGTCAATAAATTGAGATAAAAACAAGGCCACTGCCACAGCGGTTATCTCCCGCCTTAGAATCAGTAATAATGGAGAACTAAAGGAGATATAAGGCCTTGTAGTAAGATAACCCCACTTGACATTGAAGAAGGGGTCAAAGGTAAAAGTCAGCAATTGGAAAATAGTCTCAGACCTTGACTTTGTAGAAGTCGTTTTCACATTTGGAACCCCTAGTAGCAATGATAAGGGATATAAGGCCTTTTTAATAGGATAATCCCATTTAACATGTGATATGATGGCCATTTTGTTTTTGAAACTAGGCTAAATTACTACCCAGTAAACATTTTGGGGTTTTGCAAACGTTTGAAAGGAAACGTTTGGCAATGGTTAAAAAATGATGGGTACGAAAACCATTTGTAATAGAATGTTTTTAAAACGTTTTATGAAAACCGTTTATAAAATGTTTAACGATTAATGTTAGAAAAACGTTATAAATGAACATAATAATGTCTGAATAATAATGGGGTCAGAGGTCAAATTCAATATCTTTGTATGGTTGCTCCCTAATGAAAATATTATTTTTATGTCTAAAATTGTAAGATAGTGGCTTAAAAACTGTGCCCCCCTCCAATTCTTACTTTTAGGGATTGCATGTGGGGCAATTTTTGACAAAGTCCTCTAAAATCCCCTATTATTTCTCACCGCCATCTTTGTTTGGACATGTTTGAAGGTGAAAGTTTAAAATTATAGGTTTAAAAAATGTTTTTGATAGAATGTTTTTGAAACATTTGACAAGCAATGTTGTTTAAACATTTTATGTGTACTGTTTATCAAACATTTCATGATGAATGTTTGAAAAATGTTTCCAGCAAAAACTTAATTTCTTCAGCTATTTTATAAATGTTTTAAAAACATTTCCAGTCAAACCAAGCTTCTTGAGTTATTTTATAAACGTTTAATAAACGTTTTCAGTAAAAATGTTTGTATAGAGAATGTATATAAAACATCTTTTAAACATTACAGCATAAACGTTTACTTAGAAACGTTTAAAAAAACCAAAGATAGGGTTTAATTAGGTTTTAAAAACGTTTTGTAAACGTTTAAACCATTTAAAAACGTGTCTAATGTTTATTGGGTATCAGGCTAACTTTCCTAGCCATATATATGTTGCACATATTTGATTAACCTAGCTGCAATATTTCAAGTTTTAGAGCATCTTAATGATTTTGAAATAATTGGCTATGGCGGCCATTTTGTTTTTCAAAATAAGGCCAAAATTTTTCTCAGGCAAAACATTTGAAGGCCAGGACTTTTGATGGTCTGTCTTTATATTCTGACGCGATAGCACCAATAATAAGGGAGTTTTAGTGTGATGACCTCATTTAACCTTGAAGCAGGGGTCAAAGGTCAAATTCAACACCTGACTTCCTACAAGTTGATTTCACATTCCGAACCTCTAGGAGCAATATTTGGGGAGATATAAGGCCTTTTTAATAGGATAATCCTGTTTGACATTAAACATGTGATATGGCGGCCATTTTATTTTTTGAACTAGGCCAAAATTACTATCAGGCTAGCTTTTCTAGCCATATAGCTTTTGTGCAAATTTGATGAAGCTAGCTGGAATATTTCAAGATTTAGAGCACCTTGATGATTTTCAAACAATTAGCTATGGTGGCCATTTTGTTTTTCAAAATGAGGCTAAAATTTTGCAGAGACAGGTTTTCATAGCCATAAACATTCCCTGCAAATTTGGTGAAGATATCTTTACAAATGAATGAGATATTAAGGTACGTTTATACAAAAATGTGACAAACGGACGCACGGACGGAAGGCGTTTTATAATCTACTGACCACGGCCTTTGGCCGCAGGCGGGAGATAAAAATTTCTCGCGGCCGTTCTGCTCTTCCATAGTCTTATGTGTCTAAGGAAATAACAAATACAATGAAACACTCATGAGTTTTCAATATGATGTTAAGAGTTTGGTACAAAAATACCTTTCCTCAATTAAAGTGAAAGGCAATATACCTTGAGATTTTTGGATGTTCCCCTTCCAGGAAGTAAAAGACTTCAGTAAGTGCAGGAAAAGAAAATCTAAAAACAAGAGCACTCAGGGCATACCCCCAACAAAGCATTAAAAGCTTGAAATTGCATTAGTTTGTCACAGTGTATCCCTGGACCAGGCATGGTGAAGTACATCTGTGCCTCCATCAACATGTCAGATACTTATTATTCAAAAAACAAGGCAAGTAATAAATAAATTTGCGTAATCCTGCTGACAGACAGAAATCGACAAACGGTCATGAAAACAATACCTCCTTTGCAGAGTAAAAATTCTTTACCAGTGGATTACAGTTACCTCTATCACGATATACCTTTGTGGGATCCAGCCCTGACACTTAACGAAGTGAAGCATAAAGTGAAAAAAAATAGAAACCTAATCCAAATATGGAAGCCAACAGCACACATGTTCAAAGCGTGATCTCAATGTAAAAGCCATAAACCGACCAGCTGATTTGTCCATTGTGAGCAACACCAGGAAACTGATGTAATACAAGCGTGTTATGGGCTAGTCATATGGGAAGAGTAAAAGGCTGTATACATCGAGTTGAGAACCTGGAAGCTGTTGATAAAGGGTCATTTGCCATGCATTAATATTCCGTATGAGTCACATTATTTATTAGTTGAATCTGTTCAACTTAAAAAGTATGTACAATTGGTGTTTTGTGTTCAGTTCGATCGCCTGGGAAGGACAGAGATGCTGGATAAATACGGTCGATACTGTAAACAGTGTATCTGTGAAATGACTTTTAAACAAAACAAGGCAGTACCCATGCAGTAGTGCTGACCATTTGAACTGAACTACAAAGGTTATGCTTATCAGGTATTTAAGAGTTTACCTGTTTTAAGTACATATTTTACGATGTAATTTCTTAGTTGAATGTTAATTACTTCACAGTAACTATTGTAACTGCATGGATAAATTCTGACCAGAGACTGCCATTTATAAGGACCAATTTATAAAAGGAAAAGCAGTGTAGACCAAGTTGTTATGATGCAGGTTTGTGTTATAATATTTTAATTATCATTAATGTAAAATTTATTTGTATTAGGATCACATATAATTCACAATACTGTCTGTATAACTATAGATTTAATTTTACAAGATATGTATATATATACCATCTTACTTAGAGGAGCATTAATTATTTTTAATTGTTAATTATAATTATTTTAATATTTTTTCTTATATGTGTACTAAGCAATATTTAAAGTACTTCAGTAATGGTTTTTCCACATTTTTGTACAATAAATTTACAAGATCTGATACATACGGTCAAGAAAAGTTAGGTGTGCTTTTTGTTTATTTTGTGTTGTATGCCATAATTTAACTGAGTTTAATTAAAGTTTGGCCTTTTTGAGGTTTACAGGGACAAATGTTTAAATTGTTGTTGGATTTATAAAAGTATATTAAGTACAAGAAAAGAAGGAAAGTGAAGGGAGTGCAGAGGGAATGAATTTGCTGTAAATGTATGAGATCATACGTACTTTAGTTTACACTTGCATTATTTTGAAGCACAAAGACACAAATAAGTACTCCAGGTCATATGCAAATGCAATATGCAAATATATGCATATGAATAGTGATTTGCATGTTTATATATAGACAAATTCATTGAGGCTGGTTTTCCATTTATACAGTATAGGTGAACAAGGATATAGGTTAAGGTCTTTACTTATGTCATCCAAAGTGACAATTTTTTGTTGTTTATTTCCACACCAAAACATTTCTTTTTTTGCATAAGGGTGTATTCTTTCAACTGCTATAAATTCTTTCTCAATGACAAGCAAACATTGTAGTGTATTCATGAACAAAATATAGCTTTTCAATGTTGTGGAATATATATATTTAAAAAAAATACAGATCTTTGTTCACTTTTTGGCTGCTTTCATAATTTTTTTTGTCGCCTTGATGAGTTAGCTAGTGAGGTCACCTCCAGCAGTGAGTCTATGCTCACTGAATGAAAGGCCGTGAGTGTTATCTTCACTCAAGTATAAGGAGGCCACAGTACATCACAGTGAAATGATTTCTTTAGAGTTATATATACTCTGTGTACTAGAATAAGATCTTTGGCAAGCTGTCCTGTACTTCAAGCAAAAAGATGTTCTCATCAGCTATTTGTGAATCACCTTATGCTATTTAGGAACTTCCTTTGTTTACCTGTTTTTTTTTTGTTTTTTTGTTGTTTTTTTTGTGTGTGTGTGACAGTTACATCACAAGGTTTTACTTATCAATAGCTAATGTGAGACTACTTCAAACTAAAGCATATAAGGTATAGCTTAAAGCATGCTGTGTATATCTCCAGTGAAAGGCATAGATGGTTATACTCATTATAATGTGACAGTATCTTGGATATATTCAATATATTTTGTTTATAATACAAAATTATTGAAAAGGAAAATAACTAATATACACTTGAGTTATGTCACATGAGTGTTGTGTATTTTTTGTTGCAGAGTGACACTGGAACTCAGAAATACTGAAAACCGTAAAGAAGTATTATGAGAATTTAGAGGTTTGTTAAATAAATGCATTGAAAGAGTGAAAAAAAGACAATGGCCAGTCAGAAAATGTCTACCACTGTTCAGATGCTGAGAGGGAAGTTGTTTGGTCGGTACCTGTTTGTGACAAACTCAGTAATTTGTGGGACATTGATGGGTGCAGGAGATGTCACTGCTCAGTTTATAGAGAGGGCCAAACTGAAGATGTCACAACTGGACAGCAAACGATCAGGTGAATACTGTCAATTGCTAAACAATAACAGTAGGACTCAATCTTGCTATTGGCGTGGGTGTTAAGTATTTTAAATGTTTCTTCAGTATATATATATATGGAGAAGTCTGATCTGAATATGTTACAGCTGGGAAGCAACATGATTGTCGAAGTCATTATCATAAATTGAAATACTTCCCATTCTCAAGTTATGGTCTGGATGGTAATTAAATTGAAATGCGCTTCAGTAGATCAAGTAAGTTTTTAATTTGAAGCTGGTCTGAGTTTAAGATATAAAATTAATGACAACAAGAGCACTCGGAGAGCACAGACCTCTGCCACAGGAGCTCAATTCCTGGACTTTCAAAACCTACCATTAGCACTGATATAGCTTTTCCCCCCTCTATTTCATATTTTTGCTGATAGTGATACAGATCACTCCCAATTTATTTTTCATGGATCAAGACAGTGATCCAGATCACTGCCAAAATCTAATCACTTGTTCCTTGTCCCATTTAGAATATATCCTGAAAATTTCATCAAAATCTGTCAATAATTTTTTAAGTTATCTGTCTTTAAAAATTTCATTTCATGGATCCAGAAGATCCAGATGATTCAGATCACTCCCAAAATCTAATCATTTCTTCCTTTTACCATTTCGGACATATCCTAAAAAATTTACCAAAATCCGTCCATAAGTTTTTACGTTTCTTGTTTATAAACAAACAGATGGACAGACAAACCCAGGCAAAAACATAACCTTGATGGCGGAAGTAATGACTGTGAACAGGTTATTCTGAATTAATTGAATGTATGCATAGCTATACTGGTATTTAAGAAAGAAATTGTAACATATGTTAAAATGTAATCAATATTATACTTCATAAATCCAAAATTATTAGTAAAAGCATATACTATATACCTATATCTGTATTATGATAGTTATTTACTTCACCTATGCTGTTAATACATTTTCAATTTCCTAGTTATATTGATGAGGTATTTTCTCAACATGTTTACCTGGATATATTTTTGTTATATTTTATCAGTAGATGTTTCTTTATGGACTCCCAGGGCTTATCTAAACAGCAGTACTGGTACAGTTAAACACAATTTGAGCAGGAATGTCAGGCTGTATAGTTACTGAAAATATCTCAAATTTCCCCTAAAACATGCCATTTCCCCTTATTTTTGAAGCAAAATATTCTATGTAGCTTGCAGAGGCTTGGCCATTGGACTGTATTTACATATATTGGACTGTGACTGATTTGGTAATCTCTGTTGTTTTTCAGGTCGCTTCCTCGTGTTTGGCTTGAGCCTGGGACCTTTGAATCACCTCTGGTACAAGTTTTTGGACTCCAGATATCCACTGAAAAATATAAACTCTGTGTTTCGCAAGATCCTGCTTGATCAAACCATTGCTGGCCCATTTGTACTGCTGGCCTTGTTTTTTGGTTGGTATACATTTCTAAAGCTAAATGTAGTTTTAGTATATTTGACAGAAGTATTACAGTTTGGAGAAACTGACAGTTAAAGTTGATGTGTTAATTATTGTCAGTAGTTGTAAAAATATGACTTTAAGTCAAATCATGATGTGACCCCGATTTGACCTTTGACCTTGCTGTTGTGACCTTGACCTAAAAATTTTGTCCGGGCTATATCTCAGAAACTGTAAGATGATCTGTGCAGTATACCTGGGTTAGCATGAAGTGGGTTGATTCATGAAGTGGATTAAATTTTCAGGAACTTCTGCAGAAATAACTGTTAAATTCAATAACTGAAATTGACATATTTGCCCTACTCATGAGAGGTGAATAATCAAGCTGCAATGACATCATGACATATTGAATAACAGAGAACATATGTATTTTTCATTTTCACATTGATATATTCATTCTTGAAAAAAATGTTTCCATGAATTTGTAAATTTTGCATGTAACCAACCCGCCTATTAGATTGATGTGTCCGACGTCCATCTGTCCGTCCACATTTTTCGTTTCCAGACTCTAACTCGAAAACGGTTTGACCAATCAAATTCAAACTTGATAGGGAGATAGATCACCATCATAGCTAGGTTCCTTTCGAAATTGGTGTAATTCCGTCTGTTTGTTTGTCTGTTTTTTGTCCGTTTGTCTGTCCATCTATCTGTCCATCCACATTTTCATTTCCGGACTCTAACTCGAAAACGTTTTGTCCGATCAAATTGAAACTTGACAGGGACATAGATCAACATCATAGCTATGTTCCTTTCGAAATTGGTGTAATTCCGTCTGTTTGTTTGTCTGTTTTTTGTCCGTTTGTCTGTCCATCTATCTGTCCGTCCACATTTTCGTTTCCGGACTCTAACTCGAAAACGCTTTGTCCAATCCAATTCAAACTTGACAGGGCCATATATCAACATCATAGCTATGTTCCTGTCGAATTGGTGTAATTCCATTCTGTTCGTTGGTCCATTTTTTGTCTGTTCGTCAACATTTCTGTTTCCACACTCTAACTCGAAAACGTTGTGTCCAATCTAATTCAAACTTGACAGGGGCATAGATCACCATCATAGCTAGATTCCTTTCGAAATTGGTGTAATTCCGTCCGTTTGTTTGTCTGTTTTTTGTCCATTTGTCTGTTCATCAACATTTCTGTTTCTGGACTCTAACTCGAAAACCCTTTGTCCAATCGAATTCAAACTTGACAGGGAGATACATCACCATCATAGCTAAGTGGCTTTCGAAATTGGTGTAATTCCGTCCTTTTGTTTGTCCGTTTATAGCATAGATACAATTATGTAACCTAGATTACAAGTTTTACATTTCTTAGCACGATTAACACATTCACCTTAACTGGGTGACCTAACATTTCTTTCCTTGTTTCTAAATGTAATTACAGCAGTTGCTAACCTTATTGCTGCCTGCGCAACCCGCCTTTTGGGGCATCTTTGACCCTCTTGCTAACAAATAAATCACCCCACTTCATGAACGTTTTTTGTTCAGATGTTTTTTAAAGATTTTGGTGCAATTGCAGTTTAAAGAATCCAGTTATATGTAAATTACTGGTATAATATTGCAACTGTTACTTTATTCTATATGTCTCCCAAATATCACGTTTCTACACATCAAGCCACTTTATGCCTTGATACATTTTCAGGCCTTGGTTATTTGGAAGGGCGAAGCTTCCAGCAAACTGTAGAAGATGCCCGGAGTAATTTCTGGAGTCTTTATAAGGTAAAGTACTGTATACACCTTTGGTTCATCAGACTTTTAATTAATGTTGATTTAGGTCATCATGTTTTGTTTTTAACCTGAATCACACATGTGCAAACCAAATTGATTATCATTTTGAACACATTGGTATTGGAAAAAGAAAAGTATTTGTACTTAAAGTGATTTTATACTACTACAACCTTTTATATAGGTATGGGATATGTATATAGGTATTGGCAGAGATACTGGTGTTATTAATTGTTGAAACAGATTCCCACATATTGTGTTCACCTGTTTTTGAGCAGGTCACATGTGCCTGGGAAAGTGCCAGGTAGTTTTCAGGGAACAGAAGTATAAACCACACAAAGGCCTCTGACTAAGAAATACTGCGAAAAAAGGTTTTGCGCTGTGATTTTGCCTATAAAAATCTCTTTCTTTTGGAATGACAATGTAGACAGTGTGTGAATATCCTGCACAACATGTATTTGTAGCTCAAAGATTAGCCTGGAACAATCCTTTATAATTTTGGGAAATGTATCTACTCTCTACTGAGTTGTCAATAAGGGTGTCACTGTGGATATGTTGGGATAAAAAGACCCTGTGAATTCAATGGTACTCGTGATAATAAAGGGACAAAATGTCAAACTGTACTCTGGCTTTTGTGGGTTTAAACTTAAAACTATAATCTAGCGGTGAAAGGGTAAAAGTTCAAACTATAGTATGGCCATCGTTGGTTTTATGTTCAAACTTTGCATGTTGGAAAAAGGTTAAACTTCAAATTTTTCTCTGCTTATAATGGGTTCAAGTTCAAACTGTACTGTGGCTATGGAAGGGTAAAGTCCAAACATTTTTCTCTGCCTATCTGTGGCTTTTAAGTTCAAAATTTACTGTGGCTATAGAAGGGTAAAGTCTGAACATTTTTCTGTCATGAGGTCCTAAGCTCAAACTTGAATATGGCTCTTAAATGGATAAAATTTCAAACATCATAATGACTGCGTAATGAGTAACCAACCATTAAGCAACTTGTAATCAACCATTTTGCTATTTGCATGAAATAGTATATCTCTGTAAAATATGTTCAATTTTAGACCATAGATTAAGTAAATCTGTAATTTATTAGATTTCAAATAACTTTCAGTCCTTTACTGGTGAAGTAGAATTTTATTAGATATGTCAGGTGTCAATACTTTTTTTCTGTTGAAGGCAGTGTACGAAATTAACACCTAACCCCCCTGTCTAAGACTGGTAACTATTCTCACTGACCTGTATCTTTCTACAGTTACCAGTCTGAATGTCCTGTAACTTAAGAGAAATGTTCAAATAATCCTTTTTTTTAATCTCCGAGATTGATGAGACTTTTCCTTTTACAGTCTGGCCATTATAGAATATAACATTAAACCAATTATTCTTTAGCAGTGGCATCTTGGTCAGTTTTAAAATTCAGCATTGATTTAACCTACATTGAAATACAGGCAGGGAACTTTTGCTATGGACCTGTGAAATTTATGAGTTGTAGGTCTAGTGGACCTGGAAAGTTTTCCAGTAAACTTCATACAGTGGTAGAAGTATGTTCCTTTTCTTGACTATTGTCTCATCAGCAAGTTGCCCAAATAACAAAGTGTATGTAATAAATTAGCCATTATTTTCATTGAGCAGGTCATGTTTTACTTATTGTTTGCTTGTTGGTATATTTTTAACAGTGGTATTTATGTAGTGCTGGATGAATTATAGTCCAATAAAATTTGTGACAATCTTAGAAAATGTTATTGTGAAATATAAATTTTTTAAATATTTTACAGGGGTCCTATTCACAAAAAGGATCAACCTCAAGTTGAGCCAAAATTCAGCTCAAGTTTACAATTTCAGCTGATTTTTTTGCTCATCTTGATCCCTTTTGTGAATATGGCTCCAGCAATTAAGGTAAATGTATACCCAGTTGTGTATTCATGTAAAGTTGGAACTTTTTTGTAATTCTCTGTTAAATGCAGACTTCCATTTAAATATAAAACAATATCTGGTCCATCAAGGGTTATTTTCTGTATTTTCAGTTTGATCTCTGCGTGTGGCCCTCAGCTCAGGTTATCAACTTTTGCTTTATTCCGACCCAGTTTCGTGTTCTGTATGTGAGTATGGTGACTTATTGCTGGAATACATTCATAGCATTCTACAAGCACAACTATGTCAATAACACAAGTGAAAGAAAACTCATGGCCAAGATGGATTATCCTTTATTTGGGTCAGAAGGTGCACGCTACTTTCCTTTGGTACACTTTGAGGTAAGCTCTATGTAGAAGTGTTGTTTTACACTATATTCATCAAAGTACTGTTGCACCTATATTGTCTGAGTATATTTATGGATCAGTTACGATACTGCAATTTTCAAAAATTCCCTAAAATCTTGTAGGATATGTATATTTGCACACTAATAAAAACAACATCAGTATTGATTTTTCACACTAAGTGCTACTATTGTTGCAGTTGTAGGCACATTTGAACTTTTAGTTAGATTCAAGATTTTAACCGTTGGTTAAATAAATTTGCTGTCATGTTAAAAAATGCCTTTAAAATTTGAGAATGGTTTAATTAGTTTTCATTCATTTCTTCAGTGGTAATATTCTTATTACTATTACTACTGATGATTATAACACACTTTATTAATCAGGGTATAAATCTTTAGAAAAAAATTATCTACCAGTATTTGTGTATTCTAACAATTCTATAATATTTATTGCATATTCACCTTGATAACTTCAATCTATGTTTAAGGCTGGCATCACCAAACATGTCAGTTAAATGAAAGAAGAAACAGTTAGTTTGACAAATATTGCCAGATATTCTAGTATATCTACAGAAATGAGTATGTAGAAACTTGATTATATTTCTTTGTCTTATACACACAGGATCTACCAGAACAAGAGATGACTGTGATTACAGAACGCACCAAAAACATTGTGAAAAAAATGAAAATGTGATCTAAGTCTGCAGCTGCTGATTTACACAATTCACACAGTATTCAGACATTTATATCTGACAATTGAGGAGTGCAAGATGGATGATTATTTTGTGATTATGCTGTATCAACACCAAAATATACCTTTGCATGGGATATCGAGTACACATTTACGAACTCATGGAATACATGTACTGAAAAGATTGTAACATTGAAAATAATGTGTGCATATCCAATATTACCACATTACAGTTTTACAAGTTCATTGACTACCACATACCAGGTATACAATCTTATAGTTACACATTCTGTGAACCTTTGCTCTGTTGCTTTCTGGACCTCGTCAGTTGCTTTATGTCTGGACCATGTCTCTCAAGCTTCAAAAAATCTTTTTTTTTCAACTAATATGCTTGGTGGGGACAGTGGTTCAGGTGCTGTGTGTTTTGCACAACAATAGAATGTTCAATACCTGAACATGTTAGGAAAGGAAATCTACAGGCTGATCCATGTCATTTCTGTTCCTCAGGGTAGGTTTGGTATCAAACATCAGTATTTCAGTAACAATAATTGACTGGGTGTGGAGTTTTTTTATTGATAATTTTTCAAAAAGTCAATGCGCAATGTTCTCAAGATATAACTGTTAAACATGAAAATTGTTACTTCATACCTTGCATGACATACTTTGAAAATATGTGATATCTTTTTGAATTGAGTAACAATTTTTCAGTTTCTATTGATATGGTGAATCAATTTTACAGTTCAAAAAATTCTCAAGGTGTGTACAGGGTGTAGATGAATGTAAAATATGAATATCACTGAGCTCAGATACACCTCACTTCCTGCTGGAAACGACCTTAACTCAAAGGTTATATGTGATGACAGGGTCTGTATTTTTATTTTGATGTATTTACTTTTGACAGTTATTGCTAAAGCTAATTGTCAGTGGTATGATTTGCTTACCAAGTAAGCTTTTGTATATTTAGAAGGGAGGAAGGTTTTGTGTGTTAGTTATTTTGATGAACAACAGTTGTTAGAGCAAGACATTTTCAATACTTATTTTATCTTTACACAGCCAGTACTTAGTACTGTGCATTATCTGTTGTCTGAATGCAATTAGTTCTCAGGCCTGCTTCTATTCATACATTAACCATCATGGTGCTGTCTTTGTCTGGGAGTCCTTTAGTACAGAGGTTCAGTGTAAAAAAACATGGTGAGAGTAGATGGGAGACCTGGAATAAGAACTCTATAATCTACCATTGACAAATCCCTTTGTGTTACTTGCAATTATATGGGATATCCTTTTCAAGTTTTATAACAGTTTAATTCAATTTACAGTGAACCTGTGTCTTCAGATTTATGACCTCATTTCCACTTTTCCAAAATTTGTGCTTTCCTTATGTTTTCCACTGAAGTAAACTTCTGTTTTCTCTGAAGTGTCCGTTATATAAACACAATCTTATCACTGTCTCCATGGTTAACTTGTAGATGTTGTACTCTATCATATTATTTCATACTTGTGCCAAATTTTTGTATCAAATTTGCACCATTTCCAGGGGTCTTGCCAGTGATGATATTCACCTACAATGGCAGTGTTATATTTCTTTACTGATGTAACTATTTATATGACAAGTCCAAGTCATCCAGCAACTGATGCTTTGCGCATATTTTACATCACACATTGTAATGAATATGAATGAATTTTCTTTCTGGATCTGTATTGTGATGTTTATCTCATTTCTTGTCATATACTTTATTGGCTATATGGTATAAAGATGAACAAAAATATATTTTTAGCAGGGGTGTATTTATCTGCCATCTCATGTGTTAAGTTAATCTTTTACCTGATTCCATACTCACTGTGAGCACTGAAAGTATGGGCAAACAAGTGGCACAACAAAGACACTTGCACAAGTCTATTATGTGGTCAGAATAACAACGTTATATCATGAAGATGATGATACATTTTGTTAGCTGTCAGATGTTGTATGTAAATTATATTGTATACAACAGTCTAATAAGATGTGTAAACTGATCATTGGGCAGTGATGTTAACTGTCAAAAGATATAAAAATGCATCTATTTTGCATCAACTCATTTGTACTGTTGAACTGTAATCTGTATAGACATGAAAAAAATCTGCAAATTGAGTATGTATAGCTGTTCACACCAATGATATCTTTGTCATTTTGTAAACAAATACTGTTCCCAAATGATGATGATATTATTGTAAACATAAAAACTGTGAAAATAGTTTAAATTGTACTGGTTATATATAACCAAGAAACAAAAGTTTGTGTAATATATTTAAGATACGAGTTAGTTCCATGTCGAGATTACTCAAGGTAAGCACTTGTTTGGGATATATCAGTGTTGGTGTATTTTTATTGAACACAATTGTATAATGAGATTTTGTTCCAAAGTTTGTCACAAAGATGACTTGTCTTTAAAATTAATCTTTTCTGGTGTCACCTGTGTATACTCTGCCAGTATGCATTTAGATTTTGTTTCAAAAACAGTAATGTATAGTCAATTGATGTGAATTGTAAGTGGTTGTTAAAGTTATTGTAGTGTATAAGTTATGTTTAGTATCATCTGTTAGTGTATCAGTCTTACGCCTGATAAATATTTAGTCGTTTACACATATTTATGAAATCCCAGTACATTTGTATGATTCCCAAATAAAGACAATTGATAAAACACAGTGATTTTTTTTGTGAAGTTTATTTTCATCAGCAGCAAACGTAGAAACATTTTTTTCTTAGTGTCTCCTTGGTATATGTTTCCAGTTCTTAACACTTAAGTTGCTTATTCTCTCCATTTTGTAATAAACCACATTGCATTAACATGTGTTTCAATTTATTCATTTATTTATTTGGGGTTTTACGTCGCTTTCAACACTGTACAGGTCATATTACGATGGGTAGTTGGAAGGGCAGAGGAAACCAGTCCATACAGTTTGTCAGGGTTCTGTACTGTAAACTGCCGACCAACGGCAAGCAACTACCAGCTTTCCCACTTAAGGCCGTGCCGGGAACCGAACCCCGGCCTCAGAGGTGGGAGGCGAGAGTGTTACCACTCTGCCACCGTGGCCCCAACATGTGTTTCAAGAGTTGACATTAATGTGAATGGCATTTAATATACATTCACAAGAATGAGTTGTATCAAGTTTGTTGTGATACTTCAGTGTCAAAAATCAAAATATCAGAAGTAGAATTCAAGAAAGAAAAAATTGCAGCATTATCTTCAAGGATGGGCCTGTGGAACTAGCATCCTGGTATTTTTTACTAAAAGACTGTAATAGAGTATTATAAAATACCAAAAAGACAATAAATCTGAATAAATTATTTTCTTTCATCCAATATTTGTGAAAATTTTTATGGACTCATAGGATTGGTTTGGGGTTTTCCAAAATTGGAATGGTTTTGCATTAATGAGATACTGATATCATTGGTTCCTTGTCATATGCCCAGATGTTTAAAGGACATGATTGATGTTCAAGTTGAATCCACAGGCTTCCTCTCCTCAACCCCTCCCGGGTGCTCCCAATTGACTACTTCTGCTGGGAGATAATTGTCGTGATCTAAGGTGTAACAGCCCAAATGTATATCAGTAAGGACAGGGAAATTCTTTTTTAAGGGGGAATTTTTTTCCTTAAAAGGTTTCTTTCAACTTCTGTGTAAATGTACAACACGACACTGTCAACAACTGAAATTGACAGCTCTCACTATATAACCAATACAAAGAATCCACAGCCTCGGCAAGGGCCACGGTGGCAGAGTGGTAACACTCTCGTCTCCCACCTCTGAGGCCGGGATTCAGTTCCCAGCACGGCCTCAAGTGGGAAAGCTGGTAGTTGCTTGCCGTTGGTCGGCAGTTTGCAGTACAGAACCCTGACGAACTGTATGTACTGGTTTCCTCTGCCCTTCCAACTACCCATCGTGATATGACTGTACAGTGTTGAAAGCGACGTAAAACCTTAAATAAATAATAAATCCACAACTTGTACTATTGGTTGTACAAGTAACTTCACAAGAAAGAATTATCTTTAAAAGCACAAGTGGCTTCACAATTTCATAGCTGTCAACTACTAACCTCTTCTATATCACAGGGTCTTCGGTGGTCTAGCGGTTAGCAAGTTTGGCATATAGTCACAGGCTGTCACCTCTGTGGGTTCGAGTCCCACAAGTGGCAATGCTGAGGACCTGCCCCAATATGACCCTGGATGTTAAAGGAGATGCAAAACCCCAACTCTGACTTTGTCTTCTACATTACAAGTGAAACACCTCTGACTGCTTCTGTATCACAGCTCAAGCATATCAGATTATCATATATCCAAACCCCTTATTTATAAATTATACTGGTCGAACATTCCAGAGACAAAAAAAAAGAAAGATAAATATAAAAGTTGTACTGTCCTGGTCATTCTAGAAACAAGGAGACTGTCCTAGATCACTACACTTTGGCACGTTCAGCAGACAAAAACTAATGAATTGGGAAATTCCCATCACAGAGTCAGATTCTGTTTATAGACCATAAACTCCTAACAACAGAACAGAACCTCACTACAAAATAAGCAATACTGCCACACACATGGACAAATGTTGAGAGTAATTTGTGACAATAATGGGTATGTCACGAAACCCCGACCAATGAGAAGAATAGACACCAATAAAAGAGAATACAGCTTTAGAATATCCAAAGGAAGAAGGGAGGTAAAAGTATGATTTTGTCACTCTTATAGAGAGGTTCCGACTCCTGTTGTCCACCATGCAACAGGGACCATTAATGGTAGAGAGCAGTACCATGACCTGTATCATTCCAGGGGTGGATCCAGCTGTCAGTATGGAGGGGGTTCATGTGTAGGTGTGCTAAACTTGATGTCCAGGAACATCGCCAACATTACATTATAACAAGACTGTGATATAGTATACATATTATAGTATCCACCAGACACATCCGGTGGATACTTTAGTGTTTGCTATGCCGCCGCCACTGCACAAAGAGAGATTTTTTACTTCAATGCTTTCAGAGGAAACTAAACCAGCTAGGTTCACCAAATTTGCAGGGTATCTTCATTGGGAGGTAAGCTTCTCTGGGACTGAAATAGGCCTTGTGCTGAAAAACAAGATGGCCCCTTGGGCATTTCTTTGAAAATAATCTACCTTTTTCTACTGAGGACAATCAAACTTAAAAGTGCTTATAACTCCCTTATACAGGTTTGCAATGTGAAACCCACTTACAGGAAATCATGGGCTGGGAATGTTTTGATGTGGTCAGATTTGACCTTAAAGCCCCTCCTTAAGGTCAAACAATGACAGCCTAACTTAAAGTGTTTATAACTCGCTTATTATTGATCCTAGAGGTTTGTAATGAGAAACCAACTTGTAGGAAATCATGGGCTGGGAGTCTTTTGATGTGGTCAGATTTGACCTTGGACCCCTCCTTCAAGGTCAAATGAGGACCACAAATTTAAAAGTGCTTATAACTTGCTTATTAGTGGTCCTAGAGGTGGAGCATGCTCCACTTTTTTATTTGAGCTTGTTCCTTTGGGTTCACTCTTGAACACCTTCACATCCTTCATGGGCGGGGGGTATTGCTTGGGTCTCTGTATCCATGGATTCCCTTTCTTATGCCTGACTTCTCACAGCCTCTTGGCCATCACCCTCCTGGTTCTGCTGCATCTCGGGATTAACAGCTTCTGCTGTGCTGTCTACAAACTAAATAAACATTTTTGGGTTTTGCAAACATTTGAAAGGAAATGTTTTGTGAAGGTTAAAAAATGATAGGTACGAAAACCATTTGTAATAAAATGTTTTAAAGCATTTTATGTATACCGTTCATTGAATGATAAATTTTAGAAAATGAAAAATCTTAGAAAAACGTTATACAAATAAACATAATAATGTTTGAAAAATAGTGGGGTCAGAAGTCAAAGGTTGCTCACAAATGAAAATTTTATTTGGTGACTTAAAAATTGTGCCCCCCATTCAATTCTTACTTTTAGGGATTGCATGTGGGGCAATTTTTGACAAAGTCCTCTAAAATCCCCTATTTTTGCTCACCAACATCTTTGAAGGTGAAGGTTTAATAAGCAATCTGAAAATATGGGTTTGAAAAACATTTTTACCCCACAGCCCTTATTGTTTATACCCAGGCTGTCCAGATGTGCGAGTGGGTGGGTGGGCAGCGGGAAAAAGTTTGTCTGGGCTGTATCTCAGAAACCATAAGGTGTAAGAAGTTCATACTTGGTAGGGACATTGGTTAGGGGGTGTAGGTGTGCAATATCATGGTTTGACCTTGATTTGACCTTGCCACAGTGACCTTGAGTTTGAAAATCTTGTCTGGACCATATCTCGGCAAATGTAAGGTGTAGGAAGTTGATAATTGGCAGGGACATTAGTTAGGGGTTGTAGGTGTGCAATGCCATGGTGTAACCTTGATTTGACCTTTGACCTTGCCATAGTGACCTTTAATTTGAAAATATTGTCTGGGCTATATCTTGGAAACCGTAAGGTGTAGGAAGTTGATACTTAGTAGAAAAATTGGTTAGGGGGTGTAGGTGTGCAACGTTATAGTGTGACCTTGATTTGACCTTTGACCTTGCTGTAGTGACCTTGACCTAGAAAATCTTGTCCGGGCTATATCTCGGAAACTCTAAGGTGTAGGAAGTTGATACGTGGTAGCGTCATTTGTTAGGGTTTGTAGGTGTGCAACATCATGGTGTGACCTTGATTTAAACTTTAACGTTGCTGTAGTGACCTTGACCTAGGAAATCTTGTCCGGGCTATATCTCAGAAACTCTAAGGTGTAGGAAGTTGATACTTGGTAGGGACATTGGTTGGGGGTTGCAGGTGTGCTTCATCATGGTGTAGTTTTGATTTGACCTATGACCTAGTTGCAGTGACCTTAAGTTTGAAAATCTTGTCTGGGGTATTTATTGGATTTGGTAAGGTGTAGAAGGTTGACGCTTGGTAGGGACATTGGTTTAAGGGGTGTAGGTGTGTATTATGGTGTGACCTTTAACTTTGGCTCTGCCAAAGTGTGTTCACCTGCAAGATTTGAGACATGTTTCTCTTATGACAAAGATATATAGATTGCTGCAACTGATTAGTTCATGTACTTTTGTATAATTTTGCTTTTTCCATCGACAGCTATACTCCAATTAATAAAATTTACAGCTTTATAATTTTTAGTTTTCTGATTAATGCTACCATCTTGCTATTGAAATGTCTTGATTTAATGCTTTATCTTTACATACATTTTCTTTCTTTTAGATGTTATTTTCTATATTTAAACATTATTTGTAGCTTTATATAACTGACACTGCTCTGAAAGTATCCAGATCTTTGTACTTTTTCACTACTTCTATATTTCATGGTGTTGAAAAATTATTTCCCCAGGCTGTGGGGTACGGGCATCTCTGATGCTATTTTTGATAGAATGTTTAAAAAATTCCAGCATACCTTTCGTTTCTCCAGCTATTTTATAAATGTTTGAAAAACATTTCCTGTCAAACCTAGCTTGTTGAGTTATTTAATATATGTTTTCAGTAAAAACGTTTGTATAGAGAATGTTTATAAAAGGTTCTTTTTTTAAACATTACAGAATAAATGTTTAATTGGAAATGTTAGAAAACCATAAGATAGGGTTTGAATAGGTTTTTAAAATGTTCTGTACACATGTAACCCATTTTAAAACATTTCAAATGTTTACTGGGGAAGTGCCTAACTTAAAGGTAAACTTTTAAAATATTCTTATTTAAATATCAATGCTGTTACTCCAAAGTTAAAATTCAAAGTGAAGAAAAGTCCCAGACTTCCTATACTGGTGAAAGTCCAATATTCAGGACCGAGACGCTCAATCACAAACGTTTTTAAACTTTTTAAATATATTTAGGAGACCAGTGGAACAGGGGTATTAGCATATTAATAGTGTTACAAGTCTTCTTTTTTTCAAACTGGGGGAGTTCTCACAAGTCCATTATTTGGTTTGCACATCTGTATGTTTAACTATAATCACAATACAGTAGGCAAAACACATGCCTCCCACCTATGAGGTTGTGGGTTTGAATCTCACCTCTGGTCTTAAATTATAAAAGTGTCATATCTGGAACCCATTATCTCACAAGATTAAAAAAAAAATAGCATCAGAGATGCAAGTACCCCACAGCCTGGGGAAATATTTTTCAACACCATGAGATATAGAAGTAGTGTAACAGTACAAAGTTCAAGATACTTTCAGAGCAGTGTAAGTTATATTAAGGTCCAAATAATGCTTAAGTAGAGAAAATAATATCTAAGGAAAAGAAATGTATATAAAGATGAAGTATTAAAACAAGACAATTCAATAATAAAATGACAGCATTTATCAGTAAACCAAAAATGGCCGAATTATGGTTTGGATGCTTTGAATATTACCCATGCATACAGAAGTGGCAATACATTCAATGAATGCTTATGTGTGGTGTTAGAGAAAAGCCTGTGGCTCACTTGATGAAATTCCATCTGTTACAATGGGAACTTGCAAAAGGAAATTCTTAATGAAGTCTAATATGACTTTAACAGTGCTTAATCTGCATCAACAGACAGACCCAAAGGTGCAACAAGATTTTAAAGGTCAATACAGCACCGTCAAACGTCAATCAGTGTTACACCATGACGTGGCACACCTAAAACCCTCAACCAATGTCCCTACCAAGTATAAACTTCCTACAGCTTACAGTCTCTGAGATATAACCTGGACTAGATTTTATAGGTCAAGGTCGCTACAGCAAGGTCAAAGGTCAAATCAAGGTCACATGACGTAGCACACCTACACCCCCAACCAATGTCCCTAACAAGTATCAACTTCCTACACCTCTTACGGTTTCCAAGATATAGCCCAGACCAGGTATTACAGGTCAAGTTCACTACGGCAAGTACAAAGGTCAAATCAAGGTCACACCATGACGTTGCACATCTACTACCCCCAACCAATGTCCTCACCAAGTATCAGCTTCCTACACCTTACAGTTTCCGAAATATAGCCCAGACAAGATTTTATAGGTCAAGGTCACTACGGCAAGGGTCAAAGGTTAAATGAAGTTCACACTATGACATTGCACATCTACACCCCCTAACCAATGTCCCTACCACGTATCAACTTCCTACACCTTACAGTTACTGAGATATAGCTCGGACAAGGTTTTATAGGTCAAGGTCACTACGGCAAGGTCAAAGGTCAAATCAAGATCAGAACATGACGTTGCACACCTACACCCCCTAACCAATGTCCCTACCAAGTATCAACTTCCTACACCTTACAGTTGCTGAGATATAGCCTGGACAAGGTTTTATAGGTCAAGGTCACTACGGGTATCAACTTCCTACACCTTACAGTTGCTAAGATATAGCTCGGACAAGGTTTTATAGGTCAAGGTCACTACGGCAAGGTCAAAGGTCAAATCAAGGTCAGACCATGATGTTGCACACCTACAACTCCTAACCAATGTCCTACCAAGTATCAACTTCCTACACCTTACGGTTTCTGAAATATAGCCCGGACAAGATTTTATAGGTCAAGGTCACTACAGCAAGGTCAAAGGTCAAATCAATGTCAGACCATAACGTTGCACACCTACACCCCCTAACCAATGTCCCTACCAAGTATCAACTTCCTACACCTTACGGTTTCTGAAATATAGCCCGGACAAGATTTTATAGGTCAAGGTCACTACAGCAAGGTCAAAGGTCAAATCAATGTCAGACCATAACGTTGCACACCTACACCCCCTAACCAATGTCCCTACCAAGTATCAACTTCCTACACCTTACGGTTTCTGAGATATAGCCCGGACAAGATTTTAAAGGTCAAGGTCACTACGGCAAGGTCATAGGTCAAATCAAGGTCAGACCATGATGTTGCACACCTACAACCCCTAACTAATATCCCTGCCAAGTATCAACTTCCTACACCTTATGGTTGCCGAGATATAGCCCGGACAAGATTTTCGAACTCAAGGTCACTACGGCAAGGTCAAAGGTCAAATCAAGGTCAGACCATGACGTTGCACACCAACACCCCCCAACCAATGTCCCTGCCAAGTATGAACTTCCTATACCTTACGGTTTCTGAGATACAGCCCGGACAAACTATTTCCCGCCGCCCGCCCGCCCATCCGGACACCATGGGTGAAAACAATACCCCGACAGCCCTTAAGGGCTGTGGGGTAAAAACTATTATGATAGAACATGTATAGCCTTGATGATGCCCCATTCACACTACAGGCGATATACCCCACAGTTAGAAGTTTTACTTGGTGGTGGAACTGCCTCCCAGGATGCAGCATATCTTCCGAGATTTGGTGTAGAAGAAAGAATCAATTATGATCCTATATTTTGACACTTTTTGAACTTTAAACCTCTATATCTTGACTTTTGCTTAACATATTTTAATGTATAATAGCTCATTAGATAGGTATGTCTCTTAGCTATTATGTTCTAAAGTTTTATCCGAATCATTATGTTGAAAATATATGAAAAACATAATTTTATCATGACAAGTAGTGCAACAGCTGTGAATCAATTAATGAGCCTAATTTGCACTATGTGAACCTTGGCTGTGCTGTATGAGTTTTTAATGGTAAAATCAAGTGGGGTTTGATTCCTCAATGTGTGAACACTTGTTCAAGTGCCTTTATAAAGAAAATAAAATATACAATCACATTTAATTCATCAATATTAAAAAATATAGCATTTGATACAAATTTTAAATCAAATAGTTACAGTCACATACATAATGATCACTTTCATCAGGAGATGGATTCGCAGAGTGAATGCAGGTCACCACCTCCTAATGAAGGTTTGTATGTCTTAATATAGCAAGGGTCAATCTAGTGTAATAATTATGCTTAAAGGTCAATTTATCTGTAAGATATGTCATTATAGGATATTTATGGTCTGTGCAGAAATAATACTTTTTAGGCGGGTTGCGTACAACCAACCCGCCTATTAGATTGATGTGTCCGACGTCCATCTGTCCGTCCACATTTTTGTTTCCGGACTCTAACTCAAAAACGGTTTGTCCAATCAAATTCAAACTTGACAGGGAGATAGATCACCATCATAGCTAGGTTCCTTTCGAAATTGGTGTAATTCCGTCCATTCATTTGTCAGTTTGTCTGTCTGTCTCCGTTTCCAGACTATAACTCGAAAACGCTTTGTCCAAACGAATTCAAACTTGACAGGGAGATAGATCACCATCATAGCTAAGTTGCTTTTGAAATTGGTGTAATTCCATCCTTTTGTTTGTCTGTTTATAGCATAGATACAATTATGTAACCTAGATTACAAGTTTTACATTTCTTAGCACGCCTAACACATTCACCTTAACTGGGTGACCTAACATTTCTTTCCTTGTTTCTAAATTTAACTACAGCAGTCGCTAACCTTATTGCAGCCTGCGCAACCTGCCTTTTGGGGCATCTTTGACCCTCTTGTTGTTATTCAGTTGACAGAATATTTAGTGTATTTTATTATTGCTACATTCATCACTTCCATCTTATCTCTCCAGCAAAAGTGCTTTTAAGATTTCAGTTGGTAATATACTGACACATTTAAGACTTTTTCCAAGACTATATTTCTGAATGAACAAGAATTTACAATAGCATGGATTAGAATGTACCGTAATACAAATATGTGGCTATCCAGGACTATAATTCCTTATCACATTCATAAAGTAATCTTGTTGCAGTTTCCCTCAACCAAGTCAGGGATGCAGGTCTACCACTGTTGGCAACAAATTTGGCAAAAGACACTAGCTTGGGCTCATCTCTCTTAAACAAAACTGTAGAAGGGCCTGGTCTGCTATTGGGGGCTTGGGGCTCTAAATGTCATTTTAAAGTGGCCTTTGATATTCCTATTACTTTAGCAGCTCGATATACTGATGTTCCTTGCCACACCATCCTTTTGGCCTTTTCCATGGCTTCTGCATATATTTCTTCTTCTCTTTACCCATATTTATTCCTGATCTAAACAGTCTTACGTTTACAGTACACTTCAAACTAATAAAGCAGTTTTATAGATATATATATATATGTGTGTGAACCAATATTATGACAAATATGTTCAGCCCATATATTACAATACTAAATCTATTCAGGTTTCCATATACAGTGTTATGTAAAGTGTGAAAGTCCATTAAAAACTCACACAGCACAGCCAAGGTTCACATAGTGCAAATTGGGCTCATTAATTGATTCACAGGTGTTGCACTACTTATCATGATAAAATTATGATTTTCATATGTTTTCAACGTAATGATTCGGATAAAACTTTAGCACATAATAGCTAAGAGACATACCTATCTAATGAGCTATAAGATGTTAAAACATGTTGAGCAGAAGTCAAGATATACAGGTTTAAAGTTCAAAAAGTGTCAAAATATAGGATCATAATTGATTCTTTCTTCTACCCATAAGGTATGACACACATCCCCACTGATGGGACATGGTGTGTAACCATGAATAACAGTAGGACGACAGCAAGATGACAGCTGTACAAATGTTGGTTAACGAGAGGCAACCTGATTCATTAACCTCTACCCACCTTTTGTAGTCCTCAGATAGACACGTGCTGTCATACGAGACAACTGAATCACCCCATTATATTTACTCAGGACGTCGCCTTCAGTTAGCTTATGAAAAATTTATCTGTGGAATGTTACAGTGAGAAATACAGAGGCTAAAATAATTTACATGTTAAATGTTTGGTAAGAATACTCGAGGAATGGGACGATTGCCCACTGTGTCACAAATTCGCATAATGACGTCAAATATGGTAGTTGAAGGACAGGGGGCATTTTGTCTGACGCCAATAACGGCAGGTTATATCGCCTGTAGTGTTAAAGGGGTGGTAAGGCTCACATTGAGACCATATTATTTCAAACGTGCACAGGGTTATTTGGTATTCATAAAGCACTTATACATATTATGAGATATAGGCTTAATTATTAGAGATTTCTGTCTTAGTTGTACGCTAATCATAAAATCTAGTATATATACAAATACGTACATTATATAAGCTGAAACTTCATTATCTGAACTGATCCCTAATTGCTAAGAAACTTGAGCCTTTAGCAAGGCTAAAACATGTACACAATGTTATTTAAGAAATGATAAGCCTAAAACAATTCAATGCAAGTCCACAATAATGGCTGTTATTCAACTTCCATGGATAAACTTTTGTTTCATTCTTTTGTTTCATTCTAGCTGCATGTATACTTTTTTCACACTTTTTAAATTATATATCATTGACTGCATGTAACTGTCACAAGGCGTCACCTTTTAAAGACTTGTGCACAATTAATTTCAAAATGAGTCACTTATCACTAATTATTCCAATAAATTACAATTGACCCGGCGAGGAATCAATATACTAGAAGAAAAATAAGACAAATTTTGCACGTGCAAATTTTGTGACGCCGTCAATTATATTACACGCTGTAACATTTTTAATCATACGTCTTATAAACTGTCAGTGACGTCACAAATGCATAACTAAGCCACGTTATCAGATAGTTCCGTTTGGTTTGTTGATGACAATGTAGAGAGGGGACATGGAAACGTTTAAATTCTTTCTCATTGCTGTGTTATTCTCTGTTACCATTACACAAGTCCAGAGTAGGGTTGTTAAACATTCTTCACACGAAGGGAAAGGGTATGCTTAATATTATGTCATTGTCTTTGATGTGATATATTAATTTATGTTAATGTCCAGATAGATCAATAGAGTTTATTGAGTGTTCAAAATATAGTTCACCTGATTAATAAGACACACTCGATCAATATATATATTTTTTTCGTTTAATTAATTTGCCCTATGCACAGAAATATTTTTTAAAATATTTTTTAAATTTTCTTTTATTGAGACAATTACGGAGCCCTGGAAGGGACATAGAACTGTTTTCCTTGCATTTTTTATCTTGTTACCACAAGTTAGTAAGTCATTCCCACAAGTTAGCAAGTTGTTACCACAAACTAAAAAGTCGTTCCCACAAGTTAGCAAATTGTTCCCACAAGTTAGAAAGTCGTTCCCACAAGTTAGCAAAGTCGTTCCCACAAGTTAGAAAGTCGTTCCCACAAGATAGCAAGTCATTCCCACAAGTTAGAAAGTCGTTACCACAAGATACTAAGTCGTTCCCACAAGTTAGCAAAGTCGTTACCACAAGATACTAACTCATTCCCACAAGTTAGCAAAGTTGTTACCACAAGTTACCAAGTCATTCCCACAAGATAGCAAGATAGCAAAATGCCTGTTTTATGGCACTTTTCTTGGTCCTTCTAAGATATTTCAGTATGTTACATTGGACTGGGTGTTTTTTGGCACAGCATACCTTGCAGTATCTCCACTGGATTCTCATATATGTACCTGGATGCAGCAAAACTAGTGTTTGCTGCAAATTGCATAGACTTTTCATACAGTAAATTGCATAGTCTTATCATTCTCAATCCCTTCTTTATACCCATTACCTTGGTTCCCCCTTAGGTGCCACATATAGACACTGTAAAACAATTAGTATTAAATCTCTAAAAGACAGTATTGCAGTATACCTGTAACAATAAGTAGATGACCTCTGAAGGTCACTAATTAGGTAACTTAGAAGAATAACCATTAAAATTTATAAAGTGATAACCAGGCCTACAGGGATATGTAAACTTGAATGGTATGCTAGTAGATGGGTGACATCTATATAAGTTAGGTATCATAGACAAAGAAATTGCCTGTACATTGGCATCAAAGCATGACGTAGTAAAACTTGTGGGAATGACTTGCTATCTTGTGGGAACGATTTGTTAACTTGTGGGAACGACTTAGTATCTTGTGGTAACGACTTTGCTAATTTGTGGGAACGAGTTAGTATCTTGTGGGAACGACTTGTTAACTTGTGGGAATGACTTAGTATCTTGTGGTAATGACTTTGCTAATTTGTGAGAACGACTTAGTATCTTGTGGTAACGACTTTGCTAATTTGTGGGAACGAGTTAGTATCTTGTGGTAATGACTTTGCTAGCTTGTGGGAACGACTTTCTATGTTGTGGTAACAACTTTATAACTTGTGGGAACGACTTGCTAACTTGTGGGAACGACTTTCTATCTTGTGGGAACGACTTTGCTAACTTGTGGTAACTACTTTGCTAACTTGTGGGAACGACTTTCTAACTTGTGGGAACAACTTTGCTAACTTGTGGGAACGACTTTGCTAACTTGTGGGAACAACTTTGCTAACTTGTGGGAACGACTTTCTATTTTGTGGTAACAACTTGCTAACTTGTAGGAAGAACTTACTAACTTGTGGTAACGACTTTGCTAACTTGTGAGAACGACTTTCTAACTTGTGGGAACAACTTTTCTAACTTGTGGGAACGACTTGCTAACTTGTGGGAACGACTTTCTAACTTGTGGGAACGACTTTTCTAACTTGTGGGAACAACTTTCTATTTTGTGGTAACAACTTGCTAACTTGTGGGAACAACTTACTAACTTGTGGTAATGAGATAATAAATGCAAGGAAAACAGTTCTATGTCCCTTCCATGGCTCCGTAGACCATAGACGTATGTAGTTTTATATTGAAATTTATATGTGTGATTTTTTTGTATGATTTTTAATTAAATCAATTACAATTAATTTTCAGCATCAAGTCAGATGTTACAGCACACAGAGACCCCAGTCTGCACAATGATGAGAACAGACAGAACCTTCATCTGATCAATGCTGGTGACTAGTGTTCTATGTCATAGACTCATAATATGTCATAAAATGTAAATACTGTAATATATGGAAAGTAAAATATAACATACCCGGTATAAAACACCCCAAGCAGCTATAATGTATATTAAAGTAGTAACGAGAGCACTTGGAGAATGCATACCTCCACTAAGGTACATAATATTATGTAAATAAGATAACCTGGTGTAAGCCCCCAGATTATAACCCCTCCCCCCCCCTTATTTTATTTATACCCGGGTAGATTCTGGGAGAGCCCAAAATCTACCCCGGGGTAGATTGCAAAGTATACTCCGGGGGTAGATTATGGACACCACCAGAATCTACCCCCTCCTCCCAGAATCTACCCCCCCCCCCCCCCCCCCCCCCTTGTGATAAGTAATATAGATTTTTAGAATATCAATAAAATGACATTAAAATAAAATTAAAATAACATTTGTCTGTATTATCACACTATAGAGCTGAAATATTTCAAAAGATCTGCATACAATTATCATCCAGTTTGAATTATGACAAGTGATAATACTAGGGTTAAATGATGTGCTTATAAATATACACTTCTAATCAAATCCCTCACACTAATAACAGTTTATTTTATTACCATTAAAAAGTATTTTTCCAGATTTACATCAATGCTCAAGAGCAAGAGCTATTCTAGCTATATTTCCTTTGAATTCACCAATTAAGATTTGTTGATAAACTGCTTCATTTTACACACCACAAGTGTAGTTATCCATTTGATTTGATTGATTGGGATTAGTTGAATTTGGGCCTCAGCCTAGTTAGTCTTTTTTCATAAATTGGGATTAGTTAAAACAGGGCTTCAGTGTTTATCAAAAGTCCTGTTATTCCTTGATAATTCATGAATAGCTGAAGCTGGGCCTCATTGTACATAAAAATAAGTTCCATCAATTTAACAGCCTAACAGGATCTCTGAAAAATCAGAATTACCAATGCTAATACCCAATCACTTAACTATTAACTAATTTTCACCTAATAACTTGGCTCAACTATTACTAATGCAAAAATTGAAATACAAATCACACACTTTCAATGACAAATTATTTGCATAATCAGTTTTGCAAATCATGTAAGTTTTACATGAATTCATTTCTCAGTGACCAATTTTAAAAAGCTTAAATACTTAGTCACATAAATTATCAGTTACCTGTCTTAACTAAGTAGAGGGGAGTAGATTCTGGGAGGCCTCCCAAAATTTACCCCGGGGGGGTAATCTGGAAGGGTGGGGTAGATTCTGGGAGATCCATCCAGTAGTAATTGGATAATCCTGCTAATAAAGAGACACACAAACAAATGGAAAAACAGTCATGAAAGTGATACTTCTTTGGTGGAGGCGATAAATGTAAAACTTGATTAAATTTATGTTTAGATGAAAATTTATGAAAGTTACTGGTCAGAGTTATCAGAGTCTTTCTGTGGTTTCACCATGCTTTTAGTTATTTGTTAAAGAATTAAAGGCGAATAATTAAACAATGTAATTGGGGCACCATATATTTCAAACATACATATTTTTTTCATCTTCACATACATCTACACCAGCAAAAACTGAATCCATGAAATTGCTAAAGCGACTGAAGGACATTGACAGAAAAGTCCCTGATGTCAGAGGAAGGCTGCAAAAGTTTAAGGATGATATTACCTCCCTCAGACAACATGACAAGATGTCCCAACCACTCTACAAAAGCATGTTTGCAGAGATTGAAACACTGAAGAAAGCTTTAAAGGTGTTGTGAATCAATTCTTATTTTTTATTAATGATATAACAAAAAAGGTCACTGTAAAATCAGTAGTTATTGCAAATAACTGGTGTGGAAAAGGCTGTACAAACACGTCTGAAACACATGCTAAGTATAGCCAATTCCATATGTAGTGACATGATCAGTCAATTTGATTTTGTGAAGTTACAAAAGGGGGGGGGGGGCATAAAGCACTATAATTTGCTGTTAAATTAACAAATGTAAGGACATTGGGGATTTAGATTTGATATTTCGTACACTGAGCTCTCACCTCCAAGGTTGTGGGTTCAAGTCAGCTCATGTCAACATGTGAAATACACCGAGAGCTTGTCCTGAGCTGTAAAACACAAACTTTGAAACAGACATGAGACAAAAATGACACATATTAGGAAAACATGTCTCTAGTTTTCTAGTTTGACCCAAAATTAAATGTCAGAATAAAATGTTAATTCAGTATTTTAGTTTTTAACACCATTCCCCACTGAGAAATCATTACAGTTGCATCATTTTTTTCATCCTTCTGTCAAAATTTCCTTTCATTGAAATAACTTTGTGCAATTTTATTATGATACCACTTTTTATTTGTTCTATATTTCCTAAATAGTCTAGGGCTCATGGATCACTTTGGAACATTGAATAACATTTCATACCTGGACTAATCTGTTTTTAACTTGAAGTGGATAAATATCTTAACTAATATAATTACTTCCCATAGAAAGTATTAAAGTATGAGTCAGTCCTATTTACAAAATATTTCGGGAGGAGCAGAGGAAATTGCAGACTCTTTCAGGCCACAAAGTAAAACCCCAAAATACTGGCTACTACTTGCACTGCTGTTAGTTTTAACCAGATGTGGATTTGTTCCTTCCCATAGCATTATTAGTCTGACTCTCTTTTGTTTCAGCCAAAATATTGCTTAACAAGTCAGTTTTACAGGTATGTTTCAGTTGAATAATCGAGTTTAGTTGACCAATTCACACCTCTGAGTATCTGGACTGCTGTTAAACTGTTACATTGGCTTCACACATAATTTAGGAAGAAGTCGTGGGGTTCGTGGATCCCTTTAGACCACTGAGTAAGATCCCAACAAATGGATACTACCTTGATGATGTGACTGATGTGGACAATGCAGAGTATCAACTCAAGAAGATAATGGCGGCTATGAGGCAGCTGGCAAAGAAGGTCAAAGAGGTGATACAGAGTGCATCTGACAGGGAAAACAAATGTAGGATTTTGTTAACTTTTCTCAATGGATATGTGACGTTTATCTGTGGCTATTCTTCTGTTCAACAGAGACATGTAGTGGATTGAAAAACACATTTTAAATTACTAACACCTTAGATTTGTAAGATTGTCTAAAGTTTTTAAATATGCTTTAGTAATAATTTAAAAATAAATTTTCTCTGCCAAGAAGAACCAAAAAACCTTACATTCTCTTGACCTGTGATTTTATCAATATGTAAACCTTTAGATATGGGGGATATGTAAAGTATCCTTTGTATGAACAAGGGTATTAAGAGCTTGCACTTGTTTTCTATATTTTAAACAACTTCCCCGAGCAAAGCTTTCTGAGAAAATGAGAATGTACATTATTTTGCTATTATTACAGTGTACTGTTTCTTCATTCTCAGTTGAAGACATAGCCCGTCTCTTCCAGTGGGCAGTCAAGCTGTCTTTAGAAGCCAAACAGGTGCACCAGTCAGTTACCAGCCTGAAACAGCTGATGAGAGAAAAGACTGGTGAAGAGGCACTGGATGCCTCAGAGGCCAAGGTGAGAAAATCTTAGTGAAATTAAATTTGCCCTTTTTTCTATCTTTTCAAATTTCGTTTTTCTTCTGGGCTGGCTGTCATCTTTGTAGTTATAAAGACCAGAGCTTCAGCAACAATTTCTCTATTAAAACATGCCAAAATATAATAATAAAATAGTTACATACCCACATATATTTGCCTTTCTACAACTTGGGATTGACATTTGTCCAGATTAAACAAAAAAAGTATCACCCACAGCCCTTAAAATCAGCTTTGAACAATGACTATTTGGGGCCATAGCTCGATGAATGACTTAAATGACTTTTTAGGCCCATGGTAGTCTCCACTGTACACCCTGTACTGCATGAATTGAACTAGCTGTTAATTAGACTAACAATTTAACTTTTATATATTCCGGATGAATTGGACTAGCTGTTAATTAGACTAACAATTTAACCTTTATATATTCCAAGATGTAAATACCACGATGATATGGTCTAACAATTTCCCCAACTATGACCATCTGCACTTCACTATTTCTTAACTGTTAAATAATATAAAATAATTACAACAATGAATGTTGTAATTACAATATCTATATATTACATATTAAATTAAAAGTCCCTGTGAAATAACTTTCAGAAAATCTAGAAAGAACAAAAATCAAGTACAAAAACCATGGATGCATGCAGATTTATATGATGTCTTACTTTTTACAGAAACTGTCTAAAAGGATCTCAGATGCTGATGACAAGTTGCTGAAGGATATAGAGCTTCCCCTGCACCACTTTGAGCCCCTGGACAAACCACCCACTGTTGCTTATCCCAGGGAGACAGAAACCACACTCGCCAATGTTCAGAATGCACTCATACAAGTCAAACAGGACTTAGTGGAGATTGGTGATGCTGCACTTCGTGTGCTTTATGATTCCAGTGCTGATGACTCCCAGGGTAGGCAGTAAATTAACATTTTATACTCTTTTGCATAATTAGTCAGAGCCCATGCACCATTGGTGGAATCGTCTGTGTAAACAATTTCCTGTTAATTCATATTTTGTTATTGATATATGTTTTTGGTATTAGCAAGTGACAGGTCGGCCACTTCAGACATACATATTGTCACAAATATATACGTGTCCAGCATTTCAGTGCTATTTTTATTGACTGAATCAATTTCTGTTATGCACTATTTTAAAGTATGACCTACTTTCTTGATAAAGTAAATTGTCTTTTTTATATGCTCACATTACACATATTTAACTTCACACCATAAAATGCCTTGAAATATATTACATAAAACTGCTTGAAACAAAACGAAATCTAAAGTTGGCAAAACACTAATCTTCAAAATACTGTAAAACTATTGTGCTGATAATAGTGTCACTTTATTGCTGGTTGAAAAACTTGCATGAATTTTTTTCTGGGAAATATTCTCACAATAAAAGGTAATTATTTATTTATAACCAATTCTATGTTGATTGAATCAGGTGATTAATGCCGCTTTTATTTGTGCTATTTTCGTTCATTATTTGTAGCTTTTTCCGATCAAAGGTAATTTATTAAACAAAAATAAAAACAAATATATTGTAACATGTCCAAATGAAAGTGATATTTGTGCATATTTTGGCATTTTTGTTAACAGCTGAACAGCTTTTCACAATTTCATCTCTTCTGGATGAGTTAAATTGTTGCTAAGGACAAGCAATGTGGCCAATTCATTATGTGAATTTTATGTGAAGTTTACCATAGATACTAAAGTCTAGTTGCAGTTATCCTCTATTCAACCAGACACCAATTTACTTTAAAAGTAAACCCTGAGCAGTTTGGTACAGTAACATGGTGACAAAATCCGAAAGAACATTCACCAATCCCATCGTTTTTACCAGAATTCAGTAACATTTGTACCCCACAGCCCTTAACGGCTGTCAGGGTATTGTTTTCACCCATGGTGTGCTGATGGGCGGGTAGCGAAAAATAATTGTCTGGGCTGTATCTCAGAAAACTTAAGGTGTAGGAAGTTGATACTTGGTAGGGACATAAGTTATTATACACCCCTGTGCAGGTATGCAATGCCATGATGTGATCTTGATTTGACCTCTGACCTTGCCGTAGTGACCTTCAGTTTGAACATCTTGTCCGGGTTATATCTCAGAAACCAAAAGGTGTACAAAGTTGATACTTAGTAGGGACACTGGCTAGGGGCTGAAGGTGTGCAATGTTATGGTGTGACCTTGATTTGACCTTTGACCTATAAAATCTTGTCCCGCGTTTGTCTTTGAAACCATAAGGTGTAGGAAGTTGAGACTTGGTAGGGTTATTGGTTAGGGGTTGTAGGTGTACAACGTCATGGTCTGACCTTGATTTGACCTTTACCTTGCTGCGGTGATCCTTAGCTTTAAAATCTTGTCCATGCTATATCTCAGAAACTGTAATCTGTAAGCAGTTGATATTTGGTATGGACATTTGTTGGGGGTCGTAGGTGTACAACATCATGGTGCAACCTTGATTTGACATTCGACCTTACTAAACTGGCCTTGAACAATCGAATAATGTGGACAATGCAGAGTATCAACTCAGTCAAAAAATACAACAAAACCTAGGGTGTGCAGGCTTTTGTGAATAGATATGCTTTCAGCTTCTTCTAAAAAGATAGAAGAAATGTGACAAGAGCAGAAGTCATCATCCAACAACTTATTCCATACCTTGGGAGCATCATAGGCAAAACTAAAACCATATTGCTTAGATTACTTATGAACAGTTAGAATAAACTGTTGCACCTCAAGAATTTCACCCTCCGACTACTCTTAGTATTGTAAAAGCTTTTCCTGGGATTCAAAAAGGCTCTGATAATCACTCTGAAGGAACGTATAGTTATATAGACTATTGTGGCTGTTTTGAACACTGACTATTGTTAAAAGGCAACCAATGCAAACTCTGGAGTTATATGTGAATATCTGGTTGTGTTGGTGACAATCCTAGCTAAGCTGTTCTGTACACTTTGGAGCTTCCTAACATTGAATTGTCTGGGCCATATCTTGGAAACTGGCAGGTGCAGGAAGGTATTTCTTGGATGGGTCATTGGGGAGTTTAAGTCTGCTAAAGCATGGTGTGACCTTTAACCTTGGCACTGCCAAAGTGTGTTCACATGCCATAATTGAGACATATTTCTCTTATCACAGATATATGGATTGCTGTAACTGATTATAAAATGGTCTTTTACTTTTTACTTTGGCTATTTCCTTTGACAGCTGTACTTCAATTTATAACTTTTACAGCTTTATAATTTTACTGATTAATGCTGTCATCTTGTTAATGAGTTGCCATTTAATACTTTGCTTACATATATTTTTTCTCTGATATCCCATTCATACTACAGGTGGTATCACCTGCGGTAGGCCAAGTTTGGTAAAACATTGCTGTCCTTGGATCACCCGCCTGACGTCCGCTGTGAATGGGGCATTAAACGTTATTTTCTCTGCTGAACATTATTTGAACCTTTACATAATTGACACTGTTTGCTCTGAAATTCTCCTGATATTTGTTTCTTTACTTCTTTACTTTACGTTCTATCTCATGGTTTTGAAACTATTTTCCCTGGCTACGGGGTACGGGATCACTGATGCTATTTTTAAATGAATGTTACAGGTATAAGCTTTTTAAAAATCAGACAGAAGGTAAGTGTTCATTGTTTGTAAATAATGTTTCTGTAAACTTTTATTTTTATCCACATTCTGGGAATACCGGGCTTTCCAGGATAAAGTAGTGTACTGTTATAAACTTGTTTAAAGAATGAAATGAAAAGAAAAGTTTTTTTAATGTCCCCTAAACTGGCCTTTCAAAGATGGATTATTTGATTTATTTGATTATTGGTTAACATAAATTACAATGTCAGGGTGCGAAGGATATGTGTTGCCATATCATTTAGATGGTTTGGATTTGATTTGATATATTTGGGTTTAGCGTTGCTTGCAACATATTGTATAGGTTATACCACAACAGGAAGTTTTAAAGGCAGAGGAAACCTGTGTGCTACTAGTCTAAATTCTGCACTGTAAACTGCCAGGTATCGGTAAGCAACTACAAACTTTCACACATATTGTCCAGGGTTTGACTGATGATCTCAGTTGTGGACTATTGATTAATTTTCCTTGTCATCAATACTACCCTGACATGCTTTGAGTACACTTCTGATCAAATGCCCTCTTTTTCCCATTTTCTTTTTTTTATTCCATTATCTGTTTAATGATAATTACTAATGAAGGTAACAAAATACCTTTCTATGATTGATGGACTGATGCCTGAACATGACTTTCAACAAATTGTATTGATCATATCACAGAGGCTAGTTGAGGATACGGAGAAAAAAAGTGTACACTAGTTGTTGAAGATAGATTCTACTTCATTATTGAAATTCAAGTCAATGGTCTGTTACCCACTATGTGTTAGTCCCCCACCCCACCCCACGCACACACACACATATACACCAAGAAGCCATTTACATAAATTTTAACTTTCTTTAACCATGCTTTTCATTTACTACAGATGGCATTGAAAACAAAAAGTCAGCACACAGACGTACCATGCGGGAAACAGATATGGATGGAACCTTGATCCAGTTGGGAGAGTCATCCATGAGAAAACTCAGGGATTCTGAAGACAAAGACAACGAGGATGATGAAATGAAACAAGCCTCATGGAGAACCACAGCAGCTGTGGGTGCTCTAATGGCTATGTTTGGTATACTGCTGGGCTTCATACTGGCAACCATCTGCTACCTGTACAAGAGAGAGATCAACCGGGACCCATACAGATTCAGAAAATCCCAGCAAAAACTCCCCACTACTGACATGGAGAAAAAGGAGGGTAAATAAGCTATGAGAAACGACACAGAAAATTTTTCATGCTATGTACTTTTTATATATTATATTAATCGTATATATATTTTTTGGATTTTATATTTCATATGTCTATTTTTTGTATTTTCTAATATTCATTGTTTTTATGTATGTTTATTATACATCTTAATATAGAATATAATTGGAATATTATTAAATTTGTATAATTTATATATCTTATGTTATGAGATGAAAATATTGTGTACAAATCTATGCCAACAATAAAATTACTAACAAATGCTTTTAGTTTTGTTCTATTTTCTATTTTGCAAAAAAAAAAAAAAAAAAAAAAAATACAGTAAGTAAGTTAATTGGTAATTCCTGTTATCCATATTTCCCCCAAAATAGCTACACTGCTATGTGAAGACCAAACTAAATAGTCTGTAAACACTAAGCACCAACAAGGATTGGTAAAATACACAAATATTATAAAGTTCTGATTTCAAAATGAAAACAAAGCTCAACATACTGAGGTGATGATAGGGAGTCTCAATCTGTGTTTAAATAGGGAGGATGAAGCCATTTGTTAGAATATGAGAAAAGTGATAAAATAGGACAGAAAGGATGGTTCAAAAGTGGACATATTTCTAGTTTGAGTCTGTTCATCATGTTTAATTTCAAAGTACGCCCAGCAACTGCAAAAACAGATATGACTCCATCATTTGTAGACTTTATGGTTTAATGAGTATTTCAGACCTTCATGTTATGTTTCCAAAACAGATCACGATCAGGGTGCCTGAATAGAGCAGTGAGTTTTAAGGCAGATCTCACTAATCTACTTATAGTATCAAAACAATAAGTTTAAATAAAATCTGTACCTGACATGATCGAGATACAGGAAATTTACAAAAGAAAATACGTATAACACCAACCCTTAAATACTTGGTTTCCAATGTCACCACAGCTTTATTGCCGATACTGTGTGACTCCCATTATTAAGTTCTTGCCATTTGCTAATGCCATGGCTTGTAATGTAGTAATAGAAAAGATGTGATAAGATGAGCCATTATCTCATTACACAACTTATTTCACAATAAGCTTGTCACTTCTTTCTGAGAGTGCTTTGTGAAGATTCAGAACAGAGTTAAGGTACTGCAGAATATTTATGATTGCAACAAGCAATTTCCTGTAAACTGAGTGAATTTTTATGTGGTTATTTTCATTCAATCATTTTAAAGGAAATGATGTCATGTCTGGAGTTTATAAAATTATGTATAAAAGAATCTCAAACATCAAAATACATTTTTAAATGAATATCGTCTTTTGGCAAATGTAAATCTGTGATATATTTGACTCAAAACATCAACAAAGGGTATTTGTTTGGGAGACTTGTCATTAATTTGTCAGGGTAGTGGTGATACATTAAAACACCCAAGGGCAGAAAGTAGTACCATTCATATGGTGTTTTTTTTGCAAGTGCTATCTGTAGCAGTTCTTCAGTCCTGACTTTGTCCCTGAATTACATAGATTTTGAATGCAGGGCAAGAAGATTGTACATATAGGTGAGGAAACAAATTCATGAAGTCTCCATGAGTAAGGAGATATTTCATATTTTGTGAAAATTAGGCAAATTTGCTTCATGATTCTCTAGATTTATTAAGTGAACACGTTTAATCTTATTGATATTAGATTCAATCTTTTAGGTCAGATCACACTCCCATCCTGTCCTAACTCTGTCCCACCAAGGTGCCATAAACGTTCCCCAACTTTGCTCACAGAGTGGTTGGGGTTCCAAATAGACAGCAAGTACTACCTGACATATTCCACCCTGACTAAGCTTGGTATCTCCCCAAGTTGAGTAGACTTTACTCACTGATTGAACTAGACTCAGCAGGACAGAATGTAGTGCCACTCAGACTGCTTGTGAGCAAAAATGATTTGATGGTGCAGTATGAAAACCTTACTGCACATCTTATGATTCCTCATGCCTCCTGACATGTCTTGGAATTAGGCAGTTTTTCTAATAAGACTGGAACAGTGTCCACACTCACACCGACCAGACTGATTAAGTTATGCATTCTGTATTGCCAATCTTGACCCAAGCACCACTATATAAACTCCTAGTTGCTGCTGTTACTCATCATTTCTCAAGATGTCAGCTCTACATAAAAGACACTTAATACAGAAGCTTGGGGTCATTTGTTTTTATTGAGGTGAATATTTTTATTTCCATAATGATTTGTGGACAACGAATTACACATCAGGAACATCGGAACCCAGGACCAGCACCTGCCATACAGCCAGCACCTGCACCGCAGCCCCCACAACAACCCAGAAGGAGAAAGCTAGAGTATAAAAATATGAGCGTCATACTGGACTCCTCATGATTCCTTGTGCATCTTCACTGAAACTGACACACTAATTTTTATACAATAGGTCATAGTACATTCTGATTTTGCTGCAACAAGTTTCAATTTCCCCCAGCTTTGTCCTTAATACACTGCAAGTTTAAAAATGGAGAGTTCAATTCAATTCAAGTGTTGAACCATCCCTTTGAGCAAAACATGTAATATAAATATAGACATGTGGAGAACAATAAATACATTATCAACTTTAAACAATTGTTTTCAGCACAAAGGTACACTGACAAGTGTACTTGAGATCTGGTTTTATGCCCAGCTGGTATTGTTTGAGTGTTCGCATTTTTTTATATGATGGCATTTCATTTTGAGTTTTCTTCTGTATTAACACCAGTTTAGTAAATGTTTGGGTGGGTCTGAGAAAGGCCTTTTTGGTTTTCTTCTGGTAGGATCTTACCTTGCAGAGTATCCATAATCTATTTGTCAGGATGATCTGTTACTTGACTATTCTTGCGCAGTTTTTGCTTTACAGAACTTGGCTATCACCCAAAAGGCCCTGTGCTGAGAATAGAAGGGAGACTTCCTATTGTTCTCGGTGTTTGACTGCTGGCTGGGTTTCCTGGTCTGTCTTTCCTTTATCTTGTGCAGAGTGACACGTGTCAGGCATGTATATAGCTAGCTGCCATTAGTGGGTCCTGTTGCAAGATGGACAGCAGAACCCTCTGCACTAGAATGCTTCATGCATTCTTCACAACTCTTCATCCTCTTAATATTTTTAATATTCCATAGTTATATACTGATTCACCTATGACCAATTCTCTCCTTGAGAAAGGTTTCATTTACCATTTCTTCAAGTGCAAAAGCATCATCTCCGAGCAGGAAGTAGTCAATAGCAGGGCATCAGTGTATGTGCAGCCAATGAACTCATCTTCAATCTTCTCCTTCAACACTGACTGGGTGAATATCTTGCTATTTGATCAGGAACCACTGGAGCCAATATAACTCAACATTAAAATTTACTCAGTATCAACAACCAGTGCTAGCAAGAACAGGAGAGGGTGAGCCCTAAAAGTGACTTATTATTTTTTTGCACATAAGTGGATGGTACAACTAATCTTTTAAAATAATAGCTGTCGGCTGCAAATAGATGGGTCAATAAGAGTCATATCTCTGACTGAACTTTCTATTTAGCATTATTCATACTTCTTATCTTTTCCCTGTATGCACTGTATGGAAAATGAGATGAAGATCGTTGTGAAATATAATATTTCATACCCCTTTAATTATCAACACAAGTATGATAGATGATAGTTTAATCATCTGTACTCAGTAGGTCCTTCTATATTATAACAAAAGCTTCTATAAAAATATAACTATCTTAATCATTTTTTTCTAATTACATTATCAAACTGGCCTTAACTGGCATTATGGGGTACTACTATGGGACTAATTACAATTGGATCCACCAGTTTCACACATTAATGAAAGTTAAATATTCTTGTTGTTCAGACACATAACAAGAGGTTGAACAATTAATATCTACAATACAACCAAAAGGTCCCTTATGATAGTACTGATAAAAGAACTACTCTGGCTTGAGCTGTCTCTCTTTTATGTTTGATGGAAGGACCAATTGTTTTAAAATTTAGTGTGTAAAGTAAATCTTATCATGTGTACAATGTCTTTAATCAAAAGGGATTTTTTAAAGATGAATGCAACACCATTTGCTTTGATCTTATCTACAGCCACTATGAATACTGGTGTTTTTGAGAGTAGCTTCATTAATCATCATCATGGTAGTATCAAGATCAGAAGTATTTTTAGAAAGTTGGCTTTCTTCTTTTGACACAAAGAAGAAAAATTCAACTTCTTTAACTGCTGAAAGATATGGACAGCTTTTGGACTTTATGAAAAATGCCAGGAGTAAGCAGGTTCAGAAATCATCAGATGAGTATAATGCTGTGAAACGTTTTGACATTTTAACTATTGGTGATGTTGACAGCAAGGACATGGGGGTATCAACAAGATGATGGCCCACCTGAAAAAATGCTATGCCAACATCACACAAGAAGTTGTGACACTGTTCATATCATTCTGTGAAGAGTGAGAAAAAAGGCGTAACAAAGCCAGCAGCAGAGGCATTGTTGTGAAGCCCATTCGATTATCAGACATGAATTCAAGAGGTCAAGTAGATCTCATAGACATGCAAAGTCAACCAGATGGCAACTTCAAGTGGATACTAAATTAGCTGTTGGACATCTTCCTGATGACGAATGGTGCACCTAACATCCTCCAGTCAGATAACGGCCGAGAGTTTGTCAACAAAGTTATAACTGAACTCACAATTCTCTGGCCAGATCTTAAACTTGTTCATGGTAGACCTCGTCATCCACAGTCCCAGGGTAGTGTAGAGAAGGCCAATGATGAAGTCCACAGACTACTTGTGTCTTGGATGCGTGACAACAACTCTACTAGCTGGACCCAGGGTTTGTGATTTGTACAGTTTCAGAAAAACAGCTCTCGCCATTCAAGGCTCAATATGTCACCATGTGAAGCTGTCTATGGGAAACCAGCAAGTGTGGGCCTCACTTCTTCATCACTCCCAAAGGAAGTCCTGCATATGATTTCCACAGAAGAAGATTTGCAGGCCATCATGGATGAAGACTTTGAGACAGCCTCAAATCCATCCGACTCTGTAGACAGTACTGTACAAGTAGAAGAGCCAGTTTGTGATTCACAACCAATTGTACAAACAGACGAAGAAGCTGTTCCTTCAGAATCAACACAGATTATTATCGAAGCTGAGACAGCCATATGCAGCATCTGTGATTCTGCAGTATTTGACGCTGTTGTCTGTTCCACCTGCTCCAGAATAGTCCATGGGGAATGCTGTATAGTTGGGGAATGTCATCTCTGTGCCCTCACAACAAGAAGGAATGTGAAGAGAAAAGCTGTCCATCAGGCCCAGGAGAAACAGCCAAAGAAGATGGTAGAAGATGGTCAAACTTCACTTGAACCACTGGATATTGGGGATAATGTGAGGATACCAATTCCTCATGTTGATCGTGGCCGCGCTGATCCAGCCAATCTTATTGGAGTTGTACTGAACATTGATGATGGGAAGTACAGAATAGGCACCACTGCTGGATGCATTGACAAGGATTTTCACTGGGTCAAGTAGAAAAATGTGCCCAAAAAACAAGAAAATATCCTGACCGTGTTCTGCTAAAACAAGAAAATATCCTGACCGTGTTCTGAGTTTACGGTCAGCTGTTGTGGAGGAGTCTGTGGCAACTGGGCAAGGTTTCATACAATGTAACTGCAAAACTGGATGTCATGCTGGTCGGTGTAAGTGTAGAAAGCAACAAATTTTGTGCAACACCAGATGTCACAAAAGCTTGTCATGTAGTAATAAGTGATTTTCTGGATGTAAGGACAGTAAAAACAATTGTGATTAAATGTACTAATACATGTTCTTTATTGATGTTTACTAGTTTCATATACTGACACTTTTGTATATTGTTGTGCTCATTTAAACTTATCTTGGAGTGCTACGAAAGCAATGTGATTGTCTAGAAACCCAAAGGAGATTCCATGTCTATAGTTTATAAATAAAATTTGTAAATGTATTAAATCAGTCTTTTTCCTTTAAATCAGCAGTTTGTATTTAATTATTTATACATTCCATGGCTTGAGCCATTGAATGTGTACACTGAATGATTTAGGCCATTGAATCTATACATTCCACAGGTCAGCCATTGAATGTACACATTCAATAATTTGCCCATTGAATGTTTACATTCAATGGTTATCCACATTCAATACAGCATATACACACTTAGCTAAACTACTTAGAGATGTACTTAGCTATTAGCCCACCAGCTATATCTTTACTCATGTTTGTCTAGGTTTATATTGGAAAAATGCTGTCCAATCCCCACAATGTCTCATTTGCTGCTTTATGTGTCCAGTATCATGGCTTAATAAGAGTCTGCCTGGGTTTTGGACACAAAAAACGTAAGCATTGCTGCTTTGAGAGGATATTTCCTGGCAGATGTAAACAATGGATTGACCTAAATTAAGCCAATCTAACCCTGTAAGATGATCTAGTTGGAGTGTTGTGTGATTCTTGTCAAATTGTCATCTAAATGATTTCCTGTGCTTTCTGCGTCAGTAGGAAAAATTGAGGCCATAGAGTCTCACCAAGCAAGGACTTAATAACTTTGTCATTACTGCTATATTTAGCATCTTACTGGGGGTATCAAAAGGGTGGTAGAACACCAGCAGTATTATGATGGCTAATGTTCCTTGTTGCTAGAAAAAGATACAGGGCTATTATCTGTGATAACATGAAAAAAAGAGGAAAATGGGGAAATAAGTTCTTAACATTATTTAATTGTGCTAATGGTGTTTTGACTTGCTAATGTAGTTTTTTAAATAAAGAAGCTGCATTGGTTTTTTTAATAAGGGAGGGTTAAAACAAATGGAATTTAATTCACAGTGAATTATCTGAATTAGTTGTCCATAAAACATCAAATGTTTATCATTTTGAAGTTTAATTAAATTTGGAAGAACAATGTAACATACGAAGATAATTTAATTACCATGATTTCTAACTTATATGCCTTCCTGCAGATATTCCTGCAGATATTATTTTATGTACTATTTAATTGAATTTTTTATTATAGAAATACAAATGGAAATGCAATCTCCTTTAAACAATAAAATAATATCAGGCATTGTCCAGTCTCGCGGGGTTTAAATGGTTCTATCGCATGGATAGATCTACAAGTTTCTCAGTAGCAATCCTAGCTACTTCAAACTATCTCTGATCTCCTGTAGCAGCAATACAACCCAAAACAAGGAAGACAGGATATAAGGTCCCTGGAGGTTCCACAGTTTAGTCTATTCTTGGTCATATGCTGACTGAAACTGACACTAAGTTTGATACAATAGGTCATGGTACATTCCCATTTTACCATCTAGTTTTCCTTTCCACCCAATTTTGTCCTCAACTCACTGGAAGTTTAAAGGTTGGGGTAATTGTCCTAACAGAATTCGGGTGTTGAACAATCCCTTTCAGAATATATGTTTTTAATAAATATAGACATGTTAACAAACTTGATAGTTCATTTACTCCCTTAAACAATCAAATTCAAACATCTTAATGAGCTCTATATTTTCATAAATTATCTTGCTCAAATAGTCAACTTTATTCTGACTATATCGAAATAACACTATTGCACTGGTACAATGCTAAATTATATCTTCCAGTTTAATAACCATCTGTTTCGTAACATTTATTGAAAAAACCCCCAGAAAAACTAGCACCCTATGATTATTCAATGTACAGATAGAGTTAATGCTTACTTTTGATTTGGATGGGATAGTGGTGTGCTCATTGCTTATATGCCCATGAACTGATGACTTTTGAAATACTGCTAATGGTTGTTGGACCTTACTGGGGTGTTCTACTTGAGCCGACCCTTACAAACTCAAGGGCCGGTGCCTTTGTTTACATTGTCGGCTAGGGTAGGCTATGGTTTCCAAGCTTTACATGTAGGGTTGGCATGTTTGATGTTCCACTGACTCTCCACAATTCTTCATCTCAAGTCTCACCAAGTCCACAAGAAAACTGTCTTGTTCCTATCACTTCAAGTCTTATCTTAGTCACTTTAGACTCATCCTAGTCACTTTAAAATCTTATCCTGCTCATTTGCAGTCCAGTTTCAGTATGATGTGAGGTAAATTATATCAATTTATTATGTTAAGAATGAGAAAAAACAGTGCGAGTAACCAGAATCCTGAGACTGCTTGGTGGCATTAAGGTGTCACTAGGCTCATTCCTGTTGGAGGTACCTTAATTGGTTAAATTAAGTTTTAGTATGTTTGCAACAATATTGTGAAATGTTGTATGGTTGGCCAAGGCATTTTGAATCACATGTTTGACCAACATTCTTTCATTTTAATCAAGGCCAGAGGCAACATAAAAAATATGCTTCACCTGATGAGCTGTCTAAAAGGGTGCAACCAAGAAGTTTTTTATTATTCAGTACCACATCGATTTTATTGTTATTTTATATATTTTATTAGTATTTTTATAATACCACGTATACATATATGGAGAGAAATAGACATTCAAGCGAGCATTGACAGTGTCCAAATACATATTGAAATACAGACGTGTGATGATTTTTAAATAGCTTGTTGAATTCAAAACAAATTTGTTGATAAATCAGACTCAGATCAAGATACTTGGGATACTAGTGAGCCATTTTGAACCTGTCTGATACATCAGTTAAATTGGACAAAAAATTATCGAATAAGGACAAAATAATTTGAAAGGACAACCAGCAGGCCACCTCGTCTGGCAGTGTTAATTGTAGCATTCAACTGTTTATGAATCAGGAAATTCTCAATCAGCTACAGGTGATGACCGCATGTAAAAATACTTCAAATCTGGATATCACAAAGACTATAGATAAATTGAAGGAAAGAAGCTCAAAGGGTAAAAATATGTGAAAAAAGTTCACAGCAGGGTCACGTTTTAAATGACCAAGTGACCATAGCTTCATCTATACCCAACTTAGTGAAACTTTGACAGAATGCTCATATTCAAGCTCAAGTTCAGCAACATTTACAAGAACTTAACCAACTGGCTGGTACAGGCTGGTACAGATAGCAAGATCAAACCTCAAGAATTTGTCAAGAATCAAGTTCGTTGGCCTCCATGAGTTTGTCCTTTTCGGTTCAAATAAAAAAAGATTCACATGTGACCAGCTCATAGGGCCTCAATGGGTGATTTTTTTGTCACGCCATGGAAGAAGAGAAAAATTCTGAAATTAAGGAACGTATGTTGGATTATATGATTGCATTATTACAAGATGCACATGACTTTTCATGGAGTGTGGCAAAGGCAAGACCACAATACCAAGGGAAAACCCAACCAAATGGAGGTAAAAATCTTCAATAACATAACAAAACCATGCCTTGTCAGTTTTACAATCAAAAGTCATGTGCTTTTTCAAAAACTCATAAGACAAAGGGAACACTTTACAAGCATATTTGCTATACATACATCAGCAATCTAAAAGGTTAATAAATGATAAAATTGGATGTGGACAGCAATAGACACCATATCTATCAGACAAAAGTTATTTTCTAAAAAAATGGATAGTAAGTAAGACTATTTTGCTCCAGCACAAACCTGGAAGAACTGCTGGCTTAGGAACAAAGCATATAACAATAAATATGATAACAGATATTTAGCACAATTTTTTTCATCAAATACTCATGATTCCAATCAAATTAACAGCAAAGTTTCTCAGGACACTAAAATAAGTAGTTCTGTACCATCTTTAGGCTCCCAGATGACATTTAGGCCTTCACCCCCAAGTGTGAAAATTGGGTTTTATCAAAAGTCAGCAAATTATAATTTCTAACAGCAAGCTGTATTGTAACAAACATATTTACATCTAGCAGGTTGAAATAAACAAGATATAGCCATACTGTGGTGGAATTAGTCTCACAAATAGGTTTGCTATGTTATGCGACTTGCCAGACAGAGTGCAGACACTGATCTTAAGGATCAAAACCCGCATTGTATGACTCTAGTGCAGGGTAATCATCACACAAACCAGCAATTGGTAGGTAGGGGAAGAAAACATAATACTTCTAATAATAATTTTTACAATCCACTTCCAACAGCCAAAAAACACAAGTTAGCAAGCAACAAGTGTCCTGGTGTCACTGATATTTAGGACAATGGTCCATATTTGGATATGATACCTATTTATCAAAAATCCCACAATTTTTCAGAATTTAAAACTAATATAAATCAAAGCATCACATTTTGTTAAAAAGAACTTCTTGTTGTGGCTGTAAAAGTTATATATCTGAGATGAATAGTCATATTGGGTTTATTTCCCTCACAGCACTGAAGTTGTATAAAGGTCTTGAAAAACCTTGGGGAAATATATCAGATATCATTACAACCTATAGATTGGTCAGAGAAGTATATCCAATTATGTGGGTGTCATATACCTGTACAAGGTCAAGTTAGATCACATTGATGGAGATATTGTTTACAAGCATTTTGGGATCCACAATTACCCGATCTCATACATTACGGATTCCCACTTGACCTTCATAGAAATTCCAAATCTGTTGTAGAAAATCATAAGTCAGCTCTAGATTTTCCTGATCAAATAAGTTAATATATAAAAGATAAAATTAAACTTCAGACCCTGGGGACATAGACTTATTAGGAAGTTCTTATGATGGCATCTATATGGATCTAGCTCTGCCTTTTGGCTTTAGACATGGATAAATTGTCTGTCAGATAGGCAGTGATGCTATACAGCATGTCATGCATCAGCATGGGCTTCTTGGTCTCTGGAACTACCTAGACAACCTCATGTAGGATTTCATACAGGACTTCCTTTTAAAATACATCAATCTCATCAATTTTAGAATTGCTCCAAGCCCTAGGTTTAGACATTAGTAATGAAAAACTTGTAGCATCTATTACCTCAGCAATTTGTCTTGGTATAATCTTTGAAGCTAGACCTTGGTATACATATTGCCATTTACTTTGAACTATAAAAACTTAATTATCAAGTATTTAGAGATGATTGATATCGTGGCTGCTATTAAAAATACGGGGAAATGTCTCAGCTAATAAAAATGTCAGAATTAATTGGAATAACCTATCAGTAGTGGAAGTCCTTACCACAGGTCACTTGTGTCAAAAATATGTCGTTATTTACAGCCTTATATAACAAATTGTTGTTCCTCATATTGCAGGTTCCAAGAACAATGTGGCTGACCATTTATATAGATGGGCCAGCACTGTTGAAAATCAAAATAAATTTAATATCTCAGTCCCGTACCACATTTGGCCACATCCACATATTGACTAAATTTTATTTAATGAAAAAAATAATATATTTTAGATTCCCCTTGAGGTAGAGTCCAGCCGGGGCCTGGCAGAAATTAAAGATGTTTTACAGACCAGCTAAAAACTATAAATAAATGCTCACTGATTCCTGGTATCAGCACTTTTTGCACTTTCTCTCTCATAGGTATAGAGACAACTCATGTTTTGGCTTTTCTGGAATATTTATTTCAAAATCAACTATCTCCAGATAATTATGTAACTGCAATCAGGGCCATTTATATCACATATGCAGTGCCTACACTATCCCTCAGGGATGAAAGAATTCAAATGTTCACGAGAGCTCTCAAACTTATTAGACCATTTGCTTCTACAATCCCGCCTTTTATCACAGAAGAGACTCTCAGACAAATTGTTCAGAATGGGATGATTTGGTTTCAAAGTGCTGTACAAAATCAAAATAAATTTAATATCTCAGTCCCGTACCACATTTGGCCACATCCACATATTGACTAAATTTTATTTAATGAAAAAAATAATATATTTTAGATTCCCCTTGAGGTAGAGTCCAGCCGGGGCCTGGCAGAAATTAAAGATGTTTTACAGACCAGCTAAAAACTATAATTAAATGCTCACTGATTCCTGGTATCAGCACTTTTTGCACTTTCTCTCTCATAGGTATAGAGACAACTCATGTTTTGGCTTTTCTGGAATATTTATTTCAAAATCAACTATCTCCAGATATTATGTAACTGCAATCAGGGCCATTTATATCACATATGCAGTGCCTACACTATCCCTCAGGGATGAAAGAATTCAAATGTTCACGAGAGCTCTCAAACTTATTAGACCATTTGCTTCTACAATCCCGCCTTTTATCACAGAAGAGACTCTCAGACAAATTGTTCAGAATGGGATGATTTGGTTTCAAAGTGCTGTACAATTTCATATTTTTTGTTTCATAGAATCTCAAATATGCTACTTCATTCTGTGGCTGGCTTTGAATGTTACCCTTCAGCTTTGTAGAGGGGAGATATTCTTCTCACAAATGGGCAATAGTACTGATCCAGTGGTCAAAAACTATCCAGAACTGGAAGGAAGGAAGAATAATTGCTATTCCTAACCTTTGTACTTTTCCCATTTATCCTTGTTCTATGAAAAGAATGCTGAATGTTATTATTGGAATGCTTAATGATCCATTATTTCAGATATATACCCATGGCAGACTGATTTCATGGCCAGAAAGCATTTGAAGTCTATGACTTCTAAACTGCATATTCCTAAGTTGACTTTTTATATGTTTAGGCAAGGTGGTATCACTTGGGCTTTTGACCATGGGGTAGACCTACAAAATATCATTGTCCATGGAACTTGTTCATACCAGGAAGGTTGAAAGTATATTAACTCACTACCTTCTACTATTAGGGAGAAGAAGAATCATTTTAATTACTATTAATTGTTTAATTGATCTTAGTAAAATTAATCAGTAAAATATAGATCTGAAATACTTTCAAACATCATAAGTATACTTATGATATACAGTAGATGTCAAAATAGTTTATATGTTTAGGTAAGATGCATGCATTACCATTTATACAAACATCTCTCTTCTGTTTGTGCTTAGTGTGTGTTAGTGTTAGCATGAAGTTCATTTGCTTGCTGTCATTCACAGCACATACTCAGTGTTGTAAAATATCATGCCATCCTAAATATGCTGTGTTTATAAGACTTGTCATAGACCGATGTTAATTAAATCACTTCTATTAACATAAGCAATCAGAATAATTAATTTCTAAATGAAATAAAAGAAATAAGCCAGTACATCTATAATCCAGGGTCAATATTTAGTAGAAATATTATGACAAGTTGTTCTGTGTAAACAGTTGAATACAAATGTAGTTATTAATCAAGGGTTCATATGTTATAACAATCAGTGTTTTATATGGTGCATTTTAATTACTTATTCTTAGTTCCAGTAATTAAAGTTTACATTTTGTTACAATATCAAAAGAACTCTGGTCATTTTTATATAAGTTAGAAGGTTATACAAGTACAGGGAATGAGAAGCATGGCTTCATAGCTTAGGAATCCAGACACAGGAACATCTTTCCATATTTAGAAATGAGTTTGGCAAAATATGTGGTCACATGACATTCTCAAGCTTAAGAACCAGTCTTTCCCATAATTCCCTGCTAGTCACATGACCCTCCATATTAGGTACTGTTATCTGCAAAACTCTTAGATAATAGGTCACATGACCACCACCAGTTCTTATTCCTTGGTCACATGGTTACCTGCATTTCTTATGAAGACAGGTCACATGACCCCCTATGGATCCTTTTTAGGCAATGTTTTGGTCACATGACCAAAATGTATATAAGAATTTACTAAATTACTAAAATCCTTGATCATGTGACTTCTGTATTTGGACATCTTACTGAATTATGTGAACATGTGACCATTAGTTCCTGTAGCATTCCAGAGAGAGAAATGTTTGTGACTCAGGGCTTGCATTCCACAGTTTGTTATAAAAAGGGCCAGTTTAGCTAGAGAGGCAGGATTTTTCATCAGAGAGACTTTTGACCAGAGTAGTGAACAGAACAGGATTATAACTGAGGCACCATCAAAACACTTTGTAACTTTTTTGTGAAAAATAACTTTGTTGAAATAAAGAATTATTTGTTGAAAACTACATCTTGTATATTTTATTTGAATTCAACCAATTGTCAAGTAGACAACCCAGGAAAAGCAAGAAGAAAACAAACACTACAAAAAGACTAACCATCCTCTACTTGACACTACCCCTTTCTCTGTAACTTCTTTCTTTTGCTCTATTCTACATCCCTAATTTGGTTGCTTGATGCCTTCTGTTAAAGTTTCTATGACAAAAAATAACTTTCATTAATAACATTTTATATAATCAGATAAGATGCCTTTTCTACTGTTTTGCTTTCACCTTTGATTTCTCCGGGCTTGACCCTTGCCAAATTTAAAACTTGTCCAGTTTTTAATAACTTGTCAATTTCCAACTTTTAAAAAATGTTATTTTAATAAAGTATATTAAACCCAGTGTGCTTTCCTTGTTCTCATTGGCCCTAAGGGAATGAAAAGGGAGACAAGGTCCACCGTTATGCTAAAAATATAAAGTAACCTCAAAAAGTTTTTTTTGTCACATAATAATCATATTCTCAGCCTTTTTCAACAGGGTAAATTTCTGGGAAATGGGTGAATCAAGTGTCGACCCATCTCACTCAAAGATGCAGAGGGAGATGTACCTCCGAGAATATATCATATGACAATGAAAACAATCTTGCTTGTTCCTAGCTTTTATACTCCAAATTTGGATATCTGGGAAAGACACCTCCAAACTTCCGTTCCTCTGAACAATTTCTCCACACATTTTATGCCAGATAAATGCTAGCCTCTGCAAAATACTCAGTTGTGGATGTAAGGCTAAAACATGCCGTAGTTCTGGTTGTTTTATGAGATACAAACGTTGACTGTCCTTGACCTAATTTCAGTGATTCTCTTTAAGTGGGATCTCTAACAAGGCTCGCACTTCCAGAGAACTTTTTTTTAATGTTTTGTTTTGTCTCCGGACTATCAAGAATTGTGGTGTAGCATGATGAGTCCCTGTCTCCTCACTGAAGTTAAGCAGCAATGGGCTACATTAATACTTGGATGGGTGACTGCCTCAGTGCACTACTTGTGCAATTGGTAATGTTTGTCTGTTGTGCCTCTAGGGTTTATCTCAGGCTTTCAAGGCCAGTCTTACAGGAATCAGTCCAAGCCTAAGTAAGATCAGGAGGGATGCACTACATACTGTCTTGGAGACAAAACCAATCCTTCATTTTTCCGTGCTTTTATAGTCCCAATCCACGACTCACCTAACCAACCCTAGAGTTAATAAGGGTCAGTTAGGGTTGGCTCAAGTGGAACATCCCCATTAAAATCTGTTTAAATGCAGAGATTAAGCACTATAAGAATCAAGTATAGAATATAATAGAATGGTAAATATAAGTGTGAAGTGTTGTGCTGAAACTTCTGTCACTATAAGATGTTGATACATCAATTATACTGATACCAAAATAAAATGAAATAGAGTGGACTCTGACTTGTCTGAACCGGATTACCAGAAAATCTGACTTTACTGAACTTCCTTGTGTCTACATAATATTTTTTGTCATCCAGACTGGTTTCATTGTCTGCCTATTACATTGGGAGATACCAGGTCATTTCATAAAAATGTATAATTTTATATTGTCTTGAAAAAGTCAAAATCATAGATACTAAAACTGCATAAATAACTCAGAGGGCAAAACTTTAAGTACTATATTTAACATAAAAATGATAGATCGAATATCTGGGTTAATTGTTGATTGCTCTTTATGAGGTGGTAATACACTATTATATACATATATGTACAAAGAGAGAGAAAGAATAGCAGTTTCCTACAAATTTAAAAATTAAATGATAGTCATTTATACAAGGCAAATGGCTTATGTGAATTAATAATGAGGAAAAAGCAGGCAAGACACAATATGAGAATTAAAATATTAGAATTAAAATACAATGATGAGATAAATATATGTAGATACAAATAAATGTTATGGAGAAAGTTACTATGGCCTTTATGGGAAATTATGTCTCATATTTGTGGCATGCTGGAGGAGAAAGATATGTTTACTTATTACACAAAAAGGCTTTTATCTTTTTGCTGTATTTGTGTCCACAGGGGCCAATATTAGCATAAGTAAAATGGAGGAATATTGTAGAATGTCAAAACATTTCACATAGATGCAGACAAAACATCAACAAAGCCTAATTTGATTAATAAATTCCACTTATATCCAGAATCCTACTAGACCTATATCTAGATCATGTCATACTGTGTGGTTCATCTGAAAATGTTCTATTTGTGCATGTCTCTGTTGTCAGGGCACAAATCAATAACAGGGTCAAAAGGACAATGCAAGTTCTTGGTAGAGGTTGTGGGATGACAAACTTTGTTAGTCAGACAGGTAAAAATTATACAGCTTTTCATGTTGTTCATAAGAGAAGAGGGGGCTTGGGGGACTAATATATCTCAGGGAATCTCTATTTCACCCCAAGGGTAAAACTCATGTCAAAATTTGGGCATAGATCAGGTGCTTTATGACACAATCTTTCAATACAGTGATATTGAAATTGGGAGGAGTTCACCAGAGCAGAGAGTTTGGTGATGAAAAAATATGACAGAAAAGAAAAAGAGAATTGTTAGCATTATCAGCAAGAAAGATACACAGAGTAACGTTTACGTTGATAATACTTAGGCAATAGCTGGTTAAGTAAATTTTTACAAAGAAACCAGAAAAGGGGCGATAATACAAGGGAAACAAATAGACTTGGTAGAAACACTTTAACATGCAAAAATAGTAGTGAGTTATGCAATCAAAATACCATTTCATACTAGCAGGACACACGCTACATATCTCTCTTTTATGAAGTTGAGATGCTTTGACTTGATCATTGAAAATCAGGTATCACTACATGTGAAAAACCATTCCATATATTTGTGTGATTTCTCTGTTTTTCTGTTAAAATTATGAACAGTTTATATCCACCATTTATTTCTTTGCTGTTTGCATGATTTCTCATATTACAATAAACTGTTTTTTTCGTTTTTTCACAGGATGTATTGTGTGGTCTCACCCAGATCTTGCTCAATATTAGTCGCTGACTGCAGGTTCTAAAAAGCTCCTTATAACTAATTCTGGCAGAAGGTCTCACTCTCTGAGTGCTTGTGCGCATTTAATGTCTAATACATACCCTCTTATTAATAAATGTTATATTTATTCAAACAGACACTACTGCCACAAATACAAGTACATGCATTGGGAAAGTGTTCCACAAAAATGGAAATTGTCATCCAAAGGCGGGTTAGTTTTAAAGGCAGACGGAAACACAGCCATAATGTGCAAGTAAATTGTATCAAGTAGTCTATTAAGGACAGTGTCCCCGAGAGACTCAAACAGGTTTCCGTGCAGAAAAAGGCTGCTCCCTTCTTAACCATGAAAACCAAATACTGCTTAAACAACACAAAATCAGTAGTTTCTTAAGTTGGCACAAAATGGATACCGGATAAAGTTTTGTGACAAGGAGCATAGACCTACTATTTCTAACTGATTTCTACCAGTATACTGAGACCAGTTGTTTTTGTATCTGAATATACCAAGCCAGTATCTAATTTAGTCTGACATGTTAAGATTCACTTCTTGTGCTCTTACTTTTAAGAACTCACCCCTCCTGTTTCAGGTCCAATGTTGCTAAAGTCAAGCCAAATATTGAACTTTCCACGAGTGACAATTTCTGACAATTTCTGTTCGTGATGTAATTTCACTAATCCCTGTCATTTAGATGGCAATTTCTGTGGGGAAATAACAGTTATCGGCTGTAGTGAAAACTATGAAAGGACCTTCTAGTGCAGTAAGGTTTGTCCCAACTTAAGCCTAGACATCGGTGTATGACAAATGCATAATACTGACAATAAAACTTGGTTTCACTTTTGGTCTAATATACTAGAAACAAAGAAAGATACAACATATTTAACACTTTTTTTTCGAAAAACCACACTGATATATGTTGTGAAGTAATTCTTTATATCAACCTTAATACTTTCTTCACATAATGGAAAAAGTAAAAGGTCCTAATTTAGTCATTTCTCAAACCACATTCATTCTGCAGTGTTCAGAAAGTAAGCAAGTAGTGTGATGTTTTTGTTCCTTCAAAAAACACCCTTTCTGGTAACGAAAGAATTATGTAAATGTGAACTTTCACAAGAGAAAAGGCACACTTTGATGGATATTACATTTGAGTATTTGGGAACCTTTGAGGTATGTTTCTGAGAGTGTTTACTTGTAAAAGGTTGACTTAGTGGATGTATTGCAATGGATATATGATCCTGACGAATAACTTTCTGTTTATGTTATTACATGTTATACAGAAATGAATCACTATTCTGATATACCTGTCTCCATTGCATGAAAAAAGTAAGAACTAATGTAATGATGTAATTCCTGGATCCAGACGATGGTCTACATAACCACCATCTACCAAAATAAAATTACCTGTGTCTTGTGACATTTATAACATTTCATAAAAATTTCTTCAAAATCTGGTCACAACTGTCATTTTGCAAACAGACAAACAAACTCAGCCAAAACATACCATTTGGTAGAGGTAATCATTGAAGTCATCTCATGTTACTGCATGTTTGTGTCTGCTAGGGGCCCTAAGATTTGCCTCATACTGTACCACAGGAGGTTACCTACAACCCTGGGTCAAAATAGTCACCATGACAACATTTAGTCTCCACTTCAACAAAAATATGTCATTTTTCCTTATGCTAGCTCATAAACATAAAAAAAAAAAGCTTGTGAAAGGTGCTTATTCTGCAATTCACTGTGTTTCTGCTCAAACTATTTCAAATGTATCCAGCGTTGTGGAAAGTGACCCTGTGTTGAGCAGGCTGAAAATGTTTTGGCAGAACTGGGCCTCCCTGGGTTCGAATCCATGGGTAGATGTGATTTTAAAGGAGGGCCACATCTTGTTTCAAAATCAAGTAGGTTGGGTTGTGAATCTCCGAAGGTTGTACCCCAAGCAAATCTTCAACTTTGTGGGTTATTGATGCAACCTATAACAGGGAGTTGTCAAACCTACCACAGAAAGGTAGGAGGGCCCTATGTTTGAAAATAAAGTGCCTGCTGTTGAGATCAGTTTTTTCCAGTAGGACAACTCATGTCCCGAAGATTATTACCAAAAAAAAGCCAGGACATTTTCACATGAGACCAATCCAGTGGTACCTGAAAAACACCTGGCATGCAACCATGTCCCTGGATTATTTTTGTCCCTAGATCTCTCCAAATTCACTTGTGTTTGTATCTAGAGGAAGCCAATGTGCTTCCTGACCAATCTCTGCACCCCTTCCATTGTGTCTGCGCATTTTACAGACACATCAAACAAAGGTTTGGGCACTTAGGACAATATTACATAAAAGGCTTCTGGTCAGTTCCGGAATGCAACTGCATAAAAATTTCTAGGAGCTGAAGCCAGTTCAATTTTGCCCTAAAAGTTTGAGTAATTGTGTTGGGACCAGGACGTTCTGATAACCATGGACAACTCTGCAGTTGTCTCTTACATAAACAAGGAAGGAGGTCTATGGCAAAAGACAAAAAGGCCCTTGTTTTGTCTCCTTCAAGGAGAATTTCAGTAAAGAATATCTCTCCTTCAACTATTTCAGTGATCCTGCGCCACAATCTGTCTGACCAGGAATCCCTGACCTTGACTCAGTCATGGCATCAGGTGGGGTCTCCCTAGTGCCGATTCTCTCAGCCTGTCACTAGAAGTCACACAAGACATTCACCCAATTTTTACTTAAAGGATGTGGGTTGACTCAGACCTTTACAACCTAGGTCCTGGGATTCCAGCCTAACAGATATACCAAAAAAAAACCTTGATTTTGTCCATTGCCCATACTTTAGTGCATATTGTTAACATAGTTGTGATATAATTTAATTTCAAGCTTATCGCTAAGATCTTTAATTTTTCATTGGTACCCTTATCTTACTTATTTGTACCATTTACTTTGTAAATTAAAGTTAATATCTTACCTTGCCTAAGAGTCAGGCGATTTCTATTCTACGATTCCCACCCTTCACCTTATTTTGGAGTCTTCTATTGGTATGCTTAAATAAGAAGACGAAGTCACATGATTAGTCACCACCTACAAGTAATTAATGGAGGAAATGGCCACCTGGTTTGTGATTGCATTACTAAATTTGCAGACTATACTCAAATATTCTAAATATTAATTTTACACAAGTACTAATAGTTATAATAATGACATTAATTAAATGTATAAAATAACAATAAATATACAGTCTTTACATCAAAAACAGTTATAGCTTGAAAAATGTTAAAATGTCAGAGGAGTGGGGTCTGTCATTTTGAGTGACTCAGCCATTTAAAATCCCTATTTAAAACCAGCAGGTGTAAATGATGGGGTTTGTTATTTAAAACGACAGACCCCGCCATTTTAAATTGCCTGGGGGTTAAAACAGCAGTTAACAACATTACTATTAAATTGTTTGCAATAAATCTTTGTGATAATTGTGGCACATCGGGTGTAAACTTCATCTCAAATTTTGGTGAGCTGAGAAGTAAAGTACGTAATACCCGTCTCCAGTCAGTGATTTCTTCTGAAATAATTTTTGTATCAAAATTGCAAAAGTTGATAACTTAATGAACCTAGTGAGTCCGGATACAAAAGACGAAAGTTGCATACACAAGAATCTGCAAGATACCTGGAATGAACCCGTCTGAATACTATACATGTGTTTTAAAGCAAAACTTGTCTAACTCTGTGAAGGAGGCCACTTAACTGTAGCTAGGTGCTGTTAAACCCCATTTTATCACCAATAATACTCGTCTGTTTGTTGCTATAGAAATAGTGTTTTTTAAGCTACTCTTTTCACAGAAAACATATATGTGTATATATTTATGTAACCTATTTGGCTTGAAATGGGATGAAAGAAGCACATGTGTTAACTTTGTAATTAGAGCTTGAACTAAGTTATGTTACTGTTACTAAATAAGAGAGGCTTGACAAAATAAGTTGAAGACAACCTTAAAGTGACTTTCTGACTGGGACACTTGAGCCAGAGAGCGGAGTCCCTATTAAATAGGCTGCAAGACATGTACTTCACAGCCACCAAACATTTAACATATGGCAGCTCTCCACTCTGCCAATATATAAGCCCAATCATTATTAAAATACCTTTTAACTACATGACAAATCAAGAAGGATAGATAGGAGGTTGTGGAAGCTGGCAAAAGTAGATCTGGGATCACAAGACAAAAGTGGAATGTAAACAATATGTCGTGAGGCACAACTCAGTTACTTTGATGTTCCAATACACAGATAGATTTCAAAATAACAAATTATATAACAGTACAGCAGTTGCATAGCTATAATTTTAAGATACATAACAATCACCTGTAAAATTTTCCAGGGATTTAATACAATAATGTAGGTCAATTAAGCAGGACATCGTTTAACGTTAGAAATGTAAATTTACAAAGATTATTATAGAAAATTAATTAAAATTAGAAAAAGAAAGCAAGCCGAAGACTTCATAAAGTGAATCACGATAGTGAAGGATATCTTTACAATCTGCAGAGAACCTGATATAAACTTTACATTCATAGTCCAGATGAATCCAGACTTAATGTAACAGTAGGACATATGTCCAGGGACATATGTCAACTCAGACATACAGTCTCTCTGATATAATATCCTTAAGATTTTACAATGCAGTACATAATTCTCAAATAAATAAGTAAGCTTCACGAGACACATGTTTTAATTTGCTTAATCTGTTTTAGGTTGATAATAGTAAAATGATCTACAAGAGGGAGGTAACGTCATGTAGCCTTTAAGTTGAAATTAAGTACACGCAAATTACAATTACCTTGTTCTTTAAAGCAAGCTTAAGTCCACCGTTCAGGTAAAGGTATGTTAGTTGGATGCCCAGTATAAATTATACACAGTAAAACAGTCACAGTGGAGCTTTTAGGACTATACAGTACTGTACCTGCATAACCATAGCAAGTAGTCTTGACTGAACTGCTTAATATATTCCAGATTTCTCTTTTTCATGATTGGATTGAAGAGAGTGAAATTCTTGGAATGCCTGACTTAATGGTTTTGAATTTGACTTGAACTGGTGTTAAATGATCGTTATCTCCTCATGACAGTCCATGGCGATGAATTTAGGCTAAAACTCTTCAAACCTTGACTTCCGGTGACTATGTCATATTCGTTAAAAAGCTGCAAGAAGGTTATAGATAATTAGTTGTGTCACCTGATATAAACACCAATATTCCTCGTTTATTATGTTAAACATTTAAACTGAAAAAAGTCAACTGTTTTCACATCCTTAAGTGTGGCACATTTGACCTGGAGCAAATTTCCAGTGGCTTACCTCAACTAAAGGATAAAGAGTGGAGCTCAGGGGGATGTTTTACTCAAGAGGAATGAAAAAGTCGCTTTCAATGAGCAAATGGGAATGTTTCATTTCTTGGCTGACTTGGAGCAGGATAAGAGAAATGGGAGATGGAGGGGGGATAAAGACCATTGCAGACAGTGTGTTAAGGCTTAATACGTGTAGATGTGTGGCTCTATGTATGGCTGGGTGACAGGTAGCATGAGGCCAGTTGCTAGCTTTGCTACTGTAGCATTCACAAACTGACTGTGACATGGACAGATTAACTGATGGCCCTTGTTTACTGATATCTGGGATAACAAATGATTCCTCTTTATTCAACCGGAAGTACTCCTTTGGATAGGTTCTATACACTGGCATTGGATTTATTTGGATTTATAGTTTTGCCAGGTAGTTTATCCTAAGAGTCTAGAGATAAAAAAAATCTTATATCCTCAGACGGATATGAAAAATTAGAAGTTACATGGTGTAAAAGTTTGCTAATAACGTGTTCTTCATTGGATTTTTGTTGCATGTAAATCGTATTTATTGTTAGATATTTTGGAAACTCAATCTGAATTGAACCTGCCTGAAAAGGTGAGTTAAAAAAACAACAATATTATTACTGTCAGAAATAATGTATTAAATAGTTGAATATTTGTATCATATAAAAATTGATTCTGTCCCTCCAGACAATATTTAGCAATATCAATAAAAATAAAGGTAAACATGTAAACATGATATTCAATTGAAACATACTGTTGAGGTTCATGTTATGGAGACCAAATTAGTAATTGCTGGCACAAGAGTAACTTGTAAGTGTAATATATTGTCATGTTCAAATTATGAAAAGTGCTAATCTAAAATTAATAAGTAGGAAACACTTGTTGGTCGCAGATCTCCACCAGATATCTTTCTGAAAATTTAATCAATTCTTACTTTGGTAAGGCGCTATCCGTAAAGAAATTCTGAAAGCTCTCTTCAATTTAGGAGTTATTATGAACACAGGCAGATGAATGCACACAAAACCATAACCACATGACGGAGGTAAATATGCAAACCATGTACACAAGAAACAGAAAATACATTTTCAAGTTATGTAAACATGTTTTCATAAGTACATGTAATTCAAAATAGATTTACTACATCTTATTTAGTAGTTATCAATCAAGAAGGTAAACTGTTAACATTTTAATTAGTTATTGAAGCCTTAGCTGTTGTTAAATCACAACAGTACAGAATCCAACTAAATTGTTACATAACTAAGTCACAATGAAAAGATATAAAATATTAAGATTATTACGGTTAAGTCTCTACAGGTTAAGAGTAATTTTTATAATAATTATAATCTATTTGGCAGGGTAATAAAACTAGTCTTTAAGCCCTTTCTATCCACAGCAATTAAAATAAAAAATCTTGTTGGTTAGCTCCATTTGCTCTTTGTTACAATAAGAACACAATATTTTAAGTTATCTACCTTTCTTTCTGTCTGTTATTATTTCAGTAATTTTAGCTAATTGTTTTAGTTAAAGTGTTTCCCATATGCAATACATGTGGACTATTTGATAACGTTAATGAAAAATAATTTGTTAATTATCTGGTTGCTTCTAAGTTTAATTGACTGGAAAACCGTTTGGACTTGTGTCATATGTTTTAGTTTAAATGTTCAGCCCTTTAACACATGCAGTATATTAGCTAATATATGGGTTCAGTAAAAGAGTTGTAAAGTATGAGTTGGACAAGGCTGTAAATGTCTAGACCATGCAGTAATGGTGAAAATAGGTCAGACTATGAACGACATTCATTTAGGATATTTGTAACATGGAAAAGGACTCATATTTTGTGATTTATGGCTGATTCAAATGAAACGCAAATTTTGATACACCTGTCCATTTCCAGACTTGTACAGAGGACGTGGTATGGAAATTAAACAGAATTATTGTAACAGTGGTGTTTTAACTATAATAGCTGAAGCAGCAAATATTCTAGTGGTATATTACTTAATTAGCGTTCTAATAAACTGCTGTAGATAACTGTAGTTATCGTGGTTAATAGAGGATTATCCATTAGCCTGGGACCAAATAGCCTCTATTGTTCACTCCATATACTCATTGCCCACCATCTCCGAGGTTGTGTTATGTTCTGGCCTTAAGTGGGACAGCTGGTTTTTGATTATCTATATCAAGTACCTAATACCTCTATTCTACTATCATGAATTTGCCTTACAATTATTTAGTCCCTAATCTTACTGGTTATATTACTTATCTTTTCAGTTTTGAAGGTCGGGAGTGTAGTTGTAGTGATCATAGATGACAATCAAAACATGTGTAAAAATCCTTATAGACAAGCATTTCTCTCCTGTGTATCCAGGAACTAATTATTAGACATAAGACAGTTACCACTTATTTTCTGGATGCTACAACTTATCTTTATATTGTTAACGACTTATTTTGTGTTTCTGTTTGACCTACCTTGTTTTTTATTGTATAAAATTGGTGCTGAGTGATCTTATCTCCAGGTAAGATTAGTTATAGGAGATCACTGATCACTGTACTAGAGTGGTTGGGCTTATTCTTACAAGTTATCTTTATGGATCATAGCAACCAAGAGCAGACTATATAAAACTGAACTTTTTGTCATATAACTAACCCCTCACTCTGGGCAACCCACAGGGTGTTTTCTCACCCGTTTTAAACAGGGTCTAACATTAGACAAATGTGCATAGTTTTTCCCCAATGAATAGAATAGCTAAGTATGAAAGAAAATGAAACCAAATCCAAGAAAAAGTCAAATCAAAGTCACCATATTTGTAAGTAATTGGACTTTATGATGAATGAAGTATTTGTAAAGCGCCAAATTGATGTAGGCATCTTCTAAGGTGCTGATATCTTAGAAGGGATAATCCAATTGTCAGAATAAGTCTGTGTGTCCATGTTAGTGTCCGATAAGGGAAAAAACTATGGAATAGATAAGGTAGTCTGAGTAGATAAGTCTTCAACTGTTATCTAAACCCAGTGACAATATATTGAGTTCTGAAGACTTTAGGGAGCTTGTTCCAGTCACTAGGAGCAGGTACTGCACAAAATGTGCGTCCACATGAGTTTGTTGGGTTTGGTTCAGGAAACTGAAAGGCATTTGCCACATGTGAGGTGCCCTTCATCAGAGATGAAAGATATGAAGGTTGGTTCAAAGTTATTGCCTTGTATTTTAGGAGGTTATATTTTGCGATACTTAATGGTGAGCCAATGTAGTGTTTATTCAAAAATGGTGTGATATGACTGAACCTGTTTAGCCTGCATATGATGCAACCTAAAGTGTTTTGAACTCTTTGGAGTCTATTAATGTTCACCTGTGTTGTATGACAGAGGAAGTGACTACTGACTATGGCTTTAGTAATAAAACAAGCATCAAACATTGGCAACATGTCTGCGCATTGAATTATCTGCATCTACGGTGAAACCAAGGTTTTTCACTGACTCAGCTGTTTCCATGATATTTTAAGGAGACAATCAGCCAGTTCAGTAATATTAGACCCAAAATTCCTTGGATCAAGTTCTCAATATAATTTTGTATCATCAGCATATAAATGATGAGTGACATGAAATTTGGATATAATTTGCTAAGAGGAAATAGGCTGAAGATGATTGGAGAGGACTATCCATCTATTTTAATCTTCCTTTTCTTAACTTAAGATATGACTCTATCCAGTGGAGCACAACCCCATCTTTAGACAGTCAAAACGGACACTGTGATCTGTGGCGTTGTATGCTGCAGACAAGTCAAGAAACACCAGTCCTACAGCAGATACCCTTGTCTATTGAGGTGGCAACATCAGTACGTATTTTACCACTGCTGTTTTGGTTGAGTGAAAGGCTTCACATACTGACTGATTTATGTTCCAGATACCCTCCAAAACGATGTACCCATTTATTTGTTTGGCCACCAGAGAACTGCATTCGTGATAAGAACTGTAGTATTCTTATAACAGAGAACAAATTTATTATCCATCTAGCTTGAAGTTAGTGTTTAGCACACCTTTCTTCATCCATCTAACTTGAAGTTAGTGTTTAGCACACCTTTCTTAAGCAAAGACCATATGTGTACAAGTAATAAGTGTAGCTCTCATGTCTTATCATCACCTGATTTCCAACCCCCGACCACAGTCGATCACAGCAGACCCTTTCTGGGTTTAGAATATAAATGCAATTAAAACATTTCTAATGTAACTTTAGAACAGGAAAATGTATTGAAAGGTATGTCAGCCATTCTAAAAGTCACTGTCCTGTTACTTGTCTTGAATATTAATTTTATTTTGCAACCATGTTATTTTTATTTATTTTTTATTTCTTTATACTTACTTTTATACTTTGGATTAATAAAATAATGACTCCTTATTTTCAGTGCAAAAGTAATTGCTGTGGCTTGCATTTTATTAAAAAAATTACTTACACCCAGAGTGCATTGTGTGAAATAACCTCTCTCTCTACAGTCAGCAGTTTGATCACATTGATGTACTTTTACTGGTATTGTTCCCTTTTCATTGTTCATTAGCCCTGTGGAAACCCAATTTCTCAGTTGATGCTCCATACCCAATCAGTTACAACAGAAACAAGTTTATATCTACATCTAAACCCTGTGGCCTTTCCATATAGGAATACCGGACTCTTCTCTCCAATAAAATGGACTTGTGTCATATCACATGTGAAGTATTGTATTACCCAGCCTGTTTATCTCCCCTGATGAATTTGAACAATAAAATGGCGACATTTCAGCCTGTGGTAATGTTTTGTTTCATTGTCTGGACCATTAAGAGCCATTTAACTGTTTTGTTGTCTGATATTCCTATTTTGAGACATTATAACTCTCAATGCAAAAATCTGATTGTTTCACATAAATATAGAAAAATAGTTGCAATGATAATCTTAAACAGAAGAAACAACAAAAACAGTAGCAGTAACAACAGCAAAGAAATGCAATTAAGGGACTACATAACTGAAAATATCACAAGAAATCACACCTGATATTCCTGTCACTATCATGGCAGCCACAACTACACAGAACTTACAGTATAACATGACTCTTATAAAGAACATGTTCCTTACATTGGACTATTTACAGCTCCAGGTGTTGGATCATCCTTCAAAAAGACATGGATATGTTGAACCACAAAACTTAAAGTGCTGCAAAATGTAAAGTGGGGTTGCAAAATGTAAAGTTGAAAAAAATGTAAAATGTTGCAAAATGTAAAGTGGGGTTGAAAAAATGTAAAATTGCAAAGTGTAAAGTGCTGCAAACCATGGGGTGTTCACAATATTCAAAACTCGGGATATTGGTCAGGGTACTGGTCCTTAGGTTGAAAGTGACTTCTGCAATAAGTACATACAACATGGTGTTGGACATGACATCTTTTCTTACATTGAATGTACAGAAAGCCTCTCTTGACAGTGACTTGGATGATAGGGAAGCACTGATGTTCTTGTGCAGAAACTGGAAAAATAAGCTCTTGGAATCTTCCCTTTTGAAGTAACTGTACTGAATATAATGTATGCTGCATCAGCTGATATCAGTTGCCAACAGCGGTTGCAACGTGTATGCAAACACTTTAAGGATGCTGCATCTTTTTGTGAGAACAATTTCTTCCCAAAGTTTGTATTTTTTATCAGATATCTTGGCCAGTATTCTCATTCCTGATGATTTTGATACTGATTCAGTATCAGTTTCAAAACTCTTGAGTGATCCTGGTACACACAGTGGACTGGCTGTAAGATTGAAATCATTCCTGGAAACCCCAACCTGGAACATAGCTTGGCTTGTAGTTCCCCAGAGTATGTTACCTGGGTGGTACACCATCATTCATGTTTACTGGAGAACTAAACAAAAGAAGTTAGGCGCTGGAAAGGATAGTCACCCTTTGGACATTTAAAAAAAATCATCATTGCTTTAAGCTATGAGCTGAAAATGACCTTTAGTAGTTAGCATAGCTTATCGTTTTTGAGGTGACTCAAACTTTACAATTTAAGCACCCCAATTTTACAATTTGATGACATTTTTAACTTTAGAGTTTAACTCCTCTTTTTACACTTTGCAAACACACCTTACATTTTGCAGTACTTTACGTTTGCAACTTTACAGTCTACAACCCCACTTTACATTTTGCAACTTTACATTTTGCAACCCTTACATTTTGCAGAACCTAAAATGCAGATGAAAGAAAATAACTTGAAAATTTAAAGAAAGGTAATACACAGTCTCAAGTCTCAAACAAAACTTCAATTCGAGAATCTTGTGCCAGCTGAGTTTCCTTCAGTTTGAATTAATATTTACAAATCAGATATTACCTGCGACAAAAACAATTAAAGAAGATTCTTCCTGTCAATCACAATCTGAAAGACTATGGGTTTAACCAAATATTCCACATTTATGATTATCGCAAGACCAAACAGATTTTGAAGTTGGGTTCAGCTAGGTCCAACTCTAGCAACAAAGGTGGAGAAAAAGCGAGTCACCAAAATAACTTACTGGGTTAAGGATCCAAAACATCAGGTGTACCACTGAAAAGAGGAGTCTAATGACCTGACCAATTCAACAAGATCATTCAGATCCATTTTTACAAGATTGTGATATTAAAATAGTAGACAGAATAGGTTGCAAGACCAAAATCACAGTTTGATTAGTGAGAAGACTGTCAGTACAATGGAAATATCAGACATTATAAAGACCAGAAGTACGCAGACAACCAAAAAGCCTGCAGTGTTTAAGTTGCAACCATGAAAATGTAGAGTGAAAAGGAATGTTTCAGAGTAGTGAACCCGATGCCATAAAACTGACTGTTAACTCAAAAAGACATGATATATCCTTGAGGTTCTTTTGATGTATATAGCAAAGACGACAACATCCATCATATACAGTTAATAGCCATAGTGTGAAGTTGAAATGATATCAAATCTGTCTTTACAATAGTAATAAAATTCTAAGTTTACTGCTGTACTATAAACGGTATAAATGCACTTGTAGAAATCAAATAATGAACTAGCTCTGATATGCCTAAAACATTTATCTGGAGAAAAATATTCTCTTTGAAATATATTTGAAAAATGGGACATATGTCTATAATCACTATGTATAACTTTCCAACTTCACAAGTTACCTGACCGAACGACTGACACAATTTTTCTGTGACAACTCCCAACCGGGAGGCGGCTCACAACCACGGAACAGAGGGGTATGCAGACAATTTATGAAACTGAACCCTTATACTTACTGGTGTACAAGTTCCAACAAACTGGTTATCCTAAATATTTTGAACCTTTATTTAAACCTAGAGTATGTAAAATACGTATAAGTCCAGCTGATATTGTGTTGCTCGAGGTTCCACACTTTGCCTCATCAGTCCACTAAGCATTTTGGCCTCAGCTTTGCACATGAGGTTTCAAGGATTTGGAATGATTGGCCCAATGATGTTCATTCAGCCACTTCTTTTTACTCATTCAGGAAGAAGTTGAAAACCTATCTTTTTCAAAAGCATACCCACCCTAGTTTCTGGCTTTGCCCAAGTTTTTTCCCTGGCAGTGACCCCTGCTATGTCTCTAGTTATATGATTACAGATTTTTACTTTTCTGTATTATGGGCCTAGAGTCTCCTTTATACAAACATTAACTGCAATAAGAGTACTATTCAAATTAGAACACATACAATGAACCTATGTGATCAAAGTACATCATACTCTGTTCACACTATTCAAGAAGAGTGGATCCATTCTAATTCTGTCACAGTCAAACAGGGCACAATGTCGCAATGTAGTGTCATAATGGTATACTATTACTATTTTAAGTTGCAACATAACAATTTCCAAAAAAAATGTTCATAGTTCTGATAAGACCAATGGTATCATGACAAAAATAAAGATCACAACATATTGTGTCAACATATCAGGGGAGTGTGAATGCCACATTAGTCTTTGTATCGTGATGTACCGTTTGTGACATGAATAATTCAGAATATAAACCTGGCTCACACTTTATAATTGACTATTTCAAACTAATCTAGAACGTATACTAGTTAACCAGAATAATAACTGCTGCCTCTTTTCTGATAAACGACTTCTGGGCCATGGATTTTCTGATGAGCTGGAACCAAAGTAAAGTGAAAAGGAACAGTCCAATAATATTTTGCAAATAAACAAGATTTCTGTGTTCCTAGAGTCCATTGTTTTTTGAGTATGATATTTTTATTGGATGTTTCTATTGCTCACTATCAAACCATACAGAGCAGGTCTTGTTAAGTAACTAGCCTTTCTGGGCTCTAAAACAATAGAACTCAGTAAAGATTATTAATCTGAATAGATATACGTGTTATTTTCTGATTTATTCTTAATTTCTACACAACAGTAATACAAAGCTGGCTGTACATGGTGACATTAGTGTACATTAATAGGTACATTGTGTTTGGTCAAATACCATAGCTATAGGGATAGAAAATAGGATAGTTTATATTATTATTATTTATTCATTTATTATAGTGACATGCTCCTACAATGCCCAGTCCATATGGGCTTATAAGTCACTTTTATTACAAAGATATAGTTACACATCTTGTTGTTTATCCAATATAAAAAGTATATAATCACAAGTAGTCATTGAATATGTACATGTTTATAAACATTTAATATTGTTATAACAATGAAGTATTACACAAAGAAAACACTTAATAAGAAAAGATCAAACTGATATTATTTATAAGAATAACACTTTTTTGAAAAATTGAAATATAGTTGTAAGAATAATAACAACTTGACATAAATCATTAGCTGATTATCATTTTTTTTCTTGTTTTTGTTGAGCTCTTTATTTATTGATAATTTTTTTACGAATATTATAAATGAGTGTAAAATTTGGTCAAATGTCACCCTATTAATATAACCCATTTCAGTTCAATAATCTGGCCATTTCAAATAACAAATTGATGAGGAATTGTGTTAATTTGTCTACTGTCACTATAACTAATATGGAGCTTGCTTATATTTCCTGCAGCACACCTGGAACAGTAAAAGTTGCAGAACTTTGCTAAATGTGAGTCAAATTAAGTATTTCTTAATGGTGACATTGGCCTTTTTACACCTATATATCATTGCTTTTAATTCAACTTTTATATTGCATCTTAGGACTAGACACAAAAAGACATAAATGACATAATACTATTTTACTATTTTACTAACACCAATCCACAGGTATATTGTGGAATCCGATAATACCCAGTTGATATCTGTGAGTCCATTGAGATATTTTGAAATATTATAATATCACTTACCGTGGAGGTTATCTGTGAGTTACATGGAATATACCTGATTATTAATGTGTTATTTTAGAGACCAGAAAAGGCTAATTGCTTGTTTTTTTCATGAAGCTGAGTAGATTAGATTGCTACCAGGGAGATGGTCAGACATAGCCCTTCTGAAAGCTGTATGAATTCATTAAAATCATATAGACAATCAACAACTGCTATACGACAAAACAGTGTTCCTGGTATCCGTTTTGTTTGTAACTGTCTTCACACACGGATCTTTGATAAGTTAAAATAGTAGTACTATTTAACAGGGAGATATTTAAATAACAAATTAATAGGACCAATTAACATAATAACTTGTGAGCCAAACCTTTGCTAGAAGCAAAGAAACAGACTCTCATTTATTAATAGACTGCTTATTGCAGTGTACAGCTTATACAAATGCATACGCATACATACGGACTATTGCCGAATGGTACACTAAATAGTCAGGCAGGATAAATAATGAATGTCACTGTGTCAGACATGGTGTATGCAGTATCTTAGCTATTTTCGGTGTGTCAGAACTCTGGATGATAATAATATCAGTGGAAAGTTTTCCAGGGTTTTATTTTTAAAATGGATAAAAAATGTAAGTACAGCCTACATCATTATTTATTCTCTAGAATATGTATAATAGCAACAGACCACAATGCTTTACAATGCTTTTGTCTTTGTTGCCATAAATATATAAGTATTTAGTTTCATTAAAGAAAAATTAAGTTACCATATCATCATTATACTTTATCCATTACTAAAATGCAAGACTCTCAATATTACAAGAACAGCACCATTCCTTTTGGTGATGTATTAGAACTTAGGACACTGTTAGGGAGATGTGATGAACAACGTGTTATTGTGTTTGGTTCATTAGCCCCCGGAACTATTTAACCCCTGTTTGCTATTACCACAAAGCCATGACCCACATTGTTCACATGTCAGTTATCCTATTGGTACCAGACCATGTATTTTATTTGTGCACAAAAGTGTTCAGAAAAGACTGGGGGAAAATCTCACAGGGGTTTTACATATCAGGTTTGTCTCACAACCATCACAGTAGCTCTTAAAATGGGTTAGAATCTACATTCACAGCATTATTTCAAGTTTTACATGTTTATTCAAACATTTAGTCTACACTTCCAAATTGCAGGGTTATTACGGCATCAGAATGGAATAGTGAGACTTGGGCTGCAACAAAATACCATCTTTTCATTGTAGTTCAACAATCCTTGTCTAGAAACAATTGCGAGGTCTACATTGTATAAAGAACAACTTGTTTCTGGGTCACTTAAAACACTTTCATATGGGCACTTTTTATAGTCATAAATGTAATTTGTCAGTCTAATTGTTAAATGCCACTTTAAAATTGATACAAAATAACATTGACAATGTTATTTAGAGTCTGGACATAATAAAGGCACATACACACAGGACCGATCCAATGTGATACATTCCTATACAATATCTCTTTAAACTGGTTAAAATGGACAAAATGGAAAATAAAAACAATGGACCATAAGTACGGCATTTGTGTTAATTTTAGTGTGACGACCCCATTTAACCTTGAAGCTGGGTCAAAGGTCAAATTCAACACCTGGAAAAGATAATCAGGCCATGACTTCCTACAAGTTGTTTTCACATTCCGAACCTCTAAGAGCAATATTAGGGGAGATATAATGCCTTTTTAGTAGGATATGCTGGATATTTCAAGATTTAGAGCACCTTTATGATTTTCAAACAATTAGCTATGGCAGCAATTTTGTTTTTCAAAATGACGCCAAAATCTTGCACAGACAGGCCATAAAGATTCCCTGCAAATTTGGTGAAGATATCTTTATAAATGAAAGAGATATTAAGGTTTATGTAAAAACGTGACGGACGGGCAGATGCACATAGAGACGCACATACGGAAGGCGTTTTATAATCTCCTGACCATGGCCTTCGGCCACAGACAGGAGATAATAAGCAACTTTATACCATAGTATTATTTGTCAGAAATTATTGTCCTTTGGTTGGGGTAAATTTTCAGGTCGGATATTATTTTCTAACAAATCTTTCCCCGTGGAGATTGGGGCGGGGGGATTTCTAGAGAATAAACCCTCAGGGCTAGAAAATATTGCCTCCGGGGGCAGATTTATGGAGGGGGAGGATTTAACATTATATACCGGTCCATAGAAGTCATTGAAAATGATTAGGTCCCATTTCATTATATTTCAGTTCTATGTAGCATGTGTTATCTACTTGAATTTAATCGGGAGATTCTATATGGTACGAGTTTGCAGCAGCATATAAATTGTTTCATTGCAATGTTATAATCGTGGTAAGTGTGTATAGACAAGGTATAACATAGCAATATCATATTGCTTCAGATGGGTATGTATTAGCCTTAAGCGTGGATTATTGATTCTTTAAGTAAAGTAGTGTCAAACAGAGCATGAGAGTAGCTCTCTCCAAGGGGCAATGGGCACTTACTGCATATAAAAACAGACGCATCCAAAATGATGTGGTTTACAGAGTAGATTCTCCAGAACTAGATTCACATATAAGTACAGGTATTGGTTGTTACAAAATGGTGTCTGGCAGTATGTCTTATACAGTGTACTTACCTAGATTTCATGTAGTCGAGGTGACAATAACACAGGCGCTGGTTAATGCAATAAATATACATGCAAATATTTCATCTAGAATATTAATTTTAAGATAGACCTCATATGGTAATAAAAACAGAAGCAACCTTAGGGTTATGCTAAAACAATTACAAATGTCAAGATATTATTCAATTCAATTGTTATTATCTAACTTAAAGTAATGTGAATGTGCCTTAATGGCCTTCAGAGGTCACTTTGTATAGCGCCTGAAGCCTAGATAGTGGTATGTATGTCCAATATGTGTCTTTGTACTGGTAGAAATCAATGGAGATTGCAGACTCAGTTTGGTTTTGTCTGTGTGCATACTCTGTCATAGGCAACCCTTAATGTGAAAGTAACTTCTGACAACTGAAGGGAATATCTAGCTCTAATGGAGAGATTAATCAGATCTGTGACAAGAGCCAACTGGATTGTACTTGTCAGCTTAGTGTGACATCTAGTTCAAGACAATAAAAAGTCCGGTCGTATAGAGTCTACTCTCTCTAATCCTTCTGGGTTCTACGTGCTTTTCTGGCAAGTAAAATGACAAATGAATTGTATAAATGGATGAATATGTGATAGAAAGGTGTGTGTTTTAGGGATACTATTAGCACTTGTTGATATTTATGCATTGTGTGTACATAATGTAACATATTTTTACTAGCAGCCTGAGTCTGGACACAATATATTTGCTACAGCAGCTATTTCATTTCAGTAAACTGCATAAGAGAATATTTTATTTTATTATAGAGAATATTTTATTTTATTATAGACGTTTCATTTAAATGTTGGCATGTAAATCTGGAATATATTATGGTCAATCTCTAGGAGGGTAAACAATTGGATAGATTTACATTTGTATGATATGGATCAATCAACGCATGTAAAAACATTTATCTCGACCTGATGCATATTAATGAGATCAAAGGTAAATATGTCTAAGTTTACATATGTATATTAGTCAATGTAGTGTTTTTTATTTCTGCCAAGATGTTATTTTAGCCTAAACCATTATGGAAAACCACCTGACATTTCGCCATAAAAGCTCCATTTCAAAGTTTTGTGTTATTTTTAGAACAGAATAAGGGCTTTATACAGTAAAACATACAAACAACATCTTCCATTTTTTGGTGATTGAGTGTTTAGTTCCATCTTCATGGAAGTTAATGTGAAAAAAGCTAGTATGTTCCACTGTTTCATAACAATTACTGCTCTGCCTTTTGTAGCACACCCTGTATTGTTTTATTCATTCATTTTTGGCTGTTTAATCAAACGTTCTTTGTTGTCACATTGCCTGTTCCTTCTGTAAGTGTTGGTTGCTGGGAAGTGACAAGACATGTGGGGTTGAAGGTATATGTGAAGTGACATTATTTGTGCCTTCTGTACATGATGGTAAATGTGAAGTGTAAGGATTTGTGCATTCTGTACATGATGGCAAATGTGAAGTGACATTATTTGTGCCTTCTGTACATGATGGTAAATGTGAAGTGAAAGGATTTGTGCATTCTGTACATGATGGCAAATGTGAAGTGACATTATTTGTGCCTTCTGTACATGATGGTAAATGTGAAGTGAAATGATTTGTGCATTCTGTACATGATGGTAAATATGAAGTGACATGACTTGTGCATTCTGTACATGATGGTAAATGTGAAGTGACATGATTTATGCATTCTGTACATGATGGTAAATATGAAGTGACATGACTTGTGCATTCTGTACATGATGGTAAATGTGAAGTGACATGATTTATGCATTCTGTACATGATGCTAAATGTGAAGTGACATGATTTGTGCATTCTGTACATGATGATATATGTGAAGTGACATGATTTATGCATTCTGTACATGATGATATATGTGAAGTAACATGATGTGTGTTATGCATATGATGTTCAGAGTGTAGTTATATGATTAGTGAGTTCTGTACATGATGGAGATGTGGTGGTGTATGTGCACTAATGTGATTTATGTTATTTGAACTTACTGGTAAATGTGAAGTGACATGATCAGTCTGTCCTAACCTGGGCATTCTTAATTACAATGACAAAGTTAAGGCTACCTTAAGTTGTACCTTTATCTCTATCTATTAAAACTACTTTCTATGACTACACTATTATTTACAGGTTTTTTAAGGCTACCTTAAGTTGTACCTTTATTTCTATCTATTAAAACTTGTTGTCACTTCCAACCAAATATTCAAACTGACGTAATTGAGAATTGTTGTGAAAGTAAGGCCATAATGTGGGGTCCTGATACTGAAATGTTGTAAGTTACCTGGTAACTTAAGCTTACTTAGGTTACAGACTGAGGCCTTGTGCTACTTCTTACTTACCAAACCACAGTCTGTCATCTCACTAAGTTGAAATTAAATAAAATCATATTTGGAGCATTTATTAAATAACCATCACTATATTAGTGTTATGATTAGTGATGCATGATGGTAATGTATAGAAGCCGATTGGGGTCATATGAGTGAAGCATAAAAAATTTCATAAGTCATAATTACAACATACACTAACTCGTAATTACGACGTACTATGTCGTAATTACAACTTGCTATCTCGTAATTACAACATAGCATAAGTCGTAAGAACATTCTCTGCTTTTATTCTCCATCAGGAGGTCAATGCAGACCCTTTAATGGAGCTTCTGACAATTATTAGCAATCATACTTCAGTCTGGAATTTGATTCCTCTTTCATACACCTAACATCAGTGTTATATGTATCACAAGAATCAGACGTTGTATTAATTGCAGGTGACTTTAATGCAAGGGTTGGTAATATGTCAGATTGTATAAATGATTTAGATGATATCCCAAAGCATGAGATACTTGATGATGTAAAAAATTCTCATGGTGACTCTTTAATTGACTTTTTAAAAGATACACAAACATGTATTGTAAATGGAAGAATTTCACAACCAGCAAATAGTTTTACTTGTATTAACTCGCGAGGTAAATCTGTTGTGGATTATATCATTTTACCCTATGACTGTATCAAATTTTGTTTGTCATTTGAGGTTGAAACAATCTCTGACTTGTTAAATTCATGGCAACTGTATAATTTAGTTTCTCAAAAATGTAAACCCCCTGATCACTCATTAATTTCAGTCAGTTTGAATTGTTCATATATTGAGAGTATCAAATATAAAAATTCTAATGAAAGTAATGCTAGTGGTAACAGTAATAACACAAATGAAGCCTCTAGTGAAAGAGAATTTCTTAAAAACTCAAAGAGAATTCACCACCTCAGAAAAAGCAATGAAACTTATGTCAATTCAAACTCTTGGAATGAATCAATTGTGGGGCTTGTGAATAAACTGGAAGAGTCTCTCGACTCACAAGTTCAAATCGATGAAGCCTACAGTATATTTTGTGATACCCTATTCTCTGAAATAGATTCAAATTTACAAATTAACTACTGTACAAAAGCAGGTAGAAAACGCTACAAATACTATAAACCATACTGGTCAAACGATTTGACTAAGGTTTGGAAAGATATGAGAGATTCAGAGAAAGAATTTCTCAAAGTGAATAAGCATACATCCAAAGCAAGGAAAACTGAACTGAAACAAATTTACAAAACAAAGCGACACATATTTGATAAAGCATTAAGAAGGGAGTCTTAGAAGATATTGAAACGGTTAATACTGAAAATCCTAAGGCATTTTGGATTTTTATTAAAAAGCTAGGTCCAAGAAAAGCTAATAAAATACCCATGCAGATAAAAACCAATGACAATATAGTTGTTGAAAAGTCTGCTGTTTTGGAAAAATGGCAACATAATTTTTCTAATCTTTATGGTGCACCAGAAGCCAATGAATTTGATACTGAATTTTATGCTGATAAAATTGGTGAGAAAACAATTCTTGAGAATAGTGAAATTACTAATGAATATTTGAATAACCCAATTACTTTCGAAGAAGTAGAAAAAATAATTAAAAATCTGAAGCCAAACAAGTTATGTGGGTTTGATGGTATTCCAAATGAAGTAATAAAGAATAAGCTTGTGGTTTTATACCTTTGGAAACTTTTTAAGATTTTATTTGACACAGGTTTAATGCCAACAGTTTGGTTAAAACAATCATTACCCCAATTCCAAAAGGGGCCACTGTTGATCCCTGTATCCCACTTAATTACCATGGTATAAGTTTATTGAGTAGTGTTGCAAAAACATATTCCGGCATACTTAATAACAGACTTGTCAAATATCTCAATGAAACAAATTTCTTTGTCTGATGAGCAAAATGGGTTCCGAAAAAATAGATCATGCAATGACCACATTTTTACACTGAACAGTTTAATTAAAATGTCAAAAATCTTAAAACTCAAAAATCTGTTTATGCAGCTTTTGTTGATCTTGAAAAGGCATTCGACAGGGTTAATCGTGATCTGCTCTTTTATAAACTTTTGAGAAATAATATAAATGGTAAAATATATAAGGCGATTAAGCTTCTTTATACAAATACCTTATCCTGTGTCACTGTGAACGATCTGTTTACCCAATGGTTTGAAATTCACAATGGTGTCCGACAAGGGGACACTTTATCCCCAACACTTTTCATATTTTTTATAAATGATTTGGTATCACATTTGAAAGATTTAAATCTAGGCATTGATGTAGATGGAGAAAAAATCTCTATTCTTGTATACGCAGATGATTTTGTATTACTAGCCAACTCAGAACAAGATTTGCAATCATTACTAAATGCTACTTACACATGGTGTAACAAATGGCACCTAAACTAAACACTACAAAAACAAAAATAATACATTTCAGAGAAAAGAGGAAAAGACAAACTTCATCTGAGTTCATATATGGAAGGCATAAAATTGATATAGTTAGGACTTATAAGTATCTAGGGGTAATATTTGATGAATTTATGGAGTTTAATGAATGTGCAAAGACCCTCTCAGATTCTGGTGGTAGAGCTTTGGGTGCTTTAATTTCAAGATTCAAAGAATTCAGAGATCTCGGCTTTAAAACATTCATGACACTTTTTAACTCAGGGGTACAACCAATCTTAACCTATGGATCTTCAGTGTGGGGTATGATATTATTTAAATTCACACCTATTTCTGCAATGTATGGTGAAATGGGTTTCTTACCTGCTATTTTCCATAGACAAGTTAATGCTCTAAGAATTTGGAATAGAATTCTAGGCATGAGCCCAGAACGTCCACAAGAAAAGTACTATTGTTAGATTGTCAGAGTTCAGTGGGATGGAGTAAAGATATTTAATTATTATTTGAGTGTATTAACATGGGGGATCTTTTTACAAACCTTAGTGAATGTGATATTAACCAAGCAATTATAAAGTTAGAACAGTACCATGGGGATAATTGGAAAGGTGTGGTAAACAATAAACCCAAACTAAGAACATATAAAAAATTCAAAACATCTCTTGACCCTGCAAATTATCTCACTTGGAATTTACAAAAGTCTGAAAGGTCTCTTTTTGCCCAATTTCGGTGTGGAATTTTACAGTTGAGGGTGGAAAGTGGTAGATTTTGTAACCTTGAGCTTGGTCAAAGAATTTCCCAAATGTGTGATAATGCAATTGAAGACGAGTTTCATTTTCTATGTATTTGTCCTATATACCAAAATCTTAGAGAAAATCTGTATTCATCATATTATAATATATCCAATGATTTTATTGATTTATCCGATGACCAAAAATTTGTTTATATGTTGAAACAACCTATATGTAACCTAATTAAATATGTAACTTTAGCATGAAATTTAAGGAAAAATAAGTTATTTTATTAAATATTTATCTGGTTTTACAAATTCACCACACAGTACTAATTTACAGTTTTATTTTCAAAGTGACATATAAGCCCATGTGGGCTGGGTAACTCATCATTATGTATTTTTTGTTGTTACTGTTATATAAATTGTTACATGTCACTATAATAAATAAACTCTTATGTCTTATATCTTATAAACAAATAGTCCTTGCTGATCCGAAGACTGCCTCAGCTGGTTGAGTATTTTTTCTTTGACTAACTAGTCCATTACCAAAGTATGATGATTCACATCAGATCTCATTGAGATTTTTTTGATAAACAATTCCCCAATACTCACACAAATTGAGGCAAGAAAAGTTACAAGCTGGTCAGATATAAAAATAACCCATGTCAAAAACTGACACTTTGATCATTCACCAAATTATATTGAGTAATGCACACAATGTGTTACTTTCCACTTATGACACAGATGATTTTCATCTTCTTTGCCATTTTGTGTTCACAAAAGCCATCAGAGGTGGCATGATAATATGTACATCTTGAGGTCAAAGCAAAATTGACAATGTGTGAGAATATCTACACATATAGTGGGCAATCTATTACATTTTACTGGCTAAGTGGATGTGACACTATAGCAAAATATTAGAGGAACAAAACAGGTAGTGCTGAAAGTTCTTTGTGGACACAATCACAATGCAGGTGATGTAAGAAATGTTTCTGAAGCAGTGGATGATGCTCCAGTGTAAGCTGATCATTTATTCTTGCATGTTTTCCTCAATCTGACTATTCAAAAGCCTTTGTTTTCAAAAGTTACATGTTGCATTAGTTCCACCCAAAGTTGGCATCTTAACCACCAACATGTCAAGCTTTTAGTCTAAATGTTGCCAGACATGATTTGCCGGTGCCATAAGGATGTACAATGCAGATTCTTCTTAACCACTGTTGGAGACCTAGAGAAACATGGTCGGAAGAAAGATTGAACATCACTTGTTCCAATTTCTTTGTCTCCTAATGTTACCATGTCACCCCAAAAAATTATGCATATGTGTAGCTAATCATCCGAACTGCTCGTGCCCAAAACTGGTAACATCAACTCATGACCAAGAATGATAGGAATAACACCTCTGACAAATGTAAAATTTCCTCAGCTGATTAGCATTCTTTGAGATTATCTAAGAATAGACTTTGGCTTGGATGTCCATATATTATTTCTTTCCTCTCTCATTGAAAATATGTGCACTTCTTTTTTTTCTTTGATTGTGACATCCTTATACATTTACATTTTTCAGTTTCTCAGTTTCTTTTCTGTCACCAGCTAAAATAACTACCATTTAGTATGAGGTTTTGAATAAAAATCTTCTAAGGAATGAAATTATTAGCCAAAGTAGAAGTGTAGCCTTCTGGTTTTTGAAAGTAAATTGATTTGTCATGATCTTTGATGAAATATTATTATTATTTTATACCCTTTTGTTAAAGAACATCTTGGATTAGACACCTCACATTACGTCCAGTTCAACTGCTAGGCAAGATATTATAGACCTTTCCTGAGAATTTGAAAAAAAGTATGGTGGCCATATTGGATTTTACTTCACTCATTTGACCTTAATGGGCTTTCATAGTAATGTGTAGTTACATAATGTGTCGTTTGTACATGATTAGAAATGCAAAGTAACATAATTTATGTTATCTTAACATGTTGGTACATGTGACGTGACATAACAGTATGTCCTGAAGATGATGGTAATGTGTAGTTACATGATATGTACATTTTGCACATCATGATAATTTTGAAGGTGACATTGAATTTGTGTTCTGTACATGATAGTAAATGTCAAGGTGACATTTAGTGTGTGTAATGTGTTGACTTCAGTTTAAAGGGAGTGTTGTTTATGTTATGTTTTGGAAAAGCACAGTTTTTCTTGCAAAGGTTCTTGGGAAATTCATCCAGAGCCAATGAAAAACCCAAAATGAATAATTGGTCGAATAAAATCAATAATTGGGAAAATTGTCTGAAGTCAAAAAGTTATCCGGGAACTGACTGTGAATTTTTAAATTTATATTATTAATTATTTTGTAGTTCTTTACAATCTACCAACAGGTTTCATGCAAATATTTGAAAATAGCAATAAAGATATTATATTTTTCTTGTGACAGGGTGATCCAGGGCGTGCAAATTCTGTTCATGCTTAGATATTACACAACTGAGCTTTAAAACAATATTTACTGAAATACATATAATCATGAACAAATTAACTGAAAATATTCTTAATCAAATAATAGTAAGATATATGTCGTCAGTTTTTTTCTCTCTGCTTGCAATTCTTTCACTGAAAGCATTTATAGGTTAAGACAAGGCTATGACATTACTTAGTCTTTTTCAAATTGGCTTTTTGTCTGTTTTGCCAAAGAATAATGATATCAAGGATAAATGTCAATCGTTGGCTAATATTTAAAAATGTGTATTCTTGCCAAAATAAGTGACAGTTAATAGTTACATGGTGACTTTTCTCTGTTGGTAAAACTTTAATCTCAGAGGCCAAAAACTGAAATCCCCACAAAAGTCATTACTAAGTTGTTTCTTTTAATGAAAATCTATTTTTGGATCAAAAACAATTTTGTTCATGACTCAGGGGATAATGACATTGAAATTGCTTTGATATTTGTCCCTTTGATAATCTACTGTTTCACTTTTAACCAAGTGATTTTATCCTTCAGAAGATCTTAACTTTGAGGTTTAAAAATATTTTCAAAGCATTTTTTGCCTCTGGCTCTGAATCAGTGTTTATGTGGTGTGGTTATGGTTGCCTCTGCCCTTCCAAGACGGTGCTGATTACATTGGGCACAGAGTGTGCTGATTTTTAAGCGCGAGCCTCGCTAGAACTTGTGCTTGTACAGATCACTTTTTTTTGTCTCCAGACTTTGATGAAATTGACAACACCTGTGCATTCTGAATTTGCCTCTCTTGCTCTCCAATAGCTAAAAGGACACATGTCCTTTTGACTTTTTCCCATACATATGTCCTTCTTGCATTGGTTCTGAATTTGCCTCTCTTGCTCTCCAATAGCTAAAAGGACACATGTCCTTTTGCCTTTTTCCCAGACATACGTCATTCTTGCATTGGACTTTCATGAATTGTGGCACAGAGTGATGGCTATTTTTCTGCTCACTTGGATGGGTGACCGTCTCAGTTCGGGACCAGCTGTGGGATGTATCTAAGTTGGAATTTCTTTGGGTCACGAGACTTTCGTAAATTCTAGTGCACTACTCGTGTCTCTGATGGCTTTGCACTCGAGCTAGAGGACCAAAACAATTTTTGGCCTTGTTTTTATATCGATCTAAATGGGTATGATCCTGTCACATTTTTTTGTACATTTTTAACAGTTTCACTTGAAGACCAAATCCTAACATAAATTTGCGCTAAATGTTGAGGATACATTTATTCCCACAGGAACTCAAGCTGATTAGTTTTAGGGCAGAATCTGTCAACTGTTGTCATGACAACATTCCCATTAGATTTCTATCTAGTAATCTTAATAATATTTATGATGAGTACATTAAATTTCAATAAACGAGTTGTCAAACCATGCTGCGCTACAGGCATTTTATGTTTTCATTTTAAATGTGTTTTTGTTGTTGTAAGTTTGAAGTTTATTACTGGACAGTTTCTGACATTGTTTTTTCTCTCTAATATTTGTTGTTTTCTCTGGAAGCGACAGTGAACAGAGTCATTCTTAGCCAGATATTGATTTTTTTCAGTGACTTTTCCCCCCAACATTAAAAGATCATTAGGTTTCTTTCTCAGTGAACCATGTAACAGCTTTATAGCCCGGAGCCGTAACTTGGTGTCTGATTTAATTGCATCAAAGTTATTTAACCTGGCATAATCTTCACGAAGCTGGAGAACAACTGGATCCTCCATAACTGTGGTTTATTATACATTAAGAGTGGTATTTAATCTAAACATCAGAACATATAGGTTGGGTTGTATATTTTGTTGTATTATTGTACTTATTACGAATAACAAATCATGGTTACAAATTCGTCTACAAGTGCCGATTGTTCGTTAACAGTTCATTAAGTATGGAAGTTATAAACATGTTATATTCATCATAAGAAAGATTAATAGAGCTTCTGCATTCAATTCCATGTAGAAATGGCGGGGAAATAATAAGTTTAAAATGGAAACTTTTGTATACACTGGTCACCCTATGTATTTCACAGCAATTTTTCATCTTCTTAAGATGTGAATTTTATTTTCACATAATATTCTCATCGTTATTCATGATATATATGTAATGTACACGTTGAGATTTTGTGCAAGTTGCAGTTTGTACAAATTGCCACTCATACAATACAGGCTGTAACTTGTTTGACCATCAAATAAACCTGAGTTGTGTACAATACTGTAGTACAAAATGGATTTTTGGTTAAATTAACAATTTTATTGAAAATGTATCTTATTTGTGTAAATAGTATATATGTTACAGTCAATCTGTGAAACCGGTTATTACACGTAATGACTGAAAGTTTCAGTCGTTTCGCGTAAATGACTAAAATGATCAGTCTTTACGCGTAATGACTAAAATTTCCAGTCATTTCACATAATGACTAAATATAAGGTCCAGCCATTACATGTAATGGCTGAATTGTGATAAATAGCTTTAAATAGATACTCATGAGACTCATCCATCATAAAATTTTGATGAAATTGTCAGTGTGGCAAGCCTGATTTTGGAAATTGCAAGATCTACATGAAAATATGTTTCAATTAGCCTTTTAATTTGATTAGTTGATTATCTGGGTTGGTTAATAGTTGCTATACTAATTGATGAAATTGTCTGGCCTCACTTAGTAATTTAAAATGCATTCTCATGTGATTATTAAAGACTGGTAGTGAAATTATCACCTCAGATTTGAACATGATTACTGATTGCTAACATAGGTAAATGATCGAATTATCAAACTCTTCTGCAATTACTTTAACTTAGCCCCACTTCTTTTAATTTATGGCATAAAAATGACCTTCATATATATGTACTCACTTGTAAAATATGAAAGGGGACTGGATGGATAGGTAGCATTTCTAACAAACAGAGACCTGATCTGAGTCTTGCTAACATTTAAACTTCTGTGTAACATGTGTGTCCAACTGAAGAACATAGGGTAAATAAAGTATCTTGAGGTTATTTATAGTTACAATGGTACTCAGGTGTGAGTTAGAGCTCAGAAATTATCCTACTCAGGCTTTATTAACTATTACAAGAATGGATTAAGTTGTCCCAGTTATTTTACCCCAATAAAGGTCACTCCATCTTTGATAAACATAAATTTCATTACAACAAAGAAATATTTTGATTCTATGACAAGGAGTTTAGTTTTAAAAACTGTAAATATGAATTTAGAATGTACATAATATTTAAAAAGTAATTAAATACATGTAACCATTCAATATTTTAATAATATTTTTGAAAAATGACAACAGAGTCTATTACAAAAGTCTGAGTTTAGGTTTGAAAATCTTCGCCATAAATTCAGAAAGCATGTGAGAATTCCAAAGTAATTAATTTGATTAAAATAGTTCAGTGTTTAATACCCTTAACAGTTCTCTAGCACAAAAATGTTTTATTATGCAGGGGAACAATGTACAAAGGTTTTGAATAATACAAAGGGTGTGGTGAAAAACAACTCCAAATCAATTACACAGATTGATTGAAATCTATTCAGTCATTCTGTGTAAAAATGAACCACATATTTCAGTCATTACGTGAAATGACTGAAAATTTTAGTCATTACGCGTAATGAATGGTTTCACAGATTGACTGTAACATATATAAATATCCAAATGAATGTGAGAGTATCACATAATTTCGCCATAAAATATTAATATTGATTTCACAGTAAATATTTCATGCAGAAAAATGCCTGTAAGTCTTTACCTTTGTACTAATCCAAGTTGTGGTACTGTGGATTGGAATCTTCAAGCAACAAAGTTTTAAAAATAACCACCAGACATCAAAGATGAAACTTAAAAAATAATAAGCAGGAAATAGAAATCTTCTAAATGCAATAACTATCTTCCTGTAGCATCTTGGGATATTTTCCCAGTAAACATTTTTTGCAAATGTTTGGAGGAAAATGTTTTGTAAAGGTTAAAAAAATGATGTGTGCAAAACCCATTTATAGTAGAAGGTTTTTAAAATGTTTTATTAATACCAATTTTAAATGTTTAATGACATATGTTAGAAAAACGTTACAGTAACGTTCAATATCTGAAAATATTACAATGAACAATGTCTGAAAATATTACAATGAACATCAAAATGTCTCAAAATATAACTTTGGCATTACTTAGCAATATTAACCTTCATTGTGGTCAGAGGTAAAATTCAACATGTTTTTAGGTTTCTCATCAATGAAAATATTCTTTTTTTTGTCTAAAATTGTAAGATAGTGGCTTAAAATTATGTCCCCATTCAATTTTTACTTTTAAGCATTGCATGTGGGGTAATTTTAAACAGAGTCCTCTAAAATCCCCCATTATTGCTCACCTCCATCTTTGCAAATCTTTGACACTTAACACTTAATTACCATTCTGAAAATATGGGTACAAAAATGTTTGTGATAGAATCTTGTCAAAACATTTGATAGAAAACTAAAATGATTGGTATGAAACTAGTTGCTATTAAATGTTTGTATAACATTTTTAGAGTAAACATTTGCAAAATATTGTCAACAAATGTTATTTGAAGGTTTTATATACTCTGTTTATTACACACACATTTCATGATAAATGTTTGAGAAGACATTTTCAGCATAACCTTCATTTCTTGAGCTACTTTATAAATGTTTAAAAACGTTTCCAGTCAAACTTCACTTTCTTGAGTTATAAACGCATAATAAATGCTTTAGCAAAAACCTTTATGTAGACAATGTTTATCAAACATGTTTTAAATATTACAATGTAACTGTTTTCTTGGAAACGTTTAGTAACCCAAAAGATAGGGTTCAAATAGGGTTTTAAAATGTTTCGTATACGTTTAAACTATTTTTAAATGTTTTTAATGTTTTCTGGTTTGTGATTTACCTCAAGGCAGTAATCTAGGATCATAAGTGGGAAAGAAAAGCTTCAAAGGACAGATGACATTATATGCAAAATTGCAAATAAAACATTCCTTTCATTAATGAAATTCTAGCCAATGACATTTAGTGCATTGTCCTAAAATTTAGATGCTGTTTCAGGTATATTTCGCGATTTCCTTCAAGGAACATAAGTGGCTAAGTGAAAAGAAAAGATGGCTGTATGATGTATGACTTTTATTAATAATCCTAATCTTATGCATAATCTTAAAATTTACGCGTTGTTTATCATCATTAAAGAACAATTTTATTTATCTCTTTGTTGTGGAATGAAAAAATGGGATAATTCTTGACAGAAAATCATGATTAGAAATTATAAGGTTACCTACATTAACATAGCCTGAAGTCAGATATAGGCTACAGTTGGGCCAGTGTTAATCCAACATATCATATATAAGTATATGTATAATATATAAGTAACATATAATATATAAGTAGTGAATTCACAACATAATTAGGAAAATCTACACGCCACCAGTTTGCTCTCTCCTCTAACAAGTATAAATTACAGTGTATTGACATTTATGAAGAATGTAAACATTTCACTTCAATTACATATCCATCAACTTATGCTTAATCTTCCCAGTGCTTGCTGACGATGTAAAATGAAGTATTTGTTGACATGCTGCATTGTAGGTATGGTTGTAGAACAAATCTTGATATGTTCATTCAAAAGTTTAACATCCATTCGTAATTTTGAAGCAATTCTTATCATATAACACAATTCTGGGGCCGTAATTACAAATGGTCATGTTGAATCAGAAATTATATTAAATTGTATAAAGCATGACTCTTCTAATCTTGGTTTAAATCGATACTATATTAAATTGTTTTGGGGATCAACTGCAGAAGGTTCAATCATGTTTGATCCAAACTTTGTTCCATTTTCATTGGGATCAAATTAGTTTCTTTGTGATCAAAAACTTAATTCTGATCCATTTGTCAGCTCAATTTGACTCTGGTTGAACGTTAGCTTGTTCATTTTTTTAATATCGGCTCCATATTTTATAGAGTTAAATCAGCAGATTTGAACAGAATAAACATTTGAAGGCAATTTTAGATTCCTTTATGGAAATTTTGCCACAACCTTTATGTTTACCCCGTGTATATTTTCCATTATTTTACCAGCTACTTTAAGATATCTTAATACACTTCCTCTTTCATTATTACTGAAAACATTTTACCTGTAACTTTGTCATCAGAGGTGGAATGTTTCTTCTAAATACCAAAGATATAGGATACTTAGTTTTGTTTCAGGACACAAAGTTTCATACATATGTTATTTACATTGGCACACGATGTGTGATTTTGAGATTTATTCCTTGGATTGATAGTCTGGCATGTTGATTTTTTTATTTGGGGTTTTACGCCGCCTTTGACACTGTGCAGGTCATATCACGACGGGTAGTTGGAAGGGCAGAGGAAACCAGTACATACAGTATGTTAGGGTTCTGTACTGTAAACTGCCAACCAATGGCAAGCAATTACAAGCTTTCCCACTTGAGGCCGTGCCGGGAATCGAACCCCGGCCTCAGAGGTGGGAGGCGAGAGTGTTACCACTCTGCCACCGTTGCCACATGTTGAACTGACTTTTTCATTTTGTACCAATTAATTGGAGGTGTGTACTACAGTTGGGGTTTTACGTCCCATTCAACAGGGTTATATTGGGACAAACCCTCAATATTGCCACTTACGGGAGTGGAAGCCACCTTGAGGTGCCACATGTGATTACATACCAAACCTGCTAACCGCTAGACCACTGGAGACCTCTGGATGTGTGTACCAGATTCTCGAAAAAATACACTTTTTATACTTTTGATTCTATTTACTTTTTTATGGCAATACACATGCAGGACTCAATGTAGTATAGTAAATAATAATACAGTTTACATATTTTATCTCTCAACTGATATATTTTTATTTGGTGATGCGATCTAGATTTTTATATAATGTGATAAAGTTGCAAAATTTGCAATACCGTGCAAAACGTTTAAAAAAGGAATGGAAAAACACCAACAAAACAAGAATGTGCGAGAGAGTCATTGATAAGATAACATTATACCCATGTTTATGTTTGGTCAGAATATCCATTTATGTTCTGACTTTGTTTTACAAGCAAATGTTCACATTTCTCTACTTACGGGAAATAATAAAGCTAATAAGAACAATCCCACTTGAGCTTCAAAGCAAATGCTATCGGTAGCTGCCTTACCCGTGATGTGAAACAGCTAGATTAAACCTTTGTTTTTGACAAAAATATGTCTAGTTTGGTGCAAACCTGCAATGACTTGGGTACTAGGCACGAGTTGTGATATTAACCTTCCAAAACAGGATTGTATCGCCTTTATAATGTCATTTTGCTGGAATGGGTAAGCAGTTATCGGGCTACATCTTTCCTTTTCAAAACCATATACTCTGTTTCTGATACCTACTCAGTGATATGATGAATGTACATCAGGTTGTATTCGTATGTATACTCAGTGCAATATCTCCATGTACTACAGGACTCAAGCACTATGATACTCAGTGCAATATCTCCATGTACTACAGGACTCAAAGCGCTATGTGACCCATTCGACTGTACAAGTACAGTCCATCTCACAAATTGCTGACATTCCCCTAACTGAAAGACAGAGGCTCAAGGATGGCCATTTATTAACATCCTGGAGGTTCTTTAACCTGCCAGTGGGGATAGGACAGAATGATAGAGGACTGCCATTTTTAATGGTCATCCGAGCCACTATGTAACTGCCTGTACTTGGGATTGAACCCACGTCCTCTGTGTTCCTAGGTGTGTTACCCACTAGGCCACAGTAGCAGATGTTGTAGGAACTGTTAGTTATAATAATAGTTACAGAGAAATGTTATTACATAATTGCAAGTAAAAAAATCGGTTTTTAATATCTTACATACAATACAATGTATGTAGCAACAAACTGGGGAGTTTTCACAGATTGGTTTTGTAATTAGGTAAAAGCAATATATTCACAGAAATTTATTTACCATATTAGAAATATTAAAAATGGATATTTATCAAGAATGTTTCAAGTCTGTTATTTTTGTTAACTGAGTTTGTTGGACATGTCTCCAAATGGGAATATATCAGGATATGATGTAGCTAAAGTGTAAATATGTTTTTGTGGTGAAAGTTGATGAACATTTTTATGTTGATATAAGTCAATATAATTAAAAAGTAAAGATCTATTAAATATGTGTGATGTAAAGATGACACAATGTATGAGCGATGTTTTTTATGACATGTGTAGTAATCATATGATGTATGTGATGACAAATATGTACGGATGGTATGATGTTTATGATGTATATGGTGATATATCTAGAGATGGTATGATGTATGTGGTGATGTATGCAGAGATGGTATGATGTATGTGATGTATATGACGATATATGTAGAGATGATATGATGTATGTGATGTATATGGTGACATATGTAGAGGTGGTATAATGTATGTGATGTATATGGTGATATATGTAGAAATGGTATGATGTATGTGATGTGTATGGTGATATATGTAGAGATGGTATGATGTATGTGATGTGTATGTTGATATATGTGGAGATGTTATGATGTATGTGATGTATATGGTGACATGTGCAGAGATGGTATGATGTATGTGATGTATATGGTAATATATGTAAAGATGTTATGATGTATATGATGTGTATGGTGATATATGTAGAGATGGTATTATGTATTTGATCTATATGGTGATATATGTAGAGATGTTATGATGTATATGATGTGTATGGTGATATATGCAGAGATGATATGATGTATGTGATGTGTATGGTGATATATGTAGAGATGTTATGATGTATGTGATATATATGGTGATAAATGTAGAGAGGGTATGATGTATATGATGTATATTGTTATATATTTTTATCAGCAAAAAGTTAGTGTAGGTATAATTTCTGAGCTGGAAAATATAGAATCATTTCACTTGAAAAACAAAAGTTTGCTTTATCCTGCATATATGGACCTGACCCTATAACTTACTGATGTTACTTGCTCATTGTTCAAAGACCACTGGAATTTTTACCAGTAGAGACTCATAAGACAGACAAAAATGATGAAAATGTATATGTTAAAAATGTTACAGCTTTGGCATATATCCAGAGACTTCATATTACACGATAGAGACCCACGTGTCAATAGCACTTGAGACCTAATTCAGATTTAGTAGACTTTAAAATATTACTCAAATACACGATAGAGACCCACGTGTCAATAGAACTTGAGACCAAATTCAGATTTAGTAGACTTTAAAATATTACTCAGACTTCCATTTGGAGTTTCTGCTGTTATAATTCCAATTTGTATCAAATCATGCTTTCTAGTATGAAACATATGGTACCACACATACAAATTAAAAAATAGTTATTCTGTTTAAATTTCAAGTATTATACCAAAGGTTTTTTTGGAGTCCCTTCTTATGCAAAAAAACCCCACAAAAAACAAACAAACAAAAAAAAAACTTGTTTTGGCACAAGGGTTTCATAAATATCAACCCCCACCTTTGTCATTGTGCCATAAAGCAGTCTCCAAGGAGTCATAATTCCACACGTTTCTTTGTATTCTTTTATAATATTCTTTTGATTTGCCCAAAAGCTTTATCTAGGGATGATCAGTGACTGCTTTACCCCTTGTGAATACCTGGGCACTGGTTTAACAATGGTATTATTAAATACTGCCATGATTTGTGTCTTGTGCATGGTAATACAATACACAGAACGTTGCTTTTAGATTCCAAACGATTGAAAGGCCCAGAATATGTAGGACAAAGTCAAAGTTGGGGTTTTACGTCCCGTTCAACAGCCGGGGTCATATTGGGACTGGTCCTCAGAATTACCACTTGTGGGACTCGAACCCACAGAGGTGACAGCCTGTGATTAGATGACAAACTTACTAACCACTAGGCCACTGAGGGCCTCTAGAATTTGTAGGAAGTAAACAAAAAGTTACATTTAAATACAATGATGACGCTGATAATATTAAGATAAAGTTGGTTGGAATCTTGATTGTGGCAGCTAAATTGAAGGTTCAAGCTAAGAGTACATATTGTGTTCAAAGTTATATGAGAACCACAACCAAAAGCATGCATAAATGCTATTTGTTATATTTAATGTCAAATTTAAAGATTTCGAATTTTTAAAAAACTAAATCCAGTCTACAAGAAAAATATGTCAGCAGAGAATATGAACGTTAAACATAATGGTGTTTATCTGACTGGCTAGGACCTGACAAATTCTCCTTTGAAAGAATTCTTGATTAAAACTACCACTTGGAGCAAGTAGATCAATGATGTTTACCCGGGCCTTGACCCTCGGGAAAAATACAATGATGAACAATTGACAAAAGTACTATCTGCAACTCATTAAGTCAGGTCTAATTATCCAGCATTGCAATTTTCCCAACAAATCAAGCTGCTCATTAGATCATTGACCACATGGAATTGCTATCATTAAAGGGTTTCCTGAATGCTTGAATTCTGTTCAGTACTGCTTGCGGGAATATACTCTAGAAATAAATATTGCTTTAGTAATTCTTTAGTAATATTTGGACAAGATATTTGTGATTGTCCTGAGACATTGCTTCATACCATCGCTGATGTTTTGTATAGTTTAAAAAAGGAGTCCAGTTCATTATTTTGTCAGTTATCTCACTTTGCCACTTACCTCACACTTAAAAACTGTGTTGTCACCTTTGTCCCTATAGCGAAGCGGTGATCTTATGACAAGTGTACTTGTTTGTATACATAAAACCAAACACATTGGATCAGGGTCATATTTTTACACATGGGTGGGTCTGCTTAAACTTGAATCTACTTAAAGATGATCCGGGTCATGGATCCAGAATTGCTTTGCTGCTTGTTGACAATATCTGCATGGAGAACTCTGAAACTATTCAATGGACTGGGGTCATACTTTCACAAAGGGTGCACTCCACCCGTAGCTTGGTCCTCCCTAAAGATCTGGATAGAAATATCTAGAGTTTGATTTTGTTCAGCACTAGGTTTTGTGAATATTCAGACAATGCTTGTCTCCATTAGGACCAGTTTCACAAAGACAAAAGTCGGGTATCGTCACTCAAGGGTTTCGTAAAACCGATCCATAGCTCTGTGTAAAACCTTAGCCCATAAACTTTAGCCTTAACAAAGTGGTCAGATTACTCAGCTTATCTACCTCACTTTTTCAGTCTCTCTCTCTTAGAAACATCATAAATACTAACACTATTTGCCAGTAAGTATTTTACAGTGAAGTGGTTTTCAATAAATATCCGTGGACATATGTTGGGCTGATATCTGGGACAGTGGCAATCTTGAGATTAATCTTGAGATTACTGTGCCATCTCCCCAGGGACGTAAAGACAGCTAAAAGAAGAAGAACTTCTGAGATAATGCCTGCCCAATGATATGTAACATATATAAATATAGTCTTTGAAATGTTTAGAAAAAACTGGCATTTATTTTCTGTAAAATGTATTCATAGTAATGAGGCCTTAGTAGAGAAATTTTATTCCAGGCTCTTTATTTCTCACTGCTTGGGTCAAATGGGTCGCTTGATGGATAATTGATTATCTTATTCCTGCTTAATTAATTACTTATATTAATACTAAACTAACAGATAAAATGTCTTGTAACTGTAGTCTTGGCTTCCATCTACATTAACAAGCAGTGCTTGAGAGAGTGCAAACCCTCATCTGGCAATCCTGGACTAGATATTGGTGAAAAACTCCGTGTAAAATGCTGGAGTTCCAATGTAAGGGAAGGGAGGAAACCCCCAATTTGAATATTATTTTTTCAGTAATGAAGGAGATATTGTTTAAATGTCTCCAAAAATCTTAAGTATCAGTCCAGATAATCCAAAGTAGAATTCTACCATGCATATACCCCAACTTTTGTATAACGTATTCACTTTTTAAAAATGAAATAAAGACTGAAGAGTATATTCTTTCTAACATCCCCAAATATAAGCGTTCACTTCTTTGCCAACTTCGGATCGGTATATTGCCCCTCGAAATTGAGACAGGAAGATACACTAGGAAAAAAGTAGAAGACAGAATTTGTAAGCTTTGTAAATTAGACATTGAAGATGAAATGCATTTTGTGTGTGTTTGTCCCAAACTTCAAGCTATCCACTGTAAGTATTATAACAAAATTTGTTCTCGTCAAAATGATAGTATATTAACTCAGTTTTATGAAATAATAACTTGTAAAAGGGTAAAACTATTAATGAGCTTTCTAGCTGACCTATGGAATCTCAGGAACAATATTTTATGTAACTAGTTTACACTTGTTTGTTGTTAAGTATCTACGAAATCACAGAAATAATATCTTATGTAACTATTTTCCACCTATCTGTTGTTAAAATAGTTTGTAGAGACTAATAAGCCCATTAGGGCTGGGTATTATTTGTATTTCATTATTAAGTTGTCAAAATGTATTATACTATGTCTCTATAATAAATGATTAAATAAATAATAAATAAATAATAACTGTGACCCTGGTCAGATGTATAGTTTTTCAAATTGTGCACGAAAAACAAACAAACAGAGGGATATGATTACAATAACTCCTCTTCCCTTTGGGGAGTTGGTGTAGTACATGTGCAAATCTGTGTGTCCATCTATCTGAACCCTCTTCCCAGCCAATCACAACCTCTTATGGGATGCACTCCTAGGTACCCAGCTGAAATCTTGCATAGAAAGTGCGACTTTCAAGCTGGTACTTTAATAATATATACTACTTGTAACTTTGATACAAATAATGAACAAGATCAAGCACTTCACACTTAGCCTTGAAGGTAAATCTGCTACAGTTTTTGGAAGGCGATGAATTTTCGAAAGCATTTCTCTTTGTATTTTCTTTTTATTTTACTAACTATTAATGTCCAAGACACAATTACAATACACACAGAATACTTCAAACTCATCTTTAAGACCACATACACCTGTATATTACCTTGATGTAAACGGTGTTTCGTGTCAAACTTATTCCTTTCTTTTTATTATTCATCACTATTCTGTCTACTTCATCAACTTGAGGATGTTTCTAAGACTTTGTGATGTTATTCTAATTGTTTTACTTGTTACCTGTGATAATTGTGATAATTTATATTACACATATTTGTACTCATCCGCAAGATTCCATTTCAATTTTATCATAATTATTCCAAAAGAGACGTCATCAGATAATTCTTTTTAAATTTATATTTCATTAAAAAGTTGTACAGATATCAATCAAGTACATCACAAAAAACATTTGTTGTATATACCACCTGAAGCCACTCTATTGGTGTATCTGGAGAGATATATAGAACACTTGCTATCACACCCACAGATACAATACTTTTGTCCAATATTTTTTTAAAACTACACGTTTGTTATATAAGGTTTATGTTATCTATGAATTCAAACGGATTTATTTATATTTGTTGACCAAAAATGCAATTTAAATTCAATTTTCAAATAACCGGACAGAATAATCAGAAAGTGGAAGTTATTGCAATATAATAGGGATTACCAATTTTGGTTCAACTACATCCACCTAAATGAAGCTCTGGATCAGTTTAACTTATTTTAAGATGGGGCTAAATTATCGCAAAACCCCCAATGACTATATGGACGTGGCCATCATTTAGAATTTATTTATTTATTTATTTGGGGTTTTACGTTGCAGAGGAAACCACTACATACAGCTCGTTAGGGTTCTGTACTGTAAACTGCTGACCAACGGTAAGCAACTAACAGTTTTCCGACTTGAGGCCATGCCGGGAACCGAACCCCGGCCTCAGAGGTGGGAGGCGAGAGTGTTACCACTCTGCCCCCGTGGCCCCTCACCATTTAGAAATTCATTAAATAGATTTTCTTATTCCCAGAAGATTTTTTTTGACTTGGCATTCAATCATGTCGCTCCAGACTACCACCAGCCTCTCCTCATAATGAGATTCATTGTTACCCACAAAATACAAAACTTTCATAAATATAAAGCCATTCTTTTGTCCCAGTGTCCCCAAGGTGCTATAATTCTACTCATATCTCTCCCTTCTTACATAATGTTCCTTTGATTTGTTCCCAGATATCCAGGGATGCTGTGACACCGTTGTGTCCCTCGCGATACCCTGCCCACCAGTTTAACACTGCCAGTTTACTGATAAGGGTTTAGATGGTTCTGTTTTTGTTATTTGGTTTCAAGATTACAAATTTGTGCTGATTTACTTTATATCTTCAGCTGTCAGAGTGAATGAGTATCTAGACTTTTCTGACGATTTTTCTCACAGGAAAATGTGTGTGTTGAGGTGGGGAAATCATTCAAAAAATGCTGTAAATTTTTCTCATTGATTCCAATACTAACTCAGAATATGACCAATATATTCGGTTGAGGCTTATTGTACAAACTGACTTTTTAGCCCACAGATGTTAAATTGCAATACTTGTACTTATCTAATATTAACTCCATGAGAGGGTGAATGTCTTTTCTTGTAATAACAAGATAGCAGGTAAGTATAATATAATTACAAAATTACTCTATCCCAATTTTCTAGGTAAATCTATTATGGAATGTCTAAATCTCACCACAAAATATCACAACATAATATCTTACATTTTAGACTTCAGTATGATACCAGATAAAAGCCTCCAATTGGCCGATACAAATATACAAATTGAACAGTATCTGAACAAATGAATGGTGGAACTTAAATAACACAAATGAAAGATATTAATTTGCAAGTCGAATTGGTTATACTGTGGATATGAAACTGAATAGCAATGTGAATTGAAGAGATTCTCGAGTCACACTCCTGGGGTGGTCTGAAGCTAAGTGATTATCAATAGCCCCTTCTGTTAACCCTCACCCAAGGGAACAAATAATTATGAACAATTGACCGAGTACTCTCAGCTACTCATTAAGTCAAGTCATATGATCCACAGTCAAGCATTGCAATTTGTCCAGCAAATGAAACCAGTTATTAGATCAATGCCCAGCTGGCATTTCAGTTATTAACGGATTTTACATGGGACCTTTTATTGTCATCAAATGCAAAAATATCAATGAATGAGGAAAACCTCTTGCAACTTAATTATTGCGACACAGCTGAATTTGCTGGATTAAGCCAAAATAATATTTGGTCAGTACCAGGAAATGAGTTTTATAAATATGCAAATACTAATATTCGGTGTTACTACTTCAACAGTGTCAACATTCACATATTTCACTGTTATACGTAGTTGTATATGACTCATTTATGTTACAATGGACGTGTTTCATCAAGCCAAATTTACAGTGTCAAACCAGGTCTTCAATGATCAAAGTATGGGAAAACCTTTTCATGTGTTTAGAAGTCTGGAGTATTTAACAGTTGTTTTTTATATAAACTTTTAGAAGTGGTAACTAATCAAGGGTAAATACTTTTAACCTGAATGAGATAATAACATAAAAGCTATTTATTTGGCACAGCTATTCACCTCTTACCATCTCCTTGTTGCCTGGTGTATCTGTGGCTTCTCCAGTGACTGTATTACCAATATCTAGGTCAAACAATTCAGTTTGATGCAGCTTTGTCCTGATCACAATACAATCTGTATTGTCTACTTTTATAAGTGCTTGGTAAGACACCCGATACCTGGACGTACTGCCATACTTCTGTTAGTAAGCTTTTCACATTTTGGCACTCTGCACTTTCCTTGGCCACACCGATGGACATTTTAAAATGTTTAATGTTTTCACCTGCTCTAGGTGGTATGTAGCTCATCCCTTGTAACTGCAGGGTATCGTATCATTTCCGTGCCTGTCCTTGTCAATTTGTATCCAGTGAAGCTTTATATATTGGCCGTGATGTTATTGTATCTTCACAGTGTATTTCCTGTGTTAAACCATAGCCATGTCCTCCCAGATTTCCATTTTCCCCAGTAACAAAACCATTGCTACAGGTTTGGAGCTTGGTTTAACAGACAGTATATAGTTCTGCCATCTTTCACCTGCAGTGTGATTTAGAGATACAAATCAGTGAATATGAATTGAGAGTTATAAATTTCTGATTGTATTAGGCTATTGAATAAATTATTTTATGGTATAATCATTGCAAGGAATATGTCAATATATAAAGTAAGTGATGTAGGTTTTCTGCACCCATAGTTGTGAAACTGTAGCTAATAATTTAACACTTTCTCTATCAAACACCTTCTGCCCCGGATACCATTTCAGCCTACATGGTCCAATCTTGTGTATTAAGCACTAATGTAGAACTAACTTCAAGTCACAAAAAAAGCTATAAAGTCAGGGAAAACAGACTGGGAATTATGTCTTATGAAAACATCTCAAAAGACTCAATTATCATGCATACTTAATAACATGTTCAACTATGGTAGCCAATAGAAGGATAAATTTAAACATCTATCAGTCATATAATTACAGAATAATACCATTTTGTAATTGTGTTATAGTTGCTCTATTTCCACGAGTTTCCTTTATTATCCACCATCCGCTATATGGCGCACATACAGACCGGGATATATACTCTTTTATTTTCCAACTTCATGAACTGCCATTTTTCATTTATATTTCTCAAAATGGGTAGCCTACAAATATGTTGCATTCATTGTTAGCAAGGTATTTCCAGAGAGCTTATGCTCACTTTCTGTTGCATTAAAATCTTATATTCAATGGTGTCTATTCTATTCTGTACTTTAAAAACTCTTAATCTTTGCCAGGCAGACTCTATGGCGCAACACTACAATCTAATTTTTAAAAACCATCATTCCAAAACCGTTGCAAAGTCCAAAACCATGCAGACACCAGATAGAGTATATTGCGTAGTTGGGAAAGCCTTGATCCAAAGCAAAGCCATGGATATATGACAGTTTTTTTAGGATTATCTGTTTAAACATGGATTCATTTTACTAAATAGTGATACAAAAAAAAATTCATAATAAAAGTAAAAGATCACTGATTAAATACATACAAAAATGTAATACTCATTAAGATCTTGAGAGTTAATAATTTTATTCTTGTGTTACACCCTGGTATAACATTGTTTCTTGTGACCTGTGAATCAGTACAACTAGGCACTGGATCAGTGTATTTAAGTGAAATGTATCGCCAGTTGTTACAGATCACTACATAATGACAGTCAGATGGATATATTTTGCATAGTTACTTTTCACAATTGATGAGCAAATAATAAATCGACTGTTAAAAAGTCAGTTTTTCACCTAAATCAAACTAAAGGCGGTTTCATTTATGTTGCAGGGAGCATAACTTTAATATCGTTGGTGCCTTTGGTGGAAAATCAGTTTATCTTGTTGTGTAACCTTTGATACAGTTGCCTTGCACATTGGCTTGATATTTTATTGAATTTGGATCCAAGGGGAAAACTTCAGTAAAAGAAACCTTATAAATAACCAGGTCATAGGATATCAATACCAGCCAGAGAGAAATAAAGTGTATTGTTGGTAAAACAACACTTAGGTTGTATTTGGCTTTTTATGTCAGAGTAGGGTCAATCCAGTAACAAGTATGGACCACTTCATATGATCTTAAATCTAACATAACAAACAGGTACCCTTACTTGAGTCTTTATATTTCAATATTGTAACAGGTACATTTGTGTAGAAAAGGCCTCTATATATGGTCAAAATCACAGAGTGGAACAGCTACCCAATAGTGAGAGATATTGGGCACTTTTAACAGAAGAATAGATTTCACCTCTCAGGTGTAATTTGAAGGTACATATCAGTGAAGTTAGGCACATATGAAACATTTCCCACTACACCCCGATCATTATCATAAAACAATAGATGCACTTCAAGACACAAAAATGCTTAAACCAATCCTAATGTGACAAACCCAGTAGAAAATACAGAGGTTCAACGAACTTGCACAATACCCTAGAGAAATTATCGAAATCACATTGTCTTTTTTCATAAAAAAACTAGGTACGAATAATTGAAATGGAGTGCATGGGACGTCAGAAGTGATTATGGTCTGTGAAGTTCGTGAAAACACGAGGGAATGATAGAATTATTGGTGCCATTTCCTATGAACAAGACATATAGAACCGACAGTATCCTGATGACAGGGAACTTTTACTTATTAATTAAAACGATAGACCACCCCAATGATTTACATGATACACTGGCTTTAAACCAACACTTTCTGCAAAATTATTTACCTGCAAAATCTGTCATATCAGTGACGTCACACTTAAATAAAAAGTAACGGTTAGGACACAGAAATTCACATTAGTATATCTTATTTGCCAAACAATAGCATGCAATGTCCAGGTCACACACGGGGATGTGTGTGTGTGTGTGTGTGTGTGTGTGTGGGGGGGGGGGGGGGGGGGTAGTACAATAACCTTGGTGAATAAATAAAAAATCAAGGCACTTTAAAAGTTGCCAGCAGTCCAAAACAGGAGTCTGGTGATGGAAAAAAAATCTTGATTTTTACAATGTTCTTTGATTTTGTTTCGGTATGGTCAAATGAAACCTCGGTAAAACACAATTGTAACATTCACAACTATGTATCAGTCAAAATAGCCTGATAGTCTGTTCACATGTAGTTGTACCAGCTTGTATTTACATTTTGGTTCAGGCTCTGAGTATAGTTTAGTTTAGCATGTGAGAGGTCGAGTCAGGCTTTTCAAATATATTTAAAAATCCACTATACATATATTTTGTGTTTGTAGTTCGTGAGTCCAGAACTGTTTGAACTAGGTATAAAACAAGGCCACTGCCGCAGTGGTTATCTCCCGCCGCTAGAATCAGTAATAATGGAGAACTAAAGGAGATATAAGGCCTTTGTAGTAAGATAACCCCACTTAACATTGAAGAAGGGGTCAAACTTTCCTTGCCATATATATTTTGTGCATATTTGATGAACCTAGCTGCAATATTTCAAGTTTTAGAGCATCTTATCGATCTTTAAAGAATTGGCTATTTGAAGGCCAGGACTTTTAATGATCTGTCTTTATATTCTGAAGCCATAGCACCAATAATAAGGGTGAAATAAGGACATTTTAGTGTGACGATCCCATTTAACGTTGAAGCAGGGGTCAAAGGACAAATTCAACACCTGGAAAAGATTCCCAGGCCATGACTTCCTACAAGTTGTTTTCACATTCTGAACCTGTAAGAGCAATATTAGGGGAGATATAAGGCCTTTTTAACAGAATAACCCCGTTTGACATTAAACATGTGATATGGCGGCCATTTTCCTTTTAGAACAAGGTCAAAATTTCTATCAGGCTAGCTTTTCTAGCCATATATCTTTTGTGCAAATGTGTTGAAGCTAGCTGGAATATTTCGAGATTTAGAACAACTTTATGATTTTTAAACAATTGGCTATGGCGGCCATTTTGTTTTTCAAAATAAGGCCAAAATTTTGCAGAGACAGGTTTTTGTAGCCATAAACATTCCCTGCAAATTTGATGAAGATATCTTTGTAAATGAATGAGATGTTAAGTTGTATGTTGAAACCTAACAAACAGATGCACCCATGGATGCAAAACAGACACACATATGGAAGGCGTTTACAATCTCTCGACCACATCCTATGCTTTTAATGGTCTGTCTTTACAATCTGAAGCCATAACACCAATAATAAGGGAGAAATAAGGACGTTTTAATGTGACGACCTCATTTAACCCTGAAGCAGGGGTCAAAGGTCAAATTCAACACCTGGAAAAGATTCCCAGGCCATGACTTCCTACAAGTTGTTTTCACATTCTGAACCTCTAGGAGCAATATTTGAGGAGATAGAAGGCCTTTTTAATGGGATAACCCTGTTTGACATTAAACATGTGATATGGTGGCCATTTTGTTTTTGAACTAGGCCAAAATTACTATCAGGCTAGCTTTTCTAGCCATATAGCTTTTTTGCAAATTTGATGAAGCTAGCTGGAATATTTCAAGATTTAGTGCACCTTTACAATTTTCAAACAATTGGCTATGGCAGCCATTTTGTTTTTCAAAATGAGGCTTTTCAGAGATAGGTTTTCATAGCCATAAACATTCCCTGCAAATTTGGTGAAGATATCTTCATAAATGAATGAGATATTAAGGTTTATGCAAAAATGTGATGAACGGACGGATGGACGCATGCACCCACATACAGAAGGTGTTTTATAATCTCCTGACCACGGCCTTTGGCCCCAGGCGGGAGATAATTATCCACACCAATAAATCATAGCTTTTATTTTTAAAAAATACACAAGCTCCCTTAGTGGTGAATATCATGATTTGTGGACTATATGTATTACAGTAGTTGCCCTCTTGCATCTTTTGTGACATTGTGCAGTGTCTGAAGGTACCTTAGACTGGACTCTATCTAATAACTCTACCTCATTTTGTGGGACATCCTGATGAGAGATATGTCACGAGATATCATTCGTGTACTTTTAGAAGCCATTATTATACGTAAAATAATAGTTAATTGCGAATTATGCAGTTCACATAACATGGGTGGGGGGAAACTTTGATGTCAGAAATTTTGTCCAACTTACGCAATGATATACTCAAATGTTAATAGAGAGATATACAAACAGAATCTACTTTGATTACAGAATATTTGCTTTAAATTTTAACGGTAAAATATTCTCTGTTGCTGTGAGACCTTATTGTAAAACACTGATGACAGAATACTTCACATACATACTCAGGGACAACAACCACATCATCTGGTAATTTGGCGGATTTGGTGACCGGAAATGATGTTTAATCATTATGTCACAGAAAGGGAAATGATTGGAGTTCTGAATTTAGGAAGGACGTAAAGGGGACTGTTGTGGCACATTTAATAATAGACTGCTGGTCAGTTTCAAACAAACATAAATGTAGCCATCTATCAACCATTTACTTTCATCTATGGAGTACACAAGCATCACCCCGTTTTCTGGTTAAACTGCCTTTTATGAACACAAGAAGAAAACCAACCTAAACTGTTGAATTAGGCAGTAAATCAATTTCTGAAGCAAAGAGAGTTATGTGGGTGTTCCACCACACGACTAAGGCTCCCGATTAAGGGTTTTTGAGGGTCGGTTTCAAAAATATGCTTAGTCCCAGGCTTCCTGTAAGGGTCGGTTGTGGTCGGTTGAGGCCGTGTGAGAAATCAAACATGTTTGCTATTTCTCCCGACCCCAACCGATTATTTTTTCCCGCCATAAACAAAATGTCCAGTCCCAGGCGTCCTCAGGCCTCCTCAGACCAAATTTACACAGTCCTATGTGGTCCCAGGCCGCCTGCGACCCTTAGTCGCCGACCCTTAGTCCCAGACCCTCTATTCTTAGTCCCAGGCTTCCTGCGACCCTTAGTCCCATTGCAAAACAAAAATCGGCTATCTCGGACTGGGGACGCCTGGGGACGCCTCAGGACACCTTGTGGGGTCGGGACTTAATCCTGGGTTAGTCGGGGCTTAGTCCCAGGAGGCCTGAGGCGTCCTGGGACCCAGTCGGTTTGTCTACGACAGGATCGTGGTTCAAACCGACCAGAAAAATGGCTTAGTCTGTTCTTAGTCCCAGACCAGTTAGGGACTGTCTGGGGCCTCCTGGGGCGTCCTGAGGCCGATCTGTAGTTAATCCCAGACCTTCATACCGATTCTGTCTTCCACCCCATTGGTCAATTTTTTTTCCATTTTTTCCAAGACTACCCACGATTAAGGGTCGCCGACAGGATCGGGGCTTAATCCTTTGGTGGAACAAGGGCATAAGTTTAATGAAGTGGTAATTCCTTTGTACCTAATTATAAGCCCAGTCGGTATCATAGTCTCTGTGACGTCAGGGTAGTTATTGAGTTCCCATTAATTACAGACCGTTGCCCTTTAGTTGTATCATCATTTAATATTCTGAAAGTAACTTTTCGTATGCACAGTCTCTCAACAGAAATATTACACCTTACTTCAGAGCTGTTTTTACATGTCACAGAACCAAGTATGTGGTTTGCAACTAAAGTAACTAATTTCTGTACTGTACATTAGTGGTATAATTGACTGATATATAACATTACATTGTAGCTATCAGTTAAGCTGAGACTTAAAGCTATGACTAGGCTTTGCAGAGGGTATCATCCAATTCAATGATCAGCTGCCAAGGCAAATAGTCGATCTAATTAAATGATACCCATATTTTTCAGAACACTTTTTACATGCTGACATTCTCTTTCAAACAAGTGTTGAATATTTCACAATAGATCACCTTACCTCTGTCAGAATCTACCCTCTTAAGTAACACAGCCAGTTGACAAAACAGTGTGCCTTTCAAATGACAGAAACAACTCACATGGATAAACATCAAGGATATTAAGGTGTCCTTCTTATCAAAGCATAGCTAATACCTATTCAGAGCAATATAAAGCTATAGGCCAGAGGTTGCTGCTGCAAAGGAGAGCAAAGTATTAAGTGAATGAGATTCAATTTGACTGCCAAAACAGCAGTTCTGTTAGGTCAACAAGGATGCTTTGGTGATATGCTTATAATGAAAGCAAAAAATCTTCAAAGATCATCGTTTGGTACCCAAAGGTCTCTCACATAAAGTTGAAGCTGTTTACATACTCTCTTTACAGGGTATATGTGTATTGGTTTATATCTGTACATTTTCAGATGGATACTAATGCTTCTTGTCAGGGATTAGCAGTCTATAGTATCTTGGATTCATTCTAACAGCTATTAAGGTAAGTGACTTGTATCAGGCTAATACTACGTCCTATGTACATTATCTTTGACAAACATCCTGCCCTATTGACAGATACTGTCAGACGACATTTTACTGGCAGTGAAACTTTAAACTTGTATTTGAATGGTAATGTTTGAAAAAAAGCAGAACTCCAAATGAAGTCAACATGTACCAAATGAAAATAGTTGAACACATTACTGCAATTCAGATTATGTCTAATCGAATGGGATATCTTTGAATTATGAGTTAAATCTTTCACAACTCAAGTGTTATTGACCTTGTGAAGTAATTATATGAAAAATTGTGAATGGATTTTGTTAAATTTATTGACCGTTATATTATATCTGTTGTTTGTAATGTTACCAAGATGAGAAGAAACAAACAAAACTAGTTTTGGATCATAACATTGTGAGCTTGTTTGTGAGGTTTTGATACTCATGAATTGTATGCAATCATTGGGGGGAGGTCCGTTCGTTCATCATATTCATATATTTTTATTTTAACAGTAACCATGTATATCATACTACTATGTGTACATCTCATAAATAAAAACATGCCATAATATATCTAAGTGAATTGATAACTGCAACTGAGCATGTTAAAAGTTTATCAATGAACTGAGGTATATGGATTATGTGTCTATAGCTCAAACTTTTAAAATGGTACTAAATGTAAATGGAATAAACATTTAATACTGATCTGTAAATGTTAATCATATGTCCGAAACCCAGTTAGCTTTTAAAAGAGACATCAGTACCCAGGTTTGATTTTTGATCTCTTTAAATTAAGCATTTCAAGCGTGATATTGCATGGGATCTATGTATCTACGAGTAATTCATGTACCTTCCCCAAACTCATTTTCATGGGGTTTGTTCCAGGTAAAACAAATCCTTATAGAAACAGAGAGGAATTTTGAAAATTTATTAAGAACTACTGGTTATAATTACATGTAAATAAATATAATATATTAATATGATATCCCCTGTCATATATATTAAATATTTTTATTGAAAATACATGCAATATTGAGTATAAAGGTAAAACTTATGAGTAGGTATCAAATGGGTCAGAGGGAGAGAGAGGCACTCGCTTATCGATGCCCAATAGTTTATATCGCAGAATCTTAAACCACAAGTATCTCTCCTCCATCCCTACAACAAATGATTCATTGACATGATCTGAACCCCTTAAGACATTACACTCAAATCCATCAAAGTACCACAATAACTGTTGTACCGATCAAAGGGGGGAGTTTGCTTCAGATTTTAAAGATGTTTACTTTAGCCTCATTTTTGAATGAATGATTTTGAAATTTTTCTGTGCTCCCACTTTGGGTTTTAAGTTCCACCCCAATTTGCTTAGCCACGATTTAGTTGGTCTTTCACATATACATATGTATTCTGTTGTTCACCAAAATGTCAGCAATTGCAATATTGCTACAATGAAATGATCTACCAAAAACAGATAGTCAATTCCATCCACCATTGATTTAGTTAACGAAATGTCAGCGAGGTCAATGAGACTTGGTTAATTATCAGTGGGAAGCACAATAATCAGCTAACCAGATAATGAAGTGGAGATAGGGGTCTCTTTCTGGATACTGGGTGTCATTGGAGTGATTCGGTTATATCCTCCCTAATCTAACTCACAGTACAACAACACTACAAATATTTCAGGATCTTTCCAGGCTGTGACCATCTTTGTTTATGAAGGGATTTTGACCATTTTTCTCCCATTTTTTGCTGCCATTTTATAGTCTTGCATAAGACTCTGTGTTTTAATGACTTTATATGAGAATAGACTATAGGTTAATTACTTGGATAAAGCCTAAACCTTTAGTTATCTATGGTTATCAGCGAATACTGTATAATAAAGGGGGTGTCCACGGTACAGTAAACTGTTCTGTGGAAAATATCTCACAATATAGATTGCCATATTCCAGGACTATCTCCAGAGTAAAACTGCTAGAAATGCCAAAATATGGGACCCCTGTTCAGTAGAGGATTAATGGTCATTCATTATTTCATGAAATAAAGTGGATGTTTCGGGGCAATGGTTGGGATGATTCGCATAGGTGTAGGATGTATTTAGAACAACTACAAAACTGGTCAAATCTTCTTTATTTCAAATTCTGACTTAATTGTAAACTGGTTAACACAGGTCATATTTGTAGCTTCAGTAGTTACTTACATATATTTATGTAATGTCAATGTAAAATAACCTGTTTTCTACATGTAAATAAAACAAAAAAGTATCAGTAACTGTGACAATTAACCTTCAAATTTGCTCAAATTCCACAAATATGGTGTCAACATGCAGGTGTTCTTGTTTTGTATATATTTTCAAAGCTATTTGAGGCACATACATATTCGGAAATGTATTTGAGCAGCATTTCTGTTCATTTTAATTCATTTTAAAAAAAAGTTCACAATCGGCCACATGTTACACTTGTTGCATATCCGTCCTACCTTCATATCAATTCATGAATTTTATGAAATAATCAATGATCAGCAAACCCTCCTGAAGTTTTTGTTCTTAATTACAGCAGACTGATGCTACCAGTACTTAAGTATTTATTCTGCAGTAAAATATACAAACCATTTCAAACATTTCCAGACCTTCAAAATTACCCTATTTATCTTTCAAATGGGATCATACATTTTGACATCTTGACTTCCAAAGTTTGATTTTTTTCTTGTGCATATGTTTTTCCCCTCTTTCTGACAAATATTCAAATAAATTTTGTAAAATAATAAATAAAGTCAGATTTTTTTTTATTCTTGACTTTCGTGGAAAAACATAATTTATATACTGTTTTATGAATTTATTAATTTGCCAAGTAAATAGCATTAGCATGAACCTAGGTTGTACCATTACAATGTTGTGATAGTTAAAGAGTAATTTCACTGTTTAGATGTACAATTTTAGTTTTAGATGTATATGTTTTATGGTAAAATCAATCAATTATTAAGTAACAATATTGATTTAAGTGGGAAAGGCTAGTTTTCATGCCTCTGAAGTCAGATTTCCAGTTATTCCACTATGAACTAGACATATAAAAAACATATCATAAACATCTATAGATATTGTGGATGTAGTATTAAATAGTAGTAATGTTGATTTATGAGAAAGTCAGTTTTATCAATGAATAAAGTCACATTTTCCAACAATTCCTATATATGTGTCAGGCATGCAATAAATTTTCACTTTATTTTACATGCCTTAAAATGTATCAGTTATAAATGGTAATGTTTATTATACCGTTATACCTATGAAATCAAATTTCCAGCAAGTTCTTTGTTAGGTGGATATGCATGGACCTTTGACATTATCACTTATATATTATAATCCATGAATTACAAAGCAACAATCTTAACTGTTGGAAAGACTTACTTTAGGCTAGTTTAGTCAAGATAACCAATGATTGCAGTGTGTGTGGCAGACATAAAAGAACTCTTGAGTAAACCCGGGTACCACTGTTAGTATCAATGTTAATTTTTGTGAGGAGATGAGAATGTAGATTAAGACAGCCCACCTTGTTACACCTCCTTAACATCACAGGTTGGCTAATCAGGATTTGCATAAACTACTGATGGCTTCACAGAGAAATGCCAGAAAAACCAGACGAAAGTGGATGTTCTCCCAATTTCACATAGGATTTTTCTTGCATACAGGTAGCTGAAGGTTTTAGGTATATAAATATAGAACTGGTTAAAGAAAAAATTACAAAATAATTTAACAAGTTATTCTTACACCACTGTTCCATTGTTGGGAGTTTGCCTTCGTGTCTACCACGTTTAAACGGCTACTCTTGCACTTGTGAAGGCTGGGAGTGTAATTGTGGAGATCAGAGACCAACCAATAAATCACATGTTTCGTCAGTTTTCTAACCCTTTTTCTACAGGCTCAGTCACAGTAAGCTCCTGTGGTTGAAATTGTCTAGGTCCTATAACTGGTTGCAAGAGTGAAAAAGGGATTAAAGATCATTTTCATGAAATAATGATTCCACATGTTATTCAGAAAACAGGTCACCACACCTTTCAGGTTTTTATTCTATATGTATAATTTATTTATTTATTTGGGGTTTTACGTCACTTTCCAGTACATAGAGTTCGTTAGGGTTCTGTACTGTAAACTGCCGACCAACGGTAAGCAACTACCAGCTTTCCCACTTGAGGCCGTGCTGGGAATCGAACCCCGGCCTCAGAGTCTATGTGTATGAAGATATAGTTAAATCCATAAAGAAATGGTTAAATATAAATAAAATGGTTAATGTAAAAATATGTTTAACTGTATAAAGAAATTGTGAGGTGTATAAAGAGGTGGTAAAATGTAGAATATGGTTAACTGTATAAAGAAATTGCGACATGGATAAAGAAATGGTTAAATGTATAAAGGAATGGTTAAATGTAGAAATAAAAGGTTAAATGTATAAAGCCATCTCTAAATGTATAAAGAAATGGCTAAATGTATACAGAGATGATTAAATGTAAAAGAAATGCTGTATAAAGAAATAGTTAAAAGTAAAATTTTCAGAACTGTTGATTAAATAGTTAAAAGTAAAATTTTCAGAACTGTTGATAAAAGAATGGTTAAATGTAGAAAGAAAAGGTTAAATGTAGAAAGCCATCTCTAAAATGGCTAAATGTATACATAAATGATTAAATGTAAAAGAAATGCTATATGTTAAAAGTAAAATTGTCAGAACTGTTGATTGAATGTAAAAACACTTTATTATCCCCCACAAAAAGTATTTGACCTTAACACCGGGACATCGAAACATTTTTCCCGTTCCTGCTACCCTTTTTACGAATAATTAATGTTACAAATGTGTAAACAAATACAAATCTTCGTAAATATTTCACGAATTATACACAATTACAAAGGAGTTTTTACACAGGATCGACTTGTGTTATTGCATTTAAATCTATGCAGAAATGGCAGAGAAATTTCAGGGTAAAAACTGAAGTTTTAAAATTCACTAGTATTGAAGTATCGATATGTTTCACAGTAAATTTTTGCATTATTAAATACAAACCAATTTCACTTATTACTGAAGCAAATTACTGGATGATAAACTATTTAAAAATCTCTCATTGTACATATCAAGCCAAGAAGCAAAGCAGTTTGGAATAAAATTATTTATTAATCACATCAATATGTACATACATATACCAACATACTAATATACTAAAACAGGTTACTAAGATACTAACACACATACTGAAGGCTAAAACATGATATTAATCTACTAACACATATTAAAACTACAAGCCCTGTTAAGATGAATGAGTTTGTTAAAGGTGAAAGGTTAAAAGTAACATTACAGTTAAAATACAATAATAGTTTTTAACATTGATGTTTACCATTTGCAATTGCCTTGTTACTTTGTGGTTACTAATGTTACTGCAATCGCAATATAACATTACAGTTACATTACAATAAATAATTTTACCATTCACGTTTAGCATTTGCAATTGCCTTGTTACTTTGTGGTTACCAATGTTACTGGTGCAATTGCAATATAACTATAAGGGTTTACCTATAAGGTGGTAATGGTTGGTAAGGGGAACCCCGGTAAAAGTTGTAAAATTGGTTGGTGGTAGGAGTGATTGATTGTGGTTGGATGTAGATGGGACTACTGGATTTTGTGCCCTGGTTCAAGGCTGGGGAGAACCTTAACTGAGGGAGGGAGGGAGGGGAAATTTGCAATTGCATCCATCTCATTCAAATCCAAATGTAAACAAGGATTGGCGCCAATTCTTGGTCACCTGACACCAGAACCCCAAACTGCCCTATATTGAACTTTAAATATCTGTGACATTAGGGTAGTAGCTAAATTACTTCATGGCTTGAGCCACATAGCCCCTTAAGGCCATGTCACCACAAGCCAAGAAGCAAAGCAGTTTGGAATAAAATTATTTATTAATCACATCAATATGTACATACATATACCAACATACTAATATACTAAAACAGGTTACTAAGATACTAACACACATACTGAAGGCTAAAACATGATATTAATCTACTAACACATATTAAAACTACAAGCCCTGTTAACATGAATGAGTTTGTTAAAGGTGAAAGGTTAAAAGTAACATTACAGTTAAAATACAATATTAGTTTTTAACATTGATGTTTACCATTTGCAATTGCCTTGTTACTTTGTGGTTACTAATGTTACTGCAATCGCAATATAACATTACAGTTACATTACAATAAATAATTTTACCATTCACGTTTGGCATTTGCAATTGCCTTGTTACTTTGTGGTTACCAATGTTACTGGTGCAATTGCAATATAACTATAAGGGTTTACCTATAAGGTGGTAATGGTTGGTAAGGGGAACCCCGGTAAAAGTTGTAAAATTGGTTGGTGGTAGGAGTGATTGATTGTGGTTGGATGTAGATGGGACTACTGGATTTTGTGCCAAATGTCAAATAGTGGTAGGGCTAGTAGTGTAGGAGTTTTTTGAAGGTAGAGGCCACTGAGCCCTGACACTGAGGGTCCTTGAGAATATACGTCCACACTGCATCTGAGGACCAGGTCCCATGGTGTTGAATGGCCTGAAGTGATACATCAGAGTTGAAGGCCAATGAGGCCCCCGACCTTCTGAGGCAATGGAATGTGTGGGAGGAAGGGTCGATGTCTAAAGCAGTGAGAATGGAGGAAAAGCATTTGCGAACTTTGCTCTGGGTAAGGGGAACAAAGGAGGAACCTTGAGGAATTGAGAAAAGGGGGGCATTAGGGGGGAGGGGAAAGATGGCCATCATGTTTTGAAGGGCCGAAATGGGGCAGAGAGGGGAGGCCCCTAGTGATGGGAGTTGAACAGTGGCAAACTGTGACTGTTTTTGAAGGGTTTTTGTCCATTTAAGGACTAAGGTTGCAAATTCAGGATGAAAAATAACGTCCCCTCTGCATAGGTGAACGGCAGAGGAAAAGGAGGACAGGGAGGGGGGAACAAGATTGGAAAGTCTTAGGAAGGCAAAGAAGCTCAATAGAAAAACTGGTTTATAAATGTACCCCAGGGGAAGTGCATCGCACTTGGAGGTGATTGCTTGGAGGGATACCAGGTCCAGAATACCTTTGACCCTCTTGGGGAAGGGGACATTTATAAGAATGCTTCTTATAGCAAGGGACACAGCATAATGACCCAGGGAGGAGGTTGATAGACCCAGGAACTTGAACTGGGCTCTGAGGGAGGAGATATAAGCCTGTATACTCAATCCCGAGAGGCCATTAAACTGGAGGAATTCAATGAAAGCCAGTACTGCACTATACGTAACGTCTATAATGTCCACCTGAATAAACTGTAGAAACTGCATAAACAACGTAAGATGAGAAGTGTGAGCTTGTTTGGTTTTTGGTCTAAAAGCATCTGAGATCCTGGAGCTAGCCCTGGTTAGCAAATGTCTGTAAACCTGTGATCTTCCTACAATGACAATACAACATATGTTAACATAACTATATGTCCAGATTTAGCATCAAGTGCTTAGCTGTTATGACACACCACTCAGGATTTCTTATATGACATTGTAACTTGATTACATTGTTTGGCACCATATGCCACCTAGATAATAGGTCAGCACACGTATTCAATTTACCTGGTATGTGGACTAATTGCATTTTTATGTCCTGTGAGGCTGTTTCCAGCCAAATGTTATGGGCCATTGTGCCCAATATGTGGTCTTTTGTACTACCTGTATTCAGAACATGCACTACTGCTATGTTATCACACTTGATTATCACACTCTTGGAGGCCCACAAAGGACCCCAGACCCTAAGTGCTACCAGCACATTCCACATTTCTATGTGAGCAATATTAAACAGTGTTGGCACCTCTGCTTGTTTAAATTGATAATGATACACGTAACTTTCATAGCAGGCCCCCAGACCTGTTAGACATGCATCTAGTTCTATAGATTCTACACACAGGACAGGGGGGTGAATATAATGACACGTACCATTGAACGTGTCAACAAAGTTACAAAACCAATTAATGTCTCTTTGTATGCCTTCTGACATTTTTTCTCTGTCACCCATATTACGTAAGGCCTCTAAAAGTCTGTTTACAAACAACCTAGCTGGCTTTACTACTTTGTGTATAAACATGAGTTTTCCTATGACACTTTGCAGTTGCCTGCGAGTGAAATACTTTCTGTTTTTAAACTGCCTACATTCATCTACTATTTCCTGTAACTTGGGAGCAGGAATAGAAAGGGTTGCTTCCACAGAATCTACTTCAATTCCTAGGCAATTGAGTTTGGTAGTGGGGGGGTTAACTTAGACTTACTTATGGGTATTTTAAGGTCCTGTAATAAGTTAACCATGCAATTGAAGCTATCATGTGCTTTACTTTGAATTTCTGCCCCCAATAGATCATCCACGTAGGACATGGTATAGAAGCCGTAGGAAATCGCTGAGTCGCGTACACGCCATTGAACCCGTACGATGGCCAAACGCGTAGCTTCCGTCGACGTAGAAGCTACCTTGCCATTCCAGACACAGCAGTGGGTAATCATACGGGTCGACTCTCAGTTGTCGAAACGCGCGTGACAGATCGATCTTGTGCATGAGAGCCCCTCTGCCAAGGGTTCGTAACTTATCTGTGTACGAATCAATGGAAGGGTAGTTTAATTTAAAGGCTGTGCCCATATACTCCCTACCACTGGTGAAGTGATTCACACTAGCATTATCAGGCCAAGATAAGTCAATAATAACTCTTCTTTTGTCACTGTCAGGTTTGAACCTTCTTATAAAGGGTGAGATGTGAGTGCTAGAGCCAAAAGGCTTATTTTTGAAGGGACCGTATATCGCTTTGAAATTTAATTCGTCTTCTATGTAAGCAGAGACATGCTCTGGGTACTGTAACGCTGAGGCGTGACTAGACAAGGCATTTTTGAGATCCGTAAGCTTACCTCTGAAATCCATCGGAAACCCGTATCTCAGAAATAAGGGAAGCTGCCAGTCCCAATATCCACTAGCCAGTTCATCCACTAGTTTACTTGAACTCTAGCCCCTAAAAAATTGGGACAACCATACTTTTTGACATGTTCATGTAATCTGACAGGATCATTGCATAAGCTTTGATTTACTATGCACTTGTTGCACTCTTTGACACGTTTAAACTGCAAGGGGGACAGAGGAATGAAGCCTGTGTGTTGTTTTTGTTGTTCCATGTACAGTATCAATTCATGACACTTATTGACAATACTACCCAGATCAAGATTAATTAATTCTTTCTTTGAAATACTGTCCCACTTAGTTTGACCTAGTTCCTGAACTTTACAGTTAATATGGCTACCTCTGTCATACTTGCATGTTTGAGCCTCATTTCCTGACACTACATCTTCAACACAATTGTCATTGTTACGGTTAATGTCACTATCTACACTTACATAACTGTTACAATTACTGATGTTACTGTTCTTGCTATCGTTTATAAGACCTACACCCACTGTTACTTCCTTGTTATTGCTGTTTCCTATTGTGGGTGTGGAGGCTGTCCATTTTTTGCTCTTCTTTTGTTGTTGCACACATTTTCTGCATGGTTATACATGCGATTGAGCGTATAGAGGCAATAAGCACATATGTGCTTATGAGTAATGAGACCCACCTCGTGATCATGTTGTTTTGAGCACTTCCCTTCCTGAAAGTCCTTGCAGGGCATAGAACTAGGTTTCCTAGCTGTTTTCTTGAAATTTTGATTGTTACTGTCACTATTGTTGTTGCTACTGTTGCTACCTGTTGCTCTAACATACGTTTTCCTGATTTTATTCACCTTCTTTAAGTCGCTCCATGTTACCAGTCCCTCCTCCATCTTGGTCATCACCACTAAGTGAGCGCCTTTGGCTGCTTGCCAGCCAAAGTCGCAGACGTTCTGAAAGAGTTCCGTCATATACTCTACCATATTGCTTCTGATGAATGGGTTTCCTTCCTCTTGCACTGAACGTAAGAACCCCAATGTAAATTGTGCTTGTGTTAATTGCTCATAAGACACTCAAGCCCTTAAGTGACCTACGAAGACACAGTCCTGTGGCCACACAACATCTATCTTCTCTTTTTTACCTTTTTTGCTGCTGCTTGCCCCTGTATTATGTGTTTGTGAAGTGATATTTGAAGAAATACCTGTGGTTTGAGGTGTAGCTTGCTGCTGTAATTCTTGCAGTCGCCGCTGAACCAAGTCCTGGTTCACCGCTGTGGTTCTCAGAGCCTGCATGCTGGGGATGAGATGATGTTCCTGTGCCTGTTGACTGGTTGGTAGACCTCCTATGGCCCCCGTATACCTATATGTCCCTGGGCCTGGTAGTTGAGACAGCCCCTCTCCTGTGGTTATTCCTGGCACAGTGTCAGGCGTCCCATTATTAATGTCTGTGTTGGTGATTTACTGTTGACTCAGCAGCAGATTGGGTACATGAGATGTCGCCCCACTCCGTATTCCTGTTGGATCTGCTCCCTGGCCTGTCCTCACCACTTGGTCCCCAAGTTGTTGAAGGCCTCCTTGTATAGGTTGGGACACGACCCTTGGTGTTTGGCTAATAATTTGATTAGGTATTGTGGTCCTTGTCAGTGTCCCTTGCAGACGTGTCTGGTCCCTACCTATAGCATATCTGTTGGGTGCATGTTGCCCTGGATGTAGAGTTTGGCAAGTTGAAAACACTACTTGTGTTTGAGTGTATGTGGTGGGAATCCTTACTTGCTGCGACACAATGGGAACAGACTACTGGTGGCCGTGGCTGTGGTGCAGGTTGTCTGTTGTGTGTGTACTGGTATCACTACTCTGCTTGCTTGCCTATGCAAAATTACACTATGGTACTATTGTTCCCTGTTACATTAACGCTCCTGCCCATCACTGAATTTTCACCCTTCTGTGCCCCAGTACGTTGTTTTTTCCTTTTCCTAGGGGTGGAGGTGAATGTATCTGCTTGCAGCTCATGTTCTACATTGGACATGCGAGCGGATAGCCTTTGCAGTTCAGCTAATATCAATTCTTCTGTCCTAGAGGGACCTGGGTTCGAGTTCTGAGGACCACTGGCCGAGTAAGCATTGAGAGTCTGCGTGGCAGGTACGGCCATGTGAGTGGACGCGATGGGGCTGGGAGGCCTCTCCACCAAGTTGCTGGAGGTGATGGCTGATACGGCCATGCTTGCTTGTGTATCTGAGATGTTTGTGGCCATACTCACTTTATCACACCGACGTCCTATTGGTCTGCTATGTGTAGATTTGCACGTGTCACAGTAGTGTTCCATACACTAGCCTGCTATTGTTCATGTATATGTATGGTTAAGTTCAACTAAAATAATAAAATCTTTAATAAAACATAAAACTCCAGAAATTTGCAATTGCATCCGTCTCATTCAAATCCAAATGTAAACAAGGATTGGCGCCAATTCTTGGTCACCTGACACCAGAACCCCAAACTGCCCTATATTGAACTTTAAATATCTGTGACATTAGGGTAGTAGCTAAATTACTTCATGGCTTGAGCCACATAGCCCCTTAAGGCCATGTCACCAAAAGATATATCAGCAATTAAGGTGACAATATCAGTGTGTTGAACTAGTGTTGTATAGTTCATCTTCATATATCTCCTCTCTGGGAACGACAAGTGAAAACATCTGTCCACAAAGCTCAAAGCAGTTTATTTGCAATAACTGGTAGCATTATATTGTTCAAACATGGATGATAAAGTAGTGACATGTAGATCAGAACAAAGAAGTATTACCCTATTTTGAATAAATACAGCCATATTACTGTATAAGGTGGAAATTTTCATTGGGCACTGATTTTAGCTTGGACAGCGAAAATTAATTCCGAGTGAAATTTTTAAAAGTATTTCAATCTGTTAAGTAGAAATTAGTCATTAGTGAAAATTGACTAGTAAATTTCTTTAAAATAAAGAATTAGTAAAATTCTCTTGTAGCTAAAAATTTCTGCTTATACAAAGATTTTGAACTATCTGAAACAATTGTTGCAGCTTTGAAAAATGTACAAAAAGTCTATAAAGTTTATTCACTTGGGACTGCCACCAGAAATGGGGTGATCTGGTGCTATCTTCTCACAGGATGTGGTCTACTTGCAAAATTCATATGATCATGTCAGTAAGTGCCTTTTATAACAATACCTAGTGCATTGGAGAACTGATGCAAACTGTATCCACTGGAAACATAACTCACCAAAGCCAGTGAACCATGGCTTGACCTTCATGGAGTGACCAAAGGCCAAATCTGACCACATCAGAAGATTTCCATCGCATGATTACCTACAGGTTGGTTTTACATTCCAAACTTTTAGCTATAATAAATAATTAAAATAATAAGCACTTTTGAAAGTTTGGTTCCCTTATTTGACCTTGAAGGAGGGCCCCAAGGTCAAATCTGACCACATTAGAAGATTCCTAGGCCATGATTTCCTTTTAGTTGGTTTCACATTCGAAATCCCTAGTACCAATAATAACGGAGATGTAGGCATTTAAAGTTTGGCTTCCCTCATTTGACCTTGAAGGAGGGGCCCAATGTCAAATCTGACCACATCACAAGATTCCCAGCCCATGATTTCCTATTAGTTGGTTTCACATTGCACACTTCTAGAACCAATAATAAGTGAATTATGACGACTAATTTAGGTTAGGCTGTCCTCGTTTGACCTCGAAGGAGGGGCCAAGGTCAAATTTGACCACATCAGTGGATTCCCAGCCCATGATTTCCTATACAGGCTGATTTCATTTACCAAACCTCTTGAACCAATAATAATGGAGACATAAGCACTGCTACGTGGATGGCCTTGAATGAAGAGCTTCAAGGTCAAACATCTGCAAGCTTGTAGAGGACATGTATGTCTGTTATACATATCACCTATGAAGAGATTCAGCCTTCTACTTCTGAGAACCAGCCCATGTAAAAAGTTTGCTAATTTTCAAAGAAATACCCGGGGTGACCGTCTTGTTTTTCAGAATGAAGCTAATTTCAGTTCCAGAGAATCTTACTCCCCAATGAAGATATCCAGCGGCATAGCCAATGCAAAACCAAAGTGTCCACTGGATGCCACTAGTGGATTTAATTATGTATTTTAATTCTGGAGCTACTCAAATTTGTAAATTAATTGTTTCCTGAAACAGCCAGTATTTCTGTTTACTTTAATAAACCTCTTGACTTCAACAAATGTGACCCGTTTTCAGTAAAAATCAAGCCTACTTGATATCTTACATGGACCTTTTAAAAGAAAGATTCATGTCATATGCATTTTAAAAAGATAGTGACACAAGCTGCAGTGACGTAAGTAAGTGATAATTAATTCAATGTATTTGATAAAATTGTGGTTCAGCATTTGGTCTAGTTACTTAACCTTCATTCGTTATGTTTAAGACAGTTGTGACACAAGTAAGTTCAGCAAGTCACAGTAATATGATGTTACTAATATCTCATGTCTTTCATCTTTGTGGTGTATTTTCAAGTGGAGAATAAGTCAATGTCAACAAGACTGATGGCCTTCATCATTTAAATGTCCATCTTTATGTGTCATTACAAGGATTTATAATTAATTGTTGATATCAAAATCTAGTCATCTGGATTTATTGATATATGGTTATTTATAGAGAGTATCCTACCCTGAAGTGTCTCCAACTTAACAGGGTACACTAAATATAGTATACAGTTAACATATTTTTAAAGTTATATCTTGCGTTGTTATCACTCAATGTAGGTCTGAGGTAATTATAATGTGTTTGGAAATATCATCATGGACATCGTATTGGAGACATACAATCCCTAACAAATGATAAAATGTGATCCACACTGGACCTAGCTCTGACCTGATATAGTGTGGCTTCTCTCAGTTAGGTGTCATCATGGCTTTCTCCAAAACAGATTCCAATAGACTACATTTAATACACATTTGGCTACAGTCAGACTCATACCTGAATGGAAGTGCCAGACAATGAATTATACATCTAGGTAACTCTACTGAATTACTGTTATTGTCATGGTTCACTCTTTCAACTTGACCGCTATGATCACACAACACCTTCATGCTTAGAATCAAAAACAGCTTTAAGATTCTTTGCCAGTGGTTGTTATTTTACGTGCCTTACTTACCTGCCCATATAGATTAAGTATCATAAACTATAACAGGATTATCTTTAAAAGTTATAAGATGATATTTTTTCTGGTAGATCTTTTAAAGATATCAAACAAGAAAAGAACTAAGCCATTCTAAACTAGAGAGATTTTATATGCACTTCTATGCGTGGGTCATAAGAAGGAGATCTGCCGGTGTGGGGTAACTTCACCAGTTCCCGTCTGATCACTGAAGTTAAGCAGCACTGGGCTTGGCTAGTACTTGGATGGGTGACCGTCTGAGTTCTGGGTATGTATAGGCAGACTAGGATGATCACTTAAATATAGGTCCCGTCACAATAGAACCAATACAAGGTATTAGATGCCTGTACCTCTGAGTTATGGGTTGCCATGTTAATGCTATCCATGCATTACTTTCAAAACATTGCTTTCACTATGGATCTGTGTATCTATTGGTACATCTTCATGCAAGCATGTTTTTTTTACCGAAACCCAAACCCTTACAAAAACCGCAAGGAAATCCAGAAAATTTAACCAAGACCTACATTTTACAATTATTATATTAACATGTATCAATTGGTCATACATTTATGTAAATAAACATAGTATATACATGATCTCTATTGTTATGCATGTTCTATATTTTGTTATAAATATATACGAGTAAAAGTACACCACACATAGACACCACGGTTTCCAAGAGAGAGTTTTTGATTGAAAGAATATTTTACGAGAGAATGCAATTGGAGTTCCAGTGTAGACACAATTCAGCCATTACTTTCAGAACATTGCTTGCCCCTCAAAATGGGACCAGGTCTAGTTAGCTCTAACTACAAGGGTCTGTCTGATTAACCCGATATATTCAGAGAACTCCTTTGCTCAGCCCTTTAGTTTTGGGACAAATAGTTCTTTATCTCCTAAAATTGATCCAGTGTGCGCCCCTGTATTTGCAGATGTAATCTCTCTGTATGGGTGGTTTGAATTGGCAAACTTTAATCAGACTGCTAAGCTGGTACCCATTCCTCAGAGAAAATGTCTTGTTTGAATGCATAGAAGCCTTGATGGGGTAGTGTTATAATATAAGTTGCCTGGAAAGGAACTAATTCCAGTGATGTATATTTTTTTAAATGTTATGGGCGAAGACTAA